>OY821762.1:21462085-22744585 GCA_963682095.1 Potentilla sterilis | reverse complement strand
AGAGAGGAGACGATGAATAGTAATCGGGGGCTGCTGTGCTATTTTGACAATTTGTAAATGTTTAGGGTTTCCACTTTTAACCCTTCTATTTATACCCCTTTTTAAAAATTAGAAATAACTTTAATAGGTCGTAACTTCCTCATACGAAGTCCTTTCATGCGTGTCGCGTGTCCACGAACTCGTATTGCGGAGCCCTACAACTTTCATGAAGGAAACTTTTTGAAAATCACAACCGATCAAAAGTCAACTTTTAACCCATTGAAACTTAAACGCTTTTCGAATTTAACCCTCAAAAATACTAATTTCCAAATAACATTAGAAATTATTAAAAAATTTCCAAACCTGGCTCTGATACCATATGTAACAGCCCAGCCTAGCCCATACACTTGAGATATTATCCGCTTTGGGCACTCTCCTCTCTGACCTTCATGGTTTTATTTGTAGGGGCTCACGAGCAACTTCCTAGTAAGTCACCTATCCTGGGATTGCTCTGGGCTCAGCAAGATTAACTTCGGACCCATCCCCTCCGAAGCCATTGAGCTCCTAAAATGCGTCTCTATGTATTGAGCTAGCTCTGTATATATAAGCACAACATCCACTCTCCTCCGGGCGATGCGGGATGCGTGACCTGATACAACCTGAATATTGAGTTACCTTTTGACCCTTTTATATTTTATTTTTACGTTCCGAGAAATTTTTGTTACGATTTAAAAGTTCTAAATGTTGACTTTTAATTAAGTTGACCCTTCTCGACGAGTAAGAACACGTCGAAACGATTTCGTGGACATGTGGCACGTTTAATTTGGAGTTCGTGTGAAAAAGTTACGACCTAAAAATCGGAAAGTTGCCTTTTTTGGACGAGTATAAATAGTCGGGTTGAATTTTCCCAAAACGGCAAGTTTTTCTTTTCCCTTTTCTTTTCTTCCTTTTTTTTTTTCTTTTTCTTCTTTCCCCTCTTTCTCTCTCCCCGACTCGGCCTGAGCCCCACCGACCAAGGCGCCGAGCTCCGCCCTTCGCCGTCCGGCCACCGATCGGTGCGCCACCGGTGCCGATCGGTTCGTCTTCTTCTCCTCTTCACGTCTGG
Source organism: Potentilla sterilis (assembly GCA_963682095.1). Classification (NCBI taxonomy): domain Eukaryota; kingdom Viridiplantae; phylum Streptophyta; class Magnoliopsida; order Rosales; family Rosaceae; genus Potentilla; species Potentilla sterilis. The sequence goes on along the minus strand of OY821762.1, from coordinate 22,743,501 downwards.
GGTGGGTATTTGGGGTGGATCGCCGTCGTTCGACCGGTCAAAGCTCGAGAAGGCTCGACTGTGTCGAACCGAGTTCTCGTTCCATCGGCCACCAATCGACACATTTCCGGTCGGGGATCGATGGTCTTAGCCAGTGCAATCAACCCACGGAAGGAATCGAACCAATTTAACCCAGGTAAGGAGAAACCAGAAATTGGAATTTCTAGGGTTTTCGGGTTCGGATTGGTGGGTGGTGATTTTGATGTTGTTGATGAAATTAGAGGCTAGAATTAAGTTCAAAACATTGTTTGGAGTCGTTTGAGTGTGATTTGGAGTTGGATTGGTTGAAATTAGGAGAAATTGGAGATTGAGGAGGTGCTGCCGCCGCGTCGGCCGCTGTTTTCGGCGGCTGCAATGGTTTTTGGTGGCGGAGGCAGTGGGGGATGAGTTCCTGAGGTGGTGGTGATCGTTTTAAGTTGAATTGGGATGAAATTGAGGTATTTTGCGCCACTGTGGTGGTGCTGCCGGCAGCGTGGCGGCGGTGCTGCAGCTGCTGGCGGCGGAGGAAGAAGAAGGGTAAAAAACAAAGGTGAAAAGTAAACCGGTAAAAAGTAAATAGTAAATGGTAAACAGTAAAAGTAAAAAGTAAACAGTAAAAGTAGATGGTAATTCTGACTTTGACCATTTACTGTTTGACTTTCCAAATTTACTGTTTGATTTTGACTATTACTGTTTGACCCTATAATTTCACTGTTGACTTTCCGTAAAAAGAGTAAAAGCTGATTAAAAGGGTTTTACGACGAAATAATCAGTAAATGAATGGATCAGACTCGGGATGGGGGTGTCCTGAGTAATTTTGGAAGTAAATTGTTTCGGTATTTGAGACGTAATTCCAATATCGATAACAAGAATTTAAAAATTGGATTATTCGGACGAGTCAGGACGTCTATGGATTTAATTTCTATAATCTCATTCCGAGTTTTTGAAATATGTTTTTAAACCCGTCTCTATTACAGGTCGAGAAATTACTCGACGGGACGAGAGCCCGGAATATCGGCACGCTCAGCCGTACTGTGAGTGGATTTTTATTTTAAATAAATGCATGCGTAATTGTTTTAATGAAATGCAGTTTATCTTAAATAAATGATTTGAGAAGCATGAGAATTCATATAATTAAAATGAAATGATATTTAAAGAAATATATGGTTTTGGGGTTATGCTTTTCTACTATTTTCGTAGTATGTGATTTTATCCGGAAACGAGGTTTCCGGAAATAGTATGTTTTAATTATTCATAACTTGATTATGTTGAATAAATTTATGTGTATTTAAATATAGACCGGAAATGAGATTTCCGAGGACTTAATGTTTTCGAATTTGTGATTTTTCGACATGTGAGACATGTCGATGTTGTATCTATATATTTTTCGATATTATTTTATGGCACAGTGGATATGTCGGATATATATGAATATATTTTGAGGCTATTATACTATTTATGATTATTATAAGCCTCAGATGTGCGGTCGGGGACCGTACTGATTATTATATATAGGGGAAGCGTATTTTCGGTTTGTTTTCAGATTTTCACCATATCAGGGTCTAGATATATGTTGATGCTAGCTTGCTTAGTCGCCTGATCCCATGCGAGGTGACGACTTGACCACATAGGTCAGATTCACGCTCGATGGTCGACGTGTACAGGCATAGTGTGGAACGCTATAGAGAGTCTTTGGGGCTAGACCCTTAGTCTTGGAGGCTACTATTAACTGGTGGTAATGACGTTCCCCTATTCTATTATATGACCAATGAGATTGGTCATGATTTTTATATTATGTGTTTTTTGGGAATATTTTTTCTATGAGACTTTCTGATTTTAATAAATTCCCGAACCAGCGGGGCTGGGGTTTTAATGTGACCAATGAGATTGGTCGTAAATTTTTATGAATTGATTTTCTAAAGAATATTGTTTTAAATATATATAAACAAAATCATTATTTGTTTATTGGATTATATCAGCGGGACTGATTTTTAAATATGATTTTCTTAAAACGTGAGACGTTTTATAAAAATGCATGCACTGTGGTTTTATTTCTAAAACTTTGGGAAAGTAATATGATACCTTCATTTAAAGTACTATATTGAATCATTTTATTTTTATCCACTCACTCTAACGTTTTTAATTTACTTTTCCTTGGGCACTTCGTTTTAAATCACCCAGTTGCAGACTAGTTTATTTGAGGTCAAAGGTACTCATAGTCGAGGCATAGTCGTCATCCTTGCTTCCACTTGGGAAAATCTGTTGATCCTTTTACTTTTTGATTCTTGTATCCCCAATTCTTTATTAGATTGCTCTGATGGATTGTGAATCAATTGAAATTGGTTTTATGTTTAATAGTGGAAGTTGTTTGATTTTGGGGGAGCAGGTGGCTCCTGGAGTCAGGATGGTTTTGTTGAAGTATTTTATGTTTTGTTTGACAGGTTTGGGTTGTCAATTTTAAGAGAGGTCATGCCGATTTTTCGGTAAAATCTCTCTTAAGGTGGTCCCGCATGACCTTATCCGGGTTTCAGGGTGAAATCTGGTTCGGGTCCTGTCAGGACCTACCTACCTGCTAGCTTCCTTAGCCATGTCAGGTCATGTCATCACAATAGGTGCGGTTACTTTGTATTCAATTAGACAATATCTTAGAGTGGTTATCGGTTTGGACAAAAAGACCTCAAAATTTGTATCAATTGGTCATTTTCCTAAAAAACAATTACATTAGTACCAGAATATTGGTAACTATTCATTAAAGTGTTGGAATGCTAGGACTCAACAGCAAATGCCGGCTACTTGACTGTCTCCCCAGCCCTAAGTGCGACTCGTAAATTCTCAACTGTTGACTGCCCAGTGCCCAAACTCAATCGTCTACCCAATTGAGTGCCGAGATTTGCTGACGTTGTCTCTGCTCAAAGTCCTTTGCTTTCGACCCTGAGCAAAGAAGCTTTGTAAGTTCACTATTTACTAAGTTGATGCCTTGAATTGATTTATGGATTTGTGGGTTGAAATACATACCGTAAATTGTTCTATTTTTTTAAATGAAAATATTTTATCATTGTAGTGGATATATTATTTATTTTGCTGAGTATATATTTAGGCTTGTTATATCCTCTAAATGTTTGTATTTTTCAATATGTATGATGAAGGACATGATCGTGTCAAACAACCCAAAACTAAAGTTATAAGTTCATGGTTTACTAAAAAAAGAATGCTCTAATTAAAAAAAATAAAAAATTTCAACCATCATCATGTTGCATTTTTAGTTGTGCTTGAGGGTAAAGCTTCCTACATCTCTCTTTAATTAAATGTTTAACTATTCATTCTGGCTCCTCAATCACTGTTGCTGAGTGCAGCTTTCGCTACATGTGATTGAGCTCGGTTCATGTTGTTAGGTTCTAAAGTAAAGCGAGGTTGATAAATGAATTACGGTAACTACAATGGTTCCCATTTTAATTTTAACTTATTATCAATTAACTTTAGAAAAAAAAAACTTTTGCTGGAAAATTTTTGCCCGTTTAGGGTTATCCCTGACATCGACCTCGTAAGGTCACATTATATGTTCTTCGGGGTATATTCATTGAGAAGTTTTGAACATACTCATCAAACTACTTCATACACATACATACTCAATACACCACCCATTCAAATTATGAATCTCATAATTCTACTAAATATATAACACAAACTACATAAAATACCCTTTGAACTAAAAATCATGAAATACCTTATTATTTGACTATACAAGATTACTATGATTAGTATGTTACTTTATATTGATGTTTTGTAGATATTCATATTGAGACGACCACTTATGTTAGTTTGCAAAATCATTACAAATCTATTATTAAGCATGAACATGCTAAAGAAAATGTAGAATAAAACATTCTCATCATTGTACAATTGAAGCTCTGTAAATTAATAATGTTGGGACTGGCAAAATTTATTAATTTAATGAGGTATTAATTAATCGAAAATTTATTAATTTATCAAAATACTTATCGTTTTAGGGTTTTCAACACAAAAATTCATTGTTCAATGTATTACTTTTATGAACATTTAGTTCAATGTATTACTTTTATGAACACTTAGTTAATCAAGCTATATTTAAATTAAGAAAACTCATAGACCAAAATGCACCACAACAAAACACCAAATACAACATGGCTTCACATCTCAAAGGTGTAAAGAAATCCATCATAAGGGATGAAATGCGTAGAACATTGTGCGAGTACAGTAAAGAAAATCCAGGCGTCACTCAAAAACAACTGCAGCAGTGTGTTCTAGAAAAGTTTGAATTACAAGTGAGTCAAGAAACAATATCAAATACGATCAATGGTATTATACGATCAAGTGAGTCAAGGAACAATATCAAATATGATCAATATCAAAATTATAACCATGCAATGTTTGTGTTGAGATCCATGGTGACATCAACTTCAAGAAGCAACAAGTTATAATCAAGTCATATTTTAAGAAGTCTTCATATATGAGTAATTTATATGTCTTCAATAAATTATTATGTGTTTTTTAAGCTATTATTAATTTATATATTCGATGGGGTCTTAAGGGATTCTCAAAAGTTTATTATCTTAAAGTTAGCGAAATATTAATTTAATACGTTGTCTCCAAGTCGGGACCGAAAATAAGTAAGAACTTAACGAGGTTATTAATTAATCGAGTATTAAATTATCGAGGTTTAACTTTAGATGAAGAAGAAAAAAGAACAATATGATATTTAATGAAATGAAAATCATAATGTTTTCAACATAAATTACTACTTAATTCCGAATTCTAAAAAATGAAATTATAATTTTTATTTGTGAAAATAAAGAGAGGAATTGATTGTTTAAATTCTAATTAAAACTAATTCGAATTTCTTTATAGAAGTTAATTTTGTTATTTTATTAAATTTTTTTTATCGAATTCTTTTATTAGTTACTACTTTATATTGATTTTTTATATTTATTTTTTTCTGATTTCTTAATTATTACATATGTCTGTTTTGATCATTTGATATACTTACATAATCATATTTGAAATATATAATAATAGGTATGTGTATTAAGTAGTTTGATCAACTGAAGAGAGAGAGAGTGCTGAGTATAGGTAAAATGAAGAAAATGGTAGTCACTACAAAAATGTGAAACCTGACCTTTTATCATTTTCATTGAAAACAAGTGATTATTATATCATTTTTAATATAAAAAGAGGTAACAATTTTATCATGTTGAAAAAGGCTGACTTTATCATCATATCCTACTATGAAGGGCACTTTTTTTTTATCATTTGCTTTATATAAAACTTCTCCTAACAAAAAGAGCTCCAAATTTGAGATTAATATATATATATATATATATATATATATGTATATATATTACCTTCCAAACAAAAAAATCTGTAGTCATGTATTCCTGAAGTGAAGCCTATTATTTTGGTATAATCAAGCTGCCAGTTTGGTTTGAACCAATCTAGTTTAACAAGTAATGAGTGAGAATCGGATTATAATACACCTCAAACCAAAAATACCTATAATTGTAACTAGTCAAGTCAAACACCATTGCTATATATCATCCCTATATCACTAACGATTAATATATCTTCACCAATTCTTTTAGTACTTGATCCACAATACGTACTTCTCTCTCTCTCTCTCTCTCTCTCATGGTGCTGACATGAAAACATTCATGGTAGTAAATTTTTTGCTTGTGATGGCCTTGGCAATGACAATGATAGTTGAATCGTCATCAACCCCATATCATTTCTCAACTCGTATATGGGAAACTGGAGGAGAAGTGCCTACACCACAACGTCGACACAAAAATAATTTCTCATCATGCAATGGTTTCTTTGACGAATGCCACAGTTATTCTGATGAGGGTATGATGAGTAGCGAAAGAAGAAGACATCTTTATGAAGCCATTAGGTACATAAGTTATGGAGCTCTACTGAAAAACAGTGTTCCGTGTGGTCAAAGAGGCAAGTCGTATTACAATTGTGGTATTTCTGGGAGGGCTAATCCTTATAGACGTGCTTGTACTGCCATCTCTCGCTGTGCTAGGAGTAATTATTAGAACTACGGGGTGCTTCAAGCTTCAATAATTAGTATTTTCCATCATGTACCAATGGACAATCTCAAAGCTATTTATAGAATTTCAGAATTTTTCACATTTTGTCGATCAATTTTTCTTTCTCTTCTAATTTATAGAGTATTTTCGTTTCTACTCATGGAATTAGTTTTTTTTTCTCTCCCTTCTTTGATTTTCAACTTTTTGTACACACATATATGTATTATAGTCTATGAAACACGGACACGTCTATTTGATCACATATCTCGTGTTGGAGACTGACACGACACGGATACGCCTGAATACACATAGATAAGTTGGGACACGCGTATTCTAATTTGGACACAGATTGGCCATGTACGTATCTAAATAGACATCCAAACAAATAAAATAAGTGGGTAAAAACAAAACTAGAAAAATGCTTATACATGGGTTTACCCAGAAGTTCTTTGATCTGTCGATACAAGGTTTGGTCTTTTTCTTGGAAAACAGTGCGGCCGCCGTGGTTGGGAGCCGCACACATAGGCTGTCGAGGCCTAAGACAAAAACGAGTCTCTGCTCTTATTGATACTGATATTTCTTTTAAGGTTTTGCTATGATATTTGCTGTGGGTTGAATTTCTTGCTGGCGTAGTTGATGAGTATTGGAGGAAGGTGGGATCGATTTCTGTGCATGTGGGGATAAGATTGATTTGAATTGAAAGGGTGGGTTTCTCAGATCGTGGAACATGGAGATTTTTATATTAGATAAAGGATTTGAGCAGAGTATTAAAGATGGACTCATACTATTTTTTTCTTCTTTTTCTCTTTTTATTTACCCCTTATATACAGCTTATGTTTCATATTTTTTCTAATTATATATAGAAAAATACTTGTATCCATACCAGTATGGACGTATGCGTCTATATTCTCTCTAATTTGTATATTTTGGGTAATGTTATCAACGATTTTAACCGTTCAAAAGTTAAATTAATCAATAAAAATCTCTCTGTAAAAATTCGGAATAAACCAAAATCATTTGCTCATTCGATTTTATTCGATTGTATCAAACAAATGGACGACTGATTATGAGACTCTCAACTTTCACTAAGACTGTTCATTTGTTTGATGCAGTCGAATGAGCAAACGATTTTGTTTTATTCCGAATTTTTACAGAGATGATCTTTGTTGATTAATTTAACTTTTGAACGGTTAAAATCGTTGATAACATTACCCAAAATATGCAAATTCGAGAGAGTATGCACGCACATGTTTAAGCGATCGATCATTTAGCATATTTTTCGATTACATATTAACATCTCCACCGTTCAACTTTCATGTTTATATGAGTAAATCATATCTGAAAATTTTCATTCAATTTGATAATTATTAGAGTCTTCAAAATTGAAATTTACAGATAAAAACATGAACGGTTCAACTTTGACAAATTTCATACGTCCATTAATTTCATCTAGTAAGATGCCTTAACGATCACAATTTTGGCTAAAAATTTACAAGAATGATCTACACATACAAACCTAGTAATTGAACGATGGAGATGTTAAAATGTGATAAAATAAAATATGTTAAATGATCGATCCCTTAAAATGGACAAAATAAGAGATCCCTTAGCGGAAGGGCTATATATATATATATATATATATATATATATATATATATATATATATATATATATATTCGTCTCAGCTGCGGATGTCCGCACCGTGTCACTACCAGAAAAGGCGTCATAGCCGACGACGCCATCTCGTCGGCCGTTTCCATTAATTCGTCGGCTATAGTCATAGCCGACGAAGTATCGTCGGCTATTATCTCGTCGGGATTGCTCCGTCGGCTATAGTATAGCCGACGACACACGGGGTAAGTCGTCGGCTTATGAAACACCAGGTATAGCCGACGAAAAAAGCGTCGTCGGCTATACTTCGAACATTGCCGACGAGACGATCGTCGGCTTTAACAATTACGTAACTGCCCCTAACCCGAAGTATAGCCGACGACACTATCGTCGGCTATACGTCCGTTTTAGCCGACGACACTATCGTCGGCCATAACAATCGCCGGTACCAGGAACGGCTTTTTTTTGCCTGAAGCCGGGAGGGTATAGCCGACGACATATGTCATTTTCGTCGGCTATAACAGTTATAGCCGACGAAATTTGGTAAAAATCGTCGGCTATAGCACTTATAGCCGACGAAATAATGCCAATATCGTCGGCTATAACCCCTAAATATTTAAAAAAATTAAAAAATTTAACTCGGACCCAATTTCTCTTCGTCTTCGGGGGCTGCAGAAAATGCACAAACAAACATCCAAATATCCAACAAATATCCACATCAATCCATCCCTAATATCCTACATACTGTACAAATTAACCCACTATATCTACTCATCATCACCCCCTAAACGCGTAGCGTCGTCGACCGGATCGTTCGAGTTCCGGTGGCTATGGATGTCCTGATCGGCTGGCGTACTCCGATGCGGGGGGGGAGTGGGGACGACGAACTGGGGCATCTGTGGCGGAGGCGGGGGCTGGAGTCCAGCCTGCTGGGCCTCCCAAGACTGCTGCATCCATCGGTACATCTCCGCCACAGATGCGTCTCTGACCTGCTGCGCCGAAGCCTCCGCGGCCCTCGCCAACTCCGCCTGCTGGAGCGCCTCCACCGCCCTCGCCAACTCCGCCTGAGTCCTCTGCAGCTGCGTTTGCAAGTCTCCTCTCGTCGAAGCCGCACGCTGCGTGCTGGGATTGGCCGGCGTGAACTTGAGAACCCCATCTCCCGCCGCGCCTAGGCCTCTCTGGTAGAAGTAGTTGTTCCCCGTCCCTACCGCCGCGTGCATGATCTGAGAGGCCAAGCGCGGCTCAAGGGTGTCGATCGTGGAGGCAAACTCCGCGATCGCCTCGTCGGACGCCCCGTCTCCCAGAGTGTCTCGCGCGATCCCGAAGGTGATCGCGTCGGTCTCCGCATCTATTTCCGCCTAATTGACAAGAAAATATAATAAACGAATTAAAAAATATATATAAATTAATTTCATGAAACACTTTTATTGAAGATGGACGAATACTTACCACTTGGTCGGGACGCCCCGGATACATCTGCGCATGAATCCACGACAACGGCCTCAGCGGTCGGTCCCTCCTCGCCATCTCTGCCCACTGCCTCCAGGAGCGGGCGCCGTCGTGGTGGGGGTGCTCGTTCCTCCTGCGGTTGTCGCTGTTCGTCCGCGAGATTTTCTGTATTATAACAACAAACATATAAACGCAAATATAAATTAGTAACTAAATTAAAATATTAGGAACTAACCAAAATAAAATTAATAACTAATTTAGTTACTAACTAATTTAATTTAATTAGTAACTACTTAACTAACTAATTTAATTAGTAACTACTTAACTAACTAATTTAATTTAGTAACTAACTAACTTACTAACTACCTAATTTTATTTAATTTAATTTAATTTAATTTAGTAACGAACTAACTAACTATGTAACTAACCAACTGACTTAATTTAATAACTAATAACTAACTAACTAACTAATTAATTGAATTAAGTAACTACATAATTTAATTATTAAATAACATTAAAAAGTTATATACTACCAGGCTAAATTTTCTTACCGAGACCCTGTCGCTCCCGAAGTAGGCTACCAGCCATAGCCACTCGTACTCCCTGTACCGGAACTCGTGGGGGGTTGCAGCTCGCCCCAAGCGCTGCTCCACATGGTACGTCCTGTAGTGCGTGGACAGCTCGTTCTTCCACTCGGAGTACCTATATTAACAGAACACAACTGTTAGATATATTCGTACACTGCCAATAAATATATTTATACAAAAAAAAGCAAAACACATAACCTGTTCTTCAGCTGCTCGTCTCTCCACCAGTCCAAGGTAGGATGGACTCTAAACCATTGCTGCAACATTATAAATTAATTAGAAAATATTTTTATATAGTTATAAGGACTGAATTCATAATTGTTTATTTTCTATAATAAAAATCATATTTAACTCACCGACAGTGCATTGTACACTCGCGCCTTGATCTCATCGGGCACAGAGCCCCAGTCGGGCCACAACAGTGGGACCCTGTCCCGCACGAGCATGCCCGTCGCGTTGATGTACTTGGTGGTGGTGTCTCTCCGCTCAATCGGGCGTCCATCCTCACCGGGACCGGGCAGGATCTCTCTGATCCCACCGGCCAGCTCCCTCTCCAGGGTCGACATGTTCGCTGGCCCTCTGGTCCGTCTCGTCCCCGCGGGTTTATTGACGAGGACGCCTGTTTCATAATTAAAATGAATACATAGTTAAATAATTATGTAAACTAACTAATTAAATAATTAATTAAACAATCTAAATAATTAATTAAACTAACCAATTACCTGCGTCGTTGTACTGCTTGTCCTTCTCACGAACGGCCCACAGGCCGCGGCAGTCCTCTGAGTCGAAAGGACTGTAGAAGTAGGCCTCCTCCCAAGGAATCTCGTGGGGCCGGTCGTGCCTCCAAATCTGCCTCCCCCTAGCGTCGTACTCAGGGATGGCAGGGAGGAACTGGACCATGTACATCCCCGATGGCGGAGACATACGGGGCGTGGACCCTGAGGGGCCTGCTCCCCCTGACGGTGGGCCCCGTAGCTGTGGATGATGTCGCTGTGGGGGGACAGGGAGCATCTCTGGAGGGTCCAGATCGGCGCGCGGTGGGGTCGGCTGCCGATCCTGGAACAGTGCTGAAGTGCACTGGGGTCTGGTGGCTCTGCGTCCTCCTCCGACACTCGAGTCAGGGCCCGCTCCCGTCGACTCATACGAGGAGCCCCCACGTGGATCGCTCGGGGTCAATCCCATCAACGTCTCCTCTCGTCGACTCAAAGGCCGGCCTAGGCCCCGACGACCGCTGGATCCGCTCCCCCCACGGCTGGATCCTGCCTGAGCGTCGGGGTCGCTCTCGGTCCGTCTGCCAAGCCATCGGTCTACAAAGCGCCGGTTTCCTGCACAATTAGTATATAAATTCCATAAATTGCACAAAAATTCCACAAAACAGAATTAAAAACATCATTCAATGTATATATACCTAATTATATATATACGTACCTAAATATATTTATACCTAATTATATATATATATTCCGAAATATAACACAAAATTCCTTAAATTTCACAAAAAAATAAAAAACTTTTTTAAATATATATACACCTAATTATATATATACATAACTATATTTATACCTAATTATATATATATATATATATATATATATTCCGAAAAATATATATATATATATATCGTCATAAAAATGAAAAAAAATATTTATACCTAATTATATATAAATTAGTATATAAATTAGTATACTAGTATATAAATTCAACAAAATTCCACAATTAGTATATAAAAACCGTAAATTTAACAAAAAATCCACAAAATTAGTATATAAATTCCACAAAATTAACAAATTTAACAAAAAATCCACACAATTCCATAAATTTCACAAAAACCCTAAATTCCACAAAAAATTCACAAAAACCCTAAAATTCACAAAATTCGACAAAATTAATAAAAACCCTAAATGAGGCTCGATCGGGACTACCTGACATGGTGGTGCAGTCTGGACGAGGACCGGTGGTGCGGTGCGGCGGCGACGGCGGCAGGGGCGGCTGCGGCAGGGGCAGCTGCGGCTACGGGCGGCTGCAGCAGGGGCGGCAGGGGCGGGCAGGGGCGGCTGCGGCAGGGGCGGGTAGGGGCGGCTGCGGCAGGGGAGGGTAGGGCGGCTCGGGGCGGCTCCGGCAGCGGCTTTCGGGTCGGGGTGGGCTCGGGAAGGAGGGGGCCGGGGCGGGGAGGTATCGGGTGGGGCCGAGGAGGGTCGATCGGCGTCGGGGAGGCTCCGTCGTGGTCGGTCGGCGTCGGGGAGGGGTGGGGAACGATTGGGAAATTTGGGTTCTAAGCAGAAAATGAGGGAGAGGCGCCTAGGGCTCGGTTTAAATCGAAGGACTATAGCCGACGATTTAATTTTAATTCGTCGGCTATAGTCATAGCCGACGAAATTCGTCGGCTATACTCTTACGAGCCGGGCCAAAATCCGGGCCGGGCCGGAGTTGGGCTTTGCGGGCCGATTATAGCCGACGAAGTTAAGTGTCTCGTCGGCTATAATATGAATGTCGTCGGCTATACTATGAATCTCGTCGGCTATAATATGAATCTCGTCGGCTATACTATAAGCTCTCACCAGCCGTCAGATCTCGCCCATCCAACGGCGGACAATGAAACGGCGCGGATCGCAAGAGTTTAGCCGACGAAGTTAAGTATTTCGTCGGCTATTCCCTTGTCAACTTTTGGTCAAACCTCTGAACGCTTTAAAACGGAAATTGGCCCGTCTAAATGACGTTTTTTGGCCTGACCTTCAACAGAGAATAGTTTCAAATCGATGCGACGCAACTAACCGTATAAAAATTTTCCTCCAAAAATTTACCGACCGTCAGGCTACCCATAGGAAAACGGAAGTAAAAAACACCTAATCGCAACATTCGGCACACAGATTTTGTCGGAATCTTCCCATTTTTCAACCGTAGTCGTATTTCAATATTTCGGTCGTATCTTATTTCACGACACTTTTGCATTTGAACGGTATACATATAGCAACTATTTGAAACTATACATTCACTTAAACACTTAGTAAATAAGTTAAGGAATATTAGTGCATATGTTCCGATTTCGAATCTAAAAGTTTGGAAAATCTATTCCAACCGTCAGATATCACCGTTAAGATTAAATACATGTAGGAAAAAAAATCCAACTACATCTGACAACGTTAAAGGCTCGATCGGGACGGTCAAACTGCATGGTCAAACCTCGAAACGCTTTAAAACGGCAATTGGCCCGTCTAAATGACGTTTTTTGGCCTGACCTTCAACAGAGAATAGTTTCAAATCGATGCGACGCAACTAACCGTATAAAAATTTTCCTCCAAAAATTTACCGACCGTCAGGCTACCCATAGGAAAACGGAAGTAAAAAACACCTAATCGCAACATTCGGCACACAGATTTTGTCGGAATCTTCCCATTTTTCAACCGTAGTCGTATTTCAATATTTCGGTCGTATCTTATTTCACGACACTTTTGCATTTGAACGGTCTACGTATGGTTTCGGTCAATATACTTTAGCCGACGACTTGCAAGTCGTCGGCTACAGTATGGGCATTATAGCCGACGAATTGCAAGTCGTCGGCTAAAGTATGGGCATTATAGCCGACGAATTATGGTCCATTTCGTCGGCTATAATTCTGATCTTTCTGAAAATTTGCCATTTAGGGCCTGAAAATTGCCTATTTCACCTGATAAATTCCTAAACATAACACAAACAATTCAATACAATTTCCCATAAACTCGGAAAACGGTAATTAAGGACAAAAATGTATTCATGCATGCACCATCGTACACAAATACATACATAAATAGTATACTAAGGATGATAATCAGAATCATCCTCATCACTTGAGTCAGACGTAGTATAGTAGTTAATATCTGGCAACCGGTGCTCGTACTCGTCGTCTGAGTCATCGTCTGCCTGATATAGACGATTCGGATTAACATCATACATGGGCACCTGACCCCTAGGAAGTCGAACCACTCTGCCCGGCGTCACATTATTATCGCGGATGGTGGAGGATTCCGGAATGTCGCCGGCGTCCGGCTCTTGGTATGCGGTCGCTTCTTGACACTCTGTGCTCACACCAAGTGTGGTAGCACTGTATATGTCTCGCTGAGACACATGGTTAACTACCTTCCACGTGCCTTTGTTCAAAGGATCGTCAAGATAAAAGACCTTTTTGGCCGCTGTGGCGAAAACAAAGGGGTCGTCTTCATACACACTAGTGGCGGTATTCACCGAAAGTATGCCGTACTGATCGATCCGTATGCGGTGCGGCCTAGTATCAAACCATCGACACTTGAACAAGTGGACTTTCATGCGGTTCCCATAAATGAGTTCAACAACTGACTGTAGGACACCGTAAAAATCCACGCCCCCCTCTGCACCATCGACTATCACCCCACAATTCTGTGTTTTGCGTTCCCCGTCTCTAGCTTCACATATATACTTAACGCCGTTGACATCACACATTGGGCGGACTGTGGAAGATATCGGCTTCATCGACAACAGCCTCAATTCCTCTGAGTAATTTGTATGACCACCCCTCGCAGCCACTTGCATCAGCTGAAAAATATAACTCAAATCACTCGGTGTGTTTATGATTAAAGAATAGGGAACTGTAAAAGAAAGCTATCTAATATATATATTTATACACTTACCCATTGTGGAAAATAGTCTGCAAACGTCGTGTTGTGGTACTCGACATCACCGCGAACTTCCTTGCTGTGAAGATGGTGACGTTTCCAATATTGTACCTCCGGACAGTTTATTAGAACCCACCAGTGGGCAATCCCTACCTCATGGTCAGGCAACTTGTCCACACCCTTTTTCTTGAAGCTTCCGTATGGTACAACAGAGTTGGCGACGATAGATAGGTTGAACTCGGGGTCATCTCGACTTGGATGTTGTGGGGGGTCCTCCATCGCTCCCAAGTACAACTTGGCGTACGTTACACACTCATGCGCAATGTAAGCTTCAGCAATACACCCCTCAGGCGCAGATTTATTGTGCACATATTTCTTATAGTCTCCAAGTTGTCTGCAAGGTTAACAAGTGCATGTTAAGAGCATGCAACTTTTATTTAAAAACATGTATAAATCAAATTTATGAATAACATGTACCTTTCGATGGGATACATCCAAGTGTAGTGTACGGGACCGGTAAGCAACAATTGTTGGGGAAGATGGATCATCAGGTGAGGCATGATGTCAAAGAAGTTTGGGGGAAATATCCTCTCGAACTTGCACAAGATAAAAACGATTTCCTCATGCATTCTCATGAGGTCTGATTTTCTAACTTCTCTAGCGCATAACTTCTGGAAGAATCTTGACAACGCCACCAACGGCTCAACCACTTCATCCTCCAAGTACGCTCGAATGAAAATAGGGAAGAGGCGTTGAAGCAGTACATGGCAGTCGTGACTCTTCAATCCGTACATCTTGTTGTCTCGGTAGTTAACACACTTGCTTATGTTACCCGCATAGCCATAAGGATACCTGCATAGCCATTAACAACAATTAGATTTCATGCATATATAGTCGTCCAACAACAGATGGATTCTTTAGGGAATACATGCCTAATTAATAAAAAGTTACCTGACATTACTCAGTCATCCAAAGATTTCATGTTTCTGGTCCCTGGTGACGGTGTAAGGAGCTTGGGGCATTTTGCTCCTGCCCTCTCTCAACCACAAATGGTCCCGCAGTCCCATATTTCTCAGATCAACGCGTGCCTTGGGGGTGTCTTTTGTTTTCTTCTCCCAATTCAAAACTGTGCCAACCACGGCTTCACCCACGTTCTTCTCTATATGCATGACATCCAGGTAGTATCTGGTAGCCAACCTGGCCCAATAAGGAAGTTCCCATAAGATGCTCTTGTGTGACCAGAACCTATACCGATCCGGCCTCTCTGGAATCGTGCGCAACACATCGGGATGATTGCTAAGCGGACCAAAGTCATACTCATTCAACACTGCCAATATTTCCTCCCCTGTCCATTGCTCCGGTGCCCAGCCCCTTTCTTCAGTCCCATCAAAAGCCTGTGCATCGTCCCTAAATGGATGGTCATGCGGAAGCCAACGACGGTGACGCATCTGGACAATCTTGCTGCAATGAGGACTGGAGCAATCAACAGTCATGCACTCTGAACAAGCCCTGTAACCCCTGGTGACGCTGCCCGACAACATACCCCTCCCAGGAAAGTCACTGATCGTGCCAACAAGCATGGCATGCATCCGGAACATCTCATTTTTGAACCGGTCGTAGACCAGGTGGCCGTTCAGACTCAAGTACCGAAGCTCCTCAATTACGGGTCTCAAATACACATCGAGACACTTTCCCGGATAACCTGGGCCTGGAATCAACAATGTGAGCATGTTATATTCCTTCTTCATGCACATCCACGGTGGAAAGTTGTACGGAATCAAAATAACTGGCCACACACTGTACTGAAGCTCTTTCTTGCCAAAAGGGTTGAAACCGTCGGATGATAGCCCTAGCCAAACATTTCGAACCCCTGATGCAAATTCGGGAAACTCCAACACGTTCTTCTTCCAAGCCTCTCCGTCGGCGGGATGTCTAAGGGTGTCATCGTCAGGCACATTCCTCTCAGCCCACCATCTCATAGCTTCGGCCGTGAAAGCACACATGAACAACCGCTCAAGCCTATCAATCAGCGGGAAGTACCGAAGTATCTTCACAGCTTTCTTGTTCCCTTTAGGAGTGAACTTATACCGCTCTGTATTGCATAATGGGCAGTATTCAAGATCTGCAAGTCCTTCCCCGTAAAACAGAACGCAATCGTATCTGCATGCATGAATCTTGATGTAGGAAAGGCCGAGATCTTTAAGGATATGTCGCACCTTATGATGACTGGTAGGAAGCCGATGTCCGGGGGGCATCGCCCCACCCCATAGCCGAAGCCAATCATCAACCGATTTGACAGTGCCTTTGTTCTCCGTTTTGATCTTCATCACTCCCATGACAGATTCAAGGACAGTCTTACTGCATCCGGGGTACAACGGAGTCTGTTGCAATGCGATCAGGTTGTTGTACTTTTCCATACCACTTGTGTTGACCGGAGATCGGGGTAATGGCTCGAGTGGCTCAATATCAGGGAAACACTCCATCTCCGGAGGTGGGAGTTGCACATCTGGTGCTTCCTCAAAGACACCGCTCTCACGAGGAAACATATCGTTGATCCAGTTCGTTGTTGGATCATTGGAGGAACTCCCTCTCTCGGCAAATTGTCCATGATCATGACGACCCTCAAACTCTGGTTCACCGTGATAAATCCAATTAGTGTATAGGACCCAAAATCCATATCTAGCCAGGTGTTGCTCCACTGTCTCTATGGAAAACCGGTGTCGTGGGGTGGCACACTTGCACTTTTTACACGGACAATAATGAAGTGTAGTGTCTCCACAGTTAGCCATCACAAAATCCAGGAAACTCCTAACTCCATCATGATACGCCTGATCCCATCTTCCAAGGGTAATCCAACTCTTGTCCATCCTGTAAATTCAAGAAATAAATATAGCTATATATAGATATGTATATATGCACGTACTACGTACGTACTAATTAATTAAAAAATTCATCATTACACACACACATATATATATATATATACACATGCATCCCTAAATTAATTAAAACATCGTCAATCTCCCTAATTAATTAAACACAATGTATTTTTTATATATACCAACAATATATTTTTAATTACAATTAAATTAATTAATATATATATACATTTTTTCATCAAATTCATCTAAAATCACCTATAAATCAACAATCAATCACTAATCTTCAACAAAACTTCAATTCTATCTAACCAATACAACATATATATCAACCCATTAATAATCTCATCTCAACACACATATATATATATATATATATATATCAAATTAATCACACATTTATTCTAATTAAACTCTAAATTAATACACCTCTGCATATAACCAACTAAATCAACACACACAGCAATATACGTACCTTTCAAGCTTATGGCCGAGGTTTTGGACGATTTCAGAGCGTTTTGGACGATTTCATCGACGAATGAGCTCCCTGATGCAGAAGGTCGATCTGATATAAGAGTTATAGCCGACGAATACCCTCCTCGTCGGCTATAACAAAAACTTTTCGTCGGCTATAACTCTTATAGCCGACGAATACCATCCTCGTCGGCTATAACTAAAAACGTTTCGTCGGCTATAGTTATAGCCGACGAGTTGTCGGCCGTCGTCGGCTATAATATTATAGCCGACGATGTGGCCGACGAAATAGTAGTTCGTCGGCTATAAGGGGTTATAGCCGACGAGGTACTATTTCGTCGGCCGTTTTTTCCCATATCGTCGGCTATAACCCCTTTTCTGGTAGTGTGTGGATTCGCCACAAACGGTTGTCGTCGCGCTCCTCCCTTCCCGACTCTCCTGTCTATGTTGGCCGGAGCTCCAGCGCCGACCCACGTCGGCAGGAATATGGAAAATTTAAGTTTTTAGGCAGCAACTTGAAAATTGTCAAAATTGCCAAAATGCACCATGAATTTGGCTCAAATTATCAATTTACACCCTCAACTTGTAATTGCGAAAATTTGCCTCCTCAACTTGTCAAAAATTACCGACTTGCACCCTCTCCGTTAAATCTAACTTTTCCGTCCAATTTTGAGTCATGTGACATGCACGTGAGGAGTATTTTGGTCATTTTTAATTTATTTAGTTTTATTAATAAATATACACTAAAAATTTAATTTTTGAAGAATATTATCCATATATAAACAAAAATAAAAAAACAATTATATGTACTTACTGATTCATTTCGTGATACTTTTTTTTTTTGCATTCAATTAATTTTTTTCTTCAAAATAATGCATACTTTTCTTTATATAATTTGTCGATAAGGAAAATTACGTGAAGTAAAACTAAATTGACGAATTACTTGTATCATGTCTCTTGTTAATTAAAATACACTACAAAAATTAATTCATTTTGCCACGGCGCCAAACCGACACCAAACTCAAATTGCCGACGCAAAACGGGTTTTGCCACGGTATGGCCACGGTAAATGGGGCGTTGTGAATACTGTCGACGCAAAATTGTTTCACCACGGTAATTCACCGTGGCCATCATTATTTACAATGACAAACTTACCGTGGTTACTTTGTTGACGGCAATTGACGACGACTCTCACCGTTGTACACTTAGCGACAGCATAACTATGCTGTCACAAATAGTTTACCAAATTCTAATAATTGGAGGCATTCCCACCAATGTTATTTTCTTATTTCCCGCCAAAATTTAAATTTCAAAAACTTTGCGACGGGCGTTTTGCCGTTGTATAGTTTACATTTTATTTGTTTTCCCCTTATGTTATATTAAAATTGTGACGGCTGCTTACCATTTTTGCTATGGTTACATATTTATATTTGCGACGGCTATATTATAATTGTGACGGCTGCTTACCAGTTTTACGACGGTTACATATTTATATTTGCGACGGCTATATTATAATTGTGACGGCTCAGAATTAGTTGGTGCCACTTTTTCAGTCCAGAATTCCAGGCCAAAACCAAAACCATTTCAGGTCATTTTTCTGACCATTATTACACAAACTAAATCTGCAATGACATCATTCATTCCAACCAACATAAGCACAATTCTAACATAAGCACAATTCCAACCAATTCCAAAACACAACTAACTTGCACATAACATTTTTCCAACAAAGTGGAGCAAAGCATTGTATATATATCTAGATAACAAATATTGTTCCATCATCATTCCAACTACTATTGTAACTAATATAGTACTACAACGAGAAAAACAGCAACTAATTAAAAAAAAAACATTGTTTTCACATGCTACAACATCAAACCCTACCATGACCTTCATGAAGACTATCTTGATGCTGAGAAGTATCACCATCACCATCTCCTGCTTCTTGGCTGCTAAGTCCCTCTCCTACAGACTCTCTCCTGGTTTCTGGGGCACTGGTTGCATCAGTTGGTACCTAGCAGCCAAATTTTTCAGGCATTAGTAATTAAGTAGCAAGAATAATAGCTTATGGTGCATATTTACCAATAATATATGACAGATAATAAAAATGAAGGCACCATAAGTATATTAAAAAAAAATATACTCACCACTGAAGGTTGATTACGGATAGCGTTCAGCTCCTCTTGAAACTTCTTATTGATAGGAGCACAATGTGCAACGTTATTAATGTGTTATTATCCCTTATTTATGCTTTGTTAAGTCTATTTAGAGTAAGATAGAGTCATAATTTAGTTTAGTGTTATTTCGGAAGAGTTTTGGAGAATGTGTGCTTAATAATCAGAAAAATGACTAAGTATAGAAATCTGGAAATAAAGTAAAATATGTCTTTTTCGTGATTTTGAGGCCTGTGCTAAACTGATCTATCCTTTTCCAAATTTGATGAAATTTGGTATGCATATAATTGGCAAGCTAAAGTGTATTGTGTCAAAATTTCAGATCAATCGGAGTTCGGGAAGTCACCCAAATGAAGGCTGCAACTTGGCAGTTTGAGCAAACCAATCCAGGGACTACCAGACACCCATTGGGATGTCTCCATTTCGGCTTACATATGGCAAGGCGTGCCATCTTCCAGTAGAGTTGGAGCATAGAGCATGGTGGGCGGTCAAGCAATTCAACATGGAGCTTGACAAGGCTGGACTTCACAGGAAATTGCAGTTGAGCGAGCTTGAGGAAATCAGGAATGAAGCATATGATGCTGCATGGATTTACAAGGAGAAGACGAAATGATATCATGACAAGATGATAAGAGGCAAAACGTTTCATATTGGCCAAAAAGTCTTGTTATATCATTCTCGTCTTAGATTATTTCCTGGAAAATTGCGTTCTCGTTGGGCTGGTCCCTATATTGTTGCTAATGTGTTTTCTCATGGTGCTATAGAAATTCAGAGTATTGAGACAGGAAAAGCGTTCAAGGTGAATGGTCATCGACTTAAGCCTTACTACGAACCTTTTGAGGAGCACACCATTGAGGAGATACAATTCAGAGACGCACTAAGATCCTGATGATATGGAGAAGAGTCTAGGCTGAGTAGACTATAAACATTAAGCGCTGCATGGGAGGCAACCCATTTCAACCAAAAATTGTGAAGGAGCCGTCTACGAGAGTTTGAAATTCTAAAACCTAAACTCTTTTTGGTTGAATTGTATAAATGTGGAACTTGTGAATTATCAAATGCTTGGAAATTACTACATAATTTTTGTGTACATTAAGGACAATGTAATTTTCTAAGTGTGGGGTAGGGATACATGTTTCACATGTTTTGTTTTTGTTTTGAGTCTATGTTTTGGTTTCAAAAAAAAAATAAAAAATAAAAAATAAAAAAAATAAAAAATCAGAAAAATCAGAAAAAAAAAAAAAATTTCGTTGCTTTTAAATTTTTGGTTTAATTTTAGAGTCTTAGGTGCCCCTAAATAGTCTATGATGATTATATCTTTTATACATAGATGATGGTTTTGCATAATCTTGAAAATAATTGTGAGTTTCATGGACTTTGTGATTGGTATGAACATTTGAGACTTGGACTTAATTGTGTAAGAAGCATGTATGTTGTGTTGATTTTGTTCCATAAAAACCTATGTGAGCTTTGATTGCCAAATACTTTCTTCTTGAGCGATAAAAATGGGCAGAATTTTTCAAAACTTCATCATTCTTTGAACATTCAATGACTATGTGCCGTAGATTTTAATGAACTCTAGAATGCTAGAACTTGCTCTTGACGATTTTTGAGACTATTATTCATGAAATGCCTTGATTTCGAATATGATTGAGATGATCTTGTTAGGATTACCACCATGCCAAATAAAGCATATGCCTAATTTGTGCCCATCGTGGGACTCCTTAGTTTTAACCCCCTTGAGCCGATATTGAGCCATTTATTTCATCACCATGATACACATTCCTTGAGCTTAGAACAGTTTATCCTAACCATTGTTGTCAAGACTTGGTGATGATTTGAAGTAAGTGTGGGGTGATCCAATCCAAAAGCATGAAAAGCCATGATTGCCGAGAATAAAAAGAAAAATTCGGACAGAAAATAAAAGAAGAATTTGTGCCGATTAATAAAGAAAATTGAAAAAGTTTCAGCAAAAGAAATCAAAAGAAAAAAAAAATAGAAATGCTTGGATTGGGATCTTGTGGTGAATTTGGAGTTTGTTTTACAATTGAAGGTCTATTATTATTATCATACTTTACCTTTGTTCATATTCACTATGTTATGGGGAAGAAAAAAATGAAGTTTGGGCCCAACAAGTTGAAACTTGGCCCTTTTGAGTGAAGTCATAAGGAGTATTGAGCTTTGCTAAGTCTTGGTGACATTTTCTCACCACTATTCTAAATGCGAATTCCTTATGCCTAGCCCCACTATTTTCCCATGTAAGATCCTCTCATGATTCGAATAATAGGTGAACTTTGTATGTGGAGATTTTTGTCAAGAGTTGAGCATATGGCTTTGGTTCATTGGTGCACATAGTTGTTATATGAAGTTTTTCCTGAAAGATCTATTCACAAAGTGCCTTTATTTGATGAAATATGCAAGTTACTCTTTGTAACTCTTAATCTATTTTCTTGCATATACTTTGAGTGAATATTGCCATATCATGAGTGAAAAGAAGAGAGTATGCCTAGTGAGGAGGATGAAATCAACATAACATGTCATTGCTTGTGATTTTCGTTTCTTACTTGTTCATGCCATAATACATGTCTGTGACGCTTGGGATTATTGTGCTTACATTGAATGCTTAACTTGAAAGCTATGTGTTTAAAGATCCTGAGACAATCATTTAGGGGCAGTAGTTGAGTCTTTTTGTTTTGTTTTGCTAGGGACTAGCAAAGAATAAGTGTGGGGTAGTTGATAGGAGCACAATGTGCGACGTTATTAATGTGTTATTATCCCTTATTTATGCTTTGTTAAGTCTATTTAGAGTAAGATAGAGTCATAATTTAGTTTAGTGTTATTTCGGAAGAGTTTTGGAGAATGTGTGCTTAATAATCAGAAAAATGACTAAGTATAGAAATCTGGAAATAAAGTAAAATATGTCTTTTTCGTGATTTTGAGGCCTGTGCTAAACTGATCTATCCTTTTCCAAATTTGATGAAATTTGGTATGCATATAATTGGCAAGCTAAAGTATATTGTGTCAAAATTTCAGATCAATCGGAGTTTGGGAAGTCACCCAAATGAAGGCTGCAACTTGGCAGTTTGAGCAAACCAATCCAGGGACTACCAGGATTTTCCTGGGACTGTGTCCTGACTTCCAGAATTTCTGTGGGACACATCGCTTGGAACCAGAGAACGTGCCATATGCCGTTGGAAATCTCTACGAGTCTAGTTTCTCTGGGACTTGGAATCGCAGCAAAATCTTTTCTGAGCAAAATGTTATGCCGATTTGAATGCACGAAGGTCAAGTCTGCCGAAAGAAGAAAACCTAAACCGAGTTTTACATGGATTTGACTTACGAATGTGGACTGAATTCCATCCTTTGTGCAAGATTTTTGGCTGAATTAATTCATGGAAAACCTAAAGAGATATTGCTCCTCTATTCAGCCATTATCTTGGGAATTTTCGACAGAAAATAGAGGAAGAAAATCGCAACAAATCCTGATCAAATTCGGCAGAATTCCTGTGCACGTCATCCAACTTCCACGGACTCTCCCGGACAGCTCACAATGAATCAGAGTTCGAGCCTTATATGGATAGAAAGCTACGGGAGTCTAGTTTCCAACCCAACTAGAATCACCTTAATATCTATTTTCCAGAGAAGGATATTCCATAATCTTCACTCGAAGGTCAAATCTGCCAGCAGGATAAGTTTGAGAAAAACTAGGTTTTGTAAACCCTAGCTGCCTCCCTTGCCTCTATAAATACCACAACACAATTTCAGAATAATCATCTTCTCTTCCCCTCAAAATCCTTGCCGAACCTCTGCCCAAATAAATTCAGAAATTCCACCAAGAAGCTTTGCCGAATCCACCTTCCATCTTTCACAAAAATCCAACCTCCACCAATCCTTGCCGAATCTTCATAAGGTTGTAACATGGATTGTACTTTATTGGCTTTTGATTCTTTGTATTTAAACATACTTTTGTCTATGAAATATGTTTTGGTTTCTGGATTTATTTTCGGTATTGATAATTATATATGGGATCTTCGGATCTTTGTTATAAATGTTTGGGAATTTTGTATATGATTGCCGAATTTTATATGTGATGTGATTAAATTTGTATTATGGGCAGTAGCTTTAGCATGTATTCTTGATTTAATTAGGTTTATTTTCATAATTCGTGTGCAACCGAAGGAGATGTCTAGATGCAATCGTAGGCCATGGTTGTTATCTAGATGTTGAATTCATATGCCGATTTAATATATGTTGGATCTCACGCGTTGTGGATTTTAATATGTATTAATCTAAGGGCTAGAGTAATTATGGAAATTTACATGTCGATGTGGGATGAGTGACGCCATACCTGC
This sequence comes from Potentilla sterilis, assembly GCA_963682095.1. Classification (NCBI taxonomy): domain Eukaryota; kingdom Viridiplantae; phylum Streptophyta; class Magnoliopsida; order Rosales; family Rosaceae; genus Potentilla; species Potentilla sterilis. The sequence continues at coordinate 22,719,267 of OY821762.1, read as the reverse complement.
TAACATGTTTCTAATTCGACATATTGTGCTTATGTGCTATTTGTGTTTAATTTCTACGCGTTGTGTTATTAAACCGATTAGTACCATGTTTAGGATTACACGCGTTGTGGATTCTAAATACTTGTGATGTCTTGAATAATTAGAATAACCGCGTTGGCTCTAATTAAATTGGAACTTAGTTGATCTTGAATCCGATATTTGCTGCTGCCCCTATTACTTGTTTTAATTTTGTTGCATGTATAATGAGATTTGTGTTTGGTGATTGTGTGGAAGATGTTGATCAAATGTAAATAATAATGTAGGATTTAAAATTTTCGTAAAAATTCAGTAGGTAATTAGTAAAAAAATCGTTACCCCCTTTTTTATGCAATACTTTATGTAATTGAAAGCCCTTGATTTTCCCGGATAGAACGATCCCTACTTGTCAATACTACAATCGACACAAGAAGGGTATTATTTGTATGTAGTTGTTTTGCAGGTATTTTGTGCTTGGATAACACCTCCATCAGTTTTTGGCGCCGTTGCCGGGGAAATTATAATATTTTGATTCATAAAGTGTTGTTTGTAATTATGTATATTGCAGGTTATTTTAATTTTTCAATAGATTTTGGGATATGTATTAATAGGATTTTCGGAAGTGTAATAGTAAATAGGACTTATCCGATTTTTGGTTGTTGGTTTTTGGTTTTTATTTTTCTTAATTGCCGATGTGTGTGATGTATATTGTGATGTTGATACACTTAGATAATTTCTAGGAAGTTGATAGTTTTTGTGTATGCTTGTAGTTTATTGTAGTTTCTAAAGTGTAACACGTAGGTGAAGGCTCTTTTGTTGATCATAACCAAAACCCTTCATTTGAATGGTGCTTTGTTGAATCCGTTTTTATGTAGATTGGGAAACGCGGGATACTTCCCCCCCACGCATACAAGCGATCTTTTCAGCAATAGTATTACTTCGATGAGGTTGAGGGCGGTTTTAATCAACACTTGTAGACCGCTAGGACCCGAGTTTATTTTACTAAGTATAGGGCAAGTTATTTTCATTGATGGGTTCGAGGTTTGTAAAACTGGTTTTCAAGACCCACAGACTGATGTTCATTCTCTGTGAGTGAGTCGATAGGGGACTTGTCCTCCGTGGTTAAAAAACTTTGAGACCTGCCTTGTTCCTAAAGAGAGTTTACTCTCCGTGAATTTTAACGACACCGCCTTAGGAAAGTAAAGTATGCTCGACCTAGACAACCGCTTGTGCCGAAGCATCACCTCACTTTAGACGCTAGAAAATAACTTGAGCATATGTGAATCTATTTTTCTTCAAAACATAAAATTCGTCTTTAATTTTTGAGGTATATCGGAATAAGCATGATACTACCTTGGACTGTTTCAGCCCATTGCACTGTTATCTCCTCTGCTCCACGTACCTCAAATTTTAAAGTTGTGTGAAAGACATCTAGAAACCCTAAGTTTCGGCAATTACAATACTCACATAATCGATGAACTCTAAAAACCGAACCAATATAGATACTTGTAAAAAAAAAAAAAAAAAAAAAAAATATTTCGTGTGATATGTATAATTAGCTAAATTGTTAAGGAGTTTTAGAAGTCTATTTACGTTGAGTTTGTTTTTGGTTTTGAGGGGAAGAGGAATAGGTAAGGTCACTAATGTTGATATTAGCCTTAACCCTTCATACTAGCGCTTGCGTTTTTATGAGGTTGAGGGCGGCTTTTATGCACTTTAGTGGTACTGACAACATAAGGTTCTCAACAGAGTAAGGGGCATTCATAGTTCGTTTGTTCTAATTTTGGTGTTGAGGTTTGTTTAACTAGATCTCAAGGCCCACAGACTGATGTTCATTCTCTGTGAGTGAGTCGATAGGGAGTTCGCTCTCCGTGGTGTCCAACAATGAGTCTTGCCTCACTCCATTGTTAGTACTTTCGTTCTAGCCTTCTGAAACCACGGAATATTGTGTCTAGTCGATAGACCTAGGCCGCACGTCCACCGAGCTTCAAAACCTTTAATGAGTTTGATATAAGTAAATTTTTCATCTCAAAAGAAAACATTTCTTGGTTTGAATTTTTGAGGTATATCGGAATAAGCATGATACTACCTTGAACTGTTTCAGCCCATTGCACTGTTATCTCCTTTGCTCCACGTACTTTGAAAATTCGAACAAATCATATAGCAATTTAACTAGGGATACATAAAACACATTCTTAATACTTCTTTCATACTTGTAGACTTATGTGAAATATACTTGAAATTTTTCGTGTGATACTAATACATTTTTGAATTTTTGTGTGATACATATGTTTATTTTTATTTTTCGTTAAATATTTACTTGTACGATACATACTTTTACCCAAATACTAACATATTTCTTGATACTTCTTACGTTTATACTTGTGAAATTGTGTTTGTGCTATACTTGTAAAATTTTCGTGTTATATATTTTTGTGTAATTTACTTGTAATTATTTTCGTGTGATACATATACATACACATTTGAATTTTCGTATAACACTTATACATATTGTTAGTTGAATTTTTCGTTGACTTATACATACTTTTGTGTGATATTTTTATCCTAACACTAACTTATACATTCTAACTATACAATACACGTTTGTTTTTCTTTTTAAAATTCATTGATTAAATACTTGATCTTTTAATAATTTCAGGTACATGAATGTCCAATTGGTCACGTGACATTAGAGGCCGTTTGTATCGAATTGGAGAGATATACGATCTAGAATTGCCAGCAACTCTAGGTCAAGCACGTTCACCATCACCAGAACATCAGTTTGTATCTCCCTCCTCATCACTTTTTAACAGAGATTTCGTTGCACCACCATCACCATTTCCTTCAGAAGCTTCGTGCGAACTTAACCCTTTGTTTCACGAAGAACCAGAGTTTGAGCTACTTCAAAGTTCTATACCAATTCAGTTCTTGAATTTTGATTTACCTGATCCTACATTCAATATGACTTCATTGAGAGAGGAGAATGGACAGGTAGATGCGCCACAAGGAGGAGTAGTGAGACCGAGCAATGTAACGTATCCTGCTGTTGCACCTGGCAAATCAGCAGAGTTTGAGTTGAAGGGTGGATTTATCCACCAATTGCCCAAGTTCTTTGGACTCAGTGGAGAGGATCCTAATCGCCACATTCAGAAATTTGAGTTCAGATGTGAGTCAATGTGCCCAACTGGGGCAGATTTGCAGCATGTGAGGATGAAGGCATTTCCTTTCTCACTTGATGATAGGGCAGCCGAATGGTTCTTTGCTATTCCACCAGGGAAGATGGTGTCTTGGAATACTATGGTGAAGGAATTTCTCACCAAATATTTTCCTTCATCGAGGGTGACACAGATTAGGAAGGAGATCACTTCTATCAGACAAGAGCCAGATGAGAGCTTCGATGTGTACTATGATAGGTACAAATCTTTGGTGGCAACGTGTCCTAATCATGGGATACGTGAAGGACTTTTGCTGCAGTATTTTTATGAAGGGTTGCGTCCCTTGGAGCGTAGATTTCTTGATTCAGCAGCTGGCGGATCGTTAATGGAAAAGAGCAAGGAGGAAGTTAAGAACTTGTTGGAGATGCATTTCACTAACCAACAACAGTTCAGGTCTACTTCCTCAAGGCGAGTGAATGAGGCTAGTGGTTTTGAGGAGTCTGGTGCTGTCAAAGAGCTTAGGGAAGATATGGGGAAGCTGACTCAGATGATGTCCCAAATGATGAAGCAGAAGCATGCTCAAGTATGTGGAGTGTGTAGTTTGGAGGGCCATACGGCTGATGTATGTCCTCAATTGGGAGGAAGTGAAAATTTTGAGGAAGCCAATTCGGTTGGTTTCCAAGGGCAGCAACATTCCACTTTCCAGAATTTCAATCCAAGGTACAACGATCACCCTAATTTTCGTTGGGCCAACAATAGTAATGTTCAGAACCCTCAACAAGTGGCGCCACCACAAGCAAATCAAGGAGGAATGGCGTTTCAACCAAGACCTCAAGGGCAATTCCAAGGATATGCAAGACCTCAGCAACAATTCTACAACAACAATGCTCAGGCATCATCAAACCCTAATTATGATGCAATGCTGAAATCCTTGAATGATGCAACTCACACATTGTTGCAATCTACAACTTCCAACACTAAGGATATTTCTGAGCTGAAAAATCAGATGGGGAAGGTTGTGGATTTCATGGGGCAGATCCAAGAACAAGGGAGGTTACCTGGAGGAGTGATTAAGAACCCCAAGAACGAGCAAGCAAATGCAATTATCACAAGGAGTGGTAAAATTGTGGAGGGGCCGAGCATGGGAAAGCCAAGTTATGACGATGGTGATGATGCCGAGCATGATGAGACAATCGGCAGCAAGGACATGGAGGTGACACTCGGCAATGGTAAAGGTGAAGAGACACACGGCAATGACAACGAGAAGAATGGTGAACCAAGAAAGGCTGAGCTTGACGTGATGAAGAAGAGGGACATGGAAAAAGATCCCGCCACCTCAGAAACACATAAGGTAAAATCTAATTCAAGTGGTTTAGTTAATGCTAACCAATCTTCGAGTTTGCCTTTTCCTTCCACATTTGCTAAATCGAAGAAGGAGAAATCAGATGAGGAGGTACTTGATATCTTTAGGCGTGTGGAGGTGAACATTCCATTGCTTGAGTGCATCAAGCAGATTCCCAAGTATGCCAAATTTCTTAAGGAGCTGTGCACAACAAGGAGGCATACAAGAGAGGAGCAGGTGGTAAAGATGAGTGAGACGGTTTCAGCCGTTCTCCAGAGGAAGCTCCCACCAAAAATGAAAGACCCAGGCAGCTTTTCAGTGCCATGTAAAATTGGGCAATCTTGCTTTGAAAAAGTTTTGCTAGATTTAGGGGCTTCTATAAATGTTATGCCATACAATGTGTATAAGTCCCTAGGTCTAGGCGAGTTGAAAAAGGACAATGTAATTATTCAACTCGCTGACAGGTCTAACAAATATCCTGAGGGATATGTTGAAGATGTTCTTGTGCAGGTGAATAATCTGATATTTCCTGCAGACTTCGATGTGTTACATATGGAAGAGTCGCCCCTAAATTCCACTCAACTATTGTTGGGGCGACCATTTATGAGGACAGCAAGAACTAAAATTGATGTTGCGGAAGGCAACCTCACCATGGAGTTCGATGGTGAAGTGATTGGCTTCAATATCTTTGAAGCAATGAGGTATCCAGTTTCTGATTTAAAACCTTGCTATAATATTGATGTGGTTGATTCTCTTGCATAGGTTTTATCAGAAACTTTGGATCAATAGCAACTAGCTATTCAGCAAGGGGCAGGAATTGATGCAAATGGGGAGGTAAATTCAATGGAGGCTCGGCTTGAACTTGAGCCGAGCATGATGAGCATTGTTGCCGAGCTAGAGGCAACACCCCACGTGATGAGAACATGTAAATTTTTGTCAATTCCCATTTCCACTAATAAAATTTTACCATCTGTGGAACAGGCCCCTATTTTAGAACTGAAAGTGCTTCCCAATCATTTGAAGTATGTATACTTGGGAGACGATGACACACTACCAGTTATTGTGTCATCACAGCTGAGTGAGCAGCAGGAAGCACGTTTGACTAGCATGCTGAAGAGGAACAAGACCGCCATTGGATGGACGTTGGCGGATATCAAGGGAATCAGCCCTACAACTTGTGTCCATAGGATCTTACTTGAGGAAGGAGCCAAGCCTACTAGGGAGGGTCAGAGACGTTTACACCCCCCTATGATGAAGATTGTGAAGGACGAGGTGATCAAATTGCTGGATTGTGGAGTCATTTATCCCATTTCAGATAGCCAGTGGATTGCACCTGTCCAAGTTGTACCCAAGAAGAGTGGAGTCACAGTTGTGAAGAACGACAAGGATGAGCTCGTGCCCCAACGATTGGTGACAGGTCATAGGATGTGCATCGACTACAGAAAGCTGAATGCTACAACTCGAAAGGATCACATGCCTTTGCCTTTCATGGACCAGAGGTTGGAGAGACTAGCTGGGCACGAATTCTATTGCTTCTTGGATGGGTACAGCGGTTACAATCAGATATGCATTCACCCAGATGATCAGGAAAATACAACGTTCACATGTCCCTTTGGTACGTTTGCCTATCGACGCATGCCTTTTGGTTTATGCAACGCACCAGGTACATTTCAACGTTGTATGTATTCCATTTTCAGCGATTATATTGAGAATATCATTGAAGTCTTTATGGATGATTTTAGTGTTTATGGAAAAGACTTTGATGCATGTTTAGAGAATTTGGAATTAATCCTGAAAAGATGTGTAGAAACTAACCTTGTGCTTAATTGGGAAAAATGTCATTTCATGGTAAAACAAGGGATAGTTTTAGGACACATAATCTCTGCAAAGGGTATTGAGGTAGATAGGGCCAAGATTGATATTATGCTTCACTTACCCTCCCCTACAACTGTAAGGGAGGTACGTTCGTTTCTTGGCCATGCAGGATTTTACAGGAGGTTCATCAAGGATTTTTCGTTGGTGGCCAAGCCTATTTGTGCCCTTTTGCAGAAGGAGGTTCCATTCATATGGGACAAAGGGTGTGAAGATGCATTTGTAAGGTTGAAGGAATTGCTGACATCGGCACCAATAATGGCGCCACCAGACTGGTACCTACTATTTGAGATCATGTGTGATGCTTCAGACTATGCAGTTGGAGCAGTGCTTGGACAGAGAAAAGAGAAGAAGCCAAATGCTATTTATTATGCTTCTCGCACACTTAATGATGCTCAATTAAATTACTCTACTACTGAGAAAGAACTGTTGGCTGTGATATTTGCTTTAGAAAAATTTCGTTCATATCTATTGAATTCTAAAGTGATTGTGTATTCTGATCATGCAGCCCTTAGATATCTAATGAAAAAGAAAGATGCTAAGCCACGCTTGATTCGATGGATTCTCTTACTCCAAGAGTTTGACATCGAGATCAAGGACAAGAAGGGGAGCGAAAATGTTGTGGCGGATCACTTGAGCAGAATTGTGAGAGAGGAGGAAACGTTGCCACTTCAGGAAACTTTCCCAGATGAGCAGTTTTTCGAGTGGACACAAAAGAACCTTGGTATGCAGACATTGTCAATTATTTAGTTACTAAAACTTTTCCAAGTACATGTTTGCAGGCAGCCAAGACTAGGATTAAAAAAAATGCAAGACACTACATATGGGACGATCCATATCTTTGGAGGACTTGTAGTGATCAAGTTATAAGACGTTGTGTGCCACAAGAAGAACATAGGCCGATCCTTGCATTTTGCCACAATGAGGCGTGTGGAGGACACTTTGGAGCTAAGAGGACAGCCCTTAAGGTATTATAAAGCGGGTTTTATTGGCCAACGATTTTCAAAGATGCATACACATTTTGTATGACATGTGATAGGTGCCAAAGGACAGGTAACATTGGTAAGAGAGACCAAATGCCCCTTACTACTATGATCTTTGTTGAAATTTTTGATGTATGGGGTATAGATTTTATGGGACCTTTTCCTTCATCTAAGGGCTTTCTTTATATCTTGTTGGCTGTTGATTATGTGTCTAAATGGGTGGAGGCGAAAGCCACAAGGACTAATGATTCTAAAGTTGTTGCAGGTTTCTTGAGAACTAACATATTTTCCAGGTTTGGAGTACCTCGTGTGCTTATAAGCGATGGAGGTTCTCATTTCTGCAACAGAACAATAGAGGCTTTGCTCAGAAGATATAGAGTCACCCATAAGGTATCCACACCTTATCACCCTCAGACGAGCGGAATGGCGGAAGTGTCCAACAGAGAGATTAAGAGCATATTGGAGAAAACTGTAGGCCCATCAAGGAAAGATTGGAGTGACAGACTTGATGATGCACTTTGGGCTTACAGAACGGCATACAAGACACCCATTGGGATGTCTCCATTTCGGCTTACATATGGCAAGGCGTGCCATCTTCCAGTAGAGTTGGAGCATAGAGCATGGTGGGCGGTCAAGCAATTCAACATGGAGCTTGACAAGGCTGGACTTCACAGGAAATTGCAGTTGAGCGAGCTTGAGGAAATCAGGAATGAAGCATATGATGCTGCATGGATTTACAAGGAGAAGACGAAATTATATCATGACAAGATGATAAGAGGCAAAACGTTTCATATTGGCCAAAAAGTCTTGTTATATCATTCTCGTCTTAGATTATTTCCTGGAAAATTGCGTTCTCGTTGGGCTGGTCCCTATATTGTTGCTAATGTGTTTTCTCATGGTGCTATAGAAATTCAGAGTATTGAGACAGGAAAAGCGTTCAAGGTGAATGGTCATCGACTTAAGCCTTACTACGAACCTTTTGAGGAGCACACCATTGAGGAGATACAATTCAGAGACGCACTAAGATCCTGATGATATGGAGAAGAGTCTAGGCTGAGTAGACTATAAACATTAAGCGCTGCATGGGAGGCAACCCATTTCAACCAAAAATTGTGAAGGAGCCGTCTACGAGAGTTTGAAATTCTAAAACCTAAACTCTTTTTGGTTGAATTGTATAAATGTGGAACTTGTGAATTATCAAATGCTTGGAAATTACTACATAATTTTTGTGTACATTAAGGACAATGTAATTTTCTAAGTGTGGGGTAGGGATACATGTTTCACATGTTTTGTTTTTGTTTTGAGTCTATGTTTTGGTTTCAAAAAAAAAATAAAAAATAAAAAATAAAAAAAATAAAAAATCAGAAAAATCAGAAAAAAAAAAAAAAATTTCGTTGCTTTTAAATTTTTGGTTTAATTTTAGAGTCTTAGGTGCCCCTAAATAGTCTATGATGATTATATCTTTTATACATAGATGATGGTTTTGCATAATCTTGAAAATAATTGTGAGTTTCATGGACTTTGTGATTGGTATGAACATTTGAGACTTGGACTTAATTGTGTAAGAAGCATGTATGTTGTGTTGATTTTGTTCCATAAAAACCTATGTGAGCTTTGATTGCCAAATACTTTCTTCTTGAGCGATAAAAATGGGCAGAATTTTTCAAAACTTCATCATTCTTTGAACATTCAATGACTATGTGCTGTAGATTTTAATGAACTCTAGAATGCTAGAACTTGCTCTTGACGATTTTTGAGACTATTATTCATGAAATGCCTTGATTTCGAATATGATTGAGATGATCTTGTTAGGATTACCACCATGCCAAATAAAGCATATGCCTAATTTGTGCCCATCGTGGGACTCCTTAGTTTTAACCCCCTTGAGCCGATATTGAGCCATTTATTTCATCACCATGATACACATTCCTTGAGCTTAGAACAGTTTATCCTAACCATTGTTGTCAAGACTTGGTAAAGTTTAATTGGAATTTGTTGTTTGAAGTGATGATTTGAAGTAAGTGTGGGGTGATCCAATCCAAAAGCATGAAAAGCCATGATTGCCGAGAATAAAAAGAAAAATTCGGACAGAAAATAAAAGAAGAATTTGTGCCGATTAATAAAGAAAATTGAAAAAGTTTCAGCAAAAGAAATCAAAAGAAAAAAAAAATAGAAATGCTTGGATTGGGATCTTGTGGTGAATTTGGAGTTTGTTTTACAATTGAAGGTCTATTATTATTATCATACTTTACCTTTGTTCATATTCACTATGTTATGGGGAAGAAAAGAATGAAGTTTGGGCCCAACAAGTTGAAACTTGGCCCTTTTGAGTGAAGTCATAAGGAGTATTGAGCTTTGCTAAATCTTGGTGACATTTTCTCACCACTATTCTAAATGCGAATTCCTTATGCCTAGCCCCACTATTTTCCCATGTAAGATCTCTCATGATTCGAATAATAGGTGAACTTTGTATGTGGAGATTTTTGTCAAGAGTTGAGCATATGGGTTTGGTTCATTGGTGCACATAGTTGTTATATGAAGTTTTTCCTGAAAGATCTATTCACAAAGTACCTTTATTTGATGAAATATGCAAGTTACTCTTTGTAACTCTTAATCTATTTTCTTGCATATACTTTGAGTGAATATTGCCATATCATGAGTGAAAAGAAGAGAGTATGCCTAGTGAGGAGGATGAAATCAACATAACATGTCATTGCTTGTGATTTTCGTTTCTTACTTGTTCATGCCATAATACATGTCTATGACGCTTGGGATTATTGTGCTTACATTGAATGCTTAACTTGAAAGCTATATGTTTAAAGATCCTGAGACAATCATTTAGGGGCAGTAGTTGAGTCTTTTTGTTTTGTTTTGCTAGGGACTAGCAAAGAATAAGTGTGGGGTAGTTGATAGGAGCACAATGTGCGACGTTATTAATGTGTTATTATCCCTTATTTATGCTTTGTTAAGTCTATTTAGAGTAAGATAGAGTCATAATTTAGTTTAGTGTTATTTCGGAAGAGTTTTGGAGAATGTGTGCTTAATAATCAGAAAAATGACTAAGTATAGAAATCTGGAAATAAAGTAAAATATGTCTTTTTCGTGATTTTGAGGCCTGTGCTAAACTGATCTATCCTTTTCCAAATTTGATGAAATTTGGTATGCCTATAATTGGCAAGCTAAAGTATATTGTGTCAAAATTTCAGATCAATCGGAGTTTGGGAAGTCACCCAAATGAAGGCTGCAACTTGGCAGTTTGAGCAAACCAATCCAGGGACTACCAGGATTTTCTTGGGACTGTGTCCTGACTTCCAGAATTTCTGTGGGACACATCGCTTGGAACCAGAGAACGTGCCATATGCCGTTGGAAATCTCTACGAGTCTAGTTTCTCTGGGACTTGGAATCGCAGCAAAATCTTTTCTGAGCAAAAAGTTATGCCGATTTGAATGCACGAAGGTCAAGTCTGCCGAAAGAAGAAAACCTAAACCGAGTTTTACATGGATTTGACTTACGAATGTGGACTGAATTCCATCCTTTGTGCAAGATTTTTGGCTGAATTAATTCATGGAAAACCTAAAGAGATATTGCTCAACTATTCAGCCATTATCTTGGGAATTTTCGACAGAAAATAGAGGAAGAAAATCGCAACAAATCCTGATCAAATTCGGCAGAATTCCTGTGCACGTCATCCAACTTCCACGGACTCTCCCGGACAGCTCACAATGAATCAGAGTTCGAGCCTTATATGGATAGAAAGCTACGGGAGTCTAGTTTCCAACCCAACTGGAATCACCTTAATATCTATTTTCCAGAGAAGGATATTCCATAATCTTCACTCGAAGGTCAAATCTGCCAGCAGGATAAGTTTGAGAAAAACTAGGTTTTGTAAACCCTAGCTGCCTCCCTTGCCTCTATAAATACCACAACACAATTTCAGAATAATCATCTTCTCTTCCCCTCAAAATCCTCACCGAACCTCTGCCCAAATAAATTCAGAAATTCCACCAAGAAGCTTTGCCGAATCCACCTTCCATCTTTCACAAAAATCCAACCTCCACCAATCCTTGCCGAATCTTCATAAGGTTGTAACATGGATTGTACTTTATTGGCTTTTGATTCTTTGTATTTAAACATACTTTTGTCTATGAAATATGTTTTGGTTTCTGGATTTATTTTCGGTATTGATAATTATATATGGGATCTTCGGATCTTTGTTATAAATGTTTGGGAATTTTATATGTGATGTGATTAAATTTGTATTATGGGCAGTAGCTTTAGCATGTATTCTTGATTTAATTAGGTTTATTTTCATAATTCGTGTGCAACCGAAGGAGATGTCTAGATGCAATCGTAGGCCATGGTTGTTATCTAGATGTTGAATTCATATGCCGATTTAATATATGTTGGATCTCACGCGTTGTGGATTTTAATATGTATTAATCTAAGGGCTAGAGTAATTATGGAAATTTACATGTCGATGTGGGATGAGTGACGCCATACCTGCTAACATGTTTCTAATTCGACATATTGTGCTTATGTGCTATTTGTGTTTAATTTCTACGCGTTGTGTTATTAAACCGATTAGTACCATGTTTAGGATTACACGCGTTGTGGATTCTAAATACTTGTGATGTCTTGAATAATTAGAATAACCGCGTTGGCTCTAATTAAATTGGAACTTAGTTGATCTTGAATCCGATATTTGCTGCTGCCCCTATTACTTGTTTTAATTTTGTTGCATGTGTAATGAGATTTGTGTTTGGTGATTGTGTGGAAGATGTTGATCAAATGTAAATAATAATGTAGGATTTAAAATTTTCGTAAAAATTCAGTAGGTAATTAGTAAAAAATCGTTACCCCCTTTTTTATGCAATACTTTATGTAATTGAAAGCCCTTGATTTCCCCGGATATAACGATCCCTACTTGTCAATACTACAATCGACACAAGAAGGGTATTATTTGTGTGTAGTTGTTTTGCAGGTATTTTGTGCTTGGATAACACCTCCATCACTTATACTGCTCTTCCAATCTCTTTTCGAAGGTCTGTTCCAGTTTCCCCGTCACCTCCATGGTTATCTTCTATATAAGGTCTTGGGTGGAAGGAGGTGTAACCGCAAGCTCTTGTGTGTACACTAAACTCCGAGGCACAGAAGCACCATATGTTCTGCAATAACCATGACCATCTTTTCCAACAAGATCATGAAATATGGCATCTTTCACAGCTGTAAGCTTGCGCTGGTCCTCAGGTTTTTCATTAAGTCTTTTATTGTACTCCTCCTATATCAAGTTTATAATTAGGCTGGAAAAACTAAAAAACAAATATAAAAAGAACATCTATAATAGCACACAATAACAAAACTATACAGTAAAACATACAACGATTTGCGCAACTTCTGTGTCGCCCTCTTTGCGAGTTTTTTTGCACACACTCATCTTATCAGTGTCTTCTCCACTGAGTTCCATCTGCCAAGGTCATTTAGATGGTAAACAACTCTCTTAACTAATAAATATGAACTTTAAATAGTCAAGTACAAGCTAAGAAATCATAAATACCTCATATCTTATTTGTGCAAAATTAGTTCTACCAGTAGCATGAAGTGGTCCACGTTGCTCTCAATTGCAAGAATTCCAGTGAGATATTGCCTATAAAATCAGTTTAAAATAAATATGTTACAGTCAACCTAGTTACTTTAGTTTATTTTATAAAAGATAACATATATATTCTCATACCTTTGCTTCCCCACTATCCCAATAAGTCACAAACATATGTCATTGCTCTGGTACGATGAGGAACCAAATTGATTAAGTCTGGGTTGTTATATTGCTTCTCATAGTACTGGAACTGGGTTCTGCTCTTGTGGTCCTTCCAAAGAGCACTGCAGCATTTTAGACACACAGCTTTATATCCTTCTGGAATATCAACCAGATTTTTTCTACAAGTCATGGAAAAAAATAATCAACCACTCATCAAATAGTATAGTAAGAACTTATACATATTTATCAATACAACAAATTTACCTTAACCTCATCCCATATATCTTCTTTGATTTCATCCCTAACAGATTTCCAGTCCAAATATGTCAACGGAACCCTGTGGCCATCACGCACAATCAAGCCCAATTGTGACTTCAGCTGTATTGATCCTTGTCCAACAGGTTGGAATTTTGCATCAAAACTGATTTTCACTTTAACTCTGGTATTCCACTCAGGAATACCCTTACTGTGACCTCTACTTGATGCAGATTCAGCATCTAATTGCAAAAAATAAGAACCTGTTATATTCCATGATATGACACATTTAGATATATGAAAAGAAAATATGATCAATCTTAAAAACATGCCTGGAGTTGCAACACTCGAAGTCGCAGGAGGTGTAACTTGGGGAAGAGGTGGTGAAGGAGGAGGATGAGGTGTAACATGGGGAGGAGGTGGTGGTAGAGGAGGAGGGGCAGGGGTTGGTGGTGATACAGGTGGTCGGCGAGTCGAGCGTTGCGAACTCCCGCTGTTGCTTGAACCAGAAGCACCAGAAGCACTAGGAGTTAAGAGGTCAGACATAGTGCGTGGCCTGCCTGTGGCCCTCTTTTGCTTCATCGGCATACTTGACCTATAAAAACTCACACAGTTAGAAACAAAAATAGCTTACCAAATTAAACCAACAAGATATCAATATGAGTACACATTAGAAAAACAGGTAAACTAATAACAAGTTATTCAATTAATCAGCATCTCATAACAGATGTATGCATTCAATTAATCAAGTCAAACAACAAAAACAACTCAACATCAACCAACAGTGGGATATCTACTTTCGATACTCTAGTTCATTCTATTCTACTCCATCCATTGATTCCATATCTTCTGTATTTTTACAATAAACTATAACACACAATGCCACAAATGTATCACACACGAAATTGTAGAAGTATCGCAAACGGATTTTTCAAAGATCACGGCATTGTACAAGTATTGGTTACGAAAATTGTTCAAGTTACAAACAAGGAATCGGTTTAGGTTTTTACAAAATGTACAAAAGTTGTAATATGTTAAGCTTTGCCGAACCTCTTAGGTCTAATTGCTTTTATTCACACAACTTTAAAATTCAAGATACGTGAAGCAGAGGAGATAACAGTGCAATGGATTGATCAGATATACCTCAAAAGTTAAAGGCAACATTTTCTTTTAAGCTTTTGAAGCTTACTAATGTTAAATCAATTTCAAGTTTTGAAGCTCGGTGGACGTGCGGCCTAGGTGCAATCATCTAGACACAAGATTCCGTGTTTTTAGAAGGCTAGAACGAAAGTTCTAATAGGCGGACCTTTATGCCCCTTACTCAGCTGAGAACCTCGTGTTGACAGTACCACAAATGTTAATAAAAGCCGCCCTCAACCTCATAAAAATGGGTATGCCAAATTATCGCTCGTATGAGTGGGGGGGGCCAACAATGGACCAATTCCATCATTAAGAGGGCCTTTTTTCCCAATCTTCATAAAAGACGGGTCTAAAATGGCATCATTCGTATGAAGGGTTAAGGCATTCCAACAAAAGTGACCTTACCTATTCCTCTTCCCCTCAAAACTCAAAAGAAATCTAACACAAATAAACCTCTAAACTTACTAGCAATTTTAACTAAGTTATCCAACACACAAACATCACATATTACAACATATAATGGATCGGCAACAAAGTAAAAACCAAAACGAAAACCCTATTTAAACTATTACAATTTCTGAAAAACCTATTATACAAAACCGAAAACTATATAAAAAAAAATATACAATCCGGAATTTACAAAGTTACAAAGTAACATTTTATAATTTCCCCGGCAACGGGGCCAAAAATTGATGGATATTATTTTCAAGCACTAAATACCTGTAAAACAACTTCATACATAAATATTATCCTTCTTGTGTCAATTGTAGTAAGGACAAGTAGGGATCGTTCTAGCCGGGGAAATCAAGGGCTTTCAATCACATAAAGCATTACATAATCATATGTGGGAAATAAAGTTTGAATCAATATCCTACCGAAAATTATGAAAATTAAAACCTAAATTAACTATATACATATGATCAACATCTTTCACATATAACACTACACACAAAACTCACATAACATATAACAAACCGCACAAAGTAATAAGGTACCAAATCGGCATGCTTCACAAATCCAATTTTAGTTCCAATTTAATTAGAGCCTCTGCGGTTTATCTAATCATTCAAAACTCCTCAATTATTTAGAATTAACTCTGCGTATATGGTGCTAATCAGTTTAAAGACACTCTGCGTAGAATTTAAACCAAGAAACACATAAGCACAATGGGTTGAATTGGAAACATATTAGCAAGTATGGCGTCACCTCATCTCACATCGATATGTAAATTTCAGAATTACTCTAACTCATAGAACCAACACAAGATCAATCAACTTAGTGTATAATCAACCTCATGTTGTGTTCGGCAAGTGAAACCAATACATAAGGTTCGGCCTTGATCTAGGTAGCCCTTATGTACCAATTTAAATGCACATGAATTCAGAAAATAAACCAAAGTATGAACAAGATAACATGCGATTTTAATACAACAAAACCCTGATTAATTCGTTACATGCTATATTCAGAAATTAAACAAATAGAAAACCAAAACACAAAACAGAATTTCGGAAGTCCAAAGTATAACTTATAAAACCAAATAAGCATCCACAAATCTTTACAAACTTCATAGACAAGCCATGAGATAAGAGTGAATCACACTTTAAAAGAAACCTTGAAGAACTCTCGTCAAGTGTTGATTCGGATGGAGGTGGAGATGCGATCTTGAATGCAATGGATGATGGTTTATGCTTGGATTTTCTTTGGATATTGTGGTTCTATTTTGGCAGAGTTTTGGCTTTGTGAAAGTGAGAGAGAAGAGATGATTTTTCTATCCAAGGATGAGCTATATATAGTAGAAAAAAAGAGGAAGAGGTTAGGTAGAAACTAGGGTGTACAAAACCTTGTTTTTCTCAAATTTATCCTGCTGGCAGATTTGAGCTTCGTGTGAAGATTACAGAATATCTTTATGTAGAAAATAGCTATTAATGCGATTCCAAATGGGTTGGAAACTAGACTCCCATAAATTTCTATCCATATATGGCACGCCATCTGGTTCAAAGGGATCTGTCCGAGAAAGTACGTGGAAGTTAGATGACGTGTACAGGAATTCTGCCGAATTTAATAAGGATTTGTTGTGATCTTCTTCCTTTATTTTCTGCTGATAATTCCAAAAAATAATGGCTGAATATTTTAACAATATCTCCTTAGCTTTATCATGAATTAATTCAGCCAAATATCTTACACAAAGGATGAAATTCAGTCCACATTCGGAAGTGTAGTCCTCAAACAATTCGGTTTTAGGATTTGCTGAATTCCTTGCCGATAAAGTCTTGGTTTTCTTCAATTGATCAGCCCGAATTCTTCATGGATAATTGATTCATAGACATGTTCAAAGTCTTTTACTACATCATAGCAACTGGTCCAAACTGGTAAAAGTCTAAAGGAAAGTTTTCCTAATGCAACCGGGAAACCTTCAGTTTCTTGGCAGATTTGATCTTGCTTTAATAAATCAGGCATAAGGTACATCCTCTGGTTCTAAGTGAAGCATCATTCAGAAGTCTTGGAAGTAAGGACACAGTTCCAGGAAAATATTGTTAGTCCTTGGATCGTTTTGTTCAAACTGTCAAGTTGTAGCTATCTTTTGAGTGAATTCTCAAACTCCAATTGATCCAGATTTTTGATACAATATACTCCAGCTTGCCAGTTATATACCTGCCAAATGTCACCCAATTTGGAAAAGAATAAGTCAGTGAAACACAAGCCTCAATATCACGAAAATAACATATCTTACACTTTTTCCTCAGATTTCTTTACTTTGTCGTTTTTCTGACAACTAAGCACATTTTCTCCAAAACTCTACCAAAGCGACACTAAACTATATTATGACTCTATCTTACTCTAAATAGACTTAACAAAGTACAAATAAGGGATAATAACACATTAATATCGTCGCACATTGTGCTCATATCAGATATAGGTGGAATAGCCTTTCTAGACTTTTGGCTTAATACATTTGTATTATGCTCGACCGCCAATAAGATAACAAGGACCTATAATAGAATGGCGAAGATCCTATATGCTCGCAAGGAGATTGGCCTTGGCCAATCAGTACTAGGACACCTATATAGATGCCTTCACACTCTGTCTTCCTCACCGCTGAACTGCAAGGTTGCTGGTCCTCTCTAGATATTGGAGATTTGGTCGCAAATGTACTTCCCAGGATTAGCACCCCCTGAGCTTACCCAGATTGCAGATGACAGAGCCTTGGGACTAGCATATGCAGGATGTAAACCCAACTATGGCCAAGGCTATGCTAAGTGTTTCGATATCATCTTCAATACTGACGCCCAAGGTTTTTATTCGAAGGCTCAAGTGCTTATCCACAGGGAACATCCAAAAGCTCTAAAAGATGGTTTTCTACCTTCTGCTAACCAGTGTGAAGAAGGGAGGAGGTTATTCCTTCACTATGTCTCCATGGCAGATCTTCCCCTTCTTTCCTCTTACAAGGGCGAGCAAGGCGTCGAAGTGTATGCCCCCCAACTGTTTGCCAGACAGTTTGGCTTGTCTTAGCTTCTGCATTATCCTCCAATCCAAAGCCTGAACATGTTTTCAGCTTGGCTACCAAGCACCCATGCTGATGCAAACGCCAATCTTGTGTCTGCCCTGCAACCTGCTAGCTACCCAAACCTATGGAGACTTATGGAGAAGTCAGTGAAGAGTACCAAACCTGGTGGACTCTACTAAGAGGAGAATTCTATCGTAAGCAATCTCTTCACTACTTCAGAGCCCTTTTTGACAGGCAACGTCCATACCTCACCGTGGATGATGTCAAAGTGCTTGATGGAGGTCCCCTCTATCCTGATACTGATCCTGAGCATGTACCTTTTGATTCTTTACTGATCTGTATATTAACTTGCAAGTGAAAACCACTGACTGATTTTCCTTATTACAGACCCCTGACAAACCAAGCAAGAGCAGAGGGAAGAAGAAGATCTTTCAGACTTCTACCAGCAGAGCCGCCAAGAAGAGAGCTAGAACTCCACTTGTTGCTGTAGAATCAGATCCTGAGGATCATGAGCCAGTAAGTTATCTTTATTTATCTATTGTATTACTGCACCACTGATTTATATAACTAGTTAACATATCAAGTCTGATGTAGTTGGTAAAATTTCTCCCACAGGGATTAATAAGGAAAAGAAGTAGACCAACTTCAACCTCTACTGCCTCTGTGATTGAAATATCTTCAGGTGAGTCATCCGAGTTACCTCATACTTCATCTCCCCTCGGGGATTCTGAGTCAGGAGATGAAGATGTCCTTGATTTCGCTAAAATCCAACGAATCAATAAACAATTTGATAAGGAATGTCAATGGATACGTGAGAATATTTTTTTTGATGCACCACCTCTAAGATTTCTTCCTGCTGATTCAGTTGCTCCCAATACTCCAAACGATCCCATGGCAGCTACTCTAAACCCTACCCAGATTGTTCCTCTGATCACCACAATTATCCCTGCATAGCAAGTAATAGAAGAGGTTGCTGGCACACAAGCCCTTGAGGTTGTAGCGGATGCTGGATCCAGTCTTGAACTCATTCATATACCACCAAAAGATGATCCAATGCCCCAAGCAGCTATTGGTGGAGAGGACACACCTCTGAATATCGAAGCAGTGGCCTTGGAAGATGCAGATGTAGTTCCTCCCTCCCCTGCTAAGACTCATAAAGATGTTGGAGAGAGCCCAACTAAGCTTCCAAGTTCTCCCTTGGAACATCCCTCAGAATCTCAGGAGCAACCACCACTAGAGCTTTCAGTAGATGCCTCGCGAGTGATAGAGGTACCCCTTAAAATCCTCTAGAACTTGTAATTTTTATTAACTTTTATTAACCCTCACCTCATTTGATGTTTACATAGGCAAATGAAGCTCCTGATGCAACTAGGAATGATGGGGCCTCTGGCGAGCACACTCCAGTTGCAGTTGCACCCATTTAGGATATATAGATTGGGGTGTCACCTACCAAGGTTTCAACTCCCCAACCTCCAAGGATGAACTTGTCCCTTCCTTTACTAGGGGATGATCCACTTCTAAGGTTTCCAACCCCATAAGAGATCTTCCTGAAGTGAGAGAGGCGTGGAATTTCATACATCAACTGGGAAGGATGGATCTTGCAGATGTAGAAGTGGCAGCCAAACTTCAATCTTTTGTCCAAACACTGCAAAATCATGTTGACCGCCTGCCCGCCACGGTTCAAACAGAAGTTAAGAACCTCCTGGCGAGCCTCCCTGAACTTCTGAAACTTCTTCAGGATAATATAGCAACGCCTTCTCAATAAAGTAAGACTCAGGAGTCAACTGTAGCCCTTACCAGCGCTATGAATGCATATTCTGCCTTTGTATCTGCTGCAAGTAATGAAGATGAGAGCGAACTCGCTCGCCTGGAAAGAGAGAAGGAAATCTTTGACCATAAGATAGCTATTATCAGGGCAAGGCAAGCAGAGCGTCTCCAGCACGCGAATGATCAAAGAATGCTTCTAACCGCTCTCCACAAAGAGACTCAACAAAGTCAGGCTGAAGAGGAAGATCTCATGGACTACATTGATCACTTGAAGGCAAAGATACAGAGAATAGGGATGAACTTGATTGAACTCAAAACAATGCCCCCCAAGTAGGTTGGGCTTAAATGTAAAACATTTTATTTCTATTTTGTTATAGTCCAATATAATTCAGCCCACTTATAATCATACTTATCTGGCCCATTTGTTTTTAAACCGCTTCGTTAACCAACAAGTCAACACTTTGATTTAATACGCAGTAACTGCACGTATCAATTTTCAAGGATTCGGTATTCAAACCCCTTCACCGTTCCTATCGCAAACGGTTGAATGTGATAACTACACAATAAATTTTGGCAGTTCGCGTGATATACTTGAATCAATCTCAGCCGTTAGATTTCTTACACAATTTCTATATAAAGAAACCCCTTCACTGAGATTGATCAGTTCTTCAGTTTTGCCATGTCGTCTGCTCTTTTCTCTCTGTATATTTCAAAGCCCTTATGGCTTCCACAATCTTTTCCTCCAGATTACACCCAGATGTTCATAAGAACACCTCTAAGTCGTGTAATCTGGTATTAGCCAAATCCTAAGTCGCTGGTATTATGCCTTTGGATGACGTGATACCTGAATAGGTGGTTAGACTCTGGACAGAGTTTTCACGTCCTCATTTGGTATAATACTGGGTATCGACTTAGGTGTCATCTGTCCGCCGTATAGTTCTGAACTTTCGGTTAACACTTCCATCCATGCTAGATCTGGCAGAAAAGATGGTACCATCTATATCGCTCCTATCTGGCGGATGGAAGATCCTTGCCCCATTGTTCTTCTGAACCCCAAGGAAATACTCTGTCCTTTTGGGGTCACTTAGGAAAAGTGGCGGATGAAGAATGTTGTATCTGCCGAGTTTAGAGGGCAAGGAGGATGACGAGCATAGAGATCAAAGGAAGGGGATCTTCTATCGATAAGCCGAGGAAACGAACCTGCCTCAAGCCCACCTTTTTGTCGGAGGAATTCTAAAACAAAGTTCAAAATATAAATTCAAGCATTCATTATGATCAATCAAAGTCCCTTAGTATAGTCATAGTTTCAGAGCTAGTTAGTAGCTCTTTGTATTGTAATTTCCATATTTTGTAAAAGCTTTGACCGCAAAGTCATTGAATAAATTGAAACCTTCAAAAAAACACATGTATTGTCTTCCTTGTACAAATCATAAGATTGAAGACCACTGATATTGGTCCTTGGTTTGAATTAGAATAAATCTCAATGAACCTCTAGCAGATTCACTTGAATTTTTTTTTAAAATCCCCAAAAATTTGGGAAATCAACTCTGGCGGTCACAAGCACCAATCTTCTGATGTTGCCCTATGTTGGCCCCTAGTTTATTTTGGTTGAGGTGAGTATGGAAACTCGAAGCACAACCAAGAAAACTAAGTAAGGTGGACAAGAGAGTTGCCCCCCTCCTAGGCGAGTAATATTAAGAAGAGGGTTGCCCCCTAGGCTCAACCATAGCGAGTGGGTCCTCGTATTTCCAAACACTTGGAAAATATTTCTTGAGATGACGGTCATTAATGTGATTTTTGTGGACGTCACCTTCAATGTTTCTGAGTTGATAAGTGCCCTTGCCGATAATCTGGTCAATGACAAAGGGACCCTCCCATTTGGGAGACCACTTACCACGACCGGTGTCGCGCTCACCAAAAGGAAGTACTGCCTTCCAGACTAAATCATCTTCTCCATAAGACTTTCCCTTAGTTCGATTATCATAAGCTCTGACAACCTTCTTCTTTTCCATGACTCTATTCTTTAAGGCGTCGAGGCGCCTAGCGTCAAGGTCTTCATGTTCTTGAAACATAGCCTGAACATAGTCATCACCAATCAACTGATGTTGCTCTTGAACACGAAGGGATTTCACATTAATCTCTAAAGGTACGACTACATCATGGCCATACATCAGAGCATATGGTGTAGACCCTATGTGAGTTCTTTTAGATGTACGGTAGGCCCACAGAGTGTTATCCAGCTCAGTATGCCATGACCTTGGGTTGTCTTCAAGCATCCGTTTGATAATGGAGATAATCACCTTGTTACTGGCATCTGCCTGGCCATTAGATTGAGCATAATATGGGGAAGAATGGAGAAATTGAATATCATATCCCTGCAGAAATTTTTGAGTCTGCTCAGCCATAAAAGCTGCCCCCTGTCCGCCACTACACATTCAGGAATGCCATATCTGCAAATAATACTCTGAAATATAAACCGGATAATTGTAGCGGCGTCATAATTCCTGACAGGCACTGCTTCAACCCATTTAGTGAAGAAATTTGTACCAATCAACAGATATTTATGTTGGAGAGATGAATTGGGATGGATCTCTCTAACAAAATCAAGAGCCCAGCCCCTGGCGGGCCAAGGTTTGATAATAGGTTGCATGGGTATATTGGGAATCCGTTGAACTGGCCCATGAACTTGACAATCAATGCAACATTGTGCAAAACTGATATAGTCTTTAAGAATAGATGGCCAATGATAGCCGTAACGACGAATAAGCCACATCATCTTTGGTCCACTCTGATACGAACCACATACGCCAAGGTGTACCTCTCGCATAAGCGTTTTGATTTCTGTCCCATAGACACACCTAAGATCAACACCCTCTTCTCCCCTACGAAGTAGTTCATCACCCTTAAGTAAGTATTTGGTGGCAAGGAATCTAATCCGCTTTTCAGATGGTGCAGAAGGGTCTTGTAAATATTGGATGATTGGTTGCTGCCATTCTGTGTCAATTGGCTCAACTGTAGCAACCAATCACTCATCGTTCTGTTCTCGTCGAACTGCAAAAGAAGGTAAAGTTCTCCTTTCCACTTTCAAAATTCTTTCCCTAGCGCCATGAGCCAAACAAATGCATGTTGCCAACTGTGCCAATTCATTAGCTGCAAAGTTCTGCTCGCGAGGAACATAAGCGAGCACCACATTCTGATGCTCGCTCCCAAAAGTGTAGCAAATGAAAAGAAAGACATTTATATACTCTAGTGAGTTGGTTGATGACCAATAAGGAATCACCATAAACTATAATCTCCTTAGCTTCCATATCCAATAGCAATTCCAAACCAATGATTAGCGCCTCATATTCTGCTTGGTTGTTGGTGCAAGTCCATTCTAATTAGAAAGAATATGAATGCTTGGCCCTAGTTGGCCCTTGAATACAAATATCTGCCCCCTGCTAAGGTGTCAATACTACTGCCATCAAAATATAGTATCCAAGGTTGAGTCCGGATCATGGCCGCATACCAACTTTGTTCTAGAATATGCTCTTCAAGAGGGTGATGAAGTAAGAAATCAGCAATTGTCTGGCCAGTCATCGCCTTCAAAGGACTGTATTGTAAGGAAAATTCAGATAAGGTCAACATCCACTTGCCAACTCTACCCCTCATGATAGGTCTAGTAAGCATATACTTTACCAAATCAGTCTGAGCTACCACGATAGTGTTGAAAGAAAGCATGTAAGGACGGAGTTTAAGACAGGCAAAGTATAATGCTAAGCTGAACCCGAGTTTTGCCAGTTGAACCAGATTACATCCAACATCCACTTGCCAACCCGAGTTTCGTAATATTTATGATTACGTCCCTGTTACAGGTCGAGAGGTTACTCGACGGGACGAGAGCTCGGAATAGCGGCAAGCTCGGCTGTACAGTGAGTGAATTTTATTTTAAATAAATGCATGCATAATTATTTTAATGAAATGCAGTTGATTTTAAATAAATGATTTCTTGAGCTTGGTAAAAAATATCGAGTTATGATTATGATATTTGTTCATTTAATATTTAAAGAGAAATATGGTTTTGGGGTTATATATTTTACTACTATTTTAGTAGTACGTATTTTAGCCGAAAATGAGATTTTCGGAAGTAGTATGATTTGATAAATCATATTTAATTATTTTTATTATATTTTATATTTAAAAAACCGGAAAAGAGATTTCCGGGGATTTTATAATTTCATTATTGGTGATTTCACGACATGTGAGACATGTCGACGTTATATATTCTTTTCGATATTATTTTTACGACATTGGGACATGTCAGATATATATATATGTTCTTTCGAGGCTATGATTCTATTTTATTATATATATAAGCCTCAGATGTGCGGTCGGGGACCGTACAGATTTACGATATATAAGGGGACACGTACTTTCGGTTTTGTTTTCGGATTTTCACCATATCAGGGTCCATATATATATAGATGCTAGCTAACATAGTCACCTGATCCCATGCGAGATGACAACTTGACCACATAGGTCAGATTCACCTCGGTGGTCGACGTGTACAAGTCTAGCGTGGGACGCTACGCTACAGAGCCTGGGTGGCTCGACCCTGAGCCTGGGAGGCTTAATGTTAAATGATGGTAATGACGTTCTCCTATATTATTATATGACCAATGGGATTGGTCATGATTTTTTTATATTATTTGGGTTTCGGGAATATTTTCTCTATGAGACTTTCTGTTATTTTATAAATTCCCGAACCAATGGGGCTGGGTTTTTATATGACCAATGAGATTGGTCGTGAAATATTATAAACTGATTTTCAAAAGTGTTTGGTTTTGAATACATATATAAGTAAAATATAATTTTGTTTAATTGATATATCAGCGGGGCTGATTAATTTTATGTTTTTCTTAAAAGTGGGACGTTTTTTTATTAAAATGCATGCATCGTGGTTTTTAATTATAAAATATTGAGAAAGTAAAATAATACTTTTTCTATACGATATTGTTTTATCCACTCACTCTAACGTTTTGTTTTTTTTTAAATTACTTTCTCCTGGGCTCTTCGTTTTTAATCGCCCAGTGTGCAGACTAGTTTAGCGAGGTCAAGAGTACTCGGAGTCGAGGCATAGGCATCCTCGTTGTCGTTTCCGGTAGGTGAGATTTGTTGATCCCTTATTTCTGTAATTCTTATTCTTTCTCAGTTCCTTATATTATATTGCTCTGATCACCCTGTGAGCTTTTTGTAATATCATTTGAATTAGATTTTGTGTTTATTTGAGAAAGTTGTTTGATTTTGGGGGAGCAGGTGGCTCCTGGAGTCAGGATGATGATTGTTGAAGTGTTTTGTGTTTTTGTTTTAAGGGTTTGGGTTGTCCATTTTAAGAGAGGTCATGCCGATTTTTCGGTAAAATCTCTCTTAAGGTGGTCCCCGCAGGACCTTATCCGGGTTTCACGGTGAAATCCGGTTCGGGTCCTGTCATTTCTTCCCTTATCTGCACATTTAATAAGCAAAGTTACGATTGATAGGAGCACAATCTGCGACGATATTAATGTGTTTATGCCCTCGTTTATGCTTTGTTTAACCCTTATTTGTTTAAGATCGAGTCATAATTTAGTTTAGTGTCATTTTGGTAGAGTTTTGGTAAAATGTGCTTTATTATCCGAAAAATGACTAAGTTTGAGAAATCTGGAAAATAATGCAAAATATGTCTTTTTCGTGATTCTGTGACTCGTTGAAAACTGATCTAGCCTTGTCCAATTGGGATGAAATTTGGTGTATATTTTTATGGTATGCTGATATATGTTGTATCCAAATTTCAGATCAATCGGAGTTCGGAAAGTCACCCAAAAGATGGCTGCAAAACAGCAGTTCGAGCAAACCAATCCAGGGACTTCCATGATTTATATTTTTGTGTTCTTAGTTTAGAAAAGAAAATTAAGAAAATTGTTCCACAAAAAATAGAGTCTTTAAATTGTTTGTTTCGAGTCTTAGGATGCCCCTAATATGTCAATGATGTTTTTCTCCTCTTTGCATACATAGATGATGGTTGTGCATACAATTAAAATTGTGAGTTTCATGGATTTTGTGCATTGGTAGGAGCATGTAGGACTTGTTTATTAAAAAAGCATGCATGTTTTAGCTAGTTTGTTTCCATAATAACCTATGTGAGCTTTAGAGCCAATTTGCTTTCTTCTTGAGTGATAAAAAGATAAAATTCAATAGATTCGTAGGAAGCATGAAACCTCATAATTCTTTGATTATTCGATGACTATGTGCCATAGCTTTTTAATGAACTCTAGTATGCTAGAACTTACTCTTGTTGATTTTCGAAACGTTTATATCATAAAATACCTTGATTTTGAATATGATTGAATAAAGATCTCTTAGGTTTACCACCATTGCCAAATAAAGCATGAGCCCAATTGGAGCCCGTCGTGGGACACCTTAGTAAACCCCTTTGAGCCTACGATTAGCCTTTTCTTTCATCACCCTTAAACACTTTCCATGAGCTTAGTATAGTGATGCCTTTACCTTATGTTTTGGCAAAGCTTGATATTTTTGAAGAAGTTTTTCGCGTGTGTGATGAAGAACAAGTGTGGGGTAGACTTAGCCATTAAAATATATAAAAAACGTATGTATGCCGAATGCCAAAAAGAAAAATAGATGCTCGGATACAAAAGAAAAAAAAAAAAAAAATATGTCCAAGAGCATAAAATTAAGGCATAGGCACGGTTTTGAAAAAAAAAAATTTAGCATGGCTTGAGTATTGAAAAATGTTGTTGTATTGTTGTGGGGAAGTAAAGAATGAAGGAGGGGTCCAACAAGAAGAAATCTGACCCTTGGTGAGAAGACATAAGGAGATTTGAGCTTTGCTAAAGGCCTTAGTGACGTTTTGAGACTCCTTATCCTAAATATCGAATACCTCTTAGCCAAGCCCCATTACATTCCTTTTATTGATCTTTTCATGATTCTTAAGATGGTTAAACTTGATGTGTGGAGTCTATCTCAAGAGTAAGCTTATGGTTTTGGTTCATTGGTGCACATAATTGTTATATGAGGTTTTTTCATAAAAATTTCACAAAATGCTCTTGTTTCATGACATATGCAAGTTACTCTTCGTAATTATTTATCTTTTGCTTGCATATACTATTGAGTGAATGCCATGCTTCGAGTGAAAAAAAAAGAGTATGCCTAATGAGGTGGATCGGATTAGCTTAACATGTCTACATGCTTATATTTTGTTCTTATATGTTCATATTGATGTCACATGTTCATGAAGCTTGGAGTTTTCATGCTTAGCATTCTCATGCATTAACTTGAAAGCTATGTGTACATACGAGCCTGAGACAAATTGTTAGGGGCAATAGGTTGTTTGGAGTCTTAGTTTAATTTAGTTTGATAAGGGACTAGCAAAGGATAAGTGTGAGGTAGTTGATAGGAGCACAATCTGCGACGATATTAATGTGTTTATGCCCTCGTTTATGCTTTGTTTAACCCTTATTTGTTTAAGATCGAGTCATAATTTAGTTTAGTGTCATTTTGGTAGAGTTTTGGTAAAATGTGCTTAATTATCCGAAAAATGACTAAGTTTGAGAAATCTGGAAAATAATGCAAAATATGTCTTTTTCGTGATTCTGTGACTCGTGGAAAACTGAACTAGCCTTGTCCAATTGGGATGAAATTTGGTGTATATTTTTATGGTATGCTGATATATGTTGTATCCAAATTTCAGATCAATCGGAGTTCGGGAAGTCACCCAAAAGATGGCCGCAAAACAGCAGTTCGAGCAAACCAATCCAGGGACTTCCAGGATTTTCCTGGGACTGTGTCCCAACTTCGAAAAATCATTCCCGACGACTCACAAGGAATTTGATCGAACTGTTTTATATGGAGGTAGCTATGTGTGTCTAGTTTATCGGAGATTTGGAATCGCATCAATCGGAGCTCCGAGGAGGGAGATATGCCGGAGTTACTACAGCAAGGTCTTTTCTGCCGATTCCAGGATGCTACTGCCTCCTTTTCACAATTTCTATTCTCGATGGACCATATGGTGTACAAATGCATATGTGAAGATGATCCAAGCTTAAGGAAGGAAGGAGGATGACACCAAGCCATGGCATTGAAGAAAAATACGAAGAAGAAGTTTTCCTAGTTAAGCTAGGAAAAGCTGCCGGAAAAGGCAGATTTGTGCCAGTTTTGTTTGATAGGCCGGCTGGGAGCATTATACCATGGATCAAAACCTATCAAATGAAGTCCAAAGATTATACAAGAAGTCCATGAAGATATGCAGCCCAAGCCTTGAAGAAAAATCAGAAAACAAAGTCCTAGAAGAATTAATTTAGGAAGGTTTCAAAACCCTATTCTATTAGGTTTTGTTTTACCTAATTGTACCTAGGAACTGCTCTAGGGTTTGCCGGCCTCTCCTATATATATAGAGGGCATTCTCCACAGAAAAAGGTTATCACATCTTGTAGCCAAAACTCTAGTCCAAAGCTCTACCAAATTTTCTACCTTAAGTCCTACATAAAATTCTTGCCGAAACACATCCCTCACCACCATCCAGAAACTTACTGCCGAGCCTATACTACTGCCCGTGCAGCCTCCACGCCATTCTCCATCAAGATCCACACGAGCTGCTGCCTCCAAAGGTGTCTAACTGTGTGATCTACTCCATTTGGCTTGTAATTTTATGGTTTTATGCTTTTATGTCTATGTAAAACATATGTTCTTTTAGTATTTGTTCTTATGTCTATGTATGAACAATTTGTTTGTTTGGTTTTGCATGTTTAATTCAAAGCATGATTTTGATTCTTTGTGTGTGATCAACTCTAAAGTTTTGATTTCATGGTTTTATGAATGATAGCATGTGAACATAAATTGTAAATAAGTAATCGGTTTGAACTTAGGATGCATGCAATGACTTGATTTTGAAATTTGTTTTTGGTTAACTCTTTAAATTCGTGTGCCTTAAAGATTGGTGGTCTAATTGAGTCATGACATTTAGGGTATCAATCTAATTTGCCGAAATTTACATAGATTAAGATTAGCGCGAAGTTGTCTTGATTTGTGTTGTTTCTTAGGGATCGAGTAGTTTAAAGAGTTTGCATGTCGATGTGAGAAGAGTGACGCCTTACTTGCTAACATGTCTCCAACTAAAAAAGGACTTATGTGCTTCATTGGTTAATTGGTTATTTTCTACGCGAAGTGTCTATAATCGGTTAGCTAAAGATTAGGGTTATGCGCGAAGCTAATTCTAAATACCTATGTGAAGTCTAAAATCAACGGAGAGCAACCGCGAAGGACCGAGTTGGGTTGGAACTAAGTCGAGTTTAGAATATTTCAGAGCATGTTTCTTGATTTCCTACTTGTTACTTGTTTTGATTTATGATAGTTAGTGATGTGTGTTTTGTGTGAACGATGTCGACCAACCTTGTACATAATAGAGTAGAATTTTATTTCCTTGTCTTTAATTTTTGTATGCTAGTTTTAGGGGCAGCCCTTGCTGCCGACGCCATGACCTCCCCCATATGATGATTTCGATATGTATATATGTATATAAGTATGACAATTGTGTATATATGTGTTTGCGAATATTTGTGTTAACATTCTCATGTTTCAGGTACCCTTAATCCCAGGCTAGAACGATCCCTACTTGCTTATACTACTAACGATCTTTTGTAGGGTTATTATTGTGTGCGAGCCTCGCGGCTCGCATCAACGATGACAGTTTTTTCAATTATAACACATTTACTAAGATAGTTACTCAAAAGAAAAAAAGTTACTATGACAGTTACTTACTGATTCTCTTGCTTGCTTTTATCATCGTCTCTTTCATCATCTTGTTTTCTCTTTCTTTTTCTTTTGGCAGCTGCCGCTACCTTATCTTCGCTTATCTTCACATTCGATAAATACAGTTACTAAGACACTTTTTCAATTGCAACATAGTTACTGACATAGTTACTCATAAGAAATACAGTTACTACTATAGTTTCTTATTAATTGTGGTGTTTTCCTTTCCGTTTTTTTTTCTTCCCCTTCTGGTTGTTCTGCTTTCTTCTTCTGCTCTCCAATTAATTCATAGTTAGGTGATTTATACACTAACATTTTGCATTTACCAACTGCTTAATAGTTACACTAACAATTACAGAAAAAATAAAATTTCAGTTACAAAGATAGATAGTTACTTTTTGCTGTTTTTGTTTTCCAGTCTTTTTCTCCGGATTGTCATCATTCATTTTCTTTGTCCGTAACTCTTGTTGTATATTGTCATCACTGCTATTGACCTCTTTTTCTTGACTACTTAGTTTTGGTGCCATTTTCTGCATATGTGAGGGAAAAAATTTATTGTAACCCGATACGACCATAAACTCAAAGGGTTTGATAGTTCACATATATATGCATCACCAAATCTCACATTTACTAATATAGTTATGCAATACTTAAACAAGATAGTTTCATTCACATAAACTCAAACAGTGTGATAGTTACTAGAATAGTTATCATTATAGTTCCATACATATAGCACAGTTTCATTCATTCACATACACACAAACACTTAGAATTTTTAGAGCTCAAGTAAAATTCAAAATAAGAGCAGTCACATAATAGTTACTTTGATAGTTCCAACCATTTATTCTTGAACAAAATGCTCTACAACATCCAAGCTTCTAAAAGGCGCTAGGCGCTAGGCGGCCGGTGACCCATAACCTAGCGCCTGGACGGACTAGGCGCGAATTAGGCGGGGACTAGGCAATTTACATTTTTCACATTTAATTAATAAATATTAGATTTAAAAATAATTTAATATGAATAATTTGAAAAAATTTAGCATGACATTTCTCTAAAAACGAACAACCCAACCTGTAAATTTACAAACATTGCAAATAGTCTCAACATAGAAAATATAACCAAAATAACTTGCAAACCTAAGAATCCACATATTCTTCTTATCCATATCCCTCTAATATTCCTTCGGTGTCGGACTCAAACTCAAAATCCATCTCAACACCATCTTCTTCATCCGATTCTTCATGTTCTTCATCAAGTTCTCTAATTTCTTGGTGTAGCCTAACACTTCTTCTATTATTCCAATTCCAATTTACAGATTCAGCAATCAACACTCACTATTATATAACTAATTAACTATAATTCTATAAACAATACCACATTGAATGAATTGATTCATTGATTGAGAAATGAGAAGTGAGAACAATTGAACAAGTAATTGAATGGAGTGACATTTTACCAGAGAAGGACTGGTAAGCAGAAGCTGAGAGCCTGAGAGGGGAAGCATGAGAGAGAGAGAGAGGCCTGAGAGGTGCAGGCCTGCAGGGCAACAAGAGACTGAGAGAGAGAGAGGGCCGAGAACCACCCTTGTCCGAACCGCCGCCTCCCGAACCACTCCATGCCGAACGGCTACCCGCCGTACGAGATTGAGAGAGAGAGAGAGAGAGAGAGAGGAGGCGAAGTCGCAGAACGAAGGAGAGAAACTGAGAAGAAGGAATTAGTCAATTAGGTTTTAATTTTCGGATCGACCCGGCCCGGCGCCTCAACCCGCCTCCTATACCCGCCTCGCCCACATGGACAGCCCAGACCACCTCACCCACCTGGGACCCGCCTGGACCCGCCTAGGCGGCTTGGGCGGCTTACGGCCTGATGGACGCCTGAAGCCTGAAATCTATAAACACTGTATATATATATATATATATATATATATATATATATATATATATATATATATAGATGGAGCTAGGAGGAGATTTTTAGAACACTGAATTAAGATCTATAAACACTGTATATATGTATTAAACCTAAAATCATCTTTCAAGTTATATAATATATAATCAAGTCAGTGTATACATCTCAGATTTCTCATACTGAATCAATCATCTCAGTGTAACCATCTCATATTTCAAGGACATGTTTAAATTTCGGGTACAATATCACCAATTCGTTTCTCTATTTGCTCAATTTTGATTTCAAACTTCAAAAATTCGGATCTCATTGATTTTGTTTTGAAACAGACAGAAAAGTATGTGAAATGTTTTCTATATTTGTTACCTGTAATGAGATCGGACCTCTGGTACGGCGAGGTGGAGAAGCAACGTTGGAGAAGCAACACAACGGTGGAGAAGGTGGGAATGAGAGAAGGAGACGTATGAGGAGAGAAGTAAGAGAAGTTGATTCAGAGATGTATGAGGAAAGAAGGAAGAGAAGTTGAGTCAGAGAAGGAGAGAGCAAATAGTAGTGGAGTGGAGTAGTGGAGAGAAGTTGGAGGTAACCTAATTGAATTATGTAACCACCTAACGGATCAAGGGCACAACCACCCCACTCCGTTCCGTTTCTTCCCTAAATAGTTTCTGATACGACCCAAACCTTAACTTTCCTTCTGACAGTTTATCTTTTATTTTTACGTTCCGAGAATTTGTTTTCACGATTCGGAAGTGCTACATGTTGAGTTTCTATGAGTTGACCCAACCGAGAGATTTATTTCTCGACGAGATAGTGGACATTAAAACAAATTCGTGGACACGTAGCACGTTTAATTTGGAGTTCGCATGAAAAAGTTACAGCGTAAAAATTAGTAATTTGCTATTTTTAGACGAGAATAAATTCCCCGAAAGGGAAAAAGAAATTTTATCTTTTTCTTTTCTTCTCCTTTTCTCCTTTCTCTCTCTCCGACTCGGCCGACCTACCACAGACCACCGTCGCCCTCCACCTTTGTCCGCCATCCAGCCACCATTCGGCTAACCACCAATCTCGTTTGGACCGCCTCCTCCTCTTCTTCGCGTGGTGTCAGCGGCACGGCTTGTTTCGCCGCCGTTTGGCCATGCGACGCCCGAGACCGAAATTGCCCCGATTGTACAAAGCTCTCTCCTCCGGTCGCCGTTCGTCTCGATTCCGATCGGGAATCAAAGGTCTTGATCCGTGCATCAATTTCATGAGAGGAATTGATCTGAATTGAACCAGGTAAGGAGAATTTTGAAATCCAAATTCTAGGGTTTTGGGTTCTTTGTTGGTGAGTGGTGGAAATGATGAAATTGATATAATTAGAGGTTGAATTCGTGCTTAGGATGTCGTTTGGAGTCGATTGAGGGTGGTTTGATGTTTAATTGATTGATTTTTGAGAAAATTGGAGGTGGTACAGTGTTGGACCGCCTTCTGTGGCGGAGGAGGTCTCCAATGACGGTGGAAACGACGGGGATGAGTTTCTACGACTGTGACGAGGTTATTAGGTTGATTTGGAGTCGATTGGAGGAGTTTTTGGTCTCCCTGGAGGAGCTGTCGGCAGCGCTGCTGCTGCCGGCGGCGTGAGGTTGAAGATGGGTAAAAAGGTTAAAGTGAAATGATAAAAGGTGAAAAGTAAATGGTGAAAAGATAATTCAGTAAAAGGTAAACAATAAAAGTAAACGGTATATAGTAATTTGACTTTCATAATTACTGTTTGACCTAAAATAATTACTGTTTGACCAGTAAATATTACTGTTGACTTGTCGTAAAAAAGATAAAAGCTGGTTTAAAAGAATTTTACGACGAAATAACTAGTAAAAGAAGTTATCGGACTCAAGATGGGTGTCCTAAGTAAATTTGGACGGAAATTATTTTGGTAATTGAAACGTAATTCCAATATCGATAACAAGAATTGGAATTGAGATGTTTCGGGCGAGTGAGGACGTCCGTAAATTTAATGTTTACAATTAATTCCGAGTTCCGCAATATTTATATTTACATCTCTGTTACAGATCGAGCGGTTACTTGACGTGACGAAAGCTCGGAATAGCGGCACGCTCAGCCGAACAGTGAGTGGATTTTATTTTAAATAAATGCATGCATAATTATTTTAATGAAATGCAATTGATTTTAAATAAATGATCTTTGAAACATGATTATTCATATAATTTTATGGTATTGATTATTCATATAATTTTATGGTTTTGGGTTATAAATTTACCACTATTCTAGTAGTACGTATTTTAACCGGAAATGAGATTTATAAGGATTTTATGATTTCATTATTTATGATTTCACGACATGTGAGACATGTCGATTTTATATATTCTTTTCGATATTATTTTTGCGACATTGAGACATGTCGGATATATATATATATTCCTTCGAGGCTATGATTCTATTTTATTATATATATAAGCCTCAGATGTGCGGTCAGGGACCGTACTGATTTATGATATATAAGAAGAAGTGTACTTTCAGTTTTGTTTTCGGATTTTCACGATATTAGGGTCCATATATATATATGCTAGCTAGCATAGTCATCTGAGCCCATGCGAGGTGACGGCTTGACCACATAGGTCAGATCCACCTCGGTGGTAGAAGTGTACAGATCTAGCTTAGAACGCTACAGAGTCTTAGCTAGACTGGGAGGCTTATTATTAAATGGTGATAATGACGTTACCCTGTTTATTATATGACCAATGGGATTGGTCATGATTTTATAATATTTGGTTTTCGGAAATATTTTCTCTTATGAGACTTTCTATTATTTCATACATTCTCGAACCAGCGGGGCTGGGTTTTTATATGACCAATGGGATTGGTCGTGAAATATTATTAATTAATTTTTAAAGTATATTGTTTTGAATATATAAATAAAATATTTATTTGTTTATTTGACATATCAGCTGATTTTTAAATACGATTTTTCGTAAACGTGGGGCATTTTATTAAAATGCATGCATTGTGGTTTTTACTTATAAAACATTGGGAAAGTAATATGATACTTTTATTTAAATTATTATGTTAAAATTATTTTATTTTATCCACTCACTCTAACGTTTTTAAATTACTTTCCCATGGGCCATTCGTTTTAAACTGCCTAGTGTGCAGACTAGATTACTGAGGTCAAAGATACTCGGCGTCGAGGCATAGTCATCTCGTCTTTCACTACAAGAAAAAATATCATAGGTGACGAAAAATTTAAATTTTCGTCACCTATACCGGTATCGGATGCTGGGTCTCACCCTTGGCACCCTCTATAGCCATGCTCTCCACCCCCTCTATAGGCTCCGGCAGCATCATAGGGTCCTTTTTAAGGTTCCCCAACACATTTCCAGCTAGCATATTCTACTCTCTCTCCTCATGAATACTCAAACTAGTAAAACCCACATCATCAAATAGTTCCTCTCACTCATGCACCAAGAATTTATCACACCCCATAGCATCATGCATAAACAAACCACAATCACCACAGACCCCATGAACGTTTTCATAAAAAAGATTAACCTCAATGGAAACAGTGGATGAAAAGTCAAATTGCATCCAAGATCGAACTCTCCGCCGGACGTCAAACTCGACCTTAACTCGTTGAATCGGTTCCCTATGATTTAACGCAATATAATCCAAATCCAGTACCTGGCCAAGCGCCCCCCCTCCCACAATACCCAGCAAAGCCGGCTTGTTCCGGATCTTCAAAGGGAGTCCCTGGATCGCGACCCAAGCTTCCAGAGCAAAAAGGGGAATTTCTTCCACCGATCCCTCCCCATCGTACTCATTCAACACCAGCATAGTGTTCTTGTAAAACCATGGCCCTCCCTTGAGGGGCTCGATTCTGATCGGCCACATGGTCGAATTGGAAAACAAATTAATCTCCGGCCTCATGAATGGAGAGTCTTCTCTTCATTCTCCAGATTGTTGGAATGGTTCCCATGAAACCCGGATAGCTTCGATGCGGACCAAGAAATCGACCCACGAGATACACATGCAGGTCGACAAGGGCTGCCTTTCCTACCGTACCCAGAGATACCCGAGCCGAATCGGCCCTCCCGAAAATCGCACCCCGCAACCAGAAAGCGCTTGGACCTCTGCTAGCCATCGTCGCCGAGAAGAAATGGAGAGTTTGGAAGGATTTTGGAGCAGCTTGCTGTGCCGAAGCCCTAGACGAAAGGGCGACAGTGAACAGTAGGGTTTTTTCTCGAATGGCTGACTATCACCCGCTATTTTAGAATATGTTAAATCTAACTAATAACAACTTTATTATTTTACAAAATACTAAAACCTTTTAAAAATCACCCTCATGAAGTCAATAATTTAAATCTTAATATATATGTTAAATCTGTTTTACTCATGGATCATCAAATCATATTAACACATCAAAAGTCTATAATACAACATGAAGTGATAAAACCAAAAGTGTAAAGATCTACATATTACCACATTAATACATCAAAAGTCAATATAAGTATATGAAGTGGTGAAACCAAAAGTGAAAAGATCTAAATATCACCACATTGATACAACAAAATCGATATAAGTATATGAAGTGGTGAAACCAAAAGTGTAAAGATCTTCAGTTTGTTTGACTTTGTTGATCTATCGTCGAGTCCAACACATCTTCAGTGAATTGCTCCAAATTAGCTTGGTCTTCGTTTAAAAGAAATTTAAGAAAATAAAAATTAAAATGAGATAAATAAATATTCACATGAAGATATGACAAGAAAAATATTGAAAAGGTTTTATTTTCTTCACGGGTTAAAGGTTCTATTGGGCTACCCGCTTCCGCCCGTTTATTAACGGGTTACTAACCCATTAACCAAAAAATCTTATCGGGCAGATTTTCAAGAGAATTTCATGGGCGGGTATTGGACGGTTAACGGGTTCACGAGCTGAAATGCCAAGTCTACTAACAGGCTATATTCTAGGAAACCAAGTATGTTAATCACACCAGCACATTAACAATTCATCAATCTAGCAATCAAGGTTGCCAAAATCACTCGAATAACTAATGAGAATCATTGTGTGAAATTGTTGAATTTATTTCATCATATATTATTATCTTATATAAAGATACATATTCAAAATAACTTGATTTCTTCATATTATATTTATTTATTCCTGCTATATAAGATATAATTTAGTGAACTAAACTTGTTTTAATTCCTTTTAACTCCAGCACATAGGTGGTGAAAGAACTGTATGATGGTAGCTTACCTTCGATGGCGGACGAATGGCCATCAATTTATTTCTCGGGTCGGATTAGAGTTTTTTCGATCCGGCAAGGGTTGTTTAGTTGCTAATTTGGGTAGGGATGGTGCGTGGTGGCAGGAGGTAGGTGGCGATGATGGAGCGGTGGTGTTGGAAGTCATGGGCAGAGTCGTTTCAGGTGGCGGCAGGGCTACTGTAAAACTATGTTTTGGTTTAGACCCTTTTAGGGCTTGGGTCTGGGCCTTGCGCCTAGACCTAGGTTTTTATATATATTTTCACTTTTCCTTTTATGGTTTTTAAGTTCTGATGTTGGGTTTGTCTCGACAGTGAGTTAGGTGGTGTCCTAACATGATGTTGGGCTTGTCTTAACTTTATTTGTAGTACCTTATTGTGTGCATTAGCCATGTTTTGTTAATAGGCGGTACTTTCGGGTATAGTTGATCTATTATATATATCACTATAGTGTATACACTATAAAGCCTTATTCTATTATGGAAATAGATGATAGTAGGTGGATATGTAATGACCATCTTGACATGCGTATACTAATGAAACATTTTATTCAAAAAAAATGACTTCATTGCTGTAATTGCAAGCGAATCTTTAAGTGACTATGTACATGTGTGAGTTGAAGCAGATATGCCTGTTATATTGAAGAATTGATCCCATATGCCTTGTACGGAACCTTCTAAACTCTAAATAAAATGACTGGAAAATTCTGACTTTCGGAGTTCTTTTTCCTCATCCGTCCATTGATCCCATAAGGTTGCGAAGCAACGGTGAAAGCCTAACTTCTTCCAAGACTACATCATACATATGATAATAGCTAGATTCTTGATAAAACATATGCTGTGAATTGGTAGAAGGAAGATAAACAGGTGAAAAGACAGAAAACTTCTATCAAGCACAGAAACATGCAGCAGGTGGTTTGTAGGAAATTCATTAGCAGGATCCAATATGGGGCACTAGAGAAGCACTTTTAGTATTTAATTGCCTCCCTTATTCCAAACAGGTACAGAATATATCAGGGTCCCCAAAAAGAATGAGGAGCATATGGTGACTAAGGCGTATATATATGCTCTCCAGGGGTATTTACTTTCTCTCATTGCATTAAACTCAGCAATGAAGGTAGATACAGTACTGAGGCAACCCAAAAATCCAAATTGTATGCCTGTTGCAACAATATCACAAGTCTTGGCATTCACCTAGCAAAGCACAAAAGGAAAAAATCTCAGTCATAAACCACAAGTTCAATGCACATAAACCAGGTTAATGTAGCTCCCATGATAACATTTAAAATCAGAAGGAGTCAATAAAGCTAGATCAATGAGTGGTTATGAAATTCGCATGGTTTGGCACAATGCATGCTCAACTATAGTCAGCAATAGTACATTTTCTTGGAAGTTCTTGGAAGAGTACTAACTAGCTTCAAGATCGTGGCCTTAAAAACCTTAGAACAAAAAAATTTATAATCTAAAACAAAACTAAGAGAAAACTGCAATTGCAAACGACTGCAGTTTACAGTTTGAACAATTTCTAATCAATATGAGAGGATGACATATAAAACTTAAAAGGTGTGGATGTAGTCATTCTGGATTCTGAACAGAATTCAGATGACAAAAACTTACCTCTTTCTTCACAGTAGCAAGTGCCGCCATGATACAAGCTGCAGAAACATTGGCAATTAGAGTACCATATGGAACCCATTTCAAAAATCCTGTCTTTCCTAATCCACGTCCATTGAGTCGAGCTAAGAACCACCGGACCCAGACACCTAGAGGTCCAACGACGCAAGCCAACCACAGTTGCGTCTCACTGTTGTTGCTGTTAAACTCCTGCCTCATCAATATTGCACTCATACTCCATAATCCAGCTAGCAACAGCAGAAACACTGCCAATACTGCCAAGTGACGCTTGGTGCTGTCAACCGTCCAGCTCTTTCCGGAGCTAGCAGTGCCACAAACTGAACTCCTTACAAGAAGCTTCCTAAAACACTTAGATGTCTCTACCCCAAAAATGATGGAGTAGGCAGCAAGAAACAAACCTGAGCACCAATTACATAAAAGAGAAGCTGATATTACGCACAGGTCAGTTAAGCTACATTTGGATTTGATTGTGGATAAATTTTAAAAATCACCAAAGCAGGATCTCAGCCAGATACTTGTGAAATTCAAATACAATACTTGCAGCAACTATCAACATGTCTACTGAAGCATAATATTTTAAGTTTTTCCATTACCTATCAAAAAACCAAGACCAGCAAAAAGCCAATGGCCTTCAACACTCAGATCAAGCATTTTCTGGTTCCAACCACTAAAAGTTGTAACACTTCCCAGGTAACCAGTTGTCAATCCAATTGCCAAAAAATCTGACCTATATGATATGTCCGCTTTGAAAACAACACCTAACCATCCCATCAAGAAACAGCCAACCTACAAAATGCATTGAAACCATTATATGCTTCATGCCCTGCAAGTATGCTGTCAAAATGTTACAAATAGAAGAGCAAGGACTATGGAAACGAGGTCATAGGGAACTTTTAGACCATGTTCAATAAAACTTCCTCTTGATTCTTGTAATTAAACTATCAATGGAAAAACATGTTTATCAATAAGTTATTACCAAGCAATGAGGTTTAGTAAAATTTGGGTGCCTGAGAGAGAGAGAGAGAGAGAGAGAGAGAGAGACAGAGAGAGAGACAGAGAGACCATATTAGAAGGAAGATCAAGGTAGAGAATTGTTTGGTCACTTGTCACACCTGCAACTCCAGGGCCAAACAATTTTTGCAGTAGATATCTAGTTAAGACCTGCATAATTAATGTAAAATGTCAAATAATCTATGAGCCAAGTAGGGCTCGCTTCTATGAAATAAAGAAATAACAAAGGTATACTGCAACAGCATAATCCATTCTTGTCTAGAGAGAGAACTTAAAACTTTTGTATACAAAGGTTTCTAAGAAAAGTACTTTTCTACATGATTTATGATAAGAGTTGGCTCTCTCATCAAGTACATCAGAACGAATGCGGAGCTATCGAAAGTGTAAACTGTTTTAGTAATGCAACTATCCATTTTTTGTCCAATGGATACTCCCGATATCTATAAAACTCAAATGGTATTTGGCTATCAGCAATGAATAAGATGAATTGAAGAGTATATACACCGAGCAATATTTAAGTGTGTTACCCCTAGAATGCCAAAGACGGCCAGATGAGTCATACATGAACCATACTCCAACAATTTTGGTATTCTTCCTGTATTTGCCTGCACAGTTAAAGAAGTATAAGTGTTTTTTACAAGCATGACATGACAAAAGAAAAGAAAAGATGTAAACATCTTTTGATTCGTTGGTTTCCTGTTCAATATACATGAAGAACAAGGACCATGTCCATGCTCTGGGACCTAAGAAAGATCAAATGCAGGGAAAAAATAACACCAAAATCTCACTTGGTTTTTCTCCTCATTGCATATTGCATTAACAGAAAGGGGAGAAATAATTTCCTCTGGCAAAGGCGACACCGTGGAGATTGCATGAGATGCAGCAGGATCACGACACCAGAATCCATAGGATTGCAATTGAATATCCTCTGCAGACAACAAGTTGAACCTGCCACTTGTACTGTACCTGTTGCTGTGAAGAGCTCGATCCCCAATATCTCCCACCTCTGAGACACTCTCACTTTCAATGTCGTCATCTACTTGACATGGATGAGCATTTAATGAACTTGAAGAGCGCCACCTTAATGAAGAACTGGCACTTCTTGTTACATCAATCGATACACTTTCTCTGAGTTTAGAGTCTTCAGTCCCATGGTGCCCTCCCCCCTCCATGATCTGTTAATAACCTCAGGGTTTGATAATTGTTTCAGTAACTTCAAGAGCATAATATGATTCAGAAAAAATAAATGACAAAGAAGAACAAACGTTGCAGTCAAATCCACATAAGTAATATTGGATGCTTCTACTACTGAAATGTCATAATTTGCTTCTAACATTGAAACGTCATAATTCCTTGTAAGAAAGTTCCAAGTTTCCCACCTGCTCAACTGCTTTAAAACAAACACGCAATTGTACATGAATAATTGATTCAATTTGTTTCAGCTGTGTAAAGAAGCTAGAAGTCAGATCAAAGAAATTAAGAAATAATAATTGAAATTATTTAACGTCATGCTATGACATGGGACTGGGAGAAAGAAAGAGCCGAACCGAATCTTCAAGATGTGCACAGATCATTCAACAATAATACAACCTTCTATAGAAGAAATCCGTTTAGATAATGTAAATTATTAGCTTGGTTTTGTGAAGGATTATAGATATATTAAATGAGGTCATTGATTTGTTTAATAACATGGACAAGTCTACACACACAATTCCTTCAACAAGTACTGCCATTACTGAGTCTGTGTGAAAAATTTCCAAGTGAAACAGGCCCTAATTACAACTGCTAGGTGTTACTGAAGGCAGTAAAAAGTAGGTTAAAGTGTCTTGTAATACAAGTTAACAAGCGAAAGTTGAAGGTGAGAAGACCGAAAACCAACTATAAAAAGGCTCCTGCACTAGAGTCACTA
The DNA here is from genome assembly GCA_963682095.1 of Potentilla sterilis. Lineage (NCBI taxonomy): Eukaryota > Viridiplantae > Streptophyta > Magnoliopsida > Rosales > Rosaceae > Potentilla > Potentilla sterilis. The sequence continues at coordinate 22,677,982 of OY821762.1, read as the reverse complement.
GAGTGTTACCAATTAACAGATTCTTGTAGGTCAAACTTTATATACAAATTGAAATAATGGAATACAAAAGATACCAGATTGTGGAGAAGAAAACTATCAAAGTCAAATTTCTTCCGTAGCAGCCAAAAGCAATGGTCTTCTCTACAAACAAAGCTGTATGTTGACTAGCTACTTCGCCATATTTTCTCCAATTCCTCAGGGCGAACAATTGGGAGATGCAGAGCTAAGACTCGTGGGTAACTCGGCCTCATCTGGGATGAGCCATATTTTGATGACTGGAAAAATCGTTTCATCTGTGGATTGAGGTTAGTTTTTTTTTTTTTTTGCCTTCTACAGAATGGGAGTCTTTTAGTCATGGACCAAGTTCAATTGGTTTTTCTAGCTGACTAAAGAAACTGAGCTTATTCCCTGCTTGACTCAAGCATGTGCTTGAGTGAAAATAAAGGTGACGTGGCTGATAAAACGGCAAGGTTCGAATTCACGCGCTGTTAGTGCGATGCTTCTTTCTCTTCCTTTCTCGTCTCTCATCTCCCTCTAATCAGCAACAACACACAGTCAGAGAATCCTCCGAGGAGTACGATCAGCTTCTCCTCAAATGGGTTTTGAAGAGAATTGAAGTGAAAGATTTGGGGTTGCTCTGAGTGCCTGGGTGCACCTGACAGAGGCTCGACGGTGGAGAATAAAGCTTCTGGAATTTGGGAGAGAGAGAACAAACATGTAGGATTGGGTTTGCCTCGAAGCAATAAGAGGACTCGCCGGAGCCTAAACAACTCGTCGAAACCTTCAAAGGACTCGATCTGTTACGATCTCCGATTTGGGTGTGAACCAGCTTAAATCCCACATGCAATTGGTGGGTTTTGTAGACCAAAGAGAGAGAAACATGATGTGGGGTTCCCGTGGACTGGGCATGTCGGACGGCCGCTTTAGGTGACCTTGAAGATGGTGCGTCGCGTAGGGGCTGAGAGGTTTCCTCTGCGTCGATGATCGGCTGGAGAAGAAGTGAAAACTGAAAAATGAATTTTGGGCTTAAGTTTTCGGGTTTGGGTTTGGGTTTAGGTTTGGGTCTGGGTTTCCTTTGGGTTTACAAGTTTTTTTTTTAGATAATTACCCAAAACTACAATTTTGTACTCATAATTACCAATTGCAAGATCTGATTTTTTTATACCACTAGCAGGATTTAACACTAACAGACTTTTAATCCGTCCAATGTTAAATGACATAATTAACCCTGAAAATCTAAAAATTACAACATATGTCATCTATATATAATTAAAAAAAAAAAAAAAACCCACACCCCAAACTCTCCTCTTCTCTTCTCCTCTCCTTCCCGACCAAAATCCCTAACCCTAATTTGCGATTGAGCGGGCGGCGGTGGCAGAGCAACGGCGGAGGTGCGAAGGCGCGAGGGAGAGAGGCGGAGGCGGAGGCGCGAGGCAGAGGAGCGAGGCGGCAGCGAGCGAGGCAGAGGCGCGAGGCAGCGACCGAGCGAGGCAGACCTCTCCTCTTCTCCTTCCCGATCCGGAGCAGATCGAGGCCGCAGCGAGGCGAGGTTCGGGTGCCGAAGGCGCGAGGCGCGAGGCGAGGCCGGTGAAGGCGGGGCTGCGAGCGCGCGAGGCCGGTGAAGGCGAGACTGCGAGGGCGCGAGGCTCGAGGGGGGAGGCGCGGCGAAGGGCGCGAGGGCGGAGGCGCGGCGAGGCTAGGAGGCGAGGCCGGTGAAGGCGAGGAATCGAGGCGCGAGGGCGAGGCAGGAGCGAGGCTCGACGGCAGAACGAGGCCGGAGCAAGGCGAGGCGAGGCGGGACGGCAGATCGAGGCCGGAGGCGGACGACGACGACGAGGACGAGCGAGGAAGCAGAGGCGGAGCCAGGGGGACCGAGCACGACGGCGGAGCCGGGGGGACTTTGGCGCGACGGCGGAGCCGAGGGGACCGAGGCGCCACAACTCCTCTCCCTCTCTGCCTCTTTCTCTCGTCTCTCTCGTCTCTCTCTCCCTCTCTACCTCACCCTCTCTGGCTCTCTCTCTCTCCCTCTCTACCTCACCCTCTCTGGCTCTCTCTCTCTGCCTCTCTCTCTCTCTTTCTCTCCCTCTCTGCCTCCCTCTTTGGCTCTCTTTCTCTCTCTCTCTCTCTCTCTCTCTCTCTCTCTCTCTCTCTCTCTCTCTCTTTGTGTGATATTCGATTTGTTGTGTATTGATTTGATTGTTTTGTGTTTGGAATTGATTTGTTGTGTGTTGAAATTGATTTGGTGTGTGTTGGGATTTTCGCTTATGTTGATTATGGTTGAGATACTGAGGATCAGTAATATTGAAACGCGGCGGTGGACGGCGGAGCTACTGAGGGTCAGTAGTATTAAGACGGCGGAGCTACTGAGGAGGAGTGAGGGATCTGAATTTTTTTTTGGGAGAATTAGGGTTTTGAGTGGGAGATATTGAGGGTCAGTAGTATTGGAGCGCGGCGGAGGACGGTGGAGCTACTGAGGGTCAGTAGTATTGAAGCGCGGTGGAGGACGGCGGAGCTACTGAGGGTCAGTAGTATTAAGACGGCGGAGCTACTGAGGGTCAGTATATTATGTTGACTTCTGAGGGTCAGTAGCATTAGGCTCACTGAGGGTCAGTAGTATTAGGTTGAGTTCTGAGGATCAGTAGCATTAGGCTTAATGAGGGTAATTGTGTAATTTAAGACTTAACTGATTCTGTTAATTTTTGATGGAACCTTGCTAATGGTAATTTAAAAAGAGGACCTTGTTATTGGTAATTATGTACCTAAAATTGTAGTTTTGGGTAAAAACCCCTTTTTTTTTCTATCCACATTTTTTTTACATAGGCACAAAAGTTTTTTTTAATTGACTTTTCGTTTGACGCTTAAATTATCGACAACCTAAGTTTCCGAATATAGAGAATCAGTACCACCCGATGTGATCTACATATACATTTAGGGATCTCATCAAATTTTGATCTAATTGCGACCTCATTTGACCTTTCGAACTTCCGGTCAACCCAAAAAGATGCATTTTTAAAAAACAAAACCTCATTGACCGTAGCCTTGCTAAATAGGTTTTTGCGATTCGACCGCACATGCTCAGTGAGGAAAATTACGTGGTTTGGGAGATGTAAACGGCTTTCGCCGTTCGCATCCTGGTCATGGGTCCTCTCTTAAGACATATTAATGGCATTTTTGATTTACTGAAGATTCTCACAGTTAGACGAAGTCCGAAGTGCATGAAATTTATTCAGGGTCTCTAAATAAAGGTATCAGTCACATCAGCCGGTGCCAATTATTTACGAGACGTCTCCTCCATATATTCGCTTCATAATGAAACAATTTGCTTTCAAACCTATTATAAAGGTTATGATACATTAGTAGACACTTTGGTGATCGTCAACCCAAGCTTTGAGTATGGTCAATCGACACCAAACGATGTGATCTATATATATATTTAGGGAACTCGTCGAACTTTCAACTAATTACCACCTCGTTTGACCTTCCGGACTTCCGGTCAACCCAAAAAGAGGCATTTTAAAAAAACGAAACCCCATTGACCGGAGCCCTGCTAAATAGGTTTTTACAATTCGACGGCACATGCTCAGTGAGGAAAATTACGTGGTTTGAGAGATGTAAACGGCTTTCACCGTTAGCATCCCGGTCATGGGTCATCTCTTAGGACATATTAGTGGCATTTTTGGTTTTCTAAATATTCTCACGGTTAGACGAGGTCCGAAGTGCACGAAATTTATTCAGGGTCTCTAAATAAAGGTACCAGTCACATCGGCCGGTGTCGATTATTTACGAGACATTCTCTCCATATAGTCGCTTCATAATGCAACAACTTGGTTTCAAACCTATTATAAAAGTTATGATACATTAGTAGACACTCTAGTGATCGACAACCCAAGTTTCGATTATGGTCAATCGACACCATACGATGTGATTTATATATGTATTTAGGGACCCCGTCAAATTTTCATCAAATTACAACCACGTTTGACCTTCCGAACTTTCGGTCAACCCAAAAAGAGGCATTTTTAAATAATAAGATCTCATTAAGCGGAGCCTTGCTGAAAGAGTTTTTGCGATTCGACAGCACATGCTGAATGACAAAAATTACGTGGTTTGGGAAATGTAAACGGCTTTCGCCGTTCGCATCCCGGTCATAGGTCCTCCCTTAGGACATGTTAGTGATGTTTTTGGTTTACCGGAGATTGTGACGGTCAGACGAGGTCCAAAGTGCACAAAATTTATACAGGGTCTCTAAATAAAGATACCAATCACATCGGCCGGTGCCGATTATTTACGAGACGTTTTCTCCATATAATCGCTTTATAATGCAACAACTTGCTTTCAAACCTATTATAAAAGTTATGATACATTAGTAGACACTCTAGTGATCGACAACCCAAGTTTCGATTATGGTCAATCGACACCATACGATGTGATTTATATATGTATTTAGGGACCCCGTCAAATTTTCATTCAATTACAACCACGTTTGACCTTCCGAACTTTCGGTCAACCCAAAAAGAGGCATTTTTAAATAATAAGATCTCATTAAGCGGAGCCTTGCTGAAAGAGTTTTTGCGATTCGACAGCACATGCTGAATGACAAAAATTACGTGGTTTGGGAAATGTAAACTGCTTTCGCTGTTCGCATCCCGGTCATAGGTCCTCCCTTAGGACATGTTAGTGATGTTTTTGGTTTACCGGAGATTGTGACGGTCAGACGAGGTCCAAAGTGCACAAAATTTATACAGGGTCTCTAAATAAAGATACCAATCACATCGGCCGGTGCCGATTATTTACGAGACGTTTTCTCCATATAATCGCTTTATAATGCAACAACTTGCTTTCAAACCTATTATAAAAGTTATGATACATTAGTAGACACTTTGGTGATCGACAACCCAAGTTTCGATTATGGTCAATCGACACCATACAATATGATCTATATATATATTTAGAGACCTCGTCAAGTTTTCGTTATTACGACCTCATTTGATCTTCCGAACTTCCGGTCAACCCAAAAAGAGTCATTTTTAAATAACAAGATCCCATTGACCGGAGCCTTGCTGAATGAGTTTTTGCGATTCGACCGCACACGCTCAGTGACAACAATTATGTGGTTTGGGAAATGTAAACGGTTTTCGCCGTTCGCATCCCAATCATGGATCCTCCCTTAGGACATGTTAGTGATGTTTTTGGTTTATCAGAGATTGTGACAGTCAGACGAGGTCCGAAGTGGTTGAAATTTTTACAGGGTGCCTAGATATATGTACCGAACACATCGGCCGGTCTGATTAATTTGTGGACGTTCCCTCCAAATAGTCCGTTCATAATGTGACTACTTTATTTCTAACCTAGTATAAATGTTATGATACATTAGTAGACAATTCACGATCAACAACTCAGCTTCGTGGTATGGTCAATCAGACTGGCAGATGTGATCGATACATATTTTTAGGTACCATGTAATAATTTCAGTCAATTAGGACTTTGTTTGATCATCTGAACCTCTGGTCAACCGAAAAAAGGTCATTAATCCATCACAAAACCGCATTGACCGAGGTCCTCGTAAATTGGTTTCTGGATTCCAACTGCACAATGAAGGTCCCGATAATTACGTGGTTTAGAAGATGTAAATAAGTTTTGGCCTTCGTAACTCGGGGATAGGTCCACCATTAGGGCATATTAATGGTGTTTTTGGTTTCTATGACGTCTGGGCGGTTAAACGGAATCCGAAGTGGACATAATTTTTCCAGGTTTGCTAAATATATGTACGGAGCACATCAGACGGTCCGATTAATGTCTAGACATTCCCTTCATGTAGTTGGTTCATAATCTAGTAACTTTATTTCTAACCTAATATAAATGTTATGATATATTAGTGGACAATTAAGATGATCTTATTACAAATACTATAAAGATCTAATCGATCGACATCATAACAAAGGACACAACTTGATGAGTGTGTTAGAATTTTCGGTACATTTTTTCGACACCCGAACTATTTATTACGTTATTTCAAAGTTTACAATGATTTTTTAAAGACCTCATCAAATTTCCTTGAATTTTTTTTGCTAGTGAATCTATAATTTAACAATGTATTATTAAAATACACTTTGCGAGTAGTCTGTGACAATTTCTAGAGAATTTTTTAGATACCGTAGCTATTTATGAAGCAATTTTGAACTTCTGAAAATATAGTAATTAATTTGAAAAAATAGAAATTTTGTGTGGTGGAAGACTGCGTAGCCAGGAACGTGCCACATGGCGCAGATTTGACTTTTTATTTATTTTCAACATTCATAAATCTTTCGAAAATCATAGTAAATAGTTTGAATGCTAAAAAAATCTCTAAAAATTATCACGCTCTTATAGTGATGTTGTCTATCTACCTATATAAAAATATAGAAAAATTTATCTTCGGCCGACACGGCTGCTATTAGGAAAGAAGGAGGACACATGGGGTCTACATCGTGATCAATACCCAAACGACCAAAATATGTGAAATTTTCACCATAACAATATTTTACTATCGTGAACAAATCCATTGGTCATATTTTCATTTTATTTGTTTTAGACAAGTGAATCCATACATGGCTACTAATGCAGTATAACTTGTTTATTAAGTTATAAGTAAATGTATATGTTTCAAAACTAACTACACATAAAGAACTAAATTTGAAAAAACCGACCGTAAGATATGATTGGTACAATGAAATATGGCTACGGTAGAAAAATTACATATTTATGATAACGTTTGAGTCTCGATCCACTGCGTCAACCCTGGTTTCACTCTTACTCTCTAAAGGGAAGCCGTGTCACGGAAAGATAAATATCTCAAAAATATTTTACAGGAACGCACATCGCATCATGCTGAGAGCGTGGTAATTTTTGAAGATTTTTCAGACACCCGAGCTATTTATTTAGATTTTTTTGAAGTTGTAAATAATTTAAAAGAGTAAAATTGGACAAATACGCGGTCTGAAACGCACCATGCGGCACTTTGTCTTTTTCTTACTTTTAAAAATGCTCAAATCTTCTGAAAATCTTAGTAATTAAATAGCTCGAATGCTCAATAAAATCTCTAAAAATTACCACGCTCTCATGATGATGTGCTCTGTCCACCTTTATAAAAATTTAGAAAAATCTATCTTCGGGCGACACAGCCGCTCTTAAGGAGGGAGGAAAACACATGGAGTCTAACTTGTGATCGAGATAGGTGAAATTTTCTCTATAACAATACTTTACTATCGTGGACAAATCTGACGGTCATATTTTCATTTTATTAGTTTTAAGCAAGTGAATCTCTACATGCCTACTAATATGGTATAACTTGCTTATTAGGTTATAAGTAAATATATATGTTTCCAAACTAACTACACATAAGGAAGAAAATTTGAAAAAAAAAACCAACCGTAGGATATGATTGATACAATGAATATGGCTACAGTAGAAAAATCATAAATTTTTGATGACATTTGAGTCTCGATCCATTACGTCGACTCGTTTCATTTTTACTCTCTAAAGGGCAGCAGTGTCACAGAAAGATAAATATCTCAAAAATATGTCACAAACACGTACACCGGGCCATACTAAGAGCGTGGTAATTTTCGAGGAATTTTTCGGACACTCGAGCTATTTATTTAGATTTTTTTGAAGTTGTAAATAATTTGAAAGAGTAAAATTGGACATGCTGCCTAAAAGGTATTAAGTGATATTGTTTTATCTTTTTCTTACTTTTAAAAATGTTAAACTTCCGAAAATCATAATAAATAACTCAAGTACTCAAAAAATTTCCAAAAAATTACCACGATCACACGTTAATATGTTTTGTTCACCCATATAAAAATTCTGAAAAATTTATCTTCAGATGACACGAATTCTCTTAAAGCGTGATAATTTTCAGAATTTTTTTTTAACCAAAAATATTTATGAGATTTTCTGAAAAATTAAACAATTTTCTTAATTATTAAAAAAGTGAAATATGAACGCGTGACACAACAGAAGACCATAAAATCTTTAAAAACTTTATTATGAAGTATTTGTTTGAAAAATAGAAATAGACATTAATCAATTGGACTAAAATTTGGAAGAAAAAAAATGGGAAAAGGGCGAGTTGAGCCATGGTTGTGAAAATGCCAACCCAATGCCTTAGCCAAAACACCAACCGGGGACGTTTTATATGCCAGTGCTTTTTTTTAATGGGTCATCTTCAACCTCCGGAACCTGGAATCCAATGAATAGAGCTCTCCCACCAACCCCACCGCCCCCAAAAGCTTCAGCTCCGCCTCCGGATACCGCAAGATGGTGGAGGGTCTCCTTCTCTTAATATTCTTAACCGCTATGGACTAATTGTCTTCGATCACACATGCATGCACCGGGGAGGAAGAATCGATGAGATGAATGATAGAAGCTTCCCGGCCAAATTCGACGATTCCGGCCAGTCCAGCCCTACCCTCACCATGAAATTATTCATGCTAGAGTTCTTGATTTTCCTTTTTGAACCCGAATTGATACCTTTCCTTTTTCTGGGTTTTTTGCCTTGTTCTCTTCGCTGCCAATTCTCAATCATCCATGGCTTCTAGACCTTTATATGGTAAGCTTCACCTCCTCTCTTTGATTCTAGTTCCTTGTACAAATCGTCCCTCTGTTTTTTCTCGCCGCATACTTCCCCAATTTCGGCTCCTCCTTCACCAGTCCCAACATCCTTCAGTCCCCGAATGATCGTCACCTATTCCTCTTCCAAATGGAGCATGGCAGTTGGGTTCGAACTGTGTTGGTCAACCATGGCTAAAATTTTGGAAGCATAGAAGGGTCGATGAGAAATCAAAGAGTGAGGAAGTGGGTGTGGTTTTCTGGGTGAGGAGACAAGTTTTGGTGGGTGTGATTGCTGGTTTAGTAAGAAAAGAAGAAGAAGACATGTACTCGCCTCAGTAACGGACCCTAACGCCTGTTAAACTCATTTTGTACACGTGTCGATCACCAGTGTTCTAGATTTATGTTTTTTGGACTCAAGCACATGCTTGAGTCACGCATTGAATACGTTTTGTGAAACATAGAATCAACCCCAAATTCTGATCAAATAACTTTGTAAAGAAACAAGTTCCTTTTATGGCAAGTTGCCCGTTATAGCGAGGGCTCGGTATTAATTGCAAAATAGGGTAATAAATGCTGGTTCATGCAGGGAACCCTAGCTGCTTGGTTGTTCTCCAAAATCCTGACGTTGCTTGCTCTTCAAGCAGGATATGTGGCTTGGATTTTGTGGAAGAATCAGCGCTTGATAACTTAGTGTTTTATCCTGCAGTTGTTACGATTGCTAGATCTTGGTTTGCTCCCTTGTATCAAACCAAGCTCTCCTCTTTGTATATATATATCCTGTAAAGCTCAGAGACTAATCCGTCGAGTATCATGTTAAAACTCTAGCTCTCTTATCGCTTAATTTATTGAAATTAGACAGTTGCAAGTGTAAGGACCCGTCCCAGAAATTCCCTCGGAAAATCAGAAACAGGTCTTATTAATAATTCGAAAACCAACTAAAGACCTCTTTGCTCTCATACCGCAACCGCCCACCCACTGGGAACAGACAGGGTCACACGTCTCAAAATAACTTCACGAACATAGCAAATTACATAACACTTTTAATTGGAGTAAATATGTTTCACAACCTAACATAATTAATACTTTAAATCAAACGATAGAATTTTCATCGGCCATTCTCAATGATTTTCATAATAAAAATATCCAGCCCCGCTGGTTCAGGAATTTATAGAATAATTTGAATTCTCCCAACATAAAAATATTCTCGAAATCACATAACCAAATATCAAAATGGATCTCATCACATAACAAAATATCGTAATGTATCTCATCATATCAGATACATCAGGGGAAAGTCAGCACCACCATATAACAGTAAACCTCAGGCTCGGGTCGGAACCTCCTAGGGCTACTAAGTAGCGTCTAACGCTACTGCGTGGGTACTAGCTAGCCAACAAGACGACCCAGCCTCCAAGACTGCAGGTCGGAACCTCCCAGGGCTACTAAGTAGCGTCTAATGCTACTGCTAGCTAGTAATAAGACGACCCAGCCTCCAAGGTTGTAGGTCGGAACCTCTCAGGGCTACTGAAACAATGTCCTACGCTATCGCTAGCTAGCACAAGACGACCCAGATGTAACAGTGAGCCTCCCAGGCTCGGGTCGAAACTTCCCAGGGCTACATGTAGAGGCCCACGCTACTGCTAGCTAGCTCAAGACGACCCGGCCTCTCATAACACAATCTCAGGCTTACTAAGGATCGGAACCTCACAGGGCTACATGTAGCGTCCCACGCTACTGCTAGCTAGCTCAAGCCGACCCAAATGTAACAGTGAGCCTCCCAAGCTCGGATCGGAACCTCCTAGGGCTACGTGTAGCGTCCCACACTACGGCTAGCTAGCATCAGACGATCCTGATGTGGTGAAGAAATATCCATACTCACATTTCCCCCAATCTATCCAAATAGACAATTATCGTAAAACTATATGAATCATTGGGCCCGATGATTTATATAGTTTTACGATAATCTTTCTCACATTATGATAATCTTTCTCACATGGGTATTTATATAATAAACACAAACTTCATGTTAAATTACAAGCCTACAACACCTCATAAGGAAAGATATCTCCGATGACCAAATAATAAATATCACGTAAATTATTTGCATATAAAAATAAATATACTAAATTAAACTCGTATTTAATTTTAATACCGTGAGGTTACTCACCTTAATTTACCATAAGTGGTAAATATCCATTTAGAGTCGATTTGGACCGCTGCAGGATCGCGTCGGATTGAATCGCCGCAGTTTCGGAATCGGGTCAAACCTGGTCACGGGTCAACGACTGGTCAACGGTCAACGCCAGTCAACAGTCAACGCGGGTCGGGTCAACGCGGGCTGGATCGGGTCGAACCAGGTCGGGTAGGGTTGATCAGTAGCAATCGGGTCGGCTTGGATCGATTTTCGATCCGATCGATTGAGCGAGAATCGGCGAAAACCACCTCCACAGGGTGGAGCGCACGGAGGAGGCGAGTCGATCGGTGGGTGGATCGACTCCAGCGCCGCCTTGCTCCATCGCGCACGGCAGCAGGCGCCTTTCGATCGCTGCAGCTCCGCGCACAGACACTCCCCCGGGGTGCGCCTTGGCTCGAATGGCAGAGGAGAGAAAACCCTGTTGAGCAGTCGGTGGCGCTCGCGCCATGGCGGCCGGACGGCGGAGATCGGAGCGTCGGCGATCCGGATCGGGGAGAGAGATGGATGAACAGTAATTTTACTACAGTGAAATGGTAAATGTAAGAAAATGGAAATTCTACCCCCCTTTTCGGAAAACTTTCCCCTTTTTATAGTTATTTTCCCGAAACAGTAAATAATTTCAACAGATCATAACTTTTTCACACAATGTCCGTTTCACGTGTGCCACGTGTCTACGAACTCGTATCGTCGCGCTCTACAACTTTCGTGAAGAAAACTTTTCAAAAATTACGAAGGATCACAAAGTCAACTTCCCCCTATTAAAACTTAAAACATTTTTCAAATTTAACCTTCGAATATACTTCCAACATCGCGTGACAATTAAAATAAAGCGTATGAAATTCCAATACTCTTAATTCAGTTAAATTGGGTTCGGGATGTGGCAGCAAGTGCCCAATACTATCATCTTGACAAAGCTCAAGTAGTCAAGTTAGACCAAAAAAAAAAAATCTCTAATAGATAATCTGGTAATGCTTGATATTGTGGCAACCTATATACTGCTCGAAGCCGAACATATTTATGTGTCGAGGTCTGATTCCGGCTGATCAGTTATAGCCCACTTGTTAACACGAGTACGAGCCATGGATACCTGTAGACATTAAAAATTATTTATACTTTGCTTGGTGTTGAAATAGGCCAAGGCCAGGTTGAAAAGAAACCAGCAGTAAATACCTGTTTTTCCCAATCAGTTTTGTAGGTAAGTATGATCAGAACTATTGTTTGCACTAATGTCCCGAATAACATTCCAATCCAAACACCCTAAAGAAGATTTGAGGTAATTATGATGAGTTAAAGGATTGATATAATGAGTTGGAAAATTTTTAAGAGATGACCGAGAAAAGGAGGAGAAGAAGATACAAGAATTGCTCACTTTTACTTGCAGGTCTACAACATAACCAAGCACAACTCCTACAGGAATCCCTATCACGTAGTAGCATGCTATATTGACATATGCTACAATTTTCTGTCGTCCAGTTCCAACAGCAACTCCTGTCATCGTATAGTATACACAGAATCCATTAGTTTTTCATAACCTAACATGATTTGAGCGGTAAAATGCATAGTAACAATACCAGAGAGCACAAGCTGAATGCTGTTCAGTAAAATGGAGAAGGCCAACAAAGGTGACAAATCAGCGACGGCTTCAACTACGTGTTCATCGTCAGTGAAAATGAAGGCAAGACGTCCCCTCAAGCATAGGTAAAGCAAGAAAAGCACAAAGCCAATGGAAAATGAGGTGATCACTACAACCACAATTGAGAACTTTGCTGCTTGTGAGCTACCCTTTCCAAGTTCATTTGACACTCGTACACTAGAAAATAACAACAGCCAAACATGCATCAGTCCATCACAAGTTCACAACCATGAATATACATAGTCAAGCTAGCATAAAACTAACTATACGATCAAAATGCAAGGCGACAAGGGCATTTGATGGAGATATATCTAATCCTGCTTCCATAAAAACTGTTCACTATTTCAACATTCTAGGAAAACATGATGACTAGAATGATAAGTACCCAGCTGCAGATAAGAAGCCCAGGGATATCATCATTTCCCACCCATTGATGTTGAGGCTGCAGTATTTTAAGCACGCGTGTTAGTGTAAATTACAATGGAATCAAAGAAAAACAAAAGAAATATGACAAGCTACGATCTGAAACAGATGATATGCAGGGTCATGTAGCTCAAGCTAGTCTACATAAAACAAATCAAGGGGAAAGGTAACACAAATTTATTATAGAAAGAAATATTGCCATTGGACTTACCAGATTGCTAGAGCATCAATAGAAACCTCAGCATTTTCCATGTTTCCGGTCAAAAGAATCAAGATTGTGCTGTACCAAAGCTCGAGACTGTTAAGGAAATAAACTTTAAACTCAACGAATCGATCAAGATATGTACTATAAGCTTGAGGCATAAGACATTTTTCATTCCATAAAATAATCACTACTGGAAACAAGGACTGAGGCGACGAAGATTGGAAAGGGAAAATCAAATTTCGTCGCCTCAATACATTGAGGCGACCAATATTGAATTGGTCGCTTCAGAAAACGAGAGCGACGACTTTTGATCAATAGTCGTCGCTCACATCTTATTGAAGCGACGAATATTGGTTGTTGTCGCCTCCCAATAATGTTTTGTAAACTGTAGCGACGACAATTCAATCTTCGTCGCCGACTCAAAATTCAAGCGACGAAGTTGATAACCTTCGTCAATATTCGTCGCTGAGATATGAAACGAAGCGACGAGTTTTGATCAATAGTCGTCGCTTCATGTTTTCAAATCTGGTCAACCATATTTTCATAGTTTGGAGAGTTGTAGATTTGGCATTTGGTGTCCGATTGACGATTGTAATACATTTTCGGAAAGGAAACGATGCCACGAGTCAAACTCGTAGCTTTGCTACCATGTGTGGGCTTTTTCGGGCTTTCGAGTTCGTTTAGACCCTCAAAACGGCAGTTTAATATGTTTTAAATAAGGTTGACCGCATCGATCGGGGCTCTAACTTTGTCGGATTTAAGTGATTTTTTTACCATAACCGTATTTCATCATAACGATCAAATGTTATTTCACAGTATTTTTCAAAATTTTACTTCTTTTATATAGTTGCTTCGAAAAGTTGTACACTTGAGTATAATCTTATAATTAAGTTATACCGTATTAGTAAGAATGTTGTCGTTATAATGGCTAAATTCACAAAATGAAAAATTTGACCGTCTGATGTGATCTTTATAGTTAAATATGAGTAGAGTATAAAAATCAGCTCGTTTCGTAAACGTTCGACGCTCGATCGAAACGGTCAACCATATTTTCATAAAACTTATCACACGAAAACCCTATTACGTACCTTTAGATGACCTTGTTTTGTCGACTCTTCCAAACATTAAATTCTCAAATAGATGAGACGTAATCAGCCATGTAAAAATTTGGTAACTTTTACCTCCCGATACTATGGTTCCCCATAGAGAGAAATAAGTTTAAATAAGGTTGACCGCGTCGATCGGGGCTCTAACTTTGTCGGATTTAAGTGATTTTTTTACCATAACTGTATTTCATCATAACGATCAAATGTTATTTCACAGTGTTTTTCAAAATTTTACTTCTTTTATATAGTTGCTTCGAAAAGTTGTACACTTGAGTATAATCTCATAAAAATTTTATAATCTTTTAAATATTATTGAAGCGACGGATTTTGTATTACTTCGTCGCTTTAGTATAATCAATAAAAATTTTAAAATCTTTTAAATATTATTGAAGCGACGGATTTTGTATTACTTCGTCGCTTCAATTTTATATATTATTGAAGCGACGGATTTCGTCTTACTTCGTCGCTTCAGTGTTGAATCCGCGCCACATGCTGAGAACCAATTAAAACACATTGCGCGGATCACCCTATGAACCGTCAGATTTCTCAGATCTAACGGCCATAATTCAAAGTCTTTTTATATATATTCTTCCCTCTCCTCCTTCCTCTTCACTCCGTCTCCACTGCCTCCCTCCCTCTCCTCCTCCCTCCTTCCCTCCCACCCTCTCCGGCCTCCTCCACTGCCTCCCTCTCCTCCGGCCGCTCCTCCTCGCCGTCGCCATCCTCCTCCCTCCCTCTCCTCCTCGCCTCCTCCACTGCCTCCCTCTCTCTCCTCCTCTTCCCCCTCTCCTCCCTCCCTCCCTCTCCTCCACCGCCTCCCTCCCTCTCCTCCTCGCCGTCGCCGTCGCCTCCTCCACCGCCTCCCTCCCTCCCTCTCCTCCTCCCCAACCCCGCAGCGATGGCAGAGCGCCTGCTCGTTCTCCGACTTCGTCGCCTCCTCCACCGCCTCCTCTGTCGCCTCCTCCACCGCCTCTAAAAACTGGACATAAAAACGAAATCGAAATTAAACGAAAATGGCGGGAAATTTTTTTAAAACGAAAATGGAGACATGAAGCGACGAACATTGATATTCGTCGCATGAATTTTATCATCCCATACACTCTAGCGACGACTTTTGAACAAAACTTCGTCCCCTCAAATTGTAAGCGACTACCCAAACTTCGTCTTCTAGAATTGGAAGCGACGACCCAAAATTCGTCGCCTCGAATGCAAGGAGACGACTCAAACTTCGTCGCTCATAATTTGGCGACAAACTTTGAAGTCGTCGCTTGAAATGTCCAAGCGACGACTTTTGGAGCAAAAGTGGTCGCCTCGAATCGAAACGACGAAAACGAAGCGACGACCCCTAGCGACGACTTTGTTGTCTCTTCGGGTTCGAGGTGACGACTTTTGACGACAAAAAGTCGTCGCCTCGTTTGGGTTTTCCAGTAGTGAATGTCATTGCTGCATATAGGAGAAATTATTCTTCAATCAATTATACTTAATGACCTTCTTTATCTGAAATCTATAGACGCTAATAGACAAGATAATATGATGGTCAAAACGAATAATGATCACTAAGACAGGAGTCATTGCCTTAAGGACTTAAACTACGGAATGATCACTAAGACAGGAATTCTTACCAAAGTATAACTCCAGAAGACAGAGAAAGCTTGATCATCTCCCAGAGATCTTTGAAAGCTAAGCTGGAGAAATCCACGTTTCCGGACATCCTCCGCATGTAACGAATAAAAGCTGATCAACATTTGGTATCTAAAATGCTATAATTGTAGACACCATTGCACCAGGTATCCCAAACTTAAATTTCACAGTTAAAAGCCATGAAAGGAGGACGTGGATTCCAAGAGTAACTGCTGACAAGCAAACAATGATCATATTCTTGCTCTGTGATTGCAAAAACATTTGGCAGGTGAATGATACGACAAACGCTAAAAGCACAGGGATTGTCCAGATAGAAATATATCCCTGCTTCTTCTGAGATGGTCTTTTCTTGGCCTAAAGCCTCAAAAATTGGGGTTATAACGAAACAAATAGGAACGAGGAACAATGTGGTCACAGTCAATACTATCCATGATCTTTGAAGATATACTCCAAGCATGTGGTATTTTCTTGCACCATATGATTGACCATAAAGAGTTTCCAGCGCATGCCACTACCAGAAAAAAGGCCTTTGCCAACGAAAAAAAAAAACGAAGAATGGCCGACGAAAATTTTTGTCGTCGCAAAAAAAAAAATTTCGTCGACTATTCTCATAGAATGGCCAACGATTTTTTATTTCGTCGCTAAAAATGAAAAATCGTCGGCTATTCTACAAGAATGGCCGACGATTTTTTCTTTCGTCCCTAAAAAATATTTTTCGTCGGCTATACCCCTATAATGGCAGACGATTTAAAGTTTTCGTCGGCTATACAAATTTTTGGAAGTATGGCCGACAAAGTTGACAATTTCGTCGGCTATAAGTCTTTATATTTTCAAATCTGGACAGCAGCTGCTCATTTCAAAAAAAACGGGAGAAAGGGTGAAAAATCGGTGGGTATTGTTGAAATCCGTCCTCTCTTACATTATGGAGCTATATATAGGTACGTACATGTGTATATATGTTGATTTTGAGTTTTAGTTGAGTTGATTTTGAGTTTTAATTTAGTGATTTTGATTTAGTAAGTGATTTTTTGTTTTGTTGTTGTTTTAGTGTTAGAATGTATGTATATATGTTGATTTTGAGTTTTAGTATACTTGAGTTGATTTTGAGTTTTAGTGATTTTGATTTATTAAGTGATTTTTTGTTTAATTTGTTGTTGTTTTAATTAGTGTTAATTAGAATGTATGTATATGTTGATTTTAAGTTTTAGTTGAGTTGATTTTGAGTTTTAGTTTAATTATGTATTTTAATTTGATGTTATTTTAATTAGTGTTAAAATATATATATATATATATATATATATATATATATATATATATATATATGTTAATTAATAGTTGTTGATAGTGTAATTAACTTAAAAAAATGGTTGATATATAGTGTAACTTAAATAATGGTTGTTAATTAATGGTATATATATATGAGTTGATGTTGATAATAATATATATTGTAATATAAATGTGTTAATTAATTTCTTATTAATTAAAGTTATACATATATATTATTATCAGGCTATATATGGATCAGGATAAGAGTTGGATTTCGCTTCCAAGGCATGACCGACGATACACTATAGGAGTTGTGGATTTTTTACAGTTCGTCGAGGAAAATGCAAATGGGAATTACCAATAAATGTAAGTGTCGCAGTGATATGTGTCGATTTCCGATTAGGACAGTATGGGAGCACCTAAAGAGTAATGGGTTTTGGCCGAAGTACACACGTTGGATATATCACGGTGAGCCATCATTAGATGGATCGCATGATCATGGGCAGTATTTTGAGGCGGGCAGTAGTAGTACATCCAACGATCCAACAATGGCATTCGTCAACGACGTGTTTCCTTTTGAAAGCGGTGTACGTGGGGAACAATATATGCAGGACCCGGTGCAGCCGTTCCCACAAGTTGTCAACACTGCTGCCTTTGACAAGTACAACAAACTGATTGCATTGCAACAGACCCCTATGTCTTCAAGTTCTGAGAAGACAGTTCTTGAAAGTGTGATGGAGGTAATGAGGATTAAAGTCGAGACAAAAGGGAGCATCAGGCAAGTGGATGAATATCTACAGTACACTTCTTCGTTGTTGGAGGAGGGTCATCGTAATCTTACCAATCACCGTAAGGTTCGAAGTATCCTCAAAGATCTAGGGCTTTCCTACATTAAGATCCATGCATGCGCATTTGACTGCGTTCTCTTCTGGGGTAAAGATGCAGAAGGGAATGACCTTGCTAGCCTTAACGCATGTCCGATATGTCAGTCTGACCGATATAAGTTGACCGGAGCAGGCAATAGGAAACCTGTGAAAGTGCTTCGGTATTTTCCGTTGAGAGATAGGCTCGAGCGGTTGTACATGTCAGAAACCAGCGCAAAAACTAAAAGATGGCACAGTGAGCGGGACGCGGGAGACGCAGATATCATGACATACATCTCTGACGGAGCGGCTTGGAAGCATATAAACAATGAGTTTCCTCATTTTGCGTCAGATGTCAGAAACGTTAGGATCGGGCTCTCAACCGACGGGTTCAACCCTTTCGGCACCATGAGTCTTTCATACAGTATATGGCCGGTGGTTTTGGTACCTTACAACCTTCGTCCGTGGATGTGCATGAAGAAGGAATATAATATGTTGACGTTGTTGATTCCGGGGCCTGGTTACCCAGGGAAATGTCTCGATGTGTATATGAGACCATTAATTGAAGAGCTTAAGGTGTTGTGGGACGTTGGTCATCCCACTTTTGACAAGTACAAGAAGGAGACGTTCCAGATGCATGTCATGGTTATTGGTACCATCAGTGATTTTCCTGCTTATGGGATGTTGCCGGGCAGCGTTGTTAGGGGATACAAGGCTTGTCCAGAGTGCCTCAGCGATTATGGGAGCACCCCTCATTGCAACAAGATATGCAGAATGGGTCATCGCGTGTTCGTTCTGGCGGATCACCACTGGCGTTATGAGTCCGCCGCATTTGATGGAACCGAAGAACACGGCCGTCCTCCCAGAAGATGGACGGGAAGAGAAATTTTAGCAAGGCTTAATGAGTACGATTTTGGGCCCCTCAGCAATCATCCCGATATTGTAGCGGAAATACCTGAAAGGCCTGAGGAGTACAAATTCTGGACACATAAGAGCATATTGTGGGAACTCCCGTACTGGTGTGAGTTGCTGATCCGTCACTTCCTAGACGTTATGCACATAGAAAAAAAATGTTTCTGAAAGTGTGGTGGGCACAACGCTGAACTTGGAGGGGAAGACGAAAGACGGTCCTAAGACTCGCACGGATCTGCAAAACATGAATATCAGAAAACCACTATGGTTGAAACAAGGGAAGAGAAAAATGCCTCAAGCTCCTTACACCGTCAAGCCTAAGCATAAATCAGAAATTTTCCATTGGATAAGTCGGGCCAAGTATCCTTCAGGTTTTGCTGGAAATATAGCCAAGTGTGTCAACAGACAATTCAACAATCTTTACGGGTTGAAAAGTCATGACAATCATATCCTGCTACAACGTCTCTTCCCTGTTTTCATTCAACCGTTCCTTCCCCGTCACGTTGTGGAGCCGTTAGTAGCGTTGGCAAGATTTTTCCAGAAGGTATGCACACGGGAAGTGAGAAAATCTGCCCTCCGGGAAATGCAACAAGACATCGTTCATATCATGTGTAAATTTGAGATGATATTTCCTCTAAATTTTTTCGACATCATGCCTCACCTCATAATCCATCTTCCTCGGCAGTTGTTGCTTACCGGTCCTGTGCACTTCACTTGGATGTATCCGATGGAAAGATACGTATTTTACACCTTCTGTTAATTTCCTTATCAATATATGTGATTTACTATTAATGTACTATCATAACACTTTAAAAACTTGATTTATAGGCAACTTGGACAATACGGTGCTTTTGTCCAAAACAGATCCGCACCTGAAGGATGTATAGCTGAAGCATATATTGCGCACGAGTGCGTCACCTACATGAAGCTGTATTTAGGAGCGTTACAGGAAAGCATACCGGAAGATGTACCTTCACAGTTCAATCTTTCCATACTCTCCGACGATGTTGTAGTCGGTGGAAACATGTCAGTTTCCTACAAGTTGAAAGATTATGAGGTAGCCATTGCACATTGGTGGGTACTAATCAACTGTCCAGAAGTTCAGTTTTGGAAGGACATGCATCTACACTGTGAGGGAGTAGCAGGTGATCTCGATTACCACAACCGGACATTCGCAGAGTATTTCGGCCGCTGGGTATGTAACTTCACCACTGTTCTATACGTGTTTATATATTATTGTGTATAATTATTCATATTTATAGTTGATATATTCTGATGGTTGCAGATGGACCTTATTCAAAATGATAATCACCCTAAGTGGTCGCACGAACTCAGACTTCTGGCGATGAAGTCGGTCTATGCCAAAGTTTATGCGACGTGCAAGGTGAATGGTGTGTTATTTTGATGTGAAGAGAGAGACCTCAGACTGAAAACACAAAATTCAGGGGTTATGGCACATGGTGGGGATGATGGAGTTGACTATTACGGTGTTCTTCATTCAGTTGTGGAACTGCATTATGGGGAAGGCATGAAAGTGCACATTTTCAAGTGTAGATGGTTTGACACACGGCCGCAGAGCATGAAAACCGATCAGTACGGCATAACTTCTGTGAACACTAGTACATCATGGTATGAGGACGACCCATTCGTTTTAGCCACATGGGTGAAACAAGTGTTTTATCTTGATGATCTCGCCAAGGGCGACCCATGGAAAGTAGTCAACACTATCCACCATCGCAACATTTACCGGGCGTCTACACTTGGAGTGGCTGAAGAGAACGAGGAAGGGGGCACCGAGTATCAAGAGCCCAACTCAAACGATATTCCTGACTCCTCTTCTATTCGCCTAGACACGCCGGTGCGAATTCGCCGAGAAGAGCCACTGCTTGTTGATGTTGATCCAAATGAAGAAACTAACGAGGACTCTAGTGGTGAGGAAAGACATAGATTACCCCTATCGAGCAATTCAGAAACCGAAGAAGACTCATCCGATGATTCCGATTACAATCCGACGGATTAAGTAATTTAGATGATGTAATCCTTTCATTTGTAATTCACTCATTTCTAATGAACGGGCGTGGGGATGAGCCTCCCAGCTAGGCTGGGTTCCAAACCCCTTAAAAAAATATTTGAAATATGTTGACTGTTGGGTTTCTGTTTTTTTATGTTCAATTTTGGTTATATATGAACAGGACATAGGCATACGGGAGGTGTAACACCACTGATTTTTTATTTCTTTCACAGAATAGCCGACGAAAAATTCATTATTTCGTCGGCCATAAATTTATTGAAAAATAAATATTTTATTTTTGACAGAAAACGACAAAAGAATAGCAGACGAGTACTAGGTTTGATTTCGTCGGCTATGATTAAAAAAAAAAACAAAAAAAGACCAGCTTCCATTTTCTATCACTATCGACAAACCATTGCTTCATCCTTCAAATGAAAATGTGTCGTGAAATAAGATATGACCGAAATATTGAAATACGTCTACGGTTGAAAAATGAGAAGATTCCGATAAAATCTGTGTGCCGAATGTTGCGGTTAACTGTTTTTTACTTCCGTTTTCCTATGGGTAACCTGACGGTCGGTAAATATTTTGAGGAAAATTTTTATACGATTAGTCGCGTCTCATCGATTTGAAACTATTCTCTGTTGAAGATCAGGGTAAAAAACGTCATTTAGACAGGCCAATTTCCGTTTTAAAGCGTTTAGAGATTTGACTTCGCAGTTTGACCATCCTGATCGAGTCTTTAACGTTGTCAGATGTAGTTGGATTTTTTTTGATACATGTATTTAATATGAACGGTGATATCTGACGGTTGGAATAGATTTTCCAAACTTTTAGATTCAAAATCGGAACATATGCACTAATGTTCCTTAACTTGTTTACTAAGTGTTTAAGTGAATGTATAGTTTCAAATAGTTACTATACGTAGACTCTTCAAATGCAAATGTGTCTTGAAATAAGATATGACCGAAATATTGAAATACGTCTACGGTTGAAAAATGAGAAGATTCCGACAAAATCTGTGTGCCGAATGTTGCGGTTAACTGTTTTTTACTTCCGTTTTCCTATGGGTAGCCTGACGGTCGGTAAATATTTTGAGGAAAAGTTTTATACGATTAGTCGCGTCTCATCGATTTGAAACTATTCTCTGTTGAAGATCAGGGGAAAAAACATCATTTAGACAGGCCAATTTCCTTTTTAAAGCGTTTAGAGGTTTGACTTCGCAGTTTGACCGTCCCGATCGAGTCTTTAACGTTGTCAGATGTAGTTGGATTTTTTTTCATACATGTATTTAATCTTAACGGTGATATCTGACGGTTGGAATAGATTTTCCAAACTTTTAGATTCAAAATCGGAACATATGCACTAATGTTCCTTAACTTGTTTACTAAGTGTTTAAGTGAATGTATAGTTTCAAATAGTTACTATACGTAGACTCTTCAAATGCAAATGTGTCGTGAAATAAGATATGACCGAAATATTGAAATACGTCTACGGTTGAAAAATGAGAAGATTCTGACAAAATCTGTGTGCCGAATGTTGCGGTTAACTGTTTTTTACTTCCGTTTTCCTATGGGTAGGCTGACGGTCAGTAAATATTTTGAGGAAAATTTTTATACGATTAGTTGCGTCTCATCGATCTAAAACTATTCTCTGTTGAAGATCAGGCCAAAAAACGTCATTTAGACGGGCCAATTTCCGTTTTAAAGCGTTTAGAGGTTTGACTTCCCAGTTTGACCAAAGGTTTAGCCGACGAAAACTATATTTCGTCTGCCAAACTCTTGCGATCCGCGCCTTTTCATTGTCCGCCGTTGGATTGGGGAGATCGGACGGCTGTTGAGCGCGTAAGTATAGCCGACGACATTCAAAGTATAGCCGACGAATTTAACAATTCGTCGGCTATTATATGAATGGCCGACGAAATTGTTAAATTCGTCGGCTATACTTCTTTTTTAACCGAGCTTTATCGCGTGGCTCTGCATTTTTCCGAAACTCTATACGCCGCAGCTCCCTCGGAAAATCCGCCGCTCGCCTCCAACACATCCTCCGCCGCTCGCCTCGTCCCTCTCCTCTCCGGCCGGTCGATCCTCTTCCTCCTCCTCTCCGGCCGCTCGCCTCTTCCTCCTCTCCTCTCCGGCCGGCCGCCTTTCCCTCTTCCTCCGGCCTTTCCCTCCTCTGGCCCATCCTCCTCCGGCACCCTTCCCCTATTCTCCGGCCGGCCTCCTCCTCCTCCGTTTTAAATCCGATCCGGCGCGCGGTAAGTTTTTTTTTTTTTTTTTTTTATGTATTTATTATATGTTAATTTATGTATTTATGTATTTATGTTAATTTATGTATTTTTTATGTAAATTTAGGTATAATTTATGTATTTATTTATGTTAATTTAGGTATAATTTAGGTATTTATGTTAATTTAGGTACTTTTTTTAAATTTATTTTAATTGTATAATTTAGGTGTAATTGTATAATTTATACGTATAAATTGGTAGCTTAATTATATAAATTGGTAGCTTAATTGTATAATTTAGCTTAATTATATATATAGCTTAATTATATTTAATTTTAATTATATAAATTGTTATATATTTGTTATATATTTGTTAATAAATTAATTATATTTGTTATAAGTTAGGTATATAAATTGTTATATATTTAATTTCAATTATATAAATTGTTATATTAATTATATATATAAATTGGTAGTCTAATTATATATATAGATATATATGTTAATAATTAAATATAGTTATATTTGTATATAAATAATTATATTTAATATAATATAATTTAATATTAATTAATGTATTAATGCGTCGGGCTTTAGATGGCCGATGCATTTAGGCAGTTATTCGGAGGCCGTCGTTCCAGATCTAGAGGTTCTGGAAATGCCGCGGGTTCCGCAGACTCCGACAGGACCCCTAGCCAGCCTGAGAGGACCACCAGCCAGCCGCGGAGGAGTGTAGATTCATCCCAGCCGCAGAGGACTGTGGATGCATCCCAGCCGCGGCGGAGTGTGAGTTCTCGGCACCAGACCCTTCTCTAGGCAGGGCGGCCGTCGAGCACTTCACTTCCGCATGTCGGTCCCTCTGTGGCTCCGAGGTTTAGTCGGCAGCTATTTCACGACGAGATAGCTGCCGACGTTCCTCAGGTTCGTATGCCTGAGGTTCATCGGGAGCCGATGCCGAGTCCGACGACGTCTGCTGCTGACTCGACTGAGGGGCCTACTCTCCCAAATCAGCTCTACCTCCCGTACAACATTCCTGCGATACCCGAGGTCGACTATCGTGGTGTGCCCATATGGCCTGATATGCCTCAGTACGTGAGTGCTGCGGAGGCATACCAGCAGCAGCCATGGGAGAACCCTGACCTCCTGATTTCGGCGAGGAGAAAAGGAAAGTCGACAGAGGGGTCATCGAGTTCAGGTAACATTCGATTTTATTAATTAAATGTTTAATTAAATTTAACGCACTAAAATTTAATTTTATTAATCAATCGTCATTTATGTGATAGGGACAGCCGCTAGCAGTTCAACCCAGAGGAATACGAGAGGTGTCATATGTTGTGACACGCTCAGGAAAACTGTTAATCAGGAGGTTCAGGGGAAAAAAAAACGCGACTACTCGGGTTGCGTGGGGGCACTGATTAGGGACATAGTCCCTATGTTGTGGACTCGGTGGGGTGATGTGCCCGAAGAAATCAAGAGGGAGTTGAACAACGCCGCGTCGGTGAGTAATTTAAAAAAATTAATTTATTTATCGTAATATTTAATAATTTTCGGTATTGTTATAATTGTAAAACTAATAAAATCTTATCTTTCAGACATACTTCGAGGTTGCGGAACATAAACGGGATTGGGCGGACTCCGTGCAGAACTCGAGGTACGTTGGGAATGTATTATCTTATAATTTGAAATATTTTATGATATTAATAATATTTCTAATGCACTTTTGTTTTTTTCGTAGGTTCAAAGAGTGGAAGAACGAGCTCCGTTCCCACTATAACGAGTACGACAACCGTGGTCGTATGGGTACTCCCAGAGAGTTCATGTTCAGGGAGTACGAGTGGCATTGGTTGAAGACAGCAGACTTCAACAACCCAGTTATGCAGGTAAATACTAAACTTCACTATAAATGTTTATTTTGTTAAAATTTTAATTATTAGTTTAATTATTTTATAATTATTACTGTAATATTTTTTATGCATTTTTCTAATATTTTATTATTTGTTTGAAGGAACGGTCTCGGATAAACTCGGAGAACCGCCGCCGTAACACAATCCCCCATCATGGTGGTTCTAGGTTGTTTGCACAATATCAGGAGGAGGCGCTGAGAGATCATCCTGATAGCAACCCGTACGTGGAGACGTTCAAGATCGCTTATCCACAAGCGACAGAACATCTCGTAAGTCGTTCATTACGATTTTAAAATTTAAATTATTAATTTTACTTAATTATATATTTATTAGAATATTAAATTTTTTTTTTCCCGTCCAATTAGGAGAGGGTGCAACGGGCCGAAGAAGAGGTGCTCCAGCAAGTAGTTCGGGAGACACAACCGAACATTTCAGAGGCAGATCTGGAAGAAGCCCTGCGCCAGGTCGACCGAACCAATGTCCAAACGGCGGCGAGGATGTTCGACGCAGCCTTCCTACACCGGTCCAACGATTACTACTGCCGGAGTTTGAGAAGTTCTGGACTAGGGCTCCTGAAGACCACAAAGGGAGGTCAAAAGAAGGGAGGCGGGGAGAGCCAACAGATGAGGGGGAAGTGCAGCGATTGGCCGCAGAATTGGCGACCTCGTCCCAGACAGTACAGGAGCTGCGCCACAGAACACAGCAGTATCATTTGGATATGGCCCGTTGGCATGCTGAATGCGACAGAATTCGGCGACACAACTACGACGGCCAACAAAACTGGTGGTATGAGATGTTCGCGGCACAATAACAAAACCGTGAACCCCCGCCCCCGTTTCAGCGGTTAGTGGAACCTCCAATACCTCAACCTCCCGAGTTCGGTCAGCAGGATGACGAGCCTGATGGAGAGCAGGATGCTGGGGATGACCTGGTGGACTTTAGTGGTTTAGGTGATGATTAGGGTTATATTTTATGTATATTGGAACGAATTTAATAAAAAGGGTATTTAGACGTGTTTCTTGTTGGTGCAAATGCATGGACTGTCTTTGTGATTTGCAGGTTGCTTGGAATGGTAATTTAGAAAATAATTTAATTTTTTTTTTCTTCAAATGTAAGAATAGCCGACGATTTTGGCATTATTTCGTCGGCTATAATCACTATAGCCGACGAAAATTACATTATTTCGTCGGCTATAACTAATTAATGCCTATTAAAATATTAATATATTTCGAGGAAATAGCCGACGAAAATTTATAAAATCATCGGCTATTGTTAAAACCCAATAGCTGACGAATTTCGTCGGCTATAGTTAATGAATTTCGTCGGCCATACTCGAAAATATCCGACGAACTTCGTCGGCAATTTCTCCCAGGTTTGGCCGACAAAAAATATTTTCGTCGGTAAATTCGTCGGCCATACTCTACTATAGCCGACGAATTGGTTTTTTTCGTCGGCCATTGGTATTACCGACGGGGTTTTTCTAACGATTTATAGCCGACGAAAATTTCGTCGGTAGAAGGTATATCCGACGAAAAATTGGCATAGCCGACGAAATTTTTTTCGTCAGCTATTCACTCAGATCTGGTAGTGGCACTAGCCATTCCCAGCTGCATGTACACAAATTAAAGCCGACGTGGATTAACGAATTGCATATATTCTAGCAACAGGAAATAATGGTTATCTATCATACATTGCCTCAATAGTTTCAAAAAAGAGGAAGAATATAACTGGAGTAAATGGAGCTAACAAATATATATACATATATATATATATATATATATATATATATATATATATATATATACAGAGAAATTACTACAAACAGTATCCCATCTTTGTTCAACTAATAGGTTTAGTATCTCAAGTTTCAAATATATCAAAACCATACCTGAACTTTCCTTTTCAACTTCATTTTAGTACCTAGCTCCGTTATCTTTTTAACGGTGTTTATTCTGTTATGGTTTTTTTTAATGACCAAATTACCCTTATTCTACAAAAATATTTAAATTTTTGTTTTTGTTTTTTGTTTTGTTTTTGTTTTTTATTATACTAGACTTTAGTAACACACCTTACCAATTCTAAAAACTAGCCTTCAACATGCCAATATCACCTAACGACCTTTTGTCTAAATGGTTACTCTTCTACGTGACCAATTTTTCTTTTTTATCTTTTAATTCTTTTTCAGTAATTCTAATATTCTCTAAATAGGTTAGACGCTGGGAAGAAACTGTAATGATTAAAAATTTAACTGTTTACCTTCGAGTTTAGAGGGTAAATTATATATATATATATAGTATGTATGACAAATTAATTTATGGGCGCACCATGCTCCGTCTAAAATATAAATTCTTAAAAG
The DNA here is from genome assembly GCA_963682095.1 of Potentilla sterilis. NCBI lineage: Eukaryota > Viridiplantae > Streptophyta > Magnoliopsida > Rosales > Rosaceae > Potentilla > Potentilla sterilis. The sequence continues at coordinate 22,650,650 of OY821762.1, read as the reverse complement.
AAAAGGAATTCTGAAAGTAAAATAAAGATGATTTTAAAATAAAAATGAAACTAAGGGTCTTTTAGTATTTTGGCTTGAGTAATAGAATCTTTAACAAAATATTCTGTTTCAGATACCAATCTGATATTTGTATAAGAACTTCAGGTACTAAAACTACTAGTTTGAAAAATTTCAGACACCCTTTGTCTGAATTTCTCATATATAAACTTACCAAGATGCCATTAGAGAACCTGATGGATACTGTGAATACAAGACAAAAATGCAGCTAATTTAATAGAGCCGATGTGGCCAACAAAGGCTTGACTGATGATGGTTGTTCCAAAAGTTGAGAATCTGGTGAATATAGCAGGTCCAGCCGGCCACCACCCACAGCTTCTTGGATTCATTCCATATCTTGAAATTGACACCCAAGTGTTCATCGTCACCTTTATCAACATTGCTGCTGCTGCTTGTCTCATTAGCCAAAAGATTGTCTTCGATACCTTGTTCCATATTATCGATCAGCAAGGATTTAATGACTTAATTATTCTCTCCTCCAAGTCTTTAACTAAGCATGCTCGACTGACCTGTATATATAGCCAGCAAATTAGTCGACCGGAAACTATTTCGCTTTAACTTAATATAAAAATAGGTGCAACTCATGATCCATTTATATGTAATTAATTTTGAATGACGGAACTCGAAAACAACAGAGAAACTACATCTTGCCCAAAATTTAAAAATAATAATAATAATAATAATAATAAGGAAAAATGCCCATTTAGTATAAAAAAGGCCCCCTCATTACCCATTTCAATGATCATCTTATTTTTCTCCCTTATTCAACATAAGGTAACAACTCTATTGTCCATTTGAACAAATCTTTTCAATTCTAGTACAAATTTAATTTTTTTTCTTCCTTTTTTGTCATTTTGTCTTATCTAACATATTTTTGAATTATAATGTGCTGAGGTGCTGAGAAAGTGAAAGATAAAAAAACGAACTTTCCTGAAATATCACTCAACTCCTCCGGCCTCCTATGGCCGGTCGCCGGATTCCAGTCACCAAATTTTTTTTTCCCCAGAAATTTTTTTTTTCGCTAGATTTTTAATTTTTTTTTTTTATAATCAGGTTGTTGGACGATGGTTACTGACCCTCAGTAAATAATTTACAGATTACATATTTCCAGTAATTAAGTTACTGATCCATAGTAATCAAGTTACTTACCCCCAGTAATCAGGTTACAGATTTCATATTTTTCAGTAATCATGTAATTACTGACCCCCAGTAATCAGGTTACTGACCCCCAGTAATCAGGTTACTGGAGTTACTGATCCATAGTAATCAAGTTACTTACCCCCAGTAATCGATTACTGACCCCCAGTAATCAGGTTACTGGAGTTACTGATCCATAGTAATCAAGTTACTTACCCCCAGTAATCGATTACTGACCCCCAGTAATCAGGTTACAGATTTCATATTTTCCAGTAATTATGTTACTGACCCCCAATAATCGATTATTGACCCCCAGTAATCAGGTTACTGCCCCCAGTAATCAGGTTACTAGCAACAGCCCCGCAACCATCCAGCCTAGCATCGCTAGGCCTGCACCAACCGGATTCTCACCCTAGCCTTGGCCGACTACGCTCCAGCCGGACCTGAGGCCATCAATCCCTGCATCCCTCTATCAACTCAGTCCCAGATTGATCTGGGCACCCATCGATCTCGGCCTCCCTCCCGACCTCGACCTCGATTGCTCTGATTCCTGCCCAGGCCAACGCCTCGACCCAGCATCCCGGTGCCCTCGGCGTCTGCTCCTCCACACAGTAGCCCAAGGTCGATGGAGAGAGCGCGGCGGCGGTTGGAGTAGGGCTGACGTGGCGGTGGTAGAGGTGGGAGGGCCGGGGTGTGGGTGACAGAGATGAGAATGTCGGGGTGGGAATCGGCGCCGGAGTTTGCTACGGCGGAGAAGGCTCAGGGGACGTGGTAGATGTGGCCGCACTTGGGCTGTGGTTGGAGTCGGCGGTGGGCGCGTGGGGGTAGGAGGCGGTGGAGAAGGGTTGAGGGCGGCAGAGGGGAGAGAGAGAGAGAGAGAGAGAGAGAGTTTTAGTATTGGTTAGGGTAGGGTAAATGACTGAAGTATATTTACTAGGGTAGTTGTGTAATTCTTTCAAGATTCATTAGTTTGGGATATAAACATTGAAATGAGCAATTTTTAAACCCATTTTGCTCAAATGATCTTTTTTCCTTTTAGTATTGGTTAGGGTAGGGTAAATGACTGAATTATATTTACTAGGGTAGTTGTGTAATTCTCTCAAGATTCATTAGTTTGGGATATAAACATTGGAATGGGCAATTTTTAAACCCATTTTGTTCAAATGGTCTTTTTCCCAATAATAATAACAATGAAGAAAACAAAACAAGAAAAATAATAAAATATACACACCAAGAGGATGGCTGAATGAAAATTTCACTACCCAATATGTACGCTCTTAAATAGAGACTAGCAGGCAGAGTCCTACACATGAGAATTCGATCTAGACTCTTCCATCAAATACAACAACGCAACTAAAGGCTTTGTCGAGTCTGCAACTAAAAACATTGCATTTTCCAGAGAAAACTTTAATCTTATCACGACATTCTTCCATTGTCAAGTTTTAAGCTAACATAAAAAATGCAGGCACCATATATATATATATATATAGAGAGACAGAGAGACTAGAGAGAGAGAGAGAGGGTCACCGAGATGATCCCAGTTAAGTGATAGGAGCACAATGTGCGACGATATTAATATGCTTATGCCCTCATTTATGCTTCGTTTAACCCTTATTTACCTAAGATAGAGTCATAATTTAGTTTAGTGTCAATTTGGTAGAGTTTTGGAGAAAGTGTGCTTAATTGTCAGAAAAACGACCAAGTATAGAAATCTGAGGAAAAAGTGAAAAATATGTTGCTTTCGTGATTTTGAGGCCTGTGTTTGACTGACTTATTATTTTCCAAATTTGATGAAATTTGGGAGGCACATTACTGGCAAGCTGGAGTGTATTGTTTCAAAATTTCAGATCAATTGGAGTTCGGGAAGTCACCCAAAAGATGGCTGCAACTTGGCAGTTTGAACAAAGATCACCAGGGACTACCAGGATTTTCCTGGGACTGTGTCCTGACTTCCGGAATTTCTGTACGACACATCACTTGGAACCAGAAACTGTGCCATACACCGTTTGAAAGCTCTGTGTGTCTAGTTTCATATGCAACTAGAATCGCAGCAAAAGCGTTTCTGAGAAAAAAGTTATGCCAGTTTGAATGTACGAAGGTCAAGTCTGCCAAAAGAAGAAAACCTAAACCGAGTTCTACATGGATTTGGCTTACGAATGTGGAGTGAATTCCATCCTTTGTGTAAGATTTTTGGCAGAATTAATTCATGGAAAATCTAAAGAGATATTGCTCAATTATTCAGTCATTATCTTGGGAATTTTCGGCAGAAAATAGAGGAAGAAAATCGCAACAAATACTGATTAATTTCGGGAAAACTCTTGTACATGTCATCCAACTTCCACGGACTCTCCCGGATAGTTAACTTTGAATCAGAGTTCGAGCCTTATATGGATAGAAAGCTACAGGAGTCTAGTTTCCAAATCAGTATGAATCACCTCAATAGCTAGTTTTTAGAGAGAGTTATGATGTAATCAATGCACGGAGGTCATTCTGCCAAATTCAGAAATTCAAGGAAAACCTAAACCAATTCGGTTTTGGTTTGTGGTCGGTTTCTCTAGGTTACTTCCTGTATAAATACCAAGGCTTTTGGACAGAAAAAGGATCTCCTCTCTCTCACTTTTCACAAGCCAAAACTCTGTCCAAATAGCACCACACTTCCATAGAAAAATACTAGCCGATTCCATTATCAACATACATCAAGATCGCACCATTCCATCTTCCATCAAATCCACCTTTGCCGAAGCTTCTTCAAGGTTCTTCAAAGTGTGATTCACTCATCTCTCATGGCTTTTATTTTTCTGTATAATTACAAGACTTTGGCTATGAAGGTTGTAAAGATTTGTGGATGCTTATTTGGTTTATGTAATTCTATTTTGGATTTTCGGATTTCTTGTTTGATTATCTAATTGCCGATTTATGTATCCTAGTATGTGACGATTTTTATGTAGGATTTAAGGGCAGTAGGTTTCGACATGATGCATGATTCTTTGTGGTTTACTTTCTGAATTCGTATGCAAAACAAAATTTAATGCTTAAGGGCTGCCTAAGGCCTAGGTTGTTCTTTATGTGTTAATTTCATGTTGCCGAATGAGTATAAATTTAATCATACGCTGAGTTAGTTTAATTTATATCTATTCCAAGGGTTAGAGTAATTCATGAAAGTATGCATGTTGAAGCAAGGTGAGGTGACGTCATACTTGTTGCATGTCTCTGATTCGACTCATTGTGCTTATGTGTTTCTTTGTTTAATTTATACGCTGAGTGTCTTTAAACTGATTAGCACCATGTTTAGGATTATTCGCTGAGTTAATTCTAAATACTTATGAAGTCTTAACGATTAGATGAACCGCTGAGGGCTCTAATTAGAATTGGAACTACATGAATCTTGAAGAGTATCGAACTTTGCTGCCATGTTTCCTTACACGAAATTGTTATGTGTTTTGTGAGTTTTGTGTGATGTGTATTGTGTGAAAGATGTTGATCATATGTATATTTTTAATTTAGGATTTATTTTCGTAATTTTCAGTAGTATAGAATCAAATTTCAAACCCCCAATATGATTTTGTAATGCTTTATGTGATTGAACGCCCTTGATTTTCCCGGATAGAACGATCCCTACTTGTCTTTACTACAAATGACACAAGAGGGTAATATTTGTATGAAGTTGTTTTGCAGGTACAATGTGCTTGGATAATAGTGAACGAGTGCCAATAGCACGCGTTAATTTAAAACCCTACAAAAGACGTTAGTAGCATTGGTAAATATGGATCGTTCTTTCCGGGGATTAAGGGTACCTTCAATAAAAGAATGTTAGACAAATATTCACACATATATACAAACAATGTCACAAGCATATATACATAAATGCTTCATGTCACAAATATATACATATATACATATATACACGTTTAGGGGGGGTTTGAAAATCAATTATATTTCCTACGAAAATAAAGACAAAACAAGAAAATAAATCCTAATCTAATATTTACAAGTGATCATCATCATCTTTCACACAATACATAGCACAAAAACACACAAGAACACACAAGAATATCATGCAAGACTTGGTAGCAACTTGTTTCAAGTTTCCTAGACTCTATTCAATTCCGATTTCAATTAGGGCCTCAACGGTTATCTAATCGTTACTAGACTTCACAAGTATTTAGAAAACACGCAACGTCGAATCCTAAAATTATACTAATCATATTTGAAAACAAGCAACGTCGAAATCAAACATGAAAAGTAATTGTGCACGAAAGTCTTAAATCGGAAACATGCTTGTAAGTATGGCGTCAATATCTTATTAACATGCAAGTTTCTATGAATTATGTTAACCACTGACTAAGCATCCTACAATCAAGTTTACTCAACGCCTAACTTGATCCTAGATTTGCTTATGGTGAATGAAATCGCAACCTACACAAAAACCATGGCCGTGGCTTCATGTAAACATTGATTTTTATGCACGAATTCATGAAACTAATCGAATAACAACCTAAAAATACATGAACATGCTACCACCCTATGTCTAACACACGAATTAAAACATGTTACAAGTTGCAAAATTGTTTCATAAAAACCAAAATAGAATTCGGAAATCCAATACAAAGTTACAAAACCAAGAATCAAAGTTTCTAGCTACATATAACATATACATTATACATAAGAAAATACAAGCCATGAGATGGTAGAATCACACTTTAAGGACAGCTTGAAGAATAAAGCTCGGATGGTGTGGCGAAGTGAACGGTTGAAGGTAGGATCGGATACGATTTGTGGTGGTGGAATGGATGGTGTTTTGGCTATGTAAATTCCTATACTAGAACTTGAGAGAATTTTTGGCTAGAGTTTTGACTAATGAAAGTGAGAGAAATGAGATGAGATATTCTGAATTTGTGCCAAGCTATATATAGAGGAAGCAAATGTGAGAGTTTGGCAATATAGGTGGAGGTTTATGGTGGAAGTTTGTTGGTGGTGGTTTATTGGTGGAGGAAACATGTGTTTATTTTCGGCAGCTTTGACCTTTGTGTCTTGATTTAGGCATAACTTTCTCTAGAAAATAGATATTGAGGTGATTCCAGTGGCTTTGGAAACTAGACATCCATATCTTTCTATCCATATATGGCTCGAATTCAGGTTCAATTTGAACTGTCCGGGGGAGTCCGTGGAAGTTGGATGATGTGCCCAGTAAATGACTGAAATTTATTGCAAGCTTCCCTTAGTCCACAAATGCAGCTGCATGCTTCCCTTAGTCCACAATTGCAGCTGCTAGCTTCCCTTAGTCCACAACTGCAGCTGCTAGCTTCTATCACCTAGGACTTGTCACATGCCTTGTCTATGTGCTTCACACATTTTCTTATTTGTCTTGGACATGGTAGGAAGCTTCCTAGACATTGCAGCCTTCTCTTCCTTTTCCTATCCGAACTAGGGAACTTTTTCTTTCCATATTTTGCACTTCTCTTTTGCTTGGCTGAATCCTCTATCCTTCATTAAGCTTGGAAACTCCCATTTGACACATTCGGATGCCCCTTTGATGCACAAATGCAGAAAGTGGCAAAAATGGGCAGTAGGTTCCTTTCTCGGCAGGGCAGTGACCTTTCTGCCTTGCAATGGGCATAACTCTCTCCTCAAGCAATCTTTTGATGCAATTCCAAATTTTGTAGAAACTAGACACATAGAGTTTTCCGTGCATATAAGGCTTGTCTTCTGGTTCCTTGTGAATCGTCCCACACAAATTCTGGAAGTTTAGTGTTGTGCATAGGAAATTCTGGAACTTGCTGGATCCGATTTTGTCTTGCACTTCTTGGCATCTTCTTTTGCTCCGATTTCTCTACCTCTTTTCGTTGTTCATTCCTCAACATATCTACTGCATATAAGAGAAGAAAAATCTATCAAAATCAAAGTCGAAGTTTTACATATTCAACGAAACATCTCTAGGCTCCATAAATCGGCTTTTAACATTTTTCAACATTTTTATCTATACTTAGCACGATTTTGATGTAACTCTACCAAATACTCATGACTCGATTATATGACTCGGTTCTACAAAAGTAAGGGTTAAAGCAAAGTATAAACGAGAGTAAAACATATTAAGAACGTCGCATTTTATGCTCCTATCAACTACCCCACACTTATCTTTTTCTAGTCCCTTAGCAAAACTAAATAAAACTAAGACTCTAAACATACTATTGCCCCTAAAACTTTGTCTCAGGTTCTTTTAAACGCATAGCTGTCAAGTTGATGCATGAGAATGCTAAGCACGAAAATTCCAAGTTTCATGAACATGTAACATCGATATAAGCATGAAAACATGTATGGCTAGTTAGATCCTCCTCACTAGGCATACTCTCTTCTTTTCACTCGAGACATGGTATTCACACATAAGTATATGCAAGGGAAAGATAAGACAGGAAAACAACTTGCATATGTCAAAGAAATCGAAAGCTCTTTGTGAAATGTTTATAGAAAAACCTCATGTAACGACTATGTGCACCAATGAACCAAAACTATATGCTTACTCTTGAGAAGGAGTCCACAAATCAATTTTAACCTATCTTAAGAATCATGAAAAGATCTTTAAAAGGGTTGTAATGGGGCTAGGCTAAAAGGTATTCGAAATTTGGATAAGGAGGTATCAAAGTATCACCGTGGCCTTTAGCAAAGCTCGATTCTCCTTATGTCTTCTCGCCAAGGGCCGGATATCGTCTTGTTGGACTCATTTTTCATTCTTTTCTCCCCAAAAACATTGTGAAAACGAACAAAGGTCGAAGTTTAAACAATACCAGACCTTCACATGTATACATACTCCAAATTCACAACACTTTTCTAGACTTAAACCATGCTTTTCTTTTCAAAACCGTGGCCTTGTTTTTCTTTTCATACTCTCAGATTCTTTCTTTTCTTTTTCTTTTGATCCAAAATTCTCTTTTCTTTTGTAAGGCACACGGTTGCATATATGTTTTCATGGCAAAGTCTACCCCACACTTGTTCTTCTTCATCACTTCACGCGAAAACTCCTTCAAAAATCAAGCTTTGCCGTATCTATGAGACAAGGTAAAGGTATGACTATACTAAGCTCAAGGAAAGTGTTTAAGGGTGATGAAAGAAAAGGCTAGACGTCGGCTCAAAGGGTTTAATTAAGGTGTCCCACGACGGGCTCAAATAGGGCACATGCTTATTTGGCTATGGTGGTAAACCTAGAAGATCTTTTCAATCCTTTTCAAAATCAAGGTTTTATTTATGATAAAAAAAAATGCTTTGAAAATCAACAAGACTAAGTTCTAGCATTCTAGAGTTCATTTAAAAAGCTATGGCACATAATCGTTGAATATGCAAGGAATAATGAGGTTTATATACTAACATGCTCGAAATTTTCAGGAATTTAACACTCATGAAGAAAGCAATTGGCTCTAAAACTCCCAAGGTTATTATGGAAACAAACTAGCTAAAACATGCATGCTTTATTAATCAACAAGTCTTACATGCTCCTACCAATGCACATTATTCATGAAACTCACAAGTTTTAAAGTATGCACAACTATCATCTATGTGTTCAAAGAGGAGAAAAACATCATTGACAATTTAGGGGCATCCTAAGACTCGAAACAACAATTTAAACACTCTATTTTTGTGGAACAATTTTCTGAATTTTATGTTTTTGTATTTCCTTTTTTTTTTTTTTCAATATATGACTCAAAGCAAATAAAACTATGCTAAATCGTGGGTTGCACGTTTATCTATCTAGAAAACATAAACGAAACATGTAATCCCACCCCACACTTTAGAAAATGACATTGTCCTCAATGTAAGCATAGAAATAAAGCAAGTAACTTCCTAAGCATGCAATAGTCTAACACATTTCAACATAGCATCACAACCTAAGTAAAAAGAGAAGGGCTAGAAATTTCAAACTCTCGTCGATGGCTCCTTCGTTTTTCTTAGGTGAATTGGGTTGCCTCCCAAGTAGCGCTTAAGTGTTTATAGTCCTTTAGCCTAGACTCTTCTCCATGTGTTGATCATTGTCCAAAATAGCTTAGTTCGGCAGCTAGGACGTCAAAGAGGTGTTGCCGGCAGTATGCGCTCTTGGAGCCTCATCGAGGAATGTTCCTTCTTCCATTGCTTGGAAAGGTGTGTAGTAAGGCTTGAGTCGATGATCATTGACTTTGAAGGTCTTGCGAGTAATTAAATCTTGAATTGCCACGGCTCCATGAGGAAATACTTGCGTAACAATGAAGGGTCCGACCCAACGAGAGAGTAACTTACCGGGAAAAAGTTTAAGTCAAGAATGAAATAAGAGAACATGTTGTCCAACTTCAAACTTTTTCCCTCGAATCATCTTGTCATGGTAGGCTCGCATCTTTTCCTTGTATATCCATGCGGCATCATAAGCTTCATTACGTATTTCTTCAAGTTCGTTGAGTTGAAGCTTCCTATGAAGGCCGGCCGAATCTATCTCCATATTGAATGCTTTCACGGCCCACCATGCTTTGTGCTCGAGCTCCACGGGTAAGTGACATGCTTTTCCATAAGTTAACCGAAAAGGAGACATACCTATTGGCGTCTTATACGCGGTTCGATACGCCCACAAAGCATCTTCAAGTCGATCACTCCAATCCTTTCTTGTTGGCCCAACGGTTTTCTCAAGAATTTGCTTGATCTCTCGATTGCTCACTTCGGCCATGCCACTTGTTTGGGGATGATAAGGTATAGATACCTTGTGTGTGACCCCATACTTTTTCAATAAAGTTTCAATGGTGCGGTTGCAAAAGTGGGAACCTCCATCACTTATCAAGACTCTTGGAACTCCGAAACGTGAGAAGATGTTGGTCTTGAGGAATTCGGCAACCATCTTTGAATCATTGGTGCGTGTAGCCCTTGCTTCTATCCATTTGGACACATAATCAACCGCTAGAAAGATGTAGAGGAAGCCTTTGCTTGATGGAAACGGTCCCATGAAGTCAATTCCCCAAAGATCGAAGATTTCGACCTCAATAATTGGCGTGAGTGGCATTTGATCTCTTGGCCCTATGTTGCCGGTCCTTTGGCACTGATCACATGTCATGCATGTTGTGTGTGCATCCTTGAAGAGTGTTGGCCAATAGAATCCACAATTTAGAACTTTCAATGCGGTCTTCTTTGGTCCAAAGTGTTCTCCACAAGCTTCGTTATGACAAAAAGCAAGAATGGACCGATGCTCTTCTTCCGGAACACACCTTCTTATTACTTGATCGCTACATTGCTTCCACAAGTATGGCTCATCCCATAGATAGTGCCGAGCTTGCTTCTTGATCCTATTCTTGTGGTGGCTCGGCATGTCCCTTGGAAATTGCCGAGCTGCTAAGTAATTGGCAATGTCGGCATACCAAGGCTCGTTTGTTGCATTGATCCGAAAGAGTTGCTCATCTGGGAAATTCTCAAGTAGGGGCAGCCGATCCTCATCTTTCACAATACGGCTCAAGTGATCGGCTACAACATTCTCACTTCCTTTCTTGTCTTTGATCTCTATGTTGAATTCTTGAAGCAAGAGAATCCATCGAATGAGTCTCGGCTTAGCATCCTTCTTTGTCATAAGATATCTCAAAGCGGCATGATCACTATACACCACTACTTTGGAATTCAAAAGATATGATCGAAACTTTTCCAAAGCAAAAATTACCGCCAAGAGTTCTTTCTCGGTTGTGGTGTAGTTGAGTTGAGCATTGTTAAGAGTTCTCGAAGCGTAGTAGATTGCACATGGCTTCTTCTCCTTCCTTTGGCCGAGCACAGCCCCTAATGCATAGTCACTTGCGTCACACATAAGCTTGAAGGGCAGTTCCCAATTCGGTGATGCGAGGATTGGTGCCATGCATAGCTTTTCCTTGAGCCGAGCAAAGGCCTGCTCGCACTCCTTTGTCCACACAAACGGCATATCTTTTTGTAGTAGCTCACACATCGCCTTTGCATCTTTGGAGAAGTCCTTGATAAATCTTCGATAAAATCCGGCATGTCCAAGGAATGATCGTACCTCTCTCACGGTTTTAGGCGAGGCAAGTGTTGAATGAGCTCCACTTTGGCTTTGTCAATTTCCATGCCTTTTGCCGAAATAATATGTCCAAGAACAATGCCTTGCGTCACCATGAAGTGACACTTCTCCCAATTGAGCACAAGGTTGGTTTCTACACAACGCTCCAATATCTTCTCTAAGTTTTTCAAACAAGTGTCGAAGTCGCTTCATAAACACTAAGTCGTCCATGAAGACCTCGATTATATCTTCAATAAAATCCGAGAAGATGGCATACATACATCGCTGAAATGTGTCGGGTGCATTGCATAGGCCGAATGGCATCCTCCTATAGGCAAAGGTGCCAAATGGACATGTGAAAGTAGTCTTCTCTTGATCGTCCGGTGTATCATGATTTGGTGTAGCCGCTATATCCATCAAGAAAGCAATAAAACTCAATGACCGGCTACCTTTCAAGCATTTGATCCATAAACGCTAAAGGCATGTGATCCTTCTCGTTGTTGCATTGAGCTTCCTATAGTCGATGCACATGCGATGGCCGGTTACAAGTCTTTGTGGCACAAGCTCATTCTTCTCTTCTCATTCTTAACCACCGTCACACCACTTTTCTTGGGAACTACTTGCACTGGAGAGATCCACTTACTATCCGAAATGGGGTAGATTACGCCTCAATCAAGCAACTTGATGATTTCTTCCTCTACAACTTTCATCATTGGCGGGTGGAGTCTCCTTTGTCCTTCTCTTGTTGGTTTTGCACCTTCTTCAAGTAAGATCCGATGAACACATGTTGTAGGACTTATTCCCTTGATGTCCGCCAAGGTCCAACCTATGGAGGTCTTGTGCTTCTTAAGTAGACGAACCAATTCCTCTTCTTGTTTCTCATTAAGCGATGAAGACACAATAACCCGGTAAAGTGTCTTCTTCTCCAAGATACACATACTTCAAATGGCTAGGGAGCTCTTTTAATTCTAACTTTGGGGCCTCTTCCACACTTGGACGAATTTTGTTTGTGGCATTTGGAATTGACAAGAACGGACTATGCTTCTCAAACCGTGGGGCAGCCTCTAACTCGACAACCACTTCCCTTAGGCTCGACTCAAGCTTCTCTCTTTCTTCTTCACTAATTCGTGCTCCCTCCTTGTCAAATCCGACCCCCGAGCTCTATGGCTCGTTGCTATGCATCAAGAGAGGTCAACATAGCTTGCTCGACCTCTTCCATAACTTCTATAGCTTGACACTCCTTCAAATCGGCCATGGGATACTTCATGGCATCAAAAATGTTGAACTTGATCATATCACCATCAAATTCCATTGTCAAATTGCCCCTCGGCCACATCGATCTTGGTGCGTGCCGTCCTCATGAATGGCCGACCAAGCAATAGTTGTGTGCTATTGACCGAGACGAATCCTCCATCTCTACAACATAGAAGTCGGCCGGAAAGATTAAGTGATTGACTTGCACAAGCACGTCTTCAACATAGCCCTCCGGATACTTGCTTGATTGATCCGCGAGTTGTATGATGACATTGTCCTTCTTGAGAGGCCCTATGCTCAATGTTTGATACACATTGAGAGGCATGACATTGATTGATGCTCCCAAGTCTAGCATGACGTCCTCAAACCGAGTATTGCCGATCACACATGGCACGTTGAAGCTTCCCGGATCTTTCATCTTTGGTGGCAACTTCCTTTGAATAACAGCTGATACCGTTTCACTCATAGTCACCACACGAGTCTCCCTTGTGTGCCTTCTTGCCGTGCAAAGCTCTTTGAGGAATTTAGCATACCTCGGCACTTGCTTTATACACTCCAACAAAGGAATATTGACTTGCACTTTTCGGAATATCTCCAACACCTCCTCGTCGGACTTATCCTTCTTCGAAGTTGAAAACCTTGAAGGGAACGGCACATTTAGTGCTTGGTTCGGCTTCACTATTGTCTCCTATTCGAAGTGGCCGGATCCTTCTCCATGTCGTTCTTCCTTGCTTGCTCGGCAGCCCTCTTCTTTCTCTCCTCCTCGGTCTCACTGCTGCAGTCAATGGCAGGTCCGGCAGTAGGGCTGCTTGGCAATAGGCTGCTCGGCAGCTTCTTCTTCTTCAATGATGGTTCCGAGAGAGTTACCTCCCTTCTTCTTTGGACTTTTTGGTGGCAAACAACTCCCTACCACTTCGAGTTTTGATAACCTTAGCTTGCTCATTTCTCGGATTGGGAATAGTATTGCTTGGCAACTTCCCTTGTTCGGTAAATTTCCCCATGAAGTCCACGATTTGCCCCATTTGTGTCTTCAACTCGGCAATGTCTTTCGTGTGATTTTGTTGCCCCGCAAGCAACGCTTGAGTAGCACTTGAAAGAGAAGTGATCAAGGCATCGTAGTTTGGATTACTCGGCATAGGTTGGGCTTGGCTCGGGCTGCCCTCCTTGGTTCGGCACAAATGGTGCCCTCGGCACATACCCTCCTTGTGCCCTTGGTTGGTAATTTGGCTGCAATAGGTGCCCTAAGCACGTTCTCATTGTTTGACCACCTAAAGTTCGGATGATCGTTGAACCTCGGATTGAAGTTGCCGAACCTTTGTCCTTGAAAACCAATGGCATTGCATTCCTCTTGCCCCTCATTCGATCCAACTTGAGGGCATTGATCGGTCTCATGATTGTCGGCACAAACTCCACATAGCATTGCACGTTTCCCCTTGACAAGGCCGGCCACAATGTCAGCAAGCTTGTCCACTTTGTCCTCCAACTTCGAGATTGAAGTCGTTTCATGCACCCTCTCACTCTTCACGACATTGTCTCGCGACATGCCGAATTGTTGATTGTTCAAGGCTCGAAGTTCTAGAAAATTGCGTGCCGGTACCAGGATCTAACTCCAAGAAGCTCCCATTGGCCGCCGAATCCAAGAACTCTCTCTCCATGACACGCAACCCTTCATAGAAATATTGCAATAAGAGTCCCTCGCTAATGCCATGCGAAGGACACAAACCGATAAGGGATTTGAACCTCTTATAGTAGTTGAAGAAATTCTCATCTCCCGGCTTGCCTTACGTTAGTAATTTGCTTCCTTAGGTCGGTGATACGAGAAGCGGGAAAGTACTTGAGCAAAAATTCGTCTCCCATTGTGTTCCATGAAGTGATTCGGCCATTAGGTATCTCGAACAACCACTCCTTGGCTTGATCTTCTAATGAAAACGGAAACGCCTTCATCTTGAAGTGTTGCATATCGGTCCCTCGTGGACACATTGACTCGGTGGTGAAGTTAAACCATTGCAAGTGTTTATTTGGATCTTCACTTGGCATGCCATAAAATGACTTGAGCTTGTGGAGAAATCCACTTTTCAACTCGATTTCCCCGGTCTTGTCAGTCTCCAAAGGTGGATAAGTTATATTGGATGGTGCAGCCCCTCCTCCTCCAGCCACATGACCGTTTCGTGCTCGGATAGAAGTCATTTTTGGTTGCAGATCGGCTAGATGAAAATCAAAGAACTCTTGAGGAAATGGCTCGGTAAGTAACTCAAATTCCGATTCCTCGAAGATAAGCTCACACGAAGACTCTCGAAAGCTTGGTGAAGTAACGAGTGATGGAGAGCTCGGTGATGATGGTGTTGATGATGCCGAACTGCTTGTTTTGGATGGTGGTAGCGGTGTGTTGCTTGCAATGTTGAGATCCTCGTTGATTCGTTGAAGACGTCCGCGGTTATCTCTTGTCCAAAGATTAGCGGACATACATATTCTGAGGATTCAACACGAAGCAAGTTAGCTCCTTCATAACAAAATAAAAAGCAAGGATATTAATACATGGCCGGCAATAATACAAGAGTGATATACAAAGGTTCAAGCTATACACAAGCAATATACAATCGGTAAGAAGAAGAAAATGCAATGGCACAAAATAGAGAACATTACGGCAATTTAAAGGTGATCATGTAATGGCTAAGTCTAATTGCTTTTAAATTTGTTCGAACTCTCAAAGTACGTGGAGCAGAGGAGATAACGGTGCAATGGACTGATACAGCCCCCGGTAGTATCATGCTTTATCCGATATACCTCGAGAGTTCGAAACCACATAACGTTTTACTTTTGAAGCCTTCAAGACTTACTCATGTCAAACCTATTTCAAGTTTCGAAGCTCGGTGGACGTGCGGCCTAGGTAGCAATCGTCTAGACACATTGTTCCGTGGTTTCAGAAGGCTAGCGTGTATCATCCAAAAATAGCTCAAGGCAAGACTCATTTGTTGGACACCATGGAGGACAAGTCCCCTATCGCCCCCCTTCACCGAGAAGAGATAGCAGTCAATGGGCCTCTGAGATCTAGTTCGACAAACCTTGAGACTAAGTCGGGACAACACACACTAATAAGCGAGCCTTTATGCCCCTTACTCTGTTGAGAACAACATGTTGACAGTACCATAAGTGTCGCTAAAAGCCGCCCTCAACCTCATGAGACCTCGAGAAGTAACATGAAGGGTTAAGGCTAATATTGACACGAATGACCTTACCTATTCCTCTTCCCCTCGAAACTCAAAACAAATCAAACACAAATAAACCTCTAACCCTTCCTAGCAATTTTAACTAAGTTATTACAATCATATATGGAACGAAAATTGCATGAAAATAAATTCTACATGCCGAAGCATATTTCTACTTTACAAATCCCAAATAATCCGAAAATTAAAAGAAAAATTACAACCCAACAAAAATTTACAGCAATATATATAATCAACATTCATATAAAACAAGGTTTTATAATCCCCGGCAACGGCGCCAAAAATTGAACGAGTGCCAATAGCACGCGTTAATTTAAAACCCTACAAAAGACGTTAGTAGCATTGGTAAATAGGGGTCGTTCTTTCCGGGGATTAAGGGTACCTTCAATAAAAGAATGTTAGACAAATATTCACACATATATACAAACAATGTCACAAGCATATATACATAAATGCTTCATGTCACAAATATATACATATATACATATATACACGTTTAGGGGGGGGTTGAAAATCAATTATATTTCCTACGAAAATAAAGACAAAACAAGAAAATAAATCCTAATCTAATATTTACAAGTGATCATCATCATCTTTCACACAATACATAGCACAAAAACACACAAGAACACACAAGAATATCATGCAAGACTTGGTAGCAACTTGTTTCAAGTTTCCTAGACTCTATTCAATTCCGATTTCAATTAGGGCCTCAACGGTTATCTAATCGTTACTAGACTTCACAAGTATTTAGAAAACACGCAACGTCGAATCCTAAAATTATACTAATCATATTTGAAAACAAGCAACGTCGAAATCAAACATGAAAAGTAATTGTGCACAAAAGTCTTAAATCGGAAACATGCTTTTAAGTATGGCGTCAATATCTTATTAACATGCAAGTTTCTATGAATTATGTTAACCACTGACTAAGCATCCTACAATCAAGTTTACTCAACGCCTAACTTGATCCTAGATTTGCTTATGGTGAATGAAATCGCAACCTACACAAAAAACCATGGCCGTGGCTTCATGTAAACATTGATTTTTATGCACGAATTCATGAAACTAATCGAATAACAACCTAAAAATACATGAACATGCTACTACCCTATGTCTAACACATGAATTAAAACATGTTACAAAGTTGCAAAAATTGTTTCATAAAAACCAAAATAGAATTCGGAAATCCAATACAAAGTTACAAAACCAAGAATCAAAGTTTCTAGCTACATATAACATAGACATTATACATAAGAAAAATACAAGCCATGAGATGGTAGAATCACACTTTAAGGACAGCTTGAAGAATGAAGCTCGGATGGTGTGGGCGAAGTGAACGGTTGAAGGTAGGATCGGATACGATTTGTGGTGGTGGAATGGATGGTGTTTTGGCTATGTAAATTCCTATACTAGAACTTGAGAGAATTTTTGGCTAGAGTTTTGACTAATGAAAGTGAGAGAGATGAGATGAGATATTCTGAATTTGTGCCAAGCTATATATAGAGGAAGCAAATGTGAGAGTTTGGCAATATAGGTGGAGGTTTATGGTGGAAGTTTGTTGGTGGTGGTTTATTGGTGGAGGAAACATGTGTTTATTTTCGGCAGCTTTGACCTTTGTGTCTTGATTTGGGCATAACTTTCTCTAGAAAATAGATATTGAGGTGATTCCAGTGGCTTTGGAAACTAGACATCCATATCTTTCTATCCATATATGGCTCGAATTCTGGTTCAATTTGAGCTGTCCGGGGGAGTCCGTAGAAGTTGGATGATGTGCCCAGTAAATGACTGAAATTTATTGCAAGCTTCCCTTAGTCCACAAATGCAGCTGCATGCTTCCCTTAGTCCACAACTGCAGCTGCTAGCTTCTATCACCTAGGACTTGTCACATGCCTTGTCTATGTGCTTCACACATTTTCTTATTTGTCTTGGACATGGTAGGAAGCTTCCTAGACATTGCAGCCTTCTCTTCCTTTTCCTATCCGAACTAGGGAACTTTTTCTTTCCATATTTTGCACTTCTATTTTTCTTGGCTGAATCCTCTATCCTTCATTAAGCTTGGAAACTCCCATTTGACACATTCGGATGCCCCTTTGATGCACAAATGCAGAAAGTGGCAAAAATGGGCAGTAGGTTCCTTTCTCGGCAGGACAGTGACCTTTCTGCCTTGCAATGGGCATAACTCTCTCCTCAAGCAAGATTTTGATGCAATTCCAAATTCTGTAGAAACTAGACACATAGAGTTTTCCGTGCATATAAGGCTTGTCTTCTTGTTCCTTGTGAATCGTCCCACACAAATTCTGGAAGTTTAGTGTTGTGCATAGGAAATTCTGGAACTTGCTGGATCCGATTTTGTCTTGCACTTCTTGGCATCTTCTTTTGCTCCGATTTCTCTACCTCTTTTCGTTGTTCATTCCTCAACATATCTACTGCATATAAGAGAAGAAAAATCTATCAAAATCAAAGTCGAAGTTTTACAGATTCAACGAAACATCTCTAGGCTCCATAAATCGGCTTTTAACATTTTTCAACATTTTTATCTATACTTAGCACGATTTTGATGTAACTCTACCAAATACTCATGACTCGATTATATGACTCGGTTCTACAAAAGTAAGGGTTAAAGCAAAGTATAAACGAGAGTAAAACATGTTAAGAACGTCGCATTTTATTCTCCTATCAAATAGCTCCCTCAATTTTTTGCGCCGTTGCCGGGGAAATTATAAAGTTTTGATTCATGAAGTGTTATTTTGTAACTTTGTATCAATTTTTGGATGTGTATAATTTTTCCTTAGTTTTGCGGATATGTATAATAGGTTTTTCGGAAGTGTAATAGTAATTAGGTATTTTTCGATTTCGGTTTTTGGTTTTTATGAGTTGCCGAGTATGTGATATATTATGTGTGTGTGATTGTTTGTAACACTTAGATAAATTTCTAGAAAGTTGATAGTTTTATGTATGTTTGAGTTTATTGTAGTTTCTAAAGTGTAATATGTAGGGAGAAGCCGCATTTGTTGGCCGTAGCCTTAACTCTTCATACGAATGATGCCATGTTAGGTATGTTTTTGTGTACACTAGAAAACGTGGGAAAGGCAAACCCCCCCCCCCCCCCCCCCCCCCCCCCACGCATAAAGACGCTAACTTGGTATTATTTTTATGAGGTTGAGGGCGGCTTTGATCAACATTTGTAGACAGCTAGTGATCCGAGTTCGTTTTACAAAGTATAGGGCAAGTTATTTTCATTGATTGGTTCTCAGGTTTGTAAAACTGGTTCTCAAGGCCCACAGACTGATGTTCATTCTCGGTGAGTGAGTCGATAGGGAGTTCGCTCTCCGTGGTTACCAACAACGAGTCCTGCCTGGTTCTTAAACAGAGTTCGCTCTCCATGAATCTTAACGACACCGCCTTTGAAAAGTTAAACACGCTCGAACTAGTCGATAGCTTGGGCCGAAGCATCACCTCACTTTAGACGCTAGAAAATAACTTGACATATGTGATCTACTTTCTTCAACCCAATTTGTCTTTAATTTTCGAGGTATATCGGAATAAGCATGATACTACCAAGGGCTGCATCAGTCCATTGCACTGTTATCTCCTCTGCTCCACGTACCTCAAATTTTAAAGTTGTGTGAATAAAAGCAATTAAACTCTAGGGTTCGGCAATCTCACATATCACATGATTCGAATACTTTGAAAAGATTAGGACCAATCCATTGTGTGATACATGTAAATTTTCATGAAACCTTTTGTAAATTTCGTGTGAAAATTTTGTGTGATATACTTGAAATAATTTTTTTAGTGTTGTATTAAATTCGTGTAAATAAAAAAAAAATTGTTGAAACTCTAACCATACTTGCTAACTCTAATCCTAACTTTCTAACTTTTATACTTTTCTTGTATATATGTCTCATGTAATATGTTGTAACTACCCTCAATTTTCGTTGAGCCTTTGTCTTTGTTTATCTAACATTCTTGTAGAGTTTAATTGTTAGTTGCAAATCATAAGGAAGAGGTGAAGAATTACATTGTAAACAGTTTATTGGAGCTCTCATTGACTTGGGAACGACGACAAGTGTTGCAAGAAACGAGCTCCACCACTCTAAACTTTTGTTCATGATTTACAATTAAATTCTACTTAGCTAATTGTTGTATATTTATACACTAACTTCTAACTTTAGCTAATTCACTAACTCACTACTAACTTATTCTTTGAACTCTCATCTCAACTCTTCTAATTTTCTTTATCTTGATGTGATGCAGTTGAAGAGTGGAGTAATCATGTATCGATCTTTGATAACCATTGTAAGGAGGTACGAATTTGGAGGTGTACACTCCAAAAGACATCGCCCACAACTTGATTAAGAAGAGAAGAGTCTAGGCTGAGTAGACTATAAACATTACGCGCTACATGGGAGGCAACCCATTTCAACCAAATTTGTGAAGGAGCCATCAACGAGAGTTTGAATTTTCTAAATCCCTAAACTCTTTTTGGTTGAATTGTATAAATGTGAAATTTGTGAAATTTATCATATGCTTAGAAGTTACAACATTATTTCTGGTTTACATTGAGCACATTGTAATTTTCTAAGTGTGGGGTAGGGATACATGTTTCACATGTTTGTTTTTGTTTTAAGTTTTTTGTTTTGAGTCATAAAAAGAAAAGAAAATACAAAATCGTAATATTCAGAAAAATAAAAAAAAAATCGTTGCTTTTATTTGATTTTTATTTTGTTTGAGTCTTAGGATGCCCCTAAAGTCTATGATGATTATATCTTTGAATGCATAGATGATGGTTTTGCATGATCATAAGATTAAATTGTAAGTTTCATGGATATTATGATTGGTATGAATTTGTGAGATTTTGATTGATATATGAGAATCATGCTTGTCTGAGTTGATTTTATTCTATAACATCCTATGTGAGCTTTAGAGCCTATATACTTTCTTCACGAGTTATTATAAGAGCACCCGCACCAGCGAGCAAGATGGCGAGCAAGAGGTGGGGCCGACGCGTTTGCTCGAGCAAGACGGAAGAAGAGCACGCACCGGCGTCGAAAGGTGAGGCGAACTGCTCGAGCAGTCAACTGGTCTTCGTGCTCGCCCATTCGCTCGAGCAAACTTTGCTCCGGCGTTTGCTCGAGCAAGAGGTGGGGCCGGGCCCTTTTTTTTTTTTCTTTTCGGCTGCTGGAAGAGGGTCGACGACGTGTGGAGCACGCTGCCTCGAGCTAGGAAGGACCGGAGATGAAGCCGAGCGCCGCTCTCGAAGGTGGCGGCCGCTCCCGAGCGTTGCCGCACCTCCCACATCGAGCAAAACCGCCTGAGACCGGTCCCAAAGGAAAGAGGGCGTCGAGCCCATCATTTTGGTGGGTGGCACGTCGGCTGGAGTGGCTGGACGGCGGCGAACAGATGCCGGGAAGTGACGACGCGGGAAAAGGGTGAGGACGATGATGAACAGTGGCTGTTTTAAATACAGCCAATGAGAGGCTGCCACGTGGCACGTCTGACCAGTCAAAAAAAGCAACGGCCGAATGAATCTGGGCCTTCCATTTGAATCCGAAATTTTGATCCAACGGTCAGAATTCAAAGGCAACGGCTACTATTTGATCAGAACGGAAATAAGCCCAAAAAATAGTAAAAAATCCCAAAAATTTCAAAACTCTCCCAAAAATTTGCCTATAAATACTACTTCAATTTTTAATCAACTCACACCAATTTGTTCGAGAAATAAAAAATTTATTTATTAAGATGAAATAGAAATACATATTAAAATTAACACACATACACTACCAGAAAAGGGGTTATAGCCGACGATATGAAAAAAAACGGCCGACGAAACAACACTTCGTCGGCTATAATTGGTTATAGACGACGAATTACTATTTCGTCGGCCACATCGTCGGCTATAATATTATAGCCGACGAGTTGTCGGCCGTCGTCGGCTATAACTATAGCCGACGAAAAGTTTTTGGTTATAGCCGACGAGGAGGGTATTCGTCGGCTATAACTCTTATAGCCGACGAAAAGTTTTTGGTTATAGCCGACGAGGAGGGTATTCGTCGGCTATAACTCTTATATCAGATCTATTCTGCAGCAGCGAGCTCATTCGTCGAAAACATTTCGAAAACGCTCTGAAATCGTCCAAAACCTCGGCCATAAGCTTGAAAGGTACATATATTGCTGTGTGTGTTAATTTAGAGTTTAATTACAATAAATGTGTGATTAATTTGATATATATATATATATATATATATGTGTGTGTGTGTGTGTGTGTTGAGATGAGATTATTAATGGGTTGATATGTTGGTTAGATAGAATTGAAGTTTTGTTGAAGATCAGTGATTGATTGTTGATTTAGAGGTGATTTTAGATGAATTTGATGAAAAAATGTATATATATTAATTAATTTAATTGTAATTAAAAATATATTGTTGGTATATATGAAAAATATATTGTGTTTAATTAATTAGGGAGATTGACGATGTTTTAATTAATTTAGGGATGTGTATATATATATACATATATATATATATGTAATGATGAAATTTTTAATTAATTAGTACGTACGTACGTACGTAGTACGTGCATATATACATATCTATATATAGTTACATTTATTTATTGAATTTACAGGATGGACAGGAGTTGGATTACCCGGGGAAGATGGGATCAGGCGTATCATGATGGAGTTAGGAGTTTCCTGGAATTTGTGATGGCTAACTGTGGAGACACTACACTTCATTATTGCCCGTGTAAAAAGTGCAAGTGTGCCAGCCCACGACAACGTTTTTCCATAGAGACCGTGGAGCAACACCTGGCTAGATATAGATTTTGGGTCCTATACACTAATTGGATTTATCACGGTGAACCAGAGTTTGCGGGTCCTCATGATCATGGACAATTTGCCGAGAGAGGGAGTTCGTCCAATGATCCAACAACGAATTGGATCAACGATATGTTTCCTCGTGAGAGCGGTGTCTTTGATGAAGCACCAGATGTGCAACTCCCTCCTCCGGAGATGGAGTGTTTCCCTGATATTGAGCCACTCGAGCCATTACCCCGATCACCGGTCAACACAAGTGGTATGGAAAAGTACAACAACCTGATCGCATTGCAACAGACTCCGTTGTACCCCGGATGCAGTAAGACTGTCCTTGAATCTGTCATGGGAGTGATGAAGATCAAAACGGAGAACAAAGGCACTGTCAAATCGGTTGATGATTGGCTGAAGATATGGGGTGGGGCGATGCCCCCCGGACATCGGCTTCCTACCAGTCATCATAAGGTGCGACATATCCTTAAAGATCTCGGCCTTTCCTACATCAAGATTCATGCATGCAGATACGATTGCGTTCTGTTTTACGGGGAAGGACTTGCAGATCTTGAATACTGCCCAGTATGCAATACAGAGCGGTATAAGTTCACTCCTAAAGGGAACAAGAAAGCTGTGAAGATACTTCGGTACTTCCCACTGATTGATAGGCTTGAGCGGTTGTTCATGTGTGCTTTCACGGCCGAAGCTATGAGATGGTGGGTTGAGAGGAATGTGCCTGACGATGACACCCTTAGACATCCCGCCGACGGAGAGGCTTGGAAGAAGAATGTGTTGGAGTTTCCTGAATTTGCATCAGAGGTTCGAAATGTTTGGCTACGGCTTTAGTACAGTGTGTGGCCAGTTATTTTGATTCCGTACAACCTTCCACCGTGGATGTGCATGAAGAAGGAATATAACATGCTCACATTGTTGATTCCAGGCCCAGGTTATCCGGGAAAGTGTCTCGATGTGTATTTGAGACCCGTAATTGAGGAGCTTCGGTACTTGAGTCTGAAAGGCCACCTGGTCTACGACCGGTTCAAAAATGAGATGTTCCGGATGCGTGCCATGCTTGTTGGCACGATCAGTGACTTTCCTGGGAGGGGTATGTTGTCCGGCAGCGTCACCAGGGGTTACAGGGCTTGTTCAGAGTGCATGACTGTTGATTGCTCCAGTCCTCATTGCAGCAAGATTGTCCAGATGCGTCACCGTTGTTGGCTTCCGCATGACCATCCATTTAGGGACGATGCACAGGCTTTTGATGGGACTGAAGAAAGGGGCTGGGCACCAGAGCGATGGACAGGGGAGGAAATATTGGCAGTGTTGAATGAGTATGACTTTGGTCCGCTTAGCAATCATCCCGATGTGTTGCGCATGATTCCAGAGAGGCCCGATCGGTATAGGTTCTGGTCACACAAGAGCATCTTATGGGAACTTTCTTATTGGGCCAGGTTGGCTATCAGATACTACCTGGATGTCATGCATATAGAGAAGAACGTGGGTGAAGCCGTGGTTGGCACAGTTTTGAATTGGGAGAAGAAAACAAAAGACACCCCCAAGGCACGCGTTGATCTGAGAAATATGGGACTGCGGGACCATTTGTGGTTGAGAGAGGGCAGGAGCAAAATGCCCCAAGCTCCTTACACCGTCACCAGGGACCAGAAACATGAAATCTTTGGATGGCTGAGTAATGTCAGGTAACTTTTTATTAATTAGGCATGTATTCCCTAAAGAATCCATCTGTTGTTGGACGACTATATATGCATGAAATCTAATTGTTGTTAATGGCTATGCTGGTATCCTTATGGCTATGCGGGTAACATAAGCAAGTGTGTTAACTACCGAGACAACAAGATGTACGGATTGAAGAGTCACGACTGCCATGTACTGCTTCAACGCCTCTTCCCTATTTTCATTCGAGCGTACTTGGAGGATGAAGTGGTTGAGCCGTTGGTGGCGTTGTCAAGATTCTTCCAGAAGTTATGCGCTAGAGAAGTTAGAAAATCAGACCTCATGAGAATGCATGAGGAAATCGTTTTTATCTTGTGCAAGTTCGAGAGGATATTTCCCCCAAACTTCTTTGACATCATGCCTCACCTGATGATCCATCTTCCCCAACAATTGTTGCTTACCGGTCCCGTACACTACACTTGGATGTATCCCATCGAAAGGTACATGTTATTCATAAATTTGATTTATACATGTTTTTAAATAAAAGTTGCATGCTCTTAACATGCACTTGTTAACCTTGCAGACAACTTGGAGACTACAAGAAATATGTGCACAATAAATCTGCGCCTGAGGGGTGTATTGCTGAAGCTTACATTGCGCATGAGTGTGTAACGTACGCCAAGTTGTACTTGGGAGCGATGGAGGACCCCCCACAACATCCAAGTCGAGATGACCCCAAGTTCAACCTATCTATCGTCGCCAACGATGTTGTACCATACGGAAGCTTCAAGAAGAAGGGTGTGGACAAGTTGCCTGACCATGAGGTAGGGATTGCCCACTGGTGGGTTCTAATAAACTGTCCGGAGGTACAATATTGGAAACAAACCCACCTTACCTGCAAGGAAGTTCGCGGTGATCTCGAATACCACAACACGACGTTTGCAGACTATTTTCCACAATGGGTAAGTGTATAAATATATATATTAGATGGCTTTCTTTTACAGTTCCCTATTCTTTAACAAGTGCACACCAAGTGATTTGAGTTATATTTTTCAGCTTATGCAAGTGGCTGCGAAGGGTGGTCATAGAAATTACTCAGAGGAATTGAGGCTGTTGTCGATGAAGCCGATATCTTCCACAGTCCGCCCAATGTGTGATGTCAACGGCGTTAAGTATATATGTGAAGCTAGAGACGGGGAACGCAAAACACAGAATTGTGGGGTGATGGTCGATGGTGCAGAGGGGGGCGTGGATTATTACGGTGTCCTACAGTCAGTTGTTGAACTCATTTATGGGAACCGCATGAAAGTCCACTTGTTCAAGTGTCGATGGTTTGATACTAGGCCGCACCGCATAAGGATCGATCAGTATGGCATACTTTCGGTGAATACCGCCACTAGTGTGTATGAAGATGACCCCTTTGTTTTCGCCACAGCGGCCAAAAAGGTCTTTTATCTTGATGATCCATTGAACAAAGGCACGTGGAAGGTAGTTAACCATGTGTCTCAGCGAGACATATACAGTGCTACCACACTTGGTGTGAGCACAGAGTGTCAAGAAGCGACCGCATACCAAGAGCCGGACGCCGTCGACATTCCGGAATCCTCCACCATCCGCGATAATAATGTGACGCCGGGCAGAGTGGTTCGACTTCCTAGGGGTCAGGTGCCCATGTATGATGTTAATCTGAATCGTCTATCTCAGGCAGACGATGACTCAGACGACGAGTACGAGCACCGGTTGCCAGATATTAACTACTATACTACGTCTGACTCAAGTGATGAGGATGATTCTGATTATCATCCTTAGTATACTATGTATGTATTTGTGTACGATGGTGCATGCATGTATGAATACATTTTTTGTCCTTAATTACCGTTTTCGGAGGTTATGGGAAATTGTATTGAATTGTTTGTGCGATGTTCAGGAATTTATCAGGTGAAATAGGCAATTTTCAGGCCCTAAATGGCAAATTTTCAGAAAGATCAGCATTATAGCTGACGAAATGGACCATACTTCGTCGGCTATAATGCCCATTCTGCTAATTTAATATGTAAGTCGTCGGCTAACGACCAAACGTTGAAGGTCGTCGGCTAAAGTATAGCCGACGAATGGCAAGTCGTCGGCTATACTTTAGCCGACGACTTGCATTTCGTCGGCTAAAGTATATTGACCGAAACCCAATCTTCATCCTTCAAATGCAAATGTGTCGTGAAATAAGATATGACCGAAATATTGAAATACGTCTACGGTTGAAAAATGAGAAGATTCCGACAAAATCTGTGTGCCGAATGTTGCGGTTAGCTGTTTTTTACTTCCGTTTTCCTATGGGTAGCCTGACGGTCGTTAAATATTTTGAGGAAAATTTTTTTACGATTAGTTGCGTCGCATCGATTTGAAACTATTCTTTGTTGAAGGTCAGGCCAAAAAACGTCATTTAGACCGGCCAATTGCCGTTTTAAAGCGTTTAGAGGTTTGACTTTGCAGTTTGACCAAGGAATAGCCGACGAAATACTGAAATTCGTCGGCTAAACTCTTGCGATCCGCGCCGTTTCATTGTCTGCCGTTGGATGGGGGAGATCTGACGGCTGCTGAGCGCGTGAAGAATAGCCAACGATATTCATACTATAGGCGACGAAATTCATACTTCGTCGGCTATAACAGGCCCGCAAAGCCCAACTTCGGCCCGGCCCGGATTTAGGGTAAGAGTATAGCCGACGAATTTCGTCGGCTATAGTATAGCCGACGAATTAAAATTAAATCGTCGGCTATAGTCCTTCGATTTTCACACTATAGGCGACGAAATTCATTCTTCGTCGGCTATAACAGGCCCCCAAAGCCCAACTTCGGCCCGGCCCGGATTTAGGGTCAGAGTATAGCCGACGAATTAAAATTAAATCGTCGGCGAATTAAAATTAAATCGTCGGCTATAGTCCTTCGATTTAAACCGAAACAGAGGCGCCTCTCCCTCATTTTATGCATAAACCCTAAATTCCCAATCGCCGCCCACCCCTCCCCGACGCCGACCGACCACCACCGAGCCTCCCCGACGCCGACCGACCCTCCCCGGCCCTACCCGACCACTCCCCGCCCCCTTCCCGTCCTTCCCGACCCGTCCCGGACCCGAACGCAGCCGTCACCGGTCCTCGTCCCCTAGCCGCCGTCGCCGCCGCACCGCACCACCGGTCCTCGTCCCCTAGCCGCACCACCATGTCAGGTAGTCCCACTCTCCCTCATTTAGGGTTTTTGTTAATTTTGTGGAAATTTGTGGTTTTCCGGAATTTAGGGGTTTTGTGAAATTGGTGGAATTTTGTGGAATTTAGGGTTGTTGTGGAATTTTTGTTAATTTTGTGGAATTTTTAGGAGAATATATATATATATATATATATGTATATATATATATATATTTCGGAATATATATATATAATTAGGTATAAATATATGTATGTATATATATAATTAGGTATATATATTTAATGCAGTTTTTTAGTTTTTTGTGAAATAATGGAATTTTGTGGAATTTTTTTTTATTTTGTGGAATTAACAAGAATTTTTAGGAGGATATATATATATATATATATATATATATATATATATATATATAATTAGGTATAAATATATTTAGGTATATATATAATTAGGTATATATACATTTAATGAAGTTTTTAATTTTTTTGTGAAATTTATGGTTTTTGTGAAATTTTGTGGAATTTAGGGTTGTTGTGCAATTTATGGAATGTTGTGGAATTTTTGTTAATTTTGTGGAATTTTGTGGAATTTTTAGGAGGATATATATATATATATATATATTTCGGAATATATATATATAATTAGGTATAAATATATTTATGTATATATATATTTAGGTATATATATATATTTAATAAAGTTTTTCATTTTTTTGTGAAATTTATGAAATTTTGTGGATTTTTTTTTAATTTTGTGGAATTAACAAGAATTTTTAGGAGGATATATATATATATATATCTATATATATATATATATTTCGGAATATATATATATATAATTAGGTATAAATATATTTAGGTATATATATAATTAGGTATATATACATTTAATGAAGTTTTTCATTTTTTTGTGAAATTTTTGTGAAATTTATGGAATTTATATACTAATTGTGTAGGAAACCGCCGCGCTGTAGACCGATGGCTTGCCCGACCGACCGAGAGCGACCCCGAAGCTCAGGCAGGACACAGCAGTGGGGGGGGGGGGGGGCGGATCCAGCGGTCGTCGGGGCCTACGCCGGCCACTGAACAGGCGCGAGGAGACGTTGATGGGATTGACCCCGAGCGATCCACGTGGGGGCTCATCTTATGAGTCAACGGGAGCGGGCCCAAGCCCGAGCGTCAGAGGAGGACGCACAGCCGCACCCTCTAGACCCCAGTGCACTTCAGCACTGTTCCAGGATCGGCAGCCGACCCCACCGCGCGCCGATCTGGACCCTCCAGAGATGCTCCCTGTCCCCCCACAGCGACAGCGTCCACAGCTACAAGGCCCACCGTCAGGGGGATCAGGCCCCTCAGGGTCCACGCCCCGTATATCTCCGCCATCGGGGATGTACATGGTCCAGTTCCTCCCTGCCATCCCCGAGTACGACGCTAGGGGGAGGCAGATTTGGAGGCACGACCGGCCGCACGAGATTCCCTGGGAGGAGGCCTACGTCCACAGGCCATTCGACTCAGAGGACTGCCGCGGCCTGTGGTGTGTTCGTGAGAAGGACAAGCAGTACAACGACGCAAGTAATTAGTTAGTTTAATTAATTATTTAGATTGTTTAATTAATTATTTAATTAGTTAGTTTAATTAATTATTTAACTATGTATTCATTTTAATTATGAAACAGGCATCCTCGTAAATAAACCCGCAGGGACGAGACGGACCAGAGGGCCAGCGAACATGTCGACCCTGGAGAGGGAGCTCGCCGGTGGGATTAGGGAGATCCTGCCCGGTCCCGGTGAGGATGGACGCCCGATCGAGAGGAGAGACACCACGACCAAGTATATCAACGCGATGGGCATGATCGTGCGGACAGGGTCCCACTGTTGTGGCCCGACTGGGGCTCTGTGCCCGATGACATCAAGGCGCGAGTGTACAATGCACTGTCGGTGAGTTAAATCGTATTTTTATTATAGAAAATAAACATTTATGAATTCAGTCCTTCTAACTATATAAAAATATTTTCTAATTAATTTATAATATTGCATCAATGTTTAGAGTCCATCCTACCTTGGACTGGTGAGAGACGAGCAGCTGAAGAACAGGTTATGTGTTTCGCGTTATTTTACTATCATTCGAGTTAGATTGAAGACGATTAAAGATGTACGAATATATCTAACAGTTGTGTTTTGTTAATATAGGTACTCCGAGTGGAAGAACGAGCTGTCGACGCACTACAGGACGTACCATGTGGAGCAGGGCTTGGGGCGAGGTGCAACCCCCCCGAGTTCCGGTACAGGGAGTATGAGTGGCTATGGCTGGTAGCCTACTTCGGGAGCGACAGGGTCTCGGTAAGAAAATTTAGCCTGCTAGTATATAACTTTTTAATGTTATTTAATAATTAAATTATGTAGGTACTTAATTAAATTAATTAGTTAGTTAGTTATTAGTTATTAAATTAAGTTAGTTAGTTAGTTACATAGTTAGTTAGTTCGTTACTAAATTAAATTAAATTAAATTAAATTAGGTAGTTAGTAAGTTAGTTAGTTACTAAATTAAATTAGTTAGTTAGGTAGTTACTAATTAAATTAAATTAGTTAGTAATTAGTTAATAATTTTGTTTTGGTTAGTTCCTAATATTTTAATTTAGTTACTAATTTTATATTTGCGTTTATATGTTCGTTCTTATAATAAAGAAAATCTCGAAGACGAACAGCGACAACCGCAAGAGGAACGAGCACCCCCACCAAGTGGTAAGTGGGCAGAGATTGCAAGGAGGGGACCGACCGCTGAGGCCGTTGTCGTGGATTCATGCGCAGATGTATCCGGGACGTCCCGACCAAGTGGTAAGTATTCACCCATTTTCAATAAAAGTGTTTCATTAAATTAATTTATATATTTTTTTTTATAAATTCGTTTATTATATTTTCTTGTCAATTAGGCGGGAATAGATGCGGAGACCGACGCGATCACCTTGGGGATCGCGCGAGAGACGCTGGGAGAAGGGGCGTCCGACGAGGCGATCGCGGAGTTTGCCTCCACGATCGACACCCTTGAGCCGCGCTTGGCCTCTCAGATCATGCACGCGGCGGTACGGACTGGCAACAACTACTTCTACCAGAGAGGCCTAGGCGCGGTGGGAGATGGGGTTCTGAAGTACACGCCGGCCAATCCCAGCACGCAGCGTGCGGCTTCGACGAGCAGAGACTTGCAGACACAGCTGCAGAGGACGCAGGCGGAGTTGGCGAGGGCAGTGGAGGCGCTCCAGCAGCAGGCTTCGGTGCAGCAGGCCAGAGACGCGTCTGTGGCGGAGATATACCGATGGCTGCAGCAATCTTGGGAGGCCCAACGAGCTGGACAGGAGCCCCCGCCTCCGCCACAGATGCCCGAGTTCGTCGTCCCCACTCCCCCCCCCCCCCCCCCCCCCCCCCCCGCATCAGAGTACGCCAGGCGATCAGGATAGCCACAGCCACCGGAACTCGAACGATCCCGTCGACGACGCTATGCGTTTAGGGGTTGATGAGTAGATGACTAGTTAGGGGGTTAATTTGTACAGTACGTAGGATATTACAGATGGATTGATGTGGATATTTGTTGGATATTTGGATGTTTGTTTGTGAATTTTCTGCAGCCAAACCGAAGACGAAGTGAAATTGGGCCCGAACAAAATTTTAAATTTTTTTAAATATTTAGGGATTATAGCCGACGAAATGGACCATATTTCGTCGGCTATACCCTCGCCGGCGAATGTTATGGCCGACAATTAATTCGTCGGCTATGCCTGACTTATAGCCGACGATAGCGTCGTCGGCTATACTTCGGGGTTAGGGGCAATTAGGGGAGAGTTGAAGCCGACGATTCTATCGTCGGCAATGTTCGAAGTATAGCCGACGACGCTTTATTCGTCGGCTATACTTCGTGGTTTATAAGTCGACGACTTACCCTCGGTGTCGTCGGCTATACTATAGCCGACGGAGCATTCCCGACGACAGAATAGCCGACGATACTTCGTCGGCTATGACTATAGCCGACGATTTAATGAAAATGGCCGACGAGATGGCGTCGTCGGCTATGATCCCTTTTCTAGTAGTGATACTTAAATTGAACACAAGCTTAATAATTAAACTCAAACTTACTCATTAAACACAAACGGATTCAAAAGCACATAATAACGGATATTTAGAGTATTTCACCAGTTTCCACCCTCTAAAGGTGTTTCACCAAGTCTCTCTGGAGCTCTCTATGGATGTAAACGGATTCGAGATCGGCAACACGGTCGTGAAACCGTTGCATATTGGCTCCATCTCTACCGATTGGTTCAAAAGGGATTCGATTCCCTTGTACATCCACCGACCCATCATAAACCCGGAAAGCCCTAGATGGATTTTGCAAGTCTTCTTCTTCGTCATCCTCTTCTTCCTCATCCTCCACGTACTCTTCCTCAACAATCATGTTATGCAATATAATGCAAGCTAACATGATGGTAGTCATTACCGATTTGTGGTGCATTGTACAACTATGAAGTATAATTGCCCATCGAGATTGCAAGATGCCAAAGGCCCTTTCCACATCTTTCTGGTATGTCTCTTGTTTCTTTGCGAAGAGTTTATCTTGCGGCGTCTGAGGATTGGGAATTGTTTTAACAAATGTAGAGTACCTTGGATATATTCCGTCAGCAAGATAGTAAGGGGTCGAGTACCTCTGTCCGTGGATTTCGTAAACGGCAGTTGGGTCTCTTCCGACAAGGATCTCTGAGAACACGTTTGATAGGTGGAGCACGTTAATGTCATTTTTAGCTCCATGACACCCAAAGAAACTGTGCCATATCCACGTATCATACGAGGCAACCGCCTCCAGGATAATCGTTGGGCGACCCTTTCGGCCCGAATATGCCCCTTGATAGGCGGTTGGGCAGTTCTTCCACTCCCAGTGCATGCAGTCAATGCTTCCAATCATACCTGGAAAACTTTGGCGTTCGCCCTTAGCTAGTAGTCGTGCGAGGTCTGCCGGTGTAGGACTGCGGAGGTATCTTGGACCATAGAGCTCGACCACTTGCCTGTAAAACTCCTTCATACATTCGAGGGTGGTCGATTCCCCCATCCTTGCAATTTCGGTACATTGATCCGCGGCTGATCCGTACGCCAACATTCGTAGAGCCCCGGTGATCTTTTGTTGGGGAAGTAGCCCTAGCAAATCAATGGCGTCTTCTCTTTGGTGCCAAGATTGGTCATGGTTGCAGAGATCCGTCATGATAATGTTGAATCGGTCTCTGCTCATCCTGTACCTCCGGCGAAAGTCTTGGGCGTCGAAGATTGGACGATCGATGAAGTAATCTTCCATGAGATTGCGGCCCCTAGATATCCTCAAACGCTCCTTATTCGGTTTTTTACCGTGACGTGAACTGCTTGCTCGTGGTGGTTCGTCGTCATGTTGTGCTTCCGCCATCACCACCTGATTGACGAATGATTGCTCCATATGGGCATCCTCTTCTTGTTTACGTTGTCTCCGCTTGAAAAAAGTGTTGAAGCTGAAAGGATTCATTGATGCGGATGAACAAGAAAATGTTGTAAGTGTTTAGATTGATGGATGAAAGATGTGAGTATAGAATGACCGATTTTAGACCTTTTATAGCCAATTGGTCGAAAATCTTATCAAAAATCAGCCATCAATTATTTTGCCGACAGTGACACGTGGCAGTGACACGTGTCAATTATGTAACCGTCGGAAATCTTATAAAAAATCAGCATCAATTATTTTGCCGACAATGACATGTGGCAGTGACACGTGTCAATTATCTAATGGTCAGAAATCTTATAAAAAATCAGCATCAATTATTTTGCCGACAGTGACACGTGGCAGTGACACGTGTCAATTCTCTAACGGTCGGAAATCTTATAAAAAATCGTGGATAAAATCGAGTCGATAATGATACGTGGCACATAATTATTGGTGGTAAATCTATCCGGTAAAAAAAATTTAATCATTTCACAACAAGACAAAATTGATTTTGTGGAGCAAATTGTTAATGGGTGTGTGAAAAAACCAATTTGGTGGAGCAAAATTTGATTTCATTTGCTTGAAGCAAAATTTGCTTCTGGGCCCACCAGGTGCTTGAGCAAGACCAAAACATGGGTGCGGATGCTCTAAATGAGCAGAAAATTTTCAAATCTCATTATTCTTTGCATAATCAATAACTATGTGCTATAGCTTTTTGATGCACTCTAGAATGCTAGAACTTGCTCTTGTTGATTTTTGAGACTATTATTCATGACTATGCTATGATTTTGAATATGATTGAAAAGATCTTGTTAGGATTACCACCAAAGCCAAACAAAGCATGTGCCTAATTTGTGTCCGTCGTGGGACTCCTTAGTTTTAACCCCATTGAGCCTACATTTAGCCATTTTCTTTCATCACCATGAAGCACATTCCTTGAACTCAGAATAGTTTTAACCCTTTCCATTGTTATCAAGACTTAGTAAAGCTGAATTTTATTGTGGAATTGTGATTTGAAGTGATGATTTGAAGCAAGTGTGGGGTGAGCCGATCCAAAATTATAAAAAGAAATATATGTGTTGCCGAAACAAAAAGAAATTAAAGAGATATCGGACAGAAAAGAAATGAAAATAAGATTCGATCCGAAACAAAGAAAAATAAAGAAAAGATTTCGGCAAACAAAAGAAAAGAAAAGTTTGGATTGAGTTCTAATTGTGAACTTGGAGTTGTGTGATAATTGAAGGATGTTATGTGTTTTGTGAGTTTTGTGTGATGTGTATTGTGTGAAAGATGTTAATCATATGTATATTTTTAATTTAGGATTTATTTTTGTAATTTTCAGTAATATAGAATCAAATTTCAAACCCCCAACATGATTTTGTAATGTTTTATGTGATTGAACGCCCTTGATTTCCCCGGATAGAACGATCCCTACTTGTCCTTACTACAAATGACACAAGAGAGTAATATTTGTATGAAGTTGTTTTGCAGGTATAATATGCTTGGATAAGGTGATCATATGTATATTTTTAATTTAGGATTTATTTTTGTAATTTTCAGTAATATAGAATCAAATTTCATACCCCCAACATGATTTTGTAATGTTTTATGTGATTGAACGCCCTTGATTTCCCCGGATAGAACGATCCCTACTTGTCCTTACTACAAATGACACAAGAGAGTAATATTTGTATGAAGTTGTTTTGCAGGTATAATGTGCTTGGATAATAGCTCCATCATTAAGGAACCAATACATCTTCAGAAATAGCTGGAGAAGGATGTCGGAAGAGAAAGAGAGCATGCTTTATAAAATAAAACGACTGAATCACTATTCCACTAGCTGGCCACAGTTTTCTAATTATGAATAAGAAGACACCAGATTGAGACAAAATAACAAAAATAGAAAGATCGAGTCGCGGCGGAAGGTCGGGTGTTAATTTGAAATTTTGAATGGTTGATGAAAATGGCTAGCTTAGTAGGGGACTACATATATATAAATATTATGCCTAACAGTGATACAGATCAGGATGCACATTAAAATGGAAACAGGACAAGTTGGCCTATTCTATTAATTAGTACCGAGTATTTTGTGATGAAAGACGTCAAGGTGGTTAAGGTGATCAAGTTGGATGAAACAAGTTCCTGGGGCAATGAAAGAAGTTCCATGGAGGAAAACAATTGTATGTATGTGCATGGGGCTGATCGCCTGCCTACTTATTTCTTTCAACAGGTTCACTGGGACGTGATGGTATCACCGTATCAAGGTACTTGCATCTTCAGTTCTTCAATTACTGAGTTTACATATATATGATAGTTCCAAAACCAGGGAAATTTGTAAATGCTACAAATTTACAACTTAAATTGATTTGAATTAATATGATAACACCAAGTTACAATACCAAGCTTTACAGTTTGCTGATGCTGCTCTTGGAGAGACTTCCCATGGCCTTGGCTCTCTCTCTAAGTAGAAACTTTTGTGCCTTCCCAGTTGAAGTCTTTGGCAAATCTTCGAATAAAACAGTTCGAGGAGCCATGTAGCGCGGTAACAGACCCCTACAGAACTTAATGATATCTTCTGCACTAGCATCACAACCATCCTTCAATTACACAAAAGCACAGGGTGTCTCCCCCCAATATTCATCAGGCCTTCCAACAATAGCTGCCTCAAGAACAGCTGGATGCTTGAAAAGCACTGATTCCACCTCAATTGTGCTAATATTTTCTCCCCCGGAAATTATGATATCCTTGGAACGATCCTTTAGCTCTATGTAACCATCTGGGTGTCTGACTGCCAAGTCCCCACTGTGAAACCATCCACCTTTAAATGCATCCTGTGTTGATTTATTATCTTCAAAGTATCCATTCATAACAGGGTTTCCCCTAAACATAACCTCACCCATGGTCTTTGCATCAGATGGTACACTCTTCATTGTGACCGGATCTTTAACATCAAGTTCCTCCATTCCGATATGTTGCAACCCCTGCCGTGACTTTATTTTCGCTTGTTCATCTCGAGGTAAGGAATTCCATTCAGGTTTCCAAGAGCAAACTGTCCCAGGACCATAAGTCTCTGTCAAACCATATGAATGTGTTACACTGAATCCTAGCTCTTCCATCTTGAACAGTACCTGGGACGGTGGTGGTGCACCCCCAGTCATGACCACTACCTTTCTCGGAAGTGGCCTCCGTTCAATTTCCGGTGC
The DNA here is from genome assembly GCA_963682095.1 of Potentilla sterilis. Lineage (NCBI taxonomy): Eukaryota > Viridiplantae > Streptophyta > Magnoliopsida > Rosales > Rosaceae > Potentilla > Potentilla sterilis. The sequence goes on along the minus strand of OY821762.1, from coordinate 22,614,621 downwards.
ATTTACAATCATGTTTAAGACAGTAGGTGCACCACCCATGTGGGTCACCTGATGCTGAGAGATACAGGCGAAAATTCCTTTTGCAGTAACATTTCTTTGGCAGATATTAGTGCCACCCTGAGCAGCCACAGCCCAAGTGAGGCACCATCCATTGCAGTGAAACATGGGCACACACCATAAATATACAGGCATTGATACCATCTCATTGAGAATAACTGCTGCTAGAGAATTGAGATACGCACCTCTATGGCTATAAATGACACCTTTTGGGTTTGAAGTGGTGCCTGAAGTGTAGTTGAGCGAAATTGCATCCCATTCATCTTTAGGCCGTAGGATCTCAAAAGCAAGATTTCCTTTGCCTAACAGCCTCTCATATTCTAAGTTTGCAGAAGAGGGATTGCAGAAGTCAGGAGATGATTGGTCACTTTCTCGAATTAAGACTAGAAGGGGCACCTTCGTTTCAGTCTTGGATAAAATATCAACTGCTCCCTGTGCAACTTGGATAAATTGGTAGTCTACAAAAATGATTTTGGCTTCTGAATGCTGCTTCATTAATACCGACACCATTTCTGAATCATGACGTATGTTAAGTGTCAACAAAACTGCTCCGGCCATTGGAGCACCAAAATGGAGCTCATACATTGCTGGAATGTTTGGAACCAATGCAGCTACATGTGAAAATTAACCAAAAGCTTTTTCTAAGCACAGATGACCAGGGCATCTCTACTTAAGTACAAATATGTGCATTGGTGCACTAAAAAATATAGCAACGAGACCTTAGGTGTATGAAAAATAAAGTACAACTGTTTTTGGGATTCATATCTCAAAACCTAAAGGAGAAACAGTAATCAGAAAAGATCAGGATAAAGGAAATTTGCACTATGGCCATGTATTAGTAAGCCATACTTGAGAACTTGCATATTGATTAGCTGCAGTCATTGTTATAAGACACAGAAAGATGACCAACTGAATAGGGAATCCCATTCGCAAACAAACAACTTGGAACCAAAAGTTCAGCTGTAGGGCTCAATTATTTATGCTGTTGTGAATTAGACACTCGTTAATGAGAAACTCTAAAAGACAAAAACTTCAGCTGCATTTATTCCAGGGATGAACATGGTGATACAGATGCAAAGGCATTACTCATCAGCTTAAAGAAATGCATAGCACAAAACAAAACGTGATCGATCTTCAAAGTTCAATCATATTGAAGAACAAGATCACGGAATCTACAAATCACAACTGTGATAATCTAAGAATGGGATATGCACAAGTTTGTATCGTTTCCATACAAAATTTGAACAGAAAAGAGATAGACAAGGAAAACATTTCCTATCATAAAAGAAATAGAGTTGAAGATCAGTTATTTTTTTTATAATTGGATATCACATGTTTTTGGTTTCCTATCTACTTACTAATTGAGCAGTATGAAATGCAAAAGTGATGTTTATTCTCTCAATGGTTCAAGTAGCTATTATATATACACGCAACGTTGTTATATTATTCCACTCACTTGCAAACTAACATATTTTACTTGAAAATGGTGTCAGTATTTGTTCTCTTTCTGCTTTTTCTGTTCAATTTTTTCTTGATATCTTACGCTGATGAACCTTACTATCAATACATGCAACTGGTTTTCCAAAACCCTAGGTCAGTAGACAAGTGGGCAACTCAATCATATTTTATTTGCATGGCTTCTGCACTACCAGAAAAGGGGTTATAGCCGACGACATGGGAAAAAACGGCCGACGAAATAGTACCTCGTCGGCTATAACCCCTTATAGCCGACGAACTACTATTTCGTCGGCCACATCGTCGGCTATAATATTATAGCCGACGACTGCCGACAACTCGTCGGCTATAACTATAGCCGACGAAACGTTTTTGGTTATAGCCGACGAGGATGGTATTCGTCGGCTATAATAGTTATAGCCGACGAAAAGTTTTTGGTTATAGCCGACGAGGAGGGTATTCGTCGGCTATAACTCTTATATCAGATCGACCTTCTGCATCAGGGAGCTCATTCGTCGATGAAATCGTCCAAAACGCTCTGAAATCGTCCAAAACCTCGGCCATAAGCTTGAAAGGTACGTATATTGCTGTGTGTGTTGATTTAGTTGGTTATATGCAGAGGTGTATTAATTTAGAGTTTAATTAGAATAAATGTGTGATTAATTTGATATATATATATATATATATATATATATGTGTTGAGATGAGATTATTAATGGGTTGATATATATGTTGTATTGGTTAGATAGAATTGAAGTTTTGTTGAAGATTAGTGATTGATTAATGTTGATTTATAGGTGATTTTAGATGAATTTGATGAAAAAATGTATATATATTAATTAATTTAATTGTAATTAAAAATATATTGTTGGTATATATAAAAAATACATTGTGTTTAATTAATTAGGGAGATTGACGATGTTTTAATTAATTTAGGGATGCATGTGTATATATATATATATATATATATATGTGTGTGTGTAATGATGAATTTTTTAATTAATTAGTACGTACGTAGTACGTGCATATATACATATCTATATATAGCTATATTTATTTCTTGAATTTACAGGATGGACAAGAGTTGGATTACCCTTGGAAGATGGGATCAGGCGTATCATGATGGAGTTAGGAGTTTCCTGGATTTTGTGATGGCTAACTGTGGAGACACTACACTTCATTATTGTCCGTGTAAAAAGTGCAAGTGTGCCACCCCACGACACCGGTTTTCCATAGAGACAGTGGAGCAACACCTGGCTAGATATGGATTTTGGGTCCTATACACTAATTGGATTTATCACGGTGAACCAGAGTTTGCGGGTCGTCATGATCATGGACAATTTGCCGAGAGAGGGAGTTCCTCCAATGATCCGACAACGAACTGGATCAACGATATGTTTCCTCGTGAGAGCGGTGTCTTTGAGGAAGCACCAGATGTGCAACTCCCACCTCCGGAGATGGAGTGTTTCCCTGATATTGAGCCACTCGAGCCATTACCCCGATCTCCGGTCAACACAAGTGGTATGGAAAAGTACAACAACCTGATCGCATTGCAACAGACTCCGTTGTACCCCGGATGCAGTAAGACTGTCCTTGAATCTGTCATGGGAGTGATGAAGATCAAAACGGAGAACAAAGGCACTGTCAAATCGGTTGATGATTGGCTTCGGCTATGGGGTGGGGCGATGCCCCCCGGACATCGGCTTCCTACCAGTCATCATAAGGTGCGACATATCCTTAAAGATCTCGGCCTTTCCTACATCAAGATTCATGCATGCAGATACGATTGCGTTCTGTTTTACGGGGAAGGACTTGCTGATCTTGAATACTGCCCATTATGCAATACAGAGCGGTATAAGTTCACTCCTAAAGGGAACAAGAAAGCTGTGAAGATACTTCGGTACTTCCCGCTGATTGATAGGCTTGAGCGGTTGTTCATGTGTGCTTTCACGGCCGAAGCTATGAGATGGTGGGCTGAGAGGAATGTGCCTGACGATGACACCCTTAGACATCCCGCCGACGGAGAGGCTTGGAAGAAGAACGTGCTGGAGTTTCCCGAATTTGCATCAGAGGTTCGAAATGTTTGGCTAGGGCTATCATCCGACGGTTTCAACCCTTTTGGCAAGAAAGAGCTTCAGTACAGTGTGTGGCCAGTTATTTTGATTCCGTACAACTTTCCACCGTGGATGTGCATGAAGAAGGAATATAACATGCTCACATTGTTGATTCCAGGCCCAGGTTATCCGGGAAAGTGTCTCGATGTGTATTTGAGACCCGTAATTGAGGAGCTTCGGTACTTGAGTCTGAACGGCCACCTGGTCTACGACCGGTTCAAAAATGAGATGTTCCGGATGCATGCCATGCTTGTTGGCACGATCAGTGACTTTCCTGGGAGGGGTATGTTGTCGGGCAGCGTCACCAGGGGTTACAGGGCTTGTTCAGAGTGCATGACTGTTGATTGCTCCAGTCCTCATTGCAGCAAGATTGTCCAGATGCGTCACCGTCGTTGGCTTCCGCATGACCATCCATTTAGGGACGATGCACAGGCTTTTGATGGGACTGAAGAAAGGGGCTGGGCACCGGAGCGATGGACAGGGGAGGAAATATTGGCAGTGTTGAATGAGTATGACTTTGGTCCGCTTAGCAATCATCCCGATGTGTTGCGCACGATTCCAGAGAGGCCGGATCGGTATAGGTTCTGGTCACACAAGAGCATCTTATGGGAACTTCCTTATTGGGCCAGGTTGGCTACCAGATACTACCTGGATGTCATGCATATAGAGAAGAACGTGGGTGAAGCCGTGGTTGGCACAGTTTTGAATTGGGAGAAGAAAACAAAAGACACCCCCAAGGCACGCGTTGATCTGAGAAATATGGGACTGCGGGACCATTTGTGGTTGAGAGAGGGCAGGAGCAAAATGCCCCAAGCTCCTTACACCGTCACCAGGGACCAGAAACATGAAATCTTTGGATGGTTGAGTAATGTCAGGTAACTTTTTATTAATTAGGCATGTATTCCCTAAAGAATCCATCTGTTGTTGGACGACTATATATGCATGAAATCTAATTGTTGTTAATGGCTATGCAGGTATCCTTATGGCTATGCGGGTAACATAAGCAAGTGTGTTAACTACCGAGACAACAAGATGTACGGATTGAAGAGTCACGACTGCCATGTACTGCTTCAACGCCTCTTCCCTATTTTCATTCGAGCGTACTTGGAGGATGAAGTGGTTGAGCCGTTGGTGGCGTTGTCAAGATTCTTCCAGAATTTATGCGCTAGAGAAGTTAGAAAATCAGACCTCATGAGAATGCATGAGGAAATCGTTTTTATCTTGTGCAAGTTCGAGAGGATATTTCCCCCAAACTTCTTTGACATCATGCCTCACCTGATGATCCATCTTCCCCAACAATTGTTGCTTACCGGTCCCGTACACTACACTTGGATGTATCCCATCGAAAGGTACATGTTATTCATAAATTTGATTTATACATGTTTTTAAATAAAAGTTGCATGCTCTTAACACGCACTTGTTAACCTTGCAGACAACTTGGAGACTACAAGAAATATGTGCACAATAAATCTGCGCCTGAGGGGTGTATTGCTGAAGCTTACATTGCGCATGAGTGTGTAACGTACGCCAAGTTGTACTTGGGAGCGATGGAGGACCCCCCACAACATCCAAGTCGAGATGACCCCGAGTTCAACCTATCTATCGTCGCCAACTCTGTTGTACCATACGGAAGCTTCAAGAAAAAGGGTGTGGACAAGTTGCCTGACCATGAGGTAGGGATTGCCCACTGGTGGGTTCTAATAAACTGTCCGGAGGTACAATATTGGAAACGTCACCATCTTCACAGCAAGGAAGTTCGCGGTGATGTCGAGTACCACAACACGACGTTTGCAGACTATTTTCCACAATGGGTAAGTGTATAAATATATATATTAGATGGCTTTCTTTTACAGTTCCCTATTCTTTAATCATAAACACACCGAGTGATTTGAGTTATATTTTTCAGCTGATGCAAGTGGCTGCGAGGGGTGGTCATACAAATTACTCAGAGGAATTGAGGCTGTTGTCGATGAAGCCGATATCTTCCACAGTCCGCCCAATGTGTGATGTCAACGGCGTTAAGTATATATGTGAAGCTAGAGACGGGGAACGCAAAACACAGAATTGTGGGGTGATGGTCGATGGTGCAGAGGGGGGCGTGGATTTTTACGGTGTCCTACAGTCAGTTGTTGAACTCATTTATGGGAACCGCATGAAAGTCCACTTGTTCAAGTGTCGATGGTTTGATACTAGGCCGCACCGCATACGGATCGATCAGTACGGCATACTTTCGGTGAATACCGCCACTAGTGTGTATGAAGACGACCCCTTTGTTTTCGCCACAGCGGCCAAAAAGGTCTTTTATCTTGACGATCCTTTGAACAAAGGCACGTGGAAGGTAGTTAACCATGTGTCTCAGCGAGACATATACAGTGCTACCACACTTGGTGTGAGCACAGAGTGTCAAGAAGCGACCGCATACCAAGAGCCGGACGCCGGCGACATTCCGGAATCCTCCACCATCCGCGATAATAATGTGACGCCGGGCAGAGTGGTCCGACTTCCTAGGGGTCAGGTGCCCATGTATGATGTTAATCCGAATCGTCTATATCAGCCCGACGATGACTCAGACGACGAGTACGAGCACCGGTTGCCAGATATTAACTACTATACTACGTCTGACTCAAGTGATGAGGATGATTCTGATTATCATCCTTAGTATTCTATTTATGTATGTATTTGTATACGATGGTGCATGCATGAATACATTTTTGTCCTTAATTACCGTTTTCCGAGTTTATGGGAAATTGTATTGAATTGTTTGTGTTATGTTTAGGAATTTATCAGGTGAAATAGGTAATTTTCAGGCCCTAAATGGCAAATTTTCAGAAAGATCAGAATTATAGCCGACGAAATGGACCATAATTCGTCGGCTATAATGCCCATACTTTAGCCGACGACTTGCAATTCGTCGGCTATAATGCCCATACTGTAGCCGACGACTTGCAAGTCGTCGGCTAAAGTATATTGACCGAAACCATACGTAGACCGTTCAAATGCAAAAGTGTCGTGAAATAAGATACGACCGAAATATTGAAATACGACTACGGTTGAAAAATGGGAAGATTCCGACAAAATCTGTGTGCCGAATGTTGCGGTTAGGTGTTTTTTACTTCCGTTTTCCTATGGGTAGCCTGACGGTCGGTAAATATTTGGAGGAAAATTTTTATACGGTTAGTTGCGTCGCATCGCTTTGAAACTATTCTCAGTTGAACGTCAGGCCAAAAAACGTCATCTAGACGGGCCAATTGCCGTTTTAAAGCGTTTAGAGGTTTGACCAAGCAGTTTGACCGTCCCGATCGAGCCTTTAACGTTGTCAGATGTAGTTGTATTTTTTTTCATACATGTATGTAATCTTAACGGTGATATCTGACGGTTGGAATAGATTTTCCAAACTTTTAGATTCGAAATCGGAACATATGCACTAATGTTCCTTAACTTATTTACTAAGTGTTTAAGTGAATGTATAGTTTCAAATAGTTACCATACGTAGACCGTTCAAATGCAAAAGTGTCGTGAAATAAGATACGACCGAAATATTGAAATACGACTACGGTTGAAAAATGGGAAGATTCCGACAAAATCTGTGTGCCGAATGTTGCGGTTAGGTGTTTTTTACTTCCGTTTTCCTATGGGTAGCCTGACGGTCGGTAAATATTTGGAGGAAAATTTTTATACGGTTAGTTGCGTCGCATCGCTTTGAAACTATTCTCGGTTGAACGTCAGGCCAAAAAACGTCATCTAGACGGGCCAATTGCCGTTTTAAAGCGTTTAGAGGTTTGACCAAGCAGTTTGACCGTCCCGATCGAGCCTTTAACGTTGTCAGATGTAGTTGTATTTTTTTTCATACATGTATTTAATCTTAACGGTGATATCTGACGGTTGAAATAGATTTTCCAAACTTTTAGATTCGAAATCGGAACATATGCACTAATGTTCCTTAACTTATTTACTAAGTGTTTAGGTGAATGTATAGTTTCAAATAGTTACCATACGTAGACCGTTCAAATGCAAAAGTGTCGTGAAATAAGATACGACCGAAATATTGAAATACGACTACGGTTGAAAAATGGGAAGATTCCGACAAAATCTGTGTGCCGAATGTTGCGGTTAGGTGTTTTTTACTTCCGTTTTCCTATGGGTAGCCTGACGGTCGGTAAATATTTGGAGGAAAATTTTTATACGGTTAGTTGCGTCGCATCGATTTGAAACTATTCTCTGTTGAAGGTCAGGCCAAAAAACGTCATCTAGACGGGCCAATTGCCGTTTTAAAGCGTTTAGAGGTTTGACCAAGCAGTTGACCAGGGAATAGCCGACGAAATACTTAACTTCGTCGGCTAAACTCTTGCGATCCGCGCCGTTTCATTGTCTGCCGTTGGATGGGCGAGATCTGACGGCTGCTGAGAGCGTGAAGCATAGCCGACGAGATTCATATTATAGCCGACGACATTCATATTATAGCCGACGATATTCTTAACTTCGTCGGCTATAACCGGCCCGCAAAGCCCAACTTCGGCCCGGCCCGGATTTCGGCCCGGCCCGTCAGAGTATAGCCGACGAATTTCGTCGGCTATGACTATAGCCGACGACTTAAAATTAGATCGTCGGCTATAGTCCTTCGATTTAAACCGAAACAGACGCGCCTCTCCCTCATTCTGCTCCTGCCCTAAAACCGGATTTCGCCGCCCACCGAAACAGAGACGCCGACCGACCGCCGATCTGCTATCCCCGGCCCCACCCGACCCCTCCCCGCCCCGGCCCCCTCCTGCCCGAGCCCTCCCCGACCCGAAAACAGTCCCCGAACGGCAACGCCACAGCCGCCCCTAGCCGCCGTCGCCGCCGTCGCCGCCGCACGTCACCACCTCCCCTAGCCGCACCACCATGTCAGGTAGTCCCCCTCTCCCTCATTTAGGATTTTTGTTAATTTTGTGGAATTTTGTGATTTTGTGGAAATTAGGTATTTTTGTGAAATTTTATGGTTTTTGTGAAATTATGTGGAATTTAGGGTTGTTGTGCAATTTATGGAATGTTGTGGAATTGTTGTTAATTTTTTATAATTATGTGGAATTTTGTGAAGGATATATATATATATATATATATATATATATATATATATATATATATAATTAGGTATATGGAAGTTTGTGGAAATTTTTTTAATGTTGTGGAATTTTTGTTAATTTTGTGGAATTTGGACAAGGAATTTATAGGAGGATATATATATATATATATATATATATATATATATATATATATTTCTGAATATATATATATATAATTAGGTATAAATATATTTAGGTATATATATAATTAGGTATATATACATTTAATGAAGTTTTTTATTTTTGTGTGAAATTTATGGAATTGTGTGGAATTTTGTTTAATTTTGAGGAATTAACAAGAATTTTTAGGTATATATATATACCTTTAGGTATAAATATAGTTATGTATATATATAATTAGGTATATATATATATTTAAAAAAGTTTTTTATTTTTTTGTGAAATTTAAGGAATTTTGTGTTATATTTCGGAATATATATATATATAATTAGGTATAAATATATTTAGGTATATATACATTAAATGAAGTTTTTAATTTTTTTGTGGAATTTTTGTGCAATTTATGGAATTTATATACTAATTGTGCAGGAAACCGTCGCTTTGTAGACCGATGGCTTGGCAGACGGACCGAGAGCGACCCCGACGCTCAGGCAGGATCCAGCCGTGGGGGGAGCGGATCCAGCGGTCGTCGGGGCCTAGGCCGGCCTATGAGTCGACGAGAGGAGACGTTGATGGGATTGACCCCGAGCGATCCACGTGGGGGCTCCTCGTATGAGTCGACGGGAGCGGGCCCTGACTCGAGTGTCGGAGGAGGACGCAGAGCCACCAGACCCCAGTGCACTTCAGCACTGTTCCAGGATCGGCAGCCGACCCCACCGCGCGCCGATCTGGACCCTCCAGAGATGCTCCCTGTCCCCCCACAGCGACAGCGTCCACAGCTACGGGGCCCACCGTCAGGGGGAGCAGGCCCCTCAGGGTCCACGCCCCGTATGTCTCCGCCATCGGGGATGTACATGGTCCAGTTCCTCCCTGCCATCCCTGAGTACGACGCCAGGGGGAGGCAGATTTGGAGGCACGACCGGCCCCACGAGATTCCCTGGGAGGAGGCCTACTTCTACAGTCCTTTCGACTCAGAGGACTGCCGCGGCCTGTGGGCCGTTCGTGAGAAGGACAAGCAGTACAACGACGCAGGTAATTGGTTAGTTTAATTAATTATTTAGATTGTTTAATTAATTATTTAATTAGTTAGTTTAAATAATTATTTAACTATGTGTTCATTTTAACAGGCGTCCTCGTCAATAAACCCGCGGGGACGAGACGGACCAGAGGGCCAGCGAACATGTCGACCCTGGAGAGGGAGCTGGCCGGTGGGATCAGAGAGATCCTGCCCGGTCCCGGTGAGGATGGACGCCCGATTGAGCGGAGAGACACCACCACCAAGTACATCAACGCGACGGGCATGCTCGTGCGGGACAGGGTCCCACTGTTGTGGCCCGACTGGGGCTCTGTGCCCGATGAGATCAAGGCGCGAGTGTACAATGCACTGTCGGTGAGTTAAATATGATTTTTATTATAGAAAATAAAAAATAGATAATTACCCAAAACTACAATTTTGTACTCATAATTACCAATAGTAAGGTCTGATTTTTGTTTACCACTAGCAGGATTTAACACTAACAGACTTTTAATCCGTCCAATATTAAATGACATAATTAACCCTGAAAATCTAAAATTTACAACATATGCCATCTATATATATTTAAAAAAAAAAAACAGAAAATACAAACCCTAGCCGCCTCTCTCTCTCTCTCTTTCTCTCAGGAGCAAGGGCTGAGAGGCGCGAGGCCGAGGTGGAGGCGCGAGGCGGGAGCGAGGCCGAGGTGGAGGCGCGAGGTGGCAGCGAGCGAGGCAGCGAGGCGGGAGCGAGGCCGAGGTGGAGGCGCGAGGTGGCAGCGAGCGAGGCAGCGAAGCGGGAGCGAGGCCGAGGCGGCAATGAGCGAGGCAGCGAGGCGGAGGCGCGAGGCGGCAGCGAGCGAGGCAGAGGCGTGAGGCAGCGAGGGAGCGAGGCAGACCTCTCCTCTTCTCCTTCCCGATCTGGAGCCACCGACACTCTCCTCCTCCTCTCCTTCCCGATCTGGAGCCACCGACACTCTCCTCCTCCTCTCCTTCCCGATCTGGAGCCACCGAAACTCTCCTATTCTCCTTCCCGATCTGGAGCCACCGAAACTCTCCTATTCTCCTTCCCGATATGGAGGCGCGAGGTGGAGGCGCGAGGCTGCAGCGAGGCGGAGGCGCGAGGCGCGAGGCAGTGACATGACGACGACGACAACCACTGCTCCCTACTCCCCCACCTCCGCCGACCTCCCTCTGCCGCCGCCGCCAATCTGAAGCCTCTCTCTCTCTCTTGCATGTTGTTTGATTTTTGTGTGTTGGATTTTTTGTTTGTGTGTTGGATTTTTGCTTGTTTGTTGGTTAGGGTGTGGTGGGATTTGATGGTTGGGATTGAATCGGTGGAGGCCGGTTTGTGGAGGGTGAGAGATCTGGAATTTTTTTTGGGAGAATTAGGGTTTTGAGTAGGAGATACTGAGGCTCAGTATTATTGAAGTGCGGCGGAGGACGGCGGAGTACGGCGGAGGACGGCGGAGCTACTGAGGGTCAGTATTATTGAAGTGCGGCGGAGGACGGCGGAGCTACTGAGGGTCAGTATTATTGAAGTGCGGCGGAGGACGGCGGAGCTACTGAGGGTCAGTATATTAGGTTGAGTTCTGAGGATCAGTAGCATTAGGCTCACTGAGGGTCAGTAGTATTAGGTTGAGTTCTGAGGATCAGTAGCATTAGGCTTAATGAGGGTAATTATGTAATTTAAGACTTAACTGATTCTGTTAGTTTTGGATGGAACCTTGCTAATGGTAATTTAAAAAGGGAACCTTGCTATTGGTAATTATGTACTCAAAATTGTAGTTTTGGGTAAAAAACCCAATAAAAAATTATGAATTCAGTCCTTATAACTATATAAAAATATTTTCTAATTAATTTATAATGTTGCAGCAATGGTTTAGAGTCCATCCTACCTTGGACTGGTGGAGAGACGAGCAGCTGAAGAACAGGTTATGTGTTTTGCTTTTTTTTGTATAAATATATTTATTGGCAGTGTACGAATATATCTAACAGTTGTGTTCTGTTAATATAGGTACTCCGAGTGGAAGAACGAGCTGTCCACGCACTACAGGACGTACCATGTGGAGCAGCGCTTGGGGCGAGCTGCAACCCCCCACGAGTTCCGGTACAGGGAGTACGAGTGGCTATGGCTGGTAGCCTACTTCGGGAGCGACAGGGTCTCGGTAAGAAAATTTAGCCTGGTAGTATATAACTTTTTAATGTTATTTAATAATTAAATTATGTAGTTACTTAATTCAATTAATTAGTTAGTTAGTTATTAGTTATTAAATTAAGTCAGTTGGTTAGTTACATAGTTAGTTAGTTCGTTACTAAATTAAATCAGATTAAATTAAATAAAATTAGGTAGTTAGTAAGTTAGTTAGTTACTAAATTAAATTAGTTAGTTAAGTAGTTACTAATTAAATTAGTTAGTTAAGTAGTTACTAATTAAATGAAATTAGTTAGTAACTAAATTAGTTATTAATTTTATTTTGGTTAGTTCCTAATATTTTAATTTAGTTACTAATTTATATTTGCGTTTATATGTTTGTTGTTATAATACAGAAAATCTCGCGGACGAACAGCGACAACCGCAGGAGAAACGAGCACCCCCACCACGGCGGCGCCCGCTCCTGGAGGCAGTGGGCAGAGATGGCGAGGAGGGACCGACCGCTGAGGCCGTTGTCGTGGATTCATGCGCAGATGTATCCGGGGCGTCCCGACCAAGTGGTAAGTATTCGTCCATCTTCAATAAAAGTGTTTCATGAAATTAATTTATATATATATTTTTTAATTCGTTTATTATATTTTCTTGTCAATTAGGCGGAAATAGATGCGGAGACCGACGCGATCACCTTCGGGATCGCGCGAGACACTCTGGGAGACGGGGCGTCCGACGAGGCGATCGCGGAGTTTGCCTCCACGATCGACACCCTTGAGCCGCGCTTGGCCTCTCAGATCATGCACGCGGCGGTAGGGACGGGGAACAACTATTTCTACCAGAGAGGCCTAGGCGCGGCGGGAGATGGGGTTCTCAAGTTCACGCCGGCCAATCCCAGCACGCAGCGTGCGGCTTCGACGAGAGGAGACTTGCAGACGCAGCTGCAGAGGACTCAGGCGGAGTTGGCGAGGGCGGTGGAGGCGCTCCAGCAGGCGGAGTTGGCGAGGGCCGCGGAGGCTTCGGCGCAGCAGGCCAGAGACGCATCTATGGCGGAGATGTACCGGTGGATGCAGCAGTCTTGGGAGGCCCAGCAGGCTGGACTCCAGCCCCCGCCTCCGCCACAGATGCCCCAGTTCGTCGTCCCCACTCCCCCCCCGCATCGGAGTACGCCAGCCGATCAGGACAGCCATAGCCACCGGAACTCGAACGATCCGGTCGACGACGCTACGCGTTTAGGGGGTGATGATGAGTAGATATAGTGGGTTAATTTGTACAGTATGTAGGATATTAGGGATGGATTGATGTGGATATTTGTTGGATATTTGGATGTTTGTTTGTGCATTTTCTGCAGCCCCCGAAGACGAAGAGAAATTGGGCCCGAGTAAAATTTTTTAATTTTTTTAAATATTTAGGGGTTATAGCCGACGATATTGGCATTATTTCGTCGGCTATAACGGTTATAGCCGACGATTTTTACCAAATTTCGTCGGCTATAAGGGCTATAGCCGACGATGTTTACCATATGTCGTCGGCTATACCCTCCCGGCTTCAGGCAAAAAAAAGCCGTTCCTGGTACCGGCGATTGTTATGGCCGACGATAGTGTCGTCGGCTATAACGGACGTATAGCCGACGATAGTGTCGTCGGCTATACTTCGGGTTAGGGGCAGTTACGTAATTTTTAAAGCCGACGATCTTCTCGTCGGCAATGTTCGAAGTATAGCCGACGACGCTTTTGTCGTCGGCTATACCTGGTGTTTCATAAGCCGACGACTTACCCCGTGTGTCGTCGGCTATACTATAGCCGACGGAGCAATCCCGACGAGATAATAGCCGACGATACGTCGTCGGCTATGACTATAGCCGACGAATTAATGGAAACGGCCGACGAGATTGCGTCGTCGGCTATGACGCCTTTTCTGGTAGTGCTGGCCAGCCAATTATTTTTCACCAATTCGTAAGGAACCTTTAGACATACTTTATTGCTGGCCAGAGACGTTTGGTACATTTGATTCAACCACGGTGGGTTTCTTTTCTTTCTTTTTCTTATACTTAATTAATTTGCTTATGCTGTTATTTTGTGTATTTCTAATTAGTGTTCTTTTATTTTCCCTCTTAATTATTAGCTACCTAGCGATCTTCAAAAACGTCTTGCAACGTCATGGCCCAACCTTGTTCGGAACAGCGGTGCCCCCGTACCCGTCAGTTAACAAAATAACCAGTTTTAGGACAAAGAATACATAAAGCATGGCAGTTGCACCAGAGACGCGATAACTGCAGAGACCTATTTTGAGACGGCGGATTACTAGTACAATGAACTGAAGATAGACAATATGCTAGAAAAAAAGAGTATCGCGCCAGGTGACAAAGTTTACGTGGCTGACTTTGAGAAGGCCATCGCAGACGAGATTAATGGAAATCAACCAAGATTTTTATGCAAAGTTCAGATCATAACGGACGTGATTATTTGTTTAAATCCCAAGGGATCTGACATAATTAGTTGCCCAAGACCGTCTAAGTGTACATGTTAAATATTTTATCCAAGGAATCTTGATTAAGATAAAGATCTGGGCGGAAATGTAACATGAATAATTTAGTTTCCACCTCGGTTTGTAATAGCAAATAAGAGCAAATAAAATGAGGTCGTCCTGTTATTGCAGTTTTTATTTGCTCTTATTTGCAGGCGAATCCTCCTGCGGTAAACAACTGTGTCCTGACTTAATAGTTTGTTTACCTCAGGAGGATTCATCTGCAAATAAGAGCAAATAAAAGCTGCATTAACATGACGACCTCATTTTATTTGCTCTTATTTGCTATTACAAACCGAGGTGGAAACTAAATTATTCATGTTACATTTCCGCCCAGATCTTTATCTTAATCAAGATTCCTTAGATAAAATATTTAACTTCTACACTTAGACGGTCTTGGGCAACTAATTATGTCAGATCCCTTGGCATTTAAACAAATAATCACGTCCGTTATGATCTTACCATTGTATAAAAACCTTGGTTGATTTCCATTAATCCTGTCTACGATGGCCTTCTTAAAGTCAGCCACGTCAACTTTGTCACCTGGCGCGATACTCTTTTTTCCTAGCATATTGTCTATCTTCAGATCATTGTACCAGTAATCCGCCGTCTCAAAATAAGTCTCTGCAGTCATCGCGTCTCTGGTGCCACTGCCATGCTTTATGTATTCTTTGTCCCATAACTGGTTATTTTGTTAACTGACGGGTACGGGGGCACCGCTGTTCCGAACAAGGTTGGGCCATGACGTTGCAAGACGTTTTTGAAGATACGCTAGGTAGCTAATAATTAAGAGGGAAAAATAAAAGAACACTAATTAGAAATACACAAAATAACAGCATAAGCAAATTAATTAAGTATAAGAAAAAGAAAGAAAAGAAACCCACCGTGGTTGAATCAAATGTACCAAACGTCTCTGGCCAGCAATAAAGTATGTCTAAAGGTTCTTTACGAATTGGTGAAAAATAATTGGCTGGCCAGAAGCCATGCAAAGAAAAATATGATTGAGTTGCCCACTTGTCAACTGACCTAGGGTTTTGGAAAACCAGTTGCATGTATTGATAGTAAGGTTCATCAGCGTAAGATATCAAGAAAAAATTGAACAGAAAAAGCAGAAAAAGAACAAATACTGACACCATTTTCAAGTAAAATATGCTAGGTCGGGTTAGAACTATATAATTGAAATCACAGCATACAGTTTTGAAGTTGGAAAGCCTGCAATTCGTTGTGTTTGATTGAAATTTCATATGATTGGGGGAGAAGACTTCAAAATATATTTCAGATTCAATTTAGTGCTAGAGGTGAACATATCAGAATAGTTTATAGATTAATGGAGCTTGCTGATGAGCTACAAACCAATGGAGAGAGTGAGGAAATGGATAGAGAGCCGTCTCCAGAGGTTCCTCACAGAGAGCCTTATCTCTACCGGAACCACTTTAGAGGCACGGTGAGGAGGAAAGCCTATATATTTGATGGGCATGGGGACTTTTACAATAAGCAATGGGACCTTACAGAGGGTAGAGGAAATGAGTTTTGTTGGTATCATGTTGAGCTTCCAAAAGGACCTCAGAAACTTTATTAATCTGCACAACAACTCATTGGTGTTCTTTGCCCGCCTTTGAAACTCCAGGACATTCTCTTGCTTGTAAGCAATGGACCCTTTTGTGGGCATGTTGATGGGGCTCTTGTATTCAGAGTCAACTCCCCAGGCCCTCCTGCCAGTAATTTCACATTCAGAATTTCTGCAAGAATTACTGAACACTCGGTGATTACAGTGTCTTTGGGCCGTGTCCCCAGATTGGGTTTCTCGCCAGTGGGAGAGTCTCTTCTCTCAGAGATACCTAGTGTGGAGAGTCCCACTAATCTTAGAGGTGAGCATAAGGAAATGAGTGGGATTGTGATAAGGGAGCATGTTCTTGAGTTTCTATTAACAATGAATCATTCTGAAGAGGCTGATAATTCTGTGCCAAAATCCGTCTCCAATCTTGTGGTTCATATTATTAAGGAGTAAATTAATGAAATTCCCAAAATGTCCTTAAGATTTGCACATGAGTGGCACGTGTCATTGTTTTTAACGGCATAAGCAAAATTTTAACGTCTGATTTAGACGGAGTGATCAAAGTGAATACAAGTGTAATTCGATAGTGAGCAACGTGATATTGGACAAACTTCAGTGAGCAAAGTTTAGAATGGAGCATACTTTAGTGAGCAAACCAGCCATTTTCCCTTTATTCTATATGTCCCTTTAGGCCCTTTTTGTAGTAGTGCAGGTAGCTTATCTCCTTCTAGTTCTTCATTTCTGATTACCTTCATGGCTTTATCTCCATTCTGATTTTGCTTAGTTTATGATGAAAGATGTGCGTAGTCTTTATTTTCTTTGACTTGGGTTCTCTATCTCCATTCTGATTTTGCTTAGTTTATGATGAAAGATGTGCGTAGTCTTTATTTTCTTTGACTTGGGTTCTCAATTAAAGATGTGGGTTAGTTTGATTTAGGAGAACTTTCCAGTAAGAAAGAAAGTTTCACTACGCCATATATCATTTTAAGCGACATACTGTGAATACGTCTGTCGCCTAAAATGGACTAATACCACGAACAAAATTTCTGTCACCTAAAAAAATAGGTATGTCCGAAGAGATCTCATGCGACGACACCTATGCGACACCTTATGTAAGTCGCTTAAGAACCTCTTATGCGACGGTATCTATACTCCGGTTCGTGTCTGTCGCTTAAGGACCTCTTATGCGACGTATTTGTTGCTAGTCGCTTAAGACTCTATCTTAAGTGACATACAAATAACATGTTCGTCGTTTAAAGTTTTTAAATCTGTTATAAAGCCCTTTGCTTAGACAGAACACAGAAGAAGAAGAAAATACAGAAAAATACTGTAGCAGATGCGAAAAATCTCCAAAACTGCTGATTTCGTCAATTTCGGGGTCTAAAAGCTTGGGTCTTCTCTTCCAATTGCTTTCTAGGTTAGTATAATCTCTTCTCTTCATTGTAATCACCATATTTGGGTTTGATTGGTTGAATTTAGTGTTTGAAATCTTGAGTTGGATTTGGTTTATAATGTGTTTTGTGTTGTTTTTAGTGTTGGGTGTTTGAATATATGATGGAGTTAGTGTTGATTTTGGTGACAATTGTAATTAGGTTAATTTGTGAAATTGAATTTTAGTGAAATTGTGAAATTTAGTGAAATTAAATTTTAGTGAAATAGTGAAATTTAAATCTTATGGTAGATTATGTTAAAATTTTTAATTAATGATGTAATTGGTTTGTGTTGTGTGTGGATTGTGGTAGTTAGGGTTTCTGAAACATGCGAGTGGCTTAGTGAGGGAGTGTGGTGCCGTGTGTAAATTTATGGTTTCATATTATATATAATTGTGGTGTTTATTAGCTTAGAACTCCCGTTTGAGAATCAAGAAGTCATCTAGTTGATTGAGATGAGTTGTTGATTCTCGAATTGTCCCATTTTTTGACACTTTAGACGAACACGACTTTGTTGATACTTTTGTTATTCATGTGGTTTCAGCTACAGTTTTGGGATATAGTTTCGACAGTATCTCTCTACAATGTTCCTCGAGTGCAAATTAGGTTGTTTAGATTTTTGTGCACTTGAGGGACTGTAGGGAGATTGACAGGACCCGCCCCGGATTTCACCCTGAAATTCGGATAAGGTCCCGCGGGGACCACCTTAAGACTAACTCTATCGATAAATCGATAAAGTCAATCTTAGGATGGACAACCCTAAGGCCTGCAACAACCAAAAAAACTTCTAAATCCAGATTCATCATCAACACCTGGAGCCACCTGCTCCCCAAATCACAATAACTGCCACAAAAATTACAATAATCTAACTCAACTGGCTCACAGGTAATCAGAGCAATCTAATACAATGAACTGGAATTACAAAACAAGAAATAGAATATATAAAAAAAATAAAAGAGTAAGGGATCACAGATCCCACCTAGCGGAAGCAACAAGGGTGACAGCTATGCCTCGACTCCGAGTACTCTTGACCTCTGACTATTACTCTGCACACTGGGCGATTTAAATCGAAGGGCACAGGGGAAAGTAATTTAAAAACGTTAGAGTGAGTGGATAAAAATAATATGATTTAATATAGTACTTTAAATGAAAGTATTATATTACTTTCCCAGAGTTTTGAAATAAAACCACAGTGCATGCATTATAAATAAAACGTTCCACGTTTTATAAAAAAAATCATATTTAAAAATCATCAGCCCCGCTGATATAAAGTCAAATAAATAAATAATTATTCTTTTTTTATGTATTCAAAAACAATATACTTTTGAAAACCATTTGTGATGTTTCTCGACCAATCCCATTGGTCGCATAAAAACCCCAGCCCCGCTGGTTTGGGAATTTATTAAATAACAGAAAGTCTCATAGAGAAAATATTCCCGAAACCCAAATGATATAATATCCTGACCAATCTCATTGGTCATATCATATAATAAAATAGGGGAACGTCATTACCACCATTTAATAATAGCCTCCAAGACTAAGGGTCAGAGCCTCCAAGACTCTCTATAGCGTCCGCGTCCCACGCTAAACCTCTACACCACACTCCGTCAACCACCGAGCGTGAATCTGACCTATATGGTCAAGTCGTCACCTCGCGTGGGATGAGGTTAATAAGCTAGCTAGCATCAATATATATCTGGACCCTGATATAGTGAAAAACCAAAAATACGCTTCCCCTTATATATAAATCCGTACAGTCCCCGACCGTACATCTGAGCCTCATATATATATATATATATACATATAATCCTAAGAAGCTCCAATACGTGAAAAATGTGGCGTATTGCGTATTGGACACGCATACAGGTACGATACGGCCAAATACGGTCGGACACGCGTGTCCGAAATTGGACACGATATGGACACGTCGTATTTTTATTGGACACGTACGTATTTGGGTGGACACGAAAATAAGAAGGATACGTGGGGTAGAATGGACATTTAGTAACCCTTTACCTGTTCAGTGTTCTTTGTTCAGCGTTCTTCATTCGTTCTTCCTTCGCTCTAGGTCAGCAGAGACCAGCGCCTCGCCGTCGCGCCTCGCCGTCCCCGTCGCGCCAGCGCGCGCCATCGCGCGCCATCGCCATCGTGGTCCTGCTAGCATCATCGCCATCTCCATCGCCATCGCCGTCGCACCAACGTCATCGCCATCGTCGTCCTGCCAGCGTCTTCGCCATCGCCGTCGTCGTCCTGCCAGCACCATCGCCATTGCCATCGTCGTCCTGCCAGCGCCATCGCCATCGCCGTCCTGCCAGCGCCATCACCTGATAGTATGATTGATAGTATGTATGATTTTTAGCTATTTGCTTGGCTTTTGGCAGTGCTTAGTTGGTTAATGATGAAATGCTTGAGAAACAGATTCATGTGCTTAGTTGGTTAATGATGAAATGCTTGAGAAACAGATTCATATTTTTGTATATGGATCATGATTCATGACTCACCAAAGTTGCTTGGACTGGTTGGCCTTATCTTGCAATTCATATGAAAAATGGTTAGAGTTTTGTTCTATAGATTTCCTATCTTTCTTGGCAACCATGCATCAGATTGTCGTTTCTTAGGTTTCAACTCGTTTGTATGCCCGTCTCATTTTACTATTATCATTGATTTGCTATGTCATGCTCTTATTGTATTTCATTATGGATGCCTTCTAGTTGATGCTCTTCAAGAAATTATGACAAAAATGGGGGCAGTGTACTGGAAGTTTAATGATGATACATGCCGGATTGAAGTGATTGGTCTGACAGAAGCACCACCAAAGGGATCTGAGCGCAGAATTGATTGTGAATGCCACTTCAAGAATAACACTGTGTGTCATGTCGTAAAATTGTATGTCTTAACTATGTTTTTGATTGATTATTGCATTGTGGCTTAAGAAGTGTTCCCTGTTAGATACCTATGTTTCTGCATTGCTATCAGATAGTTATTACTCTTACTAACAAGAGCTATGCGATTAACACCTCAGTTCTTTATATGTTGTTTTCTAGAATGATCAAAGGTTATAGTTTACCTGGTTTGCTTCCACCTGAACTAGTCAAGCTTCCTTACCTCCAGGAAATGTAAGAGCTTTATTAATTGATGAAGCTCTCATACCTTGACATTTTTTTAATTGCATCAACTTTTCTTTTCCTTGCAGTGATTTTGCTTACAACTATCTCACTGGTACAATACCACAGGAAAGGGCTTCAATGAAATTAACTTATCTGTGAGCCTTGTTAATCTATGTGATACACTTATGCAGTTGATTTGTAATGGTGAATAATTAGTAGTGAATTTTCTGCAGATCTGTTTATGTTAATCGTGTATCTGGGGAAATTCCGAAGGAGTTGGGAAACATGAGAACTCTCACATACTTGTAAGTACTGAATTTTTTTTCTTTTTTTTTTAAGAAGGTTGCAAGTACTGAAACTTGGTTATCCCCAGTACCTAAAACTTGGACAGTCCCTGTTGCTAATGACCATTGCCATCTTCAACATCCTTTGCTTATTTATTTTGAAACAGGGCCCTTGAAGCTAACCAATTTTCTAGCACTCTTCCTCCTGAGCTTGGTTATCTGGTCAATTTGCAGACATTGTAAGCCATAAAAAATTTAGCTATTTTTAGCTATGATTTGGATTGACTAGGGTTTAATTTTATAAATTATTTTGTTTGAATTTCACATATTTTAGTTATGCATATATATAATATTTAAAATAAAATTTAGTTATCGTGTCCACCACGTGTCCGTATTAAAAAAAAAAAATTTGGCGTGTCCGCTTATCGTATTGTGTCGAATACGGACACACGTACTCGTATTGGAGCTTCTTAGATATAATCACATAAACTCGTAGCCTCAAAAGAATATATATACATCCAACATGTCCCACATGTCATAAAATAAATATAAAAAATGATATATAATTTCGACATCTCACATGTCGAAAATCACAAATAATGAAATGATAAACTCCCCGGAAATCTCATTTCCGGTCGTGCAAATATAAAATACAATAAAACAATTAAGTATGATTTATCGAATCCGACTATTTCCGGAAATCTCATTTCCGGTCATTTCATTTAAATACCATTAAAACTTTTCCATATGATCAATTATGAACAATTAAAAATATATTATTTCCGGAAACCTCGTTTCCGGATAAAATCACGTACTACTAAAATCGTAGTAAAACATAACCCCAAAATATATATTTCTTTAAATATCATTTCATTTTAATTATATGAATTCTCATGCTTCTCAAAGCATTTATTTAAAATAAACTTCATTGCATTAAAACAATTATGCATGCATTTATTCAAAATAAAAATCCACTCACAGTACTGCCGAGCGCGCCGCTAATCTGATCTCTCGTCCCGTCGAATAACCTCTCGACCTGTAATAGGGACGAAATTCTAAATATTACGAAACTCGGAATTTAATTAAAATCGATAAATCTACGGACGTCCTCACTCGTCCGAAACTTCCAATTTTTCCTTTTTCACTTATCGGTATAGGAATTTCGCCTCAATACCGAATAATCTAAGTCCGAAATTACTCAGGACACCCACTCCGTGTCCGATTAATTATTTTCCTAGTTATTCCGTCGTAAAACCCTTTTAATCAGCTTTTAACCTTCTTATGGTAAGTCAACGGTAAAAACTACTGGTCAAACAGTAATTATTCCAGGTCAAACAGTAATTCTGAAAGTCAAACAGTAAATGGTTAAAATTCAATTACTATTTACCATTTACTGTTTACTATTTACTTTTACTGTTTACCTTTTTATTTTTACTAATTACTGTTTACTGTTTACTTTTACTGTTTTACCATTTACTTTTCACTTTTTACCGTTTTACCTTTTTACTTTTTACCGGTTACTGTTCATCTTCTTCCTTACGCTGCCGGAACAACAGCGCCGCCGCCGGCAGCGCCGCCACAGGAGGTCGAAACCACCTCCAATCGACGCCAAATTTTCACAGCATCATCGCCACCACCTCGGGGACTCATCCCCGTCGCCTCGGCCGCCGAAAACCAAGGCCGCCCAACAATCCCAAACTCCAATTTCTCCAAAACTCAACCAATCGAACCCTAAATTACACTCAATCAACTCCAAACAACGTTCTAAACTCAATTCTAGCCTCCAATTACAACAAAAACACCAAAATCACAACCTCCACCAAAATTCACAAAAACCCTAAAAAATTCAAATTCTAATTTCTCCTTACCTGGTGCAATTCGGTTCGATTCCTTTCATGGACGTGTTGCACAAGTCCAGGCCTTCAATTTCCCCCAAGAATCGGGTGGAACCTTGGCCGGAGGAGGGATAACGAGGTTCGACACAGTCGAACCTTGCTCAGCTTCGCACGACCACACGGCGGCGTTTCACGCTGCGCCGCTGCCACAGAGAAGACGAGGAGGCCGAACCGGTCCGAATGGGACCCGTGCGCCGACCCAGTTCGGCCGGAGGCCGAGCTGAGTCGGGGGAGAGGAGAGAGAAAGGGGAGAAAAGAAAAAGAAAAGAAAAGAAAAGAAAAAAAGAGAAAAATGGGAGATTTTCCCTTTCGGGAAATTTTCCTCCCGCTATTTATACTCGCCCAAAATCGGACAAATTTCCGATTTTTACATCACAACTTTTTCGTACAAACTCCAAATTGGACGTGCTACGTGTCCACGAACTCGTTTCAACGTCCTCTACCTTATCATGAAACAAAAACCTAGGTCGGGTCAACTTATTTAAAAGTCAACATTTAGAACTTCCGATTCGTAAAAACAATTCCTGAGGAGTAAAAGTAGAAATAAACCAGTTAAAAAGGTAATTCGAGGTTCGGGTCGTATCAGAGATGCTGCCGAAATATTCCAAAACTGTAGCTGAAACCACATGAATAGCAAAAGGATCAACAAAGTCGTGTTCGCCTGAAGGGGATAGGACCCAACCCGGAGGCATAAGGATAAGAAGTGTTGGGATAGATTTTATGAGGCAGAGAATGTTGATGGTTTAAATGATGGAAATGATGTAAATGATTTAGACCCTATTGCCAGAGATGCTTATGAGAAGTATAACATGCTTTTATTAGAAGCTCAGATTCCGTTGTATGATGGTAGTGAGGAGACTGTTTTAACCATCATCCTTAAAACAATTAAGATAAAAACGCTAAATAGATGGTCAGACAAAAGTTTTGATGAAAACTGTGCAGTGATCAAGATGGCGCTTCCTCCAGGAACTAAGTTCCTGATTCATACCGAACTGTAAGAAAGATCCTAAAGAATATGGGTTTGGGTTATCAGATCATCCACGCATGCGATCATGGTTGTGCGTTGTTTTACAAAGAGAATGCAGACCTAGACAACTGTCCCATATGCAATGAGTCAAGATGGATATATTCTGAACATGGTATAAAAGTTCCTGTAAGAAAGGTTCGTTACTTCCCTCTAACACCCAGGTTGCAACGCCTATATATGTCGCCGCACACAACAAAGGAAATGCGGTGGCACGAGGAAAGGATTTCAGATCCAGATTTTTTTAAACACCCGGCAGATTTTGCCAACGATATTAGGAATGTGCGCCTCGGACTAGCTACAGACAGGTTCAATCCTTTTGGTGCAACCGGTCTTTCTCACAGCACTTGGCCTGTTATGGCGATACCTTACAATTTGCCTCCTTCAATGTGTATGAAAAAGGAGTTTAACATGCTCGTATTGTTAATATCCGGTCCAAAGTCTCCAGGAAAGTGTTTGAATGTGTTTATGAGACCGGTGATCGATGAACTAAAGATGTTGTGGAGTATCGGAGTTCAGACTTATGACCGACATGAGCAAAAGTCATTCACAATGAGAGCAGCAGTGATGTGGACCATTAGCGACTTTCCCGGATTAGGGATGTTGGGAGGCATCCAGACAAAAGGCTACAAAGCATGTCCCATTTGTTTGGAAGATATTGATTCAAGCAACTTGACAGGGAGAATGGCATACCAGGGTCACCGCAGATGGCTACTCCGGAGGCATCCATGGCGTCTAGCAGCAGATAAGTTTAATGGGAATGTTGAGTTAAGGGAAGCACCACGCTCTTGGACTGGGGATGAGATTTATAGCAGTATCCTCTCTCATGACTACTCTGAACTGAGTTTGCATCCGAAGTTCAAGTCCAAAGCAACTAGAGAGAAACTGTGTTGGACTCGCGTAAGTATATTTTGGGAGCTGCCGTACTGGACCACATCAAGAATAAGGTATACCTTCGATGTCATGCACATTGAAAAGAATGTGTACGACAACATCAGTGGAACCATTTTCGGTCTCGAAGGAAAGACCAAGGACGATCCAAAAGCTCGTGAAGGTCTAGAACAACTAGGGATACGGAAGAGGCTGTGGAAGAAAGTGAAACCCGGGTCAAGTAAAAAGAAAGAAAAAGTGTCTCAAGCACCGTATACAGTTCTTCCTGAGGCAAAGAGCGAGATTTTCGAATGGATTAAAGATGCACAGTTTCCTTATGGTTATGCGGGAAGTTTGAAGAATAAGGTAAATGTGAATGATAAAAAGTTTTATGGATTGAAGACGCATGACTGCCATGTACTGCTGCAACGTCTTCTTCCAATCGTTATCCGACCATATCTGCCATATCACGTCGTTGAGCCGTTAATAGCATTGTGCAGATGGTTTAAGAAATTATGTGCTAGAGAGTTGATGAAAGAGGACGTCTGTCACATGAAGGAAGAAATAGTAATGATTCTTTGTAAATTGGAAAGGATCTTTCCTCCCGCTTTCTTCACTATCATGGTTCACCTCATGATTCACCTTTTCGAACAAGTTCTGCTTACCGGCCCAATACATTTTACCTGGATGTTTTCCATGGAAAGGTATTGCGTTTATTTTATCATTTTAACTACATGATCCTCTATATATATATATATATATATATATATATATATAATGTACTAACTATAATATTTGACAGGCAACTCGGGGATTATAAAAAAACTGTTAGTAACACACGTTTCCCAGAGGGGTGTATTGCTGTGCAATACATTACACATGAGTGTGTGACATACTGTAGTTTTTATATGGATGATGCTATGGGAGATGCAACCGTCGCTAGTTCACCTCGATTCAATATCTCTGTTGTTTCCGGACTCGTGAAACCTGCAGGTTTTGTAGCAAATGCTCGCTTAAGTAGGAACGAATTGTATGAGGCTCACTGAAATGTAATGGAGCACTGTACAGATGCGGCTTACTTCATTGCGGTTCATCATAATGAACTAAAAAAAATCAATCCACGGATGACTGATGAGCAACGTATTCAGAGTTTTCTTCCATACTTTCAAGATTGGGTATACAATAGTTATAATTTGAATATTATATACAGTTGAAAATTTATATTACATTGCACTAATGGTTTATATTAATGTTACAGATCATGAAGCTGCAAACAGAAGGAAGTGAGTATTATACGCCTGAACTGTACATTTTGGCATGCCGCCCTCAAACACACAATATTTATTCACAATGTTATGTGAACGGAGTTAAGTTTATCACGTGGCAGCGAGACCATAAATTGAAGACTCAAAATAGTGGTGTCATGGTAAAGACTGAAGGCATCTCATACTACGGGATTCTTGAAGCCGTTGTCGAACTAGTATATTCAGAAGGCATGCGGGTTGTTTTGTTCAAGTGTAAATGGTACAATACTGACCCTACCGTTCATGGTAGCGTAAAGATAGATCACAGTCTTTTATCAGTTGACACATTTACCAGCTGGTATGAGGATTCACCATATATTCTTGCCGCCACAGCAAGACAAGTGTTTTATCTAGATGACCCGAAGGCTGGTGAACCTTGGAAAGTTGTTAATGTGATGTCACACAGAGGTACATACAGTGCTAGCACACTTGCAAGGGATGAAACTAACAGACCTCCTAGGAGGAATGAAGTTGATGAACCCTATCAAGAACCTACCGCGGACTCAATCCCAACTTACACTCCTATATCTGGTTTCACCATCGACTTCGGTTCTCTTCCACACATTGATGTTTCCATTCCATGTTACAATGATGAAGATGACAAGGATGATGAAGAGGCCGGAGAATGAATACGAGGATGAAATAGCAACGATGACGAAGAAGATGAAGGCGAAAGTGAGGAAGATGAAGATGAAAGTGATAGAGGATGATTACGCTGAATATGAGGAAGACCTATCAGATGAAAATTGATAATTTCATTAAGTATTTTATGTAAACCCTAAAATAATCAAATTAACACCGTTTTTTATTTAGTAAAAGAGCATCACAAAACAAGGCTCTTATGGTGAGTAGTATAAAAATATTGTTTGAAAAATATTAAGCCAATATTTTATACTTAAGTGACGCGAATAAAACTAATATTTATAAGTCTATCGTTTAAAATTAATATAAAATATTTTTTTATAAAAAAAAAAAAGGAAATAATTTATACTTAAGCGACACACATACGTAAACCTGTCGCCTTGTGTTCTCTTAGGCGACTATCAAAGCGCAAAGTCATTCGCCTAAATCTATCTTAGGTGACTAATATTTATATATCCGTCGTTTAAGATTAATATCAAAGTATTTTTGAAAAAAAATTAAGGAAATAATTTATACTTAGGCGACACACATACGTAAACCCGTCGCCTAGTCTACTTTTAGGCGACTAGCAACGACCAAAGCCCGTCGCCTAAATGTATTTTAGGTGACTAACATTTATAAGTCCGTCGTATAAAATTCATATAAAACTTTTTTTTTAAAAAAAAAAACAAGGAAATAAGTTATACTTAGGCGACGCACAGACGTACATACGTCGCCTTATTTATCCTTAGGCGACTAAGAAAGACCAAAGCCAGTCGCCTAGGTATATTTTTAGGTGACTAACATTTATAAGTCCGTCGTATAAAATTCATATAAAACTTTTTTTTTTTTTTAAAAACAAGGAAATAAGTTATACTTAGGCGACGCACAGACGTAAATACGTCGCCTTTTTTATCCTTAGGCGACTAAGAAACACCAAAGCCAGTCGCCTAAGTATATTTTTAGGTGACTAACATTTATAAGTCCGTCGTATAAAATTCATATAAAACTTTTTTTTTTTTTAAAACAAGGAAATAAGTTATACTTAGGCGACGCACAGACTTAAATACGTCACCTTGTTTATCCGTAGGCGACTACGAAAGACCAAAGCCAGTCGCCTAGGTATATTTTTAGGTGACTAACATTTACAAATCCGTCGTTTTAAATTCATATAAAACCATTTTTTTATTCTACACGAAAACGCTATTACGTATCTTTAGATGACCTCGTTTCGTCGACTCTTCCAAACATTAAACTCTCAAATAGATGATACCTAATTAGCCATGTAAAAATTTGGGAACGTTTAGTTCCCGATACTATGGATCCTCATAGAGAGACAAATGTTTTTATAACGTTGACCGCATCGATCGGGGCTGTAAGTTTGTCGGATTTCAGTGATTTTTTTACCATCACCGTATTTCGTCATAATGATGAAATGCTATTTCACAGTGTTTTTCAAAATTCAACTTCTTTTATATAGTTGTTTAGAAAGTTATACACTTGAGTATAATCTAATAATCAAGTTATACCACATTAGTAAGCATGTTGTCTTTTTAATAGATCAATTCAAAAAATTTAAATTTTCACCGTCTGATGTGATCGTTATAATTAAATATGAGTACAGTAGAAAAATAAACTCATTTTTTTAACGTTCGATGCTCGATCGAAGCGGTCAACCGTATTTTCTGCTAATCACATTACACGAAAACGCTATTACGTACCTTTAGATGACCTCGTTTCGTCGACTCTTCCAAACATTAAACTCTCAAATAGATGATACCTAATCGGCCATGTAAAAATTTGGGAACGTTTACTTCCCGATACTATGGATCCTCATAGAGAGACAAGTGTTTAAATAACGTTGACCGCATCGATCAGGGGTATTATGAAGTTAATCATTTTAGACTAATTGACCGTTGGATCTCAAATGTACGTATAGTACGGTACATGGTTAAAAATTGAGATGTAATAGACATCGTTTGGCCGTTTGATCGTTGGAATAACCAATTAAAACCTTCTTAAATTGTATATTAATTTAAAAATTCTTAAGCGACGGAGTTCGTATTATTTAGTCGCTTAAACATATATTTTAAGCGACGGAGTAATTAATGTTCGTCGCTTAAGTATTTTGGAAATGGCGCGCTTTGCGCCAAAAAGTTTGGCAAAAAATTTAAAAATTCTTAGGCGACGTGGTTTTTATTTGATAGTCGCTTAAGGCATATTTTGAAGCGACGGTCATTTTTAAGTACGTCGCTTAAGTATATATATATAAACCAAACTCTGATTTCTGAAATCCCCAAATCAAGCATAATCCCCATTCTCTCCACCACCAGCCGCCCCATCCTCTCCCTTATCCTTTGCCTCAGATAGCCGCCGCGTCCCCTGCTAGAGCCTCCGCCTCCGCCTCGTTCAAGTCCCTCCCTCATCCTCTGCCTCAGCCCGCAGCCACGTCCCCGCCCGACCCTCCGGCGGAGGCTCCTTCGAGTCCCTCCCTCATCCTCTGCCTCAGAGAACCCGGTCCAACTCCAACTCCAACTCCTCCTCCGGAAATCTTAACTCTGGTTCCAATTTGTTTCCAAATCGTCCAAATGGAAATCTTAACAACAGGAGAATGTAATAATCTTCTATTGTTTCTGGATGTTCTTCTCAAATATAGCCTTGTTCACCAGAGAATTTTTGTTTTCTTGTTCACCACATATCTGCAAATACCATGAACATGAGTGTATAATTAATGCCTTCAAGGTTTCAGTGTAAGATATATTTGAGATACTAAATGTTTGATTCTATTGTTTTACATCTTATTCGTTATCTGTTTAAGTACATTTATCTTTGTCATTAGTTTGCTCTTCGGCTACTCTTTATTCCTTATTAGCATGTGGTTTAGTTCTAGTACCAGTTTCGCTTCCCTATTTCAATTTGTATTGTTTCATGTATTCGTCAATTATCATTCTAGGCACTGTGTCCAAGATCGTTTTCTAGTTTCTTATAAACATTGGATTTTTGGTTGATATAAGTTGCTGGGTTTAGTTACTTGCAATTAATTTTTAGACTTTAATTGCATCAGAAATTTAGTTATGCTTGTAACCTATTATGCATGCTTCAGTCAATCAATTACTGTACTTCGTGTCTTTGGATAAGAGATATCAACTTAGTATCCATCCTTCCATATATATATAAGAGCTAGATAGGGTTGATGGGTACCTGTTTGGGCCTAAATTAACATTTACCCGAGACTATGGGCCGAAGCCCAGAGGGTCACCCATTAGCGGGTAATCCGATATGATTTAAATCAGTTTCCGTCTAGGAGAGGACTTGAAGTCCTTCTAAGAGTCTAAATTAGAGATGGTTTAAGGTAATACAATCCTATTCGATATCAGAATCCATTATGCTTGATACATAAGTATTTGGGGTTTTGAGATCACTATATAAAGAACTCTAGGACAACGTAAAAAGGGTTCTCAACCATACAACTACAAGCTTTTGCCCTGCAAATCTTGCAAGCCTCTCCAGAGCATTCTCTCTCGCGAACTGCCTTCCAACAACTGCAAACGACACTATTCCAACCAAGCCGCAAACCTACGTCCACCACCATTGTCGGTCGCCGTACACCTGCCGTTGTTGTCGAAAGTGACTTGCGTTCGTGTCGAAGCATCGCTGAGACATATCGAGTCCAGTCGTCACACCTTGTGACAAATCGAGTCGTTACCCCGGTAACAGTCTTTCCCAATCTGCCAGAGGTTGGACGAACACCATCCGCGGTCTTGATACTTAGCTCTGCTTTGCATCCCAGGATCGAAGTAAGATTATCTCAATCTACAAGAGGTTGAGTGAAAAATCCTAGTAACCGTTTACTTAGGTCTTGTTCGAGCCTTTACGCCAGTTTTTCAACGCCCGCGTACAGTCGCTTGATCAAGAAGTCAGGTAGCAGGGAGCAGACGAACAAGTTCGCCAGAGTCATCAGCTCGCCAATGGTGATTCACTCGCCAGACGTCGTCCGCCACCAAGGTTGTACCTAACCCAAAGGTACTGGCACGCTCGCACCAGGACTGAAACTTACGTCCGCCACCCCCACGTGTTGATAGTTCGACAGGTGTCAAAACCGACGCGAACATTTTTGGCACGCCCGGAGGGATCAGTGTCAAGATTGCGCAAGCCAATATCTATAAACGACCAATGTCGTTCTGCAAGAAACCAAAACATCAGCTGTTGAAACAACACAACTCAGCTGCATGTAGGGGTCTGTCCGAATCTCAACTGCAAGCCAAGTTTGGAGACGGCAGACCTGAAATTGAGGATCTGACTGAGGTCCTTGAGGGAGGTAACCAAACTCCCGAAAACTTGGAGGGTATCGCTGATCGCCATCAGGAAGGCGATATCCCGAACACCGCAATGGCTCCATTAGGTACTGAAACCAATGATTGAGATGGAATCTTCCAGACTCGGACGCCTTCCACTGAGGAGATAGTGGAATCTTTTGGCATTATAATATCTAACTCTCAGGCTACTGATGTCATCCTAGAGAAGATAGAAGCTACTTTGAAGGAGTTGAAGACCGAACAGATTGGTCATATGTCCAACATTCGTGCTTTGGCGGACCAGACAAGGATGAATGCTGGAAGTATTACTTCTCTCACTAAAAGTCTGGATAGTTTAGTGAGGGGGCATCAAGCCGAGTTCAGCGAACAACTCCAGCAACAGCAGGAGGAGTTCAGAGCCCATATGCTGCAGCAGCAGGATCAAATGGAAAAGACCAATGCCGCTGTCGAGCGATTGGCACAGATAGTGCAAATAGGGTTTGAGACTGAGATATCTGAACCAAAAGAAACAACCCCTCCAGTAAAGCCTACAAAGACAATGGAGAAGGGTCCAACTAAAACAGCTAAGCCTTGTAATAAAAGATCTGAAGCTGCTACCCCGCACAGACAGCAAAGGAGAGGTGGTCGGTTGATAAACCCGCCATCCGACGACGAAGGCGAAGGTCAAGAAGAGGACGTTGAGGGTGTTATGACCCGCAACGACGTACATAGGCTGTTTTTTGAGCAGTTAAGGATCATGTAAGGTTTGCCGGATCCTGGTATAACCTATACCAATCCACTTACACGAGCTGTGAACCTGACGCCATGGCCCGAGAATTTCAAGCATATAAGGTTTACCCCTTTCTCGGGTGAATCTTCTGAAGATGCGGAAACCCACATAACTCGTTTTCACAACGAATGTGGCCCCTACGCTCAAGATCCTGTTCTTAAGTTGAAGTTGTTCGGAACTTCCCTAACGGGATCGGCCTTAGCTTGGTACAGAGACCTAGCACCAGGTTCTATTCCAGATTGGCAATCTATGAAGGTCTCTTTAGGACCATGTTTGGGGTTGTCGAGGCTAAGGTAACCATTAAGGTTCTGGCGGATACTAACCAGGAACCTGATGAGTCTGCCATTGACTATCTGAAGCGCTTTAAGCTCCT
Source organism: Potentilla sterilis (assembly GCA_963682095.1). Classification (NCBI taxonomy): domain Eukaryota; kingdom Viridiplantae; phylum Streptophyta; class Magnoliopsida; order Rosales; family Rosaceae; genus Potentilla; species Potentilla sterilis. Next base: position 22,582,539 of record OY821762.1, on the reverse strand, counting down.
GCGAGCTAAATGCAGAGATAGGCTAGCGGAAGATACCACGGTCGAGCTGGCAATTGCAGGGCTCGAGCCGGAGATCCAGGCGCACTTTCAGCAAGTGTACGTGACGAATATGGCAGACTTAACCAATAGGTTAGCCAAACATCAGCACTTCCTCGACCAAACAAGGGCTCAGACCAGCAAGAGGAAAGGCATCCCATTATCGTACTATCCGGGTACTCTGAAACCTAAGACAAATGTCCCTCCTATTGCTAAGACGGTGGTGACTATAGAAGCCGAACCAGCGCCAACGGTCACCTGGGTTGAAGATACTAAGGACGAAGACAACGTAGCGGTTGTAGAGGTGTTGGGTCGCCAGCCCCTGCAACCGAAAAACGTAAGGTTCGCCAAGGAACCTATCAAGATTATGACTTCTTTGCCTTTGAAGTCCGCTTTCGAGAAATATACATATAATGCTCATCAAGCACCGGAGATCCTCGCCGAATTATTCAAGCAAGGGCGGCTCCAACACGAAGGCGGTTTCATACCTAAGCCAGACTATATGGCGGGCAAGAAATACTGCAGTTTTCACAACATGACTAACCATTATATTAAGGACTGTGTCAAGCTCAAGGACCAGATCCAGACGTGGATTAATGATAAGCGCATGGTGATGGACACTGCTAAGGAACCTACTTGGACGAAGACTAGACCCTTTCCGGATGTAAATATGGTTACTCTGGTTCCTCATGAGGGTCGTGAACTGGAACTTGGTCAACAAGGTTCTAGATTCCAGACCTATTCCTACAACGCGCACAGAGCGTTGGAAATCTGGCGAATCTTGAGCCAGAAACGAATGATTGCTCCTGAATGCATGCCGGAGCAACACAAAAACATTGGGTTAGACGGATCCTATTGTTCTTTCCACCATTCCAATGATCATGGCACATCTGCATGCATTGGGTTGAAGGATCAAATCCAGGAATGGTTGGATGAGGTAGTCCTGCAGTTTGATAATGACACGGTGGCATCCCTTCAATACTTTTGGGTGAATGCCATCGATCAAGATAGACCCAATAACGCCTCGCGAGCGGACAAGCAAGCAAATCCGCCAGTCGAGGAAGAAATGATAACGATACTTAGGGCTCAATTATGCCTTGATTGCAAGATAAATTGTCGAATACCTCTTACCCACGAAGAGCTGATGAAGGCGCTTCAGGAGGCGACAGAGAAGGCTCTTGAGACGGCCAAACGGACCCATCCATGGCCGGAACGCTCTAGGTCTGGTGACCCCAAGCGGATGAAATATCATCACCAGGAGAAAGCAGCTTATGCTACTCCAGCGAGGTCCCGGCAAGACCCTGGACCTTTAGGAACGAAACCGATAGTAGAGGCACCAACCCCTCCAACTAGGAATGTTCAAAAGCGGTATGGCAAGGCGAGAAGGGCTAGGACTTTACATGCTTTGAACCAAGGGAAGGTGACTCCCGATGAACTCTCTATGCTCGTGGAGCACATACGTGACGCCTATAAGCGTTATAAATCCAAAACTTATATAGACTCTCGTCGGGTACGGACGGAGGAAAAATCGCCACTTCGACGGAGGAATGTTCATGAAAGGATTGCACATCCTACAGCGGCGGATGGTGCACCTCAGAAAACTCCGCGGAGGAAACTGGCATATTCTCCAGAGAGAACACCCCTGCGCTCAGCTGTTGAGGTTCTACCAAAGCCCAAGTCTATCCATGCAACCTCTGACAAAACAGAGAGGGTTGACTCTGTTGTTTTGAAATGGCAACCTAAGGGGATGACGGCGGTTTCTACATCAACAACTACTAAGGTCCCTGAAATACAATCAGATACTCAGGAGTCTGCTCCGGTCCTTAGCAAGTCATCGGCTAAGCCGATTCCAGTTCTCACGGGTCAGAGGGCTGTAAGTCAACAATGTGATCAGCCCTTTCCTCAGTTCGTAGCGCAGTAGTTGAAGACCGATTTTTCTGTGAAGCAAGTAGAAGCAGCTCTTATACCTTCACAGTCTAAGGCGCCTACGAACTTGTCACGGGTTGATAGGGACACGTCGGATGCCGATGATGAGATGATAGAGGATGAAGAAGGTTTTATAGATGGTGATGAGCCAATTCTAGATTGTAATATGGTTTTCATATTATCCTCTAGTTATGCTTTGTCTACGCCAATCCCAACTGCTTATTTCATACAAGAGGAGGCGGCGGACAAGCCGGTTTGTCTTATTCAAACGTCAGACGGGGAAGATCTTCCCGCCAACGAGGATTTGAATTCCTCACCAAGACACAGTGATCATGATGAGGTCACTGATCTTCACAGCTCGCACATGGTTTTTCCTAAGCCTACGTTTAAAATGACTCAACATCTCAAACCTCTCTACGTTACAGCAGAGGTGGAGGGTGTCCAAGTGAACAGAATACTCATCGATACAGACGCGGCGGTGAGTGTTGTAACGCTTAGTACTGTGGAGCGACTTCAAATTCCAGGAGAGAAGATTCAGAACTCTTCTGTCAGGGTTAGAGGGTTTGCCGGTGTTGTGGCTCCAACGGCTGGCTTCCTCGTGCTCAGGGTTAAACTTGGACCCTCTAACGCTTGTCACGGTCTTTTCGTGACAGAGACTACGGTCCCATACTCGATGATTTTGGGACGTGATTGGATCCATAAAACGTACTCAGTACCGTCCTCGCCACATCAGGAGATGCTCATGTGGGATCCCGCTTCTGACAAACCAGTTTTGATCAAGGCGGACGAACGCCCCTTTTCTATAGCGACTAACACTTTGGAGTCAGATTATTATTACAGCACTATGCGTCCTCTTGTGATCGACGGGGTTGATAGTAAGGGTCGTCTGCTAGGGGTGACCTCTACTGACCTAACGCGATGGGGATTAACTCAGGCTCAGGCAGACTGTTCTCGGCCTATCTCCATTGATTTTCAGCCAATCGTCAACATGATTGACGATTTTACGGCTGAGGAGGTAGAAGCTGTGGCCTCTTTGCTATAGCAACTGGCGGTGTTTAGAGCCGACCAGTTAGCCTCAGATACGGTCGCTCTAGTTGAGTGTATCGACGAAGACGACATCATCACCACTGAAGAAGTGGAAACCATTCCGCCTGCACCAGCAACTTTAGATGACACTCCGCCTAAGGTACGTGACCCAGTACAGAGGATTAATCTTGGTACGTCTGAAGAACCTCTAGAAGTTGGGATTAGTCAGTAGCTGGAGCCAGAACTGAGGCAGCAGTTAATCAATTTGCTGCAAGATTTCAAGGATTGCTTCGCGGAGAAGTATCAGGATATGCCTGGATTGTCCAAGAATTTGGTATGCCATCGTTTACCTATTAAGGAGGGCGCCAGGCCTATTAAGCAAGAGCAGAGGCGAATGAACGCCGAAACCGCTATAGCAGTCAAGAAGGAAGTTCAGAGTATGGTGGATGCAGGAATCATCCGGTCAGCCCAATATACACAGTGGCTGGCGAATGTGGTTCCTGTTAAGAAAAAGAACTGTAAAATTAGTGTCTGTGTCGATTACAGAGACCTCAATGCTGCCTCACCAAAGGATATATACCCTATGCCTATTGCAGATCTTTTGGTGGATGCAGTCGCGGGGCACGAAATGTTATCATTCATGGACGGCACGGCCGGCTATCATCAGATACCAATTTACGAGCGGGACATTCATAAGACTGCTTTCCATTGCCCAGGCTTTGCCGGAGCCTTTGAATATCTTAGCATGCCGTTTGGCCTGACCAATGCGGGGGCTACATATCAGCGTGCTATGAACTTTATCTTCCATGACATCCTCGGAGTCATTTTGGAAGTTTACATTGATGACGTGGTGGTTAAGTCTCAATCCAGGTTAGACCATATTGGCCATCTACGTGATGTTTTTACGCGGATGAGGAAGCATCAGCTCAAAATGAATCCAGCCAAGTGCATTTTCGGTGTTCGTGCTGGTGATTTCCTTGGTTTTGTGGTACATGAAAGGGGCATTGAAGTAGCGAGAGATAAAGCACAGACTGTTTTAGACGCCCCAGCACCTCGGAACAAGAAGGAGCTTCAAAGTTTGCTGGGCAAAATAAATTTTCTTCGACGCTTCATATCTAACTCAGTTGGGAAGATTGCTCCTTTCTCTCCTTTATTGAAACTCAAGAAGGATGAGCACTTTGTTTGGGGACCTGAGCATCAAGCGGCGTTCGATAAGATTAAGGAATATTTGGCCAGTCCGCCAGTATTACGACCGCCAAAACCAGGGATCCCACTCAAGTTATACATTTCTACGTCTAACAGTTCTGTTTCCGGGCTTTTGGCTCAGGATGAAACTACTACAGAGGGCAAGAAAGTCGAATAAGCAGTTTCTTACCTCAGCAGGACCCTTTTGGACGCAGAAACAAGATACTCTCCTATCGAGCGCCTATGTTTGGCGTTATATTTTGCCGCGACCAAGCTCCGTCACTACATGCTTTCCTTTACTACCATTGTGGTAGCTCAAACGGACTTGGTCAAGTACATGCTTACTCACCCTATCTTACGTGGCAGGATCGGTAAGTGGGTCTTAGCTCACTCTGAGTTTTCCTTGCAGTATGCACCGCTCAAGGCAATGACGGGTCAAGCAGTAACTGACTTCCTACTTCATCACCCTTTAGACGAATCGGTTGAAGATCCTATCCCTTCCGTTAACATGATTGGAACAGTGCCTTGGATCCTTTACTTTGATGGTAGTAGCACAAACTCCTTGGCGGGCGCAGGTATTTGCATCCAGAGTCCATCGGGGATAAACCACTCCTATTCTTTCCAGTTGGAGTGGACTTGCACAAACAACCAGGCTGAATACGAAGCCCTTATCATTGGTCTGGAACTACTACTGGATATGGACGCCAGAGAGATCGAAGTATATAGTGATTCTCTACTAATCATCAAGCAACTGTTAGGTGACTACAAATGCGTATCTTTCCACCTAATACATTATTGGGAACGAGCATCAGAGTTGTTAGATCAATTTGCTGATGTGGTGCTCTATTACGTCCCTTGTGAAAAGAACTTTGCAGCCAACGAGTTAGCACAGCTCGCCACTGGCATTACTCTTGCCAATGGCGTCAAAGAACGCATCCTGAAAGTAGAACGTAGGATGTTACCATCCTTTGCTGCACGTAGGGAACACCGAGGCGATTGGTTGGTTGCTATCCTAGACACTATCGATACTGATTGGCGGCAACCGATCATTAAATATTTACAAGACCCTTCTGCCCCATCCGAAAGGCGAATTAGGTACTTAGCTACTAATTATTGACTCAAGGGTGATGAGCTGCTTCGCCGGGGTGAGGAAGGTGTGGACCTAAGGTGTGTCTTTGGCGTAGAAGCCAAGAGGCTAATGCGCGAAGTTCATCTGGGCGTATGTGGTTCGCATCAAAGTGGATCAAAGATGAGGTGGCTGATCCGCCGTTATGGTTATTTTTGGCCATCTATCCTCAAAGACTACATCAGCTTTGCCCAAGGTTGTATTGAGTGCCAGATTCATGGACCGGTTCAACGGATTCCTAATATCCCAATGCAGCCTATCATCAAACCTTGGCCCGCCAGGGGTTGGGCACTTGACTTTGTTGGGGAAATCCATCTGAATTCTTCTCTCCAACATAAGTACTTGCTGATTGGTACAGACTTCTTCACCAAATGGGGGGAGGCCATCCCTGTTCGAAACTGTGATGCAACCACAGTCATTCGCTTTATATTTCAGAATATCATTTGCCGTTATGGCATTCCTGAGTGTATTGTGGCGGACAGGGGGGCAGCGTTTATGGCAGAGAGTACACAGACGTTCATTCAAGATTATGGCATTCAGTTTTTGCACTCTTCGCCGTATTACGCTCAATCAAATGGCCAGGCTAAAGCTAGCAATAAGGTTATTATTTCTATCATTAAAAAGATGTTGGCGGATAATCCTCGGACTTGGCATTCGGAGCTGGACAATACTCTGTGGGCGTATCGTACGTCTAAACGAACTCCTACAGGAACTACTCCCTATGCCTTGATGTTTGGCCATGATGTTGTTCTTTCTTTGGAAATCAATGTTCGCTCTCTCTGGGTTCGCGAGCAGCATCAGTTGATTGGAGATGACTACGTTCAGGCTATGTTTCAGGAACATGAAGATCTCGATGAGCACCGACTAGATGCTTTACAGAACATAGTCTTGGAGAAGAAAAAGGTCGCCAGAGCTTACGACAAAAGAACTAAGGGTAAGTCATATGGTGAAGGTGATCTGGTTTGGAAGGCTATGCTTCCCTTTGGCGAACGAGATACTGGACGTTGTAAATGGTCTCCCAAATGGGAGGGCCCCTTTGTCATTGATCGGATTGTTGGCAAATGTGCTTATCAACTTAGAGACTTGGAGGGTGATGTCCATCGTAATCCTATCAATGGGCGCCATCTTAAGAAGTACTTCCCTAGCGTTTGGGAATATGAAGAGCCGCTCGCTATGGTTGAGACCGGGGGGCAAACTTCAACCTAAAGACCTCCTACCAACACACCAACACTCTGCCTTAGTCCCCTTGGCTTTGGCAGCATACTTCGCCTCAGCCTAAGGTTACTAGGGGGGCAATACAAGGGATACTCTTCATAGAAGACTTGGCGATTCAGTCCGCCAGCGGTTCAGTTCGCCAACAATATACAGAATATAGAAGATGAATCTACTTGAGGTTCATTAGTTTTGTATTTCGCTTTCTTTTAATTATGAATCTGTTTAAGGTTCGTTTACTTAGTCTGATTGAGAATCAATGTTTATGGTTCTCAACAATTTATGTTCATTCAACACAGAAAACAGCAATATTTTTGTTTTTCGATAAGGTCAATATAAATTTTTTTTATTGATTCTATTTCAAGAATGACTTTGCGGTCAAGAGCTTTACAAGTACAGAATTATATATGCCTATACTTCTAAATTTCTTGAACGAAAGAGAGAGGAGGTTCTGTTTCATAGATTCTTTTGGAGATAGATGTGTATCGTTCCTCCTCCGACCTCTTGCTCTAATCATCATCCGTCTCACCATCCCGTAAGCTGCTTCAGCCATCAATACCTCCATTACAACCCTTACCTCAAAAGGAAGGCCTTGACGATTGGCAAAAGAGCAAAAGGGTGAGACATTCTTATCCGCCGTTTTGGAGGAACATTCTTGAACTATTGCTCCTTCCAATCCCGGATGAGGATGAGAATGCCAACCGACGGCCACTTTTGAACACCAACAGAACTCCGAAGAATTTCAGAAGGAAAGTGACCGTCATGGTGGCGGATGACATCTAAGTCACTATCTGCTATTATACCCCGGAGAACAATAGAAGAACTCCCAATTTTGGAGATTCTATCCATAATCCATATCGTCCAGGAGGCATAATACCAGATTATGCGACTTAGAACATGTCTAATACCAGATTGCACGACTTAAGGTCTTTGGACAAACATCTCCATATGATCTGGAGGAAAAGACTCAGGAAGCCATAGAGGCTGGGTGGAGAAACTGGAGAATGAAATAAACATATTGAACAACATAAAAGAGATGATCTTAGTTTCGACACTAAGGGTTTCATTATATAGCGAATGGCGAGTGAAATCCAACGGCTGGGATGAATTAGGGTTTCACATCATCGGTCTTGTCAAAATAATGAAGGTTTTTATGGTCCTCAACCGTTTGCAGGCACGGGGAATCACGAGTTTTAAACTTCAGTTTGACTGTTGACCATATCTTGAAAATTGACAGTTGTAGATAAGGATCATTAATTCAAAGCTAAGCTATTGCTTGAACGGGCCAAACAGGTCTGGGCTTCGCGTATGGGTTGGTTTTTGACACTTATCCAATATTATAAAAAAATAGATATTACAAGGAAAGCCCAATTTACTCGGGGGGCATTGATGAAAATTCAAATAGTTCAAGACTTAGTCTAGCTATTTTGGCCTTCAAATGTTGAAGTTCAGCCTTTGATTTTTGTTCAGCAACTTGGCTCTGCTCTGTTTCGCTCTTGAGCTTGGCGATCTGAGTCCTCTGTTCAGCTGCTGCGTCAAGACGAGCTTTCTGCCTCTCCCGCACCATGGCTATCTTCCGATCAATATGCTCTTTTTCTTGTTCCAGACGCTTGATTTCTGCCTCGTCTTCTTGTTCCATAGAAAGCATCAGCGAGGAGTACGAGTTCACGGCTTTGGACAGGATTGAAGTTTTCTTTTTGGCGGTGGCTTCCTGTCTTGGAATTTCATTCGCCTTGTTCTGGAAGGTCGCAAGGAGATTGGGGAGAATGACCAGAATTTCCCTTATCCTGGTTTGAGCTATGGCGGGCAGGAGTTGAATTTGGATCTCCAGGGTCTGCAGCGCACTTTGGATCCTCTCACGAACCTTTGCATCTGTAAGATCTTCCTGGTATACCTGGCTTAGGAGGTCCCAGGCTTCTTGCAGTTCGGCTGCGTCCTTTTGAGGAGTTGGCAGCTGCAGTAACGGATCATCATTAAGCCGAGGGATGAACTTGGAACTAGGAGTGGCGGTCTGAGGAGAGCTGGATACGGATGGATCCTTGCTTTGGACATTTGGCTGAGGGCAGAACAGGACCAAGCTCTGTTCGCCAACGCTCTCAGTACTCCTAGGCTGGGTGGGAGTCTCTATCACCTGAAAGGAACGCGGGTGTGATGAGAATTAATACGTTAACAATCTAAAATGGAACTGAATAAGGGTTGTTAGAAGGGTACCACTGGATCAGAAGGGGTATCCGCCGGGATTTCTACCAATGGAATGGTTGGCTCCACAGGTTCACTTTGAGGAGAAGCTTGGGGCACGTCTTGGTAGGAGCTGGCATCTACCACCTCTGGGTTTGTTTTCAGGAATTCTTCCATAGTTACCCCGGGTACTTCTGGCTCAGGGTCTGGTTCCAGATGTATCACCCTTGGCGTTTTTGCCACGATCGCCGGTGCTGTTGAAGCTCTGGCGGATGATGTTCCTTCCACAGCTTTCTCTGCGGAGAGGGCCGGATTAGTCAGAGGATTAATTGAAGCTGGGGTTGGAGGATTGGCCAGAGGGGTGCGGATGGTACCTGTATCAGAGGGAAGCCTGTTTAGTGGAGTCGCATCAATCGGAGGTTTTCTCCGACTTTGGTCAAGAAAACTTTCAAACTTTCGCCAAGCGGATTGAATTTCATCCCAAGTCTCTGGAACTCTAATTCCAGGCTCGGGACCACTTGAAGGTGAACTAATGGAGCTGGAGGACTCACCAGAGGAAATCTCAATCGGTCTGGGTGTGGTAGGAGTAGTACTGGAAGCTGGTCTCCTACTCTGTCTTAAAGTTAGTCCCTGAGGAAGAAAATTCGCCAACTACATCAGACTTATAATTTTGTCTAAAGAACAGCTAATGGATGACAGATTTTGGCGGATTAATAAAAACTTACTGGCATATTGTCTTCCTCATCTTCTTCTTCTTCTTCAGCCACGGGAAGAGAAGGTTTTACTTTTTTCCTGCTTTGGGCTGCTGTTGGAGGAGTCTGAGGAGCTTTCCTTTTCTTTACAACAGGAAAGACTTTCTTGGAGACCTGTGGCATAAGAATCAGTTAGTGGTTTTTCTAAACTTATCCATAGTTAGGGTGAGTTACAGCTTGGCGGATGATTACCTGGACTTCTTCAACTGCTAGTTCAGGGTGCAAAGGACCCCCGTCGAGCACCAAGGCATCGTAATCAGTGAGGCATTCGCGATGTTTTTCGAATACTTTTTCAAAATAGTAAAGGGATTCCTTTTGAAAGTTTTTCCCGCGAACTTCTTTCCACCAAGCTTCGTAGTCACCGGTGGCGTCCTTGGAAATTATCAGCTCTGAGCATTGTTCTAAAGCTGGGAGGATTGTATGACGCAAGCAAGAGGAGCATGGAACATTTGGGGTCACATGAGTACTCTTGCTTGGTCGCCAAGCTGAGAACAAATTGCAGCTTTGGAAATGGCGGGTAGGGGGCAAGTTGCGTCAACCCAAACTGACGAGCAAAGAGATGAGGGTCATATACTTCTGAGCCCTGACCGCCTCTGTTTGAGGTGAACAGTGGAAGATCCGCCATGGATATGCATTGCAGGAAGAGATTCTTCCCTGTGTCACTTTGATTGGCGGAGGAGAAGAAGCCGGTTTTCAGGGCTTGAGGGTGCTTGCGAGTTAGGAGCATCTGAGCTTCCGAATAGAAGTCTGGCGCATCCGTCTGGTAGATGATGTCAAAGCATGCTGCATAACCCTGCCCATACATAGGCGGTTGGCCAACATATGCTGCGCCCATTATTCTGTTTTCGCCTATGTCTCTCGGCTCTGAGGCGAGTCCCGGAAAATACATATTCGCCCATATGTCCAGAATCCAGAGCAGTCCGGCAACTGTGAGGCAGAAGGGGTTCATGGACAAGGTGTGAAGTCCCCGGTACAGGTGAGCGAGGACTATCTGGGCAAGGCCTATCTCTTCATGGGCGTAAAGGATTTCAGCCATCCTTTTGTAGGTTCTGGACATCTTGGAGGCGGTTGAGCAGAATATGAACTTATTGAGCCAGAAATCAAGGAAGCCGATTCCTCCGATGTCGTCATTCTTCTTGCTGAATTCATCTATCCATGGTTGATAGCTTAGGTTGCCGGAGATGGAGATGATGGTAGATGGAATTTGGTCCTGGGGGTAATCATCTGCCTCAAAGGGTTTTGTACCCAAAGGAAATCCTAGCCCAGCATACAGGTCTAGGAGGGTGATGCTAGCCTGACCAAATCGGAAATCGAAGGTGTTGGAAGAGGGATTCCAGAAGCTTACTAAGGTTAGGAATGCGCATCGATTTCCGCCTTTTGGGTTCAAATTGAAACAGAGGTCGAGGACTTCTGTTATTCCAGCACGGCGCCATCTTAGGGCATCTACCTTTTGTCTGGCTTTGTACCATTTGATCATTGATGAGGTTGGTAGAGGCCAACAGCCAGTAGTGGGGCTTTAAAGTGGTTTGAGCACTTTGGAAGTTTGATGTCTTGATCGCGGAAGGCTACCGGAGGAGGACGGCAGTGATCCGCGAATGAAGATATGGCTTGAGGGGTGATTTCCCATTGTCTTGGACCTAGCCCGGCACGGCGGTAATCATCTGGTGAGGTCAGTGAGGTTTGGAACGGGCTTCCGATCTCGATAACGGAATTTTGGATCTTTTCCTTTCCGCGAAGCGCTTCTGAGTGCTTGATTTCTAGGGCCATGATGATAGAAGTGAGGTTTCGGGTTGGTTTTCACGTTCCTGGATTACAGCTTTATAGAATCTGAAAGAGGGTCTGTGAATTTCTGAATCAGTATGATTGGAAGCGGTTTAGGGTTTATTGAACAGTCTTCTGAGCTCAAATTGGTAAAGTTGCATCGGTTAGAGGGAACGACGTATTCTTCAGGTTTTTAAATGAGTCCGGATGGGCTTTCTCAACCTTCTTCAATCTCAATGGGCTTTTGATTTCGAAGGCTGGGGGGGCAATGTTTGGGCCTAAATTACCATTTACCCTAGACTATGGGCCGAAGCCCAGAGGGTCACCCATTAGCGGGTAATCCGATATGATTTAAATCAGTTTCCGTCTAGGAGAGGACTTGAAGTCCTTCTAAGAGTCTGAATTAGAGATGGTTTAAGGTAATACAATCCTATTCGATATCAGAATCCATTATGCTTGATACATACGTATTTGGGGTTTTGAGATCACTATATAAAGAACTCTAGGACAACGTAAAAAAAGGTTCTCAACCATATAACTACAAGCTTTTGCCCTGCAAATCTTGCAAGCCTCTCCGGAGCATTCTCTCTCGCGAACTGCCTTCCACCAACTGCAAACGACACTATTCCAACCAAGCCGCAAACCTACGCCCACCACCATTGTCGGTCGCCGTACACCTGCCGTTGTTGTCGAAAGTGACTTGCGTTCGTGTCGAAGCATCGCTGAGACATATCGAATCCAGTCGTCATACCTTGTGACAAGTCGAGTCGTTACCCCGGTAACAGTCTTTCCCAATCTGCCAGAGGTTGGACGAACACCATCTGCGGTCTTGATACTTAGCTCTGCTTTGCATCCCAGGATCGAAGTAAGATTATCTCAATCTACAAGAGGTTGAGTGAAAAATCCTAGTAACCGTTTACTTAGGTCTTGTTCGAGCCTTTACGCCGGTTTGTCAACGCCCGCGTACAGTCGCTTGATCAAGAAGTCAGGTAGCAGGGAGCAGACGAACACGTTCGCCAGAGTCATCCGCTCGCCAAGGGTGGTTCACTCGCCAGACGTCGTCCGCCACCAAGGTTGTACCTAACCCAAAGGTACTGGCACGCTCGCACCAGGACTGAAACTTACGTCTGCCACCCCCACGTGTTGATAGTTCGACAGGTGTCAAAACCGACGCGAACAGTACCTTCAGCATAATAGAATCTTCATGATAAAATAATTATTTCAGTTTATTATCAATTATCATATAACTAGTGCTACAGATAACGCTAGCTGGTTATCATCAATCATTGTTTACCTTGACATTATTATTGCTACATCTACTTAAATATTCTCAAGTGAGGTAATATACTGTCCGGTTGGTGATCTTAATGAAGTAATAGGGTTCCTAATAATTAACTTATTTCATTACAAAAGTGGAGCAGAGCTTCTGTCTTTTCTTAGTTGGCAGGAAATGGGATCAACTTCGAACATGTTATTGAGGCCTTTGTGCTAATTAACGACTAAATAGGTCTATTGCATTCCAATGATACTTTCATGTTATACTGTTTGCAAGCTTTTTCATATATCTTTAATATTTACTGTTTTGGATGTGATTCAACTACTTTTTAAACCGGCAGATTGAATCTAAACTGTATACTGCCTATGTTTTAAAAGCTTTACATTTCTCTTGGTTTATAACTTGTTTTATTTTTTATTTTTATATACCTCTTATATTAGCAATGCCTCCAAAACCGCGATACGGAAAGACGAGGAAGCTCTTGGAGATTGAGGACCGTGACCTACGACAGCAGTTGATGAGACGATCACTACAAGCACCACCACTACCGACGTCACATGCTGGTTCTTCGGGGCTCTCATCTTCTCAAGTTGCTGGTCCTTCAACTCCTGATGTTGGACCTTCAACTCCTGCTTCTTCAGCACCACACATTACGTCTCCTGATTCTTCTGCTCCTAATCCGGTGGACAATTCTCCTTGTGCTCAGTTGATTGCCTTGCAGCTAAGCGCTCCCCCACTCCCAGCAGTTGCGCCAGCGATGTCTGGCGACCACCGTACCGGTTCTGCATCTACCGGCGCTTCGACGACTGCGCGCAGCATTCGTTGCCAGGACTTGGTCACGACAGGTATATTTCGGTTACTGTAGGTAATTCCATTAAGGATAGATATAGATGATATGAAAGCATATAATTGATTCAGTAATTAAGGATTTAATTTAATGGTTATAAACTTCTTTCGGCTTTTGTTTTTAGATACACCACAAAAAAGGAAGAGAGGTGTGGTGGTTGGATTAAAGACCCAGCAGTTGGTCTGAACTACGGGGGGAAAGATCGTGGTGGAGTATGATGAGTACCACCGCGGCCCGAAGGATCCGGTGGTCCGAAGCCTCCTTTCTAGGGACATAGGAAGTTGTGTCAAGGATGCTGTCCCTACGATGAAGGCCACCTACAGGGAATTGGGCCCCTTGGACCGAGCGATCGTGTCCAACTACCTCTCAGTAAGCCCTGTCATTTAATATGTTAAAATATTTTTCTTACTGTTTTTATTTTTGTTATGTTTTGTTACTAATGTGGGTCCGTTGTGTATATCTAGCCACACTACGAGCTCCCACCGGATCATGATGGCCTGTGGAATTATGTTCAGAGAACGGCAGCTGATCGATATAAGGATTGGAAATCCGATTGCAGACAACATTGGCTGCAGTGGGGGGATGACCTTCCTCTTGAGTTTCTCCATCGTCCGACGCAGTGGGAGTGGTTGTGCACGCACTTCAAGGACCTTGTTCATGCGGTAATCACTTTATCTCTCCCTCTCTCTCTGTCTCAATCTTTTTCATGGTTTATATTAGTTTTTTTTTCAATATGTAATGGTTGTAAATGTTGTGTTACAGGCCTTATGTACGAAAATGAAGGAGGTCTGAGCGGGTCCAAAAAGGATGAACCACCACTCCGGCCCGACCGCCTTCAGTTACCGAGCGAAGCTGCATGAGAATCAAGGACATCCAGCCCCTTTCGTCCGTGCCTTTGAGGATGCCTATGCCAAAGACCCTTTGGGCCGTCCGCACGTGGTGAGACATCCGCTCTTTTTGTTCCATTTCTTGTTTTACAAATGCACCGTATGTATTTTTTATTAACCTTGTTCAATTGTGTGTTATTGTAGGAGACAATGAAAGAATGTGTGGACGAACTAGTAGGGCAAAGGAGGGAGAAATACCCGGATATTCCCCCCGAAGCGCCTCTCCCCATTGAAGAACAAATCGATGTGATAGTCAGCGACTTGGGGACAAGAGAGGCACAGACGTCCGAGGGGTGGGAAGGTGCATGCAGCGGGAGCCGAAGAAGAGAGGAGGCGCCCGGCGTATCGAAGTAGACAGCATCGTGGAGGAGCGAGTTAGTGAAGTCAGAGAAGAATTGATGGCGGACTATAGGGAGAAAGAAGCGCAACTGGCAGAGCGTATCCGCCAATCAGAAGAGCGCCACCGCCAGAGAGAAGCAGTCCAAGAAGAGCGCCACCGCCAGAGAGAAGCAGCCCAAGAAGAGCCCTTACGGCAGATGGACGAGAAAATTGCGATGCTCTTAGCGCTTCGCCTATCAGGTAGTTCTTCCCAAAATCCTTGACTTCTCGACATGGAGGTAACCACATTTTAGACTATGTTTATTACCTTTGTTTGTACTTAAAGAACAGTTTTATTTTATAGAACAATTGATTTTGGAATGAATGTTTTGTTTTCAAATTTTAGAATGTGTTGGTTTGGGCTGTGTAGGTTATGTTGTTTGTTTTGTAAAAGGGCAAAATACAGAAGCAGCTTCTGTATTGAGTTCTGCAATAACACTTAAGCGGCGGGCATAGGTAAATACGTCGCCTAGGGGCATCTTAAGCGACGAGGGCAGACCAAAGTCTGTCGCCTGGGTGAATCTTAGGTGACTAACATTTCTATGTCTGTCGTTTAAGATCAATATAAACTATTTTTTTTAAAAATTAAATAAATAAATTATTCTTAGGCGACAGTTATATGGAACTACAAAGTGCGTCGCCTAGGTGAATCTTAGGTGACACAACTTTGTATGTCCGTCGTTTAAGATCAATATAAAATTATTTTTGGAAAAAAATAAATAAATAAATTATTCTTAGGCGACGGGCATATGCAAAATTCGTCGCCTATATGCATATTCAGCGACGAAGAATGAACAAAGTACGTCGCCTAGGTGAATCTTAGGTGACGAACATTTATATGCCCGTCGTTTAAGATCAATATAAAACAATTTTTTGAAAAAATTAAATAAATAAATTATTCTTAGGCGACATGCATAGAAAAATCCGTCGCCTAGATGACTCTGACGCGACATAGAAACTACAAAGTGCGTCGCCTATGTGAATCTTAGGTGACACACATTTATATGCCCGTCGTTTAAGATCAATATAAAACTATTTTTTGAAAAAATTAAATAAATAAATTATGTTTAGGCGACATGCATAGCAAAATACGTCGCCTAGATACATCTTCAGCGACGAAGAATGAACAAAGCGCGTCGCCTAAGTGAATCTTAGGTGACACACATTTATATGCCCGTCGTTTTAGATCAATATAAAAATATTTTTTGAAAAAAATAAATAAATAAATAATGTTTAGGCGACATGCATAGCAAAATACGTCGCCTAGATACATCTTCAGCGACGAAGAATGAACAAAGCGCGTCTCCTAGGTGAATCTTAGGTGACACACATTTATATGCCCGTCGTTTAAGATCAATATAAAACTAATTTTTGAAAAAAATTAATAAAAAAATTATACTTAGGCGACGAATACATCATTTTTAAGCGACCCAAACTGAATATATGTTAGTCGCCTAGGTATTTCATTTTTAGGCGACACATTATAAAGTTAGTCGCCTAAAGTTACACTTAGGTGACTGGCAATGCAAAATGCGTCGCGTAAGAACTTAGGCGACGTCACTTAGGCGATGTGTTTGTGTGTGGCCTAAGACTTAGGGGACAGATTTCGTCTTTTAGGCGACAGTTTATGTCCGTCGCCTTAATACTTGTTTGGCGTAGTGGAAGAAAAATATCAAAATCAAATTTCTTCCGTAGCAGCCAAAAGCAATGGTCTTCTCTACAAAGAAAGCTATATGTTGACTAGCTACTTCTCCATATTCTCTCCAATTCCGGCGGGGCGTTTGGTACATGGGACTGTGATAACCTGGCTTAATTTCTAAAGCAAGGCTGGCATCCACTAACCTGGCTTATTTCAAATTAATACCTGACCCATGTTTGGTACTGCTTGGGACTAAACAACAGAATAGTGACAACAGTATAATCCCATGTTTGGTGAAGTTTGGTACTATTTGGGACTAATCAGCATAATTTTGGATACCACAATTTTTTGGGCTGCAATTTAACACAACTGTAAGGATGATTGAGAGCATAATCCCTAGAACCAAAGCCATCTGCACAATCAAACAATTAGCAGTGCAAAACAGAGCAAGAAGAGAGAGTGATTAATATTTTCAAAATTTATGTCACCTGCAATGCACTTCTGATGCAGAAACATAGACATATATATTTATTGATTAGAGTCTCAAACTTTCTCTTGAGGAGTCACTACAGGTCAACAGTAGCAATCAATGGTACTTAAATTAACGATGCAATTTTCATAATCATACATTAATTAAGCCACCAAATTCAAAATAAGAGTGAATAGTTTATACACATTAACAAGAACAAGTCCATCAATTACTATAACAATGAAGTGTGAACTCTCAAATAGCATTATATAATGCTAACAAAGTATCAAGAACATGAATGCTCTTAATAATTACAAAAATGAGAATTCATTACCCCCTTGTTTGCTTTTCATGAAAAAATACCAATTGAAGCGGAGGTTTTCTTCAAACAACAAGGAGCTGGGTCAACTATTCAATCAAATGAAATTGAGCATGTTTCCCATCTCTTCTCGAGAAACAAGTGGGCTATGCAAAATTGTGCTCAATTTCATATGTGGCAATTCCGCCAAGATCTCTTCTTTAGTTGGGGGAAGAATCCGCACGAATCGTATTTTTTGAAGAACATATCGAGAGAGAATTGGTTAGACAATGTGTGAGGCTTGTCCAACATGCGTTGAGGCGGCAATATAAGTCAGAAGATATGTAGATCATCTAGCAATGCCGGCAAGGAGAGTATCCAAATACACATTTCTTACTTCATCATCCAAGGACATGAACACAGAGATATTATGGGGTTTTTCCAAAATTATTTTCAATGCGTCAATTTGATCTAGAATAGAAAGTCCCATATTCTTAAGTTCCTTAGCAATATCAGATCGATTTTCATTACCTTTCACTATGGCATCAGTCACCAATTGCATTCTTTTTCCGGATTCTTCAAACAGCCTATCCAATGCAAGCAAGACTTTGTCTTCATCAGTTCTTTTCCTCTTCTTTTGACTAGCTTGAGATTGTCGGCTGCCATCTTTGCTTATTGACATGGGACTTGTATCATTCTCATATTCTATGTCATCTTCATTGTTACTCTCCTCCTCCACCATGTCAGTAGGGACTTCAGCCGCATTTCCATTAGCACGGTCATTCCCAAAGATGTTAGCTAGTCTCTCATATATTGGAAAAGCTTTGTTTCTCCAGCCTTTTGCATTTTTGTTGTGCTACAAATAATAAAGAAAAAAAATGAAATTTATCAAACAATAAAATGAAATATGTAATCTCAAACAATAAAGAAAGTAAATGATTACCTGCTCATACATATCCCATACTTCATTGCTATCAACTTCAACACACTTTTTTATGTCATTCCATGCAAATCCACTTTTGTTTATCATGTCATAGACAATGCTATAGTTCTTCTTAAATTTCTTCAACTTTGACGCAATATGTGGATTTGCCTTCAAATTAGAATTAGGACATAAGACATTCATAGCACTCTCTATTTTCAGTAATGTACCAGATTTGAAACTTCCCGTGTCGCAGCGTTGTCCACTAGCGACAATACCATCAAGAACATTTAAAAAGGCTTCTTCCTCAAACGGAGTCCAAATACGCCTTTGCTTCCCTTGTTCATTCTCATCACCCCCTTCCATCTTCAACAAAGCACAAAAATATATTAGGAACATAAATATTATCAGTAAGCATTCATAATCAGTAAGTATAGCTGCTGGTCAGTAATCATTCATAATCAGTAAGTATATCAGTAAGAATACCTATGATCAGTAAGTATAGCTGCTGGTAAGCATTCATAATCAATAAGTACAGCTGCTGGTAAGCATTCATAATCAGTAAGTATTACTGCATGCTTAGGACATAAGACATTCATTTATAAATGAAATAGGTAATCATGCTTATAAATCCAAACAATGTTTGATACAAATCAAACACAATCCAAACGAAGTTAAATGTACTCAAAGTTTTCCCAATCAGCCAAATTGAAATTGCACACACAATGCAGAAACTACAGTCTATATTCTTGAAGATTCTGCATTAGTTTCCTCCCTTGTCGCTCTTGCATCCCTCCTAGCAATTTCTTCAACTTGTGCTGCTCTTGCCTCCCTTGCAATCCTTCTTCCCATCCATTCATTATACATTTGTAAAGCTAGGTCAGTCCTCCAAGCACTCCATTGATCAGAAGATTCAACGGTGCCAATTGCATTAACGTCTTCCCCACCTTGTGGATCTAATGAAAAAACTACATGCTCTATAGGATCAATTGACATCTCTCTCCTAATCAAATTATGCAAAAGACAACAAGCCGTAATTATTCGGCATTGTGTCTTTATTGGATAAAATGATGGACTCCTTAGTATTCCCCACCTTCCTTTCAACATTCCAAAACAGCGTTCTATTACATTTCTTGCCTTTGAATGCTTCATGTTAAAATACTCGACATGATCTCTAGGTAGATTTCCATCACCCCATTCCGATAAGTGATACCTTGTTCCTCTATATGGTGCAAGGAATCCCTCACCGTTTGTGTAACCGCCATCTACAAGGTAATAATAACCTAATAGCAAAAATAGGAATCCTATTAGTGTGTGTAAAGGCACAAAATGCAGTCTAAATTCAATCTAAACACTGTTGGCCAATAGCCTTACCAGTGGGAACTCTTAATCCATTAGGCCTAGTGACTACATCATGAAGAACTCTAGAGTCGGATGCCGATCCCTCCCAACCCGGCAAAACAAATATAAACTGTAAGTCACGAGAACAAACAGCTAATACATTTGTTGCAACTTCACCCTTTCTTGTTCGATATCTTGGTTTGTCACTTGTAGGCACACGTACTCTAATGTAAGTTCCATCAAGTGCACCCAAGCAATTCTATTAAAAGAAAAAGTTCATAAAATTTATTAAGTGCAAAGATAGAAATCAACCATAAAATTATCAATAAAAACAACAATGGAGTCCCGATGGTAAACTAACCTTAAAACACTTCCATCTATGATCCATGCAATCAGCAAGTACTGGATCAGGTACCCTCAACAAACTACCTTGTAATCGCAAAACACCTTGTAGTATAGAATGGAAATACCTACTAACAGTCTCTCCGGATCGGAAAAATCTACTTCTAATAGTCCGATTTTTCACATGATGTGCAAGTATATGTAAAAACATACATACTTGCTCCTCCACAGACACCAAACCATCACTCTTTACCCTACCCTCTGTGCGCAATAATTCACACAATAAACCAAATGTTCTTCTATCCATTCTAAACTCGTTTACACATTCAGTATCACTCTGACCTATGATACTATCTAAATAATTCAAACGAGTTTCACGTCTAACAAATGAACGATTATGCAGGGCATGTGCTTGAGCACGACTCCTTCTCAAATTCAACATCATTAACACAAGCATAGTGCAAGCACACATTGTCTCTAGGTGCCACAATTCCACCAATAAGAGCAACATAATTTGTCTTCGATCCATATCTAATTTTCAAGTAAACATTCAAATCAATGAACAGAAACACAAAGCTCAACAATACTTCCAACAACACCAGCCAATGTTACCAAAAGGACAGAAGGTGATTGCATATGATAAATATAAAGGCAAGGCAATAGATCACTTTTGAAGGAATTGACTTAGACAACTGAAATATATATATATATATAAAGGCAAGGCAAAGCAAATGGAGACTTGTGAAGCTTTTGAAGCTGCTAGACTAAGAAATGCAACATTAGGAACAAATGGAGACTTGTATATCTGCCCAGATATTAGGCATCATTATAGAACAGAATTGTGAAGCCAATAATTAACAATAGTGACCATACTAGCAAAGTTATGATGAAGACTTATCACCCTAGTTTTATGCATCATTAGGAACAAATGAAGACTTATCTCCCTTACTTTTATGCATCATTATAAAACAGTATTGTGAAGACAATAATTAACAATAGTAACCAAGTTATTATCAACGCTAGCTCAAAAGCAATATGCTTATCTGCCCTGGCCATAAGATGGGTGCTATGAGCACTAATCTAAATATTCGCTACTGGAATAACTAATACTATAAGAAGCAAAACAAAAGAATGAGATGGCTTCTGTGAGATTGCACCCGCGAAACTGAATTTATTGACCATCAATCAGATGAGGCTCACTTCAAATGTTCAATATTTCAGTTGTCTAAGTCAATTGCCATCGGATTGGATACTTTACCGGATGCAATTTCTTTCAAGGAATTAAGAAAGGTAATGCATTACAGAAATTAAGAAATATGGCTACCATCACCAAGAGCCCTAGCTTCTGCCAATAGATCACTCAACCAAGAACAAGAACAAGAACTCAACCAAGAACCCATAAACAATCAAATCGACAAAATATCAGAAAAAAATTAAGCACAATGATACAAGAACAAGAACAAAAAGCCAATCATAAAATTAATCAATCCCTAGCATACCCATACACCAAATCTTTAATCAATCCGTAAAAAAACTACAACCCATAAACATTCATCAATAGATAATCAATTGGTGAATTTTCAGATCGAACAGGAAAAATAGAGGCAAAGAAGAGGGTTGTAGATGAGAGTGGTGAAGATTAAACCCAAGAGAGTGTGTGAGAAAGACTAGAGATTGCACCTGGATTCAACAATTTGGAGCAAAACGGAGGATAGAGTTTCAGCCTTTAGAGCAAAACGGAGGAGTTCTGGCCGGGTTGCAGAGCGCGTCTTTCTCTTATGTAAGACGTGCTTATGCAAACCCATGTGTTTTGGTGTCCTTATGTAAGACTGCCTCCAGCCCCTTTTTGGGCTTCCGTAGTCCATTAAATTTAGTCCCACCTCCCACCAAACATGGGACAAGTCTTATGCAAGAAAATAGGACAGTCCCATCCCAGCCAATCCCATGTACCAAACATGCCCGCAGAGCTAAGACTCATGAGTAACTCGGCCTCATCTGGGATGGGCCCTATTTTTATGACTGGAAAAATCGTTTCATCTGTGGATTGAGGTTAGTGTTTTTTTTTTTTTTTGTTGTGTGCCTTCTACAGAATGGGTGTCTTTTAGTCGTGGTCTCCTGGACCAAGTTCAATTGGTTTCTCTAGCTGACTGAAGGACTGATGCTGAAACATAGAATCAACACCAAATTCTGATCAAATACTTTGTAAAGAAACAAGTTTCAGCATCAGTCCTAAAGAAACAAGTTCCTGTTGTGGCAAGTTGCCCGTTATGGTGAGGGCTCGGTATTAA
This sequence comes from Potentilla sterilis, assembly GCA_963682095.1. Taxonomy (NCBI): domain Eukaryota; kingdom Viridiplantae; phylum Streptophyta; class Magnoliopsida; order Rosales; family Rosaceae; genus Potentilla; species Potentilla sterilis. The sequence continues at coordinate 22,560,650 of OY821762.1, read as the reverse complement.
TTGCAAAATAGGGTAATAAATGCTGGTTCATGCAGGGAACCCTAGCTGCTTGGTTCTTCTCCAAAAGAGAAACTACCACAAACAGTGTCCCATCTTTAGTCAACTAATAGCTTTGGTATCTCAAGTTTCAAGTATATCAAAACCATACCTGAACTTTCCTTTTCAACTTCATTTTGGTACCCCTCAGTTAACACCGTTAAAAATTCCGTTAGTTGTCTCTAATTAGATTTTACTCATTTTTGACGGAGCGTGGTGGGCTTAGAAAGTTGTTTATTCAATATCCTGCATATATATAATTTATCCTCTATACTCAAGGGTAGACAGTTAATTTTAATCATTACAGTATTTCTTCTCAACGTTTAATTTATTTAGAAAATATTAGAATCACCGAAAAAGAGATAAAAGATAAAAAGGCAAAACTAAAAATCCTAAAATATTTTCGAGAAAGACTTCCTAGAAGTAGACCAGGCTACTGGGATATAATATTTAGATTCACTCAAGGTATTCGTATAGCAGAAAGACAAATCGCAGAACTTAAACACCTTCTGCAACAAGAACAAGAACCTCTTGAAATTTTGAGCCGCGGTTAGAAACCGTTGGTTAGATCCGCTTCAGTTGGTATCAGAGCCTGTTTTGCTCAAAAACAGGTAAAGCAAAGGCTTATGCCACAAAGTTGGCTCTTATTAACAAATAAAAGAGAGCCAAAGCAGCTAAAAAATTATCAATCTTATTGCATAGAAAAAGAAAAAGAAAGGTGGAACTTGTGTTTTCACACAAGACATATCCAAGAAAACCAATACTCCATTGAATACGTTTGTAGAGTCCTAAATACACTATACGACGAGCTTATTCATCTCTAGAAAGAAATAGGAATAGAAGAACTTGACCCCTCTAGGCCAAGTATAGTTGAATTTCTAGATCATATATCTAGAGATAAGACTACTGAGAAAGTAAAAGAACAACTCGAGAGATTTAATCTCAGAGTAACTCAGCTAGAAGAAATTCAAACAAAGATATCAAGACTTGAAATCAAGCTTGATTATCTTAAAGAAAAGCAATATCTTGTAGATATTGAAAAGAAATTAGTAAGAACTGAAAATCTTGCAAATAATATTCATCAACAAGCAGTTGATCTAAAAAGTACTCAAGAAAATCTAAAGAAACTCTTATATCCCGCATAGGATGAAGCAAAGAGTTGAGCTAAAAGTAAGACAGGAAGACTTAAAAGCCATAAGTATTTATCTTCCAACAGAAAAACTTGCTGAAAATGTTGAAGCAATAATACATCAACAGAACTACAACAATATCTACCTTCAAGAACTAGGGCAAGATATGGAAGAACAGTTCCAAGAACTAAGCTAAAAAATTTCTAACCTACAAAAGGGTATAGAAAAAATGAAAGAAAATTCAATCGTTGAAAGAATCAACGAAGAAGCACTAGCACAAACTGTAGCTAGTAAAATTATTATACCACAGCCGAAACCAGAAAGTGGGTTCAATTTCAGTGAGCCTAAGTTGTTAAAATGGAAAGAATCCAAAAGGGATATAAAGATATTAAGTAGAGTCTTCAGCAAAAGATATATTGTACCAGCAGTACAGCTTGTAAATGCTCAAGAATTTGAGTATAACGAAATCGAATCTAGTGTAAGAGAAGCCTCAGCACCAAAATTTAGATTCAATGAGATTTATAAGAAAGGATCATTTCTTATGGATTCTCACAGATTTAAGATGCTAGAACTAACAATACCAGCAACCGGTGGTGAAACAGACATCAGGTTAATCACTTCTAGAGAAGTGAGTGAAGCATTTCAAAGAAAATATGCTTACATGCATATTGGTGCAGTCCAAATTTCCATAAAACTCTTAGCAAGAGATGGTATAGATTGTTCGGTCTTGTGTATTCTGCAAGACGACAGAATAACAGATTTCAAGAAAAGCCTGTTAGGAACAGTAGAAGCCTCACTATGCAACCAGGTTGCATATTTCAATGTCTTTCCAAACTTCACCACTCATTTGAAAGACGCAGCACACTGCTTAAGACTGAGAATCAAAACAGATGGGATTGCCATGAAACAAGGTATGATGGAACTTGCCGTTGATTATAGGATCTATTACAAGCTAATGAGCTCCAATGTAACACCAAATACTAGATTTGTCAACAGCCCTGGTCTTACCACATCTGTCCTTACCAATCCTAGAAATAATACTCAGCAAAAGCACATCACCAAATGGGATGAAGTATCATTCCCTAGAGAATGGAACTTAGCACCTCCTGAGAGGCAGATACAAAGCTCTAATGTTTCTATTTATGAAGATACTGGAGGAAAAATAAGTCTCCAGTTCCATAGGCATTCTTTTGCTAACTATGAGCAAGCAAGTACTTCAGGATCAATTCCTGAAGAATCTTTTGAGGAAGAAGAAGACTCAAAAAGATCTATGAGGATGCTTAGAGTAGAAGGGTTAAAAGAGCTCTATAAGCAAGCAGAAATTTGTGAAACCTTAAAAAGGTTAGAAGAGATAGTTAAGAAAATTTCTTTAGTCCAAACTAAAAGAAAAATTCTTCCTTATCAAGCGGCTGAAGCAGAAGCCAGCAACATGGATGCTGAAGCAAGCACCATGGATGCAGAAGCAAGCACGGACCAACCACCTTTGGCAGGAAATACTATCATCAATAACATCACGAATAACCCTACCAAAATCATTAGAGAAGAGAAAATCAAACTTCCTAAAGGACAGCCTCCTACAGGAAAGATTGGAGAAAGAAGCTCCCAAAAATATATTCCTACAGAACCTCACTGGGGACAAGCAATCTCTGAAAGAGGAGTTTATCTAGATCTCGATAAAGTAGGAGATAAAAGAAAAACCATAGATAACTGGGTAGCCAGTTTAAAGTTAACCCAAGCACTAGTTTTATCCAAATTCTACTATAAAGAAGCACACGCTTACTATGAAGCAACCTTAACAGGAATAGTTCAGAAATGGTACAATTCCTTTAAGAGAAGTAATAGTTGGGCAGATTTAGAAGCAAAATTAGCCAAGACAAATGATCCAATGGATTTCGCTATCCCTATATACGCACAATTTTGTGGAGATATAACGGGACATAGTGAACAGACCAAAGAAAGAGCTAAAGCAAACATCCAGAAATTAAGCATCTACAATATGAGATATTTTGAAGAATATACAAATGAGTTCCAAAACTACTATTGTACAATAGGAGATTTGGAAAACATAGATCTTATTATAACATATTACAGAAAATTGCCAGAACCCTGGAACAATGCTGTAGCACAGTCTCTTGAAGAAAATCCTTTAGAATATTTTTCTATAGGAGGAATAGCAGAAAGAGTTAGAGATCTGTTAAGAAAACAGTGCACAGAAAATCAAAAGTCAAAAACGGCTAAGAAACAACTCAGAGGAGTTGAAAACATGTGCCCCAAAATCTTAGACACACCAACCCAATGGGGATGTCATCTCTACAATGAGAGAAAAAATAGGAGCAGATTTAGGAACAAGAAATACAATAAATTCACTTCTAAAAAGAAGTATAAGTTCAGAAAAAGCTCTGAACAAGATAAAGAAAAAAGATTTTCTAGAAAGAGATTTTTTAAGAAAAGAAACTCAAATCCAAAGAAAAATACTTCTAGAGATACAAAGCCCTGTAGCTGCTGGCTTTGCAAGGCTGAAGGTCATTATGCAAACGAGTGTCCTACAAGGGATAAAAGATCTTCTAAAGCCCTTTTAGCGGAATATGATGAGGCTGTAGAATACGCAAACATTAAAGGGTTTGACGTAGCATATTCTGATGAAGAGAATGAATCTGTATATTCTCTTGCAGATACATCAGAAAGTGATACAGAAAGCACCTCAAATAGCTCGGAAGGAGAAAGTGAATATAACTATAGACCTATATTCATGTTAATCCAAAATTGGCATCAGAAAACTACTGATAGTATCAGTCAGTTTACTCCAAGGCCTGGAGCTTTCACTTGTGACTATTGCAAGTGTGAAGATAATAATACAGTACCCATGTACTGTAAAGAAACAAGAGAAACCTATCATAAAGAATGTTTCATAGCAGAAGTAAGGAGAAAAACAAAAGACCCTGAAGTACATACGCTAGTAAATCAAGAATATGATATATTTCTTAATCAAGTCCAAAAACAAGATCTTGAGAAAAACCTCGAGAAGATGAAGTTAGAAACTTCAAAAATTATCAAAGAAGAACCTAGTCCCTCCATAGCAGTACCCGAAAGTAACCCAAAAGAGGTAGAACCTGAGCCTATACAAGAACAAGAAAGAACTATAAATCCTTTCACAGAATTCACTAGAAAGGAAGAAACAATCCAACCAGTAAAACATGTTCAGACAAGTATATATAGTAATTATATTACTATAGGTCTGAAATTTCCCAATTATAAGAAATACCATCTACATGCTTTTGTAGACACTGGTTCAGGATATAGCCTAGCAAGGAAACATGCTATTCCTGAAGAATATTGGGAAAAGTCTGATAGAGAAGCCACTGGAATTGGAATGGGAGAAAAGGTGTTTACAATGAGTTATATAGCCAGAAACGTCAAGATTTCGATAGGCGGAGGAACCTTTACGTTCCAAAGAATTTGGCAGAGTGAAGCCCAAGGGTCCGATATGCTGATAGGAAATGATTTCCTACTTCAGCAAAGAATAATACAAACCATCGAAATGATCGGCATTGAGAAGAATCATAAGTTCTACTGGGAATCCAGATTACTACATGCAATCAGCATTGCAAGTAAAGGATTCACATAGCAATATCAGAAATCGCGAGCCAAGCGTGGTGATCCTAAACCACCTTTTGAACCGGTTATACAACCGGTATTAGCTTTGCAAGAACACCAAGAAATTGTGCAAAATGAAGCAACAACTTCGGAAGAATCAGAATCAGAGGAAGAACCTCAAGATTCAGACAGCTCGGATGGTGAAGAAGAATTCATCCGAGAACACAATCTAAAAATATACATTAATAAAATAGAGCAAAAGAAAATCCCAAATCTCGTTGAGATAGAAAATTTGCTGAAACCCATAATCAGTGAAGATCCTCAACTATACTGGGAAAGAGACCCGGTATATTGTCAGCTAAAAATGCATGATGCCAATGCAATATGCCATGTCAAAGCTATACCCCATTATAGAGATGAAGATCGGAAAGAAATGGAAAGCCAAATTCAAGAATTACTTGAAAAGAGATTAATTAGACCCTCAGATAGCCCTCATCATGCTCCAGCATTTTTGGTTAGAAACCATGCAGAGCAATTAAGAGGAAAAGCAAGAATGGTCATAGACTATAGGGATGTCAACAAGAAAACTGTCAAAGATGGTTATCAGATTGCTCAAGTAAGAGTCTTGATAAATAGACTAAAAGGAGCAAAGATATTTTCAAAGTTCGATGCAAAATTAGGCTTTTGGCAAGTAAGAATGCACCAGGATTCCATAGCCTTAACAGCCTTTGGAACTCCTCAAGGACATTATGAATGGCTTGTAATGTCGTTCGGACTTAAGCAAGCTCCATCTATCTTCCAAAGAAAGATGGATAACATATTTAAGCCATACTCAGATTTCTGTATAGTTTATATTGATGACATTCTTGTCTTCTCTAAAACTATGAATGAACATCTGAAGCATCTTGAGCAAATTTGCAAGCTCATAGTTCAAAAAGGAATCATCCTTGGACAAAAGAAAATTCATCTTATAAAAGGAGAAATTGACTTCCTTGGCATACACGTCAAGGACGGAGAAATTCGTCTTCAAGAGCATATAGTAAAGAAAATAAGTCAATTCCCTGACAGTATCCCAGATGCAAAGTCTCTACAGAGATTTCTGGGAGTTGTCAACTTTGCGAGAGATTTTATTCCTCAAGTGAGTGGCCTCACTGCTCTTCTCTCTCCAAAGACAAGCACTAAGAAAAAATGGTTATTTACAACGGATGATAGCAACACCGTTAAGAAAATTAAAGAACTCACAAAAAACCTTCCCCCTTTACAGTTACCTGAAGAAGGTGACCTAATCATTTTGCAAACAGATGCAAATGATTATTATTGGGCAGGGGTAGTTTTAGCAACAGCACCTAATACAAATCAAGAAAAGATCTGTAAATTCCTGTCAGAAAAATTTAATCCAGCAGAATTAAATTATTCCACAGGAGATAAATAGGTTTTAGCTTTAATTAAATCTATTAAAGGAGCCGAAGCCTTTTTAGGAAATAAGTTTCTGGTCAGAACAGATAATAAGAGAGTGAAAAACTTTAAGAACTATAAGCTTACAGATGCAGCAGATAGAGGGAGAGTTCTTAGATGGCAGATGTTTTTATCTCAATATGAATATGATGTTGAAATAATTACAGGAAACAAGAATTATCTGCCTGACGCTCTCACGAGAAAAATGGCAATGTTCGAAAGAGATGAAGGCCGTAACCCAAGAAGCAGAAGGCCCGAACCAGAACCAGAAATCGAAGAAAGAAGAAGGCCCAATTTCGGAACAAGAGCTAGGGCCGAAAACAAAGAATCAAAAGACAAAGCCCTACTACAGAGATACAAAGATGGAGACAAGACTGTTGGACCATTACATGATGGACCAGGTTACCAATATCTGGTATCTTACTCTCCTGCTGGATCCAGTAGTGCCCCTGAAAAGATTCAGCCTGACCCAATAAGAAAAGAAAATGATCCGGAAGATAAGCAGTCTTCCAATACAGAAGAAGAAACTGTAAATGAATATTTACAGCATCCCAGAGCTACAGTCACAATAGACTGGTTTCAAAAAAGACAGCCTTACAAGTCAAGAACCACGGACAGGATAGCATCCTTCAGGTTACCTTGAGAAAAATCTTTAATCATCCCATGCGAATTTATGAAAGGCCAGTATTCAGAACCAGCAGAAATTTGCAGTTCAACCAGAGAATTATCATGGATAATATTTTAGCAGCATCTCGAGAAAACAATGAAGCACTTGTTCTGCAAGCCCTAGAAACTCTAGCTGAAGAATTCTGCAGTTACGAGCTAGAAAAAGATCAGCAGCTCAAAGAAAAGCTGGACATTCAATACCTTGAGAACCCTGAAAGTGCTAAAGTCCCACTTCTAGCCCTATCAGAATCAGAATGGTTCAGTTTCCATAATCTCTTAGGAGATCCCAAGAACCGCAAAGCTCTTCCTTCAACCTTGCTAGTAGTGGCAGGTCCTTACTATGGAAGATATTTGGTTGATGTTCAAGCAGAGCATCCGCAGAAGAACAAGTTATGGCTAATCGAGAATGGTTTTGTTCATAATCTTTGGACAAAAACTAACGAAGACCTAGAAGGTCTCCCTGAAGTAATTTACCAAGCAGTCAAAAACATTAGGCCAGATGGCTGTATTCTGAGATTAAAGTTCATTTCTTCTTCTCCTCCTGAATGGGCTAGAGAAGAAGGGAGAAAGAGCTATATTTCTCCTTATCACTATGTCAGAATTATCCAGAGTTGTGCCTCTCAAGCACACAAATGGTCATCAAGCAATGGAAGACCTAATCAGAGCATCCCTTGGATGAAAGCAATGGTTGTAATTCGTATTCAGAACCTGATTCAGAAAGATGATGATGCTACCCTCCTGGTCAAAGGTGAAAAGATCATTGTGGCCAGCTATAACCATCCTCATCCAGAGCACTGTGATTTGTACAAGGCCTTAGAAAGGCGAGAGATCGATGGTACGTTAGCAACTACCAAGTGGATAGAAAAATTAGAGAAAGAGCAGGAATTCAAAGACCCATATGATTCAGACATAGAATCCAAAGCTGAAGAAAATGACGACTCAGGAGCCTCTTTTGCTGACGAAGCGCTACACAACATCAATAATATAGCCGACGCTTCAGGACAAGAAGCTTTAAGTGAGTGAAATCCAGCTAGTGGAAGCCAACTCATTTGTAAGATAGGTAGGTAAAATAAAGTTGCTACCGACGCTTACGGACAAACTACTTTGGGAAAAGATAGTGCCAGCTGTTAAGATAAGGATTCCTCTTGTCTGCCTTTCTTAATGGAATTCAATTCCGTTTTGAAATCCGAAGGCTATATAAGGAGTCTCAGAGCACAAGAGAGGGGGAGGAAAAAAAAAACAAAGAAGAAAAGGAGAAGTCTGAAAGTTGAGAGCTTGTGTGAAAGATTGTGAGTGTTCTTAGCATAGTAAAATAAGAGTAGTAAGAGTGTGATTTCTTGCTAGTCATCTGGTGTGGAGTACTTTATTTTACAAGTAAGTTTGTATTTTAATTCCAGCATGAGTAGCTAAATAACTCTTAGCTGTTTACCCAAGAGTGAGGCTCTGGGTTATGTATATGTAAGTATGCTTGAATAAATAAACTCATATGTCCCCCATATCCGTCTTAGTTTTAATTTCTGTAACTTCTCAAACCCCAGGTGGAGGACTACCTCCTAGGAGTGGTATTTGAGATAGATTTGTCCTTTATTTTTCTGTTTAACTAGAACTTAAGAATTCTTATTTATTGGTTTTACTAGAACTTAAGAAACTTTTCAAAACTAAGACAACAGTGATTCCGCCAGCATAGTAGCCGTCAAGACAAAAGTCGTTAGGTGAATTTGGCATGATGAAGGTTAGTTCTTAGAATTGATTGGCAATTAGGATCTAGTAAACAAATAGGTAAAGGATAATTAAGTTTAAAAAAAAATAAAAAAAATTCAGTTAAGTATTTAACGGAATATTCCATCTCAGACACCAATCTGATGCTTGTATAAGAACTTCAGGTACCTTTTTGATATTTTCCAAAGTTGAGACACTAAAACTACTAGTTTGGAAAAGTTCAGATACCCTTTGTTTAAACTTCTCTCTCCAAAATCCTGACTTTGCTTGCTCTTCAAGCAGGATATGTGGCTTGGATTTTGTGGAAGAATCGGCGCTTGATAGCTTAGTGTTTTATCCTGTAGTTGTTAGGATTGCTAGATCTTGGTTTGCTCCCTTGTATCAAACCAAGCTCTCCTCTTTGTATATATATCCTGTAATGCTTCTGTAATGTTCTAAGTTTTGAATACAACAAGCATACACTCAATCATTGATAGTTTTCTCATTCTTCATTTCAATACTTTGGCTCAGAGACTAATCCGTCGAGAGATCATGTCAAAACCCGTTATCCCTCTTATCGCTTAATTTCTTGAAATTAGACAGTTGCAAGTGCCCAGTACTATCATCGTGACAAAGCTCAAGTAGTCAAGTTAGACCATGTCATCAAAAAAAAGAAAAAAACACTAATATATAGATAATCCGTTAATTTATGCTTGATATTGTGGCAACCTACTCGAAGCCGAACATATTTATGTGTCGAGGTCTGATTCCGGCTGATCAGTTATAGCCCACTTGTTAACACGAGCCATGGATACCTGTAGACATTAACAATTATTTATAATTTGCTTGGTGTTGAAATAGGCCAAGGCCAAGGCCAAGTCCAAGGTTGAAAAGAAACCAGCAGTAAATACCTGTTTTTCCCAATCAGTTTTGTAGGTAAGTATGATCAGAACTATTGCTGCACTAATGTCCCAAACAACATTCCAATCCAGACACCATAAAGAAGATTTGAGATTAATTATAATGAGTTAAAGGATTGATATAATGAGTTGGAAAATTTTTAAGAGATAACAAAGAGAAAAGGAGGAGAAGAAGATACAAGAATTGCTCACTTTTACTTGCAGGTCTACAACATAACCAAGCACAACTCCTACAGGAATCCCTATCACGTAGTAGCATGCTATATTGACATATGCTACAATTTTCTGTTGTCCAGTTCCAACAGCAACTCCTGTCATCGTATAGTATACACTGAATCCATTAGTTTTTCATAATCTAACATGATTTGAAAGGTAAAATGCATAGTAACAATACCAGAGAGCACAGGCTGAAGGCTGTTCAGTAAAATGGAGAAGGCCAACAAAGGTGACAAATCAGCGACGGCTTCAACTAGGTCTTCATTGTCAGTGAAAATGTAGGCAAGACGTCCCCTCAAGAATAGGAAAAGCAAGAAAAGCACAAAGCCAATGGCAAATGAGGTGATCACTACAACCACAATTGAGAACTTTGCTCCTTATGAGCTACCTTTTCCAAGTTCATTTGACACTCGTACACTAGAAAATAACAACAGCCAAACATCAGTCCATCACAAGTTCACAACCATGAATATACATAGTCAAGCTAGCATAATAGTAACTATACGATCAAAATGCAAGGCGACAAGGGCATTTGATGGAGATATTATGTAATCGTGCTTCCATAAAAACTGTTCACTATTTTAACATTCTAGGAAAACATGATGACTAGAATGATAAGTACCCAGCTGCAGGTAAGAAGCCTAGGGATATCATCATTTCCCAGCCATTGATGTTGAGGCTGCAGTATTTTAAGCACGTGTGTTAGTGTAAATTACAATGGAATCAAAGAAAAACAAAAAAAATATGGCAAGCTACGATCTGAAACAGATGAGATGCAGGGTCATGTAGCTCAAGTCTACATAAAACAATCAAGGGGAAAGGTAACACAAATTTATTATAGAAAGAAATATTGCCATTGAACTTACCAGATTGCTAGAGCATCAATAGAAACCTCAGCATTTTCCATGTTTCCGGTCAAAAGAATCAAGATTGTGCTGTACCAAAGCTCGAGACTGTTAAGGAAATAAACTTTAACTCAACGAATCGATCAAGATATGTACTAAAAGCTTGAGTCATAAGACATTTTTCATTCCATAAAATAACGCCATTGCTGCATATATGAGAATTTATTCTTCAATCAATTATACTTAATGACCTTCTTTATCTGAAATCTGTAGAGGCTAATAGACAAGATAATATGATGGTCAAAAGACTCAAAACGAATAATGATCACTAAGACAGGAGTAACTGCCTTAAGGACTGAAACTACGGAATGATCACTAAGACAGGAAATCTTACCAAAGCATAACACCAGAAGACAGAGAAAGCTTGATCATCTCCCAGAGATCTTTGAAAGCTAAGGTGGAGAAACCTTTCCACCTTTTTAAAACATCCTAAAATTTAATAATAGAAAATTTTTATTATTAATGGTGACGATCCGCATGTAACGAATAAAAGTTGACCAACATTTGGTATCCAAAATGCTATAATTGTAGACACAATTGCACCAGGTATCCCAAACTTAAATTTCACAGTTAAAAGCCATGAAAGGAGGACGTGGATTCCAAGAGTAACTGCTGACAAGTAAACAATCATCATATTCTTGCTCTGTGATTGCAAAAACATTTGGCAGGTGAATGATACGACTAACGCAAAAAGCACAGGGATTGTCCAGATAGAAATATATCCTGCTTCTTCTGAGATGGTCTTTTCTTGGCCTAAAGCCTAAAAAATTGGGGTTATAATGAAACAAATAGGAACGAGGAACAATGTGGTCACAGTCAATACTATCCATGATCTTTGAAGATATACTCCAAGCATGTGGTATTTTCTTGCACCATATGGTTGACCACAAAGAGTTTCCAGCGCACTAGCCATTCCCAGCTGCATGTACACAAATTAAAGCCGACGTGGATTAACGAATTGTATATATTCTAGCAACAGGAAATGATGGTAATCTATCATGCATTGCCTCAATAGTTTCAAAAAAGAAGAAGAATATAAGTGGAGTAAATGGAGCTAACAAAAAAATATATATAAACTTACCAAGATGCCATTAGATCCTGATGAATACTGTGAATACAAGACAAAATGCAGCCAATTCAATAGAGCCGATGTGGCCAACAAAGGCTTGACTGATGATGGTTGTTCCAAAAGTTGAGAATCTGGTGAATATAGCAGGTCCAGCCACCACCCAGAGCTTCTCGGATTCATTCCATATCTTGTAATTGACACCCAAGTGTTCATCGTCACCTTTATCAACATTGCTGCTCGTGCTTGTCTCATTAGCCAAAAGATTGTCTTCGATGCCTTGTTCCATATTATCAATCAGCAAGGATTTAATGACTTAATTCTCTGCTCCAAGTCTTTAACTAAGCATGCTCGACTGACCTGTATATATATATAGCCAGCAAATTAGTCGACCGGAAACTATTTCGCTTTAACTTAATACAACGATATATATGTGCAACTCATGATCCATTTATATGTAATTAATTTTGAATGACGGAACTCGAAAACAACAGATCGAGAAACTACATCTTGCCCAAGATTTTATTTATTTATTTATTTATTTTTATAAATAATAATAGTAACAATGAAGAAACAAACCAGAAAGATATACACACCAAGATGATGGCTGAATGAAAATTTCACTACCCAAAACGTACGCTCTTAAATAGAGACTAGCAGGCAGAGTCCTACACATGAGAATTCGATCTAGACTCTTCCATCAACAACGCAACTAAAGGCTTTGTCGAGTCTGCAACTAGAAACATTGCATTTTCCAGAGAAAACTTTAACCTTATCACGACATTCTTCCATTGTCAAGTTTTAAGCTAACATAAAAAATGCAGGCGCCATATATGTATAGAGAGAGAGAGAGAGAGAGAGAGAGAGGGTCACCGAGCGAGATAAGCCCAGTTAAGGAAGCAATGCATCTTCAGAAATTTAGCTGGACAAGGATGTTAGAAGAAGAAAGAGAGCATGCTTTATAAAATAAAACGACTCAACCACTATTCCACTAGCTCGCCACAGTTTTTAAATTTTGAATAAGAAGACGACACCAGATTGAGCCAAAATAACAAAAATAGAAAGATCGAGTCGCGGCGGAAGAAGGTCGGGTATTTGAAATTTAATTTGAATGGTTGATGAAAATGGCTAGCTTAGTGGGGGACTACATATATATGAACATTATGCCTAACAGTGATACAGATGAGGATGCACATTAAAATGGAAACAGGACAAGTTGGCTTATAGTATTTTGTGATGAAACCTCACATGTTGACGCCAAGGTGGTTAAGATGATCAAGTTGGATGAAACAAGTTCCTGGAGCAATGAAAGAAGTTCCATGGAGGAAAACAATTGTATGTATGTGCATGGGGCTGATCACCTGCCTACTTAAATTATTTCTTTCAACAGGTTCACTGGGACGTGACGGTATCACCGTATCAAGGTACTTGCATCTTCAGTTCTTCAATTATTGAGTTTACATACATATGATAGTTCCAAAACCAGGGAAATTTGTAAATGCTACAAATTTACAACTTAAATTGATCTGAAGTAATATGATAACACCAAGTTACAGTACCAAGCTTTACAGTTTGCTGATGCTGCTCTTGGAGAGACTTCCCATGGCCTTGGCTTTCTCTCTAAGTACAAACTTTTGTACCTTCCCAGTTGAAGTCTTTGGCAAATCTTCGAATAAAACAGTTCGAGGAGCCATGTAGCGCGGTAACCGACCCCTACAGAACTTAATGATATCTTCTGCACTAGCATTACAACCATCCTTCAATTTCACAAAAGCACAGGGTGTCTCCCCCCAATATTCATCAGGCCTCCCAACAATGGCTGCCTCAAGAACATCAGGATGCTTGAAAAGCACCGATTCCACCTCAATTGTGCTAATATTTTCTCCCCCGGAAATTATTATATCTTTGGAACGATCCTTTAGCTCTATGTAACCATCTGGGTGTCTGACTGCCAAGTCCCCACTGTGAAACCATCCACCTTTAAATGCATCCTCTGTTGATTTATTATCTTTAAAGTATCCATTCATAACAGGGTTTCCCCTAAACATAACCTCACCCATGGTCTTTGCATCAGATGGTACACTCTTCATTGTGACCGGATCTTTAACATCAAGTTCCTCCATTCCAATATGTTGCAACCCTTGCCGTGACTTTATTTTCGCTTGTTCATCTCGAGGTAAGGAATTCCATTCAGGTTTCCAAGAGCAAACTGTCCCAGGACCATAAGTCTCTGTCAAACCATACGAATGTGTTACACTGAATCCTAGCTCTTCCATCTTGAACAGTACCTGGGACGGTGGTGGTGCACCCCCAGTCATGACCACTACCTTTCTCGGAAGTGGCCTCCGTACAATTTCCGGTGCATTTACAATCATGTTTAAGACAGTAGGTGCACCACCCAAGTGGGTCACCTGATGCTGAGAGATACAGGCGAAAATTCCTTTTGCAGTAACATTTCTTTGGCAGATATTAGTGCCACCCTGAGCAGCCACAGCCCAAGTGAGGCACCATCCATTGCAGTGAAACATGGGCACACACCATAAATATACAGGCATTGATACCATCTCATTGAGAATAACTGCTGCTAGAGAATTGAGATACGCACCTCTATGGCTATAAATGACACCTTTTGGGTTTGAAGTGGTGCCTGAAGTGTAGTTGAGCGAAATTGCATCCCATTCATCTTTAGGCCGTAGGATCTCAAAAGCAAGATTTCCCTTGCCTAACAGGCTCTCATATTCTAAGTTCGCAGAAGAGGGATTGCAGAAGTCAGGAGATGATTGGTCACTTTCTCGAATTAAGACTAGAAGGGGCACCTTCGTTCCAGTCTTGGATAAAATATCAACTGCTCCCTGTGCAACTTGGATAAATTGGTAGTCTACAAAAATGATTTTGGCTTCTGAATGCTTCATTAAAACCGACACCATTTCTGAATCAAGACGTATGTTAAGTGTCAACAAAACTGCTCCGGCCATTGGAGCACCAAAATGGAGCTCATACATTGCTGGAATGTTTGGAGCTAACGCAGCTACCTGTGAAAACCAACAAAAGCTTTTTCTAAGCACAGATGACCAGGGCATCTCTACTTAAGTACAAATATGTGCATTGGTGCACCAAAAAATATAGCAACGAGACCTCAGGTGTATGAAAAATAAAGTACAACTGTTTTTGGGATTCATATCTCAAGCCCTAAAGGAGAAACAGTAAACATAAAAGATCAGGGTAAAGGAAATTTGCACTATGGCCATGTATTAGTAAGCCATACTTGAGAACTTGCATATTGACTAGCTGCAGTCATTGCTATAAGACACAGAACAAACAACTTGGAACCAAAAGTTCAACTGTAGGGCTCAATTATTTATGCAGTTGTGAACTAGACACTCGTTAATGAGAAACTCTACAAGACAAAAACTTCAGCTGCATTCATTCCAGGGCTGAACATGGGGATACAGATCCAAAGCCATTACTCATTAGCTTAAAGAAATGCGTAGCACAAGACAAAAAGTCATCAATCTTCAAAGTTCTCATATTAAAGAACAAGATCAGGAATTTACCAATCACAACTGTGATAATCTTAGAATGGGATATGCACAAGTTTGTATCGTTTCCATACAAAATTTGAACAGAAAAGAGATAGACAAGGAAAACATCTTATCTAATCCAAGCTCACAACTAATAGCATGTGTGGTCGAAATCCAATCTGAAGTAGGATGCAAACTGTGAGACTGAACCTTTGATCTAAGTATGATTTACATCTTTCAAGCTTCATAGTTATTACTTTATATTTTGATTATTTTCCCTGCGGCTTTTTTCTCATTTGGCTTATTACTTCATCTTATATTTTTCCTGTGGCTTATTACTTCATCTTATTACTTTATATTACTTTACAACCAGCCTCCACTCCATCACTGCGACAATCTACGAATGGGATGTTTCAAAAGCTCAAAGCCTTTTCCAAGAGGAAGTAAGGTAGAAAACAGAAAAGAAAAACCCCATCTAATCCAATCACTAAGCAAGCTATTAAAAGTACAACTACATGGTATTCAGAGATGAGCCAAAACTTCCAAACTCAAAAATAATAACTTCGAATTGCCAAGTAGTCAATAATGGAAGCAATAAGAGAAAAAAATCCTTTTAAGTTCTCAGTTTCTTACCACATCACCTCGAGAAATTCCAAGTTGGGCTAGAGCAGAAGCAAGTCTGGTGCATCGTTCAAGTGTCTCTCTCCAAGTGTAGACGATGTTTCCATACACAACAGATGGTCTGTCCCTGTAGACTATGGCTGAGCGCTCCAAGAAGCTGATCGGAGAAAGAGGAACATAGTTAGCGGAGCACTTAATCGCACCCTCCATCAATTGCACAATCAGGCAGCACCACAAACTAAGTATAACGTGTCTATCTGAGAATTTGGTCCTTCAGGAATCTGGACTTGTATAAGGATCAATCACCCAAACTATCCAACTCTTCACTGTGAGATTAAGTAGAATAGCTGCAGAAAGAGCAATGTCAGGAGAGAAACTAGCAAAGAAATAAGGTAAGTATTGGACGTCTAATATACCAAACTTTGAGGTAGGTGCAATGGCGAAAACAAAAAAGAATGTTGACTCTATAATATGCTAAAGGTGAAGTCATTGCCCTGAAAAAATCTGTAGAGTTGACATTGTAAACATCAAACTATAAATGGCAACTGTCTCCATCACCATTAATATATACGTCGACAAGAGTAAGTTCCACATATACTAACTACCATTCAGCACTAGCAGAACATAAAAATAAAGACATGAAAACCTATATTGAACAAAATGGACGGTAAAGCAGAACTTCATTTCATTGTGTATTCCATGTCTGGTTTCATTGGCAAACTTTCTTTCTTACTGGAAAGTTCTCCTAAATCAAACTAACCCACATCTTTAATTGAGAACCCAAGTCAAAGAAAATAAAGACTACGCACATCTTTCATCATAAACTAAGCAAAATCAGAATGGAGATAAAGCCATGAAGGTAATCAGAAATGAAGAACTAGAAGGAGATAAGCTACCTGATCACTTGGTTCTGGGTCACAGAATCAATCTTCAACTCTCATCAAGCTCTGTCGATATTAGTGGAGGTAAAGGAGGTGCTATCTGTGGTTTGTAGTGTTGTCTGGTATGGGTTTCACAAGTGGCATCGTCATGTTAAAACATGGGGGGTCGGTTAGTTAAATATGTTTCTTCAACTGAATATACCCGTTACCAGAAGACAAAATAAAGTTAAGGTGCAGAGTTTTTTTGTTTTGTTTTTTTTTTTGGAAAATTCTATTCATATCTCTATGTAGAAAATAGATTATTAAAATATATATATATAGTGCACTTGCTTGATCATGATCCTTAAAATGCGTTCCAAATTCACAATTTGGACATTAAGACGCTCACCGCATCGACATCCAAAACGACATCCCAACCAGGCCACTCAAGAATTTGTAAAGAACAATGTGTAAAATTGACACCAATTGATCGAAAGACAGTAATAGCTCCACTAATAATGTGACAGACCATCCATGGCCGAGTTAGCAGCAGTCGTTCTAGCTCAGTATAATTTCTCACTAAAATCTGAGGAGGCATTATCTGTAGGCAGCCTAACATAAACAGACTGAAATGCAGCACGCCTGACATGCAGCCATGACTTTTACAAATGACCCTGTCTTGATTATATAGACATATCACTAGGAAATTGTTATCAGCTAGAAGCCATCTCTCGGAAAGTACAGGAGTGTTATGGTTGGCCATCAGTTAGTCAGTTACCACCTCCATTGCACAAGCCGACCAAATCCATCATTGTCGAATATAAGACTTCCAGGGTTAGATGGCCTAAGAACTTCCTAGACTCGGATGCACCATCAGAGTTATCCATATTCAGTTTTCGTTCTTCTACAAAACCATCCTCCATGACCAACCACCATGAGATGCATCCTTCCGTATCTTCTGGATCCACATGTGCCACCAAGCTTAGTGTTTCACCCTGCTCTAGCTCAAAAGACAAACATAGGAAGTCCCAGTTTGCTTTTATTCCAACCATTAGAGCTTCTTCATGGAGCCAGCGTATAACCTGGCTTGCAACCTGTTGTCAAAGCCACAACCATTTTAGTTACACAAGTGTCTAGCTAACCAATGTATCTAATTCATGTGGTACATAATTGGTCAGCTGTACTTATACACATTTAAACTTACATTTACCTGCTGTAAGATTATCACAGAAAGATCGGCCAAATCACAGTCGTATCTATTTATTGAGCAGACTTCCTGGGAAGCCCCTTTGAACAGGCCTACAACATTAGGAGCACCTTCCCCATCGACATTGATGCAATCATCAGTTACAACCACCTTAGTATGAAACTGAGCTTTGGTAACATGCTTTGCGTGATGTGAGTCTGATGCTCGGATTTGGCATGCGTGTAGAATAGGTTGAGGTATCTTCACAAAGAGTGTCCATGATGATGTCCGTGAATGCCAAGTAGGATGAGATGTCAACTGCATATATGGTACACCTCGAACCTACAGAATCATGGATACTACTGAGGAAATTTCGACCATAGACAATATTCAAAAGTTGGAATAGGAGAGTTGAGGACTTTACCACATTTTCCAGCTCCATTAGAACTTTGTTTGAAAATATTCGATGAGCCAAAGACATGCAGAAATGACCAAGAAGACCAGACCCTTCTTTTGCTGGTTGGCCTCGCTGCTTCGCTTTGAGAAATACATGCTGGTGAAATATCTGTAGCAGATATATTTCACAACTAATTTGGTTGGGAATAATTGACTTTTTCTTTGGGGTATCCGGTTTGTCTTCTGGTAAATTAAGCCCATCCAGGGTATCCAAAGGCAGAATTGCATTCTCTAAATTCTGGGTGCTTGGACTGTCAACTGTTTCCTCACCTTGACTAGTCGGGACAAGGGATATGAACACAGAGGTTTCTTGACCTATATTCATCTGTAAGTAGTTTTCCTGTATTCCAGTAACAGTGACTCCTAAAGATTGGTTACATGCTTCACGATTTACCAAGTCAAATACCTGCATCAAAACAGTGAACCGCAGTCAAGCCATAGTAAAAAAATATATATGTGAACGAGAGGTAAAGAAGAACAGAAATAAGAAAAGATCATACCTGCTCACTGAAGATTGCTTGATGAACCTCGCGAAGAAGTGAATGTGTTTCTTTAACACACTCATCATCACTTACAGATTCTTTGTCAGCATCACTTGGGGAGTGGGTTTTGGTTTTACTGGACTCAATTGGCATATCATCTGTATAAGCACCTAGAAAACCAAACTGAAGAGAGCGATATGACTTCGGAGGCAAATGTATCGCCAGCATGCCAGCTGAGTCATGGTCAACACAAACTGTGGACAGAGGGGAAGGCCGAAAGATACCAGCTGGATCATATAATAAATTATCAAACAGGTCTATGGTGAAGCCTTCATTTCCAGAAGCTAAAGCTACTGCACGCTGCCGCTTAACTTTCCAGTTCTGCTGCAACCTATTTGTTTGTCAACATAGAAGATAGACAGAGTATGTTGAATATTATTGCAATTATAAATATTGTTCCAATTACAAAAAGTGTTGAGAAATAATGAAAAATTTCCGAGGCTTCCATGAGGAAAAGATACATTTATTACAAGTCGGAACATATGAGCCATCTTAACTACCTCCCTTTGATTCCACAGAAGATCCCCTTTCTTTTTTATTCAGTACCTAGCAAATCGCTTTTTTTGTTGGACTAACCCCATATTTTATTTTTAATTAATTAACGGCCAAGATATTCTATAACCTGAGCTTGTTCCACACCATAGTCAATAGCATTGTTCTCAAAGATAGTAAGAAATTTCAATGCTATTATTTTATCTCTTTCCTCAGAGATGCCAAGGGTGTTCTGCTTTGGTTGGCTCGTTGCAGTAATGAAGAGAAGAATGAGAATACTTCGGTCTTGGTTGAATTTATTTAAGTTTGAGGTTTTAGTTTAGCAGAAATCACAAAATCCTTGAGTACGTGAAGAAAGCAACAAGAGTTAAGATGCTTATGAGGTTACTTGGAAGGAGTCAGGTAGAAAGATGTATATTGCATGAAATAAATTTATATAGACATCAAGACACAATGTGCGCTTCGCTTCACTCTCCAAGCATCTGGTGCATAAAAAAATGGTAGACTCACCTGATTAGTGCACCATAAAATCTTGCTTCCCTGGCCATCTGTTGCTCCAAAGCATTGGCAGACTGCTTAAAGTATTTTCCAAGATGCTTCAACAGAAAGGACAACATTTGTATAAATAAAAGTACAGAACTTAAAAATGAGAATCAATTTTTCATAAATATGAGCTCCCATCTATGCCAAGTTTAGGAAAACAAAATTGGTACCCTAAAGCACTGTAGCTTGGTGGCGGCAGAAACAGCAAGATCAGACAGAGTCTCATTAGGTAATGACTTGGGCCTGGTCATGCTAGCTACTGTAACCGCATCATTAGCTTCCACCTATGTAACAAGATAAAACAAGATTAGTCGAACCACCTTCCATTCTAATCTTGTCTTTTCCGCTTATCAAATATCTCCATTATATCAGTAAAATGTTATTCAGTCATAACATTCACAGGTCATAAGAGAGAGAGAGAGAGAGATTTTACAGTGTTGATGAGGTCGACGATGACAGAGAGCTCCTGATGAGCGAGCTGGAGATTGTCGAGCATGCTCTGGAAGTCCCATTGGGCGGCGGAGGTCTCTCTGGAACGCTTCTTCTGCTTGCTCTTGTCGTCCTTCTCGACTGCCCAGGCAAAATCGATTCTCCGAATCAGCGACTCCCGCTTCTCCTTGTACCCTACTTGGCTGTGAGAGAGAAAGCCGAAAACATAGATTAGAGGCTTGTGCTTGGAAAATAAGCAGAAGCCAAGGAAAGGAAGAGAAAGATTACGGTGGAAATCTTTCGAGGCCGTTTTCTTCGATGACGTCGAGGCGCTTGATGGGGAGCTTGTCCAGAGAGATTTCCAGTTTACTGTCCATAACTTCGCCTTCCTTCCTTGCCAGTTTGAGACAACTACGGGAAGAAGACTATAGATAACATTAGTGGTGGGCCTTTCGGGCCGGGTTGCTATCTTTATTCTTCACCGTCCGATGAAGTTGATCTGTTGCCATGTGTATTTGTTGGTCGTTTACTCCAGCCATGTTTCCTTTCTCCTTTGTGAACGACAGAACAAAGTTTCGATTTGCTGAGAGAGAAAGAATAGGCCGACGGCAAGAGGAAGATGGATGCAATTCCGGGTTATTGTGACGGTATTCCGAATTGATAAAGCTTTCTGAAGCAGACCAAGGTGTCCTCCAGGTAATCTTTTCAACTTCAATTTTATTTTAGAGCTCTCCGTGGTTCCTTTTTGTGTTCGATTTTATGTGAACTATGTTTCGGTGTGTTGGGTCTGAGCTGGTCCAAAATGGAAAAACATTACAACAATGAGTGCTCAAGTATTTTGAAGGTGGATTTTTCATGCTCATTTTTGCACAACAGAAACAAACTGAATGTATAGTTACTCTCCCAAATGGTTTCTCATAGCCAATGACTGATCATGTATTACCACTAATATACATCGTCTTTAACTTTTCCTTGGATAGCTTACTTTTGTGAACCTAGAGTTCAAGAAAATTGACAACCCAGGCATCATGTTTCAACAGTATCAGGAGGATACTTTTACTTTAAAACCTGTAGATGTGTTTGTAGCTTTATTGTTAATCTTAGTCTTCCTTATCAAAGCCAGTTGGATAACTAGCATGATCGATAAGACCATCTGGAAACAATGATTTTACAGCTTCTGTGTTTTTTCTATGTGCTTTGCTGCAGGTACAGGCTGCTTGCTGGAACAGACAAGCTAGGTCGGTGGAGTGCACGTCTACAGTGATGGGCCGGGTTGCATATTCTGGGCTTTTGAATCGGTGAGGTTGCCATCTGTTGTTTTGTTTAACTTCCATCTTACCAAAAGGCAAAATCAACCTTTATTGACTGATAGCAGCAGAGACAGAGACGGAGAACGACGGAGGCAACAATCCAATTCCTCGCGCTGCGCCTTTTGCAGTAAAGATTTTCTAGGCCGAGTTTTTTTCTTAGTATTTGTTGAATTTCCTCATTTAGTTGGGTATTTCGGTCTTAGTGGGTGATTATGCTTCCCTTCTTGGATATCTGCTTACTTTATTCAATTCAATTATAGCAGAGCAAGTTAGGGATTGAGTTTAGCGTATTTGACTTTGCTTTTTCAGAGGGCAGAACAATTTGGGTTTAGCCAGCCAAGTTGTTTCATACCTGCTATGGATTGTGGTTTTGGGGTTTGTTTTTACATGCGACTTGGGTTTTCAATTTGGTGTTTGTTTTCTTTGGGTTTGAAAATGCAGATATTTATTTAAGGATAGCAGTTGCAGTAATTGCTATGATTTTCATTTGAGAGTTGTCTTTTTCTTTGCTTTGTTCAGGGAACCAAAGAGAGCATTTATTGACACCAGGAAAGAGCTATTGTTTCCAGTACCAGAGAAGAAATCAAGAGGTACAGAGTGTTTAAATTCAGTCAGGATGTTTTGCTCTAATGATTAGCTATTTTATGATTAAAATTGGTGAGGGCCTAAAGACTCTTCTGGAGTCTTTGTCTGTTTAATGCTTCAGCCACATATCTGAGAGTTGTTAGTATCATAAGTCATGTTGGGTTCAGGAGTAGTGTTGCTCTTCCGTGCGGGGTCTTTTTAAGACCTCAGGAGTGATTAATGAATGAGCATGACAAAACTGTAACTAAATATTAAAGAACAATAAAACAGAAACACAATAACAAAGAAAAAAAGGCCTGCAACTAACTTACCCTGTAACTCCAAAAGTTCATTAGCAATATTGTTCTTCACCTAATGAACCTTCACAGTACAAGTATGTAGCATTTCTGTAGCATTCTTGGTTGTTCACCATGGGGATTCACTATTTGAGAAATAAGTAAGGTATCGTCACGACTACATTTGCGAATCCGAGTTTGCTGCTCCAACCATTAGCAAACTAATATCTATTTCGTTTTTATATTCCATCTGAGAGTTGCAAGAGACAAATAATCTAAGCAAGTATGGTCAATATTGCCACTGCCTTGAATGTGTTTGCTACATTTGTTTTTGAGGAATTTTATGCAGAGTAGATGTACAAATGAGAGTTGTTTGAGTTGAAAGAGTGCAATGACATCTTATGTAGTATTTTCTATAATTTCACATACATATTTGGACTCATAGCAGTACAATAGAAGTAAGTGATACTACCATATGAAGCAACTCGCTACAATTTTTACTTATACAACCATTAATATAGCGCTGCTGCAATGCTGAACAAGAGTGTTTTCTCCATAATCATATCTGAAAATTCCTATCAGCTTTCTGAATAGTTCTGCTGTATTTTGCGGTCTCATAGCTACATAACAGTATTCACATCCACAGCCTTTAGCTTTTACAATTCACTGCTTTCCTAAAAGAAGATGACAGATTATGCTGATCGGCTAACAAATTTTCCACTATTGCAGCTTCTATTAATTGATCCAAGACGAGTACTTATCTGACTCGTTTCTTTTGCGCGCATTTCTACCCGCTGCAACGCGTGGTCCCATGACCTAGTCCTTTCTAACAGACAAAAGCAAGCTGTGGAGAAACAACAACGGAAGTAGTGGTGACGATATGGGCCGCCAAAGGCTGCTTCTTCATGTGAGAACCCTCACCACCTTCAAACAAGACCACCCAGTTCTGCTTCACTCTCACACTTCCCCATCATCAAACCACTCCTTGGAAAATGGTGTTACGATCAAGCCTACTTCCCTGTCGGATTCTCTTTTGGTCGAGAAGGTTCTGTCGGGTTTGAAGCTCGGTAATCTCAATTCTTTACGCAACTCTCTGTTTCAGTTAAACCCACTTCTTGTTGTTGAACTTGTTCACCGTTGCCGCGATAATTTGCAAGTGGCTATGAAATTTGTTGACTTGATTAGGTTAAACTGTCCCGATTTGAAGCACACGTCACAGTCTTTGAGTGCAATGATTCACATTTTAGTCAGGGCCCGAAGGGTCTCAGATGCTCAGGGTTTAATGCTTAGAATGGTTAGGAAGAGTGGCGTCTCCCGTGTTGAAATAGTTGAGTCTTTGGTTGAAACCTGCGGCTCGAGCTACTTGGTTTTTGACTTGTTGGTTAGGACTTATGTGCAAGCTAGGAAGTTGAGAGAAGGGTTCGAGGCGTTTAAGGTACTTAGAAGCAAGGGATTGTGTGTTTCGATAAATGCTGGTAATAGTCTTCTTGGTGGGCTTGTGAAGGTTGGGTGGGTGGATTTGGCATGGGAAGTATATGGGGAAGTTGTTAGCGGTGGTGTTCAGGTGAATGTGTATACACTAAACATTATGGTTAATGCCTTGTGTAAAGATGGTAAAATCGATAGGGTTAAGTCATTTATATCGGAAATGGCTGAGAAGGGGGTTTGTACAGATCTTGTGACATATAATACTCTGATCAATTCCTACTGTTGTGAAGGGCTTGTAGAAGAAGCTTTCGAGTTAAAGAACTCTATGGCTTCTAAGGGTATGAGACCTGAGCTTTTCACATACAATGCTATCATGAATGGGTTATGTAGGGTAGGAAATTATGCAAGAGCAAGGGAAGTTTTGTATGAGATGTTGCAGAATGGATTAAGTCCTGATACGACTACATTTAATACACTGCTGGTTGAGTGTTGTAGAAAAGATAATATTTTAGAGGCTGAAGAAATTTTCCGTGAAATGTCATGTAGAGGTGTTGTTTCTGATTTAATCAGCTTCAGTTCAGTAATTGGGGTGCTTTCCAGGAATGGACATAGTGATCGTGCACTATTGTATTTTCAAGATATGAGAACTGCAGGCTTGGTTCCAGATAGTGTAATCTATACTATCCTTATAGATGGATATTGTAGAAATGGTAAGGTGGTAGAGGCGTTGAAGTTGCGGGATGAAATGCTTGAGCAAGGCTGTGTGGTGGATGTTGTTACCTTCAATACTATTTTGAATGGACTTTGTCGGGAGAAGATGCTGGCTGATGCAGAGAAACTCTTCAATGAGATGATGGAAAGGGGTGTCTTTCCAGATTTTTATACTTTCACAACACTTATTCATGGTTATTGTAAAAACGGGGATATGACTAAATCCTTAAGTTTGTTCGAGGCAATGACTGATAGAAATATCAAACCTGACATTGTCACATACAACACGTTGATCAATGGGTTCTGCAAAGTAGGTGATATGGATAAAGCTAAGGAGCTATGGAGTGACATGATTTCTAGAAGAGTACTCCCTAATTACATTTCATATGGCATTCTTATCAATGGATTCTGTAGCACGGGACTTGTCCGTGAGGCGCTTCGTTTGTGGGACCAGATGGTTGAAGAAGGTATCAAACCTACTATAGTGACTTGTAATACTATCATAAAGGGCTACAGCCGCTCTGGTGGCACAGAAAAGGCATATGAGTTCTTAGCCAAAATGATTCCAAAAGGAATTTTTCCTGATGGTATTACTTACAATACTCTGATTAATGGATATGTAAAAGAAGACAATCTGGACAGAGCCTTTTTTTCAGTTAAAGAGATGGAAAAGCAAGGACTACTTCCAGATGTGATTACATACAATGTCATTCTTTATGGGTTCTGTAGACAGGGTAGACTGCATGAAGCTGAATTTGTTTTGCGAAAGATGATTGAGAGAGGTGTAAATCCTGATAGATCCACTTATACTTCATTGATAAATGGACATGTGTCCCAGGAAAATTTGAGGGAGGCATTCCGCTACCATGATGAAATGCTGCAGAGGGGATTTGTACCAGATGATGAATTCTAGTTTACTATATTACATTCGGCCTAGGGGTCCTGCACTGTTCACGTGAACACTGACTACAGTAGTGGGTCGGGCCAGGTTGTTATGGGTCGGACAAGTTTTCTTCTCTACTTCCACGTTACCAAAAGAGAACCACGCCTCTTTCTCCTTCCATCTTTTTCTACACTCTTCTCCCAAGCAAAGAATCGGAAGGCCGAAATCAACGATAGCAGCGGTGCTCAAGCAAAGGATTTAAGACTGGCAGATTCATTTCAGAGACGCACTGCGCCATTTGCAATGGAGATTTTCCAGGCCAAGTCTTTTGTATGTGTTTGTTGACTTTCCTGATTTAGGCCCAGTTTGGGATTGATTCCCAAGCTGCTTTTGGGGTCAAAAGTAATTCTAGGCCTAATTTTAAGTGTTTGGTAACAACCCATAAAACTGATTTTAGAAGAATTGATTCTCTTAAAAGTGGATTTTGGAGAAGTAGGGTAAGAGATGCTTTTGCAGGAATCAGTTATATTTGTAACAAATGGTAATATTTGTTTTTTTTAGATTGTGATATACTAATCTAATTAAATAATAATCAATCATTTACTATGGTGTTAAGAAATCTTATGTAATATTGTGGATTAACTTTATAATTATATACAAAAGAAACAATTATTTATTTTAATATCAATTTATAACCATGCCTATTTTTGTCATTATACCATCCAAAACAATTTTTACTTATAACTCACCAAATACACGAAATTGATTTTTGGTTCTCACAACACTTTTAAAAAACAGTTTACCAAACACCTCAGCTAATTCTACTCACAGCAGATTCAAAAGCAATTCTGCTCACAGCAAATTCAAAAACAATTCTGCTCACAGCACAACAATCCCAAACTGGACCTTAGTTGGGTAATTCGGATCAGATTCTACACTTAACTATTTCAATATGAGTTTCGACTGGGTAATTCTACTTGTCTTCTTCGATATCTGCTTACTTTATTCAATTGAATTATTTATTCGATCATCGTCTTGCAGAGATTAACACAAAATTGGAAATTGAATACAAGATTATGGATTGATCTAAAGCCAAGGCAAGAGGGGATGGGAACAAGCTCTATGTAATTGGGTATTCATGTAATTTTTTTGACTTTTTGGTTTTTAATTTGAGTTTTGATTAACAAATCCTTTTCACGTCAGGAGTAATTGGGTCTTATTACTTATAAAGAGTAACATCAATATGCAAATCAGGGGCACCGAAGGCTCTGAATGAAAGCCTCATCTCAAAATCGATTGTCAAGGTAAAATATTTTTCAAACTCTGTTTGATCTGAGTCATGGGCCATTCAGATAATTCTGTGTTTTCAATTTTGTGTGTGTGTGTGTGTGTGTGTGTGGTGATTATCACCTTTTGCATTTGTATCAATTGTTCTTATCATCTATATGGTTCTAATTATTCTCCTAAATGAAGCAGGCATTAGAAGCTGCGCTACAGCACATGTGTTTCTAATGACACAGATTTTGCTTTTGAGAACTTAGAACAGTAGACAACTATGAGCAGTATGATAGATAATGTGTTTAAATTTCACAGGATTTTGAGGCTTAGAGACTCCAGTGGCCATCAGTAATGATAGTGATGAGTAATAAGTATTATCTGGGATGCTTTGAATTTTATGCATGCATATTGTCGACTTGGATTTGAGAATGTGAAGCTACTATCTATGCAATAGTCTGTATAACTTGGGAAAATCAGTAGGAATTCGAGATCAAAACGACAGAGGCGAAATTTGGAGTTAAAAGGGAGAAGGTTGAGAAGCTTTAGTGATTTAGGCAAAGACTCACTCACCTATGTTCTTAACTACAGTGCAGGGAACAGTTCTTAACTACAGTGCAGGTTGCCAGTTGTTTCTGCCTTACATGCCAGATTACTTCGATGTGTCTCTTCTGACGCTTCCTTCTTTTTCTTGTCTTTTTGGTTTCGTCACAACAGAGATGGAGAGACTGAAAGAGATTTGAGTATAGCGGTGAGTCTATGGTCTTAGTTTCAGTCAAACGAGAAGTTCTTTAGGGTCTTTTGGGTCCATTTTCTTTTTGATCGATTTCTTTTGATGTCTGTAGATTCTGTGATCGGTTGCTGTTCATAGAAGGGAAAGTTTATCAAGGCCAAGAGAGGTATTGCATCTGCTCTGGGTAATTTGTTTACAAATTGTTGGAAGTGATACAAGCTGTTTTGGTACTTGCTTTTGTTGCAAAATACCTTACTAATCGATGGTGATTTTCATGCGTTAATCCTGGTGCCTCGTATTTCACACTTTATATTCTTCTTGGTTTCTGAGTTATATGAATATGCATTCTTTTGTTGCTAATATTTCTTCTTTGTTTCTGGTTTCCAGTCAGGAGGTTCTTCACCACCCTTGGATGCCACTTCCAACCAACCTCTTTTCCTGTATGGCACTACAGGTTTACCTCAAACACACTTTTCATTGTATGATTTTCGATACAAGATATTTCACCGCGTGATTTCTTTGCTAATATAATTTTGCCGTTTTTGGGATTAATAGCAGCTTCGCTTTGCTATTCTTCTGTAAGTTCAATTCATCTCCTCTAGTTTGAGAATAAAATACTGTTCATACTTATGGACCTAATTAGAGTATATAACTAGAACTAAGGAATGATAATGACATGACTAATGAATTTCCCCTCTTACGTTTGTAGGTTAAACACAAGTTTGAGATAGAAGATGCAGAGGAAGACACGACTAAATTTGACGAAGTGACCGTTGCCAATGTGAACATCCTAAAACACACTAAAAAAGTCGGTCACTGAAATGACATCTACAAAGAATATATAGTGTGGTAAACTCACTGTGCTTAAACCCTATTTCTATCTTTCAACAAGAAAGTTATATAGGCAGTTTAAGGATCTTTCAAATTTTGTTTCAGATTTATAGAGCATCTCTACAGTAACCCTCTGCAGTAAAAGCCTTTTATTGATCAATACTGCTCCACTGTGGTCGATGAAGTAACCCAGGTAATTTTTTAGTTTCACAATTTATTTGTTTTTGTGGTCTTTTCTTATGTAGTTTTGTATTTTTTAAATTATTATGCAATTGGTTTATGTCTATATGAAACCTTGATTATAATACCTGTATTTATATAATTATATGACACCTTCCATTTTGGCAGCTTAGAAGACAAGTTGATTGTTTTATTCTCTGACAATCTTAAACTGTGCTAATTTGAGGAGCAATCAGCTTTCAAGCACAAGACTTTTCTGTCAAGGTATAAATTTCTTGAGGTGTTAAATTTCGATGTCTTTTTTCATCTCTTTCTCTCTGTATGTTATTTTTTGTCAGTATGCTTACTTTATCAATCTTATTGAGCTATTTGTTGGATTTACATCCAAACTTATCAGTATTCTTCTGTTTTTGTAGGTCCCAATTGAAGTCGCCAGGAGTCAAATTCGTATTTAAGGTCTGTGTTATTTTCCTTCTGCTTGAAAGGTATGTCTTTTTACTCCTGTTTTATTTAAGGGTGTGTTTCATCATTTGGGGTTTGATACTATTGATTATTGTTTATTTAGTTCAGCTGCGTTTTGGTAGTTTTTGTTGGCAGAGAAAGATAAGATATACTGAAATAAAATGGTGTTAAGTTATTGAAACTGTACTATAGTTTGGCTATTTTCTTTTTGGCTGTGCATCTATTGGATGTTGTTTGCTCCGATACTCTTTTGTAATTATTTTTGTACATTCTCCATTCTATCGTATTAAAAGTCAAGGGGTGTAACTTCCCCTGTGATTTGTAATTGTTATTCTATCTTCTGGTTTCTAATTTCTTCAATATATGTGCTTTGGTTCATTGTAGTTCTGCTATTACCAATTACAGTCTTCCAAAATTTGTTTTGATTTAGTCATCTTTGCTCTAAATTGTTTCAGAATTCATATACACATTTCGTGGTCGTGTTCTTCTTCTGTTGTTTCTCTATTTACTGTTTTGCAGTCTCTTTGTTTTCTCTTAGAATTTCTTTTAATTGTCTGACTCAATTTGTTATCTCAGTCCTGATTATTGTTGTGTTGAATTTTTTAGCTAATTGGTTTCTTGCTAATTTGCAGATTCGGATGAGGGATAGCTGTGAGACAGCTACGACATGCTGCAACTCTTTTGATCTCAGGCAGAGCACATTTGGTGAACTGTGAGCTATTGACTGCAACCGGCTTAGAATAAGGTAAATGACTATTGCATTTTGTTTTAGCAATAAGCTTTCATCTTAAATGTTCCATTTAAAGGTGCCTCACTTTTTGGTTAATTACTTGATTTACTTCTCATTTGTTCGAATTCAGAAACTTGATGTTTTTACGTAATCAATGATTCCAATTTGGTGTGGAACTTTGTGAATCCTGTGTGTTAGTGTTGCTCATTTTGATATTCTATTGTTTTTCCGTTCTAAAGGTTCAGATGGAAAAAAATTTCTTTCAGTTTGAACACTACTTTTTGTTTAGCAATTATTATCCAAAGAATTTCAAACCAAAACAAAAGTTTGTTCTTTTTTACTGAGATTTTCGTCTTCCACAGATTTTGTGCGAGGTTTGGATTACATATGGCAATCACAGAACTTCTTGGTTTTAATTTTGAATTTCAGCCAAAGCCATAATGAACATTCTTAGTTTGCATTGAATTGTACTAAAAGCCTTTTTAAAGAAATCAGAACGATGCTCATTAGTCTGTAAGTTCTTAGTTTGCAACATTCTTAGCTTATATCTTTCGGATTCCATTTTATTAGTTTATTGGATTGTGTTTCCACTTTGCTTTTGGTTATTCTGCTAAAAGGTGTAAGTGAATAAGAGAATAACTTGGAGTTTTGCCAATTCTTTCCACATAATTAGAGGAATGAAGCTCTAGGTCTTCAATAAAAGGTTTTCCTAGACAGAGGTATGTAGCCCTCTGATGATCGGTTAAATAAACTGATGAAGACTTTACCCATCATATAATTGATGACTGAATAACTTATTTGTTTTTTGTCTATAAACAGTTTATCAACAACATGCTGATCAGCCTTCATGCAATAATGCAGCCATCTCGGCCAAATTGGAGCCATCATAGCTTCCAGTGCCTTCAAGACTTAAATTATGTATCAATTGTATAACAATGCAACTTGCAACTTTTGGCTTCTACTGTTATATAAGCTTTATATTCTATAATTACAACGTACAAGTAGTTTTTCTTTTTAATGGAATACCACGTACAGTAGTTGATAGTCGTGATTGTGACAGTACAAGTGTAATAGGAAGGATGGTACAAATATTATTCTCTTTTTTATTTTCATGTTCCAGCCATTCATTACCCTGCAATTATTATGTTCAATGATAGAAAAGACCCGCAGCAAAGTGCAGGCACTCTACCTAGTTAGATTCTAGTTCCCTATTAATTTACACTTAGTTCTTACTCTTTTACAGTGTATGCTACACTTTCACCTTTCAGAAATCAAAACCTTGTGCTTCAAATACATTATTACATTTCCCATATCCCTGATAGTCAAATTCAGCATGTTTTGTATCTTCTGGCTAGCTTTAGCAGTTGCCATGGCATGATGCACCCACATGGTAGTTCTGTTAACTGTGTCTTCAGAAGTTCAAGATCTTCATTAAGTTTAGCGTTGGTCTCTGTTAATAATTTGTCTTTGGCTTCTGCTTTCGACTCTTTTTCTTTCAGATCTTTGATAACATTTTTCATTTCACTAATTTCATTTTTAAGCGAATTCACCTTTTCACTTAAAGTAAACGTCACTTGTTCTGAAGTGTGTGGTCTCACTTTTAGATCCTCTTCAATTTCTTTTGATTCAGTCAATTTCTTTTCAAGTTCCATTTCTCTTGCTAAAGATTTCTCTAGCATCCTCAAATTATGTCTTTGCTGTTCAACAATTTGAATTTCCACTAGTACATTCTTGCTTGAAAAAACATCATCTTCTACACTGCCGAATACTTCTTTGTCGTTATTCCCTGTCAATATGCATGACTAAAATGGACTAAAATCAAGACTTACTCTCTATATCTTCTAAACCTTTATCCACCAAAGATGGTTAGAGAAACATTTATAGTCTACCGCTAAGTTTCTTACCAACCTCATGATTTGCATGTATTAGAGCAAATGACAGTAACACTCCCTAAAATTCATATTATGCACTAAAGGATAACCTGGCATAGCTTACCCCTATAAAATCCCTGCAAATCCCATCACCATATTCACAACAATTGAAAAGCTGATGATGTTGAAAATAATTTCAAAATCATAGTGAATGAGAATAGTAGCTAGCTTACAATTTTCTTCTCCATCAGAGCATGAAAATGTCCTCTGGAACCTCAGAGACTGCATCTTGATTTCAGAGACCTGTTCTTGTAACTGCTTCAAAGACTCCTCAGAACTGTGCAACCTTTCTTTTCTTACTTTGAATGTTCCTCCCAAATATGTGTGTGAAGATAGTAACTCTTGGGAAACCGTGATCTCAGTTTGAAGTAAATCCACGAGGTCATCCAATTCATCTACCTCTGAGTCTAAAATTCTAGATAAGAGAGTGAACTCCATAGCCTTCTCAACATAATCAATTGTTGCTTGTTCTTCCTTAGATATAAATGCCTCAAAGTCACTCTCCTTAGTTGCCACACGCATCATAAAACCACTTAGATTAAGCAACTTCTCGGAAGCACATACCAGACCCAACTCAACTCCAGTTATAGCCTCGTCCATTTCTTGTGACATTGTTATAACTATGCCATCGAATGAGACCCTTTCAAGACTATCAAGTTTATTCAGCTCTACATGAGTAGCAACATAATCCATTTCAACAACACAACTATTCAAATGGTTGTAGAACCTGAACATCAATATAACAAGACAATTAAGTGCAACAGAAATACAACTAATGTTAAAGAGTTACTGCATTATGTACAAAAGACCTTGAAAAATTAGGTTAATAGTTCTTTTACGTTAAACTCTAATCCGAAAGTTTGAAATTGCCTCAGTATTATGCAACTTGTACAATATTGAGAATTACTTTGATTCCAAAAACAATGTCTGATATTTACGGTTAAGAATTTAGGTACCAGAGTTTGCAATCTTGGATAATCATAAGCCTATATATGTTCACTTACTGCTGCAATTGTATGAAACTCAACCGATGGATCTGATGAGAATAGAAAATATCAAGCAGATTGTATGCATTTACATGTCCATATTAATTATAAATCACCAACATTTCAACAATTAGATAACCAATGAATACGCCTACAACTTTTTATATATCAAGCATTGCAGATTCACAATAGTCTTTTATGTCACTTAGTATATTCTCAGCGTTCAAGAAATCAAACCTACACTTTATAAGACAAACAATATATAACACTAAATCCTAGAATCCAAGAATTCTTTGTTTCTCATATGGTGCTGAAATTCCAAACAATATCAATCTAAGTAAAATACAACAAACTTTACAAACAATTCAAAATAACGAGGAGAGACCCAGACCTGAAAATTCTAAAACATAAGTCTCTTCTCTGCTTGATCAAAATCCTTCAGAAAAAAATAATCAACCCTAAAATGAAGTCTCTTGGCGCTTGATCTCTCACGATCAAATTAATTCTCACTATCAAACCGTCTTAAGATTATTCAAATCTGATGAGAAGAACACAAAACATACCCTTCTCTTTCTATATCTCTATTTCTGTTTTTGTAGATCAAGCTGCGGATCAAATTTCAACTCTCTCTCTCTCTCTCTCTCTCTCTCTCTCTAAAATGACTAGATTAATCTTATCAAAACGACAACGTGAGCTACAATCCTTAAAATGACTTTTTAGAGCGAGCAAAGAAATTTGCATATATAATACAACAAACAGCATAGGAAGTTGATCATCAACAAACAACAATGGCTACCTGCATGCTCATTGATTCAAGCTCGAGCTCTTGTGATTTTTCTTCTCTTTAATTTAGCTCCTTTAATCATTGGAGAGCCTTAGTTGTGTTATCTTTTCGATCATTATAGATTGATCTTGTAAAAAATACATCAAGATGTGGGCAAAATTTAAAGCTTCAAAGACTAAAGGTACGTGTTTTAGGGAATTTTCTTCAATACCCTCATGAATATGATACCCTCATTTACAAATTTGATGATCAATTTTGTTGTCATTGTGGTAAATAGAGTGATTGTTTGAATAATCGTAGTTCTGTTAGTTGTCAATGTGGTAAATTTATTTAATACTATGTAAATATATGAAAAAAATATGTAGTAAATTTGTTGTCAATGTTGTAAATTAAAGGTAAGAAAATAGTAAATTTTGTTTAATTAATTGTAAATTAAAAATATATTATACATCAAGATACTGTAGACGAATCTGTGTTTTAGTACTTTCTTTATCTCTATCTGACCTCTTTGTAAATTTACACATATAAGTAGTCTCTTTAATTGACTCACAATATATAAAGCTAATAGATTTGATGGAATTAAACAGAGAATTATGCATGAGGGTTTCACCATGCTGTTTTTTTTTTTCCTAAAGAAGAAATAGGTGACAAAATTCAAGATCGACTGACCATATATTATGCAGGCATGCATGCACACATATCTCTATATTGATTCAATTTTGGACAAAAAAAAAGCTACAACAAAACTTAAATCTAGTTCATAATATTTTAATTGCGGAAAATTATGTTGAGATATACAATGTATGTTGATTTTTTTTTTCATGGTATGTAATTTTCTACAAAACTATAAAAAGAAATAGTTTAAGAAATTTTTGTATTTGTTTTAGGGAAAGAAGCTGTCAAAAATGTTCGGAAAAGTTTTAATCTAAACGAAGAGTACCGGAGTGCATTTAGAACCAAGTCTTATGCTGACATCTTCAATAAAGCTCAACAAACATGAGAAGACGTAATAAAACAACTCAACTAAAAAGTAATTCTCTCTACATTTTGAATGCACATCCAATGGTGTGAATATATATGCTTGATCAATAATTTACCGGTGAACATTTATGCTAATTTAAATAAAAATGGAGCTTAGGAAGGTATAATAATTGACTTGAGGGAATTCAAAAATAATTATGCACACGCGTGAGCGCAGCCCTCAAGCACGCGAAGAAGGAGGAGATAAGAGAGATGATACTAAGTAAGGAAAAGAAAAGAAACGAAGAAGAAAAAGAAAGAAATGAAAGGGGAGGGGAAAAGGAAGAAAGAAAAGAGAGGAGAGGGGAGCGCGACTCATCAAAAGAAAAGAAAGAAGAAAGGGCACTACCAGAAAAGGGGTCATAGCCGACGACGCCATCTCGTCGGCCATTTCCATTAAATCGTCGGCTATAGTCATAGCCGACGAAGTATCGTCGGCTATTCCGTCGTCGGGAATGCCCCGTCGGCTATAGTATAGCCGACGACACTGACGCTAAGTCGTCGACTTATAAACCACGAAGTATAGCCGACGAACAAAGCGTCGTCGGCTATTATGAGAACATTGCCGACGATAGAGTCGTCGGCTATAACTCTCCCCTAACCCCTAAACCCCGAAGTATAACCAACGACTCTATCGTCGGCTATAAGTCGAGGTATAGCCGACGAATTAATTTGTCGGCTATAACCTTCGCCGGCACCGGAAACGGCTTATTTTTGCCGGAAGCCGGGAGGTTATAGCCGACGAAATATGGTCCATTTCGTCGGCTATAACCCCTAAATATTTAAAAAAAAATTATAAATTTTGCTCGGGCCCAATTCCACTTCGTCTTCGGTTTGCCTGCAGAAAATCCACAAATGTACATCCAAATAGCCAACAAATATCCACATCAATCCATCCGTAATATCCTACTATACAAACCCCCTAACTAGCCATCTACGTACACTAACTACTCATCACCCCCTAAATGGATGGCGTCGTCGACGGGATCGTTCGAGTTCCGGTGGCTATGGCTACCCTGATCGCCTGGCGTACTCCGATGCGGGGGAGGAGTGGGGACGACGAAATCGGGCATCTATGGCGGAGGCGGGGGTTCCTCTCTAGCTCGCTGGGCCTCCCAAGATTGCCGCATCCATCGGTACATCTCCGCCGCGGCTGCGTTGCTGGCCAGCTGCACCGAAGCCTGCTGCTGGAGCGCCTCCACCGCCCTCGCCAAATCCGCCTGCGTCCTCTGCAGCTCTGTCTGCAAGTCTCTCCTCGTCGAAGCCGCACGCTGCGTGCTGGGATTGGCCGGCGTGTACTTCAGAACCCCATCTCCCGCCGCGCCTAGGCCTCTCTGGTAGAAGTAGTTGTTGCCAGTCCCTACCGCCGCGTGCATGATCTGAGAGGCCAAGCGCGGCTCAAGGGTGTCGATCGTGGAGGCAAACTGCACGATCGCCTCGTCGGACGCCCCTTCCCCCAGCGTCTCTCACGCGATCCTCAAGGTGATCGCGTCGGTCTTCGCATCTATTCTCGCCTAATTGACAAGAAAATATAATAAACGAATTAATAAAAAAAAATATATATATTAATTTAATGAAACACTTTTATTGAAGATGGGCGAATACTTACCACTTGGTCGGGACGGTCCGGATACATCTGCGCATGAATCCACGACAACGGGCTCGGCGGTCGGTCCCTCCTTGCAATCTCTGTCCACTGCCTCCAGGAGCGGGCGCCGCCGTGGTGGGGGTGCTCGTTCCTCTTGCGGTTGTCGTTGTTCGTCTTCGAGATTTTCTTTATTATAAGAACGAACATATAAACGCAAATATAAATTAGTAAGTAACTTAAAATATTAGGAACTAACCAAAAAAAAATTATTAACTAATTTAGTTACTAACTAATTTAGTTTAATTAGTAACTAACTAACTTACTAACTACCTAATTTAATTTAATTTAATTTAATTTAGTAACGAACTAACTAACTAACTTAATTTAATAACTAACTAACTAACTAATTAATTTAATTTAGTAACTACATAATTTAATTACTAAATAACATTAAAAAGTGATAGACTAGGCTAAATTTTCTTACCGAGACCCTGTCGCTCCCGAAGTAGGCTACCAGCCATAGCCACTCATACTCCCTGTACCGGAACTCATGGGGGGTTGCACCTCGCCCCAAGCCCTTCTCCACATGGTACGTCCTGTGGTGCGTCGACAGCTCGTTCTTCCACTCGGAGTACCTATATTAACAGAACACAACTGTTAGATATATTCGTACATCTTTAATCGTCTTCAATCTAACTCGAATGATAGTAAAATAACGCGAAACACATAACATGTTCTTCAGCTGCTCGTCTCTCCACCAGTCCAAGGTAGGATGGACTCTAAACCATTGCTGCAATATTATAAATTAATTAGAAAATATTTTTATATAGTTATAAGGACTCAATTCATAAATGTTTATTTTCTATAATAAAAATACGATTTAACTCACCGACAGTGCATTGTACACTCGCGCCTTGATGTCATCGTGCACAGAGCCCCAGTCGGGC
The DNA here is from genome assembly GCA_963682095.1 of Potentilla sterilis. Classification (NCBI taxonomy): domain Eukaryota; kingdom Viridiplantae; phylum Streptophyta; class Magnoliopsida; order Rosales; family Rosaceae; genus Potentilla; species Potentilla sterilis. The sequence goes on along the minus strand of OY821762.1, from coordinate 22,523,655 downwards.
CACAACATTGGGACCCTGTCCCGCACGATCATGCCCGTCGCGTTGATATACTTGGTCGTGGTTTCTCTCCTCTCGATCGGGCGTCCATCCTCACCGAGACCGGGCAGGATCTCCCTGATCCCACCGGCGAGTTCCCTCTCCAGGGTCGACATGTTCGCTGGCCCTCTGGTCCTTCTCGTCCCCGCGGGTTTATTTACGAGGACGCCTGTTTCATAATTAAAATGAATACATGCCTAACTAACTAAATAATTTACTAAATAATTTAATTTAATAACTAACTAGCTAAATTAAATTAATTTACTAAATAATTTAATTTAGTAACTAGATTAACTAGCTAAATTCTTTAATTTACTAACTAATTTAAATTACTAACTAACTAACACATTTAATTTACTAACTAACTAACTAACTAATTTAATTTAATAACTAACTAACGACTTAACTAATTTAATTTACTAACTAATTATGAACTAAGCTTCGACGTAGTTAAATAATTAATTAAACAATCTAAATAATTAATTAAACTAACTAATTACCTGCGTCGTTGTACTGTTTGTCCTTCTCACGAACACACCACAGGCCGCGGCAGTCCTCTGAGTCGAATGGCCTGTGGACGTAGGCCTCCTCCCAGGGAATCTCGTGCGGCCGGTCGTGCCTCCAAATTTGCCTCCCCCTAGCGTCGTACTCGGGGATGGCAGGGAGGAACTGGACCATGTACATCCCCGATGGCGGAGACATACGGGGCGTGGACCCTGAGGGGCTTGATCCCCCTGTCGGTGGGCCCTGTCGCTGTGGACGCTGTTGCTGTGGGGGGACAGGGAGCATCTCTGGAGGGTCCTGATCGTCGCGCGGTGGGGTCTGCTGCCGATCCTGGAACAGTGCTGAAGTGCAGTGGGGTCTGGAGGGTGCGGCTGTGCGTCCTCCTCTGACGCTCGAGATTGGGCCCGCTCCCGTCGACTCATACGATGAGCCCCACGTGTATCGTTCGGGGTAAATCTCATCAACGTCTCCTCGCGCCTGTTCATTGGCCGGCGTAGGCCCCGACGACCGCTGGGTCCGCCCCCCCCCCCACGGCTGTGTCCTACCTGAGCTTCGGGGTCGCTCTCGCTCGGTCTGGCAATCCAGCGGTCTACAGCGCGGCGGTTTTCTGCACAATTAGTATATAAAATCCATAAATTTCACAACAATTCCACAAAAAAATAAAAAACTTCATTAAATATATATATACCTAATTATATATATACCTAAATATATTTATACCTAATTATATATATATATATATATATATTCTGAAATATATATATATATAGATATATATATATCCTCCTAAAAATTCAGTATATATAACACAAAAAAATTAAAAAAAATTCATTAAATTTATATATACCTAATTATATATATACCTAAATATATTTATACCTAAAAATTCAGTGTTAATTCCACAAAATTAAAAAAAATTCCACAAAATTCACAATTAGCCCTAAAACACTTATACCTAAATCATTTAACCCTAAAAAACAATTAACCCTAATTCAATCAAAAAAATTCTAATTCAAAACCCTAAATAATTCAATAAATCACAATGAGGGAGAGCCGGGACTACCTGACATGGTGGTGCGACGGGGACGAGGTCCGGTGGTGGTGCAGTGCGGCGGCGACGGCGACGGCGGCTAGGGGCGGCGGCTGCGTTCGCACCTGTTCTGGAATGGGTGAAGGTCGGGAAGGACGGGGAGGGGTCGGGGAGGGGTCGGTGGTGGTCGGGGAGGGTCGGGAGGGCTCGGGGAGGGTCGGTGGTGGTCGGTCGGCGTCGGGGAGGGTCGGGCGGCGATTAGGGTTTTGAGGGGATTCAACCGAAAATGAGGGAAAACGGTCTGCTTCGCTTTAAATCGAAGGACTATAGCCGACGATGTCAATTTTAATTCGTCGGCTCTACTATGGCCGACGAAATTCGTCGGCTATACTCTGACCCTAAATCCAGGCCGGGCCGAAGTTGGGCTTTGCGAGCCGAGGTACGGGCCAGGCCTTGGGCTGTGCGGGGGGCGGGCCGGTTATAGCCGACGAATTTAGCTATTTCGTCGCCTATAGTATGAATGTCGTCGGCTATACCTTTAATATCGTCGGCTATACTTCACGCGCTCAGCAGCCGTCCGATCTCCCCCATCCAACGGCGGACAATGAAACGGCGCGGATCGTAAGAGTTTAGCCGACGAAGTTAAATATTTCGTCGGCTATTCCTTGGTCAAATTGCAAAGTCAAACCTCTAAACGCTTTAAAACGGCAATTGGCCCGTCTAAATGAGATTTTTTGGCCTTACCTTCAACAGAGAATAGTTTCAAATCGATGCGACGTAACTAATCGTATAAAAATTTTCCTCAAAATATTTACCGACCGTCAGGCTACCCATAGGAAAATAGAAGTAAAAAACAGCTAACCGCAACATTCGGCACACAGATTTTGTCGGAATCTTCTCATTTTTCAACCGTAGACGTATTTCAATATTTCGGTCATATCTTATTTCACGACACATTTGCATTTGAAGGATAAAGAAATGGTTTCGGTCAATATACTTTAGCCGACGAATTGCAAGTCGTCGGCTATACTTTAGCCGACGACCTTCAATGTTTTGTCGTTAGCCGACGACTTGCATATTAAATTACCCAGAATGGGCATTATAGCCGACGAAGTATGGTCCATTTCGTCGGCTATAATGCTTATCTTTCTAAAAATTTGCCATTTAGGGCCTGAAAATTACCTATTTCACCTGATAAATTCTTGAATATCACACAAACAATTCAATACAATTTCCCATAAACTCTGAAAACGGTAATTAAGGACAAAAATGTATTCATACATGCATGCACCATCGTACACAAATACATACATAAATAGTATACTAAGGATGATAATCAGAATCATCCTCATCACTTGAGTCAGACGTAGTATAGTAGTTAATATCTGGCAACCGGTGCTCGTACTCGTCGTCTGAGTCATCGTCTGCCTGAGATAGACGATTCGGATTAACATCATACATGGGCACCTGACCCCTAGGAAGTCGAACCACTCTGCCCGGCGTCACATTATTATCGCGGATGGTGGAGGATTCCGGAATGTCGACGGCGTCCGGCTCTTGGTATGCGGTCGCTTCTTGACACTCTGTGCTCACACCAAGTGTGGTAGCACTGTATATGTCTCGCTGAGACACATGGTTAACTACCTTCCACGTGCCTTTGTTCAATGGATCATCAAGATAAAAGACCTTTTTGGCCGCTGTGGCGAAAACAAATGGGTCATCTTCATACACACTAGTGGCGGTATTCACCGAAAGTATGCCGTATTGATCGGTCCTTATGCGGTGCGGCCTAGTATCAAACCATCGACACTTGAACAAGTGGACTTTCATGCGGTTCCCATAAATGAGTTCAACAACTGACTGTAGGACACCGTAATAATCCTCGCCCCCCTCTGCACCATCGACCATCACCCCACAATTCTGTGTTTTGCGTTTTCCGTCTCTAGCTTCACATATATACTTAACGCCGTTGACATCACACATTGGGCGGACTTTGGAAGATATCGGCTTCATCGACAACAACCTCAATTCCTCTGAGTAATTTCTATGACCACCCTTCGCAGCCACGTGCATCAGCTGAAAAATATAACTCAAATCACTTGGTGTGTTTATGATTAAAGAATAGGGAACTGTAAAAGAAAGCCATCTAATATATATATTTATACACTTACCCATTGTGGAAAATAGTCTGCAAACGTTGTGTTGTGGTACTCGAGATCACCGCCAACTTCCTTGCAGTTAAGATGGGTTCGTTTCCAATATTGTACCTCCGGACAGTTTATTAGAACCCACCAGTGGGCAATCCCTACCTCATGGTTAGGCAACTTGTCCACACCCTTCTTCTTGAAGCTTCCGTATGGTACAACATCGTTGGCGACAATAGATAGGTTGAACTCGGGGTCATCTCGACTTGGATGTTGTGGGGGGTCCTCCATCACTCCCAAGTACAACTTGGCATACGTTACACACTCATGCGCAATGTAAGCTTCAGCAATACACCCCTCAGGCGCAGATTTATTGTGCACATATTTCTTGTAGTCTCCAAGTTGTCTGCAAGGTTAACAAGTGCATGTTAAGAGCATGCAAATTTTATTTAAAAACATGTATAAATCAAATTTATGAATAACATGTACCTTTCGATGGGATACATCCAAGTGTAGTGTACGGGACCGGTAAGCAACAATTGTTGGGGAAGATGGATCATCAGGTGAGGCATGATGTCAAAGAAGTTTGGGGGAAATATCCTCTCGAACTTGCACAAGATAAAAACGATTTCCTCATACATTCTCATGAGGTCTGATTTTCTAACTTCTCTAGCGCATACCTTCTGGAAGAATCTTGACAACGCCACCAACGGCTCAACCACTTCATCCTCCAAGTACGCTCGAATGAAAATAGGGAAGAGGCGTTGAAGCAGTACATGGCAGTCGTGACTCTTCAATCCGTACATCTTGTTGTCTCGGTAGTTAACACACTTGCTTATGTTACCCGCATAGCCATAAGGATACCTGCATAGCCATTAACAACAATTAGATTTCATGCAGTCCCATGCTTCTGGAATACATGCCTAATAAAAAGTTACCTGACATTACTCATCCATCCAAAGATTTCATGTTTCTGGTCCCTGGTGACGGTGTAAGGAGCTTGGGGCATTTTGCTCATGCCCTCTCTCAACCACAAATGGTCCCGCAGTCCCATATTTCTCAGATCAACGCGTGCCTTGGGGGTGTCTTTTGTTTTCTTCTCCCAATTCAAAACTGTGCCAACCACGGCTTCACACACGTTCTTCTCTATATGCATGACATCCAGGTAGTGTCTGATAGCCAACCTGGACCAATAAGGAAGTTCCCAGAAGATGCTCTTGTATGACCAGAACCTATACCGATCGGGCCTCTCTGGAATCGTGCGCAACACATCGGGATGATTGCTAAGCGGACCAAAGTCATACTCATTCAACACTGCCAATATTTCCTCCCCTGTCCATCACTCCGGTGCCCAGCCCCTTTCTTCAGTCCCATCAAAAGCCTGTGCATTGTCCCTAAATGGATGGTCATGCGGAAGCTAACAACGGTGACGCATCTGGACAATCTTGCTGCAATGAGGACTGGAGCAATCAACAGTCATGCACTCTGAACAAGCCCTGTAACCCCTGGTGACGCTGCCCGACAACATACCCCTCCCAGGAAAGTCACTGATCGTGCCAACAAGCATGGCATGCATCCGGAACATCTCATTTTTGAACCGGTCGTAGACCAGGTGGCCTTTCAGACTCAAGTACCGAAGCTCCTCAATTACGGGTCTCAAATACACATCGAGACACTTTCCCGGATAACCTGGGCCTGGAATCAACAATGTGAGCATGTTATATTCCTTCTTCATGCACATCCACGGTGGAAGGTTGTACGGAATTAAAATAACTGGCCACACACTGTACTGAAGCTCTTTCTTGCCAAAAGGGTTGAAACCGTCGGATGATAGCCCTAGCCAAACATTTCGAACCTCTGATGCAAATTCAGGAAACTCCAACACATTCTTCTTTCAAGCCTCTCCGTCGGCGGGATGTCTAAGGGTGTCATCGTCAGGTACATTCCTCTCAGCCCACCATCTCATAGCTTCGGCCGTGAAAGCACACATGAACAACCGCTCAAGCCTATCAATCAGCGGGAAGTATCGAAGTATCTTCACAGCTTTCTTGTTCCCTTTAGGAGTGAACTTATACCGCTCTGTATTGCATACTGGGCAGTATTCAAGATCTGCAAGTCCTTCCCCGTAAAACAGAACACAATCGTATCTGCATGCATGAATCTTGATGTAGGAAAGGCCAAGATCTTTAAGGATATGTCGCACCTTATGATGACTGGTAGGAAGCCGATGTCCGGGGGGCATCGCCCCACCCCATATCTTCAGCCAATCATCAACCGATTTGACAGTGCCTTTGTTCTCCGTTTTGATCTTCATCACTCCCATGACAGATTCAAGGACAGTCTTACTACATCCGGGGTACAACGGAGTCTGTTGCAATGCGATCAGGTTGTTGTACTTTTCCATACCACTTGTGTTGACCGGTGATCGGGGTAATGGCTCGAGTGGCTCAATATCAGGGAAATACTCCATCTCCGGAGGAGGGAATTGCACATCTGGTGCTTCATCAAAGACACCTTTTTCACGAGGAAACATATCGTTGATCCAGTTCGTTGTTGGATCATTGGACGAACTCCCTCTCTCGGCAAATTGTCCATGATCATGAGGACCCGCAAACTCTGGTTCACCGTGATAAATCCAATTAGTGTATAGGACCCAAAATCCATATCTAGCCAGGTGTTGCTCCACTTTCTCTATGGAAAAACGTTGTCGTGGGCTGGCACACTTGCAGTTTTTACACGGGCAATAATGAAGTGTAGTGTCTCCACAGTTAGCCATCACAAATTCCAGGAAACTCCTAACTCCATCAGGATACGCCTGATCCCATCTTCCAAGGGTAATCCAACTCTTGTCCATCCTGTAAATTCAATAAATAAATATAATTATATATAGATATGTATATATGCACGTACTACGTACGTACGTACGTACTAATTAATTAAAAAATTCATCATTACACATATATATATATACACACATCCCTAAATTAATTAAAACATCGTCAATCTCCCTAATTAATTAAACACAATATATTTTTATATATACCAACAATATATTTTTAATTAAAATTATATTAATTAATATATATATACATTTTTTCATCAAATTCATCTAAAATCACCTCTAAATCAACAATCAATCACTAATATTCAACAAAACTTCAATTCTATCTAACCAACATATCAACCCATTAATAATCTCATCTCAACACATATATATATCAAATTAATCACACATTTATTCTAATTAAACTCTAAATTAACACACCTCTGCATATAACCAACTAAATCAACACGCACAGCAATATACGTACCTTTCAAGCTTATGGCCGAGGTTTTGGACGATTTCAGAGCGTTTTCGAAATTTTTTCGAAAAATTTCGACGAAGTGAGTTCGCTGGTGCAGAATAGATCTGATATAAGGGTTATAGCCGACGAAGACCCTCCTCGTCGGCTATAACAAAAAAAATTTCGTCGGCTATAGTTATAGCCGACGACGTCAAGTAATAGCCGACGACTCGTCGGCTGTAATATTATAGCCGACGATGTGGCCGACGAAAGAGTAATTCATAGGCTATAATCCCTTATAGCCGACGAAGTACTCTTTCGTCGGCCGTTTTTTTTCATATCGTCGGCTATGACCCCTTTTCTGGTAGTGGGGGGAGACAAAAGGATTAGAAGTGAGAATTGGAGTTTCTAGTTGTGATAGTAAATTTGAGCATACAGGCACAAGTTGTGACCAGAAGTTTGAGTACATGCAAGATATAAGATCAATGCAACTCCAGTGTGATAAAAGCCACATACTTATTCTTTGTCATTGTTGCGAATTCGATGTTAATTACGTCTTCTCATGTTTGTTTTACGACTTTGTAAATAAGAATAATGTTCATAATTTGGAACCATATGTCATTTATAATTTGGAAGAAAGACTGGGACCAAATTTTATTTGGTTTCAAACTTTTCGTATTTGGGCGCTTTACTTCATGTTTTTAATGATGAACACTCTTTTATGTTTTATGGTGTTTTAATAATTCATACGCTTGAGGGCGGCCCTTTTACTTGCGCGTATATAATATAATTTACATGTGTAGAAGGGATAAACAACCTCAAGACTTTTTTTTTTTGTAGCTTTGGAAACAACTTCAAGTTCTATGCAGGGTCGGTCCTGTGTCATAGGCGGCCTTGTGCCAAATTGTTTTTGGCGGCCTTGGTACATATATATTATGTGTAAAAAAAAATTGTCAACAAACAATACATATAGCATTTTGAAGAAAATGAATTCATATTGTTCTAACTCTTAAAGTAAAAAATAAAAACTAAAACGAGAGAGCAAAAATCTCATGTTAAGCATATTTCTTAAGTTCTGAAGACAAAAAGAAAAAAAAAAGTTGTAGTATAAAATGCGAGGACTCTGCAAACTCGTACTACCAACATACAACGGAAATGCATACTGGCTTCACAACCAACAGTGAGAACGATAATAAAGAAACCTGTAAAAAAGAGCAATTTAGCTACGGAACCAATGTAATGAATTTCCAAACTTGATAAATTGTAACACAGTACAATCTTACCTGGAAACTATATATAAAGCTTTCCATTGGATCATTATAATAAACTAAAACTATCACAAGACTTTTACCAAGAGGAACAGAACAGCGAGCGCATTAGGGCATTCTAAATATTGATCTTCTAGCATTCTTAGAAGCAAAATCATCAATTAATTTTTCATAATCAAGATTTTCTAAAAACTCATTTTCAATTAAAATCAAAGCTAAAGAATTTAATCTTTCTTGCGACATGGTTGATCGCAAGTACGACTTCAAAATTTTTAGTTTTGAAAAGCTTCTCAAATAAAAGGTGCAATCCTTAAAAAAATAAAAGAAGCCAAGTACTTTTCAGTAATTCTTGATTGTACTCCTGATGTGAGCAAGGAAGAACAGATGACATTGATATTGAGGTGTGTTGACGTCTCTACAGTTCCAATAAAGGTGGAAGAATACTTTGTCGAATTTATGGTTGTCAATGACACAACAGGTCAAGGTTTGTTCAATGAGCTGCAAAATGTGCTACACCAACTTGATCTTGATATTGATGATGTCAAAGGGCAGGGTTATGATAATGGATCAAACATGAAGGGGAAACACAAGGGTGTACAAAAGAAGCTCTTAGACATTAATCCTAGGGCATTTTATACACCTTGTGGTGCTCATTCTGTCAATCTGACCCTTTCAGATATAGCAAACTCTTGTGGTAAAGCTGAATATTTTTTCGGAGTTGTTCAGCGTATTTATACATTGTTTGCAGATTCTACAAAAAGGTGGAAGATTTTGAAAGACAACATATCAGAAAAAGGTTTCACTCTGAAATCTTTATCGACTACAAGGTGGGAAAGTAGAATTGATAGTGTGAAACCAATTGTGACTCAAGCTCCTGAAATAAGAGAAGCTCTACACTAACTTGCCGAGGTTGAGACTGATATAAGGATAAAAAGTGAAGCTACTTGTTTGGCAGACTATGAGTTTGGAAAATATGAGTTTATTGTAGGAATGGTGATTTGGTTTCATATATTGGCTAAAGTTAATCTTGTTAGTAAAGAATTGCAATCTGAAAGTATGAGGATTGATGTGGCAATGGATAGTCACTACCAGAAAAAAGGGTTTTCCCGACGAAAAAATAAAAACGGCCGACGAATTAAAATTTTCGTCGGTAATTCTAAGGAATAGCCGACGATTTTATTTTTCGTCGGTGGAAAAGAAAATCGTCGGCCATAGTTTAACCATAGCCGACGAAACTGTTTTTTCGTTGGTATTTTCAAAAAATCGTCGACTATATTCATATTTCAGTCGACGATTTGTATTTTCGTCGGCCTTTCTCCGAAACATTAGCTGACGAAAATTTTTGGAAGTATGGCCGACGAAGTTGACATTTTCGTCGGCTATAAGTCTATATATTTTCAGATCTGGGCAGCAGCTGCTCATTTAAAAAAAACGAAAAAAAAAAAGGGGAAAAACGAGAGAAATAGTGAAAAATCTGTGGGTATTGTTGAAATCCGTCCTCTCTTACATTGTGGAGCTATATATATATATAGGTACGTATATGTGTATATATGTTGATTTTGAGTTTTAGTGATTTTGATTTAGTAAGTGATCGATTGTTTGTTTTGTTGTTGTTTTAGTGTTAGAATGTATGTATATATGTTGATTTTGAGTTTTAGTTTAGTTGATTTTGAGTTTTAGTGATTTGGATTTAGTAAGTGATTTTTTGTTTTGTTGTTGTTTTAGTGTTAGAATGTATGTATATATGTTGATTTTGAGTTTTAGTTGAGTTGATTTTGAGTTTTAGTGATTTTGATTTATTAAGTGATTTTTTGTTTAATTTGTTGTTGTTTTAGTGTTAGAATGTATGTATATATGTTGATTTTGAGTTTTAGTTTAATTATGTGTTTTAATTTGATGTTATTTTAATTAGTGTTAATATATATATATATATATATGTTAATTAATAGTTGTTGATAGTGTAATTAACTTAAATAATGGTTTATATATAGTGTAACTTAAATAATGGTTGTTAATGGTATATATATATATATATATATATATATATATATATATATATATATGAGTTGATGTTGATAATAATATATATTGTAATGTAATTAATTATTAAGGATTTATATATATATATATATATGTATATGTATCTGTTAATTAATTTCTTATTAATTAAAGTTATACATATATATTGTTATCAGGCTATATATGGATCTGGATAAAAGTTGGATTTCGCTTCCAAGGCATGACCGACGATACACTACAGGAGTTGTGAATTTTTTGCAGTTCGTCGAGGAAAATGCAAACGGGAATGAATACCATTATTGCCCGTGCAAGAAATGTAAGTGTCGCAGTAATATGTGTCGATTTCCGATTAGGACAGTATGGGAGCACCTCAAGAGTAATGGGTTTTGGCCGAAGTACAAACGTTGGATATATCACGGTGAGCCATCATTAGATGGATCGCATGATCATGGGCAGTTTTTTTAGGCGGGCAGTAGTAGTACATCCAACGATCCAACAATGGCATTCGTCAACGACGTGTTTCCTTTTAAAAGCGGTGTACGTGGGGAACAATATATGCATGACCCGGTGCAGCCCTTCCCACAAGTTGTCAACACTGCTGCCTTTGACAAGTACAACAAACTGATTGCATTGCAACAGACCCCTGTGTCTTCAAGTTCTGAGAAGACAGTTCTTCAAAGTGTGATGGAGGTAATGAGGATTAAAGTCGAGACAAAATCGACTATCAGGCAAGTGGATGAATATCTACAGTACACTTCTTCGTTGTTGGAGGAGGGTCATCGTAATCCTACCAATCACCGTAAGGTCCGAAGTATCCTCAAAGATCTAGGGCTTTCCTACATTAAGATTCATGCATGCGCATTTGACTGCGTTCTCTTCTGGGGTAAAGATGCAGAAGGGAATGACCTTGCTAGCCTTGACGCATGTCCGATATGTCAGTCTGATCGATATAAGTTGACGGGAGCAGGCAATAGGAAACCTGTGAAAGTGCTTCGGTATTTTCCGTTGAGAGATAGGCTTGAGCGGTTGTACCTGTCAGAAACCACCGCAAAGGCTATGAGATGGCACGGTGAGCGGGACGCGGGAGACGCAGATATCATGACACACATCTCTGACGGAGCGGCTTGGAAGCATATAAACAATAAGTTTCCTCATTTTGCGTCAGATGTCAGAAACGTCAGGCTCGGGCTCTCAACCGACGGGTTCAACCCTTTCGGCACCATGAGTCTTTCATACAGTATATGGTCGGTGGTTTTGGTACCTTACAACCTTCCTCCGTGGATGTGCATGAAGAAAGAATATAATATGTTAACGTTGTTGATTCCGGGGCCTGGTTACCCAGGGAAATGTCTCGATGTGTATATGAGACCATTGATTGAAGAGCTTAAGGTATTGTGGGATGTTGGTCATCCCACTTTTGACAAGTACAAGGAGGAGACGTTCCAGATGCATGCCATGGTTATTGGTACCATCAGTGATTTTTCTGCTTATGGGATGTTGTCGGGCAGCGTTGTTAGGGATACAAGGCTTGTCTAGAGTGCCTCAGCGATTATGGGAGCACCCCTCATTGCAACAAGATATGAAGAATGGGTCATCGTGTGTTCCTTCCGGCGGATCACCACTGGCGTTACGAGTCCGCCGCATTTGATGGAACCGAAGAACACGGTGGTCATCCCAGAAGATGGACGGGAAGAGAAATTTTAGCAGTGCTTAATGAGTACGATTTTGGGCCCCTCAGCAATCATCCCGATATTGTAGCGGAAATACCTATAAGAGCATATTGTGGGAACTCCCGTACTGGTGTGAGTTGTTGATCCGTCACTTCCTAGACGTTATGCACATAGAAAAAAATGTTTCTGAAAGTGTGGTGGGTACAACGCTGAACTTGGAGGGGAAGACGAAAGACGGTCCTAAGGCTCGCACTGATATGCAAAACATGAATATCAGAAAACAACTATGGTTGAAACAAGGGAAGAGAAAAATGCCTCAAGCTCCTTACACCGTCAAGCCTGAGCATAAATCAGAAATTTTCCATTGGATAAGTCGGGCCAAGTATCCTTCAGGCTTTGCTGGAAATATAGCCAAGTGTGTGAACAGACAATTCAACAATCTTTTCGGGTTGAAAAGTCATGACAATCATATCCTGCTACAACGTCTCTTCCCTGTTTTCATTCGACCGTTCCTTACCCGTCACATTGTAGAGCCGTTAGTAGTGTTGGCAAGATTTTTCCAGAAGGTATGCACACGGGAAGTGAGAAAATCTGACCTCCGGGAAATGCAACAAGACATCGTTCATATCATGTGTAAATTTGAGATGATATTTCCTCCAAATTTTTTCGACATCATGCCTCACCTCATGATCCATCTTCCTCGGCAGTTGTTGCTTACCGGTCCTGTGCACTTCACTTGGATGTATCCGATGGAAAGGTACGTATTTTACACCTTATGTTAATTTCCTCATCAATATATGTGATATAGTATTAATGTATTATCATAACACTTTAAAAACTTGATTTATAGGCAACTTGGACAATACGGTAATTTTGTCCAAAACAGATCCGCACCTGAAGGATGTATAGCTGAAGCATATATTGCGCACGAGTGCGTCACCTACATGAAGCTGTATTTAGGAGCGTTACAGGAAAGCATACCGGAAGATGTACCTTCACAGTTCAATCTTTCCATACTCTCCGACGATGTTGTACTCGGTGGAAACATGCCAGTTTCCTACAAGTTGAAAGATTATGAGGTAGCCATTGCACATTGGTGGGTACTAATTAACTGTTTAGAAGTTCAGTTTTGGAAGAACATGCATCTAAACTGTGAACAACTAGGAGGTGATCTCGATTACCACAACTGGACATTCGCAGAGTATTGCGGCCGTTGCTTCATTTTATTGAGAGACAACTGTAATTTTTGTGTGTAAAGTTTACTATTTAAATTGAAGAAAACTTTGAACCTTAATTTGCTATTACTGTACATATAATTCTGATGGAATTTAAATTTTCTTTTTTGAAGGGAATTGATTACAATTTGTTACAATTATACTCTAAACCAGCTTGTAGAAGGTAAAAGAAAACAGAATGGTGAAGAATATGATTTTCTCAATTATACTGCAATGCTTTGTTACATCTTTATACAGAGAGGACAAAGGTCCGATCCCCAATTCTAGGACTATCTATGGTAATACAAATCAGCTAATTACACCAGATTCCTGATAACATGGCAATCCCAATTACAGAGGATTTCTTTCCTCAATACTCCCCCTCAAGTTGGAGTGTATGTTGATTACACCCAACTTGTTCAATAGTGCAGTGAATTGTTTCAAACCCAAAGGCTTAGTAAACAAGTCAGCTGGTTGCTCCTTTGTGCGGACATGCACAGTCTCGACTAACCCTCTTTGCACCTTCTCACGCACCACATGGCAGTCTATTTCGATGTGTTTTGTTCGCTCATGAAACACAGGATTGGACGCTATGTGGATTGCAGCTTGATTATCACAAAAGAGTTTAACTGGATGCATATGTCTAACATTCAAATCATTCAGTATATGTCGCAGCCATGTTATTTCACAACACGTCGTGGCCATGGACCTGTATTCTGCCTCTGCACTTGAACGTGATACAGTTCCTTGTTTCTTTGTTTTCCATGATATGGGTGCATTGCCGAGGAAGATACAGTAACCAGTAGTAGACCTCCTTGTGTCTTTACAACGCGCCCAATCTGCATCACAATATGCTTTAAGTTCCAATGAACTTGTGGAAGGCAAGAATATTCCTTGTCCTGGTGTGTTCTTTATATATCTCAAAACTTTGTGTGCTGCATCTAAGTGAGGCTGCCTTGGTTTCTCCATGAATTGGCTTAGAATGTGAACGGCATAGACAAGGTCTGGTCTCGTGATTGTCAAGTATATCAGCCTTCCAACCAACCTTCGATACTGAGAGGCATCATATAATAAATCTCCATCTCCCTGTGTTAATATTAAATTAGGTTCAACTGGAAACGGAGAAGGTTTAGCACCAAGGAAACCTGCATCTTCAAGTATCTCGAGCGCATATTTTCTTTGGCACAAAACAATGCCTTTCTTGGATCTTGCCACCTCGATTCCAAGAAAATACTTTAACTGCCCCATATCCTTGAGGTTAAATTGACTCGAAAGAAACTGTTTGGTTTCTTCAATATCATGTAAACTGTTTCCTGCCAATATAACATCATCAACGTACACCAATAAGGTAGTGAATCTACCGTGTGTGTTTCGGACGAATAAAGAGTAATCCGACCATGATTGCTTGAATCCAGCAATTTTGAGGGCTGTGGAGAGTTTTAGAAACCATTGTCTCGATGCTTGTTTTAATCCGTACAACGACTTATGCAGTTTACATACTCGAGTCTCCCCCTTTCGTTCGAAACCGAGAGGCAATTGCATATACACATCTTCAAGCAGGTCACCATTAAGAAAATCATTGTTGACATCTAATTGATGGAGATGCCAACCTTGCAGAGCTGCAAGACTAAGGAGCACACGCACAGTGTTTAACTTGGCCACGGGAGCAAATGTTTCTCTGTAATCGACACCTTCAATTTGGCTGTACCCTTTGGCAACTAAGCGAGCCTTGTACCTCTCAACCGTTCCATCAGGATTGTACTTGATTTTGTAAACCCATTTACAACCAATGGGCTTCTTGTGAGCTGGAAGTCGTACCAAGCTCCATGTCTTGTTGGCTTGGAGGGCTTGTATTTCTGCATTCATGGCCTCTCTCCATTGTGGTGCTAGAATAGCCTGTGAAAAAGTTCTAGGTTCTCTTTCAATAGTGAGTTTGGCAGTAAAAGCTCTATGATTAGGAGAAAGCCTATGATACGACAAAACATGGAAAAGAGAATGATGAGTACCTGAAGAATGAACCTCGTTCGCGGAAGACAATGGACCGGTTCGTGAGGGAAGGGCTGCCTCAATGTGAAAGTCTTGCAATGTAGTCGGGACTTTGGTTGGACGAGTAGAACGGCGTGAGGGTGCTTGAGTTGATTGAGGTGGTGAGGCTTGTGATTGAGATGATTGAGAGCCGAGAGTATCGTTAACTTGATTTGTTAAGTCTGGAGAGATATATGGAATGTCAGCAGCGGAAGAAGTGGGAACAGAATGTGTAGATGTGTCAACGGGATTTGTGGAAGACAAATCATGAATAGAGAGTGATTGAGGTTGAGTAGGAGAGGGAAGAGAATCTGAGTGAATTGGGGAAATAATACGATCTACATGATTAGTGGAAGGTAAGTCATCAATGTGAGGTGACGAAGTCAAAGTAGGAAACAAATCATTGTGAGATGAGGATTGCTTGGAAATAATACTCACATTGATGACTTACCTTCCACTAATCATGCAGATCGTATTATTTCCCCAATTCATGAATAGAGAGTGATTGAGGTTGAGTAGGAGAGGGAAGAGAATCTGAGTGAATTGGGGAAATAATACGATCTGCATGATTAGTGGAAGGTAAGTCATCAATGTGAGGTGACGAAGTCAAAGTAGGAAACAAATCATTGTGAGATGAGGATTGCTTGGGAATTAATGTTGGAGAGATCTCAGACCTTGATTGATAAGGAAACTCATTTTCAAAGAAGATCACATCTCGTGACACCAAAATTTTCTCATCTTTTAAACGATACACCTTATATCCTTTTTGACCATGAGGGTAACCAAGAAATACGCACTCGGCAGAACGGGGATCAAATTTAGAAGGACGGATTGGATGAGTTGAGACAAAACAACGACAGCCAAAAACACGCAGATGGGAATAGTTTGGCAATTTATGAAATAGTTTTTCAAAAGGTGTCTTACCCTCAAGAACTGGTGTTGGTGTCCTATTTATGAGATAGGAAGCAGTGAGTATGGCATCACCCCAAAATTCTTTAGGTAAATGGGCTTGGAAGAGTAAAGCACGAGCAACATTTAACAAGTGTCTGTGTTTGTGCTCAGCCACACCATTTTGTTGTGGCGTGTTAACACAACTAGTTTGATGCAAAATCCCCTTAGAAGAGTAAAATTGTGCACATTTAAATTCTGGACCATTATCACTTCTAACTATTTTAACCCTTGTCCCAAATTGGTTTTCAATTAAGTGAACAAATTGAATGAGGAGGTTTCTGGCCTCGGATTTGTGTTGCATGAGATAAATCCAAGTGCATCGGGAATGATCATCTACGATAGTTAAGAAGTATTGTGCACCAGAAATTGATGGTACTTGATAACCCCCCCAAATGTCCACATGAATTAAATCAAAACAAGAATCACTAGAAGACATACTTGATGGAAATGGCTTTCTAGTCTGTTTGGCTAAGGGACAGATTGAACAACTACTGGTGTTGCAAGATTTATTAGCAAGAAAGGGAAATAATTGAAATACTTTGCTGGATGGATGGCCGAGTCTTTGGTGCCATAGATCTTGTGATTTGGTGCTCACTACATTGCACGTTCCTTTCCTTGGCAGGTTGAGACAGTATAGGCCCTCACTCTCAGTTCTCGTCCCAATCGTCTTCCCCGATCGTAGGTCCTGTATAAAACAAACTTGTTTGAGAAAGATAGTGATATAGAATGAGTCAAAGGCAAGTTTGCTGATGGATATTAGATTCAGATAGAACAATGGGACACAAAGAACATTATGGAGGACAAAATCTGGTGTAAACGTTACTGTCCCGATGTGGGAAACTGGTAATGAAGAGCCATTAGGCAACTTGACAAGACGATTACGCACAGATGTGTAGGAAGTGAGAAAAGCATAATTGCAAACTATGTGATCACTAGCACCACTGTCAAGAATCCATGCTACTTCTTTATTATATTGAGAATGTGCAAATGCTTTACCTGAGAATTCTTCATAGTTAGGGATGTTACCAATGAGATTAACAGAAGATTGTTTGGCTGTGTTCAACATCTCTAACAATTGATTACCATCTGTCTGATCGGTGGATGCAGCCTTGATTTTGTTAATGATACCCAGCATCTGATCACACTCAGTGTGTGATAGTGGGAAATTGCTTGCAGCTTCATTGGACGAGCCCACATGATTGACTCTTGCTTTTCCCTGATTTGCTTCCATCGAGTGCTTCCTCCTACGACAATAGTTGTAGGTATGGCCCTTTCCCCCACAGTAGGTACACTTAAGATGTGCCCTGCATTTTGTAGTGATGTGGTTTGTCATGCCACACTTCTCGCATGGGATTCCACCTTCTGTAACATCGATAGCTCGGTTAAGCTTCTTAACAGAGAACGCAGTCGTTTCAATTGGTGCAACTGTCTTGCTATTGGAAGCCTCTGCTTGTTTCTCATGTCTCAATGCCATAGCATAGGCCCTGTTCAAGGAGGGAAGAGGGTCAAGTCCAATGATGTTGCTACGGACTGTGGCATAGTTATCATTCAGCCCCATTAAGAATTTCATTGTCTTCTGTGTTTCTACGAAACTCTTCACTTCAGTGGCAGTTGGACAGATGCAGGCAGGAAACGCACAAAGCGAATCCTTTTCATCCCATAATGCCTTCAGTTTTGTGAAGTAAGAGCTGACAGAGCCAGTGCCCTGCTCATAATCATGTATAACATTTTCTATGTGGAATAACTGAACTGTATTAGTATGTGAAAACCTCTCTTGCAATTCCAGCCACATACCTCTTGCAGTCCTACAGTGCATGACACTTTTTTATATTTCCTTCGACATACCTCCCAGTAGCCAGGTCTTGACAAGTGTATCACAACGATCCCATTGGTGCTGTTCTTGAGGATTATGAGTTGGCCTGTTGAGAGTGCCATCAACAAAACCCATTTTGTTTTTAACTGAGAGCGCCATGGTCATGGCCTGGATCCAGTCCGTGTAGTTGTCCTCCAACAATGGCTGCTGCACAAGGGTAGCACCAGGTTGATCTGAATGGTGGAGGAAAAGTGGGTGATTTGCTTTCTCCCATGGGTCAGAAGGTATCTGTGAGGCTGAACCATTGTTTTCTGTCTTCACAACTTCGTCTCCTGCCATGAGGTATATGTTTGGGATGTGTTTGTGGTGTTTGGTGTTTGGAATGTGTTTTGTGATTTCTTGCTTCACTTTTGTGCCTCAGAAACGATGCTCTGATGCCATAAAAGAAAACAGAATGGTGAAGAATATGATTTTCTTAATTATACTGCTATGCTTTGTTACATCTTTATACAGAGAGGACAAAGGTCCGATCCCCAATTCTAGGACTATCTATGGTAATACAAATCAGCTAATTACACCAGATTCCTGATAACATGGCAATCCCAATTACAGAGGATTTCTTTCCTCAATAGAAGGAAATCCAGTTACTGTTAAGAAAGTTAATGGTGTGACCACGATTGATCCCATCCACATAAGTCCTCATAATCTGGGCGCATCACTGAAGGTTGTTGCATATGAAGTTCTAGGGTATAAAGAAAATGACACAATTCCAGCACACCTCGAGGAGCTTGTAAAATTTCTTGGAAGCGTTGGCAACTGCCTATATCCCCGGTGTGTATAGCTTTCTTTTGTGCTGTGTTTGGATGGAGAAATCTTATTTTGATGGGAATCTTATTTCCTGTAATATAAAAATTTAAGAATCGAGAATTCTTCTGTTTGGATACTATAAATTATAATTTTAAATATAACTAGAATTGTATATTATCCTATTTGGATTGAAAATTAAATAAAAGTAAAAATAAAATTTAGAATCATCAGTAAGGAACACAACTCCAAATTATTGTAGATGAAAATCCAAAATATAATAATTATAATACTAAACTTGAAAGAAGCATGTCAATGAAACAATATAAATCCTTAAAAATAAAAAAGCATGAACTAAATGAGATTCTATGATGATCCATTTGAAATTAACATCGCAACCATACTTTTCTTCATATCCTTTGGGACTTCCTTCAACATAAGAAATTGCTACTTATTGTTCACTATAAGCCAAACACATGCTTTGATTCATTCTTATGTACTTATGTTTTTCATCAAACTATTTGCAGGAATATATTTTCTATTTGTTTACATATATACAATTAGTCTTATACCAGCATGGATTAATGTATGAAATCAAATATAACAATAATGTTTTATAATGTCTTATATAATAAGTGAAAATTTGGCTACATAATTGGCGCTATGGAAATTTTTTTTGCCACCATGGAAAAAAAGTTTCGCGATTATGGGAGAATTGAAGAATGACACCTCTATTTCATGGAAAATAAATAGGGAAAACACTACTTAAATTTCCCTGATTTTTTTCCCTTTAAATTTACACTTTTCTAAGAATTTCATCACAAACAGGATACTTTGATATAAGGAATATTAAATTTCTAGAATTTAATTAAATTCCTCTTTATTTTCCTCTATCCAAACGCAGCATTGGTGAATTTTAAATTTTAATATCCCAAAATTCTAAAAGTTTGACGTTTATTATAGGGCTATTTATAAAAAAGGGCATTTGAAAGTCCCAAATTATAAAAAAGGCTTAAACTTTAAACTGATCATAAAAAAAGACGCTATTAAACCTCTGCCATCAAAATATCAATAAATTACAAATGTGCCACTGATTCTCTACTTTAATACTTTTTAATTAAAAAAAAAACGTATTTCTCTCTCTCCACCCTAGTCCTTCGCCGCTGAGACCGCCAAGCACTACAGAGAGCTAGAAGCCGCCATCAACGTCGTCGAAGCCGCCTCCAAGCTCTGCGTTGAGGTCCAGACGGTGTTGCAGTCGAGCTCCGTGGTGTTCTTAAGAAGAATGACCAGACCCGGTCACCGTCGCCAATTTCAGCGAACGGAGTTGAACGGTTCTGGAAAGCTCCTCCTTCTCTCTCACGGCCTCGTCTCTCTGCCGCCCCCACTCGTCGCGCTTCTTAATCACCTCGTGCGCTAAGGCATTGAGGTGACCGAACTGGATCTGCAGGTCCGATTTCGAACTCTCCATCGCCTCACGCGCCTGCCGCTCGCGATCTAGCTCGACTAGGAGCTCTCGGAATCGGTAGGCGAAGATTTTCTTTAGCGAGGAATTGGTGATCACGATCGGTACCAGATCGTCGCCCTCCACGTCGCTCAGCACCGCATCGGCGTTCTCGCCAGCACCGCATCGGCGTCCTCGCCAACACCACCACTACTGCTCAGTCAACTCTTGGTCTTTGCTTTCCTCAACAGTCTCGACTCCTGATGCTTCCTGCAATGCAGGTTTTTATGTTCCTTTTGGAGTTTCCTCTAGTTGGGGTTTTATTTTTGGAGCAAAATCTTCTGGTTGCATAGCCTTTTGCTTGGCAGCATGAATAGCTCGAGCTTTCCCCCTGTGCGTCTTTCCCTCAGCATGGAGCATCAGTGTCTGCCTACTAGTCGCATTAGTGTTGCAAAGACTGCACATCAGAGATTATCCAAAATAGTATAATCATATCCCAATCAAGAAAAAGTGAACCGACTCCACAACACATGATGCATTTATTAAACCAAACCTAACGGGCATAAGCACCACAAATGCATCCAAAATTTTAACGAAACACATTACAATTTATGAACAACCATGGTCAATTCACCTAATAGATTGATTCTACGCCTAAAGAACCAAGCATACAGTACATTACCAATAAAAAATCAGAAGTGAATATACCTACAAAACCACAGCAGGCGCTCAGATAACCCCAACCAAACCTATCGGGCATTTGGTAATGCTGTTGTTTCTCTGATTTTAGGTTCAGTGCTTCAAGCAGTGCTTTGGTGAGCCCGTTTCAGCATTGTGCTTGGTTTCATTGCTATGATGATGATGATTAAATCAATCAGTTTTTGGTAGCCTACAAATTGAAACTCCATTATTGTATTGGTTTGTAAAGAATTGAAGTGCGGGAATTTGGATTTCACTCAGGTTGCTGGAATTTAGTTTGATTTTTTTATAGGTTGATAATCGTAAGTAGGGATTTTTGGTGATTTAGTTTATGAGATCCACTAGTCCTTAATCTGGTTCAAGCACAATAATGGTGCAATGAGAGATTTCAATAGATCGAGTTAATGTGAAAATTAGTATGGTGTTTAATATTTTGATTGAGTTATTCCTTTGGTTTTTGGCTCTATATTTATCTATCATTTTAGTAACTAAGATAGTTACTTAGGTAGTTACTTAGGTAGTTACTAAGATTGTTACAAAATTGATAGTTACTAAGATAGTTACTAGAGTAGTTACACATATAGTTACAAAATTGATAGTGTTGACAGTAGCCAGAGAGGCTACACCAGGGCCCACAGACCCGCAGCAAGCGCACCAGAGCCCGGACCACGACCCAGGATCGGACCACCAGCACCAGGCCTCGGGCCCCAGCGGTCTATCCTGCCTCCAGGGATCCTGGGACCAGGGGCGCCCGCCTGCCAAAGAGGGCACCAGAATATCCAAACAGAAGGGAACCAGTCCCACATCGAAGGGTAAGGCCAGCCCTCACCCTCGACCACCTATATATGGGCCTCAACTACCACCATAAATAGGTAACTTGTCTCCCTCCCTGCTTACATACGTGCCCAAGTTATATATATTCCAACTATACTAACTTAAGCATCGGAGAGGTGAAGGCCGGCCCGCCCGGTATTCCCCTTAGTAAGCAGGATTGCAGGAGATCGAGTCGGATTCATCAAGTATCTACCAAGACCCCCGGGTTTAGGCAGAAACAATTGGCGCCGTCTGTGGGAACTCGTTCAAAAAGTCAATGTCGCTGTGCCGGAAAGCAGGGCCCTGGGGACCCTTTAAAGAGATCGCTAAAACCACAGTCCGGAAGCCATGGAAAGAAGAAAGATAGAGACAAACACGGAAGGATCGAAAGGACGAATTCAGTTCCCCGACCGGGCCCCACACGCAGGGGCCGCGGTCGGTGCGAGGTTCGTTCTTTCCCCCGACCGCAAAGGAAGTCCGGAAGCGCGAATTCAGTTCCCCGGCCCGGCCCGTAGCATAAAGGCCGAGGTCAGTGCGAGGTTCGCACTTCCTCTTATTCAGAACAAGGCTCACGATCGTCAAGTCTCAGAGAATCCCGACCCAGTGGGAGCGGGGGAAATAAGAAAGATGAAGGCAGAAATTGAGCGATTGCGAAAGGAGGGCGATCAGGATCGGTTAAAAGCAGAGGCCCGAAGTCGGGAACTGAAGGCGGTAACCACCGCCCTGTTAGCGACCCTGGAGCGAGAAGGCCAGCTGGGTACTCCTCGGGCGGCCTCGCACACGGCGAGCAAGGCTAGCGAATTCCCGCATCTCGAGATAGGGCTGCCTACGGGCAGGAGGAAGACCGTCCATATGCCCATACCCCTCTTCTCAGAGGCTCTGAAAGATTCCGGCCCAGTCAAGCTCCCGTACCGCGCAGATCAGGCCTCAGATGAGCGGGATAGCTCCACCGCGCGAACGATCGAGGCACTTTCCGCTTCGGTATCGGACATAAAAAGCCGCATGGAGACCAGCGAGCGGAAGGCGGGACGACCGCAGGACGGCGCGCGGTTTACCGAGCGCACTGGACCCTTCCCACGCCGGATCCGGGAAACGGGGGGGTCTGGCGACCAAAGGCCTCTGAAGTTAACATACTCGGGAACAAGCTGCCCGTACCGGCACTTGGATAGCTTCAGGTCGAAGACAAGCGCTAGGGCCTATTCGGATGCCGTGAGCTGCAACATGTTCCGAGAAACGCTCGTAGGGGAGGCACTGGGTTGGTTCTACGAGCTACCGATGGACTCGGTCGAAACTTTCGCACAGTTGGCCGATAGGTTCGTCGGCCGGTTCGTCCTTAAAGCCACGACAGCCCGGCCATCGACGGTCCTCTTCGATTGCATGCAGGCTAGCCACGAACCATTACGTGCCTTCGTTAACCGGTGGCAGGTCGCCACGTCCGGGGTAAGAAACTTGGATAAGAGGATTGCGGGGATGGCCTTCAAGCAAGGATTAAGAGCTGGGGAACTTTCATACGACTTACAAGCGCAGGGGCCGCTGGCGTACGACGAGCTGATGACCGTGGCCGTTAGGCATGCTCAGGCAGAACAAGAGACATATGGGAACAAGGCGCCCAAGCGGATCTCAGATGGCATACCGCCATCCACTCACGGAGGCAAAGCCGGGCGGCTACATATCAGCCGGGTACCTGTAGCCGCCAGGGGGATAGAAGCGCGAAAGGAGTGGCAACCCCGGCGAAGCAGCGACAATGATCCCCGACCAGGAAGAGGACCACCTTTTGGGCACCCAGCTCGGATCCAGGTAGCTGTGTCAGCAGAGCGGACACCACGGGCCCCGGTTCCATCGCCAGCAAGAAGACCCTATGAACCGGACCTTCGGACCCCAGATCGGAAACCGCAGAAGACGGTCGTACAAGACCAAGCCCGCCCCGACAGCCCCAGGGCGGACCGACCGCGAGCTCGGCCGATAGGGACCATATGCACGCGAACCCCCGGGTGGATCGAGGTACACGGGAGCATTAACATGATCCACGGTGGGGACCATATCGGTCAGCTCACCCGGAGCTCAAAAAAGCGGTGCCTAAGATCAATCCGGGGGAGGGAGATTTACGCCTTCAGAGAACGAAGCGTCCAAGCCGCTAAAACCGGATGGAGTTCGGTCACCTTCTATGAGGATGAAGAGCCGGAGGATGTGATCCAACCGCACACCGACCCCTTCCTTATCACGGTCCAAATAGACCACTGGATAACCAGTCGTATGCTGATCGATACCGGAGCCTCTGTCAACGTAATGTTCCGAGACGCGTACCGAGGATTGCAAAGAGGGAGGAACAAGTTATCCCAGGATAACGAGCCGCTGATAAGCTTCTCCGGTGAGGTAGTCCAGCCTCTAGGATCCGATTACCTACCAATCATTTTCGGCAAGGGAGACAGAACGAAAACAGAGCATTTGGAATTCATCATCGTCGACTGCCTGTCGTCGTACAATGGTATAATCGGTCGGCCAGGGTTATGGAGGCTCAAAACGTTCATTGCCGGCCACATGCTGATGTTGAAAATGCCTTCACCAGCCGGAGTTATAACTATACGCGGGGACCAGAGAATCGCCCGTAAGTACTACGCAGAAGCCCTGACCCACGGGAGGAAGCGGGCCGAGGTCTTTACAACCGCTCAGCAAGTACCAGCGCCGGATCTGAGTCTTGACCCCCGTGATGACATCGCTCCAGGTAGAGTCAGGCGGTTCACGTTCACCGAGAAACCAGAGCGACCTTCGGCCGTGGAGGAAACCGAAGCCGTCTGTATTTCCAAAGACCACCCGGACCGAAGCATAGTGATAGGGACACAACTCGACCCGGTCGTCAGGGAAGAACTCATCGCCTTTCTCCGGGCCCACAGTTCGGTTTTCGCATGGTCCTACGAAGACATGCCGGGCATATCCCCAGAGATAGCCGTTCACCGGCTAAACTCATTACCCAGCGTCCCCCCGACGAGGCAAAAGAGGAGGTCTTTCAGCCCGGCAAAGTATGAGGCGATTAGAGAAGAAGTGCAGAAACTCATGGGCATAGGTTTCATCCGGGAAGTCCAGTACCCGCGCTGGCTCGCCAACGTGGTCATGGTACCGAAGAAGGCAGCCGGTCAGTGGCGTATGTGCGTGGACTTCACTAATCTAAACCGGGCATGCCCAAAGGACAGCTTCCCGCTCCCTCGGATTGATCAGCTCATTGACTCCACATCCGGCTTCAAGCTGCTCAACTTCATGGACGCCTACGCCGGGTACAACCAGATACGGATGCACCCGGATGATGAAGAACACACGTCATTCACAACCGACCGAGGCACCTACTGCTATAAGAGGATGCCGTACGGTCTAAAAAACGCCGGCGCCACCTACCAACGGATGGTGAACCAAATGCTGGAACAAGAGATGGGCAAAACCGTGGAAGTTTACGTTGATGACATGTTGGTCAAAAGCTTAACTGCGGGGGCCCACGTCCGGGATTTGGCCGTGGTCATCGGTAAAATGCTCAAATTCGGAATGCGCTTGAACCCAAAGAAGTGTCTTTTCGGGATTTCAGAGGGTCTTTTTCTAGGGCACATCATCAGCCAGCGAGGGATAGAAGCCAACCCGCTGAAGGTCCAGGCAATCCTTGATATGGAAACACCAGGAGAGAGAAACCAGGTCCAGATCTTGACCGGCCGGTTGGCCGCCCTGGCCAGATTCATCTCCCGTTTAACCGATAAGTGCGTCCCGTTCTTTAAACTGCTCAAGGCACAGCAAACCAAGAAGATACTCTGGGCTGCGGAGCATGAGGCAGCGTTCCAGTCCATCAAAGCATACCTGGCTGCAGTTCCTCTCCTATCCAAACCACTGCCGGGAGAAATGTTGTACCTTTACATAGCCGCATCCGCAGCCGCCGTCTCCGCCGCTCTCGTCAGAAAGGAGGGCACGCTCGAACTTCCGGTATACTACGCGGGAAAGGGACTTACAGGAGCCGAGGGCCGGTACCCCGATATAGAGAGATTGGCTCTAGCCTTGATTGTTAGCGCCAGGAAGCTCCGGCACTATTTCCAGGCTCATTCCATCACCTTATATACCAACCACCCCCTGCGGCAGATCCTGCAAAAGCCAGACACCAGCGGGAGGCTCGTGCGATGGGCAGTCGAATTAGGGGAATTCGACATCACCTATGCCCCACGAACAGCCATCAAGGGACAGGCTGCTGCGGACTTCATATGTGAGCTCACCCCAATGGCGGTAGAAGACCATCCCGCCCCGCTCGAGGACGCAGGGGCAGAACAAACCGCCAAGATCGAACCAGACCTGCCAACCGGCTGGAAACTTTACGTGGATGGCTCCGTAACCGCCAAACGGAGTGGGGCCGGGGTCCTGATAATCTCGCCCGACGGCCAATCGTACGAGTATGCACTACGGTTCCTTTTTACCACCTCCAATAACGCTGCCGAGTACGAGGCCCTCATAGCCGGTATGCAACTGGCCAAGGAGCTGGGAATCTCATCCATGGACATATACAGCGACTCTAGCTTGGTAGTCAACCAGATGAACGGGGTGTTCGAGGTTAAAGATCCTCAGCTATCCTCCTACCAGGCTTTGGCCAAAACACTGATCGGGTTCTTCCGCGGCACCAAGATCCAACATATTCCCCGGGATGCAAATAGGCATGCAGACGCCCTTGCGAGGCTAGCAACCGGAAACTACCCCCCAGAGTACCGGAGAGCTAAAATCGAGACCCTCCAAAAGCCAAGTATAAGCAAGACCATCTCCGAAATATTCGCGGTAGAGCAGGTACCACCAAGCTGGATGGACCCAATAGTCAAGTATCTGACCGATAAAACCAGCCCCCAGGATGCGGTGGAAGCCAGGAGGCTGCACCTCCGGTGTGCCCGGTATGGCCTCATTAACGGCCAATTGTACCGAAGGGGCCACAGCTTCCCCCAGCTGAGGTGTGTGACTAAGGAGGCAGGAGAAGCAATCATGCGAGAGATCCACGAAGGGGTATGCGGTAATCACTCCGGCGCAAGGTCATTATCCCACAAGTCACTCCGAGCGGGATATTTCTGGCCCGATATGGCGGCAGCATCCAGGAAAATATCACGCGGCTGCCACAAATGCCACATGTACGCCTCGGTACCTCATGCCCCGGCAGTCGCATTATCAATCCTGTTGGCGCCTTGGCCTTTCGCACAATGGGGATTAGACATCATCGGCCCTTTCCCCGTGGCAGTAGGACAATACAAGTACGCCATTGTGGCAGTGGATTACCAAACTAAATGGGTCGAGGCAGAACCGTTGATAAAAATCACTGAGGAACGGGTTAAGAAATTCCTGTGGAAAAACATCTACTGCAGGTTTGGGGTGCCGCAGACTATTATCACGGATAATGGGACGCAATTCAACAACGCAGATCTCATCCAGTACACAGCCTCCCTAGGGACCCGGATGCTATTTGCCTCGGTAGCACACCCGCAGACTAACGGCCAGGCAGAAGCGGTCAATAAGATTATCAAAACTCTTCTTAAAAAGAAGCTGGATGCCAAAAAGGGATGCTGGGCCGAGGAACTCCCCGCGGTATTATGGGCCATCCGGACAACAGCAGCAGAGGCAACAGGAGAGACCCCGTTCTGTCTGGCATTCGGGAGTGAAGCAGTGCTCCCTGTGGAGACTGAGATACCCAGCGGCAGGGTCGAGAATTACGACGCCGACACAAACGCCGACGGCTTACTACTCAACCTGGACCTCATCGAGGAGCGGCGCGACCGAGCGCACCTGCGAAACCAAACCTACAAGCAGCGGGTCGCCCGGTACTACGATAGAAGGGTCCGGGAAAGAAAGCTGCAAGTCGGCGACTGGGTCATGAGGAAGGTCCAGAAAAAGCCATTGGCCTTGCAGCCAACATGGGAGGGACCCTACCAGATCACCGCGGCCGTAGGCCCGGCAACATTCCACATCATAGACGCAACGGGCATCTATTCTACCAGGCCGTGGAATATCGAACACCTACGCTTTTATCCTAAATAGTAGCAATAGTAAAGGAACGAAAGTGTAATTGGCAAGCATTGCAATGTGCAGTTATGACATTAAAGAGACTACACCAAATACAGGATATATGTACAGAACACACCCCTAGCTAGCACTCCCGGAACCCACAATCCCCGACCCGCCACCTTTTAGCTCCCGCTCCTGCTCCCTCATCACGATCAGGGCTATGTCAGCCTCCATCCGCTCGGCGTCGAGCCACCCTTTCTCCCGCCACTCCAGATAGGCGTCACTTATACCCTCCGTACGAGCCTTTTCCAGCATCTCCTCAAAATCTGGCGACTCCCGAAACTCGTCAACGGCCTTATCGGCCACTCCAGCAAGTTCGGATTCCACCAGCCTCTCCCGTCCCCGAACGACCGCCGTCATTTGGGCCTGCAGCTCCAAAACCTTTGCCTCCAACTCAACAATCCTCCCATCACGGGCGGCAAGCAGTCGGCTGGCTTCCTCTCTCTCCCGCACGAGTTCCGCGCTCAGCCGGCCGCCTTCCTCCCTTTCCTTCGCAAGCTCGGCTTCCGCCACACCCACCTTAACATCCAGCTCCTCCACCCACTTCTCCAGGATAGCGGCAGCCTCCATTCTGGGGCCGGCGACATAAAACCTCTGAGCCAGCTGCCAAAAAGAAAGCAAAAGGAGCATCAGCTCATGTCACATCACGGAAGAAGACTCACAGAAACACATTTACCTGTAGAGCCAGCCCCACGGGCTCCGTCATACTCTCACCCGGATTTTCAGTCCAGGACCCCTCCCGGTCGAGCCCCAAGGTTTCGATTATACCAGCCACAAGCCTGCTAAATCCACCACCAGAGCTACGAACGGATTCCGGTCCCTGACTCCTGCGACCACCCGCCTCCACAGTCGGGACTATGGCTCGCCCCGTCGGCCCAGCTGAGCTTGACGCCCCCGCATCAAATACCCTCGCTCTCTTTGCCGGACTTTCACTGTAGCTGCTTCGACGGTTCTCGGGCAAAACCACCGATTCCCTCTCCCGCGAGGTACGCACTGCCATTTGCCGCGCCACAGGGTCTGGCCCCGGGAGGCCCTCCGCCCGCACTTCCCGAATACGGAGTGGAGAATTGTTCTCACCGCCCGGCCGCCTCCCATAATGCGCGTCCGAGAACACTAGCGGCACCGGCCTTGCATGCTCCGTACGCTTCTGGGTAGCCACGTCAAGAACGACTTTTGCGGCCTCCTCCCCTATCTCCATCAACCGCGCTGCTATCAGCTCCTCATCCGGCTCGATAGTCTCCTCAACTTTAAGCGCGGGCCGAGGACCGTTGGTAGGTTTTCTCCCCATCCCCAGCACCTCCAGCACATTCCACCGAGTGAAATTATAGGTGCTCCGGCTATCATGGTCCCAGCCATAAAACAAACGGAATAACCGTTGCTTCTCCAGGTCCTCCAATTTATAGGTCTGGTCCCCGATCGGTTGATATGCCCCGGGCACTTGATAACCCCTCCAGGCCCGCTGCCACTTACCACCGGCCAGCACCACCGACCTCCTCCAGCCATCCAAAACCGTCGCCGGCAGATGTGTAATGGCAGCACCATGCTCCCGCGTGGCAAAATTCACGCAACCACGGCACTGGCCCTTTCTGCAGTAAGAAATCCGGTACAGCGCCCGAAATTCATTAACTGTGGGCCAGTCCATATAACTCAAACAGAACAGGCACCCAAGCCCAAGCAACTGCCTCCACTGATTGCTCGGAAGCTGGGCTGGGGAAAGATTCAGTGAGCTCAGCATGTACTGGACAAATCCCGGCAACGGCAGCGATAGACCGTTGCGGAACTGGTCATCAAAAACGGCGACCCAGCCCGGCTCCGGATTACAGGCCAGCTCGCCAGGATGCAAGCCTCGAAGTTTAACGGAAGAGTTGATATCCCACCTCGACCGAAACTCCCTAATCTCCCTCTCGTCCATACTTCTGACTGCTTCGTCGCAGACAACCGTCCCATCACCATCCCGCAGCTCGTGCCTCCTAGGCCCACGAACGCCACTGCCATAATGCGCAGACCTCCCAGACGCCATTAAACCTCAAAACAAAAGTTCAGTTCTGCCGAAAGATGGAAGAGGAGAGCAGAAAGCAAAGTGCGGCAGGAAGAAAGCAGATGAGACGATAAATAGGGCAACAACAAAGGTCAGGCAACCCCAGCCGTCGATCCCCTCCATCTCAGTCCGCCCCCTGCCGACACGTGTCCACGGCATCAATAAAGGACCCCATGCCATCATAACTGATGGAACTGATGGGCTCCCCCTTCATTGCATGTCAGCCACATACCCCACCCACAAACAACAGTTAGTAAGCAAGGAGCACGCAACGAGGCGTCCCCTCTCCTCGCTCCACAAAGGTCAAAACTTCGAATCAACCCGACACCATGACGTGTCACGGTTACTTACACCGGCTGAATGCCAGTTCACTGGAGGACTTACCCCGATATGGCAGCCCGCCCGATCGAGATCCGCCCAGAACTATGGCATTCCACCGGGCATGTGACATTCAACCAGCTCCAAAATATTCTACCGGATGTCATTCCCTACGCCTACGGGCAGGGGCGAGCCAGCAACAACGCGAGGCTTCAAAACGCATGGGCTTTATAAACCCGGGCGAGCTTACATCTAACCAATGTACTCTTGTCCAGCAGGATAAAAACCCTGCATCACACTGAACTGTGATACCCTTGGGGATACATGGCGAGACTCGTTATCTCAACGCCACTCCACTGGGCAGATTGTCTCTCTAACACAGAGCAAGTCTCCCCGCAGGCTAACAAACCTGCACATTACCTCAACGCTTAAACAACAAAAGCTGAGAAGAGCTAGCAAGTGTTAAAACAACGCCTCAGCTCGGCCATAACACCCTTCGGGCACCTGTTGGCCTATTCCACGCACCAACAGGCCTCCCCGAAGGCTAGTCTGCAAGTCTATCCGGGACTCGTTCCGATACGGCAGGACGCCCGACGAGCTCCCGTGAACTCCGCCCCGCACCAATATGGTTCATCCGGGACTCGTTTCGATACTTTAGGAACGCCCATTCAAGATCCAGATACTCACCTCGGTCACGCCCAATCTTTAACGCGGACTTGGGGGACTGAGCACCGGTAGGTTGGTAACCCTGCGGGTCTGCAGGCCAAGAGCAAGACAGATCTTAAGTCCCCATTCAAGATTGCACTTGACCGGGAACTTGGGGGACTTGTTGACAGTAGCCAGAGAGGCTACACCAGGGCCCACAGACCCGCAGCAAGCGCACCAGAGCCCGGACCACGACCCAGGATCGGACCACCAGCACCAGGCCTCGGGCCCCAGCGGTCTATCCTGCCTCCAGGGATCCTGGGACCAGGGGCGCCCGCCTGCCAAAGAGGGCACCAGAATATCCAAACAGAAGGGAACCAGTCCCACATCGAAGGGTAAGGCCAGCCCTCACCCTCGACCACCTATATATGGGCCTCAACTACCACCATAAATAGGTAACTTGTCTCCCTCCCTGCTTACATACGTGCCCAAGTTATATATATTCCAACTATACTAACTTAAGCATCGGAGAGGTGAAGGCCGGCCCGCCCGGTATTCCCCTTAGTAAGCAGGATTGCAGGAGATCGAGTCGGATTCATCAAGTATCTACCAAGACCCCCGGGTTTAGGCAGAAACAGATAGTTACTAAAATAGTTAGTAGTTACTAAGATAGTTACACAGTAGTTATAAAATTGATAGTTACTAAGATAGTTACTAGGGTAGTTACACATATACTTACAAAATTGATAGTTACTAAGGAGTAGTTAAACAAAATATGTACAAGGATGATAGTTACTAAGGTAGTTATACAGATAGTTACAAAATTGATAGTTACTAACCTAATTACACATAATAGTTTACTCAGATGATAGTTACTCATATAGTTACATATAATAATTTACTCAGATGATAGTTACGAAGGTAGTTATACAGAATAGGTACAAGGATGATAGTTACTAAGGTAGTTATACAGATAGTTACAAAGTTGATAGTTACTGAGATAGTTACTAACATACAAATGATAGTTTACTCAGATAATAGTTACTAAGATAGTAACACAAATAGTTATAAAATTGATAGTTACTAAGAAAGTTACTATGATAGTTAAACAGATAGTTACAAAGTTGATAGTTACTAAGATAGTTACTAACAAAGTTACGAATAATAGTTTACTCAGATGTTAGTTACTAAGATAGTTACTAAGGTAGTAACATAAATAGTTACAAAATTGATAGTTACTAAAGTAGTTACACAGATAGTTACAAAATTGATAGTTACTAAGATAGTTACACAGATAGTTACAAAATTAATAGTTACACAGATAGTTACAAAATTGATGGTTACAAAAAAATAGTTTACCCATATGATAGTTACTAAGGTAGTTATACAAATAGTTACAAAATTGATAGTTACTAAGATAGTTACAAAGAATAGTTTACTCAGATGATAGTTACTAAGATAGTTAATAACATAGTCACACATATAGTTACAAAATTGATAGTTACAAAATTGATAGTTACTAAGGTAGTTACATTGATGGTTACAAAATTGATAGTTACTAA
This sequence comes from Potentilla sterilis, assembly GCA_963682095.1. Classification (NCBI taxonomy): domain Eukaryota; kingdom Viridiplantae; phylum Streptophyta; class Magnoliopsida; order Rosales; family Rosaceae; genus Potentilla; species Potentilla sterilis. Next base: position 22,491,314 of record OY821762.1, on the reverse strand, counting down.
AATAGTTAGTAGTTACTAAGATAGTTACTAAGATAGTTACACAGATAGTTACTATGATAGTTATTAAGGTAGTTACACAGATAGTTACAAAATTGATAGTTACTAAGATAGTTACACATAATAGTTTACTCATATGATAGTTTCTAAGATAGTTACTAAGGTAGTTACACAGATAGTTAGAAAATTGATAGTTATCAAGATAATTAATAAGGTAGTTATACATATAGTTACAAAATTAATAGTTACTAAAAATAGTTAGTAGTTACTAAAATAGTTAATAGGGTAGTTATGACAGGACCCGAACCATATTTCATCCTAAAACCCGGATAAGGCCCTGCGTGGACCACCTTAAGAGAGATTTTACTGAAAAATCAGCATGACCTCTCTTAAAATGGACAACCCAAACCTGTCAAACAAATAGAAAACACTTCAACAATAACCATCTTGACTCCCGGAGCCATCTGCTGCCCCAAAAATTCAAACAACTTCCACAGAACAAATACAAAATCACTTTTAATTTACTCACAGGTTATCAGAGCAATCTAAATAAGGAACTGAGGATAAAAATCAAAAAGTAAAAGGATCGATAGATCCTACCAAGGGGAAGCAAAGACGACGACTATGCCTCAACTCCGAGTACCCTTGACCTCAAATAAACTAGTCTGCAACTGGGCAATTTAAACCGAAGGGCCCAGGAGAAAATAAATTAAAAACATTAGAGTGAGTGGATAAAAATAAAATGATTTAATATAGTACTTTAAATGAAAGTATCATATTACTTTCCCAAAGTTTTAGAAATAAAACCACTGTGCATGCATTTAATAAAACGTTCCACGTTTTATGAAAATCATATTTAAAAATCAGCCCCGCTGATATAATCAAATAAACAAATAATTATTTTGTTTATATATATTCAAAACAATATACTTTTGAAAATCAATTTATAATGTTTCTCGACCAATCCCATTGGTCACATAAAAACCCCAGCCCCGCTGGTTCGAGAATTTATTAAATCAGAAGGTCTCATAGAGAAAATATTCCCGAAAATCACATAATATAAAAATCATGACCAATCCCATTGGTCATATAATAGGGGAATGTTCTCACCATTTAATAGTAAGCCTCCCAGGTTAAGGGTCCAGTCTCCCAGACTCTCTATAGCGTCCCACGCTATGCCTATACACGTCGACCACCGAGCGTGAATCTGACCTATGTGGTCAAGTCGTCACCTCGCATGGGATCAGACGACTAAGATAGCTAGCATCAATATATATATGGATCATGATATGGTGAAAATCCGAAAACAAAACCGAAAACACGCTTCCCCTTATATAACGTAAACAGTACGGTCCCCGACCGCACCTTTGAGGCTAATAATAATCATAAATAGTATAATAGCCTCAAAATATATTCATATATATATCCGACATATCCACTATGCCGTAAAATAATATCGAAAAATATATATATAACATCGACATGTCTCACATGTCGAAAAATCACAAATTCGAAAACATTAAATCCCCGGAAATCTCATTTCCTGTCTACATTTAAATACACATAAATTTATTCAACATAATCAAGTTATGAATAATTAAAACATAATATTTCCGGAAACCTTGTTTCCAGATAAAATCACATACTACTAAAATAATAGTAAAAGCATAACCCTAAAATCATATATTTCTTTAAATATCATTTCATTTTAATTATATAAATTCTCATGCTTCTCAAATCATTTATTTAAAATAAAATGCATTTCATTAAAACAATTATGCATGCATTTATTTAAAATGAAAAATCCAGTCACTGTACGGTCGAGGGTGCCGCTAATCGTCGATCTCGTCCCGTCGAGTAACTTCTCGACCTGAAACAGAGACGTAACTATAAATATTGCGGACTTTGGAATTTATTGTAAACGTCAAATTTACGGACGTCCTCACTCGCCCAAAATGTCCAAATTTCAAATTCTGGTTATCGGTATTGGAATTTCGTCTCAAATACCGAAACAATTTTACGTCCTAAAATTACTCAGGACACCCATCCCGAGTCCGATCCATTCTTTTACTGATTATTTCGTCGAAAAACCCTTTTAGTCAGCTTTTAACCTTTTTACAGAAAGTCCACAGTAAAAATTACCGGTCAAACAGTAATTTGGAAAGTCAACAGTAAATGGTCAAAGTCAGATTCACTATTTACCATTTATTTTTGCTGTTTACCATGTACTTTTTACTATTTTACCTTTTTACCGTTTTACTTTAACCTTTTTACTGTTTCACTATTCACCTTCTTCCTCACGCCGCCGGCAGCTCCGCCACAGGAGGTCAAAACACCTCCAATTCATCCCAAATCAACCCCAACATCATCGCCACCACCTCAGGGCCTCGTCGCCGCCGTCCCCGCCGCCAAAAGCAACCTCAGCAGCCGCAAACAGCGGCCGACACGGCGGCCGGTTCTCCCCCAAATTCAAAACTCACCAAAAGTCACCCAATCGAAAATCAAACAACACCTAAACAACTCCTTACAACATCTTCAACACTAATTCGACCTTCAATTACACCAAAAACATCAAAAACCACAATCTCCATCGAATTCACAAAAACCCTAGAAATTTCAATGTCTAATTCTAATTTCTCCTTACCTGGCTCGAATTAGTTCGATTCGTTCCTTGGACTTGTTGCACAAGTCGATATCTTCAATTCCCCCTAAAAATTAGACCGAACCATGGCCGGAGGAGGGAGCTCCGTCCGATCCAGGGCGATCGGTCTCGGGCGTCGCACGGCCCAACAGCTGCGTGAAATGCCGCTCCACTGCCACAGAGAAGACGAAGAGGAGGAGGCGGTCCAAATGGGACCGGCGGCTCGGCGATCGGTGGCTGGACGGTGGAGGGAAGAGGAGGACGGCGCTGGGTCGGGGGCTCGGGCCGAGTCACGAGGAGGAAGAGAGAAAAAAAAAAGAAGAAAAAGAAAAGAAAGGAAAAAGAAGAAAAAGGAAAGTTTTCCTTTTTCGGGAAATTTCATTTCCGCTATTTATACTTGTCTAAAAACGGCAAGTTTCAGGTTTTTACGTCGTACATTTTCCACACGAACTCCAAATCGAACGTGCCACATGTCCACGAACTCGTTTCAACGTTTTCTATCTCGTCGAGAAATAAAATTCTTCATCGAGTCAACTTAATTAAAAGTTAACATTAAGAACTTTCGAATCCTAACAACAATTTCTCGGAACGTAAAAATAAAAGATAAAATGGTCAAAAGATAACTCAAGATTCGGGTCGTATCAATTCTCCCCTCCTTATAAAAATTTCGACCCCGAAATTTGCGTACATGTCAAGAGCAGAATGGAGGTACTGACCTCTCACTGCTTCTCCAGAAAAAAGATTATCGAAACCTCATTTTAACTATTGACGTTGCAGTCAACATCTCGTCCCACGAGAACTGAAATGAGGATAAACCCAAAACAACGGTTACTTAACGAAACACAAAACTGCATTTACAGAAATACTGACTTCTCGAGTCATCTTTGGATCAGCAAGTGGTCCCACCACAGTACAATCCCAACAGAAATTCTCACAATGACAAGACGTCGTTCAGCTTATAAGAATGCAAATTACTCTCGACGTAACACTCTTTACACAAGCCTTGACTCGAAGCACTTCCTGAGTTAATAGGGAAACCTTTTTCTCGTAAAACTATACTATAAATCACAAATGAAACGTTTCGAACAGTTACTTGGCATTGCCCCGCAAAACCAGTACGAAAAATAATTATTTGTGACTCATATTACCATTCTCGATATTCACTTCACTAGTGTCACTTGCTTTAATAGCGTCCTCCAATTAAGTCACAGCATTCAATCCTTCCTCATGCTATATTTAATGACTTTAAAGAGGAAATCTTCAATCACAAATATTTTAGAAAGAAATATTTAACAAGCTTATAAAGGAGGTAAGTCTGGCAATCACGTAACATCCTCAAGGCAAATATTTTCTTGTAAAGACAACAACATAGGGTTACAACAAAACCCAACAAACCTTATACCAAGATAAAAGTTGAAACACCATGAAAGAATAACTCGATTCAAACTCGAATCATGACTCAACTTGTTTAAACAAAACTAAATTCCAAAAGACTTGTACAAATAAATAATATATTTGTACAAATAAATAATATATAAACGTTATGGCTGACACAAACATAAAATCATAAACATACTTAAATACAGCCACTATAAGATCATAAACCATCTCCTTGAAACTGAGACGAACATAAATCCATTTTTCTATAAGAACTTTGAAATCTCTTTTCTTATAACAGATTAAAATATTGCCAAGAAGCAACTCTTTGAAAATAACTCTATTTTCTATCAGAAAACACGTCCATAATCAATCACATACTTTAATGGAAATTATATAGCATTCCAATAAATTTAAAAGACACTGCCTTTTTAAAACAAAACAAAGATACTAAAGAATGATCAAGGTCGATGGTAAACATATTCAAATCAGTTCCTCACTAGAAACTAAACATTAGGGAGTAAATAAGAGCATTTCACAAGGGTCCTTAGAAGAAAAGAATACAGTTAGCGAAAGCCACACGGGATATCAGAACTTGATTCTGATAGAACAAGACCAACCAAAAACTGTAAAACATTTTAACTATTCATATGTTACCAACTCAATTGGACCATAAAAGCCTGGAGAAAGAAAAATTTATTAGATGTTAAATTTTGGATAACCAAGCTTGGATATGGAACAAAGTATGAGAAGGCTAGGACATAAACTTTGTTGATAAATACACACATCCATAACGAATCAATACTCGCTAGAAATCTCGAAAAGTAAAGGAAAGACCGCATACGAGCTTTAGCTTTACCATAAACTTTAAATCTCTATAAGTATATCCATACTAAAACATACCACAACTTTATTCTATATCAAATAAATAAGTAGATATAGGTAGTCAAAACTGGACCTTTTGAGAGAAAACAATGCGAAAATAACCCAAGAATTATAAGGAAGTACTTGAAATCTTAAATTGGCTCAAGAAGTTCATTAAGCATTCGTTACTCAACAGACGGGTCAGAAACTTTTCAGATTCATAGTAAACACATTAAAGAGGAACATACTAAAATCTCAGGCAATTTGAAGTTCAAAAAACATAAGCAAATGAACTTGGTCATTTAAATAATGAACCGAAATCGACGTAAACATAAAAGTCATTTTGACTCAACCAAGTTAAATGTTTGCAAGATAAGGAAAATAGTGGTTATGGCTACATGTACGTAGCTAAAGATTAAACACAAGACTTTCTTTCAGCAGTAAACTTTAGAAAGAGTCAAAATAACAAAACTTTGCTTGAAGAAAGACCCATAACAGAAGAGCTTTGATTCAACTTAATGCAGAGCGAATAAGAAACCGGTTCTTAATAATTATTGTCAACAGTTAATTATACCTATTCTCAGATATACACACATCTAATGAAAAAGGTGTAAATTAGAGAAGGAAGAAAACTTCGTCCTCAAACACACGTTAAAGAATTTCTAAAAAATACGTCCCAAGTTCGAGTTTCAATTTAAAAGACCCCAAACTGAATTATAATAGGAAGCAAGGGACGTGTACATCTTAAAATCCGTTAATCCCTTTTAAATTAATTGCAAACCAAAATAGAGGTAAGGCTCTACATAGCCAAGGGATAATTGAAAGCCGAAAATAAGAAAATAACAATAAGATCAATTAATGATCAAAACCAATACTACAGAAGGATCAACACTCCAATTTGACAAATCACTTTCCAAACAGTTGAGGTTTATAAAGAAAACAAAACAATAACACCCAAGCATAGAAACTACATTAAAATCAAAATATAAAGAAAATTTGATTTTCCTACCTCAAACTTTAGAAATCAGCAGTCAAGCATTTCAACAAATCTTACAAAACTCATCAAACACAATACCCAATCAACCAAAACAAAACCAGCCACAAGGCGGAAACTTTAAGCAGAAGCAATAACTCTCTCACAATAACCTCTTGAAGTTAAGCACACTTTGAATAGATGAACCAAAAGTCAAATTGTCAAGAACAAGAACAAAAGAAAAGGGAAGGGTGAGGATGGATAATGAATAGCTATCGGGTTTGTTCGAGAGAGAAACTTTATGGAATTCACCGTTGGACCTCACTCCAACTACCAGAATCTTCTCATCCAAATTACCGAACTAACCATAAAATAGTTAAATAACTTCCCAATATCGATATATCAGATATCATCTCTAACTGGTCACACGGTAAGGTCACGACACCAAGCCCAACCGAACACACTTTCGCTATGCCACTCACAAAACACAACGTGGATAAGAAACCAAGGTCTCAATTTGTTGCCCTACAAGAAAAAGACACCGTCCCAACTCGAGAGAACTAAGGCCGAAACATTCGAGTTCTCAACTAGTAACTTAACGCTACAACACCATATAAGCGTCAACTCATAACTGAATAGGTATAACCCGCATACCTATTACATACATAAGAACAACGTCCTAAGAGGTCGATGTACTCGAGGCATAGTCTAAAATATACAAATTGATACCTGGAATGTATTTTACATACTTAATAATGATATTAGCACCAAAGAACATACGATGGCTATCCGTTGCAGTTGGACCATCAGTCAGAGGTACTAAGCATTACCAAGGATATAAAATAACAGAATAGAATAGTACTCTATAGAGTACATGACAAGATACCAAGAAATCTGGCTCACACACTTAATGAACACGCTAGCCTCGAAGAGTGTGATGGAAATCCGCCGCGGTCGGACCATCACTCAAAAAATGCTAGGCGTCATCAAGTAGAAAAGACAACATGATATAAGAGAATGAAAGGACCTAATGCTCTGATACCAAACTGATAGGACCCGAACCAGATTTCATCCTGAAACCCGGATAAGGCCCTGCGGGGACCACCTTAAGAGAGATTTTACCGAAAAATCGGCATGACCTCTCTTAAAATGGACAACCCAAACCTGTCAAACAAATAAAAAACACTTCAACAATAACCATCCCGACTCCCGGAGCCATCTGCTCCCCCAAAAATTCAAACAACTTCCACAGAACAAATACAAAATCACTTTTAATTTACTCACAGGCTATCAGAGCAATCTAAATAAGGAACTGAGGATAAAAATCAAAAAGTAAAAGGATTGATAGATCCTACCAAGTGGAAGCAAAAACGACGACTATGCCTCAACTCCGAGTACTCTTGACCTCAAATAAACTAGTCTGCAATTGGGCAATTTAAACAGAAGGGCCCAGGGGAAAGTAAATTAAAAACGTTAGAGTGAGTGGATAAAAATAAAATGATTTAATATAATACTTTAAATGAAAGTATCATATTACTTTCCCAAAGTTTTAGAAATAAAACCACTGTGCATGCATTTAATAAAACGTTCCACGTTTTATGAAAATCATATTTAAAAATCAGCCCCGCTGATATAATCAAATAAACAAATAATTATTTTATTTATATATATTCAAAACAATATACTTTTGAAAATCAATTCATAATGTTTCTCAACCAATCCTATTTTTCACATCAAAACCCCAGCCCCGCTGGTTTGGGAATTTATTAAATCAGAAGGTCTCATAGAGAAAATATTCCTGAAAACCACATAATATAAAAATCATGACCAATCGCATTGGTCATATAATAGGGGAAGGTTATCACCATTTAATAGTAAGCCTCCCAGGCTAAGGAGCGAGTCTCCCAGACTCTCTATAGCGTCTCACACTATGCATGTACACGTCGACCACCGAGCGTGAACCTGACCTATGTGTTCAAGTCGTTACCTCGCATGGGATCAGGCGACTAAGCTAGCTAGCATCAATATATATCTGGACCCTGATATGGTGAAAATCCGAAAACAAAACCGAAAACACGCTTCCCCTCATATAATGTAAACAGTACGGTCCCCAACCGCACCTTTGAGGCTAATAATATAATAATAATCATAAATAGTATAATAGCCTCAAAATATATTCATATATATCCGACATATCCACTATGCCGTAAAATAATATCGAAAAATATATATATAACATCGACATGTCTCACATGTCGAAAAATCACAAATTCGAAAACATTAAATCCCCGGAAATCTCATTTCTGGTCTACATTTAAATACACATAAATTTATTCAACATAATCAAGTTATGAGTAATTAAAACATACTATTTCCGGAACCTCGTTTCCGGATAAAATCACATACTACTAAAATAGTAGTAAAACCATAACCCCAAAACCATATATTTCTTTAAATATCATTTCATTTTAATTATATAAATTCTCATGCTTCTCAAATCATTTATTTAAAATAAACTGCATTTCATTAAAACAATTATGCATGCATTTATTTAAAATGAAAAATCCACTCACTGTACGGCCGAGAGTGCCGTTAATCCGCGATCTCGTCCCGTCGTGTAATTTCTCGACCTGAAACAGAGACGTAACTATAAATATTGCGGACTTTGGAATTTATTGTAAACGTTAAATTTACGGATAAATACCGAAACAATTTTACGTCCCAAAATTACTCATGACACCCATCCCGAGTCCAATCCATTCCTTTACTGATCATTTCGTCAAAAAACCTTTTTAATAAGCTTTTAACCTTTTTCCAGAAAGTCCACAGTAAAAATTACTTGTTAAACAGTAATTTAGAAAGTCAACAGTCAATGGTCAAAGTCAGATTCACTATTTACCATTTATTTTTATTGTTTACCATTTACTTTTTACTGTTTTACCTTTTTACCTTTTTACCTTTTACTGTTTTATCTTTTTACCGTTTTACTTTAATATTTTTACTATTTCACTATTCACCTTCTTCCTCACGCAGCCGGCAGCTGCAGCGCCGCCGCCCTCCGCCGGCAGCTCTGCCACAAGAGTTCAAAACACTGTCAATTCATCCCAAATCAACCCCAACATCATCGCCACCATCTCAGGACCTCGTCGCCACCGTCCCGGCCGCCAAAAGCAACCTCAGCCGCCGCAAACGGCGGCCGGTTCTCTTCCAAATTTAAAACTCACTAAAAATCACCCAATCGAACATCAAACAACACCTAAACAACTCCTTACAATATCCTCAACACTAATTCGACCTCCAATTACACCAAAAACATCAAAAATCACAATCTCCATCGAATTCACAAAAACCCTAGAAATTTCAATTTCTAATTTCTCCTTACCTGGCTCGAATTAGTTCGATTCGTTCCTTGGACTTGTTGCACAAGTCGATATCTTCAATTTCTCCTAAAAATTAGACCGAACCATGGCCGGAGGAGGGAGCTCCGTTTGATCGAGGGTGATCAGTCTCGGGCGTCGCACGACCCAACAGTGGTGTTTCACGCCGCGCCGCTGCCACCGAGAAGACGAGGAGGAGGAGGCGGTCCAAACGGGACCGGTGGCTCGGTGATCGGTGGCCGAACGGTGGAGGGAAGAGGAGGACGGCGCTGGGTCGGGGGCTCGGGCCGAGTCGCGAGGAGGAAGAGAGAAAAAAAAAAGAAAAAGAAAAGAAAGGAAAAAGAAGAAAAATGAAAGTTTTCCTTTTTCGGGAAATTTCATTTCCGCTATTTATACTTGTCCAAAAACGGCAAGTTTCAGGTTTTTACGTCGTACCTTTTCCACACGAACTCCAAATCGAACGTGCCACATGTCCACGAACTCGTTTCAGCGTTTTCTATCTGGTCGAGAAATAAAATTCTTCATCGAGTCAACTTAATTAAAAGTTAACATTTAGAACTTTCGAATCGTAACAACAATTTTTCGGAACGTAAAAATAAAAGATAAAACGGTCAAAAGATAACTCAAGATTCGGGTCATATCAAGTTTCAAACAAGTGGGGTGCTTGATGTTCTCTACTCTTCACACACGAACTCTGTCTCTGCTCATCCTTCTTAGCACTGATATTCTCAAGCTCTTTGAACTCTCTTCTCTCTCCATTATTAGTCTCAATCCTCTTATCACAACTCTCTCTCTTCTCATTATCAAAATTTGCACCAATTCCACCAAATTCAATAGCAAATACAGAACTCACAGCACCACAATTATCATTCAAAATGTTGAACTGATTAGAAATACTAGTGCCATCACGTACTGCGCAAAGCTTTCTCTCCTTCACCAAACACTGCTGATTTGGTGCTTCACACTCCCAATCGAGATGCTGACGTGGATAAGGCTGAGGAAGATGATGGTGTGCGGGATCAGGAGGAGGCGATTGTGGAGGATAAAGGCTCGGTGACGGAAATACATGGGTGGCCTGAGGTGGCAGAACCCATTGATTTTGGTTGGTTTGAAGCTGATTCGGTGAATGAATCTGAGAACCACATGGAAATTAGTGAGGGAGCAAGTAACCATTGACAATCACTGCAGAAGGACTGTGTTGCAACGGAGGCGGATGAGGGGTTGGCTGTGACAGAGACGGCTAATAGTAACCCAGAGTGTTCGAGTACCACCCGCCTTGGTGGTCGTGGTAGTGATGTTGCTGAGCGACTGAAAGTGTAGGCGACGGCGGCGAAGATGGGTATTGCTGCTGGTAGGGATAACCATCGCGCACTGCTTTCCACGTCGGTGGTAGGTATGGGTCAACAGAAGCAAACCGCACTTGCTGCGGTGATGAACACTGTACCGATTGGTACTGATATTGGCTAAAGAACCATGGCTGGTCAGAAACTGGTGGTCTCGCCAGATTACCAACGTCCGGTGGACGCGGCGGCATTGACGAATAATGTGGTGGATATCAAGTGCTCCACGGCCCCATGATTGGGGCTCTAATACCAGTTGTTAGAATGAGAGATAGAGAGGTGGCACTGAGGAGGAGAAGAAGAAAACGGAGCTTTTAAAACTAAAAACATACTTTTTTTATTATTTAGTGACATTGAATCGAGGTTTTTATGATAAACATATTAAAATCATTGGGTTTTTATAAAAAAAAAAACATTTGAAGGCTCCAAATTATAAAAAAAAAAAGGGGAATTTATAATTCAGGACTTTTAAAGGTCCAAAATTAGAAAAAAGGCCTAAACTTTGACATGTTTATAAAAAGAGACACCGTTAAACAAATAACCTTTAAATATAAAATAATTACAAAATATGCCACTGTAATTATTTTAATTAAAAGAAAAACGAAACATAAATCTCTCCGTCCCATCTATCTAATACCGGCCACCCCCTCTCTCAAATTAAGACTTCAATCTCTCTTCCTCTCTAAAATTCAACGCTCTCCTCTCTCTCTCTCTCTCATCCTTCTCCGGCAGGGATGAGAGAGTCCCCACCGGACCCACCGTCGTGTTGACGGCGCTCCTGACGCGCTTGCCCTGGCGGAAGGGCGGGACTCTGGTCTCGGAGATGAAGCCGGAGCGGTAGTAGACGAAGGCGCCGATTTGGTCGTACTCGATGGTCATCTTGTGAGGGATCGGCCGGAGGAGGAGACGTTGAGGCCAGCGACGGAGAAGGAGTCGACGCGGAAGTCGGGGATCTTAGGGCGGAGGATGAGCCAGACCATGAGAAAGAGGGAGCCGGTGATGACGAAGCGGCAGACGAAGGCGGCAAGTGCGGTGTAAAAGTTGTAAGGAGGTTGTTGCTGGTAGACTGGGTAGTTGGGCTAGGTGGCGCCGTTGGGGTGTTGGTGGCCGTTGGCGGCGGGGTAGGGCTGGGCGAGAAGGGTCAGACATTTTGTTCTAGGGTTTTGGTGTTGGGGGGATTGTGATTTGGGTATATCTGAATGGATTTCTTCATTGTTATTGTATATGCCATATACTCCTTCGATAATTGCTTTTGATATCGAAAATGAGCGTTTCCAACGATTACCATTACCTGAATTGTTACAATTCGGAGATTTCGGAGTGTTGGATGGAAGGCTCTTTTTAGCAGATACTTATCATGATAAAATAGTTGTTTGGGTGATGAAGGATTATGGCATTGAGTCTTGGACCAGAAATTTTGAAATTAGAGACAGCTCTCGTCAACTACATTGTTGTGAATTGGTGAGCTATGCACAAGGGCGAGTTTTGCTGTTACGTAGGCATTTCTTGTATACTTATACACTTGGAACAAATGGTCTTGTCCGAGTTGAGGTCAATGAGGTACCAACAATTAAGAAACCATGGATCCATATTCCGAGCTTTGTTTCCTTTTAAAATGTCATCAGGAGTCAGAGCTAGCTTTGCTGCTTCGCGCTAGATGTATGTGGAATTTAATACTTCAAGCTAGGCCATGTTAATCAGTGTTTGTGTTTGCAGAATAATTTTGTTTTCAGTTGAGATGTTTGGAGTGGCTATTGATCATCCTTAATTCCTTTGTGTTATCATCAGATTGATCACCATTATTCCATTTTCGTTATTTAGTGTTGCTTTATAGATTTTGTCGCATGAGATCGATATCCAGAGGCTAGAGCAATTAGTTGAACTAAAATATAAAGCCCTTCAATGACTTTGTACAGTAACCTCCACAGTGTGTGTTGCACACGAATGTAATGGAATCCTATGATAGCCTGCTAAGTAAATGGACAGGAACTCTAAGCAAACCGAGAAAACCTAATTAGAGCTGCTTAATTAAGAGAAGCTGCTAATGTAGTATGAAAATTTTCAGGTTCTCAGTATTATAGGAATAAACCCTTGTTATAATTAGCCTCTTCGATAATCAACAAAACCAGCATACCCTTTTCTGGTTTAGAACAAAACTAGCAATTCTTCATAGCCTAACTGTTGGCTCCGTGAGTTGGAGAAGCACTGGAATCTCTCCAGATAGTTACAAAATTGATAGTTATTAAGATAGTTACTTACATAGTTACACATAATAGTTTATTCAGATGATAATTACTAAGATAGTTACAAGGATGATAGTTACTAAAATAGTTATACAGATAGTTACAAAGTTGATACTTACTAACATAGTTACAAATAATAGTTTACTCAGATGATAGTTACTATAATAGTTACTAAGGTAGTTACACAGGTAACTATCGGAGTAACTATCTCAGTAACTATCAGAGTAACTATCGTACTAACTATCTGAGTAACTATCCAAATAACTAGTTACTATCGAAGTAACTATCTTACTAACTATTTAAGTAACTATCATCTTAGTAACTATCTTACTAACTATCATCTTACTAACTATTATATATAGTTAGTAACTATCTAAGTAACTGTCAACTTACTAACTATCTAAGTAACTATCATCTTACTAACTATCAAAGTACCAATTAACCTAACTATCAAAGTGACTATCATCTTGCTAACTATATAAGTAACAATCACCTTAGTAAATATTTTAGTACCTATCTTACTAATTATCTATGTAATTATCATCTTAATTAGTAATTACTTTACTAACTATTTAAATAACTACCAAACTAACTATAAATCTTAGAAACTATCGTACTAACTATCTAAGTAACTATCATTTTGGTAACTATCTGACTAACTATGCCAGTAACTACGAAAGTAACAGTTCTTGCTTGTTCAAAAGCTGAAAACTATCCAAGTAACTATCTGAGTAACTATCCGAGTAACTATCAGAGTAACTATCGAAATAACTAGTTACTATCAGAGTAACTATCGGAGTAACTATCCCAGTAACTATCTTACTAACTATCTAAGTAACTATCATTTTAGTAACTATCGGAGTAACTATCCCAGTAACTATCAGAGTAACTATCTCAGTAACTATCGGAGTAATTATCAAAGTAACTATCTGAGTAACTATCCGAGTAACTATCGAAATAACTAGTTACTATCGGAGTAACTATCCCAGAAACTATCTTACTATGTTACTAACTATCTAACTAACTATCATCTTAGTAACTATCATTTTAGTAACTATCGGAGTTACTATCCCAGTAACGATCAGAATAACTATCTGAGTAACTATCGGATTCACTATCTTACTAACTACGTTACTAACTATCTAACTAACTATCATTTTAGTAACTATCTAAGTAACTATCATTTTAGTAACTATCTAAGCAACTATCATCTTAGTAACTATCTTACTAACTATCATTTTAGTAACTATTATTTTAGTATCTATCTTACTAACTATCTAAGTAACTATCATTTGAGTAACTATCTGACTAACTATGCTAGTAATTATGTTAGTAACTATCAAAGTAACAGTTCTTGTTTGTTCAAAAGCTGAGAACTATCCAAGTAACTATCGGATTCACTATCTTACTAACTACGTTACTAACTATCTAACTAACTATCATTTTAGTAACTATCTAAGTAACTATCATTTTAGTAACTATCTAAGCAACTATCATCTTAGTAACTATCTTACTAACTATCTAAGTAACAATCATTTTAGTAACTATTATTTTAGTATCTATCTTACTAACTATCTAAGTAACTATCATTTTAGTAACTATCTGACTAACTATGCTAGTAACTATGTTAGTAACTATCAAAGTAACAGTTCTTGTTTGTTCAAAAGCTGAGAACTATCCAAGTAACTATCACAATAACTATGAAAAATTAAAAAAATGCATGACAGAAAAACAAGAGCTTAAAAATCGAAAGCAACTGAACCAACAATGAAAAATGCAGGACACAATGCAGCGTGCCGCTGCACCGCACCACGACAGCGTAAATATCAAAGTAACATTTTCTGTAACTATCTTACTAACTATCTAAGTAACTATCATCTTAGTAACTATCTTACTAACTATCATCTTAGTAACTATCTTACTAACTATCTAAGTAACTATAATCTTATTAACTATCTAAGTAACTATCATCTTAGTAACTATCTTACTAACTATCTAAGTAACTATAATCTTATTAACTATCTAAGTAACTATATATCATCTTAGTAACTATCTTACTATCTATCTTACTAACTATCTAAGTAAGTATCATCTTAGTAACTATCTTACTAACTATCGTCTTAGTAACTATCTTACTAACTATCTAAGTAACTATCCAAGTAACAAGTAACAAGTAACTATCAAAGTAACTATCGGAGTAACTATCAAAGTAACTACCGAAATAACTATTCAAGTAACTATCGGAGTAACTATCTAAGTAATTACCGAAGTAACTATCCAAATAACTATCCAAGTAACAGTTCTTGTTTCTTAAAAACTGAGTAATATCTAAGTAATTATCGAAGTAACTATCTAAATAACTATCAAAGTAACAGTTCTTGTTAGTTCAAAACTAAGTACTATCTAAGTAACTATCATGGTAAAAATACATGACACAATGCAGCGTTCCGCTGCCGAAATCAACATGAATAAAATAAATGTAACCGTTATCCTAAATTTCAATGTAACTTAACAAGTAGCTGATTCAATAAACGTAAAACCAACGAACAATCAATGTAACTATCGATGTATTTGTACAACTTGTAACTGCTGCAATAACGATGCTGCCCTGCGTAAGTTCAGCAGGTTGTCCATGGACGAAAACTTTGCAACGTCCCCTTGTTTCTCTTTCGGTACAGCAAAACCCTGCCACAAGCAAGAACTCAAAGACTAGCATAAGTGACTTTATAATCAAGCAACCCATCATGAAGTAAACTATAACTACAAATACTGGCCAGTAGCACTTAAGATTCAAGTATATTTGTGCTTGTGTTGGTGTGTGATTATATGCACGCATGTATAGGTATTTTCCAAGAGGATGGATTCAGGAGAACCAGAGGAAATTGATAATAGTCGAGTGTTGATGGGTTGATGCTTCTTTTCTGTCAAGCACTTGGGTAGATTGTCTCCCCATTTGTCTATAATCAATCTTCTTTTGTTGGGGTCTAGTTTCATTTCGTAGATAGCTAGCTGTTTAAGCAAATCGTGCTGGGTGACAAAGTGTTCACTGTGATACCCATCCACCTCCATCCTCTCCTTCCTGGTAATGATTTAAACAAAATTCTTAGAGCTAGGCACTTACTTATCATATTCTCATTAGCATCTATATATGAACATAGTAATAGTTGAGTCTAGTATCATACCTCGTGAGTCGTGACTATAAGATTAACCAGACTCCCAGAGGCAAGCTCTTGGAGGATTGTAATGGACAGATAATCTTCATCCAGCTCATATAACTCTGTCCAAATATCAATTAGAGCAGAAGCAGGGATTCTCTTGCCTTCAGGAAATGAGCCCAGGTCCAAGAAACAATTCTTCAGATTAGTATCTTCTTCTTCCAAAGCATGTAAGCTATCTTGAAGGCACATGAGCAGGTCAGTTGCTGAATCAAGAACAGAGGCACCTCTAGACAGTGCCCTTACTCTTTTAAGCCAGAGCTCTGTTGTTTTCCCACAAAGTGAATCAAGAACAGAGGCACCTCTAGCTGGGCTCCGGAATCACATTGCCTTGTTCCCCAAACCATTCCAAATCTTTAAAAATCGCTACTGACCTCTCCAACCCGGTCTTCCTAAAATAAGCATCTGCAATCCAACACACACTCCAAATCACCAAAATTTGATATCAAAATCCAATTCAAATTGAAAGAAGCAAGAAAAAAAACCAACAAGCGACGTCACCACAATCACCTGCTTCCTCGACACCACCTCCTCCGCCGCCACGTCATCAAATCTCTCCTCCTGCACCGCGGCGACGGGGCTTATGTCCAAGACGAAATCTTCTCGGCGCTTCGGGACTTGATCTCCTGTGTCGAGTTGGACATTGACGTGCGGCGGCTTGATGTCGAAATTGAATCCCTGGCTGCGGCGAATCGCGGCGGCGGTGGCTCGTCGTCGACGTGGCCCTGAGAGAGAGAGAGAGAGAGAGAGGTCTGTTGGGAGATAAAGAAGATTATGATCGGATCATGTTAAAAAAGAAAAGAAAAAAACAAGAAAATGGTATTATAGTCACAAACAAAACTAAAAACAGCCCTTTATTATAATTTAGTAAAATTGAAAAGAGTCTTTTCTGATAAAAATATTAAAAATATGTCTTTTTTTATGAAGTGAAAAACAGGAGGTTTTTTTTTCTAATTTACAAAGCTAGATAGTCCTTTTCTCTAAAATCCACTTAATTATATTATTAATTAATTAAATTATAAGTTTAATATTTTTAATTAATAAATTATTCAAAATTAAAATGTAATATTGAATTAGCTTTGCCGATTTGAGATGAATAGTGAATTGAAAGGGCAATTCAATAGGCAAATCAGCGATTACCTTTTAACCACGGGTGCAATTGCTCTAAAGGCCACCCCGTCTTAAACCCTACGGAAGATAAATTAAAACGGAGTGAGGCCAAACCTAAAAACTAGAGCACCGAAATAACGAGTGTTGGCGCCAAATTATTCCGGTGCCGTCATGTACGGCCGTCCTTCTCGCTCCTCCGGCGCTGCATGGGGTCACTCACCGCCTCTAAATCCCAATTTCCCATCCCAAAACCCCAACACTCCATATATCTACCCTCTAAACCCTGCCTTCTTACCTCACCAAGCTTACCGAAACAATCTCCCGCCGCCGCAAAACCCTAGCTTCGCTCCTCAGCACTTTCCGAATCCGACGTTCCGGCCTCCGACGCCGCCGCCTCAGCCTCAAAACACGAATGAGCTGCTGGAGAAAGTCGACCGCGCCGTCGCGAAGGCTCGGTCGGAGCTCATTGCCGCCGGTGTAAGCGTCTCGGCGTGGAAGGTGTCGCAGTCGGCGCTTCTGATGCTTCAGATTGATGGCTGGGGCTCTCTAGGGTTTCAGATGCAGCAAGTGCCGTCTCTACACCGCCTCATGTTCACTGAAGGCAAGGTAATTTGGATGATCAAATTTCGAAAATGATTAATATTGTGTTTATTTGTTTTGGTAAATTGCAACAATTACTGTGGTGAAAAGTTGTGATCAATGTAAAATGATAACAGAAACGTTTCGATTGTATCTAAAGTACTCTTGTGTGGAATGTACTGCATTCATCACTATAATAGATACTGATTTGGTTTTGTAATTTAAATTATTCGGATGAATTCTCAGAATTGAATGAGAGGTGATTGTGCCACGAGTACAGTGTTGTTTTTTGTCTTCCTTATTCACCTATTTTTAGTAATAGGCCATTGTCATAAGCAAAATTGAGGAGCAAGCAACAAGATCATTTTTCTTGTTTACTTTTCAACCATGAAGAATAATGTACCTAGTTAAATTTTATGTCTCTCTTGATTAAATCCTGTATCTAATTAGTTATTTTCTGTGTGGATATAGATAAATTCATTTATCCAGTGTTTTGTTGCGGTTCGAAGAATTTCTTCAGTATATGATTTGGGAGTAGCAATCTGCAAGAATGAGGGCATCGAGAAGTTTGAAGAGCTAGGATTGGGCCCTTTGGTGCGACACCCACTTGTTTTGCATTATTTCTCAGTCAAGTCTGATACTAGTGAAGTTTATAAGATTACTAGCGATGAGATAATATCTTTACTCTCTGACTACATGGATACCTGCAAGAAAAAAGAGATTAAGATTGAAGAATTTTTAGATTTCATTGTAAAGAAACGATCAGTTGCAAGCAAGGAAGAGCTTGGAATACGAATTCAGAGCATCGGGTATGTCACAATTTCTTGTTTCTGCATTTTGACTAAAGAAAATATATAAGCTAGTGTAGTAAATAGTGTTGCACCATATTTCTTTATAGATCCACAGTAAGATATGGCAGATAATCTTCTGTCGACATTAGGGATGTTGAATTATAAGGTGAGCTTCCCTTACAAGCAGGCAGAAAGCGTACAAGGGTTAGATTTTAAATAGGCATCTTTTTCAGTTATAATTTTTTTTAATGGGCCAAGATTGCTACCTAATATTTTTGTATTCAAGTAATTTATACATTCCTTTTCAGTACAAGCACAACATATGTACCTTGAATTTATGCAAATCTACAATGCTGTTCATTGAAGCAAATTTTTTTTAATCCTAGGATGCATATTTCTGCTATCCGGGATGTGAAGAAAACTGAACAGGTTTCCAAGCAAACTTCTAAGAAAGATAACATGAAGCGTTACTTCTCATTGAAAAAGGAGCTAGACGAACGCTTCAGTGACATTTCTCAGCGTGTTGAATCATTTTCCTCCGTACAGAAGTTCTGTGGCAAGCACATTAGGTTTGATTCTTCAAAAGACTCAGATGCTGACAGTAGTGATGATGATTTATTTGAAGACGATGATGAACTAAATGATCAGTCAACAGGTAATCAGGTTAAATTATCATCAAAATCTGTTAAAAGCTCTGACCGAGCTAGCAGATGTCCTTACCCTTCTGAATTAGAAGAGAAGACACGGTTAGGACTGAGCCAGCTTTCACCAGCTAGTTGCTCGCAAAAGCGCATTGAGAGTAATCTGTCAGCTAGAAAGAAAAGAAACTATGAAGATGTAAACAGTGCAATTTCAGTCCCCAGAAAATTGCGTAAGAGAGTTAAGGTACGAGAAGTGGCTACTCGAATAAGGAATGTCTGGAAAACCAATGAGGTTAGCGATTCAGATGATAATGATCTCTCAATTACTAATACCTGTTTGAAGACCTTCATTACAACTTGGAAGGAGGCATGTCAGGAGAACACTGTGGCTGAGGTATGTTCATCATGTTGTTTTGATATGTACAGCTAACCATAAGAATGCTTTTTACAGTGTGGTAAACACCTGTCAATTGTTTTGTATCTGTTCAACATTTGTTTTTCTCTGTTAACTTTGAAAGACAGAATAATGCTGAACAGAGCAATTTTTCATTTTGGTAGTACATTCAAACCACATGATTGTAGCACTTGGCCATTGGACAGTGCTAAAGAGACCACATGACAATGGTTGAATGCTGCATCATGTGGTTGAAAATGTGGTACAAGAATAAATAAATCTAACATTTCTACATACTGTGACTTCTAGTTAATCATTTTGAAGATTTACCAAATCTCTTACTTTTTGAAGAAAACATTATTGTAGAAAGTTTGCCTCATTCTCTGACTAGAAGTTCTGATATTTTAATGGGTTTTGCTTTTTTGTAAAATATAATTGTAATGGGTTTATTGGAGGGCTACTGATAAGAGGGAAATGAGGAATCTTAATGGAAAGAATGATTACCTGTCAAATTCATTACTGTTAAACTTTTTGGCTGCTGTTTTGATTTTATATTTCTTTTATAAAAATAAACGGGTTATTAGAAAATACCTTCTGATTCTTGTAGGTACTTGATAGATTGCTGCAGCTTAATAACACAGACACTCAGAAGAAAAAGGAAATCAAGTCAATGTTTTCTTTGGATCCATTAATTGGATTGTTAAATGTCGCTGTAAGTCATCGTGTTCGACAATCGGTTTATCCACAAGTAATATATCGTCATACTTTGGATAATTAACTATTTTTGTCAAGTTGTTAACGTGAGTAAAAATTGGTCTCATGTCATCCTTGTACGTATTTTTCTTTACAAAATCTTAGTTTATCTAGATGGATTGATTGGATACAATTTTTAAGTAACCTGTACTCCTTCAAGGTAACTTTCAACTGAACCCTTACAAAATTAAGTCTCTTGATGTCTCCATCTATGCCTAACAGGTTCTGAGGAATATGATATTTAATGAAATTGATGAATTTTTTTTGGTGTATTTTTATCATAAGATCCTTAATTAGTAATAGATTCAAATGCTTGTTTAGTTAAGGGAAAAAATCACATACAATTTTGAACATGTTCTTACATATATTTCCTAATAGTTTGCTTTGCCATCAAGTTTTATTATTACTGTATCTCAGGTAAGTTAAATATTCTTTTTGAAAGGCCACTGAGTAAGTTTATCGTTGTTGATGGTTGATTGTTGTACTATGAAGAATTCTTTTTAACTTCTGCAATACATTTGTCTTTAAATTCTATAGATTGATGACACTGGCCCAATGCTTCATTACTCTGATGGAACTGTATATGGTCATTTAGCTGAATTTGCTACTTCTGTATATGTTGCAGGTCTCATCTATCAAATCCGGATTGTGGGATAGCATTTATGATACATTCCAAAGTGTTGGTCAGTTAACTGACAGTCTTCCAGATAACTCCCCCGAATATGTGAATATAGATGTTGAACCAAGTATTCAAGATGGGAAAAGTACCAAGGATGCACCAGTCATTCCTGAACACGCTGTTGAACACAGGCAGAGTGAGTGATATTGGCTTTCTGTTTTCTATTGACACTCAACTAGAAATTATCAAATAAAACAAAATCTTGCATACTTAACATGCCTGCTTTGCACAAATTAGACCAATGAAAAAAGTTATGCATAAGATCCACAGAAACTCTCCCATGTCAAAACTTGAACTCCATGTGGAGGCTTTGCTCCCCTGATCTGCCTACTCCCCATATTGGAGTGTCACTAGTATTATTAGTGTTACAGAGATTCCCCCATCACAACTTCATATAGGTTCCTCCTAAATGTCAAGTCCTGATATCTGAAGAGCACATATAATCTAAGTAATGCTGCTTTGAATGTCAGCTTTTGTGAATTTTAGTGAAAGGATAGTGCTGCATTGTCTCGGTCACATTTTTTGTTCATCTTCTATTTTCTTTGATAAAAGATTATTGTATTTTTTTTCCTTTCTTTTTCTATTGGTTATTCTTTATTTTATCATTCTTTTTTTGTTTTCTACTAACCGTGATTAGATAACAGAATATTAAATAAGTGAGTACTGAAAGTATATTTCTGGGTGGTATTTGAAATGTCAGTTATCCTGTCGATATCTGTCATTGCCTAGTGTATGGAAGCAAGAGCCACGGCTTGATATAGGTTATAGCCTTGTTTTGCAAACGTACCATCCTATATAAAAGTTCATGGGTTTGCACTGCTAGTATGAGTAAGGAAAATGCCTTCTATTTGTAGATCCACAGTTGAGTAGACTTGAGTTCAGAGATCAAATAATATTTGAACAGCTAACTAAGCATTATGTACAATATCAGTTTAGTGCTTTGAAAAATTGTACCATATGAACCCTTTTAGTAGAAAGAAAAATCAATAAAAATAGATCCATCCATCCAGGACATGACATTACCTTCTGTATTTTGACTATATGCTAGAGTTGAATATTAACTCAAGGATTTTTTTTAGCAAGACCAGTTGTGTATTCTAGTTCAGTCTATTCTGGTATAGTTCAATGCCAGAAGGCGGTACTACATTGGAAGTTTCTCTTTCCCTACCCAGAATCCTCACCATTTCGCTGGCGAGTCTAGTAACTATCAGGTTTATTTTTTTTTTTTTTTTTTTCGCAAATATTAGTAAAACAGATATTCACAAACCCCCTCCCTCATACATTGGCAAACCTTTTTATGTGTTCTTTCAGTAGACTTGTGGACCTTATGGTATTTTGTAATTAAATTTCACAGGTGTTTCTGTTGAGGACGTAATCAGGAAACTTGCTATGTATTTTGAGATTGATCAAGGTGTACATGGTAATGGTAGATCACTCCAGGAGAAGATATGTACCTTCTTGACAAAGCTTTGCAGTTGCGAACTATGGTTAGTGGAAGAATTTTCTGTCAAGGAATTTAAATCTCTTGGTCATGGAGAGTTTTTACGGTTCTTAGATAATTATGCAGGGCTACTTCCGCAAGAGCTGTGCAAGTTCCTGACTAATGATATCATTGGGAAGTGCCCTTTGGAAGTATGCATGCTTCAGCACCATTTGGTTGTTTTACTATCTCAAGCTTTACATAGTTTATGGGAAGATGAAAATATCACAAAAGAGGAAATTATTTTGCTGCTTAGGAAGCAATTCCCATTGATCAGCTTAAAAATTATTGAAAATGGTTCAATAGAAGACTTTTTAAGCATTGTGGGAAAACATAAGAATGATGTGATTTCCAAATGTGTTCTGTTCTCAATGGCATTAAATGGCACTAGCTATTCTATTGACTCATCAGTACATTACGAGAACGCCCTATTGAAAAGCATGTCAGTGAGTTCTGACAGTGGCCAGAAAGTTAAAACCCATGAATCTATTACATCCAAGGATGCAATTAAAGTCTTGGCTAGGGCACCAATGATGTCTGACTTAAACTTATGGTCACACTGGGACCTTTTGTTTGCTCCTTCACTTGGTCCTCTTATACCATGGTTGTTAAATGAAGTTAACACAGATGAATTGTTGTGTTTGGTGACCAAAGATGGAAAAGTCATTCGGTTAGACCAATCAGCTACCGTAGATTCCTTTGTGGAAGCTGCCCTCCAAGGATCATCTTTTCAAACGGCACTGAAAATGTTATCTCTTTTTTCACTAGTTGGAGGAGAAAAACATGTCCCAGTGCCCCTTTTGAAAATCCACATACAACGTGCATTTGAAGTCATTTTAGAAAACTTGGTAGATAACATCGAAGTACATCACAACAGGAGTTCTCTTAATTATGGAAAAGCATTGTCTGTACAGAAAATGATTGGTGAAGTTGCTGCTGGTAAATTATCACACAGAGACTTAGAGAAGACAGATATTGGAAAGCCCATTATATCAAGATTTTTTCTTGAATGTCTTGGGTATCTACCTGCAGAATTTCGTGGTTTTGCTGCTGATGTATTGCTTTCGGGAGTGCAGTCTGTTGTCAAACATGCTCCTTCAGCCATATTGAGTGAGTGCAACCAGTTGGAGCAACGTATCATGCTTCATGAAGTTGGTTTGTCTCTTGGAATAGTTGAGTGGATTAATGATTACCAGGCATTTCTTACCAATGATACCATTCAGTCGTTCGTGTCTGGGGCTTCATGTTCCATTGCTGTTGGACATGAAATGGGGTCAGGTTCAAAGCCCTTGCAAGATGTTTCAGAGAAGTTTGTCACTTCTGGAGGGAGCATGGTTGGATCTATTGGTGAAAGTGTGCAGGAAGTTGGATGTACTGATGTCTCTCTGAAGGTTGGTGGTGCAGAAATCTGCAATGAGAGCGCTGGTAGTGGTTACACGCAACCTAATGCCAAAATTAGTGACCATGAAGATGCACCCCAGGTGATTGAGTCAATCAGAAGAGATGAGTTTGGTCTTCATTCCAGCCAAACAACTTCTGAAAGTATCATGTTGAAGAAGCATCATGCTCGCTTAGGGAGAGCTTTACATTGTCTTTCACAGGAATTGTATTCTCAGGATTCACATTTTCTTCTTGAGCTGGTAAGGCTGCTTTTTTATTTATTATTTTTGAATTGGGATTCTTTATTGTGGTTTGTGCAGTCATCTAGCATAATGAACAAAACCATATATGAGAGTTTTCTTTCCTTGTTTGTTTTGCTGTTCCGTCATTTATCTTAGGCTACAAATGAATTTCCCAATGTTATCTTTGTGGTCAAAATCATTCTATAAACACCCTTGGGTGACTGTTAGCGAATTTGATCGAATCCTGATTCCTTTCTAGTCTTATCAAAAGGGGTCAACATGATGCCCAGGTCCTGGACTAAAGTTGACTTTCTTGCAACACTAACACCCACGGGCATGACTACCAAATTTTCATTTATAGAATGTATTTACTGTCTTTTAGTGATCTTTTAGTACTCTAAACTCTAGATTATTGTCTCTACAATGTTTATATGTTTGACACTATTTTTGAGTCTGCAGTTAGAGATAAGCCTCTCAATTATAACCTTTGAATGCTTTATATTCTATTCCATACATATTTATTCTTCATTATTGTTCAGGTTCAAAATGCAGATGATAATACATACCCAACATGTGTAGAACCAACTTTAACGTTCATTCTTCAAGACTCCGGTATCATTGTTTTAAATAATGAGCAAGGCTTCTCTGCTGAGAACATTAGAGCACTTTGTGATGTTGGAAGTTCAACCAAGAAAGGATCTAATGCTGGCTATATTGGGCGGAAGGGCATCGGTTTCAAATCTGTGTTTCGGGTAGGTCACTAAAGTTACTCTAGTTTGAGTAGTTTCTCTTATTGTATATTTTAATTCTTAATCAATTTCCCATTTTTTCCTTCTGAAAATAAAGAAATTTTTATCAATACCAAAACCATATCTTACATAGGATAGACAAGAGATCACTTGTATAATGCATAATGTATCCAAAACACAAAACCACAGGAAGGAAGACAGAAATTAACTGACAGTGGTCCTCCAACACAACCTGGTTTAGACAAAGAGATGACCCAAAATGTCTCTTTCCCAGCATGAATGCTGCTGTAGCATCTAATTCCTGTTTTTTAAGATCTCCACTGGATACATAGTTATTTTGCTTCATGGTTCAAATGTTGTGTGGGTCCAGATATAAGACAGAAGAAGGGATAAATGGAACATAACCTGTCATACATATTATTTTGTTTGCTATCATGGTCCATCAGCTAATCAGTTTTAATTTGTTTTTTTTTTTCCGATTAGAAAAAAGAAATTAATTTTATTTGTTTATTTATTTTAATTTGTCTTTTTTTTTTTTTTGGGTTCACCTTCACTGTCTTGTAATTGATGAAAACGTTGCTGGGAAAAGCTCAATCAATTGTCAGTATTATGTTTCTTAACTCATATTATTGATTGAGGAGTGTTGTTCCCTGCATTTGGTGATATTCTTGTCATGCTTTAATCATATTAATTGGGTGTTTGGGGAATCTAGGGTGCAGATAGAATACCCCAAGTAATACATTGATCCTACAAAAAATATCTTTGGTTTAAAACTTTTTAAATAGGTGGAAAGATCTCGGTAATCTGCTGTTCATACTAAGAAAGCCAATTTCCTGTTGGTAGTACACTTTCCTAAATACATGTGCATTTTGTGCAGGTCACAGATGCTCCAGAGATTCATTCCAATGGATTTCATATCAAGTTTGATATAAGTCAGGGTCAGATTGGTTTTCTTTTGCCAACAGTTGTACCTCCTTGCAACGTTGACATGTTGAGTAGGCTGACTTCTAGTGACAGTGATCAACCAGATGGTAGTTTATGGAACACTTGTATTGTTCTTCCTTTCAGATCGAAGTTTTCAGATGGATCTGTCATGAAAAGCATTATAAATATGTTTTCAGATCTTCATCCATCTATATTACTCTTCCTTCACCGCCTCCAGTGTATAAAGTTTAGGAACTTGCTCAACAATTCACTTACTGTCATGAGAAAAGAAACTGTGGGAGATGGTATCGTAAAGGTTTCACATGGAAAAGAGCAAATGACATGGTTCTTAGTCTCTCAGCAATTGCGAGCAGATTTTTTACGTAACGATGTACAAACAACAGAAATCTCCATAGCATTTACATTGAAGGAATTGGATAATGGTGTTTATGGACCAGATCTAGAGCAACAGCCTGCTTTTGCATTTCTTCCTTTAAGAACCTACGGCCTGAAGTTTATTCTTCAGGGCGATTTTGTTCTTCCTTCATCTAGAGAGGAAGTGGATGGAGATAGTCCCTGGAACCAGTGGCTATTGTCAGAATTTCCTGGTCTATTTGTCAATGCTGAGAGGTCTTTTTGTTCTCTTCCTTGCTTTAGAGAGAACCCTGGGAGAGCAGTGGCAGCTTATATGTCCTTTGTTCCACTTGTTGGGGAAGTGCATGGGTTTTTTTCGTCACTTCCTCGATTAATCATTTCGAAATTACGGATGTTTAATTGTTTACTCCTGGAAAGTGGAAATAATGAGTGGGTTCCTCCTTGCAAGGTCCTAAGAGGCTGGAATGAGCAGGCCCGTTTGCTTCTACCTGATGATTTATTACGGGAGCATCTTGGCCTTGGGTTGTTGGACAAATATATAGTTTTGCCCGATCCACTTGCAAGAGCACTTGGCATTGCAGAATATGGCCCCAAAATTCTGCTTCAAGTTATGGACTCCTTATGTCGTTTGCAAAATGGCCTCTCATCAATGGGACTGGGTTGGTTGACCTTTTGGCTAAGTGAACTGTATGCAATGTCATTCAATGCTTCTGTGGAAACATCATTTGACTCTGGACTTGGAATAGATTTGATAGAAGAACTCCGAAAAATTCCATTTATTCCTCTTTCAGATGGTACATATGGGGCTGTAGACAAAGCCCCAATATGGTTACATTTTGATGCCTTGAGCACTGGGTTTGAGGGTCAGCATGGACTTGAGTCTTTTCCTAACTTATATGCCAATCTTCGTATCGTAAGTCCTGCCTTCCTTTCTACATCATGTGTAGATATGCC
This sequence comes from Potentilla sterilis, assembly GCA_963682095.1. NCBI lineage: Eukaryota > Viridiplantae > Streptophyta > Magnoliopsida > Rosales > Rosaceae > Potentilla > Potentilla sterilis. Next base: position 22,464,236 of record OY821762.1, on the reverse strand, counting down.
ATCCATGGATGTGACGACAGTTGACAGACAAATACGTATGCTCCGTAGAATTGGTGTCCAGCAGTTGTCTGCGCATGAAATTGTCAAGGTACATATCTTGCCAGCTATATCTGATGCCAGAATTGCAGGTATGGATAAGAATTTGATGACAGAATATCTCTGCTTTGTTATGGTCCACCTTCAGTCGACGTGCTCCGATTGTCATGGTGAAATGGAATACATAATCTCAGAATTACGAAATAAAGCCTATATACTAACAAATCATGGCTTTAAACGACCTGCTGAGATATCCATTCATTTCAGTAAGGAATTTGGCAATCCTATTGACATAAATAAGTTGATAAATATGGTTGACATGATGTGGCATGAGGTTGACACATCCTATTTGAAGCATCCAGTAACAAAGTCACTCCACTGTGGACTAACAAAGTGGAGGGAGTTTTTCCAGAAAATTGGCATCGTGGATTTCGTGAAAGTAGTTCACGTTGTGAAGGCATTTAACAATACATGTAAGGACTTGATTTCTCTTGGATCAAATGTCACAGATTGGGAGTCCCCGGAATTGGTCGATTTAATGTCCCTGCTGACCAGAAATGGTGACAAAAAAGGATGTGAATATCTTTTGCAGGTGCTTGATAATTTATGGGATGAATGCTATCTTGAAAAAGCTACAGGCTATTGTGCTTCTAAAGATGTAGCAGATAAAAAGCAGTTTAAATCTTCATTTATAAGCAGCATCTGCAATGCACAATGGGTAGTATCAACAATGGATGATGCACTTCACTATCCTAGAGATTTATACCACGATTGTGATGCAGTGCGCTCAGTTCTTGGTCCATCCGCTCCATTTTCTGTTCCAAAGGTTAGTTTAAAATATTTCCACATTAATTTACTTCCTGCAGGATTTCTCAAGTGTTTTAGCATATACTTCTTGACACTTTGTTGGATTGGGACTATGTGATAATTAGCATATGTGAATTTGATCTCAGTTCAGTTTCCTGTCCTGTTTTAAGCCCTCGACTTTTCTCTCTGCAAGAGATCTAAGGTCATGTATTTCTGATTTACCCCATTAAAGTTTGAATTATACCAAAATGAGAAAAAAGTGTGGCTAGTGGAGCTGAAGTTTGGTATATTCAGTAGTTTATGTGCTATGCTATAGCTGTTCATGTATGTTCTCGTGTGTTTTATCCATGTCTGTGTATACATGACACATAAGGATAGAAATTGCAGTCTGAGAGATTGCATGTGGTCTCTCTATGCAGACCTGTTTCAATGATAATAACTGTCCAAGTTCTAGGTGTCTACTGAAAGTTCTCTGCGAAACATCAGCTAGATTGAGAATCAGTCTGCAATTTCTTTCATAATTAACAGATACCGTATTTTGGATTTGGCTGATGTTGGTTTAGAGAGCATTTCCTAAACATAGTAGGGTCCGGAGTGGGCCACATATGCAGTCCCTCAACTTAGACAAAAAATGTGATCCCATATTGGATTGTACCTTTTAATTTTGTCGACACAAATCCCTCTTGGGTTTGTTCCCTTTTCATACACCACCACCACCACCACCCCCCCACACACACACACACAAAAGAAGTCTTTATGGCTTTTCAAGTCTGGTATTGCATTCATATGGCCGTCTTTCTTATTTCAAAATCTCACCTGTAGAAGTTTTGTGTATGTTTTTCAATAGTTGAAGTGTGTGTTGTTTTATCTTTAGTCTCCTACTCTGAGTCTCTGATAATTTAGTTATATTGTGCTTATCCATTTTACTCATAAATTACAGTCTGAACTGTATGATAGACTGAGTATCATCATTATTCCATTTCAAGCAATATTTCATCCTATCATTTTTTGAAACAGATAGAGAGTGGAAAGTTTGCAAGTGCTATTGGGTTTAAGACAGTAGTTTCTCTTGACGATGGTCTAGATGTATTAAAACTATGGAGGTGTGAGAAGCCATTCAGTGCCAGGTATGCTTTTCCTAATGGCAATCTTCCTCGTTTATTTCTAAGTGCTTTCATTATGATGCAGCAAACTCGTTGCTTAGTAACTAGGATCTACAAACTCTTAGAGATTAACTCACACAGATTTCTAGGAAATTAGGATTCACTCCTAGGTTTATCACCCTAATTTAGGCTTCACACACTAGTTTAGGCTTCGTACCAATCCTTTCGCATGAAAACTCTGAATATTTTTTATTCATCAAAATATACCTTTGCCATTCGGCACTTACACTTATTTATACTAGAGTAGATAACTGACACCAACTATCATTAAAGACTCATTAGGACTCTTAAATTTTTAAAACTGAAACATAAAGACCTAATAAAGGAAAACGTTAAAACTCCTTAAACTGAAATGAAATCTGAAACGACATAAACAGACATTCGAAAGGACCCCAAAGCTTAGAGACTTCTCGAATCAGACTCAGGTTTCCCTCCAAACTTCTAAAATCATCTCGAAAGCAATTAACCAAGCCCTATGGAAAGGGAATGATTAGGAGCTCTCTTTTTCTATTTCCTTTGGCTAAAAACCTAAACAGGTTTAGCCATGATGTCCTCATCATTGAAGTTTGAGGTGCTTAAACCCATTGCCTTTTATTTTCTTTTCAATGCATTGGGCCTTGTTAGGAAAATTCAAGTCTTTCAATCTTTCTTTTAATCCACACAGCGGATATACGTCATTTGATGTTGTTGCATTATTGCGATCAAGCCCAAGCATCACATAAAAGTAACATCATTTTAAATGTATCTTCTCTTGTTCTTCTGATTATCTGATATTAAGTGAAACTCAAATCTATATTTGGAGTATATTTATCTGTTTTGTTTGCATGATGCTGCACATTTTGACACTGAATTTATGTCTTGTAGCATAGCGCAAATGTCTAAATTTTACACATTAATCTGGAATGAATTGGCTTCTTCGAAGAGGAGAATTGTAGAGGAGTTCCATTCCAAACCTTCCGTTTTTGTTCCATATGCATCTAGCTCGAGGCATGAGGATGTGGTGTCTGGTACATTTTTGTCCCCTGAGGAAGTATATTGGCATGATTCAACTTCCTTTGTGGACCAAATCAAGCGGATACATCCTGAGTGTAGCTCATCAGATCTTACTCACGGCCCCTTGATTAAGACACTGTGCAACTTTTATCCTGGCCTTCATGACTTCTTTGTTGATGGATGTGGAGTACCTGAGACCCCTCCTCTCCGTAGCTACTTACAGATTTTGCTCCATTTATCAAAGGTTTCTTTGCCGTCGCAAGCAGCTAATGCCGTAAGTAATTAAATATAGAAGAATATGTAAACTAATGTTAGTTGCAAATTAACCCACATGTTCCTTATCTCAGGTCTTTCAAGTCTTTCTAAAGTGGACTGATGGGCTGAAATCAGGATCGAGTCCTGAGGATATTGTTTACATTAGAGATTATCTTAAGAAGATGGAATGCATGGTGCTTCCTACTGTACATGATAAGTGGGTTTCTTTACATCCATCATTTGGACTTGTGTGCTGGTGTGATGATAAGAAATTAAGCAAGCAATTTAAGCATTTGGATGGTATTGATTTTTTATATTTTGGTCAATTGACCAAGGACAATGAAGAGATTCTATGTACGAACATGTCAAGCCTCATGCAAAATTTAGGGATTCCTGCTCTTTCACAGGTAAGAAATGTGCTAATTCCCAGGTGTGTGTGTGTGTGTGTGTGTGTGTGTGTGTTTTGTTTCATGCATGTCTGCGGTGGGAGTGAAACAAGAGAAACATGATTTACGAGGCAGTTGAACTATAATAAATCATAATAATTTTTTATTACCTAAGCATTGTTATGCATTACAAAATTATATGATATATAATCCTGTAATCTGAATGAAAGATCCTTTAACACTTGAATCACTCTTTTCCGTGCATATATATGCAGGTTGTGACTCGTGAGGCAATTTATTATGGTCTGCAAGACAGTAGCTATGAAGCTGCATTGGTAAAATCAGCTCTTCCATATGCACAGCGCTACTTGCATAGTCTACACCCAGATAAATATTCTCAGCTCAAGCAATCTGGATTCAATATCATAAATTGTTTGCAAGTAGTGGTTGTTGAAGAGCTGTACTATCGAAATGTTATAGAAGTTGCTGGAAGTGAGTCCAAGAAGCGGGTTGCCTGTAATTGTCTTCTGAAGGTATGTTGAATTTCCATTAGGCACCTCTTCCATATATGTCACTGCTTTTAGAGTACTGCAAACTGATTCAGAGGTTTATTGGAACCAAAATATATTAATACAGTCTGCTTGGCTATAGGGAATTAGCACTTCATATCATATCATCTCGGTTACGTAAAAAAGGGTAAAATATCCTCCATATGTGCAGACTGTCCTCCATATATGGTATTCTATCATATCATAATCGTCCAAATCCAAACTAAAATATATATATATATATATATATTTATATATATATATATATATATGTAGTCCGTCTCTGCTAAGGACGTCCGCACGGTGCGGATGCGGCGTTTCCGGCGACCGGCGACGGCGTATCCGGCCACTGGGCTTTGCTCGCCCCATCCCGACGATCCCTTCTGTGCCGGGCTGAGCTCCATCGCCGGCCGGCAGCCAGCCGGAATCTGCAGAAATGCAGAAAAATGACAAGTACTGTTCATTTTTCTGCATTTATGCAGATTCCGGCCGGCACAGAAGGGGTCGCCGGGGTGGGGCGAGCAAGGCCCGGTGGCCGGAAATGCCGCATCCGAACAGTGCGGACGTCCGTAGCAGAGAACCATTCTATATATATATATATATATATATGGTAAAATGATATGTTCACTTCATATGTGCAGACTATTCTCCTTTAAATCATATCACATGTGGTTTGCATCTAATTTACGGTTTTGATAGTTTTCTCTCATAGCCTTTTGATTTCAATACAGGGTAGCATGTTGTATACAACCCGAGGATCAGATTCTCACACATTGTTTATGGAGCTTTCTCGTCTGTTTTTTAATGGAAATCCTGAACTGCACTTCGCAAATTTCCTTCATATCATTACAACCATGGAAAAGTCGGGTTCGAACGAGGAGCAGATAGAGTTATTTATCCTCAATAGCCAAAAGGTGCCAAAGCTTCCTGATGGGGAATGTGTGTGGTCCCTTTCTTCTTTGCACTCATTGACTGAGGATGATAAATCACTCCAGACAAGTAATACTTCAACAGAAGTAAATGAACAAAACAGTTGCAAACCCAAAAGGAAAGCAGAAAACTGGCCGCCTGTTGATTGGAAAACTGCACCAGGGTTTACATATGCTCGTGCACACGGTTTTAAGACACAGCCACCAGTTTTACATCCCTATGGCGCCTTGCAAAATAAGATGGGTGATGATTCTGAAGGAATTGCTGGCCAAGACAATTTCGCTCCCATTTCTGTGGATACTAGTTGGACCTTGGAAGATTATTCAGCAACTGCGTCTTTAGCTTACCCAGACAATAATGATTTGCTAGAACATCACGGCGAGCATTTCAATGACACCGACTTTGGAACACATATTGAATTTGATCCCATTAATCTAGGTCTTGTTTCTGACCCTCCAGAGTTGAGCTCATTTAATGTTGGCAAGAGAGAACAGCTTAGATATGGCACACCGAATGCTGCGCAAGCAATTATGACTGGGAGACTTGGAGAACTTGTTGCTTTTAAATATTTTGTTGAGAAAGCCGGGGAGTCATCAGTTAAGTGGGTTAACGAGCACAATGAAACAGGGCTACCATATGACATTGTGCTGGGGGAGAACAATAAGGAGTACGTTGAAGTGAAAGCAACGAAATCTGCAAGAAAAGACTGGTTTGAAATATCAATGAAGGAATTGCAATTTGCGATTGAGAAAGGTGAAGCTTTCAGCATAGCTCATGTAATCTTATTAGATAATAACATTGCAAAGGTCAGAGTGTACAACAATCTGGCAAAGTTATGCCAGCTTCGCCAACTTAAGTTAGCTGTATTAATTCCTGTACAGCAGAAGGAATTTGCCATTGTGTCTTAAATTTGTTTGACAGCGTTGTTAGTGTTTAGATACATGTATTAGGGAATAGGGACAGTAGTGGAAATCATTGTACAGTTCACTTACCTATAATAGGTTCGAGTTCTGAGATTTTTGTGCTGTCACAATTTTTGTGCCGTAACCTTTTTAAAGGTTTTTCTATCTTCATTTTTGTGTAGTAGGCATCGTTGATAGCACTTAAACTAAAGTTTGCAGCTGAGATTATTAACATCATGTTAAACCAGCTTCACTTATGAGACTATCTTCTCAAGAAACTGGAAATCTTCCAGTCTTCCTTCATGCAGTATTCGTCTACGGTTGTTTTCAAGTCGTTTAGTTACTTGAAAGATTGGCTCAAAATGAAGTCGTTAGGGTGGACATTTGGGAGGGGGAGAGCTTCACATTGTGGCTGGTGTCAGTAACTCGTAATTAAGATCGTGATTCATGCCCTCCTCAATCTATGCTATGAGTTGTTATCTTTTGCAAAGAATTTGCGTTCAACAAGTGCGTGTGCTTCTTTCTTGTTCGGTCTCACAAAATCACAGTAAAATCCGCTGGAAACTTAGAACTCTGCACAGAATTTTTGTTATCTCTATGCTTATAAATTTTAGCGTTTTGTTATCTCTATGCTTATAAATTTTAATTTAGCCACCTTGGTCAAACAAGTTTGGAGAATTTTTCAAAACCCAACTCTCTGGCACGTTATAGTTGTAAATATTAAGAAAATAAGTTAAAAGTGGTACTATTGAAATCTTCACATCGGTTGATGAAGGTAGTTTTTATAATGGTGGCAAATTATATATAGAGCTGTATCTGCTAACTAACTTTAGACAATCATTTACATTTTTTTTTCCGGGAAGACAATCATTTACTAGATGACCCAAGTTCAATTACCCGTACAATTGTGGAGCTCAAGATGGATAAAAAACCATTCAGGTAAATCAACACGCAAGCCTATTTTGGACTGTTTGGTTAAAAAGATCTTTCATGCTCAGATCGACGATAGAAGTCGCTATTTTCCTTGTCTATGAAAAACTCACGAGTTTTGTCGTGCCTAGTGTTATTATCTAGAACTTACTGCTGATGGTTTTATGGAGTGAGAGCAGGCGGTGAGTGTAGCAATGAAGGTCCTTACCACTAGGAGCAATTTGAGTCCTAGAAATGCACAGGGTTTCATTTTTTCCACAACCACGAACCTTAGTTATGAATGGCACTAGGACTTTTCATGTGGATACAGAAAACATAGGCATGAGTAATCAATAATTTGGGTTTGAAGCTAGGCTTCTATCTCTATTAATTAAATAAATTCTCCTTATGGAGCTGTCAATCTCCTAATGTCAGTAATGTCTTTAGTTTATTAATTACTTATATAGAGACATTTATTTGGATAAAAGATAAAAAAGTAAAAAGATAATATTGGAAAGAGGCGTTCTATTTGCACCTCTAAAACTGTTATTTATACCTCAATTTTTGTTTTACATTTATTTGACTTCATCAACTTGAAGAAAATGACAGATAAGGACATATAAATGAATCTTAGAAGAGGAAAAAAAAATTGCTCTTTCTACCTCGCAATATCTCTTGTTTTCTTGGTTTCGCTTTCAAAGCAGATTCCCTTATAAAGTGCAGTTCTTCTAAAACTTGTTTATACTTGGTTTATGTCTTTAGCATTGCCCGATATCTCTAGACATGACCACGCATAAAAAATAAATAAATAAATAAATAAAAAAACTCAAAGATGCATATAAGTAAAGAAAGTTTGCAAAACAAAATTATGGATACTACAAGAATAGAATAATTTGGGAAACCCGCGGATTTTTCATTTCTCCAACTACAATTGATCATACAATGAAGAACCCCTATTGTTAATTATAGTACCTTTTTGTAAGAGCAAATGACATAAGAACCGTTTGTTTTCAATATGAACAATATTATTTAGAATCTCAATCATTTACTACAATTAATCATTGAATCTTCATCTTTTCTATGTTCGGGTTGCTAATCTCAGAGAAAAGAGAGTTTGGTAAGTGGTGCAGAATCTACAAGAGCGATGACTAATATATAGATTAGAGCAGGGCGTTTGGGCCCAAAGGACCGAAAGCCCGGCTTGAAAACTCGAAAAAATCTCAGTCCGAGCTGAGCCCAATTTTTCTAAGGACCGGCCCAATGAAGGACTGACCCGAAAATATCTCGGTCTGAACTTGGGCCCTGCTTTTTTTAGAATTGAAAGCTCTGCCCGGCCCGAAATCCTGCTTAAACCCAAAAAACCTTACTGTTTTTTCAACCCCTTAGTCAGGCCCAAATACCCAATACCCTAATACCCACCCCCCCCCTCTCCTCTGGTCGTCCAAACCCTTGCCTCCTTCGATGACGACACTGATCCCAGGGTTCTATCCTTTGCCTGGTAGTTCTATGTTATGTATCCAATAGTCCACCCAGCGACTATCATCGAGGGAGGGGTGCAAAGCTCCACCGTTGTTCGCCTCTCCGATCGCCTCTCCTCCGACCACTCCAAGCCAAGGCGCCTCGATCCAGTATAACATGAATTTTTGGGCCCGAAAAAGCCCGAAAGCCAGGCTCGGGCTTGAGCCGGTCCTCATCTTGGAAAAAGCCCGGCTCGGCTCGAACCAAGGGGGTCAAGCTTTGGGTCGGGTTCTGAGAATTTTGAGCTCAGCCCAACCCGCACCTTGCCCTAATAGAGATAGAGATAGAGATAGAGATAGTCAAATGACATTTTGGTAAACAAAAGGAGGTGCAATTAGATTTTTCAGTAGTTAAAAAGTAAAAATGAGGTGTAATAAGTAGTTGAGGTATAAACAGTAATTTTGGAGGTGCAACTAAAATCTCCTATTGGAAACTACTTTTCCCACAAACTCTCCCAAATAAAACTAAATAAAAAGATAGAGCAAGAAGACTAGTGGAGTTTTAAGTACATATGGTAAAATTAACTTCTTTCTCTTCATAAGGTGGCGTCATTTGTTGCTGTTGTGCATCGTACACTACTATTTTGCATATCGTAACCAAAAGATATAAAGCAAAACACCACAAGGCTCAACTGCACTCATTATTTCCTCCATTCTTGGGGTGCAACTGGGCTCTCTACCGTTCTTGTACATAGGAGTCCCAATCTTTACAAGGTCGTTGAAGAATGCATGGTTACGACCTATTGCTGACAAGGTATATGACAAGTTAAATTCCTGAAAAGGTAAACTATTTTCTCAAGTAGCGAGACTACAACTCATTGAATCTGTTGTTCAGAGTCAGTTGATTTATAGTTTCCAAGTTTATTCCTGGTCTCGGTCCCTTCTAAAACTGGTGCATGGATTCGTAATTTTTTTTGGAGTGGTGGTCCATTGAAAGGAGGAGCTGCTCTGGTCTCTTGGGACAAAGTGTATATGCCTAAGGAGTGTGGGGATCTAAACTTGAAGAATCTTCTACTTTTGAATGATGCTTTGCTTCTAAAGCGAGGGTGGGCGGTTGTATCAAGGTCCTCTCCATATGCTATTTTTCTTCATAATCGATTTCTCCTACCTTGTTTGGTTTCATGTGCTTATTATAAGAAATCTTCTGTTTGGTTGGGTTTGAGGAGAGTTTGGCATTTGCTTTTGTCAAAACTTCAATGGATAGTTAGGGATGACAAGCAAATCAGGCTATGGAGTGATAACTGGATGTGGACTGTTTTAGGAGAGGCTTTTAACTTGGAGTTAGAAATATGGGAGCACTTGGATAGTAACCTGAGTGAGTTCATTTCGCATGGGAAGTGAGATTTGCCAGATTTATTTGTTCAAATGTTTCCACAAGCGGCTATGGCTCTTACATCTACTGTTCTTTCTTTAGAGTTAACTGAAGATAAGGTTGTCTGGACTGACTCCTCTTCTGGTACTTTAACAGCTCATGAGGCTTATGGGCTTTAGTGTTAACTATCCAAGAGTGGATTGGAGCTCTCTGATCTGGATGTCTGCTATTGAGCCCCGTAAAAGCCTATGCTCTTGGAAGGTGATGAGAGAATTTTGACTGATAATAGGTTGTATGGGAGAACTCAAGTACTAATTGGATATACAGCTTTAAAAACTCAGTTACAACTTTAAGGACTAATATTACTATTATAACGACCCATTATACAAATTTAGGTTCAACTTGATGCATGCTATACATCAACACACCCTACCCTTACTCAAATGTAAATATAATTAACACAATTACACTCCAACACAATTCTACTCTATTTAATTAACTAAATTGTTTTACCAGTTTCGGCCCATTACAGACAATATAAATAATAGGGCTGGGCATTTGGTCCCGTAATCCCGATCCCGTCCCGATCCCGTTCGTAAATGGGACGGGACGGGACGGGATTGAAGTTTGAAAAATGCTAATCCCGTCCCGTCCCGATCCCGTTCAAAATCGACGGGACGGGACCGGGATTACCTAAAGAAATCCCGTCCCGTCCCGTCCCGTCCCGCAGAAAAAAAAAAAAGAAAAAAAAAATTATATTATATATATATTTACTTAATCTCAACCGTTGAATAAAAAACAAAAAAATGTTAGACCGTTAGATTAATCTATGTATCTCACCTTCTCACTAAAATGAGTAATCTCACTCTCAGTATCTCACCTAGTCTCGATCTCACAGAAAGCTTTCCCTCAGAACTCAGAAGTACCTCACTCCTCGACGCCTCGATCTGACCCTCACTCCTCCACGGCTCGACCGTCAGTCCATCACGCCTCCACCGCTCCACCGTCAGTCCATCAAGCCTCCACCGCTCGACCGTACCGTCACTCCTCCGACAGTCCAACTGTCCATCGTCGTCTCCGATTTCTGTTCCTCTCCCCGTCGTTGTTCGCCCGAGACCGTCACTCCTCTCGCATCTCCGAGCCCGTCTTGTTCCTCTCCCGTCTCCGACCCAACTCTTGTTCCTCTCCCTACCGGCGTTAGCCCGAACCCTAAATCTCCCTTGTCCCCAAATCGGCCGAAGCCTCAAATCCCCAAATTGGTCAGAGTTCACAGATAGGGACAAGACTGATTGTTGCAAGGAATGGGTCTATGCTGAAAAGCTTGAACAGGATAATCTGTAAGTTCTGAAATTTCAGTTTTCTTTTGAATTCCAATTACAAGACTGATTAGTTGCCATTCAGACCATGATGTCAAATTCTAGTGCTCTTCCTCGGTTCTTTTTATTTGAAAGGTTGCTGATACTTGTTAAATCTACAGGAGATTGGAATCGCAATCGAGAAGTTTGATTTACTGGAAAGCAACCAGAGTAGCTCGTCGAAAGGTAATTCCTGGATGGTCTTTACAATGTTTATATAATGCTTAGTTCTATAGTTCTGTTTTGAATCAGGGTTCTCAATTGATTTGTTGAATTGAACTTTCTTGAGCATGTTCAAATGAGTTGAATCATTGTTCTTATAGGCATGGTCATATGACACTTTTCTTAGGTGAAAATATCAAATAGGTACATTGTTTAAATGTTGAAGGCTTGATGATTCTGTTGATAATTTTTTTGTTTTACGGTCCGACAAGTTCTTCCTTTTCCAATCTCATTAAAAAGTCAGGCGGTATAGAATTTTGTGTCTCATTTTATATTTGAATGACAGAGGTTTGTATTAAGAATCAGACTGTGTGGATGCGTGTAGGAGTATTAACCTGAATTGTAGTATGTGGATGTAGGAGTGTTGTTTAACTTATATCTAATTTGACGAGTTACATCATTCTGTGGGTATATAGACAGATGGATAGTCAGTTTCAAGTTATTATACCCTAGTTGCCTACCTGCTGGATGTAGGAGGGTTTCCTACCTGCTGGTCTCTGTTGTGGGAATGTTTGGTGGCTCTTTGGCTTAATGTGTATTGGCTTATTCTTATCCCAAGCTACTATGTTTTTATTTTCTTTTGTTGGGCATGTGCTCAATTTACTTATCAGCAGTCTTGAGAGTCTTGACATCTAATATTCTGTTTAGATTCTTGTTTTAAACATGTCATTAAGCTTGTTTTAAACATGTCGTTTTGAATCATTGCTATTCTAGGCTTGGTCAGATGGAACTATTTTTCTTTTTGGTTGAAATGCAGATGGAGATTTTATATATGGTGAATTGATCTACGGTCTATCATGTCATGGGTGACATATTGTTTGATTGTTGAAGCTTCTTATTCTGTTGATTAGTTAAGCAGTTTACAAGTACTTTTCAATTCACATTAGAACGTCAGATGATAGCAGCAATATTGACATGAAATTTGCTCTCTCTCTCTCTCTCTCTCTCTCTCTCTCTAAGCTAAATTAATGTTCATCTTTCCCCTATTTTTACTTCTTGTGTTTGCTTTGTTGGTTAGATCATGAGAGCACAGTGAGTACTGCCTCAATACCTCAATTGTTCCCAAAATTCAAGGGGAGGTCCAAGGCTGTGATGCATGTTGATTAGATCTTTCACGAGTTTGTGTTATCTAGAGGTAATGTTTCTTAACTCAAATTCAATTTTTAGTTTTGATTTGCCATTGGTTCCTTAGTTCTGTTATGAGCAAGTATAAATTTACTTGGAGAATGAAATAGAGATGTTTATTTGGTGTGTTTTTGTTGATATGCCTATTTGGGGCAGCAGGGGCAGCATGGCAGCAGAGCAGCATGGCAGCAGCATGGCAGCAGGGGCAGCAGAGCAGCAGCCTGGTATAATTGCTGATTGTTCTGGTCTTCAGGATGCTATGTTGAAGCAACCTTGTCTATAGTCTAGGCAATTGTTATGTTACGTTATCTGGACATTAACCTGTTAATTGTTATGTAATTTGGACATTAACTTTGCTATGTTGTTCAGTATGAGATTTTCTATGTAATTCAATATGTGATTTGTTATGTTGTGGACATTTGCTTTTGAATTGGAAGAGTTTAGTTTTATTTATGAACAATTGAACAAACTGATGAACAGGGATCCCGTTTTAGTCCCGGTCCCGTCTCGGTCCCGTACGGGATCCCGGACTTGCGGGATCTATTTTTAAAAAGCCTAATCCCGTCCCGGTCCCGTCCCGTTTAAATTCTCGCGGGACGGGACCGGGATCAGGCGAATCCCGGCCCGTCCCGGCCCATGCCCAGCCCTAATAAATAAGACAGTCTTATATGGTGTGTGCGTTTGTTGAAAATGTTGAATTCCAATGAGTCTTTTATGCCGTATCTTTTGTTCTCATTTTGGCACCTCCTTTATATGAGTTTTAATCAAACTGCACTAATTTTATTCGTATCTTGTATATCAACCGAAAACACAAAACATGTAGGCTGAGATGTGTTGCAGCCCACTCAAGCTTTTGAACTTGCAAATATTTAGTACATCAAAACCCTTGTTAATTGCCAAGCCTTTCAAAATTCTATTGATCATTCTACAACTAACATGTACAATTCTTCGCATATTATTATATTGGTAGAATTGTAGAACAAGGCGAATTCCATCAACTTTTGTCTATCACTAAAGTAAGATTTAAAAAGAAAAAAATGCTATGATGCTCAATTTTTGCTATTAAATTCAACCCACTTTCAGAAAGTTCAGAAGAAAGTAAATGCATGTTTTCATAAAATAAAAAATGCTAGTATGATTGAAATTTTTCCAAGTTGAAATGAGAAATTAGTATTTTAGTTCTAACTGAGATGAGTCTTGAGACATATTTAGATATAAAACTCATCTAAATATTACACGTATTTTAACAAGAGTCATGCACTTCATATATTCCATTAGATAAAAGTATGATCTATCAAATTATAAATATATTTTTTACCACTGTAAATACAACCCACCTGAATTGTAATTTCTAGTTCCATCCCCACGAAGACAAGTGATGTGATCAACACTTGCACGTCAATTTTTATTTATTTATCTTGTTTTTTTTTTTTACCACATTTGTATTTTCATTTTTTTATTACATTTTTTTTATATCAGTGGCCCCTCAAATGGAACTTGCCTTCCACGTGCGAAGCTTGACTATATGTTTCTTGCTCCTAATGTCTTTGAATTTTGTTTCAGGCAAATGATTAATTAATTCAATGTAGCTAAAACATCAGATTTTAACAGTGTACCACAAGTTCTTGATGACCTCTATGAAGTGGGCCCAAACTCTGCTCTTTAATGAGCTTCTTCGTTGCTCGACTCATGCTTCTGAAACTGGAACAAGTTTATTAACAATTATATTTGTACTTTTTCTGAAATATTCACCAAAACAGAGTTAAAGGATTAGAACCAAGGCTTTTAAAGTTGCAGATGATCACACAAAAAGATGATCAACATTGCAATAGACCAGTTGATATGTTAATTACAAGCCATATTAATGACCAAATAAATGGTGCAGTGCATAACTGTTTATCATCTTCTTGTCAATGTTGAAATGCTATGTTCTCTGGGCTAAATTTTAGTCATTGTTCCAGTATTTCAACATGATTTATAAGACATGGTACTTGCTAAACAGACTTTCATCCACATATAAAAACTCATTGTACATGTCAACTGCATGAAAAATGTACTAGGTATGAAATTCTTCAATGCCAATCTACACGACATACAAGTAGATAATGCATTTAAGATAGTGTAACAAATGCAACAAAAAGTTCAAGTACTCTAAAAATAAAAAACTTCAAATAAGTAAAGTTATTTTATGTTACCCCTCTTTAAGCCGGTCTTCTTGGAGCTGTGGTGTTTCAAGTTTCACCTCATCATGCTCCTCAACCTTAAGAATCCAAAAAAGATTTAGGCTTAGTTTGAGACAGCTGTGCTGTGAGCAAAATGATTTTTGAATAAGCTGTGAGCAAAATAGTTTTTAAACTTGCTGTGAGAGGAAGCAGTTTAGGTGTTTGCAAAAGTGCTGTGAAAACGAAAAGTAATTTTTTGTGTTTGGTAAGTTATAAGTAAAAAGTTCTTTAAGTGGGTGTAATTACTAAAATAATCATAAATATTTAAAATTTTATTAAAATAAATATTACTTCTATAAGTTATAGAGTATGATTTTGTGCAATTATTTTGGTATAATTTTTTACAATGTATGACCAGTTGTTTGGACCAAATAAAAAATTTACGAATAATTCTTAAATATTAAATAAAATTCATCTAAAATATTAGACAAAGTATTTTCCACCATAATCAAAGATTCGAACTTTATACTTAAATTCAAACCAAAAACTCACCAGAAATAAAGGGTTGGATCAGCTCAGGCTCTATAAGCTCATGGGCTGCAATTAAATCCAAGCAAAGCAATTAAAGAATGATGAGAGATTTGAAAGGAGAACATTAACAATCGCCTCAAATCTTTTCTTACTAGTAATCTGAGTCAGAGAAGAGGAAGAGATCTCCGTGTTTTTCTTCAAAAGATGCTTTCTAAAGCTCTATTTTCTAGTTTTCGATTTCAGCTTTTGGGGAAATCTATTTTGACCAAAAGCAGCTTTTAAAGACTTTACCAAACACCTTATATTAATCCCAAAAGCTAAAATAGTCTCAAAAACAGCCTAAAAAACTGTCTTAAACTAAGCCTTAGTGTAGTAGTCGGAATATTTTTATGCAATAGGATAAGAAATAAAATGTACATGCTCTATCACAAGTAGTTTAAAGGGAGTTGAGATTAAGCTACAACCAACCCATTTTTTTATATTTTAAACCAACTCATCTTCCTAGGGAAACTTGAGTAAACTTACACACAATCTACAAAAAATCCCATGAAATCTTAAGTCATGAGTTTAAGGAATTGAAAGAAAGAAAAATATCTAGGCAATTGGAGAATGAATAGAGTTGTATTACACTGAAAACTTGAATTGCACCTACATTTGCTGATCATAGCATCTTTAAATCTAAAATTGTGTAAAATTACACTTTTACCAATCTACTAAGAAAAAACACACAATTTACATGAATCAGTATCACTAAAATAAATTTTTTGTTTTGTCAGGTTCGGCCCATTCAAAAGAATATAAATAAGACGGTCTTATATGGTGTGTGTGTTTGTTTAAAAATGTTGAATTCCAATGAGTCTCTTATGTCGTATCTTTTGTTCTCGTCTTAGCACCTCCTTTATATGAGTTGTAAACTTGTAATCAAACTCCAGTAGTTTTGTACGTGCCTCATATATCAACCGAAGACACATGCACATAACCAAAGGTGTGTTGAGGTGTGCTATTGTCCACCAGCGCTTTTGAGCTTGCAAAGATTTAGTACATCATAACCCGTGTTAATTGCAAACCCTCTTAAAGTTCTATTGATCTTTCTGCAACTAACCTGTAGAATTCTTTTCATGTTATTATAAATGGTTGGTAGAACTGTAGAACAAGGAAAATCCCATAAATTTTTGTCTATCACTAAAGTAAGATTTAAACTCAAAAAAATGTTCACATGGTCAATTTTTGCTATGAAATTCAACCATACTTTCAGAAAGTTTAAAAGAAAGTAAATGCATGTTTTCATACATTTTGGTATGATTGATATTTTTCAAATTTCAAATGAGAAATTGTCTCTTATACTATCAGATCGGACAGAATAGACGACGACAAAAATTTCGTCGACTATGCCAAATTTTCGTCGGCTATTCCTTCTGCCGACGAAAGTTTCGTCGGCTATAATTCGTCGGTAAAACAGCGTCGGTAAAACCAATGGCCGACGAAAATAACAAAATCGTCGGCTATTTTCGAGTATGGCCGACGATATTACCGACGAAAATTCATTTTGTCGACCAAACCTTGGCAAAATATCCGACGAAATTCGTCGGATATTTTCGAGTATGGCCGACGATATCGTAAACTATAGCCGACGAAATTCGTCAGTTATTTGTTCTGAAATATAGCCGACGATTTCATCTATTTCGTCGGTTATTTCGTCGGAATATATTAATATTTTAATAGGTATTAATTAATTATAGCCGACGAAATAATGTCATTTTCGTCGGCTATAACGGTTATAGCCGACGAAATTTGGTAAAAATTGTCTGCTATAGCACTTATAGCCGACGAAATAATGCTATTTTCGTCGGCTATTCTTACATTTTAGGGAAAAAAAATTAAATTAATTTCTAAATTACCATTCCAAGCAACCTGCAATTCACAATGACAATCCATGCATTTACACCAACAAGAAACACGTCTAAATGACTTATTATTTAATTTGTTCCAATATACATAAAATATAACCCTAATAATCACCTAAAGCACTAAAGTCCACTACGTCATCCCCAGCATCCTGTTCTCCATCATGCTCGTTATCATGCTGAACGAACTCGGGAGGTTGAGGCATTGGAGTTTTAACTAACGGCTGAAACGGGGGCGGGGGTTCAAGGCTTTGTTGTTGTGCCGCGAACATATCATACCACCAGTTTTGTTGGCCGGCGTAGTTGTGTCGCCGAATTCTCTCGCATTCAGCATACCAACTCGACATATCCAAATGATACTGCTGCGTTCTGCGGTGTTGCTCCTGTGATCTCTGGGACTCGGCCGCCAATCTTGCGGCCAATCTCTGCACTTCCCCCCTCATCTGTTGGCTGTCCCCGCCTCCCTTCTTTTGACCTCCCTTAATAGTCTTCAGGAGCCCTATTCCAGAACTTCCCAAACCCCGGCAGTAGTATTGGTTTGACCGGTGTGGGAAGGCTGAGTCGAACATCCTCGCTGCCGTTTGGACATTCGATCGGTCGACCTGGCGCAGGGCTTCTTGCAGATCTGCCTCTGAAATGTTCGGTTGTGTCTCCCGAACTACTTGCTCATACACTTCTTTTTCGACCCGGTTCACCCTCTCTTAATTGAATGGGAAAAAAAATAATTAATATTCTAACAAACACTACAAGAAAAATGGGCTTTGTCGACGAAAAAAAAAAAACGGCCGACGAAACACTTTTTTCGTCGCAAAAAAAAAATTTCGTCGGCTATTCCCATAGAATGGCTGACGATTTTTTATTTCGTCGCTAAAAATGAAAAATCGTCGGCTATTCTACAGGAATGGCCGACGATTTTTTCCGTCGTCCCAAAAAAAAATATTCGTCGGCTATACTCCTATAATGGCCGACGATTTAAAGTTTTCGTCGGCTATACAAATTTTGGAAGAATGGCCGACGAAGTTGACAATTTCGTCGGCTATAAGTCTTTATATTTTCAGATCTGGACAGAAGCTGCTCATTTGAAAAAAAACGGGAGAAAGAGTGAAAAATCTGTGGGTATTGTTGAAATCCGTCCTCTCTTACATTGTGGAGCTATATATAGGTACGTATATGTGTATATATGTTGATTTTGAGTTTTAGTTGAGTTGATTTTGAGTTTTAGTGATTTTGATATAGTAAGTGATTTTTTGTTTTGTTGTTGTTTTAGTGTTAGAATGTATGTATATATGTTGATTTTGAGTTGTAGTTGAGTTGATTTTCAGTTAGAGTATAATTATGTGTTTTAATTTAATAATGTTATTTTAATTAGTGTTAATTTATATATAAATATGTTAATTAATGGTTGTTGATAGTGTAATGAACTTAAATAATGGTTGTTAATTAATGGTATATATATATATATATGAGTTGATGTTGATAATAATATATATTGTAATATATATATGTGTTAATTAATTTATTATTAATTAAAGTTATACATATATATTATTATCAGGCTATATATAGATCGAGATAAGAGTTGGATTTCGCTTCCAAGGAATGACTGACGATACACTACAGGAGTTGTGGATTTTATGCAGTTCGTCGAGGAAAATGCAAAGGGGAATTACCATTATTGCCCGTGCAAGAAATGTAAGTGTCGCAGTGATATGTGTCGATTTCCGATTAGGACAGTATGGGAGCACCTAAAGAGTAATGGGTTTTGGCCGAAGTACACACGTTGGATATATCACGGTGAGCCATCATTACATGGATCGCATGATCATGGGCAGTATTTTGAGGCGGGCAGTAGTAGTACATCCAACGATCCAACAATGGCATTCGTCAACGACGTGTTTCCTTTTGAAAGCGGTGTACGTGGGGAACAATATATGCAAGACCCGGTGCAACCGTTCCCACAAGTTGTCAACACTGCTGCCTTTGACAAGTACAACAAACTGATTGCATTGCAACAGACCCCTGTGTCTTCAAGTTCTGAGAAGACAGTTCTTCAAAGTGTGATGGAGGTAATGAGGATTAAAGTCGAGACAAAAGGGAGCATCAGGCAAGTGGATGAATATCTACAGTACACTTCTTCGTTGTTGGAGGAGGGTCATCGTAATCCTACCAATCACCGTCAGGTCCGAAGTATCCTCAAAGATCTAGGGCTTTCCTACATTAAGATCCATGCATGCGCATTTGACTGCGTTCTCTTCTGGGGTAAAGATGCAGAAGGGAATGACCTTGCTAGCCTTGACGCATGTCCGATAAGTCAGTCTGACCGATATAAGTTGACGGGAGCAGGCAATAGGAAACCTGTGAAAGTGCTTCGGTATTTTCCGTTGAGAGATAGGCTTGAGCGGTTGTACATGTCAGAAACCACCGCAAAAGCCATGAGGTGGCACGGTGAGCGGGACGCGGGAGACGCAGATATCATGACACACATCTCTGACGGAGCGGCTTGGAAGCATATAAACAATGAGTTTCCTTATTTTGCGTCAGATGTCAGAAACGTCAGGCTCGGGCTCTCAACCGACGGGTTCAACCCTTTCGGCACCATGAGTCTTTCATACAGTATATGGCCGGTGGTTTTGGTATCTTACAACCTTCCTCCGTGGATGTGCATGAAGAAGGAATATAATATGTTGACGTTGTTGATTCCGGGGCCTGGTTACCCAGGGAAATGTCTCGATGTGTATATGAGACCATTGATTGAAGAGCTTAAGGTATTGTGGGACGTTGGTCATCCCACTTTTGACAAGTACAAGCAGGAGACGTTCCAGATGCATGCCATGGTTATTGGTACCATCAGTGATTTTCCTGCTTATGGGATGTTGTCGGGCAGCATTGTTAGGGGATACAAGGCTTGTCCAGAGTGCCTCAGCGATTATGGGAGCACCCCTCATTGCAATAAGATATACAGAATGGGTCATCGTGTGTTCCTTCCGGCGGATCACCACTGGCGTTACGAGTCCACCGCATTTGATGGAACCGAAGAACACGGCCGTGCTCCCAGAAGATGGACAGGAAGAGAAATTTTAGCAAGACTTAATGAGTACGATTTTGGGCCCCTCAGTAATCATCCCGATATTGTAGCGGAAATACCTGAAAGGCCTGAGGAGTACAAATTCTGGACACATAGGAGCATATTGTGGGAACTCCCGTACTGGTGTGAGTTGCTGATCCGTCACTTCCTAGACGTTATGCACATAGAAAAAAATGTTTCTGAAAGTGTGGTGGGCACAACGCTGAACTTGGAGGGGAAGACGAAAGACGGTCCTAAGGCTCGCACTGATCTGCAAAACATGAATATCAGAAAACCACTATGGTTGAAACAAGGGAAGAGAAAAATGCCTCAAGCTCCTTACACCGTCAAGCCTGAGCATAAATCAGAAATTTTCCATTGGATAAGCGGGCCAAGTATCCTTCAGGCTTTGCTGGAAATATAGCCAAGTGTGTCAACAGACAATTCAATAATCTGTACGGGTTGAAAAGTCATGACAATCATATCCTGCTACAACGTCTCTTCCCTGTTTTCATTCGACCGTTCCTTCCCCGTCACGTTGTGGAGCCGTTAGTAGCGTTGGCAAGATTTTTCCAGAAGTGCACACGGGAAGTGAGAAAATCTGACCTCCGGGAAATGCAACAAGACATCGTTCATATCATGTGTAAATTTGAGATGATATTTCCTCCAAATTTTTTCGATATCATGCCTCACCTCATGATCCATCTTCCTCGGCAGTTGTTGCTTACCGGTCCTGTGCACTTCACTTGGATGTATCCGATGGAAAGGTACGTATTTTACACCTTATGTTAATTTCCTCATCAATATGTGTGATATAGTGTTAATGTATTATCATAACACTTTAAAAACTTTATTTATAGGCAACTTGGACAATACGGTGGTTTTGTCCAAAACAGATCCGCACCTGAAGGATGTATAGCTGAAGCATATATTGCGCACGAGTGCGTCACCTACATGAAGCTGTATTTCGGAGCATTACAGGAAAGCATACAGGAAGATGTACCGTCACAGTTCAATCTTTCCATACTCTCCGACGATGTTGTACTCGGTGGAAACATGCCAGTTTCCTACAAGTTGAAAGATTATGAGGTAGCCATTGCACATTGGTGGGTACTAATCAACTGTCCAGAAGTTCAGTTTTGGAAGGACATACATCTACGCTGTGAAGGAGTAGTAGGTGATCTCGATTACCACAACCAGACATTCGCAGAGTATTTCGGCCGCTGGGTACGTACCTTTAACACTATTCTATACGTGTTCATATACTATTGTGTATATTTATTCATATTTAGAGTTGATTCTGATGGTTGCAGATGGACCTTATTGAAAATGATAATCACCCAAATTGGTCGCACGAACTTAGACTTTTAGCGAGGAGGCCGGTCTATTCAAAAGTTTATGCGACGTGCAAGGTGAATGGTGTGTTATTTCGATGTGAAGACAGAGACCTCAGACTGAAAACACAAAATTCAGGGGTTATGGCACATGGTGGGGATGGTGGAGTTGACTATTACGGTGTTCTCCATTCAGTTGTGGAACTGCATTACGGGGAAGGCATGAAAGCGCACCTTTTCAAGTGTAGATGGTTTGACACACGGCCGCAGAGCATGAAAACCGATCAATACGGCATAAGTTCTGTGAACACTAGTACATCATGGTATGAGGACGACCCGTTCGTTTTAGCCACATGGGTGAAACAAGTGTTTTATCTTGATGATCTCGCCAAGGGTGACCCGTGGAAAGTAGTCAACACTATCCACCATCGCAACATTTACCGGGCGTCTACACTTGGAGTGACTGAAGAGAACGAGGAAGGGGGCACCGCGTATCAAGAGCCCAACTCAAACGGTATTCCTGACTTCTCTTTTATTCGCTTAGACACGCCGGTGCGAATTCGACGTGAAGATCCACTGCTTGTTGATGTTGATCCAAGTGAAGAAACTAACGAGGACTCTAGTGGTGAGGAAAGACATAGATTACCCCTATCGAGCAATTCAGAAACCGAAGAAGACTCATCCGATGATTCCGATTACAATCTGACGGATTAAGTAATTTAAATGATGTAATCCTTTCATTTGTAATCAACTCATTTCTAATGAACGGGCGTGGGGATGAGCCTCCCAGCTAGGCTGGGTTCCAAACCCCTTAAACAAAAATTTGAAATATGTTGACTGTTGGGTTTCTGATTTTTTATGTTCAATTTTGGTTATATGTGAACAGGACATCGGAATAGGAGAGGTGTAAAACCACTGATTTTTTTTGTTTTTTTTTTTCAGAGAATAGCCAACGAAAAATGCATTATTTCGTCGGCCATTACAATAATGGCCGACGAATAATGAATTTTTCGTCGGCTATACGTACAATGGTCGACGAAAAATTCTTTATTCGTCGGCCATAAGTTTTTTGAAAAATAATGGCCGACGAATAATGAATTTTTCGTCGGCTATACGTACAATGGCCGACGAAAAATTCATTATTTCGTCGGCCATAAGTTTTTTGAAAAATAATTATTTTATTTTTGACCGAAAACGACAAAAGAATAGCCGACGAGTACTAGGTTTGATTTCGTAGGCTATGATTAAAAAAAAAAACAAAAAAATTCAGCTTCCATTTTCTATCACTATCGACAAACCATTGCTTCATCCTTCAAATGCAAATGTGTCGTGAAATAAGATATGACCGAAATATTGAAATACGTCTACGGTTGAAAAATGAGCAGATTCGGACAAAATCTGTGTGCCGAATATTGCGGTTAACTGTTTTTTACTGCCGTTTTCCTATGGGTAGCCTGACGGTTGGTAAATATTTTGAGGAAAATTTTTATACGATTAGTTGCGTCTCATCGATCTGAAACTATTCTCTGTTGAAGATCAGGCCAAAAAACATCATTTAGACGGGCCAATTTCCGTTTTCAAGCGTTTAGAGGTTTGACTCACCCGGTTGACCGTCCCGATCGATCCGTTAACGTCGTCAGATGTAGTTGGATTTTTTTTCACACATGTATTTAATCTTAACGGTGATATCTGACTGTTGGAATAGATTTTCCCAACTTTTAGATTCAAAATCGGAACATATGCACTACTGTTCCTTAACTTGTTTACTAAGTGTTTAAGTGAATGTATAGTTTCAAATAGTTACTATACGTAGACTCTTCAAATGCAAATGTGTCGTGAAATAAGATATGACCGAAATATTGAAAAACGTCTACGGTTGAAAAATGAGAAGATTCCGACAAAATCTGTGTGCCGAATGATGCGGTTAGCTGTTTTTTACTTCCGTTTTCCTATGGGTAGCCTGACGGTCGGTAAATATTTTGAGAAAAATTTTTATACGATTAGTTGCGTCTCATCGATCTGAAACTATTCTCTGTTGAAGATCAGGCCAAAAAACATCATTTAGACGGGCCAATTTCCGTTTTCAAGCGTTTAGAGGTTTGACTCACCCGGTTGACCGTCCCGATCGATCTGTTAACGTCGTCAGATGTAGTTGGATTTTTTTTCATACATGTTTTTAATCTTAACGGTGATATCTGACGGTTGGAATAGATTTTTCAAACTTTTAGATTCAAAATCGGAACATATGCACTACTGTTCCTTAACTTGTTTACTAAGTGTTTAAGTGAATATATAGTTTCAAATAGTTACTATACGTAGACTCTTCAAATGCAAATGTGTCGTGAAATAAGATATGACCGAAATATTGAAATACGTCTACGGTTGAAAAATGAGCAGATTCGGACAAAATCTGTGTGCCGAATATTGCGGTTAACTGTTTTTTACTGCCGTTTTCCTATGGGTAGCCTGACGGTCGGTAAATATTTTGAGGAAAATTTTTATACGATTAGTCGCGTCTCATCGATTTGAAACTATTCTCTGTTGAAGATAAGGCCAGAAAACGTCATTTAGACAGGCCAATTTCCGTTTTAATTTATAGGGTTTAGAGGTTTGACTTCGTAGTTTGACCAAACGTTTAGCCGACGAAATACTTTATTTCGTCGGCTAAACTCTTGCGATCCGCTTATTGTCCGCCGTTGGATGACTGAGATCCAACGGCTGTGATTTTCCAAAGTATAGCCGACGAAATATTAAATTTCGTCGGCTAAACTCTAATGATCCGCGCCTTTTCATTGTCCGCCGTTGGATGGGGGAGATCGGACGGCTGCTGAGCGCCTAAACTATAGCCGACGACATTCAAACAATAGCCGACGAGTTATATATTTCGTCGGCTATTCTTAATTATAGCCGACGAATTAAAGTATTTCGTCGGCTATGCTTAAGTATAGCCGACGAAATCTTTTTAATTCGTCCGCTATACGTAAGTATAGCCGACGAAATATTTTTAATTCGTCGGCTATACTATCGGGTATAAGTTTGTTGCAGCCGAACCCTAGCCTCCATTTGCTGCATTTTTCCAAATTCTCCATCCGATCCAGCGCCGCTCGCCTCGTCGTCCTCTTCCCTCTTCCTCCTCGAATCGGGCAACCCCCTCCTCCCTCTTGCTCCTCCAATCCGGCAGCCTCCCTCTTCCTCCTCCAATCCGGTTGGCCCTCCTCCAATCCGGCAGCCTCCCTCTTCCTCCTCCTCCCTTCCATTTTCAATTCGGGGCAGTAAGTTTTTTTTATTTTTTATTTATGTTAATTAATGTTAATTTAGATATAATTTAGGTATTTATGTTAATTTAGGTATAATTTAGGTATTTATGTTAATTTAGGTATAATTTACGTATTTATGTTAATTTAGTTATAATTTAGGTATTTATGTTAATTTAGGTATAATTTACGTATTTATGTTAATTTAGGTATAATTTACGTATTTATGTTAATTTAGGTAAATTTTAGGTATTTATGTTAATTTAGATAAATTTTAGGTATTTATGTTAATTTAGGTAATTGTTTTCAAATTTATTTTAATTGTATAATTTATGTGTAATTGTATAATTTATACGTATAAATTAGTTTTTTTTAATTATATAAATTGATAACTTAATTGTATAATTTAGCTTAATTATATATATAGCTTAATTATATTTAATTAGAATTTGTTATTTAATATAATATAATTTAATATGTTAGTATATAAATTGTTATATTAAAATATGTTAGTATTATTGGTTATTATATTAATTAGAATTTGTTATTTAATATAATATAATTTAATATCAATTAATGTATTAATGCCTCGGGCTTTAGATGGCCGATGCATTAAGAAACCTATTCGGAGGCCGTCGTGGCGGCAGATCTAGAGGTTCTAGAAATTCCGGCAGTTCCGCAGACTCCGAGAGGACCGGTAGCCAGCCTGAGAGGACCACCAGCCAGTCGCGGAGGACTGTGGATGCAGACCAGCCGCGACGGAGTGTGAGTTCTCGGCACCAGACCCTTCTCCAGGCGGGGCGGCCGTCGAGCACTTCACTTCCGCGTGTCGGTCATTCAGTGGCTCCGAGGTTTAGTCGGCAACTATTTCACGAGGAGATAGCTGTCGACGTTCCTCAGGTTCGTATGCCTGAGGTTCATCGGGAGCCGATGCCGAGTCCGACTCAGTCTGCTGCTGACTCGACTGAGGCTCCTACTCTCCCAAACCAGCTATTCCTCCCGTACAACATTCCGGCGATACCGGAGGTCGACTATCAGGGTGTGCCCATATGGCCTGATATGCCTCAGTACGTGAGTGTTGCGGAGGCATACCAGCAGCAGCCATTTGAGGACCCTGACCACCTTATTTCGGCGAGGAGAAAAGGGAAGTCGACAGACGAGTCATCCACTTCAGGTAACATTTGATTTTATTAATTAAATGTTTTATTAAAATTAACGCATTAATATTTAATTTTATTAACCAATCGTCGTTTTTGTGATAGGGACAGCCGCTAGCAGTTCACGGAGGAATACGAGAGGTGTCATCTGTTTTGACACGCTCAGGAAAACTGTTGAGCGCAGCGGCAGGATCCAGATCAACGAACCTCCTAATCAGGAGGTTCAGGGGAAGAAAAAACGCGACTACTCGGGTTGCGTGGGGTCAGTGATTAGGGACAGAGTCCCTATATTGTGGACCCGGTGGGCTGATGTGCCCCAAGAGATCAAGAGGGAGGTGAACAACGCCGCGTCGGTGAGTAATTTAAAAAATTTAATTTATTTATCATAATATTTAATAACTTTCGGTATTATTACAATTGTAAAACTAATAAAATATTATGTTTCAGACATTCTTCGAGATTGCCGAACACAGGCGGGATTGGGCGGACACCCAGCAGAACTCGAGGTACGTTTGTTTTTATGATATTATAATTATCTTATAATTATTAATATTTTATGATATCAATAATATTTCTAATGCACTTTTGTTTTTTTCGTAGGTTCAAAGAGTGGAAGAACGAGCTGCGTTCCCACTATAACGAATACGACTACCTTGGTCGTATGGGTACTCCCAGGGAGTTCATGTTCCGGGAGTACGAGTGGCGTTGGTTGAAGACAGTAGACTTCAACAACCCAGTTATGCAGGTAAATACTAAACTTCAGTAAAAATGTTTATTTTGTTAAAATTTTAATTATTAGTTTAATTATTTTATAATTATTACACTAATATTTTTTGATGCATTTTTCTAACATTTTATTATTTGTTTGAAGCAACGTTCTCGGATAAACTCTGAGAACCGCCGCCGGAACACAACCCCCCATCATGCTGGTTCACGGCCGTTTGCACAATATCAGGAGGAGGCGCTCAGAGATCATCCTGATAGCAACCCGTACGTGGAGACGTTCAAGATCGCTTATCCACAAGCGACAGAACAGCTCGTAAGTCGTTCATTACAATTTTAAAATTTTAATTATTAATTTTACTTAATTATATATTTGTTATAATATTAATTTTTTTTCCCGTCCACTTAAGAGAAGGTCAACCGGGCCGAAGAAGAGGTGTTCCAGCAAGTAGTTCGGGAGACACAACCGAACATTTCCGAGGCAGATCTGGAAGAAGCCATGCGCCATGTCGACCGGTCCAGTGTCCAAACGGCAGCGAGGATGTTCGACGCAGCCTTCCCAAACCGGACAAACAACTTCTACTGCCGGGGTTTGGGAAGTTCTGGACTAGGGCTTCTGAAGACCACTAAGGGAGGTCAAAAGAAGGGAGGCGGGGAGAGCCAGCATATGAGGGGGGAAGTGCAGCGATTGGCCGCAGAATTGGCGACCTCGTCCCAGACAGTACAGGAGCTGCGCCGCAGCACACAACAGTATCAGGAGGAGATGCGCCGCAGAACACAGCAGTATCAGGAGGAGATGCGCCGCAGATCACAGCAGTATCAGTTGGATATGGCCGGTTGGCATGCCGAATGCGAAAGAATTCGGCAACACAACTACGACGGCCAACAAACCTGGTGGTATGAGATGTTCACGGCACAACAACAAGGCCTTCCACCCCCGCTCCCGTTTCAGCGGTTAGCGGAACCTCCAATGCCTCAACCTCCCGAGATCGGTCACCAGGATGACGAGCCTGATGGAGAGCAGGATGCTGGGGATGACCTGCTGGACTTTAGTGGCTTAGGTGATGATTAGGGTTTAGGGTTTATGTATATTAGAACGAATTTAATAAAAATGGTATTTAGACGTGTTTCTTGTTGGTGCAAATGCATGGACTGTTTTTGTGATTTGCAGGTTGCTTGGAATGGTAATTTAGAAAATAATTTAATTTTTTTTTCCCCAAATGTAAGAATAGCCGACGATTTTGGCATTATTTCGTCGGCTATAATAACTATAGCCGACGAATTTTACCAATTTTCGTCGGCTATAAGTTGTATAGCCGACGAAATTTGCATTATTTCGTCGGCTATAACTAATTAATGCCTATTAAATATTAATATATTTCGAGGAAATAGCCGACGAAAATTTACAGAATCGTCGGCTATTGTTTTCAACCAATAGCCGACGAAAATTTATTAATTCGTCGGCTATTGTTAACAACCAATAGCCGACGAATTAATAACTTTTCGTCGGCTATACTTACTGAATTTCGTCGGCCATACTCGAAAATACCCGACGAAATTCGTCGGCAATTTGTCCCAGGTTTGGCCGACGAAAAATATTTTCGTCGGTAAAGTCGTCGGCCATACTCTACTATAGCCGACGAATTCGTTTTTTTCGTCGGCCATTAGTATAGCCGACGGGGTTGTTCCGACGACGTATAGCCGACGAAAATTTCGTCGGCAAATAGTATAGCCGACGAAAAATAGCCATAGCCGACGAAATTTTTTTCGTCGGCCATACTTTCGGATCTGGTAGTGAAATATATAATTAAGACAAATTAATAATTAAAATTTTAAAATCGTAATCAACGACTTACTAGCTGTTCTGTCGCTTGTGGATAAGCCTTCTTGAACGTCTCCACGTACGGGTTGCTATCAGGATGATCTCTAAGCGCCTCCTCCTGATATTGTGCAAATGGCCTAGAACCACCATGATGGGGGGTTGTGTTACGGCGGCGGTTCGCAGAGTCTTTCCGAGACCGTTCCTTCAAACAAATAATAAAATATTAGAAAAATGCATAAAAAAATATTAGTGTAATAATTATAAAATAATTAAACTAATAATTAAAATTTTAACAAAATAAACATTTATAGTTAAGTTTAGTATTTACCTGCATAAGTGGGTTGTTGAAGTCTACTGTCTTCAACCAACGCCACTCGTACTCCCTGAACATGAACTCTCTTGGAGTACCCATACGACCACGGTTGTCGTATTCGGTAAAATGGGTACGGAGCTCGTTCTTCCACTCTTTGAACCTACGGAAAAATTAAAAGTGCATTAGAAATATTATTAATATAATAAAATATTTCAAATTATAAGATGAGGAATTCCCAACGTACCTCGAGTTCTGTATCGCGTCCGCCCAATCCTGCTTGTGTTCGGCAATCTCGAAGTATGCCTGAAAGATAATATTTTATTAGTTTTACAATTATAACAATACCGAAAATTATTAAATATTACGATAAAGAAATTAAGTTTTTTAAATTACTCACCGACGCCGCGTTGTTAACCTCCTTCTTAATTTTTTCCGGCACATCAGCCCACCGGGTCCACAACATAGGGACTTTATCCCTAATTATTGCCCCCACGCAACCCGCGTAATCGCGGCGTTTTTTCCCCTGAACCTCCTGATTAGGTGGTTCGTTGATTTGGATCCTCCCCCTGCTCTCAATAGTTCTCATGAGCGTGTCAAAACATATGACACCTCTCGTATTCGGCCTTGAACTGCTAGCGGCTGTCCCTATTACATAAACGATGATTGGTTAATAAAATTAAATATTAGTGCGTTAATTTTAATAAAACATTTAATTAATAAAATCAAATGTTACCTGAACTGGATGACCCGTCTGTCGACTTTCCTTTTCTCCTCGCCGAAATCAGGAGGTCAGGTCTCTCAAATGGCTCCTGATGGTATGCCTCCGCAACACTCACGTACTGAGGCATATCAGGCCATATGGGCACACCACGAAAGTCGACCTCGGGTATCGCAGGAATGTTGTACGGGAGGTAGAGCTGATTTGGGAGAGTAGGCCCCTCAGTCGAGGTAGCAGCAGACGTCGCCGGACTCGTCATCGGCTCCCGATGAACCTCAGGCATACGGACCTGAGGAACGCCTGGAGCTATCTCGTCCTGAAATAGCTGCCTACTGAACCTCGGAGCATCTGGCCCAAGAGGGGGACGTGAACTGCTCGACGGCCGCCCCGCCTGGAGAAGGGTCTGGTGCCGAGAACTCACACTCCTCCGCGGCTGGGATGAATCCACAGTCCTCCGCGGCTGGGATGAATCCACACTCCTCCGCGGCTGGCTGGTGGTCCTCTCAGGCTGGCTAATGGTCCTGTCGGAGTCTGCGGAACCGGCAGAACTTCCAGAATCCCTAAATCTGGAAGAACGACGGCTCCCGAATAACTGTCTGAGTGCATCGGCCATCTGTAGCTTGAGGCATTAATACATTAATTAATATTAAATTATATTACATTAAATAACAAATTATAATTAATATAATAACCAATAATACTAACATATTTTAAAACATACTAACAAATTAATTTTTCAATTTTAACTAATTTTAAATAATACTAACCATTAACATAAATATAACCATTTATATAATTAGGTTACCAATTTATACGTATAAATTAACAATTATATCTAAATTATACCTTAAAAAATTACCTAAATTAACATAAATATCTAAATTATACTTAAATTAACAATTATATCTAAATTAACATAAATACCTAAATTATATCTTAAAAAATTACCTAAATTAACATAAATACATAAATTATACCTAAATTAACATAAATACCTAAATTAACAATTATATCTAAATTAACATAAATACCTAAATTATACCATAAAAAATTACCTAAATTAACATAAATACCTAAATTATACCTAAATTAACAATTATATCTAAATTAACATAAATACCTAAATTATACCTAAAAAAATTACCTAAATTAACATAAATACCTAAATTATACATAAATTAACATAAATACCTAAATTATATACCTAAATTATAAAATTAAAATAAATTGAAAAAAAATGGTAATTGCCTTCGGATCTGTTTTGGCGGAGGAGGAGGAGGGGAAGGAGGAGGAGGGGAAGGACCGGAGGAGGCCGGATTTTGTCCGGATGGAGGAGGAGGCCGGATGGAGGTGGAGGGGAAGGAACGGCGCCGATTTGAGGAGGAGGAGGACGAGCAATGGTCTTGGAGGAGACGCACGGCCGATTTGAGGAGTGGAGGAGGAGTTTTTGCGGATTTAGGGTTGAAAAAGTCGGGCTGCTGCGTTTTTCTGCTTTTATAGCAGAAAGAATAGCCGACGATTAAAAAAATCTTTTTTACTCGTCGGCTATACTTTGAATCTCGTCGGCTATTCTATGAACATCGTCGGCTATACTATGGAAGATCAGGAGCCGTCTGATCTGAGCCATCCAACGGCGGACAATAAAAAGGAGCGGATCGCAAGAGTTTAGCCGACGAAAATTATATTTCGTCGGCTAAACTTAAAGCATAGCCGACGATTTAAAATCTTTCGTCGGCTATGCTTTGGAAAATCAGCAACCGTTGGATCTGAGCCATCCAACGGAGGACAATAAAAAGGCGCGGATCGCAAGAGTTTAGCCGACGACATATAATTTTCGTCGGCTAAACTGTTGGTCAAACCAGTAAGTCAAACCTCTAAACGCTTAAAAACGGAAATTAATTAGTCTAGTTAAACGACGGTTTCTGGCCTCACCTTCAACAGATAATAGTTTCAAATCAATGAGACGCAACTAATCGTATAAAAATTTTACAAAATTGATTTATCGAACGTCAGGCTACCCATAGGAAAACGAAAGTAAAAAACAGTCTACCGCAACATTCGGCACACAGATTTTATCGGAATCTTGTCATTTTTCAACCGTGGACGTATTTTATCATTTCGGTCATATCTTATTTCACAACTTTTTTGCATTTGAAGAGTCTACGTATAGTAACTATTTGAAACTATACATTCACTTAAACACTTAATAAACAAGTTAAGGAACATTAGTGCATATGTTCTGATTTTGAATCTAAAAGTTTATAAAATCTATTCCAACCGTCAGATATCACCGTTAAGATTAAATACATGTATGGAAAAAAATCCAACTTCAGCTGACAACGTTAAAGGCTCGATCGGAACGGTCAACCGGGTGAGTCAAACCTCTAAACGCTTAGAAATGGTAATTGGCATGTCTAAATGACGTTTTTTGGCCTGACCTTCAACATATAATAGTTTCAAATCGATGAGATGCAACTAATCGTATAAAAATTTTCCTCAAAATATTTACCGAAGGTAACGCTACCATTAGGGAAACGAAAGAATAAAAACTTTGACCGCATCTTTCGCCGCCCAGATTTTATCAGAATCTTGTCATTTTTCAACCGTAGACGTATTTCATTATTTCGGTCATATCTTATTTCACAATATTTTTGCATTTGAAGGATGAACCAATGGTTTATCGTTAGTGATAGAAAATGGAATATGATCATTTTTTGTTTTTTTTTTAAATCATAGCCGACGAGAGACTCGTAGTCGTCGGCTATTCTTTTGTCTTTTCCTGTCTAAAATAAAATATGTATTTTCCAATATAGTTATAGTCGACGAAATAATGAATTTTTCGTCGGCTTTTATTAGTATAGCCGACGAAATAATGAATTTTTCGTCGGCCATTATTCGTATAGCCGACGAAATAACGTGTTTTTCGTCGGCCATTATATGAAAAGGGTAAAAAAAAATCAGTTGGTTTACTCCTCTCGTATTCCTATTTCCTGTTCATATATAACTTAAATTGAACATCAAGAAAACAGAAACCCAGCAGTCAACATATTAAATTTTTTTTTTTAAGGGGTTTGGAACCCAGCCTAGCTGGGAGGCTCATCCCCACGCCCGTTCCTTAGAAATTTTGAGATTACAAATGAAAGGATTACATCATCTAAATTACTTAATCCGGCGGATTGTAATCGGAATCATCGGATGAGTCTTCTTCGGTTTCTGAATTGCTCGATAGGGGTAATCTATGTCTTTCCTCACCACTAGAGTCCTCGTTAGTTTCTTCATTTGGATCAACATCAGCAAGCAGTGGCTCTTCACGTCGAATTCGCACCGGCGTGTCTAGGCGAATAAAAGAGGAGTCAGGAATACCGTTTGCGTTGGGCTCTTGATACCCAGTGCCACCTTCCTCATTCTCTTCAGCCACTCCAAGTGTAGACGCTCGGTAAATGTTGCGATGGTGGATAGTGTTGACTACTTTCCACGGGTCACCCTTGGCGAGATCATCAAGATAAAACACTTGTTTCACCCATGTGGCTAAAACGAACGGGTCATCCTCATACCATGATGTACTAGTGTTCACAGAAGTTATGCCGTATTGATCGGTTTTCATGCTCTGCGGCCGTGTGTCAAACCATCTACACTTGAAAAGGTGCACTTTCATGCCTTCCCCATAATGCAGTTCCACAACTGAATGGAGAACACCGTAATAGTCAACTCCGTCATCCCCACCATGTGCCATAACCCCTGAATTTTGTGTTTTCAGTCTGACGTCTCTCTCTTCACATCGAAATAACACACCATTCACCTTGCACGTCGCAAAAACTTTTGAATAGACCGGCTTCATCGCCAGAAGTCGGAGTTCGTGCGACCAATTTGGGTGATTATCATTTTCAATAAGGTCCATCTGCAACCATCAGAATCAACTCTAAATATGAATAAATATACACAATAGTATATGAACACGTATAGAATAGTGTTAAAGGTACGTACCCAGCGGCCGAAATACTCTGCGAATGTCTGGTTGTGGTAATCGAGATCACCTACTACTCCTTCACAGCGTAGATGTATGTCCTTCCAAAACTGAACTTCTGGACAGTTGATTAGTACCCACCAATGTGCAATGGCTACCTCATAATCTTTCAACTTGTAGGAAACTGGCATGTTTCCACCGAGTACAACATCGTCGGAGAGTATGGAAAGATTGAACTGTGAAGGTACATCTTCCGGTATGCTTTCCTGTAACGCTCCTAAATACAGCTTCATGTAGGTGACGCACTCGTGCGTAATATATGCTTCAGCTATACATCCTTCAGGTGCGGATCTGTTTTGAACAAAATTACCGTATTGTCCAAGTTGCCTATAAATGAAGTTTTTAAAGTGTTATGATAATACATTAATACTAAATCACATATATTGATGAGGAAATTAACATAAGGTGTAAAATACGTACCTTTCCATCGGATACATCCAAGTGAAGTGCACAGTACCGGTAAGCAACAACTGCCGAGGAAGATGGATCATGAGGTGAGGCATGATGTCGAAAAAATTTGGAGGAAATATCATGTCAAATTTACACATGATATGAACGATGTCTTGTTGCATTTCCCGGAGGTCAGATTTTCTCACTTCCCGTGTGCATACCCTCTGGAAAAATCTTGCCAACGCTACTAACGGCTCCACAACGTGACGGGGAAGGAACGGTCGAATGAAAACAGGGAAGAGACGTTGTAGCAGGATATGATTGTCATGACTTTTCAACCCGTAAAGATTGTTGAATTGTCTGTTCACACACTTGGCTATATTTCCAGCAAAGCCTGAAGGATACTTGACCCGACTTATCCAATGGAAAATTTCTGATTTATGCTCAGGCTTGACGGTGTAAGGAGCTTGAGGCATTTTTCTCTTCCCTTGTTTCAACCATAGTTGTTTTCTGATATTCATGTTTTGCAGATCAGTGCGAGCCTTAAGACCGTCTTTCGTCTTCCCCTCCAAGTTTAGCGTTGTGCCCACCACACTTTCAGAAACATTTTTTTCTATGTGCATAACGTCTAGGAAGTGACGGATCAACAACTCACACCAGTACGGGAGTTCCCACAATATGCTCTTATGTGTCCAGAATTTGTACTCCTCAGGTCTTTCAGGTATTTCCGCTACAATATCGGGATGATTGCTGAGGGGCCCAAAATCGTACTCATTAATAACTGCTAAAATTTCTCTTCCCGTCCATCTTCTGGGAGGACCACCGTGTTCTTCGGTTCCATCAAATG
Organism: Potentilla sterilis; assembly: GCA_963682095.1. NCBI lineage: Eukaryota > Viridiplantae > Streptophyta > Magnoliopsida > Rosales > Rosaceae > Potentilla > Potentilla sterilis. The sequence continues at coordinate 22,429,533 of OY821762.1, read as the reverse complement.
CGGCGGACTCGTAACGCCAGTGGTGATCCGCCGGAAGGAACACACGATGACCCATTCTGCATATCTTGTTGCAATGAGGGGTGCTCCCATAATCGCTGAGGCACTCTGGACAAGCCTTGTATCCCCTAACAACACTGCCCGACAACATCCCATAAGCAGGAAAATCACTGATGGTACCAATAACCATGACATGCATCTGGAACGTCTCCTCCTTGTACTTGTCCCACAATACCTTAAGCTCTTCAATCAATGGTCTCATATACACATCGAGACATTTCCCTGGGTAACCAGGCCCCGGAATCAACAACGTTAACATATTATATTCTTTCTTCATGCACATCCACGGAGGAAGGTTGTAAGGTACCCAAACCACCGGCCATATACTGTATGAAAGACTCATGGTGCCGAAAGGGTTGAACCCGTCGGTTGAGAGCCCGAGCCTGACGTTTCTGACATTTGACGCAAAATGAGGAAACTCATTGTTTATATGCTTCCAAGCCGCTCCGTCAGAGATGTGTGTCATGATATCTGCGTCTCCCGCGTTCCGCTCACCATGCCATCTCATAGCTTTTGCGGTGGTTTCTGACATGTACAACCGCTCAAGCCTATCTCTCAACGGAAAATACCGAAGCACTTTCACAGGTTTCCTATTGCCTGCTCCCGTCAACTTATATCGGCCAGACTGACATATCGGACATGCGTCAAGGCTAGCAAGGTCATTCCCTTCTGCATCGTTACCCCATAAGAGAACGCAGTCAAATGCGCATGCATGGATCTTAATGTAGGAAAGCCCTAGATCTTTGAGGATACTTCGGACCTTACGGTGATTGGTAGGTGTTGACAGTAGCCGCAGAGAGGCTACAGCAGGCCCACAGACCCGCAGCAAGCGCACCAGGTCCCGGCCCAAGGGTCGGGACCGGATCACCAGCACCCGGCCTCGGGGCCTAGCACTCTATCCTGCCTCCAGGGGCCCAGGGGCCGGGGGCGCCAGCCTGCCTAAGAGGGCACCAGAAGGTATAAACAGAAGGGAACCAGTCCCACATCGAAGAGTAAGGCCAGCCCTTACCCCCAACCACCTATATATGGGCCCCAACTACCCTCTTTATTAGGTAACTTATCTCTCTCCCTGCTTACATACGTGCCTTGGTTATATATATTCCAACTATACTAACTTAGGCATCGGAGAGGAGAAGACCGGCCCGCCCGGTATTCCCTTTAGTGAGCAGGATTGCAGGAGATCAAGTGAGATTCATCGAGTATCTACCAGACCCCCGGGTTTAGGCAGAAACAATTGGCGCCGTCTGTGGGAATTCGTACAAAAAGTTGTGTTGCTCTATTAATCCTTTGGAGAAGAAGCTGCATCCTTCAGTCCGGAAGCTATGGAAGGGAGGAAGATAAAAGCCAGCAGGGAAAAACCGAACGCGCGAATTCAGTTCCCCGACCCGGCCCGTAACATAAAGGCTGAGGTCGGTGCGAGGTTCGCCCTTTCTTCCATCAGAGACGGAGCTCATAATCACCGGGAACCAGAAAACACCGACCAGAAGGGTCCGGAAGAAATACAAAAGATGAAGGCAAAGGTCGAACGCTTGCGAGCAGAGGGCGATCAAGATCGACTAAGAGCGGAGGCCCGATGCCAAGAATTGAAGGCAGTAAACATCGCCCTATTAGCGGCCCTGGAGCGAGAGGGTCAACAGAGCACTCCTCAAACAGCACCGCGGTCAGCAGGCAAGGCTAGCGAATTCCCGCATCTTGAGGTAGGGCAGGCCACGGGAAGAAGAAAGACCGTGCATGTGGCCACGCCACTCTTTTCGGAAGCTCTAAAAAACTCCGGCCCGGCCGAGCCCCCGTACCGCACGGGCCAGGCGTCAACCGAACAAGAAAGCTCTACCGCTCGAACGCTCGAGGCGCTCTCCGCCTCGGTGGCGGACATGAAGGGCCGCATGGAGGCCAGCGAGAGGATGGCAGGGCGACAGCAGGGTGGCGTGCGGTTCACCAAGCATATTGGACCTTTCCCGCGCCGAATTAGGGAATCGGGAAGATCTGGAAGCCAAAGGCCTCTAAAGTTGACCTATTCAGGGGCGGGCTGTCCGTACCAGCACCTGGATAGTTTCAAGTCACAAGCGGGGGTGAGGGGCTACTCGGGCGCCATGTGCTGCAACGTATTCCAAGAAACGCTCTCGGGAGAGGCGTTGAATTGGTTCTACGAGCTACCGGTTAATTCAGTCGAAACTTTCGAGCGATTGGCAGATAAGTTCGTCGGCCTGTTCATTCTCAGAGCCAGGACAGCCCAGGCATCCACAATCCTTTTTGACTGCATGCAAACTGACAACGAGCCGCTACGCGCCTTCGTTAACCGGTGGCAAATTGCCACGGCCGGGGTCAGGAACCTGGACAAGCAGATCGCAGGGATGGCCTTCAAGCAGGGTTTAAGACCCGGGGAACTTTCGTACGACTTACTAGTACAGGAGCCGCTGGGATACGACGAGCTGATGACCGTGGCCGTCAGGCACGCTCAGGCAGAGCACGAGACATATGGGGACAAGGCGCCCAAGCGAATAGCGGACGACCTACCACCGTCCCGTGGAGGCAAAGCCGGATGGCTAGATCGCAGCCGAACGCCCGCAGCCACCAGGAAAGCAGAGATGCGGGAGGAATGGCAACCCCGGCGGAGCGATGGCGACGGTTCCCGACCAGGGAGAAGACCGCCATTTGTGCGTTCGGCGCAGCCTCTGGCAGCTACGCCAGCAGAGCGACCACCGCGGGCCTTAGCTATTTCGCCAGCAGGAAAGCCCAAAGATCTAGCCCTTCGGACTGATGACCGAAAACCCCAGATAGCGGTCGTGAACGACCAGGCCCGCCCAAGGGACCCCAACAACGAGCGACCGCGACCTCGGCAGGTGGGAACTATAAGCACCCGTACTCCCGGGGGGATCGAGGTACACGGGAGCATTAATTCACACAACCGCTACACTGGGCCTTTCTGCAGTAAGAAATCTTGTACAGCGCCCGAAATTCATTAACCGTGGGCCAGTTCATGTGGCTCAGGCTAAACAGGCACCCAAGCCCAAGCAACTGCCTCCACTGATTGCTCGGAAGCTGGGCCGGGGAAAGATTCAGTGAGCTCAGCATATACTGAACAAATTCCGGCAGCGGCAGCGATAGTCCGTGTCGAAATTGATCGTCGAAAACGGCAACCCAGCCCGGTTCCGGGTTACAGGCCAGTTCCCCGGGACGCAGGCCTCGAAGTTTAACAGAAGAATCGATGTCCCACTTCGCTCGAAACTCCCTGATCTCTCTTTCATCCATGCTTCTGACTGGCTCGTCACAGAGAATCACTCTGTCACCATCCAGCAGCTCGTGCCTTCTGGGCCCGCGACTTGCACCGCCATGATGCGCAGATCTCCCAGACGCCATAATCCTAACACAAAGTAATTCAGATCTGCAGCAAGGTGGACGAGGAAAGCAGAAGGCAAAAGGTTTAGGCAAACTGTGGTAGGAGGTGAGCAGAGTGGACAATAAATAGGGCAACAAGAAAAGCAAAGCAACCCCAGCCGTGGATTCCCTCCATCTCAGACCGCTCTCTGTCGACACGTGTCCCAGCATGGATAAGGGATCCCATCTTCCATAACTGATGGGACTGATGGGCTCTCCCCTTCATCGCATGTCCGCCACCTGTCCCACTTACCAGCAGCATTTAGGGAGATAGGAGCGAATAACGAGGCGTCCTCTCCCCTCGTTCCCCCAGAAAGTCAACTCCGAGTCAATCCGGCACCATGGTGGTTCACGAGTATGATCATTCAACCGGCTGCATGGCTTCTTCATTGTATATCTTGAAGACCTCTCACCGCTTGTGATTTTTCCAACCGCTTCGAGAGCATCTATCCAGGTATGCACCCTCCTTTTAACACCATCTTCGTTGCATATCACTGGGGGACTCGTCTCGATATGGCATGTCGCCCGGTCGAGATCCACCCAGCACTATGACATTCCACCGGCCCTGGGACATTTAACCCACTCCAAGGCATTCTACCGGTTGTCACCTTCCTTCGCCTACGGGCAGGAACGAGCCAACAACAAAGGCTTCTAAACGCATGGGCTTTATAAACCCGGGCGAGCTTACATCTAACCCATGTACTCTTGTCCAGCAGGATAAAAACCCTGCATCACACTGAACTGTGATACATTTGGGGATACATGGCGAGACTCGTTATCTCAACGCCACTCCACTGGGCAGATTGTTTCTCTAACACAGAACAAGTCTCCCCGCAGGCTAACAAACCTGCACATTACCTCAACGCTTAACCAACAAAAGCTGAGAAGAACTAGCAAGTGTTAACCGATGCCTCGGTACGGCCGTAACACTCTCCGGGATGCCTGTTGGCCTAGTCCACGCACCAACAGGCCCTCCCGTAGGCTAGCATCTCCGGGACTCGTCTCGATATGGCATGTCGCCCGGTCGAGCTCCCGAGAACTCCGCCTCGCACCGATATGGCAGAACGCCCGGGCGAGGTCCAGTCTGCAAGTTCATCCGGGACTCGTCTCGATATGGCATGTCGCCCGGTCGAGCTCCCGAGAACTCCGCCTCGCACCGATATGGCAGAACGCCCGGGCAAGGTCCAGTCTACAAGTTCATCCGGGACTCGTCTCGATATGGCATGTCGCCCGGTCGAGCTCCCGAGAACTCCGCCTTGCACCGATATGGCAGAACGCCCGGGCGAGGTCCAGTCTGCAAGCTCATCCGGGACTCGTCTCGATATGGCAGGACGCCCGGTCGAGCTCCCGAGAACTCCAGTACTATCTATATTATAAACGCACTTATAAAATTTTTTACTTACCGTCAGCAACAGGTACTCACCTCGGTCACGCCCAATCTTTAACGCGGACTTGGGGGACTGGGCACCGGTAGGTTGGTAGCCCTGCGGATCTGCGGGACAAGAGCAAGACAGATTTAAGTCCCCATTCAAGATTGCACTTGACCGGGAACTTGGGGGACTTGTTGACAGTAGCCGCAGAGAGGCTACAGCAGGCCCACAGACCCGCAGCAAGCGCACCAGGGCCCGGCCCAAGGGTCGGGACCGGATCACCAGCACCCGGCCTCGGGGCCTAGCACTCTATCCTGCCTCCAGGGACCCAGGGGCCGGGGGCGCCAGCCTGCCTAAGAGGGCACCAGAAGGTATAAACAGAAGGGAACCAGTCCCACATCGAAGAGTAAGGCCAGCCCTTACCCCCAACCACCTATATATGGGCCCCAACTACCCTCTTTATTAGGTAACTTATTTCTCTCCCTGCTTACATACGTGCCTTGGTTATATATATTCCAACTATACTAACTTAGGCATCGGAGAGGAGAAGACCGGCCCGCCCGGTATTCCCCTTAGTGAGCAGGATTGCAGGAGATCAAGTGGGATTCATCAAGTATCTACCAGACCCCCGGGTTTAGGCAGAAACAGTAGGATTACGATGACCATCCTCCAACAACGAAGAAGTGTACTGTAGATATTCATCCACTTGCCTGATAGTCGATTTTGTCTCGACTTTAATCCTCATTACCTCCATCACACTTTGAAGAACTGTCTTCTCAGAACTTGAAGACACAGGGGTCTGTTGCAATGCAATCAGTTGTTGTACTTGTCAAAGGCAGTAGTGTTGACAACTTGTGGGAAGGGCTGCATCGGGTCATGCATATATTGTTCCCCACGTACACCGCTTTCAAAAGGAAACACGTCGTTGACGAATGCCATTGTTGGATCGTTGGATGTACTACTACTGCCCGCCTAAAAAAACTACCCATGATTATGCGATCCATCTAATGATGGCTCACCGTGATATATCCAACGTTTGTACTTCGGCCAAAACCCATTACTCTTTAGGTACTCCCATACTGTCCTAATCGGAAATCGACACATATCATTGCGACACTTACATTTCTTGCACGGGCAATAATGGTATTCATTCCCGTTTGCATTTTCCTCGACGAACTGCAAAAAATTCACAACTCCTGTAGTGTATCGTCGGTCATGCCTTGGAAGCGAAATCCAACTCTTATCCAGATCCATATATAGCCTGATAATAATATATATGTATAACTTTAATTAATAAGAAATTAATTAACACATACATATATATATATATATAAATCCTTAATAATTAATTACATTACAATATATATTATTATCAACATTAACTCATATATATATACCATTAACAACTATTATTTAAGTTACACTATATATCAACCATCATTTAAGTTAATTACACTATCAACAACTATTAATTAACATATATATATATATATTAACACTAATTAAAATAACATCAAATTAAAACACATAATTAAACTAAAACTCAAAATCAACTGAACTAAAACTCAAAATCAACATATATACATACATTCTAACACTAAAACAACAACAAATTAAACAAAAAATCACTTAATAAATCAAAATCACTAAAACTCAAAATCAACTCAACTAAAACTCAAAATCAACATATATACATACATTCTAACACTAAAACAACAACAAAACAAAAAATCGATCACTTACTAAATCAAAATCAACATATATACACATACGTACCTATATATATATAGCTCCACAATGTAAGAGAGGACGGATTTCAACAATACCCACAGATTTTTCACTCTTTCTCCCGTTTTTCCCCTTTTTTTTCGTTTTTTTTTTAAATGAGCAGCTGCTGCCCAGATCTGAAAATATATAGACTTATAGCCGACGAAAATGTCAACTTCGTCGGCCATACTTCCAAAAAATTTTGTCGGCTAATGTTTCGGAGAAAGGCCGATGAAAATACAAATCGTCGACTGAAATATGAATATAGCCGACGATTTTTTGAAAATACCAACGAAAAAACAGTTTCATCGGCTATGGTTAAACTATGGCCGACGAATTTTTTTTTTTTCCATCGACGAAAAATAAAATCGTCGGCTATTCCTTAGAATTACCGACGAAAATTTTAATTCGTCGGCCGTTTTTTTTTTTGTCGGGAAAACCTTTTTTTCTGGTAGTGTTAGTTTTAACTGAGATGATTCTTGAGACATATTTAGATGTAAAACTCATCTAAATACTAAACGTATTTTAACAAGCGTCATGCACCTCATATATTTAATTAGATAAGAGTATGATCTATCAAAATAAATATATTTTTTTGCCATACGGTAAATGCAGCCCACCTAAATTTTAATCTCTAGTTCCGTCCTTGCGAAGATAAGCACGTCAATTTTATTTATTTATGATTTTTTTTACCATATTTTTATTTTCCTTTTTTATGATTTTTTTTAATATAATTATATAAATAGTGGCCTGTCTAAGTTTTTACGTGCGAAACTTGACTATATGTTTCTTGCTTCTAATGTTTTAAATGCTAACTTTCAGGCAAATAGATGAATACGATCAATTTTTTCTGGAAGCAGTTCTTTATAGAAAAAGGAGTCATTGGAAAGGGCATAGACTACATGAGATTGCGGCTTTTGTGCTCCATTCAAGTAGATGTTCCGCCAAAGCATAATGTTACCTTGGTTACAGAAGTTGAAGTGAACTTGGGTTTTCTTACATTCCGCCAAGATTCTGAAAATCAAGTTATAAGAACTAGCCAATTTTTTTTGGAAAAATTCAAGGGGTACACCTTGGAGAAAGTTGATAATAATGAGGATAATGTTCCCTTTCTGTTGAAGACAACTTCTATCTAATCCTTCACAAAATGCTTGATACAAAACAAGATTCGACGACTAGTCTTTGCTTTCAAGGACGGGTTATATTTGGGAAAGGTGTGATATGACAAAATTCATGTTGGCCAACTTTGGGGAAATACTTAATTAGGCTAAAATTCACGACGTTGTTGGAGTTTCTCGTTATCCTTATCATTATTGTATGAACACATGAAAAAAGTTCTTGGAGCTGTGGATTCCTCTCACAAACACTTTACACCATGAAAATGTGAAGATGAGTGTATCATTATATGACCAGGAGGTTATTGGTGGTGAACAGATTTCAGGCATTTCATACGAAGATTTTATGCTTAAAATATAGAGCTGGGGTAAGATAGATCGTACCCAGCTACACTTTCAGAGCTTTTATGCATCTATTCTCAACTATGTGTCTCAAATAATCATAGATTTACTATTGTTTCTGCACAAACCCGAGGGCCTGACAGAACCACAATAATAAAGGTAGAATACGAATACAAGCAAGTATAGTGGTTCACCGTGCCATCGGAGGGCACGACTACGTCCACTTGGAATTCACTATAGCCGGCTAATAAGCCATCGGTGGTGGTTACATGCCAAGAGTAGCAAGTATCCAAGATCAAAGAGATCCTTAACACTAAGGGGAAAGCTTCCTATTTATAAGGAAGGAAGACTCTCTCCTTTACAACTTCTCCAATGTGGGACACAAACCCACATTACTACACATTTCCCTACCCACGAAGCTACTTCGGGAGCCCGGTGGCACGCCCTCCGGGTGCGGCACCGGTGATCTCTGACATTGGGAATGTAGCCAGGGTTGCGGTCTACCCGCGGGATGCCGGAAGTAGGACCCATGACGCCGGTTGTACGGTCCACGAGGTCGCCGAACATGCTTGGCGGTGCACCATATATGCCATCAACAAGTCCCCCAAGTTCCCGAGTAAGAGTGCAATCTTACTTGGGGAGTTAATCATCATGCGCCTCCAAGCATAGGTGGTGACCGAGTCACCCCTACTACCTCCAGCCCCCCAAGTCCCTAAGTGAGATTGGGCTCTTGCCGGGCGTTCGAATGCCGAGTCCCCCAGGCTTCCCGGTGGACTGCCTTTTGCCTCTGGATGATATGTACCTTAAAAACAAATAAGAATAAACAAGTGATCAGAATTTAAGCCACTTACAACAAGCACCGGGTTGTTATTCGTTACCGCTCGGTGATACGAATACTGCCTGGGGATACCAATGATATGTACACAGATATCAATGGAACACATAAATCATGATCACGTATAGAATGAAGGCATGTGTAGCTTGAAGATGTCATGCAAAGTCTTTCGTTAGTGTTGGCTTAGCCGTTGGAATGCCCATGGTACCGGGCGGACCTCGACCGGGCGTTCTGCCATATCGAGACGAGTCCCCCAGTGAGAATGCCTCAGCAGTTGTTACTGGCTTACCGTTTCCCGGAGGAAAAGATCCGGCCAGCCACACATGAAAGACTATATGCTATGCACCACAAAGCTAAAAACTATCGATGTAGCAGGTAATCATGCACATTCATTATCATGCGGGAAAACTATTCACATGCTTGCCAGATATATAACACAGTACTCGCATAAAGGTGGAGTAAACATAATTGTAAGAATTAAAGACTTAGCTTTGCTGGAGGCTGTTGCAGTTTGGTTTGCTGTTTGGAGCAGTGGGTGTCCAGAGAAGATTTCTGGGTGCCCAAGCTGCTGAAAGCTGACCAGGATTGCTGCTGAAAACTGACCAGGATTGCTGCTGGACAAGCCCGGCCCAAGATGCGGATCGGTTGACCTTGACCGGGCGGGCTCTGACAAGATTTGAACTCTCCTTTCCCGCCTTTTCTCTTCCTCTCTCTGCTTCTGGCTTCTGCTTTCTAGGCCGGCATCCCCGCTCGCCCGACAACTCCACTCGGCCGGTAGCTCACTCAGCCGGCGTGCCTCCTCGGCCGGTATCTCATCTCCTGCTCGGGGTTCTCCATCTCGCCCGGTGGCTCTCGTCCGACGTGCTCCTCTCTCGGCCGGGGAGTCTCGTCCGGCCCATCTCTCTCGGCCGGTGGCCCACTCCTTCGGCTGGGGCTTCGGACCTGCTGCACCAGAGACCAACCGCACCGGAGGACGAAGCCGGGCCTGCTGCACCGGACCTGCCGCACCGGAAGACGAAGCCGGGCCTGCTGCACCGGACCTGCCGCACCGGAAGACGAAGCCGCACAGGAGCTCACCGTGCACGGAGCCTCGCACGGGTTGAAGGACTGGCTGAGCTGCATGGGCCGCTGACCGGGCGGTGCCGTCCGGGAGGCTTGCCGGGCGAAACAGGGTCGGATGATGCTGACTGGGCTGCGGATGGAGGATGCTGGCCGGGTGAAATAATTGGCGCCCAAGTCCGGCCGTACCACACCGGAGCCTCGCGCGCGAATTGTTCCTGGGTTGACCGGGCAGACCTGGTCCTGTTGACCAGGCAGGGTTGACCGGGCTGACTTGCCAACCGGGCCGGGCTGCCAACTTGAACTGGGCTGCAGCAGGGGTTTTTTTTTTTTTTTTTCTTCTTGCCGATGGAATAACTGACTGATCTCTACCCGCTGGTAGAGCAACACAACTTTTTGAACTGATTCCCACAGACGGCGCCAATTGTTTCTGCACAAACCCGGGGGCCTGACAGAACCACAATAATAAAGGTAGAATACGAACACAAGCAAGTATAGTGATTCACCGTGCCATCGGAGGGCACGGCTACGTCCACTTGGAATTCACTATAGCCGGCTAATAAGCCATCGGTGGTGGTTACATGCCAAGAGTAGCAAGTATCCAAGATCAAAGAGATCCTTAACACTAAGGGGGAAGCCTCCTATTTATAAGGAAGGAAGATTCCCTCCTTCACAACTTCTCCAATGTGGGACACAAACCCACATTACTACACATTTCCCTACCCACGAAGCTACTTCGGGAGCCCGGTGGCATGCCCTCCGGGTGCGGCACCGGTGATCTCTGACATTGGGAATGTAGCCAGGGTTGCAGTCTACCCGCCGGATGCCGGAAGTAGGACCCATGACGCCGGTTGTACGGTCCACGAGGTCGCCGAACATGCTTGGCGGGGCACCATATATGCCATCAACAACTGCCATATACAACTCATGGGGACGATACGCATCGATAAGCAATGATGATTTTGCTGGAATGTTGCATTAAGAACGAGTTCTCCAGGTTGAAATTTATCTGGTGCGAAAGAGTTTTTGCTCTTAAGCTATGTAACGAGCATTTGACGATAGTTTGAGAGAAAATGTGAAGCAACCGAGTCCTCCTAACTAAGATATTGTCCGCTTTCGGCCCCATTCTCACGATTTTGTTCTTTAGTGTCGTCTCACTAGAGAAACTTGACTCAACACATATGAGCACAACAACATAGTCTTCCCTTGGCGTTAGAGGAATGCTTGATCTATCTACATGCTAGCTTCTAGTGCTTCCCAAGCACCAACCTAGCCAGGTAGCCAAGTCATCACAAAATGACTTGGTAATTATCTGATTATAAGATTAGTTAGAGGATTATGATCTAATGAAAATTCACACCTGATTACTAGAGAGGAGCTCAATCTTTAATTCAAAATTATTAGTGTGCTTATTCTTCAATTGAATATTTTTTTTTCCACTAATAAAACTACTACAACACCTCCCGAAACCACACTACCGCAACACTTCCCGCACTAGTAACCGCGGATAGGTGCGCATCTCTTCTCACCGTTGTCGTTGCCAATCAGCGCACATAACCCTTCATCATTTACTTAACTTATATAGCTAGTAACTAAAGTTACTTCAATAACTTTTACTAGTGCATATCACTAGTAAAACAAAAACGTTGACGAGTGAAGGGAAAGTGTCTCTACTAGGGCTGTGAATATGAAACCGACTTACCGAAACCGAATCCCGACCGAGCCGAACCGATCCCGATCGTCTCGAGTTCGATAGGCTGACCGAACCGACCCAATACCAAAATTTACTGAGTCGGATCGACGCGGTTTGGGCCTTCTCCATATCGGATCAGAACCGACCCGGCCTGAAACTTTAACATATATAAGAAAAAAACCCGATTTACTGATTTAGAACCCTAGCTCAGGACATTTTTGCCGGGTCCTTCGCACTCTCTGCCTCCCTCTTCGAACTTACCCAATTACTCTCATAGAACCCTAGTTGCGCTTCGATCAGTTCGATGAGATTGAAAAACTAATCTAAACCCTCATTTCGATCAGCTTTACCGAATTCAATGGGAAAACTAGGAGTAAGTTCTTCAGTTCTTCACCCTCATTTCGAATTTGTAGTTCAATTCGAATGGGTACTTGTCTACTTGATGTTGCTTATACTTGTTCTAACAGTTCTGACGTTCTGTAGTTCAATTCGATTGCTTAATGCTTATACTTGATTGCTTATTTGTTGAATGGGTTCTACCATTCTATTCGATTTGCTTATACTTATTCAGTTGTTCTACTTGATTGCTTATACTGTTATACAGTTCAGAAAGAGCAAGAAGGGGGATGATAAGGTTGTAGCAGAACATGTTGTAGAAGCGAAAGAAGTAGAACCTAGTGCATTAGTTTCGTGTACAGATGATAAGGTTCTTGGAGATAAGGCTAGTCAGATAGATGAGAATGAGAAGGATCAAAATGATAAGGATAATAGGAAACGCAGCTGGGTTTGGAAGTATTTCAAGGAGTACAAAGATATAAAAGTCATCAAAGTGAAGGGTCAGCCGGATTTTTGTTCAGTTTTTTAGGGTCTTTTATGAAACTACTTTGAGGGTCAGTGCAAGTAATCGGCCTACAATCCATACCACTTTCCATGATATTTTATCAATCGAAACAGAGATCCACAAGCTTATTATAGAGCCTGAGTTGAGGACAAGGAGTGAAGCAGAGAAAATGTTATCTGAAATGGCAGCAAGTATGTTGTCCAAATACCTCAAGTATTATGGAAGCTTCAAGGATCTGAATCCATTGTTGTTTGTGGGGCTGATGCTTGATCCTCGATTCAAGCTACTACATATCGAGTATTTGCTGAAAAAGGAGGGGTATGACTCTGAGGTTGTGGATGAAAAATCGAAGCAGTTAAGGGATATATTTATGTCATTGTATGAAGCATATGCACCAAAGGAAACAAAGGAAGTTGGGAAAAAAAGGAGCCTTCAGCATCATCTTTGCGTAGTAAATCAACAACTCTATCAAGCAATACCAGCAGAGGTCGAGCTTCAATCATGAATGATTGGAAAAAAGTGGTTTCCGAGCTTGATGAGCAACCTCCACAACATGAAGTCGACAAATATTTACTGGACCCGCTTGAAGAAGTTGTTGAAGGAGAATCAGAGTATCCTATACTGTTATGGTGGAAGTTGAATGGGCATAAATATCTTGGTATAGCTTCAATAGCCAAAGATGTCCTTGCTGTTCAAGTTTCCACTGTTGCATCTGAGGCTGCCTTTAGCACCGGAGGGAGAGTTGTCGACAGTTTTAGGAGCTCATTAACTCCTAGATCTGTTGAAGCTTTGATCTGTCTATAAAGTTGGCTATGGGGAAGTGATATTAGCTGCATTGAAGATGCTCCATGCATTAAAGATTATGAGTTCTATGAGAGATGTGAGAAAGGTAAATTACTAAATTTTGTTTCAATTTCAAATCTTCTTAAGTTCTGTATCAATGTATTATATTTTGATTATTATTATCTTATAATTATGTGATTTTGTTGATCTTTAATTCTTTGTTCTGTTTATCGAGCAATGTTATTAGTTTTAAGTTTTAAACCTTGTTGGTTGGTTTGCGGTTTCTGAGTTTCTCTATTACTGTCTCTGCATATCATTCTACAACATCATCTTCATCTGTCAACTTTTGTCCTCCAGAGAATGCTGAAGAGATTGAAGATGCATATATGAATATGGAGATGAGGCAGATGGCTTGGAAGATGAAGATGAGGCAGGCTTTGAAGATGGTTCAGGCTCTGATTGAAGGATTTTATTATTTTAATCTTGCTTATTTCCTAGACTGCCCATTTGGACTTTGGTTATTTGCTGGTTTGAAAGTTGATGGGATTGCAGACTTGAACTTGTTTATTTGGTGATGTTTAATGTTGAATTATTGCAGACTTCTAGTTTACTGTCACGAGATGAATTGTTGATTTTTTGTAGACTTGACTTGTAGTCTCACTATTCTTGGACTTTTTGCAGTTGCAGACTTCTAGTTTGAGACTTTGAGAGTTGAGTAGTTTCATTTGCTTCTTAGTTACTATATTGACTGTTTTGTGGTTGAAGAATTGAACTATGCAGACTTGAACTTGATGCATAGCAACATAATGCAATAATGTTCTGTTTTGCACTTGTGCTATTTTCAGTATTTTGCACTTTTCGATTCAGTATGTTTGGTACCGAACTGTAACGATTGTACCGATACCGAACGGTATCAGGACCAATCGGTATCAAAATTGAAAAAACTGTTACCGAACCGACCCGAAACCGATCACATGAATCAGTTTCAATATCGGTATGAATTTAATACCGAGCCGTACCGAGCCGATCCCAGCCCTAGTCTCTACTCAATAGCAATATTACGTAATATCCAAAATTCAAATAATGGAAAAAAAAAAATCCAAAAATTGGAAAAAGACGTGAAACTCATTGGTGGGTCCCCCTAGCAAAAGCAAAATGGTTAAATGTAAAACTCTCTGTCAAAGTCTCAGTTTCTGGTTCCTGCTGCTCAAACCTGCGGAACATTCCAAACCAGAGCTGATCCCTCAAAATTCAAAAACCAATTTCCCAATTACCCAAACCCTAGCGTCACAAACTGCACTAAGATTTCGGCTTCATGGCGTCGTCGAAGCTGATCTCCTCCTCCTCCTCCTCGTCCAGGTCCCGTAACTCGGATCTCTCCCGACGCCCCAAACCCAAACCCTCCGCCGCCGCCGCCAATCAAACCCTAAATGACAACGCTACCGGTTACATCAACACGGCCAATCTGGCGCCGATGACCGTCGACGGCCTCTTCTACAACAGCACGCTTCCCGCCGCCGACGCCACGCTCCTCGATGCGCAGATAAGACTGATGGACACCGCCGGCATGGAAATCAACGCGGCGGCGGCGCCGAGGCCGAAGACGGTGGACGAGGTCTGGGAGGAGATTGTGTCGGGCGGGAGCCGGAAGGAGTGTAAAGAAGAGGTGCCTGATGAGATGATGACTCTCGAGGACTTCCTGGCCCGGGCCGGCGCGGTGGAGAAGAATGATGTTAAGGATTTTCAGGTGGCGCCGCCGCCGGAGAGTCAGGGATTGAGCGGAGGACTGAGCGGAGCCATGTTTGGGTTCGATCAGATGGGGCTGAGCTCATTTCCGTCGATTGAGAAGGTGGAGGGTTTAGTTGGCTATGGAAATGCTGAGGTGGCGGCGAGTGGAGGAGGAGGAGGAGCGAGGGGGAGAGGGAAGAGAGGCCGGGCTGTTTTGGAGCCACTTGATAAGGCTGCACAGCAGAGGCAGAGGAGGATGATCAAGAATAGGGAGTCGGCGGCTAGGTCCAGAGAGAGGAAGCAGGTGGATGATTCATTGGTCAATTTATGGTTTTGTGATTATCAATTGCGATAAAATTTTGTGGACTGATTTTGGGATTTTTGTAGGCTTACCAAGTTGAATTGGAGTCGTTGGCGGTTAGGTTAGAGGAGGAGAATGAGCAGCTTTTGAAAGAGGAGGTAATGCGAAATTTAGTTGCTCTTCAGTTGTGTTATTTTGATTTGTGCTTTTCTATTCTAATGGCCGGGACTTTATGCTCTGAATTCTTTCCTACATGATAGGATTGGGCTTCAATAACACAATTAGGAATCTTGTAGTTACAGTCAGTAGAATTAGAGTAGTTGAATGCCAAACATTAATATTTGTGTTACCAACTGGTCAGGGAGGGTGGGAAGTTGGCTTAGGATTTAGGATAGGTCAGAGGTTTTATCTCTTTGTTAGTTAAAACAGTTCACTAGTAAATTTCTTCATTCGTCTCATTTTCTAAGATTCCAGCTCTTTGTCAATTACTCAATTCTAAATAGTTTACTACTAGAAATGTAGGTTGGATACATGCAGTTTGTTATCGGTGTTGCTTGGATTTTGGCATTCCAAACAATGTTGATAATTGTAATATCTAGATCTGAACTGCTTATTTTCTTGTTCTTTTCAGTACTAGTTTTTGTTTGTTTATTTGTTTATTTATTATTTTTTAATCCTGTTATTCACTTATATGAACCTCATACAACAATTGATCAGATCACTACTGTGAGATGAAATGAAACACTAAGACCATATTAAAAATTATGTGCGAAGGACTAGTGAGGTCTGACAAATGGTGGTGAAAGGCAATAGTGAGGTCCTACTACCTCATTTCACCTGCCTCATTTCATTCCTTACATACTTACATTTGTTCAGTATGGCTGCATATGAACAAAGGCCTAACTTGTTCATTGTTAATTTTTGAATCTTCAGTGAACTCTCCTAGTAAAGTTATTTTCAAGTCATCAAGAGTCGTATGGGAGCAAAATCAAGTCAGCTCACTAGTTTTCTTATATTCTTTATATAACTATCAGAATATCACACATCTCGACTTGACCATCATAAATTCTTGGTATTTTTTTTTGCTTGGTCAATTTAGCACACTCCCCTTAATTGCTACCGTGATGGTCTGCATTAAACTGAATGATGCAGCAGATCTCGAAGACCGCCCAACCATACTATTCAGGGTATTTTTTTTTTTTTTCAACGGGTTTCCTATGTGGTTGAAGGGTAGGTTTTTCAAAAGGGGAAGAACTTTGGACTTTGGTTAGATGTTGAAGATAAGGAAAGTAAATGGTTTGAATTGAAAGAAGGTTCTCGCCAAAAGAAAATAAAGTTTTGGAAGGGAAGACTTTTATATATATATATATATATATATGTGGATACAAAGGTGGATTTAAAAGTAAACAGGGAGTTTTCTTGGAGTCGCAGCTTGGTCAATTTGATTGCTATTATTGTCTTTATCCTTTCAAATCAGAGAGACAACCAGATTGACATTTCAAGAAGTAAGATTCAGAAATAGGAATTTGTGGTGTCCAGAATTAAAAAAAAAATATGAAGAAGAAGATGCTTGAAAGAATAGAGAATCAAAGAAGCTGAAAAGGAGAGAGTTGATTAACAATGGAAGGATAATTATTAATCATGACTGCATGCTCTATTGTGAAGAATGGGATCTTCGGTAAGTTGCAGTGTTGCCCACAAAATATAAAAGAAGAGGGTGGGAGATTTGCAAGGAGGGTTCATGATTACTATTTTTTGAGAGTTGAGATTTAGATTCTGATTCGAGAATTAGACAAGAACCGGATGCAACCGGAAAGATGTTACCCGTTTGGAATTGAAGTCGTTTGCCTCCTTTGAAACGACCAGGCTTTGACCTCACATAAAGCACCCATGAAAAGATGAAAATACCTTCATAAATGTGGGTGGGAAGGTGCTTCTATGTGCCATGTCATCAACTTTGGCTGAAAGTCTGTGATATTATGAATGAGTGTTACTTGTCACATGGTTAGGTATCAAGAAAACAACATACAGATGGTTGAGTGTATCACCTGTGATACTTTGGCACTGTTTTTGTACTCGGGTCCATATTAGTTGATCTCTTGAATTTCACCTTTGACCAAATGAAGGGTTGTGCATTCTTTTTATATGAAAACCCGTTTCACATATTTCTGTCATTCTAACTAAGCCAGGTCCGCCTACAGCTTTGTCCTTCCCTCAGTCACAAATGCTACAGGGGATATAGAAGTAGCACAAGAGATATAAATGAGGGTAAACTTAAGACACCCAGCAAGGAGACATATTGAAAATGGAAAAAGAGAAGAAAACATAAAAAGGGAGACCAAATGGGGAAAGTAGAGTTGCAAAAATCGCCTCCAGCTCTTTACTATTTAATAGTTTGACATTGAGGTGTTTGGTTTTCATGTTGATATTAGGAGGTTGTACTTTCTTGTCTGTCATACCTCTTTCGCATTTTTCTTTGAAAGATGGAAAATGATTAAAAAATGACAAACTACATTGTAAAACAGAGCCAAGAGCCCCTGCTGAAGCTCAGCACAAATTAAATATCCAAGTAAAACATAACAACATATGCCACCCAACTAAGATTCAAAACTATTGGCTTGATAGTTGCCTATGTTTGCATACTCTCTTTTTGTTTCCTCAACAGTTGTCGTTTCTTTTATTGTCTAACAAAAGATTTTCTTTTGTAGGCTGAGAGGACTGAGGAAAGACTTAAGCAGGTACTCATTTTTCTTATGCCAGCAATTTATTGATTTTGTAAGGGGATGCATTTCATTGGGAAAAATCCAGAAAATGGTCTTTAGGCTAATGGTGATTTATTTGGGTGTAGTATGCGAATGATATAGCATGCAAGTATGCAACAGACAACATGTTGTTATGCTGAAATTGATAATAAAACTTTATGATTAACCCATGATGCACCAAAAACTGTGAAGGAAAAATAAATAACTAATAATATCACTGTAAGCTCCACTTCCTTAACTATGTTTTGTGGATTAATATTTAGATATAGAGTATAATCTTGTATTTTTGTTGGTGGACGCTTTGGTTTGTTTTCAGTATCTATTCATTGATTTAGAATATGTGTAGCTTAAAGGTATCTTGCTTTACATAGCATTTTGAATATGTAGATTTTGTTTTTTAGCATAGCTGACCCAATCGTTTTTCTCCTATACAAAAACTTGGCCTTGTTTTACGGGGAAGGACTTGCAGATCTTGAATACCGCCCAGTATGCAATACAGAGCGGTATAAGTTCACTCCTAAAGGGAACAAGAAAGCTGTGAAGATACTTCGGTTCAGTTTATAGAGCTATATGAGTAGATTGTCTCTACAAATTTTTAGAAGATTTGGTGATCGTTAAGGCATTTAAAAGGTTGATTTATTTTTAATGACCTCGAATGGCTCAAGTTTGTCAGAAAATAATGAATTGTTTGACTTAATCTCAGTCATCCAAGGTCATTAAAAAAAGAGATCCAATGGTGTTTTGCTATCTGCTTTAGACAAAAAAAAAGGGATCCCTCTACATATTTGCAAATAGACAGCATAACACATTAATGGCTGCTGGCCATTTCTTTTCATATTATATAGATTTTTTATGGTACATTTTCATAAATCCTTGCATGTTTGTGTCATTGTTCGCTTATAGTAGCAACATAGCCTTTTCATATCAAGTTTAGGCTTATTTAGTGATGTTGCCATGTTGGTTTTAGCTCAAGTATCGTCTAACAGATTTTAGGGAAACATAACTCACATTAGGTCTTTGTTTTTTGATGGTGGGGATGCAATTTGTGTTCTAGGGATACAATTTTTATAAATACAACTGTAGATCTGGGACCCTTAATTGATTAAATTATAATAATGTGTGGGTTGTTACAATAGTCACTAGGTGCATTTTGCCATGATAAATACTACTGCACAATGCACAAATTCTCAGTCATGTTCGTTTAGGTTATGCAAACCTTGGATTTAGACTCTATAGCAGTCAAGATCATTACCATTTTGGATCCTTTAAATGATGGAACATGGTTTCCATAGGTTCACTTTAAGCTTTTATTCAAGTTTGCTTGTATGAACTATGATTACACAAATTGGTTACAACTATCACACATGCATGTCGTGAGATATCATGCTGTTTTTATGTACTCTTAGAAATGTGTGGGTTGTTTTTTGTTTTCATGAAAATGTAGAAGTGGAAAATAGAAAAGATTAATGGATTAGCAGGGGATTTTAATGAAATTTGTTTTGTTATTTCTTTTAGTAATGTGTCCTATTTATAGTCTACAAGGGAACATGAGGAGGACAGTTTCCTTTTGGGTGAGTTCTGGGCAAATTAATGATGTGATCTGTGTTTTTTTTTACAAGGGATTTGTTGGTTAATGTCTGTCATCAGTGCAAATGAGGGAGATTAGATGAAAACCCGGTGGAAGTTTGAGGGAGTTTTATATTTTGGTCATTTGTTAATAAATTGACTTTATTATGTTTTGATGCTGCAGATAATGGAAAATGTTATTCCAGTTGTGGAGAAGAGAAGACCATCATGCGTCCTTCGCAGAGTTTGCTCACTGCAATGGTAGAGATATGTTTGAGGTGTGATGCGGAAAACAGAGTTTGTTTTAAGACCTAGGGACAAAAAAAGTAGACATAATCTGATTTCTCAGTTAGATATATCCCACCTGATGATTATCATTTTAGTAAGAGCCGCATGTGTGATGAAGGGAGATTCCTTTTGTTTGAACAAAGAGATGGCGTTGGTTGAGGGAGAGAAGAGGTAAACAGAGCCTTCTGTTGTATGTAGTTGGTTTGCAGGGGATTAAAACCTCTTTTTCCCGTTAATGATGTGAAGGTGAAGCAGAGGATGAAGTTAATTTATGTTTATAAGATTATTACATCTTTGGAGCTAAATATAACATCAGCGTTGCTCTGCTCATTCCTTTATATGTAAGGAGACTGCATTACAGCCCCTAGAGAAGAGATTTCCTATTTAAACAAATTATATCTATCAATAATAATTCCTTTACTAGCTTAAATTTTGATTGGTGAAAATATTGTGTGGCTGTTTCAGCTCTCGTCGCCTTGGGGCAGAAGGTCTTGAGGCAAACCACTCTAGAGTTGCTTTGGTAAGCGTAGTTTGCCAAGTATGGGGGGTATAGATGCCTTAGATGTGCATGTGTTGATGTGCTGGTGAATGAAAGCAGTTCTGTTGTGTCTCGTGAGTGAGACTGAGAGTGACTCCATATCACGCAAATGACCTGAGAGGATATAATAGCACTTGTGAGCAGGTCTTGCTTGTGTCACTCTTTGGTGCTCCAAGTCTTAGACATGGTATGTTTTGTTTGTCCTTTAGTTATTGGTCCATGCCTGAGATTTTTTTTGTACTTAGTTCATAGAGCAAAAGAAATTATGTTTGGATAAAATCAATAGGAGTTGGACCACTGCCCCTCCTCGACAAAACGCGCATCAAATTAGAGGTTGCTCTCTAGCTTCGCGCTATTTTGCTTGTTCCTATGCACTGTGAGAGGATATGGTATTATACAGTGTGACACTACCCACAAGACCCTTCTATAGAATCCCGACTCCTCAGTCTCTCACACCTACATGGGGAACTAGGCCTACGCTTTTGTGGGCTACAGCCTAGTTCCAAATTGCGGTGTTAACGCGAGCTGCAGAATCGTTCGGCTTCTGAAGGGAAGTCTCTCTGTCCGAAGGCAGAAACTGCTAATATCTTTGGTGACGTTAGGTTGTATAAAACAAAAACAGCTTTTCAACAAAAAACAACAGTTGTTTTATTGCTTTATCGTTCGTTCTCTTCTGAATCTCGACATAAGTTGTAAATTTTCAGTTGAATTGGAAATGCCTGTCTGGTAATGTTTTACTAAATATTTTTTGAGAAGAAAATGTTTTTGTGAATTAAAAATTGCAAAATGTTCAGTAGAGTTTTTTATATTTGAAAAAAAAAAACTATAAATGCAGATAACAAATTAAATTGTTATTCTTTTTTTTCAAGGGAAAGATACCTCATTAAGTATTAGGTCTCAAATCAAATTGTTGGAGCACCTCGTCCTTGTTTTAGTTGTATATGTTATTTACTTTCTAGTTTTTTTTTTTCCTGAAGTCCTCTTGTTTGGACATTAGTTTCTTTTGAGTGCTTAGACTTGCAAATTTGAAATGAACAGTGATTCGTAAATGGAGGCGTCTTCAAACACTTCTGACTTGATCTAATATGGTCGTGGAAGTAAAATCAGTGGATCCATTCCGTTTCATAAAGAAAAAAAAAAAAAAAAAAAGGGACGAGATCTTGTAAAGATTTAATTCATTTATGCATCAAAATATGAACCTATTTAATAGTTCTTGAGAGTTACAGTTTCAATAAATGAAAATGAATTGCAGAAAGATTTCATAAGAGAAAGAGGTTAATTTTTGGTTAGACTAAAACAAAGTGATTTGAACTCACCTCCCAAGACACTGCATTATTTGGTTAAAAACAGAGCCTGCAGATTGATAATCAAAGAGCTAATCATTTTAGAATTATAAACCCCATCATCAACAATCACAGATTCACAGCCACTCATCATTTTGTTTTTTTATTTTAATCATCCCTTTTTCCTTAAATATATATTTGTTCTTTCAAGAGTAAATTTTCTTACTGTGTAAAATAATGAAGAACCCACAATCTCCCATATTAATGTCTGTCATCCATTCAAACCCTTCCCATGAAAAAGCCAAGCACTCCTGACATTTTACCAGTCTCCTCTTTACCACACACTCTCTCTCCTCCCCCTTTCTCACATTTTTCAAACCCTCCTTTGCTTCCTCGGTGACCCCAGAGAGCAAAAGAAAAGCTACAAAAGGAACTAAAGCCTGTCTGTAATCTAAACCGTCTTTATCTTTTGCATTCACCAAAACAAGAGCAGAAGCTCTTCATGAAGCTCTCCATGTTCTTCTTCCTGTGTTTGCTCTCTTTACTCTTCCAGCATTCTCACTCCACCACAATAGTGGTGGATGGAGTTTCAGAGTGGAAAGACCCTACTGTTCATGTTGGAGACTCCATCAGTAAGTACTTATAACTTCACTGCAATCCAACAATTTCTTCATTTTTTGAATGATATAAGTTACTTGGGTGGCATATAGGCTTGAACTGACCCTCTGTCTTGAACATATCAGTTTTCCAGCACAAGTATCACTACAACCTCTACATTTTCCAGAACCAAAGAGCCTTCGATGTCTGCAATTTCACTCAAGCCACACTTCTTAACAAACCCGATTCCACACCTTATACGGTATGGCATCTCTTTCTCTGAGACAGACAGAGATTTACATAATGTTTATCTGACTTCTTTAAAGTAGACAGTAAATTGGCTTTGCTTTCATTTGAGTTCTTGAGAAATAGCTCGACGAATTTTACTGTCTTTGACGCTTTGGACTTGGGTTTTCAATAGTCCAAGGAGGAAAGAATATTGTTATTGGCTCAGTGATTGTCTAACTTGTATTACCAATTAAGTGGTGTTTTTGAACTTGGGCTGTGCTTCAAATAAGTAGTTTGCATACTTTGCATCTGGGTCTGTCTTAATTGTGCAGAAGATTTGTGCTTTTTAAATTTTAACTATGTTTCAACTTAAATTACTACACAAGTGCTGCTTTTGAATTTGGGTTTTCAAGAATTGTGCTTAATTAAGTAGCTCCCATCTCGGATGATAATTGGCTCAAAGATTTGAGATGTGCTTCAGAAGCTCATTTATGTTTAAAAGATTTGAGCTTTCTAGCTAAATGCATCTGCTGATGAACTTGGGTTTTCAAAAAAAAAAAAAATTGTGCATCAATCAGTAGTCCCGTCTAGGTTTGCCATAAGATTGTCAAAGTTTTTGAGTTTACTGACCAAACATTTCTTAACTCTGCAAGTGGCACCCATCAAGGCCTGGCTTCTTCTACTTCTCCTTCAACAATGGTTCTCTACTCAATACGTGCCAAGACACTCAAAAGCTTGCTATAAGAGTTTCTTTAACAACAATGGCTCCAGCGCCAGCCCCAGAACCCAGCTCCAAGTCAGGTTCTGGCGGCCTCGGAGGCAGCAGTGGTGGTGTAGTGTCATCTTCTCCAACATATCCATGGCCTTTCCAACCTCACCAAGCTTCCTTATCGCCAAGTCCAGAACCAAGTGTTGGCTCTTTACTTCCAAATAAAAGTGGTGGCATGTCATTTATCAACAGCAACCCTGCTGTTCCTCTGCCTACTGGTGAAGTCGATTCTGCTACAATTCGCCCTATATCTACCTCTGGCCACCATGGAAAGGTACCTCATTTTCTCTGTTTCTATTTACACTGCTTTGCTATGTCTGGTTATGCATCATTCATGTTCAAGTCAATATCTGGTAAATAGTTCTTGTTCATAATCTTGAGTATGATAAATTATGCTTCTCTTCAGTTCTTGAAATGATAGGGGAGCACATTTTCTGATTATTGATTAGATGTCCTGCGAGTTGATGTCTTAATCAGTAGCTGGATAATAATTGATTTTGTAAATACTAAGGTGCTGTGATACTCTGTGCTCTATCTAGCGTCAGAGTGGAGTGCCTACACATGCTTCAATCCGAAACTAGGCTGTAGTTTGGTATAACAAAACACTGTTAATATTGCCTTCTTTTTCTTTCATTTCTACTTTTGATCAGGTTTCCTTTGTATTGTTACTGCAGGTGTTTGTGGGGTTATTTGCTGCTCAAATGGCTCTATTTGTATTTACTGTGGTTCTCTTGATGCATTAAAATGTTGAGAGATTAAGAGGGCAAGAGAGACGGGCTGTAATATGTGTAGGTAAATCTGATTAGGTTAATGTTCACCTGACAGTGTGGTTTTGAGTCTAAAGTAACTTTAAGAGTGATGATTATACCATGTATTGGAGATGCTCTTATTCCCTACTTTGGACATCATTAGCACTTTTCATCCTTTGTTATGCAATCAATAGCTCTCTTTTCTTTCTGCTTTCTTTATTTTGCTCTTTTCCTCTTCCTCTGGTGTTTTTGGATGAATATAAAATTTGAAACTCAGATGACCAATTACTTGTTAGCTTAGGATGTAATCCTAG
Source organism: Potentilla sterilis (assembly GCA_963682095.1). Classification (NCBI taxonomy): domain Eukaryota; kingdom Viridiplantae; phylum Streptophyta; class Magnoliopsida; order Rosales; family Rosaceae; genus Potentilla; species Potentilla sterilis. Next base: position 22,405,173 of record OY821762.1, on the reverse strand, counting down.
CTTAGTGGTATGAAAGAAAATTTCAAAATTAATGATGCTTTATTCCATTTAATCCGATCGAAATAAATTTGAAGCGAAGATTTGAATCTGCTCCACCCGATGTGGGTCTGTGGCTGAATGATTGGTGTGCATAGTGTCTATAGTGCTATTTAACTTCTGTCACCGCATGTTATGAGCAACTCCATAAACTGGAGATGAACTTATGAAATCTAAAACACATGGAATGCCATTTTTTTATTTTTTTTTATCTTTTATTTTCTTATAGAAGAACGAATTTCAATAAATGAATTAAGAGAGCCTTGAGGGATCAAGCTGGAGAAGGTCTAGAATACATTCAGGTGGATGATCCAACAAGGTTGATGCTTAATTATCTTCAAAAGCTAAAGCAGTAGTCTATGAGCTATCCCATTACAACTTCTTGGAGTGTGCATGAACTGCATATTTGAAAATTTGCTGCATACCTGCTTAAAATGATCAATTTGGCTTCCATTTGCAAGCAAGCTATAATCCTGTGTCTTCAATTCCAAGATAGCCTCAAGGCAATCACTTTGCACAAGCATATATTTTGCTTGAATAGAGTACAGTTAATCCATTCCTTCTCGAATGGCTAGGAGCTCACTGTTTTGGTGTAGTTGTATAAGGTATAGGCCGCGCAAATGCTGCCTTGAAGGTACCAGGCATTGTCTCTTAAAGACCACACCAATTACACCAATATGGTGATTTGGCAAAAGGCAGCCTTTAAGTTCAGGGTCATGCCGCCAATATATGCAGGTTTCTAGTTCTTCTTCACAGCAATTTTAGGCTTTTTAGTCACTGCATTGTTTTTTTTTTTTTTTTTTTTTTTTTACAACACTGCATTTGTTCTTTGATACTCCTCCAACCATGCACAACTACTCAACCATAAATCCGGAGCTGTTTGTGCTTTGTCTTTCCATAAAGCACTGTTTCTATTCATCCAGACTGCCCACAGTAGCATTAGCTGTTTCTCAAAAGGTTTGATCCTTCATTTGTGTTGCTCTTTCAAGTATCCATTCTTTAAAAATCAATTGGTGAGAATAGTGTTTTGCAAATTAACAGGTGGTGCAGCTATAATATTTTTGATAGAAGGGCACTTACAGAAGATATGTGAAGTGTCCTCGGGTGCAGTGGGACACAATAAACAGTGCACATCACCATCATAGCCAGTTTGATTAATTTCACATGGTGAAATGATTATGCATTGACAGAAATGGAGAAGCTTTTGTTGTCAAATAATTAATAATTTTCAGACCAAACTGGGTAACTTCGTGCAGGGGCTTCTGATTTTCATGTTCATTTGTACTATTTATGTTTTGGAATCAAAGAAAGCAGTTAGCTTCCGGCAAAGGCAAACAACATTGTTATGAAAAGCAACGGACTTTTACTATTCACACATACTTCACAGAATATCATAACAAGAAGCAATGAATTTGTGCTTTGTTGATATGCTAGAAGGATAAAAGATCATCAACATGGACTTTATAAACTCAATACTCACCCTTGCGCATTCTCCTACTCATTTAGAAAGTAAACTTAGGAGTTTCGAAGGTGATTCCTAGTCCCCCAAACCCTGTAATGGATCTTGAATTAGGACTCAAGATCAGCCATACTACGGATGATCATACTTCCTCTTCTGATTTTCGGATTGCAAAGAACAAATCTGGTCCTGTTTTCATCTCCAATGAAACTGAAAGCTCGTTCCTCCTCACTGCCCATCTTAAAGGTCAACATCATTTTCATTAATCATTGTGAGTATTTATTTGTTTTGGTACTTATGAAAGTATTTCAGTTGACTTCAGGTTATAGCAAAGAGCATGTTGATATTGACATAAATGAAGAAGGGACTAAGCTAGGCATCACTGTGGAGAAACCAGTCCAAGAGAAGGTGATGTCCGGATGGTCAATGAAAAAGAAAGAAGGGGAGAAGAGAGGATTCAGAAAAGTCTTTCGGATCCCAGATGGAGTGGTTTTGAGTCGAATCAAGGCTAAGATTAATGAACAAGACTCGACTCTCAGAATCTTCATGCCAAAAGTGGTAAAAGGAGTAGTTGGTGTTGGGGTCAAGGAACTGAAAGAAGAAGGGGTGATCATAGGGAGACCACAGGTGACAGAAGCTGCAAGTAATGAGGTTCCTGATAAAGATGGTGAGAAAATGATAAAGGAAGAGAACTCTCAGGCTAAGGGGAAAGAGGCAGATAATTATAAAGAAGAGTACACGAAAGAAATTGTAGTGGATGATCAGGGATTGCAGACCAATGATCCAAGAGAAACTAGAGGTGGAGGGATGGCGTTAGAAGAAAGGGAAGAACAAAAGATTGCAAACATTAAAGAAGCTGATAGAATTGAAAAAGAGAGAAAGGATGCTAAACATAGAATCAAGGAAGAAACACATGGTGGAGTCAAGAAAGATAAAAGCACCGAAGCAACTCATCAAGCTGCTAAACCATTACATGAAGTTGAAGAAACCAAAACTCGCATAGAAAAACCTGCTTCGAGACACCCCAACTCGGACGAAATGTCAAAAGCAACGCCAGCTGACAAGAAGGAAGTACTTGATGAAAGAGAATCTTCTGAAATGCGGAATCAAAAAGATGTTGATGAGAAATCTGCAGCTGATAAGAAGCCTGCGGCATCAGAAAATTCCAAGCTGTTGTCAACTCCTTTGATCATTGCAGGTTCAGCCCTTCTAGTCTCTATTGTACTGCTAGCGATTAACAGGATTAGGAATAGAAAGAAATAACTTCGAGTTGTGTACTAAAGGTACCACTGTTACTCTCCGTCCGAGCAGATATGATTGATGTCAATGTGGTCTAGTATACTTGATAAAAGTGATTGCATGGGACTAAAATAAACACTTGCATGGGACTAAAATCATGGTGGCATGGTACATATTCAGATTGAAATACGAAATAGAACCATTATATGCGATTACCCACTGACCACTGCACTCACCAAATGAAAACACACCTATTAATCCTGTGATACAACATACAAGACATATCAAGATCAAAGCACAACCAGCGAGTCATTCAACTGTTGGATTGACATTCAAAACCAGACATTAATTAACTTGAGGAGTTAAAAAAGTGATCAGAACAACTACTTCATGGTGTGTGGATCTCAAGGAACATGATTGGGAGTCAAGTGTTGAAAAGACGGTTAGGAATTATAACCTAGAGGAGTCGAATTGGTAAAATTTGGCTTCACCAAGTGGAGCACAAGACAATAATATTCTTGGAAGATATACTCCACTCCTGAGCGCGGTTGACCTGACCTCCTACACATTTGCACTAGAAATTACAAGTATTGGATTGATCAGTTTAATTTTCCATACGTCATCGACAACTTCATGTTAAATTTTCTTCTGTCATCAAGAGCAATTCAGCATTTCAGCTACTAATAAGCTATTAAAATTACATTCGAACTTGGGAAATTGACTCTCTACTGTTTAATAAAGTCTGAGGATGGTGATTCATTTGTCACTTCAATCTGAATAACAAGCACGAAACTGCTCATTTACTCGTACAGTGGATAATCCATGTGAAACAAGTACAAATTGTAACTTTGCTAACTTGACTAGAAGTACTTGTTCATCTAGAGCTGCCACAATCTGTCAAAAGTTGGTAGCTCGAGTTTGCACTTCATGTTAACGAAACGAAACCTTTAGTTTTTTTTCATCAAAATGAAACTTCATCAATTGAATGAATTACAACGATTCATGGATTATAGATTAGTAATCAATCACCAACCAAAACCCAACTAGACTTCACAATGGAAATCCAAGCTGACAGACTGATAGAGCCATACCGGGTCCGACTCTAAACAAAGTACAGACTGACTCAACTTTAATGTCTCCTTTGCCAAACGGTGAGCAACATTGTTGCCTCCCCGTCTCACAGCAAAGTGACAACTACAAGAAATAAAAGACTGAACTAAATATCATCGACCTATAGCTATTGTTGGCTAAATAAATTTCCATCATAATATTAATCATTCATTATTTGTTATTGAGTTCGTTGTTCTTAGACTTTCTTCAAGTTTCTTTTAGATCAGGACTGAAGCGGCGACTTTTTTTCGTCGGTTCAGGATAGAACTCGTCGCTTTAGTACCCTAGTGACAACAAGCCGACTCTTGGCTGTTGTTGCTTCATTCTTGTCGTTTCGATTCCAAGCGACGAAATTTGCTGCAATTGTCATCGCTAGGATATTTCAAGCGACGAAACAGGGAGCGACGGATTTTGAGTCGTCTGTTGGAATTTTATGTGACGAAGTTTGGGTCGTCGCTTACTATGTCTAACGACAAATTTTGAGTCGTCTCTGGGAATTCTATGCGACGAAGTTTGGGTTGTCGCTTACTATGTCTAGCGACAAACTTTGGTTCAATGTTCGTCACTTCACTCAACGTTATAGAGAAGAAAACATGGGAAAATAACACTAAAGTGACGAAGTTTGATCGTCGCTTAGATTTTAATGCGACGAAGATTGATCAATGTTCGTCGCTTCATGCAGTGTTACAGAGAAGAATAACAGGTTTCTGTCCAATTTGAACCTATTCCATTTGCATCCAAATAACAGAAAACACACATTCAAATAACAAAAAACTCACATCCAACATAACACAAACACACTACATTTTATAAATACGTAGATTTCGTCCAAATATGAGAATATGTTCCATAACTACAATGTACGATAATCAAATTAAAATGAAAAGAAAGGATCCTAATCAAGGTCATCCTCAGGAATACGTAATGAAGCACATGAGGATTTATCGGCGACTGACGGAGTTGTTGTGGCGGCATTAACACCCGGATTTCCTTGGGCCGAGATGACGTCATTGAGGGCACTCTCCATCCTTGTCATACGTTGCTTCAGCTCTTCTTTCTCGAGTTCCGAGGCTATGCACCGCTCGGTGACGACTGTTAGTTGCCTCTGCAAATCCTGAACCACCGGATCGTTGCGGGGCACGCGTGCACCGCCTCTTGGTTTTGGCGCGCGTCTTAATGCACCACCTAGCCCTACAAAATTAGTAAAATTAAAAACCATTTCATATCTAAAAAATTAAAATACAACACAACACAAAATGTAAAAGATAAAACATTAAAAGAAAACACCTCGAACCCTCGTCCCAGCCTTCCCACCCAGCTCTTTATCGATTACCGCCATCTGCTCCTTGACGGTAACGGGACCCGTCAAGTTACTCCCCCCCGCTTCATCAGTCACTCGACTAGTACACAGCTCATTTATCTTCCTCTTCACCGCTGCCTGCAAAAAAAACGTTCAATAGGTTTGTGTTAGTATAGTTTTTAATTCCCAAAAATCAAAATCACAAGTCAAAAACCAAACCGCTGTATCTAAAACAATGTCACTCACCACTTTCTTCTGCGCATTCTGGGATGATTGATAAACATCACAGACTTTCTGGAGTAAAGGCGATAGATGTCCTTTCTCCTCATTTGCAGCGACCCGGTAGCTGTAGGGAGTGGTGCCGGAATGATGGTTGATTGCATACCTCTTATCATTTCCCTTGTTCCGGTTAGCGGCGTTCCGGGCACACATCACCCTAAAAAAGAAGTACAAATATATAATTAACATATTTCATATGAGAATGTGTGAAGTTATTATATGAAATGTGAAAACCGATAATTAATTTCATAACCGTATAATCGTCCTCCTCAAAGTGACCTTTGAGGTGATACGACCCGAGTCTGGAATTAAATTTTTTTACGGTGTTACGAGTACTTTTACTCCTCGGGAATTGTTACGATTCGGAAAATTCAAAAGGTTGACTTTTAAATAAGTTGACCTGACCGAGGATTTTATTTGACGATGAAATAGAGGTCGCCGAAACGAGTTCGTGGACACGCGGCACGATTTAATTGGAGTTGGTACGAAAAAGTTGTGACGTGGAAACCGAAACTTGCCAATTTTGGACGAGTATAAATAGTGCGGGGAAATTTCCCGAAATGGCATTTTTTTCCCTTTTCTTTCTTTTTTTCTTTTTCTTTTCTTTTCTCTTCCTCTTTCTCTCTCCTCTCCCCCGATCCGGATCGGCCTCCGGCCGATCTCCGCCGTCCGGCCGAACTGGGCCGGCGCACCGGTCACTTTCGGACCGGCTCGGCGCGCTCGTCACGATGGTGGCAGCGGCGTGGCGTCGTTCGCCACCGTTAGGCCGTGCGAAGCCCGAGTCCGATCGCCTCCGATCAGATTTTTCTCCCTCTTCCGGCCACGGTTTGGTGCGATTCTTGGGGGGGAATCAACGGTCTCGATCTGGGTAGCAATTCCACGAAAGGAATTGATACAATTCGAACCAGGTGAGGTGAAATTAGAATTCGAAATTTTAGGGTTTTTGGATTCCGAATTGGATGTTGTGATTTTGATGTTTTTGATGAATTTTGAGGTTGAATTCGTGTTTAGGAGGTTGAAAGGAGTGGAATTAGTGTAATTTGGTGTTGATTTGGTTGGTTTTTGGAGAATTGGTGGTTTTGGGGATTCCGGCCGCCGTGTCAGCCGCCGCCTGTGGCGGCTGAGGTTGAACTTGGCAGCGGAGGCGGTGGAAACGGAACCCCGAGGTGGTGGCGCTGCTATTGGGCCGGTTTAGATTCGATTGGCTAGGTTTTGGGCCACTGTGGTGGCGGCGGGGCGGCGGAGCTGCGGCTGCCGGCGGCGGGAGGTTGAAGATGGGTAAATAGTAATAGTAAAACGGTAAAAGTAAATAGTAAACGGTAAATCAGTAAAAGTAAACAGTAATTAGTAAAAATAAAAAGGTAAACAGTAAAAGTAAATAGTAAACAGTAAACAGTAAATAGTAAATAGTAATTGGATTTTAACCATTTACTGTTTGACTTTCAGAATTACTGTTTGACCTGTAATAATTACTGTTTGACCAGTAGTTCTTACTGTTGACTTACCGTAAAAAGGGTAAAAGCTAATTAAAAAGGGTTTTACGACGGAGTAATTAGGAAAAGAATTAATCGGACACGGAGTGGGTGTCCTGAGTAATTTCAGACGTGGATTATCGGTATTAAAGCGTAATTCCTATACCGATAACTAAAATGGAAAAATTGAAAGTTTCGGACGAGTGAGGACGTCCGTAGATTTATCGATTTTAATTAAATTCCGAGTTTCGTAATATTTAGAATTTCGTCCCTGTTTCAGGTCGAGAGGTTATTCGACGGGACGAGGGATCAGATTAGCGGCGCGCTCCGCAGTACTGTGAGTGGATTTTTATTTCTAAAACAAATGCATGCATGATTATTTTATTGAAATGAAAATTTCTTTTAAAGATGAAATTTATTTTGATTAAATGATTTTATGGTATGAAAGATTATATGAGGAATGGAAAAATAAATGGTTATGCTTTATTGATAAAAATGATATTTATATTGGATTTTTGCTATTTCCTTGGGAATGAGATGTCTATGTGGTTTTATATTCTCGAAATATTTTGAGTATGTTAATCCGTAGACCGGAATGAAATTCCGGGGATTTTGTAAATTTTGTTATTTATGATTTTCTGACATGCGAGGCATGTCGATGAGATTTATATATATTTGATTTGATTTTACGGCATGTTGATTTGCCGGGGATTTATGGATATATTCTTTTGAGGCTACGAGTTTATGTGATTATATATATATGAGCCTCGGACGTACGGTCGGGGATCGTACGGATTGTTATATATAAGGGGAAAGGGGTTTTTGGTTTGTTTTCGGATTTTCACCATACGAGGGTCCACGGTATTATTACATTGATGCTAGCTAGCGAGGCCTCATCCCACGCGAGGTGACGACTTGACCATATAGGTCAGATTCACGCTCGGTGGTCGACGTAGGGTGGTATATATTGAGGCGGTGACGTGTCTAGGTAGTAGACTTAGACACGGGGGGAGTCAATAGGACTCTCGGACCCGGAGCCTGACGAGGTTCCAGTTATTTATGGTGGGTAGACTTTCCCCTGTTGCATGGCCAAGGGGATTTGGTCATGAGGATGTTTTTCACTGTGATGGCGGGAATATTTCCTCTGTGAGGCTTTCAGTTTTAATTAAATTCCCGCATCAGTCGATTGAGATTTTTATATTATTATATGACTTGATTGAGATTTTTATGCGATTATATGATGTGGCTTCGGGAACATTTCATTTATGAGACTTTCAGCTTTTGATAGATTCCCGAAGCAGTGGATTAAGATTCCTATATTTTTATATTATCGAGTTTCGGGAATATTTCCTCTATGAGGCTTTCAGTATTTCATAGATTCCCGAACCAGTGGAACTGGGATTTTATATAACCAAATAGATTTATCGAGATGTATTATAAGTTGATTTTCAAATGGTTATGATTTTATATATATATATATATATATATATATATATATATATATATTATATGTAAACAAAGGAGTTTTGTTTATTTGAGTTGTCAGCGAGGCTGATTTGTTAATAGAGTTTTTCATAAAATGTGGTACGTTTATACAGACATATGCATGCATTACGATTTTCCGATTAGTATGAAAATGTGGGAAAGTGATATATGTTTTTAACGAAAAGTTTTAGTTAAAATTATTTTATTTTTATCCACTCACTCTAATGTTTTTAAATTACTTTCCCCTGGGCCCTTCGTTTTAAAATGCCCAGTGTGCAGACTAGTAATCGAGGTCAAAGATACTCAGGTCGAGACATAGTCGGCGTCAGTTCTGATTCCACTCGATAGAATCTTTTGGTCCTTTATCTTTTTTTGATTTTGTATCCTTAGTTATTTTCTGTAGAAGGCTCTGATAAATTGTAGATGTTTTAAAAGTGATTTTACTTCTGTGTTGAGAAGTTGTTGGAATCTTGGGGGAGCAGGTGGCTCCTAGAGTCAGGGTGGTTTTTATAGAAGTGTTTTGTGTTTTTGACAGGTGAGGGTTGTCCATTTTAAGAGAGGTCATGCCGACCTTTGGGTAAAATCTCTCTTAAGGTGGTCCCCGCAGGATCTGATCCGGGTTTCGGAGTGAAATCTGGTTCGGGTCCTGTCATGAGGTGCTCCCACTGCTCTGGTCGATGGATAAACTCTTCGGGCGTCGCCTTCTTCAATGTAATAAGTTTGACAGTCGTGTTTCCAATCTTTGTAAATCTTTGCAGCGGTCTCGTTGATATATTTCAACATGCCTATCTCGGTGGGAGGGAGGTCATAAAACATCTAGCAAAAAACAATTCAAACAAATCAAATAAGCCTTTGATGATCATATTTCAATATAATGTGACTGAAAAATATTTTTTTTCGAAATTATTCTAAAATAATGTTTTACCTCCATATAAGTGGTCAATGCATCTTTGTGCTCCTCTTCCAGCTTAGCAAAAGAAGGCGCAAGCATCAAAAATTTACTCCGGACGGCGCTCCCGATGTCTCGGGACATTAAAGTCCTCCACTTCAACTCTTTGGAACCCTTGTGTTCTTCGGTGTACTCAACCTTCAGAGGCTGGTTGTTGTTCATCATCTTCAAATATGTAGTCTTTGTGCCCGTTACGATGCCGCGCTTCTCAAGGTTCCGCTCATTCACCTTCTTACCCGTTGACATATCAACCACCTCTGCCATATCAACCAAACCAAATTCACATAACCAAATCATAACACTTATAATAGTAATGTGATGGAAATATACAATATAATTATAACCCCAAAGCAAAAGATAATGAATGTTGTTGCTCAATTCTACTAATTATAATTTAACTTGGTACATGGCTTCACTTGAGTGTCTTTGGTATTAACCCTGGGCTTATGTTAATTGTTAATTGGCATGTAATTATGACAAATATTATTTAAAAAGGGAAAAACATAAATATTCCTTGGCTATAGTTTACTAAATTAAAATGAAGATAAGGCACGAAATTTTCCGAAGAATATTTCCATCACATTACTATTATATGTGTTATATTGTACTTCATAAGTTCAGCCCTATAAGTACAACCATATAAAAAGAAGACCAAGGAAAGAAAGAAGCAAACTGCACTTAAGTTGTTACCCCCCACCCTATAAGTACAGCAAGTGTTATGTTGTACTTCATAAGTTCAGCCCCTCCCTATAAAGACAGCAAGTGTTATGTTGTGCTTCATAAGAGAATAAGGCTACCATAAGAGAATAAGTTCAGCCCCCCTTTATTCATGCTGGTTTGGTGTAAGAGAATAAGCAGTGCATGCTAGTGATATGAGAAAATAAGGCTGCCATAAGAGAATAAGCAGTGCATGCTAGTCATAACATATCCATAATACACGGCATAGTTACCAACCAAAAAAAAATTACTACTACTGTTAGTGCAGCTACTCTTTTACATAGTCCATGTAGATTTCAACCAACATAACATCACTCACAAGAAAGTATAAGCACAAAGGTATCAAACAGAACAAGCTCAAAATAGATGTAAAAATCAATTAAGGACCTTTTATTGTCATATGAAGACATGTTACTTGAATGAGTATTACAATTGGTATATTCAAGCGAGCTTCTTTTATCCTGGATCCAAGCAGAGACCAGAAAGTTCAATAGTAGGCTTGAACTAAGAGATTGCATCTTTGAAATATCACCATATACACAGTGCACAACAAGAACTCCAGTTGCATCCCAATTATTCATTATTAGGACAAGTCGACAGATTACAATGGCCATACTTCATCAATTGCACCAAGTATTTCAATAAAGATAACTCAAATTGAGAAGCCATAAGATTAGAAAGTAAAAGGCTAAAACCATGGCAAAAAAAAAACATAAGATTCATTTTGTACCAAACTCTGATTGTTCTAACAAACACACGCCTGACATATACTGAGGGCAATGCTTAATGAGAGCCATATCATATGGCAAAGAAGGGCAAATAAGCAACACAGTATAACAGACAAAGACGTAAATCCGTAAACCAATTCAAGAAAATTGAAATTGAAATAAACCAATCTAGTTCTGGAGTGCATTGCATCTTTCACATCCAATAAGACGTAAATCCGGCATATCTATGAAAACAATTCGAAAAATAAAGAAGTTTCAATAAGGATAGGACTTGGCTATTTTTGACTGCAAAGGTGTTTACCCGGTTCCTTAGGACCCCTCTTGGTCCTAATAGTTAATGGAGGACCGTCATAGCTGTGCCCTTCCACAGCGGCAGTTCCAAAGCCACCGGTGGCGCCACCGCCAACTCCACTTCCAGCAGCCCCCAACCCCGAAGGGTTGGTATTTTCCAACGACGGGACTGGTACCAAAATACTTTCCTCTGGTCTCGCCGACGCATTCGCCGCCTCTGGTGTCACCGTCGCATTCGCCGCCGCGGCAACCAATCTAGCTTCTGCCGCCTTCCTCTTTCTTCTCGCCTCGAGCTCCTTCTTCCTCTTATGGGCACTAGAACCTGGTGCCATTAATGAATCAAATATGGGCACTAGAACCTGGTGCCATTAATGAATCAAAGGGGTTATGGTTTGGAATTTCGGGTTTGTGGGGTTTCAAATTTAAGGGTGAGTTTCTTGAAATCGAAGGAGAAAGATTAGGGATTTTCGATTTTAGGATTTTTGATGATGAGCTTTAAGGGTTTCGGGGTTGAATCGAAGGGATTGGGGTTTTCAAATTTAGGGTTTTTAGCGTCTGGGTTGGAAGAAGAAGCCACGTTCCCGGTTCATATAATCATATCTTTGAAGCGACGAACTTTGTCCAAACTCGTCACTTGGTCTTTAAGTTAGCGAAGACAATTCCAAATTCGTCGCTTCAGATAAGTTAAAACACACAGGGTAACCAAGTGAGATCCAACTTCGTCTCTTCAGATTATCTAATGCGACGAAGTTAAAACTCACAGGATAACTTAGCGAGGTCCAACTTCGTCGCTTCAGACAATCTTAGTCACTTTAACTTTTAAAGCGACAAATATTGTTCAAAATTCGTTCGTCGCTTCAAACGAACTTAACAGATTAGGTATGTTTAGATTTTAAATATTGTTCAAAATTGCAACATGAAGTATATATATATATATATATATATATATATCATCATATTACAACATATGAAATAATAACTAGTAGTCTTCCTCTTCATCGTCTCCGTCATCATCGTCTTCATCTTCCTCTTCCGCATCGAATTCATCGACGTCGATATCATCTCGGTCATCACCGCTTGATTCTTCATTCTCTTCGATCACTTCTAAATCGAGTTGGAGATTAGATGTATCAATATGGTAAAATTACATTGAACTTAGTGTGTCTTCTTGGTAAGGTTCTGTGATTTGATTCCCTGAAGGAGACCTTTTATCTTCTGTTGCCAGTACTTCGGCATTATATACATTTCGGTGCGACATTTTTTGCACCACCTTCCAACTACCACCCGCCACAGGTTCGTCCAAATAGAACACTTATTTTGTCTTGATACCAAGACAAAATGGTGAATTCTCATAGTAACTGGTGTTTGTATCCACTCATATCAGACTCTACCTTGATGGTGTCAATTTCTTTGGCATTCAGATCGTCAGTGGTGTTGTACCATATACCTTTGAACAACACAACCGACATATTGTCTGGATAACATACATCGACTATAGAGTCAAGATGGCCATAGAAATGTTGGAACAAGTTTCCAACTTTCGTGCTTAACATCACCCCACTATTTTGAGTCACGAGCATTTGATCTCTATCGAATGAGACATACTTGATACCGTACACATTGCATGCCTTATAAATCCTGGTGAATTGCAGACCTCGAGCCAATGACCATATTGCCATGTTAAAATTAAGGTCTTGAGCATCATGCAGGTTCTTTGCTTGAAAAATGGATGGTGTTAGTGTTTTACTATTTAGGGTTTAGGAAATATGTACAAGTAAAAAAAAATTAATTTTCGTACATATCTTAAGAACTATCGATGGAAACTTCTCCTCATGAGGCGCTCGTCGTAATCGTCACCATGTTTCGCTATGTACATCTGCAAATGAGTGTCCATGTAATATTAGAATTCTTCTATATCCGTCAAAATTTGCCAATGAGCCTAAGCCGTTTGCTTCTCTATTAACCTGATATTACCGGTTGTATCCATAATACACAGTTGAACTAACTGCGAAACACATATAATATTCTATATTGGAGGATAGGTTTTCATGTTCTTCCAATTGCATATAAGACTTACAGTACCTCACTTATTCCGATGAGATGTACATTTATGCAATACTCCTCTCCGGGTAACGTGTATTACTCGTTGATTGTTTATAATCACCTAATTGCCTATAAAATGATGAATATATACAATTAGTGTAAATTTAGTTTTAACAAAAAGAAACATATTTGGTTAGTGCATATATATTTTTGTCGGATACATCAACGTAAAATGTACTGGGCCTGTAAACATAACTTGTTCGGGAAGGTGAACCATGAGATGAATCATAGAGGTGAAGAAATGTGGAGGAAAAATCAACTCCAAATTGTAGAGAATCATCACTATCTCAACTTCTGTCTGTTGGACATCTGCCTTCTTCAACTCCCTAACACATAATTTCCGAAAACCAATTTGACAATACTATCAATGACTTCATGATGTTATTTGACAAAAATCATCGGATAACCACTGGAAGAAGACGTTGAAGCAGGACATGGCAATCATGCGTCTTCAATCCATAGAACTTTTTATCGGTTAGTTTGACCTTGTCTCTCAAACTTCCCACACAGCTAAGTGGATACCTAACACCGCGAAACCATTTAAATACTTCTTCACGACGATCCTCTTTAACTAAAAATGGTGCATGAGGTACCTTTCCTGTTTTCTTTTCAGCTTTCGATTGATGTTGATTTTTTGCGGATTTTCCTCTTCTCCAAACCTTAGCGAGCTCTTTGACCATCCTTGGTCTTCCCTTCAATTGCAAGAATGATGGCAAGGATATTGTCACCCACGTTCTTTTCAATGTGTATGACATCTAAACAGCACATGTGTAACAACGATGACCAATAAGGAAGAAGCCAAAATACGCTCTCGTGGGTCCAACATTGTCTGTTGTGTGCTGAGTGAGGGATATGAAAATCTGGATGCTGGCTAAGAGTAGTGTAATTATGTGACCTAATTTCCTCCAAAATTTCAGCTCCGTCCTTATGAGCTGATCTTTTTTCCCATTCTGGCTTTCTGTTAAATGCCAAGCTGGATCGCATCGAGTTATTCTCGTCAAGTCATTTTTGATGCCTTTCATAAACAATTCTCCCACAAATATACTCCGCTGTCAGATCATCTAGAAAAATTGAACATGCCTTGTATAATACGACCCAAAACTCGAACTAACTTTTGACCGTTTTATCTTTTATTTTTAAGTTCTGAGAAATTGTTTTCACGATTCAAAAGTTCTAAATGTTGACTTTTAATTAAGTTGACCCGACGAAGAATTTTATTCCTCGACGAGGTAGAACACGTTAAAACGAGTTCGTGGACATGTGGCACGTTTAATTTGGAGTTCGTGTGAAAAAGTTACGACGTAAAAATCGGAAATTTACCGTTTTTGGACGAGTATAAATAGCCGGGTTTAATTTTTCCCAAAAAGGCAAGTTTTCTTTCCCCTTTTTCTTTCTTGCCTTTTTCTTTCTCCTTTCCTCTTTCTCTCACCCCGACTCAGCCCGAGCCCACCTACCCAACGTCGCCCTCCACCCATCTCCGTCGTCCGGCCGAACTGGACCGCCGCACCGGTCACGTTCGAACTGGCACGGCCTCCTCTTCATGTCTGTGGCAGCGGCATGGCGTGGTTCTCCGCCGTTTGGCCGTGCGACGCTTGAGACCGAACGCCCCCGGTCAAACGGAGCTCCCTCCTCTAGCCATGGTTCGGTCTAATTTTTGGGGGGAATTGAAGATATCAACTTGTGCAACAAGTCCAAGGAAGGAATCGAACTAATTCAAACCAGGTAAGGAGAAATTAGGATTTGAAATTTCTAGAGTTTTTGTGAATTCGGTGGAGATTGAGTAATTGGTGTTTTTGATACAATTGGAGGTTGTAATTGTGTTCAGAAAATTGATTAGAGTCGATTAGGTGTAATTTGATGTTCAATTGGTTGAAATAGATGAAATTGAAACGTGGAGGAATTTCGACCGTCGTGCCGGCCGCTGTTAGCGGCGGCTGAGGCTGTTTTTGGCGGCAGAGGTGGCGGAAATGGAATCCTGAGGTGGTAGTGGTCATGTTGGGTTGATTTGGGATGAATTTGAGGTGTTTTGGCCACTGTGGTGGCGCTGCCGGCAGCATGGCTACGGCTACCGGCGGTTGAGGAAGAAGAAGGGTAAATAGTATTGGTAAAAAGTGAAAACTAAACAGTAATTCAGTAAATGGTAAATAATGAAAGTAAAAGGTAAACAGTAAAGGTAAATGGTAAATAGTAATTTAGACTTTGACCATTTACTGTTAACTTTCCTAATTACTGTTTGACTTAGAAAAATTACTGTTTGACCCTAAATTTCTACTGTGGATTTTCTGTAAAAAGGGTAAAAGCTGATTAAAAATGTTTTATGACGAAATAATCCGTAAAACAATGGATCAGACTCGAGATGGGTGTCCTGAGTGATTTTGGACGTAAATTGTTTCGGTATTTGAGACGTAATTCTAATACCGATAACAATAATTTGAACTTACAATAAATTCCAAGTTCCGCAATATTTATAGGTACGTCTCTGTTACAAGTCGAGAAGTTACTCGACGGGACGAGAGCGCGGAATGGCGGCACGCTCGGCCGTACTGTGAGTGAATTTTATTTTAAATAAATGCATGCATAAATATTTTAATAAAATTCAGTTATTTTAACTAAATGATTTATGAGGTTTGATAATTCATAAAATTTATGATATTGATATTTAAGTAAATTATGGATTTGGGTTATATATTTACTACTATTTTAAGTATTATGTGATATTACTCGGAAACGAGTTTTCCAGAAATAGTAGGTTTTAATCATTCATATTTGATATTTCTGAATAAGTTTTATATGTATTAAATCATTACCAGAAAAAAGGTTTTTCCCGACGAAATAAAAAAAAACGGCCGACGAATTAAAATTTTCGTCGGTACTTCCAACGAATAGCCGACGATTTTATTTTTCGTCGGTGGAAAAACAAAATCGTCGGCCATAGTTTAACCATAGCCGACGATACTGTTTTTTCGTTGGTATAAACAAAAAACGTCGGCTATATTCATATTTCAGTCGACGATTTGGATTTTCGTCGGCCTTTCTCTGAAACATTAGCCGACGAAAACTTTTGAAATTTTGGCCGACGAAATTGACATTTTCGTCGGCTATAAGTCTATATATTTTCAGATCTAGACAGCAGCTGCTCATTTAAAAAAAAAAATGGGAGAAAGAGTGAAAAATCTGTGGGTATTGTTGAAATCCGTCCTCTCTTACATTGTGGAGCTATATATAGGTACATATATGTGTATATATGTTGATTTTGAGTTTTAGTTGAGTTGATTTTGAGTTTTAGTGATTTTGATTTATTAAGTGATTATTTGTTTTGTTGTTGTTTTAGTGTTAGAATGTATGTATATATGTTGATTTTGAGTTGATTTTAAGTTAGAGTTTAATTATATGTTTTAATTTGATGTTATTTTAATTAGTGTTAATATATATATATATATATATATATATATATGTGTGTGTGTGTGTGTGTGTGTGTGTGTGTGGAGTTTAATTATATATATATATATATATATATATATATATGTTAATTAATGGTTGTTGATAGTGTAATTAACTTAAATAATGGTTGATATATATAGTGTAACTTAAATAATGGTTGTTAATGGTATATATATATATATATGAGTTGATGTTGATAATAATATATATTGTAATGTAATTAATTATTAAGGATTTATATATATATATATATATGTATGTGTTAATTAATTTCTTATTAATTAAAGTTATATATATATATATATATATATTGTTCTAGGAGAAATAGATGATAATAAACTGTGTCTTTATTGATTGATAAGGTGGTCTTTATATAGGCATTACATCAAGTATCCCTGGTAATCAGGGATTCCCTATCTAATAAAGTATCTAGACTACTAGCCTTATTAGGACAAGACACACCACGGAAGTTACGGAATTAACCTTCCTTGAACACTCCCCCTTGTGTCGCGTCCTCAATGGTGCATGAACTGTTGCCTCGTTAAAACCTTTGCCAGCAAACAAAAACCTCTTGGGCAAAAATAAAAGCATGGTCTAAGGGAAAAGAGTACAACGCACCAACTACAAGTATGTGAGACATGCATAACTAGACTCCTCCTGAAGTCTAGACAAGTACTCCCCCTGATAGTCAATCAGTCTTTGAGTTCAGATAAGCGACACATACCAATGCGCTTTACATGCTTCACAAATATATATTTGGGTAGAGACTTGGTGAACAGATCAGCTGCATTATCTTCTGAGCTGACTTGCTTCACTTGGATATTCAAAGTCTCTTGCTGCTGCTGATTGTAGAAGAACTTAGGCGAAATATGTTTAGTATTGTCACCCTTGATGTATCCCAACTTCATCTGCTCAATGCATGCTGCATTATCTTCAAATATGCAAGTTGGTCCCATCGTAGTAGACTCAAGTCCACTAGACTCTCGAATGTGAGATATAACTGAGCGAAGCCAAACACATTCTTTGACTGCTTCATGTAGTGCAATAATCTCAGCATGGTTCGAGGAGGTAGCAACAAGGGTTTGTTTGGTTGATCTCCAAGATATCGCCGTATTCCCAATGGTAAAAACATAACCGGTTTGGGAACGTCCTTTGTGTGGATCTGACAAATATCCAGCATCAGCAAATCCTACCATCACATCATTTGGTGTATCTGAGTAGGAGGGGGTATCGCCAAAGCCGTATCGGGACCACGACTTAGCATCCTCGGGTCCGGATATGTTGGCGGATATGGCTGCAGGATGGCGGATGGCTGAGCCGCGGCTTGTTGTGCGAGGCAGTGTGCTGCTGAGCCAAAGCCAGTTTTGGCGGCTGACCGGTGGCGATCCGAGCCACGGTTTGTGTTGTTGGATGCAAGAGATCGACTAGGTGTCGAATCCTGATGAGTGTATCGATAGTACAAGCCCATGTCAAGGGTTCCTTTAAGGTATCGAAAGATGTTCTTGATTCCAACCCAATGACGTTGTATTGGCGCAGAGCTAAATCTAGCTAACAAGTTCACTGAGAAAGCAATGTCTGGTCTAGTACACTGAGCTAGGTATAACAAAGCTCCAATTGCACTAAGATATGGATATTCAGCTCCCAAGACCTCTTCGTCATCTTCTTTCGGACGAAAGGGATCTTTGTTGATATCCAGACTTCTAACGACCATGGGAGTGCCTGTAGGATGCATAACTTTGTCCATGTTAAATCACCTGAGCATCTTTCGGACATATGCAGATTGGTGTATAAAGATTCTACCACTTCGGTGCTCTAGTTCTAAGCCTAGGCAAAACCGAGTCCTTCCCAGATCTTTCATCTCGAATTCGGATTTCAAGTAGCTTGCGGTCTCATTGATCTCATTTAGAGTTCCAATGATGTTCATATCGTCAACATAGATGGCTATAATGGCAAATCCTGAACTTGTTCTCTTTATGAACACACAAGGGCACAACTCATCATTCTTGTATCCTTTCCCAATCAAGTAATCACTTAACCGTGTGTACCACATCCTACAAGATTGTCGGAGTCCATATAGAGATCGTCTCAACCTGATAGCAAATGAACTTCGTGGTTTTTGTTCACTTGACTTGGGTAACGAAAGTCCTTCTGGCACTTTCATGTACATCTCCGTATCTAGATCCCCATAAAGATACGCTGTTACAACATCCATAAGCTGCATATTGAGTCTCTCTGAGACTACCAAAATGATTAAGTATCGGAAGGTAATAGTATCCATGACAGGAGAATACGTCTCCTCATAATCAATTCCAGGGCGTTGAGAAAAACCTTGCGCCACGAGTCGAGCTTTATATCGCTGGACTTCACCATTCTCATTGCGCTTTCTGACAAAGACCCATTTATGTCCAACAGGCTTCAAGTTCGGCGGTGTAGGCACAACCGGTCCGAATACTTGCCTTTTCTTTAGAGAGTCTAGTTCAGCCTGGATTGCTTCTTCCCACTTCGGCCAATCCGCCCTACATTGACACTCATCAACAGTGCGGGGTTCCATATCGTCGTCGTTAATGACTTCTTGAGCAACGGCGTAGGCGAATGCATCATCGATATACATGGAATTCCTTTCCATAAGATTGTGCATGCATAAGTAGTTTAGTGAGATTTCCTTGTTCTCCAACATCAACGGTGAGTCTGAGGCGTCCCCCAGATGATTCAGAGTTGATTCTTAGACATAGGTATAGTCGGAGACAATCTCGTGTGACGGCGTCACAGTATCGATGATGAACGGATCGCTTTGTGCCTGGACACATGCCCTCTTTCTAGGTACATTGTCCTTGGAACCGATTGGTCTCCCCCTCTTTCTAGGAGGATCCGAAGTCGACGCCGGCCCTCCACTTGGAGGTGCTGAGCCTAGGCTGTCGACGACCCCTAGGGCTGCGGGTCCGAGACCGGCGGCGCGTGCTCGCGCGTGGCGAGGAATGTTGAGCCTTGCAGGTACATTCGCAGCAGGTATGGTTGATCTTGTCACTTTCGCAATATCAGTAAAGGAGTCGGGCATCGAATCCGCCACCTTTTGTAGTTCCAATATGCGTTGTATTTCGGTCTCACACTGAGACGTACGGGGATCATAATGAGACATAGTGGGAGAGAACAACGTCAATTCCTGACGTTCATTAGGAACGAATGCGGCCCCATCTCCCCCTAACGGCGGGAAGGATGTCTCATTAAAGTGACAATCTGCAAATCTTGCAGTAAACAGATCACCTGTCATAGGCTCTATGTAGCGGACAATTGTTGGTGCTTCATATCCAACATAAATAGCTAATCGTCGTTGTGGACCCATCTTGGTACGCAGTGGAGGCGTGATAGGCACATATACGGCACAACCAAAAGTACGCAGATGCGAAATATCAGGCTGGTAACCAGTTACCAACTGGTACGCACTAAATGGTTGGCTATCTGTGGGTCGTAGACGAATAAGCATAGCTGCATGTAATATTGCATATCCCTATGCCGAAACCGGCAAGTTAGTGGCCATGACAAGGGACCTAGCAACAAGCTGTAGTCTCTTAATAGCGGCTTCTGCAAGACCGTTCTGAGAATGAACGTGGGGCACGGGATGTTCAACTTCAATCCCAACTGACATACAATAGTCATCATAACACTTTGAGGTAAACTCTCCAGCATTATCCAGTCTGATTGACTTAATCGGATTGTCCGGGTGGTGAGTCCAAAGCTTAATGATCTGAGTTAGGAGTTTAGCAAATGCAGCATTCTTCGTGGACAACAACGCTACGTGTGACCAACGCGTTGACGCATCAACCAGAACCATGAAATATCTAAATGGTCTGCATTCTGGTGTTACAGGTCCACAAATATCACCTTGTATTCGTTGTAGGAACGGAATATTCTGTTTATTATCAATAGCAAAAGATGGTCTTGCTTGAAGTTTTGCTAGTGAACAAGCTTTGCAAAACGAACGATGAGCATTAGATATCGCTACAGAAGCATGAGAAGCAGGAGGAGGCCGAACCTCTCCTTGGAGCCGAGAGGCGGCTATCGACGGCATGGCGGCCGAACCGAGGCCGAGGCGCCCTTTGTGCTTTTGTGATCTGAAAAATGGATGACCGTGGGAGCATTTCAGAATACGAATCACCAGATCACGACCCGGATGACCGAGTCTCTCATGCCAAAGCTTGTAAGCATCTGAATCGCATAAGACAACAACATGAGATTCATTGGCTCTAATGGTTGTGAAATACATGCCATTTCGAACACGCTTACACTTCTCCACAATGCGAGTACGCAAATTCTCAGTGGAGGTGATCAACAGATATTCAGTTCCATTTTCAACATACGTGCTGAGGTGATAGTCGTTGTCACGCACATCCTTGAAAGCTAGCAAGGTTCTTGGCGCCTTAGGCGCATATAGGGCGTCCTCTACCCGAATTTCAGTGCCATTTGGCAATAAGAATTGAGCAATGCCACGACCCTTAATGACGGGTCCGGTTCCTGTCATTGTAGATAACGACGATTCTCTTGGCGAAAAATCCGAAAACAATTGCCGATTCCTCAAAATCGTGTGAGTTGTTGCACAATCCAACAAACACTCAATCTCGCCTTGATACATCTACAAAAACAATGTAAATTGAATCAATAGTCTACTTTAGACTTTGGCAAACACTTTAAAGTAAGTGTACTAAAGCAATAGATCATCACAAAATGAAGTGCATTAAGGCCAATAACATAGCCATGACATCGACATAACTTGAGAGAAAGAGATAAGCCTTATTTTAATCACCGAATACCAACATTGAGAGTTAACATAGCCTAGGTCAGAGATTGAGACCGGACACCGTCGTAGGTGGCGTGGCCGAGCCAAGGCCGAGGCCAAGGCAAAGGCCGGGGCTAAGCCAGAGCTGAAGCTGTGGTAAGGCCGAAGCTACCCTGAGGCCGAGCCGAAGCAAGGCGAGTGGTGAAGGCCGGTCGGGCGTTGAGCTAAATTCGAAGCATGGCGAGTCCGAAGACACGTCGTTGCCGAGCCATTGATGCAAAAGTTGCATTTGTTCGATAGGCTATCGATGTTGGTTTCAAAAAACCAGATTCGGTGTTGAGCCAAGCTTGGCGAGTGGCCATGGCGAGCAAGGCCTGGCGAGTCGCGGCTGAGTGGCCTTGGCGAGCGATGCTTGGCGAGTCGCGGCCAAGCGGCTTAGCGGCCTTGGCGAGCGAGGCTTGGCGAGTCACGGCCAAGCGGCTTAGCGGCCTTGGCGAGCGAGGCTTGGCGAGTCGCGGCCAAGCGGCTTAGTGGCCTTGGCGAGCGAGGCTTGGCGAGTCGCGGCCAAGCTCCTGCCGATAGGCTGGCCTAATGTGCAACGCGATTTCTCGCGAGTCTCTCATTTGTCTTTGTGATTTTAGTTCGGATTTGAGTTAACATCACAAGAATTGTGGTGAACTCAAAATAATTATGCCATTGTAAATTGGACGCATTGAACCATTTATGCTTTCATAGGGATGTAAAAATCTCAAATCATTCATTGAATAAGAGAATTTTTATTGATGACAACTCAAGAGTACATCAAGGATGTTCTAAATCAAACGACTTATCGAACAAAGTCGTGAATTATGACTAAAGAAAGCCAAAAATAACAATCAAAATCAAATTTGAACATGTATCTCATGACCTAAGTCAAATACTTATTCATAATCCGGAGTATCATACTCCTGAGTCCTACGCTTCTTGGTAGGTTGGAAGTCATCAACGGTGAAGTTGGTATCTTCTTCATCGTACTCTTCTTCCTCAAAGTCTCCTACATAGTTTGTTTCTTGTTCTATGTATTGCTTGTGTTTCTTGTAAGCGGCTTGAATCTCTCTACTTGCTGTGCAATTGCGTTGAAGATGATTCATGGAGCCACATTTAAAGCAAGGCGCCGAAGCAGAGCTTGAGGCGTGGCCACCACGTCGAGGGCCGGAACCGGGCCAGTTCCCTCCTCTAGGAGCGGCGGCACCGCCACCATCCCTTGTCCAAGAAAGTTGTCTGCCACGGCCGGCGCCTCTTCTCCTTCCTCGTCCACCACGTGTTGCTCTTGGCGTACATGGTGGTGGTGCTTGACGTTCATGAGGTTGATGCTTTTTCTTAGAAGCTTTACCACCGGCTTGATGAGATTCCGCAATGAATTTTGGTCCTCGAGGCCTCTTATTGGTGGTAAGAATCAACTCATGGTACCTCTCCTTTCTTTGAAGCACATTCATCAAATCACTGAAGGTTTTGATAGTGCCTTTCTCACGGAGATCGCGGTACTGATGCGACAACATGGACGCAGATTCTGGGAACGTCGTGAAAGTCTTCTCCATCATATCGTCATCGGTCTTTTCGACCCCACAAAAACTCAAATCAGATTGCAAGTTTAGCATAGTCTGATGATATTCCTGGACGGAATCAAAATCCAATAAGCGGATTTGCTCCCAATCGGACATGAGGTCTGGGAGTTGTGCGTCATGCACGTTGTCAAAGCGGTCCTTGAGGATATCCCCTAGCTCTTTGGGATCAGTTTTCCTCAGGTATTGCTTTTTGAGCGTTGGATGGATATGGCGCCTGAGAAACATCAGGGCTTGTGTTTTCTGTTCAGGAGAAGCTTGTAAGCTTGCATCCTCAGGAGGGTTGATGGTGGCGGAAAATATTTTACCAATGAAGGTGTTCTCTACATCTGAGATCCACCTCTTGTACTCCTTGCCTTGGACATCCAAGATGTCAAATTCTGGACGCTGAGTGTCAGCCATTTACAGAACACAAACAGGGAGACGTTAGTATATTTGAATACTAATCAAGTTTGATTGTTCTTTTAGAACAGTGCCAAGATATATCATGGTCACATAAATCGATGCTTAACGTGACTTCAAGTCACAATCGATATCTTCCCTTTGTTTTCTTTTAAAAAGAATATGTTATGGTTCACAGTGACATCACAGTCACAAGCATAACGGTGGCCGGTAACATCACAGTTACCCCAAAATACGTTGGTACCGGGGTGATTAAATCCCCGTATACCGTCCCGAGAAGAGATAGAATCGGGATGAAGAAGCAGGGACACGGAAAGGTCCCGGAAGAAAAACAAAACTCAACTATTGAAAATTCAGAAGCGGGAACGTTTATAAAATATTTACCTCTTCAAGTGAAGCTTGATCAAACGAAACTTGAAATTTGGGAAAGCTTGTTTTCTTCGATTCTTCTTGATTTCTTCTCAGCAACGAAGAAGGCTTCGAGAGCCACTTGCTTGGCTTGCGAGCAATTTTGGTCTTCGAGGGATGCGTGCGAAGAATAGCACGCAAGGGAGGGCTGCTGGCGAGCAGGTTGGGCTGCAGGTGAGCTGGTCTGCCGAGAGGCAGAGGAGGAGCAGCTCGTGAAGGTACGGCGCGGCAGGGAAACAGGGAGGCAGCGCAGGTACTGCCGAGAATGGACTGACGGTGCCGGAGGTAAGGACGGCGGTCGGCGGTAGGTTAGGGTTTCGAAAAAAAAAATTTCGGAAATCAGGGTTTTTAGGGTTTTAGGGCTATTAGACGGGAGGCTAGAGCAACGTGCTGATAACGTGTTCTAGGAGAAATAGATGATAATAAACTGTGTCTTTATTGATTGATATAGGAGGCCTTTATATAGGCATTACATCAAGTATCCCTGGTAATCAGGGATTCCCTATCTAATAAAGTATCTAGACTACTAGCCTTATTAGGACAAGACACACCACGGAAGTTACGGAATTAACCTTCCTTGAACATATATATATTATTTTCAGGCTATATATGGATCTGGATAAGAGTTGGATTTCACTTCCAAGGCATGACCGACGATACACTACAGGAGTTGTGAATTTTTTGCAGTTCGTCGAGGAAAATGCGAACGGGAATGAATACCATTATTGCCCGTGCAATAAATGTAGGTGTCGCAGTGATATGTGTCGATTTCCGATTAGGACAGTATGGGAGCACCTAAAGAGTAATGGGTTTTGGCCGAAGTACACACGTTGGATATATCACGGTGAGCCATCATTACATGGATCGCATGATCATGGGCAGTTTTTTTAGGCGGGCTGTAGTAGTACATCCAACGATCCAACAATGGCATTCGTCAACGACGTGTTTCCTTTTGAAAGCGGTGTACGTGGGGAACAATATATGCATGACCCGGTGCAGCCATTCCCACAAGTTGTCAACACTGCTGCCTTTGACAAGTACAACAAACTGATTGCATTGCAACAGACCCCTGTGTCTTCAAGTTCTGAGAAGACAGTTCTTGAAAGTGTGATGGAGGTAATGAGGATTAAAGCCGAGACAAAATCGACTATCAGGCAAGTTGATGAATATCTACAGTACACTTCTTCGTTGTTGGAGGAGGGTCATCGTAATCCTACCAATCACCGTAAGGTCTGAAGTATCCTCAAAGATCTAGGGCTTTCCTACATTAAGATCCATGCATGCGCATTTGACTGCGTTCTCTTCTGGGGTAAAGATGCAGAAGGGAATGACCTTGCTAGCCTTGACGCATGTCTGATATGTCATTCTGACCGATATAAGTTGACGGGAGCAGGCAATAGGAAACTTGTGAAATTGCTTCTGTATTTTTCGTTGATAGATAGGCTTGAGCGGTTGTACATGTCAAAAACCACCGCAAAAGCTATGAGATGGCACGGTGAGCGGGACTTGGGAGACGCAGATATCATGACACACATCTCTGACGGAGCGGCTTGAAAGCATATAAACAATGAGTTTCCTCATTTTGCGTCAGATGTTAGAAACGTCAGGCTCGGGCTCTCAACCGACGGGTTCAACCCTTTCGGCACCATGAGTCTTTCATACAGTATATGGCCGGTGATTTTGGTACCTTACAACCTTCCTCCGTGGATGTGCATGAAGAAGGAATATAATATGTTGACGTTGTTGATTCCGGGGCCTGGTTACCCAGGAAAATGTCTCGATGTGTATATGAGACCATTGATTGAATAGCTTAAGGTATTGTGGGACGTTGGTCATCCCACTTTTGACAAGTACAAGGAGGAGACGTTCCAGATGCATGCCATGGTTATTGGTACCATCAGTGATTTTCCTGCTTATGGGATGTTGTCGGGCAGCGTTGTTAGGGGATACAAGGCTTGTCCAGAGTGCCTCAGCGATTATGGGAGCACCCCTCATTGCAACAAGATATGCAGAATGGGTCATCGTGTGTTCCTTCCGGCGGATCACCACTGGCGTTACGAGTCCACCGCATTTGATGGAACCGAAGAACACGGTGGTCCTCCCAGAAGATGGACGGGAAGAGAAATTTTAGCAGTGCTTAATGAGTACGATTTTGGGTCCCTCAGCAATCATCTCGATATTGTAGCGGAAATACCTGAAAGACCTGAGGAGTACAAATTCTGGACACATAAGAGCATATTGTGGGAACTCCCGTACTGGTGTGAGTTGTTGATCCGTCACTTCCTAGACGTTATGCACATAGAAAAAAATATTTCTGAAAGTGTGTTGGGCATAACGCTAAATTTGAAGGGGAAGACGAAAGACGGTCCTAAGGCTCGCACTGATCTGCAAAACATGAATATCAGAAAATAACTATGGTTGAAACAAGGGAAGAGAAAAATGCCTCAAGCTCCTTACACCGTCAAGCCTGAGCATAAATCAGAAATTTTCCGTTGGATAAGTCGGGCCAAGTATCCTTCAGGCTTTGCTGGAAATATAGCCAAGTGTGTGAACAGACAATTCAACAATGTTTACGGGTTGAAAAGGCATGACAATCATATCCTGCTACAACGTCTCTTCCCTGTTTTCATTCGACCGTTCCTTCCCCGTCACGTTGTGGAGCCGTTAGTAGCGTTGGCAACATTTTTTCAGAAGGTATGCACACGGGAAGTGAGAAAATCTGACCTCCGGGAAATGCAACAAGACAACGTTCATATCATGTGTAAATTTGAGATGATATTTCCTCCAAATTTTTTCGACATCATGCCTCACCTCATTATCCATCTTCCTCGACAGTTGTTGCTTACCGGTCCTGTGCACTTCACTTGGATGTATCTGATGGAAAGGTACGTATTTTACACCTTATGTTAATTTCCTCATCAATATATGTGATTTAGTATTAATGTATTAACACTTTAAAAACTTGATTTATAGGCAACTTGGACAATACGGTGATTTTGTCCAAAACAGATCCGCACCTGAAGGATGTATAGCTGAAGCATATATTGCGCACGAGTGCGTCACCTACATGAAGCTGTATTTAGGAGCGTTATAGGAAAGCATACCGGAAGATGTACCTTCACAGTTCAATCTTTCCATACTCTCCGACGATGTTGTACTCGGTGGAAAAATGCCAGTTTCCTACAACTTGAAAGATTATGAGGTAGCCATTGCACATTGGTGGGTACTAATTAACTGTTTAGAAGTTCAGTTTTAGAATAACATGCATCTAAACTGTGAACAAGTAGGAGGTGAAATTGGTGTTTTTGATATAATTTGAGGTTAAATTCGTGCCTAGAACTTGAAATTGAGTCGATTAGGAGTTGTGTGATGGTTAATTGGTTGATTTTGGTGCGAATTGGAGGTTGCGCAATTTGGGTCACAGTCTGGGCCGTCGTCTACGGCGGAGGAGGCCCCCAATGACGGTGGAGACGACGAAAATGGAGTCCTAAAGTTGTGGTGGTGATTTCGGGTTAATTTTAGGTACCGGTACTGGTGTTTTGGTCCTTGGGGCGACGCAGCCGGCGGCGGTGGCGCCGCTACCGGCGGAGGAAGTCTGGGGAAGAAGATGAATAGTGGAACAGTAAAAAGGAATGGTAAAAAAGTAAAAGTAAAATTGTAAACAGTAAAAATGAATAGTAATAACAAATAGTAACTTTGACTTTGGCTAGTTACTGTTTGACCTAGTAATTTTTATTTGACTTTTTAATTTTCTGTTGACTTTCTGTAAAAAAGGTAAAAGCCGGCTAAAAAGGGGTTTTATGACAAAATAAACGATAAAAGAATTAATCGGTTTTGTTCCCAGTGGGTGGGCGGTTGTGGAAATTGGAACAAAGAGATCTTATTCGGTTATTGGGTTTTATTCTAGACCTGTTTCGGATTTTCCGAGGGAATTTCTGGGACGGGTTTTTACATATCCCCTTTAGGAGAACACGACTTTTGTTAACCTTCTTGCACCCATGTAGTTTCTGCTACAGTTTTAGGAAATTTCGTTAGCATCTCCCTACAGTTCTTCAAGTGCACAAAAATCTAAATAACCTAATTTGCACTCGAGGAACATTGTAGAGACACTGTCGAAACTATATCCCAAAACTGAAACGGAAACCACATGAATAATTAACAAAATGATCAACAAAGTCGTGTTCACCTAAAGTGTCTAAAAATGGGACAATTCGAGAAACAACAACTCATCTCGATCAACTAGATGAGTTGTTGATTCTCAAACGGGAGTTCTAAGCTGATAAACACCATAATTATATATAATATGAAACCATAAATTTACACACGGCACCTCATTCCCTCACTAAACCACTCGCATGTTTCAAAACCCTAACTACCACAATCCACCCACAACACAAACCAATTACATCATTAATTAATAATTTCAACATAATCTACCATAAAATTCTAATTTCACTAAATTTCACAATTTCACAAAATTTCATTTTAACTAAATTTAGATTTAACTAAATTTCACAATTTCACTAAATTACAGTAAAATTCAATTCACTAAATTTCACAATTTCACAAACTAACATAATCTCAATTTCACTAAATTTCACCAAAATTC
Organism: Potentilla sterilis; assembly: GCA_963682095.1. Classification (NCBI taxonomy): domain Eukaryota; kingdom Viridiplantae; phylum Streptophyta; class Magnoliopsida; order Rosales; family Rosaceae; genus Potentilla; species Potentilla sterilis. Next base: position 22,376,773 of record OY821762.1, on the reverse strand, counting down.
TAACATTTTCAATGAACCCAAAACATAGTTTAATTATCACAATTTCCATATTCTAACACTAAAACAACAACAAAACACAAAATTTAACACAACATCATCCAACTTCCATTAACCAACATAAACATGTTTTTAATTAAATCAATACATAATATCCTCATAAAGAAGGATAAATAGAAGGAAATTGCACTAACCTTACTTAAGAATCAAAGAATTGGTAACAAAAGCCTTCCAAGCTCACTTTATTCTAATTTCTCTCTCTTCTCCTCCAAAAACAGATGCAGAACCCGAATAAACCCTAAACAAAAAATTTTACCTATATATACAGGTTGTATTTAAGATGAAGTACGAAGGTAGATGAAAAAAAAATCAAGCGACGAATATTGGCCAATGTTCGTCGCTTAGTTTTTAATCGAGCGACGACGTTACCGAAATTTGTCGCTTCAAAAATTATAAAGTGAAGAAAATTGAATTTTGTCGCTAGGTTTTCCAAAACGATAAACAGAGGCGACAAACTATGAATATTCGTCGCTTCAATAATTTTTAAGCGACGAGTATTAGGAAACATTCGTCGATTGATTTTGAAACGACGAGTCCAATATTCGTCGATTGAATTTGAAGCGACGAGTCCAATATTCGTCGATTGAATTTTTTCAAGCTATGAAATTTTTTTTTCGTTCTGTTTCTTCATCGCTTCAGTACTGATCTGCAGTAGTGTTTCTAATGAAACTCTTCATAATTCAGTTTTCTCTAATACTGTTCTACAAGCAAACTCAGTAATCATCTTTTGGATGAGAAAGTAAGCTTGATCCTTTAGTAACTTACTATAAGTCTATAATAAGCTTTCAATTTACTAGGCTGTCAAATTGTAAATCATTCATTTAGGACACTATTCTTACAATATATACTACTGATAGGAGCACAATGTGCGACGTTATTAATGTGTTATTATCCCTTATTTATGCTTTGTTAAGTCTATTTAGAGTAAGATAGAGTCATAATTTAGTTTAGTATCATTTCGGAAGAGTTTTGGAGAATGTGTGCTTAATAATCAGAAAAATGACTAAGTAAAGAAATCTGAGCAAAAAGTGCAAAATATGTTGTTTTCGTGATATTGAGGCCTGTGCTAAACTGATCTATCATTTTCCAAATTTGATGAAATTTGGTATGCATATAATTGGCAAGCTAAAGTGTATTATGTCAAAATTTCAGATCAATCGGAGTTTGGGAAGTCACCCAAATGAAGGCTGCAACTTGGCAGTTTGAGCAAACCAATCAAGTGACTACCAGGATTTTCCTGGGGCTGTGTCCTGACTTACGGAATTTCTGTGGAACACATCGCTTGGAACCAGAGAACGTGCCATACGCCGTTGGAAAGCTCTACTCGTCTAGTTTCTCTGAGACTTAGAATCGCAGCAAAATCTTTCCTGAGCAAAAAGTTAAGCCGGTTTGAATGCATGAAGGTCAAGTCTGCCAAAAGAAGAAAACCTAAACCGAGTTCTACATGGATTTGGCTTACGAATGTGGATTGAATTCCATCCTTTGTGCAAGATTTTTGGCTGAATTAATTCATGGAAAACCTAAAGAGATATTGCTCAATTATTCAGTCATTATCTTGGGAATTTTCGGCAGAAAATAGAGGAAGAAAATCGCAACAAATCCTGATCAAATTCGGCAAAATTCCTGTGCACGTCATCCAACGTCCACGGACTCTCCCGGACAGCTCACAATGAATCAGAGTTCGAGCCTTATATGGATAGAAAGCTACGGGAGTCTAGTTTCCAACCCAACTGGAATCACCTAATATCTATTTTCTAGAGAAAGATATTCTATAATCTTCACTCGAAGGTCAAATCTGCCAGCAAGATAAGTTTGAGAAAAACTAGGTTTTGTGAACCCTAGTTGCTGCCACCCTTTTGCCTCTATATATTGGACGATTTTTACACAGAAAAATATCTCTCTTCTCACTCTCAAGCAAGGCCGAAACTCTACCAAAATAATCCCACAAAAATCCTATAGAGAAAATTGCTTTAGCCGACTCCATCTCACCTTCACCAAGCTTGCCGATTGCAAGTGTTCTTCATCATCAAGTCATCCTTTGCTGATTCCTCTCAAGGTTTTGTTTAAAGTGTGATTTACTCATCTCTCATAGTTTGTAATTTTCTGTATAAATTCAATACTTTGTCTATGAAGATTGAATGGATGGTTGTATTTTGTTTTGGTTTTATGTATTTAATATTGGATTTCCGAAACTTTGTTATATGTTTTGGTTTTCTTCATATTTTATTTCGTGAACAGTAATTTTGATTTTATGGAATTGTGATTTAGGGCAGTAATTTCGTATGAATACTTGTATAGATTTGATTAATTTTCATGAGTTCGTGCATCACAAATTGTGTGCTTGAGGGCTGACTTTGTGGCTTCTCCTTAGGTACCGATTTTATATACCAAAATAATTTAGATTGCATCATACACGAAGTTGTTGTGATTTAGGTTGTTTAAATAGGGCGGATATAACCTTGAAAATTTGCATGTTCAAATATGATGAGTGACGCCATTACATGTTTGCATGTCTCCGATTCGGCTTACTGTGCTTATGTGCTTCTTGTGTTTAATTTCTACACGAAGTGTCTTTAAACCGATTAGTACCATGTTTAGAATTATACACTAAGTTAATTCTAAATACTTGTGAAGTCTTAACGATTAGATGAACCACGAAGGGCTCTAATTAGAATTGGAATCGAATCTGTCTAAGTGTTTGTATGAAGAACTTGCTGCCGTATGTCATGATTGTGTGTTTTCGAAATTGCTGAGTTGTTTCTTGTGCCAAGTTTTGTGTGTGGAGATGATGATCAAATGTATATAGTAATTTAGGATTTAAATTCAGTAATTTTCAGTAGGTTTTAGAATCAAATATCAAATCCCCAATATGATTTTGTAATGCTTTATGTAATTGAACGCCTTTGATTTCCCCGGACTGAACGATCCCTACTTGTCCTATATTAACGATGACACAAGAGGGTAATATTTGTATAAAGTTGTTTTGCAGGTACAATGTGCTTGGATAATACCTCCATCAATTTTTGGCGCCGTTGCCGGGGAAATTATAATATTTTGATTCATGAAGTGTTACTTTGTAACTTTGTAAATTTCGTGTGTCATTGTATGATCTCTTGAAAAACAAAAATTTCTGTGAACAGCGATCGTGAATAGTGACGGTGAACAGTGAAATCGTAATGATGTCGTGAACAGTAATTTTTTTTTTTTTTTTTTAACTTATACATATTACTTCTAACTTATTTCTAACCTATACTCTAACTTATTCTAACTCATTCTTTCTAACCTATACATGTTGATTCTTGTAGAATTTAATTGTTAGTTGCAGATCATAAGGAAGAGGTGAAGAATTATATTGTAAACAGTTGATTGAAGCTCTCATTGACTTGGGAAGGACGACAAGTGTTGCAAGAAATGAGCTCCACCACTCCAAACTTTTGTTCATGATTTACAATTAAATTCTACTTAGCTAATTGTTGTATATTTATACACTAACTTCTAACTTTAGCTAATTCACTAACTCACTACTAACTTATTCTTTGAATTCTCATCTCCACTCTTCTAAATTTCTTTATCTTGATGCGATGCAGTTGAAGAGTGGAGTAATCATGCATCGAGTTATGATAACCATTGTAAGGAGGCACGAATTTGAGTTGTACACTCCAAAAGGCGTCGCCCACAACTTGATTAAGAAGAGAAGAGTCTACGCTGAGTAGACTATAAACATTAAGCGCTCCATGGGAGGCAACCCATTTCAACCAAAATTGTGAAGGAGCCATCAATGAGAGTTTGAATTTTCTAAATCCCTAAACTCTTTTTGGTTGAATTGTATAAATGTGGAACTTGTGAATTTTATCATATGCTTAGAAATTACAACATTATTTCTGGTTTACATTGAGGACAATGTAATTTTCTAAGTGTGGGGTAGTGGTACATGTTTCACATGTTTGTTTTTGTTTTGAGTCTTTTGTTTGAGTCATTAAAAGAAACAAAAAAAAAATCGGAAAAATCAGAAAAATTAAAAAAAAAATTTCGTTTGTTTTGTTTTGTTTGAGTCTTAGGATGCCCCTAAAGAGTCTATGATTATTATATTTTGGAATGCATAGATGATGGTTTTGCATGATCATAAGAATTAAATTGTGAGTTTCATGGATATGATTGGTATGAATTTGTGAGATTTTGATTGATATATGAGAAGCATGCTTGTTTGAGGTGATTGTATTCTATAACATCCAATGTGAGCTTTAGAGCCTATATGCTTTCTTCATGAGTTATTATAAATGAGAAGAAAATTTTCAAATCTCATTATTCTTTGCATAATCAATGACTATGTGCTATAGCTTTTTGATGGACTCTAGAATGCTAGAACTTGCTCTTGTTGAATTTTGAGACTATTATTCATGACTATGCTATGATTTTGAATAGAGAAAAATTCACCAATGGTGCCTCAACTCTTGTGACCCGGTCAATTTGATACCCGAACTTTAAAATTAATCAAATTGATACCTGAACTTGTGTTTTGCCATCAATGAGATACCTCCGTCCAATTTTCATTACAGTACCGTTAATTTATTGACGTGAGTCCCACATAAAGGGCAAATGAAGTCATTTCACTGAAACCGAAACTTTCCTACTCCCTTTTTTTCTTTTTTTCTTCACTGTCTTTCACCCTATCTTTCTCTTAAAAAAAAACTCCTCAAATCCACATCCCGCTCAATCGGGTGGCAATCTTTATTTGTGACCCACGTTTAACCTACGTCTATCTTTTTTTGAGACCCACGTCAATAAATTGTTGACAGAAATTGGACGAAGCACCTCATTGATGGAAAAACACAAGTTCAGGTATCAATTTGATCAATTTTAAAGGTCGGGTATCAAACTGACCGGGTCACAAGAGTTGAGGCACTATTGGTGAACTTTCCTCTTTTGAATATGATTGAAAAGATCTTGTTAGGATTACCACCAAAGCCAAAAAAAGCATGTGCCTAATTTGTGCCCGTCGTGGGACTCCTTAGTTTTAACCCCATTGAGCCTATATTCAGCCATTTTCTTTCATCACCATGAAACACATTCCTTGAACTCAGAATAGTTTAACCCTTTCCCTTGTTATCAAGACTTGGTAAAGCTGAATTTTATTGTGGAATTGTACTTTGAAGTGATAATTTGAAGCAAGTGTGGGGTGAGCCAATCCAGAAATTATAAAAAGAAATATATGTGTTGCCAAAAGAAAATACAAAGAAAAATAAAGAAAATGTTTCGGCAAACAACAAGAAAAAGAAAAGTTTGGATTGAGTTCTTGTTGTGGATTTGGAGATTGTTTGATAAGTGAAGGTCTATTATTGTTATATTTGACCTTTGTTCTTGTTCACTATGTTTTGGGGAAGAAAAGAATGAAGTTTGGGTCCAACATGATGAAATTTGGCCCTTTAATTGAAGTCATAAGGTGTATTGAGCTTTGCTAAGTCTTGGTGACATTTTATCACCACTATTCTAAATTCGAATTCCTTATGCCTAACCCCATTATCCCCTTTATTTTGATCTTTTCATGATTCTTCAGATTGGTAAACTTTGATTGTGGAGATCTTCTCAAGAGTAAGCATATGGTTTTGGTCCATTCGTGCACATAATTGTTACATGAAATTTTTCTGGAAATACTATTCACAAAGTGCTTTTATTTGATGAAATATGCAAGCTATTTGTTGTCTTACAATCTGTTCTCTTGCATATACCTTGAGTGAATATTGCCATAATCATGTGTGAAAAGAAGAGAGTATGCCTAGTGAGGAGGATTGAATTAACTCGACATGATTACATGCTTATTTTTCTCACTTCTGACTTATTCATATCATGATTACTATCTATGACACTTGGGATTTATGTGCTTACATTAGAATGTGTAAACTTGAAAGCTATGTGTTTTAAAAATCCTGAGACAATTATTTAGGGGCAGTAGTGTTGAGTCTTTTTGTTTTGTTTTGCTAGGGACTAGCAAAGAATAAGTGTGGGGTACTTGATAGGAGCACAATGTGCGACGTTATTAATGTGTTATTATCCCTTATTTATGCTTTGTTAAGTCTATATAGAGTAAGATAGAGTCATAATTTAGTTTAGTATCATTTCGGAAGAGTTTTGGAGAATGTGTGCTTAATAATCAGAAAAATGACTAAGTAAAGAAATCTGAGCAAAAAGTGCAAAATATGTTGTTTTCGTGATATTGAGGCCTATGCTAAACTGATCTATCATTTTCCAAATTTGATGAAATTTGGTATGCATATAATTGGCAAGCTAAAGTGTATTGTGTCAAAATTTCAGATCAATCGGAGTTTGGGAAGTCACCCAAATGAAGGCTGCAACTTGGCAGTTTGAGCAAACCAATCCAGTGACTACCAGGATTTTCCTGGGACTGTGTCCTGACTTACGGAATTTCTGTGGAACACATCGCTTGGAACCAGAGAACGTGCCATACGCCGTTGGAAAGCTCTACTCGTCTAGTTTCTCTGAGACTTAGAATCGCAGCAAAATCTTTCCTGAGCAAAAAGTTAAGCCGGTTTGAATGCATGAAGGTCAAGTCTGCCAAAAGAAGAAAACCTAAACCGAGTTCTACATGGATTTGGCTTACGAATGTGGATTGAATTCCATCCAATGTGCAAGATTTTTGGCTGAATTAATTCATGGAAAACCTAAAGAGATATTGCTCAATTATTCAGTCATTATCTTGGGAATTTTCGGCAGAAAATAGAGGAAGAAAATCGCAACAAATCCTGATCAAATTCGGCAGAATTCCTGTGCACGTCATCCAACGTCCACGGACTCTCCCGGACAGCTCACAATGAATCAGAGTTCGAGCCTTATATGGATAGAAAGCTACGGGAGTCTAGTTTCCAACCCAACTGGAATCACCTAATATCTATTTTCTAGAGAAAGATATTCTATAATCTTCACTCGAAGGTCAAATCTGCCAGCAAGATAAGTTTGAGAAAAACTAGGTTTTGTGAACCCTAGTTGCTGCCACCCTTTTGCCTCTATATATTGGACGATTTTTACACAGAAAAATATCTCTCTTCTCACTCTCAAGCAAGGCCGAAACTCTACCAAAATAATCCCACAAAAATCCTATAGAGAAAATTGCTTTAGCCGACTCCATCTCACCTTCACCAAGCTTGCCGATTGCAAGTGTTCTTCATCATCAAGTCATCCTTTGCCGATTCCTCTCAAGGTTTTGTTTAAAGTGTGATTTACTCATCTCTCATAGTTTGTAATTTTCTGTATAAATTCAATACTTTGTCTATGAAGATTGAGTGGATGGTTGTATTTTGTTTTGGTTTTATGTATTTAATATTGGATTTCCGAAACTTTGTTATATGTTTTGGTTTTCTTCATATTTTATTTCGTGAACAGTAATTTTGATTTTATGGAATTGTGATTTAGGGCAGTAATTTCGTATGAATATATACTTGTATAGATTTGATTAATTTTCATGAGTTCGTGCATCACAAATTGTGTACTTGAGGGCTGACTTTGTGGCTTCTCCTTGGGTACCGATTTTATATACCAAAATAATTTAGATTGCATCATACACGAAGTTGTTGTGATTTAGGTTGTTTAAATAGGGCGGATATAACCTTGAAAATTTACATGTTCAAATATGATGAGTGACGTCATTACATGTTTGCATGTCTCCGATTCGGCTTACTGTGCTTATGTGCTTCTTGTGTTTAATTTCTACACGAAGTGTCTTTAAACCGATTAGTACCATGTTTAGAATTATACACAAAGTTAATTCTAAATACTTGTGAAGTCTTAACGATTAGATGAACCACGAAGGGCTCTAATTAGAATTGGAATCGAATCTGTCTAAGTGTTTGTATGAAGAACTTGCTGCCGTATGTCATGATTGTGTGTTTTCGAAATTGCTGAGTTGTTACTTGTGCCAAGTTTTGTGTGTGGAGATGATGATCAAATGTATATAGTAATTTAGGATTTAAATTCAGTAATTTTCAGTAGGTTTTAGAATCAAATATCAAACCCCCAATATGATTTTGTAATGCTTTATGTAATTAAACGCCCTTGATTTCTCCAGACTGAACGATCCCTATTTGTCCTATACTAACGATGACACAAGAGGGTAATATTTGTATGAAGTTATTTTGCAGGTACAATGTGCTTGGATAATAGCTCCATCAACTACAGATTCCAGATTCTACTAGTATGAGATTGGTGTTAACATGATTTACATTAATAACTGAAGGGGATAAATAAGAACACTATGATGGATAGTATCAAAGGACAAAGCCTAGTGATATACTTACTGCTACTGCTAGCCTCTAAACCCTAAACACTATTCTCAATATGCAACATTTTGCCTAGGGTTGGTTCAAGTGGTAAGGAAAACGGGTTGGAACTTTAAAAGATTATCAGCTTGATGTTATCTGTTTAGAATAATGTCAGATGAACCACATTTTGTCATCCCACCTAGAGTCTACTTTATGTGTTAGCCTATGTGGCTTGTACATGGTATGTCACCACCCAATCAAAGTATTTCATTACATGACGTAATTGTACCACATAAGCTGCCACATAAGGTGGGTTCTAGGTGGGATGCTAAAACGTGGTTCACCTAGCATTGTTATATGGAGAGTCATAGTGTAGGGAGGTAAACGTTCCTAAATTTTTACATGGATGATTACGTCTCATCTATTTGAGAGTTTACTGTTTGGAAGATTTGACGTACCAATGTCATCTAAAGTTTCGTAATAACGTTTTCGTGTGATAAGTTTTATGAAAATATGGTTGACAGTTTCGATCAAACATCGAACGTTCACGAAACGAGTTGATTTATCTACTCTACTCATATTTAACTATAACGATCACATCAGATGGTCAAAATTTTCATTTTATGAATTTAGTCATGTCATTATAATGATAACATGCTTACTAATGTGGTATAATTTGATTAGTCGATTATATTCAAGTGTAAAACTTTTCGAAACAACTATATAAAAGAAGTCAAATTTTGAAAAACGCTAGGAAATAACATTTGATCATTTTGATGAAATACGGTGATGGTAAAAAAATCACTTAAATCCGACAAATGTAGAGCCTCGATCGATGCGGTCAACCTTATTTAAACTTATCCCTCTCTATGGGGAGCTATCGTGTGGGGCGGTAAACGTTTTCAAATTTTTACATGGCTGATTACGTCTCATCTATTTGAGAGTTTAATTTTTAGAAGAATCGACGACACAAGGTCATCTAAAGGTACGTAATAATGTTTTCGTGTGATAAGTTTTATGAAAATATGGTTGACCGATTCGATCGAGCATCGAACGGTCACGAAATGAGTTGATTTTCTACTCTACTCATATTTAACTATAACGATCACATCAAACGGTTAAAATTTTCATTTTGTAAATTTAGTCATTATAATGACAACATGCTTACAAATGCGAAATAACTTGATTAGTATATTATACTTAAGTGTACAACTTTTCGAAACAACTATATAAAATAAGTCAAATTTTGAAAAATGCTATGAAATAGAATTTGATCGTTATGATGAAATACGGTGATGGTAAAAAAAATCACTTAAATCCGACAAAGGTAGAGCCCCGATCGATGCAGTGAACCTTATTTAAACTTATCTCTCTCTATGGGGAGCCATAGTATCGGTAGGTAAACGTTCTAAAATTTTTACATGGTTGATTACGTCTCATCTATTTGAGAGTTTAATGTTTGGAAGAGTCGACGAAACAAGGTCATCTAAAGGTACGTAATAACGTTTTCGTGTGATAAGTTTTATGAAAATATGGTTGTAGTAGGAAAAAGAAATTAAAAAAATAACTAGCGACATCAAATAACACCGTAGCAAGAAAACAGTGTATTTACCCAGTTTCAGCTATGGCATAAGAAGTGTCGTCCTAAAAAATCAAGAACTTTGCCACGATAGGATCTCCCGTCACAAGATTTATTATTTATTGCCACGGTAAAAATATGTCGTCGCAAAGTTTAACATTCTACCACGGTGACACTTTGCCGTCGCAAAGTTCTTAATATTATACCACAGCGATACTATACCGTCGCATATTAAGCGACTGTAGTTATGTCATCGCAGCGCTGTTGCAAAACCTAGACTATTAGCGACGACAAAAGCTCGCCGCGGCGAATTTCAATGGCTAACTGAATTGTTTTTTGTAGTGTAAACACCCCGAGGCTATCTTATGTAACAACTACAAATGAATGAGACAACATATTATGTTCATTTAGTTGTCTCATAGCAATATTGTAACTTGACTAAAAGAGAGGGAAATAAGCACAATGAGAGGGAATTTTCCCTCTAAAACCAAAGTGTCCAAAACCTTCATCCAAAAAAAAAAAGTAAAAAAAAGAGAGGGAATTTTTCCCTCTAGAATTTCAACCCTAAACTCTAAGCACAAATACCAAAAACCTTAAACTCTAAATTTACACAACACATTTAAATATTAGTCTTGTATGATTATAGTCACACAATGTATCAAAATACTACTGTTGTATGAATACGGTCAATTAAATAAGCATAACTAGAGTTGACCCATGCGATCGAGGCTAAAAAGTTATCGAAAATGAGTGAGTTTCGTACTATATCCATATTTCACTATCCTGATCACATCGTATGGCCTGTTTTCTATATTTTTTGTTTATTTCATATAGTTAGTTTAGAAAGATACACACTTATGTATAATCTAACAAACAAGTTATATGACATTAGTAGGCATAACCTTAATTCAAACGAGCAACTTGACTAAACTCGATAAAACAAACATTTGACCGTTGAATGTGATCACCGTATTGAAATAAGGTCATGGTACAAAATTCTTGAATTTTTTATAACGTTTGGGTCTTGATCGTATGGATCAATCATAAATCGACAATATTTATCTAAAAGAAAAACGTCTTTAACTACATTCACGTACCTTATTTTTTCAATGCGTCAACTCTCACACTCTCACAAAGATAGGGTGTATGAGATCATACAATGAGTTAGCTCTCCATAAGGAAGCATAAACATAGATACATTTTTGCTTTATATTCATATAACGGTATTAGGAAAAATCTATTGGGTCATTAAACACTGAGGCTATCTTACACAAAACTTGTTGATTTTTGGGAATGTGAGTGCCAAATTGAGGAAATACTTTGATCATCCTAAAACATGAGAGTTGTATTTCTAAAACAGTGAAATAAAAACTGTTATGTGTCTGTTTTTCTCTCATAATTTCACACATCAGTTTTTTCGTAACTGTGTTGTTAGATTAAAAATCTATATACTATCTTCTCCAAAGGTTTATGGTTACGGACAATGTAAGCACCAAATCGAGGAAACGATCGGCATAACCCTATATGAAAGATTTATAACACAACAGATAATGAAAAACTATTGTGTGAACCTCTGAAGACATACGTTCACACAACGTATTTTGTATTTTCTGTTGTATGATTACAACCTATATTTCAGTAATCTTATGAGGGGAGGTTGCCGCCTTTTTTAATATGATACGCACAACAAATATGGTTAAAACCGTTGTGCAGTTTTTCTGTAAAATCAACTTTCAAATTTTTTATGGGGTCACACAACGAACTGCTCTTAAAAACTGTTATGTGATTCACTTTCTCTTATCACACAACGTTTCACCGTAAAACCGTTGACTGTGTAGTGTTATCTGATGCACTTATTGGTATAGTGGATGAAAGACTAATACTTGTTCCAATTTCAAATACACAAAGCTTATGTTCTCCTAAATTTCATAAACCAAGCATATGAAATCGGGGTCTCGGTTACATACAGTCTTGACGTCCTGGTCATAAAGTATCGGTGGCCCATTCAAAAGCCTAACTTCTTTAGACTGAACTTAACCTCGGTCCAACGGCTTCGGAGGCTACAACAACAAAATCCAACAAGAAATAACAGAAAAGTGAACAACACTACTCAACGAAAACGAAGACAATGTTCTGATGCTATATTAGTTTAGAGTTTGACTACTATAGTTTGAATTCATCGTTATAGAGACATATATAGCTTTCATATTAGGTTAAATTTTGTAAAACTTAAGGCAAGAAGTTGAAGCAACACCGAGAAAGGTATATGGCTCCATAGTTCCCAGCTTTTTCAGAGTGAAGAAACAATAGTCTAGGCCAAACAGTTGCTCGCAGTTAAGCAAAATAACAACACACAACATCCCTCATTTGTTTTAGTTCTAGAAAAAAGATACAGGCCAACGATTTTTCTCTATCTTTTTCTTCCAATCAGACTTGTCTCCTCCTCGATCTTTCCCAATTGGAATTCAACAATATACATGTAACCATGAGTAGTGTAAATGTAACAGCTCAGCCCATATATTTAAGATATTTTTCGTTTTGTTGTTGGGTTCCGAACCCAAAACGCGTCTTTATGTATAGAGCTAACACTGCATATATAAGTACAACATCCACTCTCCTCGAGGTGATGTGGGATGCGTGACCTGCCTATCTGCTAGCTTCTCTAGCCAGGTCAGGATCATCACAATGGGTTGGGATATCAAAAACAAAACTGTGAGGGAGGGACCCAAATCGGACAATATCTTAAGTGTTTGGACTGGACTGTTACAAGAAAAATTTCAAACTATAAAACAATAACAAAGATGGATTTTGGAACAAAATTATTCCCACTATCATCATCAGGGATTTTTTTTTTTTAATAGAATCAACGACGGTATCCTCAAATGTTTTTTAGGCCAGAGACTAATCCGTGCTGAGAGATCTTGTCAGAACGCTTCCTCCCCCTAGCCACCAAAAATAAATTAGAATTTAACTCCAATTAGCGTCGGCGGGATTCGAACCTGGGTATGAGGGATTATCACACTAAAAGTCTTATGACCACCTGTGGTGGTTTATGATCATCAGGGATGGATCCTTCTCAAAGCTTAATTCCACCAAAGAGCTTCCATCTAGAGAAGACAACACCAGACGGAGGTCAGGACTCAGGACTCTTTCTTGTAAATAGAAGTGGGGAAAGGACTACTAGAGCCATGAAGATGATCCAGAAAACAATAGTAATAACTAATAAGAGCATTGAAAAACTACTCATTTCTATCATTTAGAAGATTTCATGAGAAGGGTTTCAGGTAAGGTCATGATTTAGATGATTTCATGAGACACTCAGGTGAGGCCAACAAAATATACAACTTATGGAGGTAATCATTTTCTCCATAGAAGTCCCACATAATGAAAGCATTGAACATGTGTCATCTGTATCCTATTCCCAAGCACATTTCAGCACCCATAAAAGGCTTAAGAATTCAAGTGGATTAATTGCCACCTCACTTGGAAACTCTTAATGCTTTTGCAATCAATGATTTACAAAATCGTAAGCTTTTGGAAAAGTGTAATAGATGAGTGAATGAATATCAACCAAACTCTTTTATATTTAAGAGTTTCAGCAGATGCAATGATCACCATGAATAAACCTGCCATTTCTTGAGACACAAGAGAGAGAGAGAGAGAAATACAGAAATGGAAGAAGATACATGATGTTTTCAGAAACAACAATTTGCTTATAGGAGTGTATTAGAGCTTATGTGGAACCCTGCAGTATCTTCTAGGAGCTTATTAAAATCCTCAGTCTCTTCCTTAAGACCCTGCTTGATTTTTTCATAAGGCGCCCTTCTCTCTCCCAGTGAATACTATTAGAAGTAAACTCTAGTCTTGCTTTCTCATTTCCAATTCAGAAAAAAAAAAAAAAAAAAAAAAAAACTGGAAAATGCCAGAAGAATTAAGCGAGGGACCGAATTGCAAGATGTGCCTCAATAACTACATGTGTGAGTGAACACAGAGTCCGGCCCGAGCTCCAAGCTCTATCCTATTCTCAAGATGCAACATTTTGCCTAGGGTTGGTTCAAGTGGCAAGAAAACCGGCTTGGAACTTTAAAAGGTTATCAGTTTGATGCTATCTGTTTAACAGCACTCTGATACATCTATCTGAAATAATTCCTATAAACCAAGAATTATTAAATTATTAATTATAAGCTTAATATTTATGCATCTGTTACTGTTTCAATCATAAATTTACGCACTTATTATTCTAGATCCAGCCAATTAAAGGCAGAAGTAGCGCTACTACTATTTTTCTCCTTTTTGCTGGGACTAAAATCTAGCTAGAAAAGATCAACAGCTTCCAACAAAAATATATAGAAAAGGCATCGAGGGAATGAGTCCCACTGTTGAGGCTGGATAGAGAGCTATCAGTATTAACAGCAAAACAGCTAATAAAGGGAGTAGCCATGAAGGAAGCAACCCGCTCTGGTAGCAAGTTGTGTAGTGTGTACTATTGGTAGGGTAGATGTACATTAGACTGGAGTTATACCCACATGATCATTAAAATTCACCTTCCCTTTCAGAAATATTGTTCAATATAATCATTTTGCACATCCGGATTTACAAACGACAAAAACAGCTTTTGGGATTTAAAGTCCACATTTAACAAGTAACAATGAGTTTTACAATCAGAGGAGGGGTCAGCTATCATGGCAGCCTCACATATCTACAAGGTAGGTAGTAGAGCAAGGGCTAAGCTGCAGTTTACTGAGGTTATAAGCTACCAACTGTATTATTCAGTATTCACCAAACTTAGGATGAGAAAGTGATGGATGAATTGAAAATCTCATTTGTATAACTAACAAACATGTTAATCAAAGCTAGAGCATCTCTTCATTGACCAATGCCAAAAGGATCAGATCATGCACAAGACTAGTTATTGATATGAATGATATCTATTGAAGTTTTGCATACAGTTATTAGAGGTACCCTGATAATATTTACAGCTGCTTTAGAATGACTGCTCCAATGTATTAAAGCTGCATTGTGTTGAATTGTGGTTTAGGAAGTTTTTTACCTCGAAGACCTGCCTGCACCAATATATGTGGCCAGAGATCAGATAGAACCATCTACACCAAGTAACATCACTAGGAACAACCTATTTTCAACAAAGGAAAAGAGATAAATGAAATACAGAAGGAAATAAAGGCAATAGAACAACAACAAAGCCAAGAGAGAAAGGAAAACAGAAGACTGTGTTAAAACTGAGAGAAACAACTAATGATTCTTGTATCATTTCAAGGCTGAAAAAAGGTTTGAACTTTATAAATCTAAATCATGAATCTTAAGTAGCTATACTGGACATGCAACTTTGACTAAGAGCCGGAATACCAATTCCTAACATCAGGAAGCAATCAGTCATTGTAGGTAGAAGCTTGACTGGTAGTTTTGAGCAATATATTGTAATAGTGTAACAAATTCCAAAAGCAAGTACCATCAGATTTGATCTGTTTGCAATTGTAATCTGACAACAAGCACT
This sequence comes from Potentilla sterilis, assembly GCA_963682095.1. Lineage (NCBI taxonomy): Eukaryota > Viridiplantae > Streptophyta > Magnoliopsida > Rosales > Rosaceae > Potentilla > Potentilla sterilis. The sequence goes on along the minus strand of OY821762.1, from coordinate 22,361,355 downwards.
CCATTAGAGTAAGTTGAAGCTTGCCAATACGATTGAAGATAGCATTTGTAATATACAAAGCAAGCAGAAAATGACAAAAACAATTAGCGACTTAGCATCACTTTGTTTTGTGACTTTGTCATTTCTCTTTGCATGATTGATGAATTTAGACCTTGAATAAATCACAAATATGATTTTGCAGTGGAAATTATTCACACTATGATCTTTGCCAGAAAGAGAAGAAGCAACCAAAATCATCAGGGATCACTCCTTCTCAGACCTTAAGTGTACCATCTAGAGAAGACATCATCAAACGCAAAGGGTCAGGACTCTGGACTCCATTAAAAATTAAAGTGGAGGAGGGACAACCAGTGCCATGATTAAGATGATCCAGGAAACGAATAGCACCTTAAAATTTTCATGAGAAGGGTTTCAAGTAAGCCCAACAAAACATGGAATTCATGGAGGTATTAATTTTCTCCATAAAAGTCCTGCATCACATAGTAAGAGCATTGAAAATCTTGTCACCTGTATCCTTTTCTCGAGCACTTATGAGCAGCCAGAATGGATATATTTTGCAGTAAATATTTTCAGAGACAAAAGATAAAGCTTTTCCAACTCTGGAACAGTCCAATCTCCAGTAGGATTCATATCCGAAACTTTGATTTATATAGTTACCGGATTTGGTCGGAAAGTAAAAAGGCAGCGATCAGCGCATGCACAACAACTCTCGGAATGGTATGAAAGTAATGCAAGGATATTTCCATCCTGCAATTGTGGTTGTAGGACTTCCTAGCTCATTTTATGTTTATTTTATGTTTCTTTAAGGCAATTCATCGAACACATCCCGTTTATTTTCCTTCAGGTCTAACTTTAGGACAGATGGAAATTAATGTCACTCAAATTCAAACCCTTAATGTATGTCTTGCGTGCAACATAATTGACTTGAAGACCTAAGTTTGCTTCTAGAAGAGGAAATGATATAGTCAGAGTATGGCCTGGACTTAAGCAGCTGACTTCATGTTGTAAGTTGCTCTTCTAGGGATTCTTGACTTTTCAGTTGACAACGAAATGGTATGCTAGTAAAGTGAAAATAATTTTCGGAAAATAATGCCTAGTATGACCTGCTTTGTAGTTTTTTTTTTCCTCCTTAATAAACTTCTGCAACACCTATTACATAAGGAAGCGTGGAAGAAGAAAAAGCACTGTTGGAGTTGAATGCAAAGCTCTTGCTCGATAGAGTGGTAATGAGCGAGATGCTACGGTTGAAAGGATCGATCATATCATACAGTTTGGTTTTCTCAGTGATGATGTCTCAGTTGTTTTATGTTGCACCCTTGAGGGGACGTAGCTAGTTAACTTATTTCTTCTTTACCACCATTGATTTTGTCATGAACCACCCTTCTCTCTCCCAGTGAATCTAGCAAGACTGCGTCGAAGTCACAAAAAGGACTGAAATTGCCAGAAGAATTAAAACTACATGGACCAAATAGCAGGATGTGCCTCCATTTATTCATGTGTGAGTGAGCACAGAATCCGTGAGCTTAAAGCTCTATTCTATTCTCAAGATGCAACTTTGCCTAGGGTCAGTTCAAGTGGCAATGGGAAAAATGGCGTGGAACTTAAACAGGTCATCAGTTGGATGCTATCTGAGTAACAACACTTTAATGCATCCTTTGAAAGAGTTCCTGTAAACCCAAAATTACTGAATCATCATCTTAATATTCATGCATAGCTGAGGTCTGTTAGCGTTTCAAGCATAAGTATACACACCTATTATTCTGGGTCCAATCAATTAAAGGCTGAACTGCTGAAGTACTGCTATAACTATTTTTCTCCTTTTGCTGTGGGAGGTAGACCTAGCTAGAACAGATGAAAACCCTTCCGCCAAAAATGATAAATGCAATACAGAGGCCTAGAGGGAATGAGTCCCACTGTTGAGGCTGGGTAGAGCTATCAGTATTAAGAGCAAAACAGCTAATTAAGGAGTAGTCATGAAGGAAGGAACTAGCTCTGGTAGCAAGTAGTGAATTATTTGTGGGATAGATTTACATTAGACTGCACCTGTACCACATATTCATAAAAATCCCCCTTCCCTTTCACAAATATTGTTCAATACAATCACGTTGCACATTCAATACATCAGGCAACAGACAAAAACAGCTTTTGGGATTTAAAGTCCACATTTAACAACAGCTAAGAATGAGTTTTACAATGGGGGGGAGAAGGGGTCAACTTCCATGGCAGCCTCACATATCTACGAGGTAGGTAGTAGAGCAGAGCAAAGGCTAAGCTGCATTCTAGTGATGTTATAAGCTACCAACTGTACTAATCACCAAACTGAGGATAAGAAAGCGATGGATGAACCGAAAATCCCATTGTATATTTAACAGACATGTAAAACAAAGCTAGAGCATATCTTCATTGACCAATTCCAAAAGGATCAGATCATGCACAAGACTAGTCAAGTAGGCATTGATATCTATTGAATTCAGAGTAAGTGGCATACCATTTATTAGAGGTGTACCTGAAATGTTTACAGCTGCTTTAGGATGACTGCTTCAAAGTATTAAAACTGCATTGAAGTGAGGTGTGGTTTAGGAAGTTCTTTACCTCCACAACTGCCCTGGACCACAATCTGTGCATAGTATATGTAGCAAGAAATCATATAGAACCATCTACACCAAGTAACACCAGTAGGAACAGCCTATTTTCAACAAAGGGAAAAGGCAATAGAAGAACAACAAAGCAAAGAGAGCAAGGAAAACAGAAGACTGTCTTAAGACCGTGAGAACATAATCTAATGATTCTTGTATCATTTGAAGGCTGAGAAGAGTTTGAACTTTATAAATTTCTGACCTTCTTTGGGCAAATCATAGTTATTTCCAGCAATAACGCATGGGGGATAGCACAAATAATGTAAAATCGTGAATCTTAGTTATCAAGTAGCTATACTAGAAACCGCAGCATTGATAAAGAGTCGGAATACATAAAGCCTAACATCAGGAAGCAATCAGTTTTGATAGGTTGAAGACTGAATGTACGTGTTGAGCTATAGATTGTAATATTGCAGGCAGAAAATTCCAAGGTACTATCAGATTTGATATGTTTCTAATTGTAATCTGACAACAAGCACTCCATTTAGAGTAAGTTCAAGCTTGACAATACTATTAAATATAGCATTTGTAATATACAAAGCAAGCAGAAAATGCCAGGAACACTTAGCAATATAGCATCACTTTGTTCAGTCTTTTCACTTTGCATGATTGATGACTTAGAAGATAAGCAATTCAAATACAAAGATGAGAAATTTGCCAAAAAAAAAGATTACAAAGATGAGAAAGAAAAGGGCACCTCTCCTCGGAGACAGAAGAATGGCTTTTCCTGCAATTATGGATCTTAGTTTCTAACTTTAGATGGTTTGCCTAATGCCCATCATCATATGTTTATCTGGGGATTATGGCAGTGAGTCATTATCATACACCGTACTCAAGGATGAAGAACAAGAACTTGAGAAATGAATCACAGCTTTTTCAATCTGGATGACTTCATTTGGTATTATTAGTATTGGGTTTCAAAACACAATTACAACCCTCTGTCCTAATTCCTAAACTCCAAGATGGTAAGTGGTAGCATGGTTAAGGATCACAGAGAAAACACTACGAAACGATGAAACACAAAATCAAAAGTAGCAGCCAGTAGCCTGCTGAGAATTTTCATTATACAAAATAAATACCCAACAAAGAGGCAAAAGCAAAAAAATAGCAAGATGGACCAGTAAGGTCCATGCTTTGCACATCCTAATTTCTTCTTTACACATATATGGTTAAATACAAGACAAGGGTCATATCTCCTCCCTTACCCATTTTGCAATTCTGCAGACGCCCTTTCAAAATTGATCACCTTCATCAACAACATGCCCTTGCGGCGGTTCGACTTGCTCGGCAATAACTATCTTGACAATTCATGAATAATTCGCTTCATTCATTACTCTTTCCCAAAGAGTCCATCCCTTCTGTTCTGCTCCGCACAATGCCATGGAAGACCTCCCTCACCTGTCTTTCCAAAGGGTCCAAACCCTCCTTCAACCCCTCACAGAGCTCCGAAAGCTCCTGAACTCTCTGCCGGACCTCACCTTCTTTGTCTTCACTCAACGGAAACTGAACGGAATCAGCCAATTCGCTGATCACCCGGGAGCATTTCTCGATCTGATGAATCTCCTTCAACAAAGCACAGGCGTTCCTCCTGTCCCGCCGTTTCGACTCCTCCATGATCCTCTCGTGAAGCGAAAGCAGCGCCGCCGCCCACCCGAACGTCCTCGGAATGGTAAAGTGGACCTGCAGGCCGCGGTCCTGGCACGGAATCGCCGCCACCAGGGCCCACATTACGAACAGCAGCACCGAATTGACGGTGAACACAGCCGACGCCAGCCCGTTAGTAGCGGCGATTTCATTCGGCCGCGGTGGGCACAGGTTATTTCCAATCGACTGCAGCTGCCTCGCGGCCGACCACGACCGCGAGACGCTCCACGACAGCGATCGGAAATGGCCCACCGAACGGTTGTCCTTAGCCGGGGTGTTAGTCCGGCCAAAGGACCGGTTTCGGTGGGCCATAGTAGTGTTGTTGGAGCTATCCTTATCATCCAGCATTGCTATGGCCAAATCAATCAGGGCCTTTTTGGCCCGCTTGAACTGGCCTTCGCCGAGAGTCCGGTCCCGGTCAAGAGCGCAGAGAACAATTTCTAACAGCTTCTGCCACTGCCGCATCTGCTCAATTCCGTCGCGGATGGCATTACAGACGTCAAGGCCCTTGACGCTGCGCTCAAAGTAATCGGATAGAAGACGATCGACGGTGGGCTTGGAGAGGTGGGACTTGGGGGTGGAGAGGAGGAGGAGCTTGAACTGGTGGTGGATGCGGAGGAAGCCGTCGAGGAGGTCACGGAGCCATGAGAGGGACAGGAGGTCTTGGGAGGGAGAAGAGAGGTGTTGGAAGAAGTCGGAGACGTGGGTCTGGAAGGCGTCGAGGTCGAGGGCGGCGCCGCCGTCCATGACTGGGTTGACGAGGTTGTGGTGGTGGCGTTTGAGGCTGAAAACGGAGCGCCCGAATTGGTTGAAGTTGCCTTGGAATTCCGTCGCTGGCATTCTTCTCTCTTCTTCTCACATGAAAAATAGAGAGACTGGTGGTGAGAGAGTTTGGGTTATATGGAGGAAGAGAGAGAGAGAGGATTAAACGATTTTATTTTTAGTTACTCGGAATAGGAAAGTGAATTTTAACCGCGGTGGATTAACACGGACCGAACACGGTTGGGAAGTGAGGCGCTTTAGCTAAGAGTTGGGGAGGAGCGCGGAGGAGGATGAGGGGAGGCCACGTGGAGCGACGGAGTCTCGGATGCCACGTAGAATTGTGTTGGAGTCAGTCGCTTCTAGAAAGGCGAGAGAGAGAGGAGCGAGGGGGCCGAGGCACCGGGACAGTGATGACGTGTGTACGGTGGGTGGGTTTATTCGCCTGCTTAAGTGAATGTACGGAATTGCCCCTGAAGAATGAAACTGACATCAATTCCTGGCTCAAACAGACGTGGGACCCACTGGCACCAGTGGGTTGGAACTTCGACGTTTTTTGGGGTTCGCCTTCTGAAGCCGATTCCGTTGGTTGCAACACTTCATCACATCAGCTTCAACTTGTAGCTTCCAATTACTACGGTGTAATTAGAATTACTATGCTGTAATTAGACAAACTCTAAAGGTAATTAACGTATTTAATGTTTTAATTAGGAAATTTAACCACTTTATCCATAAAACATGAGTCTTTCTCTTCAAGTAATCAAATATACGAATGGCAATTCTAAAGATATTTAAAAACGGTTGCATAAGGAGAAATTACTTAATTAATAGAGAGAATTAGTGCCATAAATTCATTGGTTTAAGAAGTGGGTATTAAAGAGAGAAAAAACACAAAACAGAGAAAAATAATTCAAAATCTAAGAAAAAATTCATTTTATGCACAAATGTACTGTACATTTTGTGCTGAATTATTTCATTTATTCGATATTACTAACTCTAAGCATAGTAACTACAGCGGTTATATTCAAGCCCTATGGAATTCTTTGTTAGGACTGACATAGTAAGTTGTCAAAATGGAACTATTTTTTTCGATTACTTTAAAATATATATATATATATATATATAATTTTTGATAAGTAAAAATAATAATAATTGATCACGTGTGTGTTGGTTCCCATAGCCCAAGACCGGAGGAGAGGGAGTAGGAGCTGTTGATGAATCTGACCAGGTCTCCTGGTTGAACGATCCGATGGTCAGAACAAGGAGAAGATAAGAGAATGTAATAGTTTTCCAAATTTAAAGGAAAGCAAAGGGGACACCGCAAAATCCTAATAAATTCTCAACCATTATTCAATTGTGGAATCTCTCTAAGCAAACATTTATTTCTTTATCCGTCACAAATATCCTTATTTTTTAAATTTTTATTATAATCTTGGACATTGTGAAATTCTTTTTTTTTTTTTTTTCTTTTGGAAACTGATAATGTTGGGCTGAAGCTAGGCTGGCTCTTTGGCAAGCTTTGGATATTTCAAGGTGTTTTGTTTCTCCCTCCATTTTCTGTTGGATAGTGACAGTTGAAGTCAAACCCTCCAAAATAATATGATTCTAAATGACTTGCACATCATGATATGTTTAATTTACAAAACAATACGACATGGGCATCAATTTTATGCTCAATAATTAATTTACAGTAGAAATGTCTTTTTTTAATTCCTTTTTCCTTCAGTTTGTGTAGGTTTAGACTTTAGAGAGATCTCGGTCACATTCTCAAAAAATAAGTGGACTATGAGCTGATAAGTTGATAGTTTGCTATTGCTATTAGTGTTAAAATGGACTGAGGACAAGCTAAGAGGAGTCGTTAAATTTACTTCAACAACTATTTTGTTTAGTGGTATAATTGTTTAAATTATAGTAAGCGCACGTGTTTGACTTAAAGATAATAAGTAGTTTTGTGGCTCAAATAATTTATTAAAAATTATTTAATTGAAAATGACTCGACATTATCAATAAACAATGTAACATCTCATGTACTTATGAAGCGTTTATGTTACCCTACCCCAATGAACCAAAACAAAAGGTTATAGTTCTGACCATTTCGAGTAGAGTTCTAGAGTACAATTTAGCTCTCTCACAATTATCCTCTTAATTTATAAAAATCTACGTGTAAACGTAGAGAGGGAGATTGATTCCATGACATGCTAATGCAGACCTTAATTCTATATCCATCAATGACACACACACAAGCTGTGGACCAATTTTATTAAATTGCTCATCATCTCCCATGCCAACTTGTTGTCCTTGAAATCCCAATTTGCAATATGGCAGCCTCTGCAATCATAGATTGGTAGCACTATTATACTACTACGTGGGGCATGATGTGAAATCTTCATACTTGGCTCCTCTCACAAGTCTGCATCTCACAATAAACATGGGATGTGTGTCTCTCTATCTTAGCTATTAACCAATGAACCATTCATTCTTTTTTACCAACTGCTAACTAAGAAAAATGTGTATGAATCAATGTAGAAAGAAATAGGAGAATTGTACACATAAAAGATGAGATTTCTCTATCTCAACCGGAAACGACAAGCTCTTGTTTTAGGTTTCGACCACAATATTCATCATAGTAGTGATGATGTCTTGTACTAGGTTATGTATCATCGAGGCATCTGAAAAATCTCCCCAACACGACGTTAGATAGGCGTGTGATGAAGTCTTCTCAATAGGCTAGGACATTTTTTAGGTGGTAAAAAATATTCTCAATAGTAAAATAAGGTTCGACAAATTCTCACCTGCACAAAAGACTTAAAGTTGTGCATCGCCAACAGTAGAAGATCTTGCAGTGGTATCACCTTCATCACCTGGACCACCAATGACCTTCTTGGAGCCATCCTACGAGAGAACCAGCTTTCTCACCCTGAAGTTATGTTTTTTAGCTCGTTGAAGACCAGAGCCTCTCTTCATTTGAATTTTGCTTAGACTTGTTCCTAGACCCTAAAGGACAACCAGCTTTTCTCTATCGGAAAGGATGGGTTCTTAATGGGGGAGGCTAAGTTGTGTGAAGGAACGCAGCTCTAGAGGCTGCACCTGCCCCTTCACACCCACACCTTCATTCCTCCTATCCGCATATTGCAACTGTAAGGACGTCGGGCGCTTAGAACTCGAGAGCTGATCCGAAACTATATATGTCAAATCTATACTATTATTCCAAAATTGAAGTTTTTACATTTATATCCTTAAAATATTAAATAAATTGATGTATAAATCTAATGGTTGGGGATAAGAAAATAAAAATTAACTTTTATTTTTCACAAATTAATTATTCATCCACTTCTCCACACATGTGAGCAGTTTCTCTAGTATGCTTTACATGATGCAAGAGAGTTGGTTTGTAAATTACCTGTGGTGAATTTTTGCATGAGCTTTTAACCCACTCAAGTTTCATGACTATGCAGTTTAGATATGAAAAAAAAAATAGACGTATGAAAACATGAATGATATTATGATTATATATAAGATAGTGGAGAAAATTAACTTATATTTTTTCTTATATGTAATAACTTATCAATTCTAAGTTGTGGATGTTTTTTGATGGTCAGTGATCGAACTTTAAACTTCCATTGCAATACTGAAGAAATTAAGAAGGAGAAAGATGATTCTCATGTATATTTCTTCATGAAACAACTAAGATAAGACCCAACAATTTATACAAGAAATCTACCAACTACAACTACTAAACATGGTGCACCATGTTGCACCATGCTGAACAGAAACTCCAACTCCACACGCAACCCCCTAGCTGCACAGAGGAGCCACATGAGGAAAGAAGAGGAAAGAAGAGCAGAAGGAGGACTGGCGAGGACTAGGAACTCGCCATCCGCCAAAGGGCACACCCGCCGTCCGCTACGGGCACATCCGCGGGCACATCCGCCATCCGCGGGCACATCCGCGGGAACATCCGCCAAGGGCACATCCGCCATACAGCTAGCTAACTTCAACACTCCCCCTCAAGCGAAGGCTAAAGAGAAACGAGAGCCGAGCTTGACCAATAAGGCTTCAAACTGAGCTGAAGGGAGAAGTTTTGTAAAAACATCAGCAAGTTGCTCACTGGAGCGAATATAAGCAGTAGCAATGATCCCAGATTGGACTTGATTTCTGATAAAATGGCAATCAACTTCGATATGTTTTGTACGCTCATGGAAGACTGGATTAGCTGCAATATGCATAGCAGCTTGGTTGTCACAGTACAGGGTAATAGGAGAGGAACTCCGAATACCAAAATCTCCAAGAATGTTTTTCAGCCAAATGAGCTCACAGGCAGTGGATGCCATAGCTCGATACTCTGCTTCGGCACTTGATCGAGCTACAACGGTCTGCTTCTTGCTTTTCCAAGTCACAAGGTTGCCACCAACAAAGGTACAATATCCGGTGGTTGATTTCCTATCCAGCATGTTGCCTGCCCAATCTGAATCAGTATATCCTTCCAACTTAAAATGATTATGCTTGTGCATCACTATACCCCGGGTAATGGAACCCTTGAGATATCTAAGGATGCGTTTCACAAGCTGATGATGGTGTAAAGTTGGAGCATGCATAAACTGACTCAAGATACTTACAGCATAAGTGATATCAGGGCGAGTGATAGTCAGATAAATGAGCTTGCCTACTAATCTCTGATAAGCAGTGAGATTATGAAGAGGTTCACTATCAACATCAAACTTGTGATTACTTGGAAGAGGGGTTTTAGCAGGCTTGCAGGCAGACATGTCTTCCTCTTTCAACAGATCAATCACATATTTCCTCTGTGTCAGGAAGAGGCCTTTTTTAGACTGGTCCATTTCAATTCCGAGAAAGTATCTAAGGGGACCAAGATCCGTGATGGGAAACGAGGACTGAAGAGTAGCCTTAATGGCTTGAATTTCATCAGCATTATCCCCAGTAATAATAAGGTCATCAACATAAACAAGAATCACCAACTTACCAACCAGACCACTTCTAATGAACAAAGAGGAATCACCAGAGCTTCTTTTGAAACCAGCCTGAAGGATGACAGAGCTGAGTTTGGAATACCATGCCCTTGGTGACTGTTTGAGACCATAAATAGCCTTGTGCAGCTTGCAGACCAATCCAGGCTCATTTTCTTGATGATGACCAGGAGGTATCCTCATAAACACATCTTCTTCCAGATCCCCATGAAGAAATGCATTTTTTACATCCATTTGATGAAGGGACCAACCAGAATTGATGGCAATTGACAAGAGAACCCTCACTGTGTTCATCTTTGCTACAGGAGCAAATGTCTCCTTATAATCCACTCCAAATGTCTGAGTGAATCCGCGAGCTACAAGGCGAGCTTTGCATCGTTCCACTTCACCATTGGAATGAAATTTTACTTTATAGACCCATCTAGCCCCAACAATTTTATGCCCTTTAGGAGCCTGCACAATACTCCAAGTCTTGTTGTCATTCAAGGCTTGTAGTTCATCAACCATAGCTTGTCTCCACACGGCAGATTTACTGGCTTCTGCATAATTTCTTGGCTCTGTTACAAGACTGATCTTGGTTATGAAGGCACAATACGCTGATGAAGCATGAGATGGGATCACAATATTCCCAATTGAATGTTTGGACTTATGAAGTTCAAAACCTTTCAATTTTTCAGGCAGTTTCCTAGTCCGACTAGGATTTCGTCTTGGAACAGGCAAAAATGAACTTCCAGTATCGATTTGACTTGGAGCAATACCATCATTATCAGCCGCCTCATTAGTCTCTAAGTCATCATCTGTCGCTAGAGAAAAATCAAGAGAAGGAGAAGGATACTGAACAGCGGACCCCTCTGCAGACTCCCCTGCAAGTCTCTCTTCAGGAACATTTGCAGGTGTCTCTGCAAGAATTTCTGTATGTTCATTTGCAGATCTAGAAGTTGGAATTTCAGCAATGTTATATGATGATTCTGTTGCAGCCTCTGCTCCCGGTTCAAATGCAGGAACATATACGGAGCTATCAAATAACTCCCCCTGCAGATCACACTCATGGCTTTGAAAAAAGAAATTTGTCTCATCAAATCGAACATCTCGAGAGACAATAATCTTCTTTGAAATTGGATCATAGCATTTGTAGCCTTTCTGTGATGATGAGTAACCCAGAAAGGCACACTTCAAAGCTCTGGGATCAAGCTTGTCTCTGTGAGTAGACTGAATGTGAACAAAACAGGTGCAACCAAACACCCTCAAATGATCAATGGTAATATCTCTCTTCATCAAAACAGAATATGGAGACTTAAAATCAAGAACTCTTGATGGCAATCGATTGATTAAATAGGCTGCAGTTTGAATAGCATTTGACCAAAATCTCTTGGGAACATTTGCCTGAATCATAATTGCCCGAGTTTTTTCCAGAAGATCTCTATTCTTCCTCTCAGATACACCATTTTGTTGTGGTGTACCAACACAACTAGTCTGATGTAAAATGCCATTGGCACATAGATACTCAGTCATGACTTTAGAGGTATATTCTGTCCCATTATCTGATCTTAACATGCATATGCTTGAAGAGAAATGGTTTTTAACCAGATTATGAAAATCCTCAAAGCACTTCTTTACCTCATATTTATGTTTCAAGAGGTAAACAAATGTGGTTCTAGAAAAATCATCAATGAATGTGACATAATATTTATAACCATCAAAAGATTTCATTTTTGCAGGTCCCCATACATCAGAGTGAATCAGTTCAAACTCCCTAGAGGCTCTAGAACATGAGTTTGGAAAAGGTAATCTAGTAGATTTAGATTTGTGACAAGTTTCACAATCTGAAACTGATTTACATAGATTTGGGAATAAATGAGACAAAACATGAGTTGAAGCATGGGCAAGACGCATGTGCCACAACTGCTGTCGAGTAGAAGACGTCGACTCAGCAAGAAAACTCTTTGCAAAAGTTGAGGAAGTGGAAATATAGTACAATCCATTCAAGTAAAATCCCTCACCAATCTTCCTCATTGTCACTCGATCCTGAAAAATGACATTGGTTTTTGAGAATAAAACCAGACAATCTAAGCAATGAGTTAATCTCCCAACAGATAAGAGCTTGAAAGGAAAAGATGGCACATACATAACACTTGACTGTTTATGATCAGAAAATAAAGTCATTTTTCCCTTTCCTAAAATAGGCACTCTATTCCCATTGGCAACCGAAACAAAGGAGGGGATTTTTAAAAGAGAAAGATGATTTAGACAAGATGAATCATGAGTCATATGATCAGAAGCTCCTGAATCAACAATCCAAAAATCATGATTCTTACTAAGATCAAGAGCCGTTGAGATTGCACAGATGATACCTGGAATTTCATCCCTAGAAGCCAATTTTCCATCCGCCAGATATCCAGCAAATTTGCCTAGCATTGCAGTAGCAACTTCTGGATTAGCATTACCTTGCTTCTGCTGCAAGAAGACTGCAAACTCATTTATGAGAGTTATAGGGTTAGCAGCGAAGCTCATCATTGCCTCTGAGCAGTCTCCCTCAGCTATATTAGCTCTAGCAGTAGGATTCATTCTTATCTTCCCCTTCTGTCCCCTTTCATTATTGAATTTTGGCTTTAGTTCAGGGTGCAAAATCCAACATGTTTTCTCCTCATGGCCTATACCTGATCTACCAATTGAAATGCAATAAGAACACTTGAGATCTGGTCTCCTTCCTTTATAAGGCCTGACAGTTGCATTAGCATTTGAGCTTGAACTAGAACTAGCAAAGGCTCTAGCTTCATTGTTGTGATCAACCACTGAAACATCAGCTCTCATCACTTTTCTCCTAGTTTCCTCTCGATGTATAGTAGTACAAACAGTTTGGAAAGCGGGAAGAGGAGATTGCATAAGAAGATGGCTTTTCACATCATCATATTCAGGGCTAAGATTAGCAAGCAATAAGAAAATCTGATCTTCTTCAGCTCTTTTCAACAAAACCTTTCTATCAGTAGAAAAAGGACGATACTGATCTATCTCATTCCACATAGTTTTCAACTGGCCAAGGTATTCAACAAAAGTAGAGTTACCTTGCTGCAGATCAGCCATTTCCTTTTTGAGTTCAAAAATCCGTGCAGCATTGTTTAAATCGCCATACAGATCGTTGATTTCTTTCCACAGTTGGAGGGAATTTTCAGCATAGCCAAAGATCTCACGCATCTTTGGTTCCATGGAATTTAATATCCATGTCATGAGAAGCTGATCCTGAGCAAACCAAGCAGCATACTCCTTTGCAGAGGTTGATGGAATGGAGACTGAGTCATCAATGGCGCTGAGCAGCCTTTTACCTCCAAGTGCACGCTTGACCTCTCTGGACCAAGAGAGATAGTTGTGCTCGTTGAGGAGAATAGGAACAAGTCGAAGGTTGGTGTTGGAGTCATTTACTCCAGCCGCATATGATGCAGAACTTGAAGCATCTTCAATATCGCCACCACCAGTCATATTATGAAGGACTGGTGCAACAAGCAATTAGTGTAAAGATGAAAGAAGGAATGAAGTGCAGAAGCAGGTCCTAATCTGAACCTTGCTCTGATACCATGAAGAAATTAAGAAGGAGAAAGATGATTCTCATGTATATTTCTTCATGAAACAACTAAGATAAGACCCAACAATTTATACAAGAAATCTACCAACTACAACTACCAACTACAACTACTAAACATGGTGCACCATGTTGCACCATGCTGAACAGAAACTCCAACTCCACACGCAACCCCCTAGCTGCACAGAGGAGCCACATGAGGAAAGAAGAGGAAAGAAGAGCAGAAGGAGGACTGGCGAGGACTAGGAACTCGCCATCCGCCAAAGGGCACACCCGCCGTCCGCTACGGGCACATCCGCGGGCACATCCGCCATCCGCGGGCACATCCGCGGGAACATCCGCCAAGGGCACATCCGCCATACAGCTAGCTAACTTCAACAAATACACATCGGGACTTTTTGTTTATTTGACAATGGCATAGCTAGAGATTCACAATGAAATTAGTTTTGGGAGTCTTGAGTATCCCCTTGCTCCTCGGTCCATATTTCTTAATTTGTTCTCTATAATTCACGATAAAATTAAGTTTATTTAAGAAATATGGTCAATTGATTATTAAAAAAACCTATCTTACCATAGTGTGATACACTGATATCAATTCAAGTATCTAAAGCTTTTCGTTCTCAGTTACACTGATAAAAGTGTTGAACAAAAATTAGATGCTTAATATTCAATAGAGCAATGACACAGATGACACAATAGTCGTTGGGGTAAATTTTGATCACTAAAAATGAGCACTCCTACTCCTAGAACGACATCTACATTAGTGACAGCTTTGGCGACTGAGTGGAATCCTGGTTCTTACATAGTTCATTCCTATAGCTTCAGCTTAGATCGAAATATTAAGGTTAGCCATCCACCATATGAACCAGACACCAAACAAAGTGCAAGAAAAAAATGCTTCAAAACTGAAAACTAAAAGCCAGAAGCTACCCACCACCTCAAAGTAGAGAATTTTTTTTTGTTGGCTTAATTAATAATTTTCTTGAACTACAATGTACTCTTGTATTCTCGTTTAAAATATGGTTAGATGACATTCTCAAAAAAAAAAATATTAAAAGATTGATGGAGGAATTTAGGCACATGTTAAGCAAGTGAAAAAAAAAAAAGAACATAGATAACTTGCAACTTCATGCGTTCATACTACTTAGTGACGTTCCAGAGTCTAAGATCGATTCCAATGGAAATTATAGAATTGGTCTTTGGATAATTTGGGATTTAATTCACTTGATATGTGGGTGCGGAAGGGAGAGAGGGACGTGTCTGCTACTGTCGCTCAATAACAAACCGAGTCAAATTTATATACATATGATTGAAGCAGTCTTCTTCAACTCTTGCTGTTGCTGTTGGCTTTGCTAAAGGAAGAATCAGTCTCTATTGGTATGACAATGTACACTTGTTCCTCTTGTTTTCTTTTAGAATACTTGGTGATGCAATTCCACTTGAATAATTTGCTGATGACATCATTCATTACTCATCTATTTAGAAAAATATACATGACTTCATAGAGGATTAGGTCAATTGATTATAAAAAAGAGCCTAATGTCGCTAAACCAAAAATACTAGGACGAGTTTGGGACTGAGCTTCATGCTGAGAGTTATGGCAAACTATTGGATGCATTTGTTGTAAATGTGCCTAGGACTTGCAATGATAGAGCACAACAAATACTTGTGTTGAAAAATGATTAGTCGAATTCACTCATATACAAAACTGTCCATTACATTGTACCAATAAGAGAATATCCATTACAACTTCAGACTTATCCAAGGACCAAGGACTGCCATTTGTGATACAACTGTCATTTGTTTTGGAGGATGCTCTAGCTTTTATTTGTCATTCTTTGAATGTTTCGAGTTGCTTACATGGAGACAATACGCATCTTTGGGATAGTTTAGGCTCAAGTTGTTCTAGGGGAGGCTCATATGCTCTGCTTATAGCCTCGTTCTTTGTCTTGTAATGGAAAGAAAAAAAATACATCTTAAATCTATCCACAGCCTCGAGAAACAAAATAGCATATCTCATTTGAAATTATTCAATTTGGAGGTTTTTTTTCCTTTTTTCCCTTTTTTTTTTTTTTTGCCAGACAACAGCACAGTCAACTCGCCATACTATATAACAATCAACCAAGCCAGGTATCTTGACCCTTGACTTCTTCTAATCAAGGTCCCAAGACTTCAGAGTCAGGATCTTAGCCACTATCCAACACCTCTTTAACTAGTCAAACAAATAAAAACCCAAATCTTACTGCCCAAGTAGCTCCAACCTTGTAGATATGTTTTACCCCTACTAATACAGAAGTTATGAATCTACATCTTACTTCAAGAAAGAATCCAGATATTAGCACAGGAAGACCCATATTTATCTCTGCTGATAAGTCATATGATGCTCCTTGGGTCAAGAACCAAGTAGTAATACCATAAGACTAAGAATATCAATCAAATCTGTTAAAACTATTATTATGTCAAACTATTATGGAAAACTGCGTAGTGGTAGAATTTATCTTACATAGATGAGAGATGCTTGAACAAGCTCTAGGGAAATTCAGTAGCGAAACATTTCTACATGGTTGTTTCCTCCTCTTTAGATACAACATCGGCCACAAAGATGCTACCCGAATCACACCATCCACCAACAACATCCCTGGTCTGGCACTGCAATAACATAACATGAAGAAGTTAGTGATTTGCTCCGGCAATTATGTACTGTCAATTTTGTCAAGATGTCACTGTATAAAATAGAAGAGCACCTACTTTGATGTAGAGACCTAGGTAAATTTAAAGAACTCTCTTGGTTTTCCAAGGTCAAAAGACTTCAATTTCAATAATTCGCACTTTGCTCCATGCTTTTACAGACTTCAAATACAATGTAGATTCTCTCTCTTGTGAAACTCAAATCTGATATCCAACAATGAGTGTCTAGATTCGAATAACAGAAATAAAAATAACAAGGATGACTGTAACTTGCAAGTAGAAACCAATTCCATCGAAATTGATTTGTTTGATTAGACCACATACAATGTTCAAACATATATATAACATAATTAACAAAGCTTTTTGTCATTTGATTGTAAGGACAATAATAGACAAAGAGAAAGAAGCATATAAAAATTTATAGACGAAAGTGATACCTTGCTAAAACCAAGCCAATTCGAATCTCCTCTAAAGGAAAATACCTTGCTGTTCTCTTTCCAGTCTCCACAGAAGACCTGCAGACATGGCCATAAGGTGATGGAGAATCCCAAGTAACAAGTCGAGAAAAATAAAAGGTGTCTAATGAGCATAATGGTAAATCACCACAACAAGAGAGCCTACGTAACATCAGTCATGCTTCTATTTAAAATCAAAAACATTTGCTAAAAACCAAACAAAACTTTGAAGAGCAATCAAACTGCACAGAGCAGATTAAGTTTTATGGGAATCTGGGGCTTACTGTTGATTTCCTACCATATCTGTAACTTTTATTATTACAACATGATAATTTATTTATAACTACAGAATCTGCCACGAGGCATGACAACGTTGAGCATGGACAAGCAATTGCATGAGGTCATTTTGACACGACCAATATTATGCAGACTCTTGAATTTGTAGGGGAGATACACTTTCCCCTAGGCAGCCTCTTGAACTTACTGTAACTAGTGGGAGCAATTATAAACGCATTACCTTGTTATCAATCTTATGCTACAAACCTCTAATTGCTCCACCCTTTGATTTGTTCAACCCTATTCCACTGCAATTACCAGTACTAACTTTTCTGCAACAGCTTGATCCTAAATTGCCGACCTTGACAAATACTGTCCAAAAAGGCCACTGTGAAACTAATGTGATGTGTCTCCAAGCTAACGTTAATATGTGCTTCTGATACGTGTACAACACATGCTGATTAGGTAATAAGAATGTAAAAGGTTCAGTTATGACAGCAAGAGGGTAAAATATGCTGTTGTCCTCAAGGTTGCGATTCTCATAGATTTGCTGCAATTTTTTCCCAAGCATAATAACTTAGGTTTCCTTTCCCATTAAATGGACAGATTTTCTATCTCTTACTGACAAGATCTAGTCAATTTTCTAGACAATGGTTCAATAAATATATAACATAAATGTATACTAAACTGAGCTAGAAAACCAGAACCAATGCTGCAGGATAACCAACTTCATTGAGGTCGATTCAGGAAGGTAGGCAAGCTGATGGTATATTCAAATCCTCAAGAATAAACGATATAGCCTCTATTACTTAGATAGATGTCTGGACGGTATTAAAAAAAAAAATACTGGCTTATGTTGATTCACTTTATAATATAGTAATATGAGACCAGCAGGTTGGAATTTAGTTATGTTCAGAACAAAGTACGACAGAAAGTTTTCCTCTGAAAATAATTTAACCTCCCCGTATGGCCGTATCAAGTGGGTTATTATGAGAAGAAACTTGCCTGAATAATGAAGTTACCATTAAAAGAAGTAATAAAGAGAAAAAGGACATTATTGTCATGACTTTACAAATTAAAGAATGAGACGGGTAATCACCTCATAATCAACCCCTTGTATATAGATATGGTTGGAGTCAATTGAAGAGAATGCAAGCCCAGTTATCTGCACAGAAAAAAAAAATTCGGTAGGTTAAACAAAACCAATGGTAGTTCACTAAATTTAAGCATGTTAGCAACTACTAACTTTGTTTTGACCATTTTATGAGACACTTCGCCGTGAAATAGTGATTGTTTTAGGTCTGGATAGTGATTACATCAATTTCAAAAATGAGACTGCCAGATAACATGGTAGAAGCATGAGGTGGTAGTCAAAGATCTGTTGTAAGGTCTATAGGCAAAGTCACTAATGAAATTTACAGATGAAGAATTAGTTTTCGAGAGCTCCACACATCCAATCATTATCAACTTCAAAACTGATGGGAAAATGACATAAGATAGGCAGCAGGTGCTTTCGCAAAACTGATGGGAAAATGACATAAGATAGCTCAAACAAACCCAATATCTGTTGCAAGAATCAACTTTTTTATTTTTTTACTGCAAAATCAATTTTTTTTCAGGTTGCACCTAGAGGCTTCATAGGAACAATTTGGCAGGTGAATGGCTGGGTTCTGAGATAATTTTTCTTGTTGTTTCATAAGGATCATTTTCTGTGGCAGACAACAAAAACTGAGTCTTAATTTCTGTAGTTGCAAGCCAAATATTGAAACGTCAATGCACATTAACTAACAAGATACTGAAACGTATCGTCATTCAAAGACAGTAAGAAGAATGAATCAGTTTAAAGTTATGATGATGATAATTTAAAATATGCTTCAAATCTTTCTAAGGCAGTATAAGAGTTTCTGCGGAGGAAGTATATAACTGAAAAACAGAGCATAAAACAAAGACAAATGATTGAGTTTTAACAATAACCTCATATTTTGAGCAGTGCACCCATCTTGATAGTGTTGCCCATCTGCATCAATTATCAGACACTAGGTTTAGTCAAATTAAACAAAACAATAAATTAACAAGTTTCCTCAACTTCTGAATACCAAATGGAGCCAAAGAATATAATTAAATCCTAAAGATCGAAGTATAAATTCATTTCATATCTTAAACATAACTAAAGAGAATCACAGACTAACAAAAGTGACCTGGACATGATTACTAAACCAAGTGATACCAACCTGCGAGGATCATAGATTGTCACTGTACGATCAGCTCCACCGACTGCAATGTTCCCAGTCGAGGAACTGCAAACAGTGTAGAAGTCATCACCAAGGGATCCACATATTCGTTGTACACAGCCACCATTTTCTTTCATTCTCAAGTCCCATATACTCAGCTGCAGTTAGTCCACATACAAAGCAGATTAAGCATATAATTGAAGAATACAGTTTGCAATAGTATACGATAAAGTGGGCTCAACCTGGCAACCTTCAGTAACAGCTAATATAGAACTTTCATTTCCATAACGTGAACTTTGCATGAAGCTCAGTGATGTTGGATACAAGAGTCTGTAAGATTGCAACATTAGCATCAGCAAAGGCATGAGAAAGGTAGTCTCACAGTATCACATATATGTAGTGCAAAACAACTTTACTGAAAGCTCAATAAAAATCTTAGGTGACACATATAGGTATTCTCGATGGTAGTTTCTGCAGAATAATTGTCTCAATACATCTTCAGAGAATCAGAACATTGAGGATAAGAGCAAACGAGATAACAAATGCACAAGGAAGCATATTAAACCATCACAGTGATCACAGTGAAGTGTGTAGCCAACTTTAACCTCTAAATAATTTATCACTAAAGAAGCATTATGCAGTAAGAAAGACACCATTAATATTTGGTCTTAGATTATATCAAAACAGTACTGATCATATATATACCATTAGCATATCAAACTAGATTAAAACAAATGGACATACTGCATTTTGTCAAAACTGAATCGTTCATGTTTATGATAGGAAATCACACTTTTGAATGCCTTGACGATTATCAAATTGGCTGAAATTTTGCAGACATGATCTATATATGAGTACCTTTAGACTAGACAGTGGAGATGTAAAAATTCAATCGAAAAGTTGGTCAAAATATCAAATCCGCACCAAGAGGTCCTTAGCTGAGAAAGTTCCTATATATATATATATGCTGCGATTTATTGATTAGTTCGTATTGTATTATGCTGAACAAAATCGTCTAAAATATATAATCAACGCACCAATTTGTTGTGAGATTGTATGCCTTACAATGAAGTTTTGAACTGCCTCATAAAATGACATTTGCAATTTTCAAGTGATTTGTTTAAATCTTCCAGATTTTGACTATTACAGATTAAAGTAAAGCAAATGAAATTCAAATTTTATATAATGATGGGTAATTTCCTCATGGAATAACAAATGAATTTTCAGGCACCACATATTAAATGTGACACTTACGTACATAATGTCCTAACGTGGATATCCTGGTCATAAACATCAACGGTTTTGCAAAAGCTACGTGCAACAGCTGCCTGCAATATAACACCATAAGTGTGACACAGATAACTGTAGGAAAAAGTAACTGGAGAACAAATCATCATCTCTCGACCTTTACTGAATTAAATTCTCAGAATGACGGAACAGAAGGAAGCATTTAATCATAATTAATACAGGAATGACATCTCCACACCACTAATAAACATACCTTTTTTCTTGTTTTATGTACTATGTAATATTCTACTACTATTAAAGTCTTCATTTTATTTCTCTTGTATACCCAACTTCTATGATTAATAGTGGGCACTTGGGCCTACAATTTCAAATCTTTTCTATTTCTTTAATTACTGTAGCATTAAAAAGTTTACACTGGTTTGGGACTTCGTATGTACCTCGAAGAGCTTACTGATGGTGGAAGTCTGAAAAAAAAAAAGTTTTATTGACGTGAAAGAAACATAAAAAAAACCCTCCTGACAAATAACTAATTTGCAGTATACTTTTAAAATTATGGTTTTATTTGAGTAGAAAATACTCAAAAAAAAAAACTGAAGTACATGGTTTTTAATTGATAGTGCATGTCAAACAACCAAACAAAAAAAAAACTACACTGCTCCAAGCTATGCTTTCCAAAGTTTTATCTATTTTTTGGTAGGAAACGAACTTTCATCAGAATGAACATGGGGAAACTTTAGAACTCTACAGCTACCTTGTTACCTAAACCAAAAATATCCAAAGAAACACTACAGCACTGCAATGAAAAGAAACTCGCAAGAAAATATAAATGCCCAACAGGAGCCTCAGAAATAGACTTTAACCCACACAAAAATAAAAACACTTCATAACTTGTTTCCTAAAAAATCTCCGTGATCAAAAATTTTAAAAAATTCAAATTCTCCTCTGCATCCACCACCAGCCAAACATTGCAACCACATCCCATTTCCCAGCACCGTAACCCTTCCATCCTCCTCCAAAGATTTATTTAACTGAATAAGAAAAATGTGGCTTGCTCCAGTGGACTTGGCTTTCCCTACACAATCTTTCAACAGAGTTGCAACAAGTGATCCGAGCTTTTAGCACCTTGTTTACATATCATGTACCAGGGCCGAGAGAGACACCAAGAAAGCAGTCCCTTTTGAACCATAAAACAATCCTCCATCCTTCCATGAACTACAATCGGGATAACACTCAAAACTTTGTAGGCACTTTGGCCTTCTAGTTGCACGAGAGTGACCAAAAAGAGAAAGAAAAGCCAAAAATTTGACTGAACAAGACTTAATAGAGAATTGAAATTTGACTGAACAAGACTAAATAGAGAATTATATGAAAACTCCAATCTCGACAGTGCTTTAATCTGTTAATAGCAACCAACAAAACACTGCTAAAGCAGCCACAACCCTGTGAGCTCCCCCCTCTCTTCCAACTCAATTGAACTCAATGGACAAGGTGGATCTGCCCGCAAGTTTGCAGTATGGCTCTCATGGAAATGAAATATTAATTGTAAGGCAGTGAAACAATACAGAAAACTGTTTCGCCAAAGGTTCAATGTACCAGGTACTACACATATTAATTGGGACTTGATGACAGATATATGATATCTGATATAGATCAATTGCTGGATGAGAGGAAATATAGTTTTCTAGTTTTCTTAAGCTTGGAAAGCTAGCTGAATTCAAGCATCCCCTTTTCTAATTTTCTTAACAATACCAAAAACTTCTGCTCCAAAACAAACGCCAAGAAATCTCCTTCTACATTGGCATCGTCTTTTAATTTGAAATATATCGTGAAAGCTAATCCTTCATTCTTTTTTGTAATTTCCTCCAACCTCAGTGACAATTAAAATCTAATGTAAATGCCTCTCTTTATAAATGCCTTTGATCTTGTGAAATAGTACTTTCCAGGACTTCCCTAAATCTTGTGCAAGCTTCAAATTAAGCTGATAGGCCTATAAAACTCCCACTTCTGTAACTTCCTAATATTTTGGGATTGAGAAAACTCATTGGTAACATTATTAGTTATAAATTCCTGTAAAACTCCCCATACATCAAATTGCTCTCAAGATGTCCCATTTGTGCTGAACCCTAAACAGAACACTGCTGATACATTGCCAAGGGGTCCCAACAGTGATTTACACATTATCCCATTCTGTTCAAAAAGTCACAAGCAACCTATTAACACAATTGCAGGAATTGAAATGCTACTCGAGCCTTGACAGTTGAACCGTAAATTTGCAGCCTCACTTTAATGGTTAGTTAAAAAAGCCATGACAAGTGGGTGTGAATTTTTTATAGTACTCATTAAGCATGGAACACTGACCTATTGATGTTATAATTTCCCAAATCTGTCCAAATTCTGTATTATCAGCTGATTTTCTCACAGGTGAACCAGAATGCAAAAAGCAGAGAGGTGTGAAAAGGAAAAGCACATCATACCATAGACAATTGTATTGGATTGAAGCAAAGACCAGCCCATCCACTCTCTCCAATGCCACAATCTCGAGGCAGTACTGAATAGGTAAGCTTCTCCACATCTGAAAATTATGTAGGTTACCTAAACAATTAGAAAGCAAGAACAAAACAGAGCAGAAGGGTGATATACTCAAACTTCAAACATTCTCTCTTAAATTCTTGACTTACATGCTAAAGTGATGGATCAAATATTTCTAATGATTAAATGGGTAGAAAATCCAATGCATTTGGCAAAGCATGCTCGCTTACTAATAGCAGTCCACAGCACTCCATGGACCATTGAAAATTGTGCACACAAGCCCTCTTGCACATGCTCCAGGTTTGCATGACAGTCAAGCTCAAGATAAAACAACTAAGTTGGCAGATATTCATTTCTTTTTTATTTGGCTAAAATATTAGGTGTTTATGCCTGTCTATGGGAAAGAGATTAGATACTTTTTCCCTGAAAAATATAGTTACTAAACCATAGTACTTATGGTTTTATATTGCCAGTTCTTTCATAGTTAATATTAAAAAAATAATAATAATAAAGGAAATGAACCAGAGTTGTTCAAGAGTAGTCTAGTGTAGTTAAGAGTCTTGATGATGCCTATTCCATTAAGATTCGAGGGCACAAAACAAAAAATGCTTTCGTTTCCTTTTTCTGCTGGAAAATAAATAATTTTTTTTTATCACAGTGACTAAATTAATAATAACAGTGGACAAGTGCATACATCAAAGAGAAACACACAGCTTAGACCAGAATTCTACACCAAATACTATTAGTGAACTGCAGACAAGCAAATCAAAGATCATATGCTTAGATTACTGCTCTCCAGTCAAGCAATATATTATATATGCTACAACTTCTGATCTGCTGCAACAGAAGCCCAAAAAGCTGCCAAATGCTTCATTCTAACCCAAAGCTCTTCAATTCCCGCACCTCTATAGTCTTCAGAATCCTCCTACTTCTTTTCATGCAAAGTTTTCAATTACAACTAATACACTGCAGGCCATGAGTTAGGGTGGTCTTCTTCTACTTCAGTCTTATTCCAATTTGCAGAACCCCACAACACCCTCAATATAAATAGAACTGTACACTATAAACTCACCCAGAAACTTGACTTTAAGTTGATAGCGCAGTATTCTGAAGATATATTTTTTAGTTACTGCTAAAGTAACTGCAAGTTCCTCGGTACAATTTTAGAGTAGTCTGCTGTAAGCATCTCAGTGGGGTTTAGGTGAAGGGGTAGGCTAAGAATACTTTGAAATGGGGTAAGGTTATTTTTTAAGCTCCATGGGCTACTGTCTTGGTACATGTCAGACTGTAGTCATTCTAATATTTTGTTCGACAGGAAGATAGATAGATGAAGTCTAAGATTTTGCTGTTGTTTCCACCCTTTCTGGATTTTTTGCCCTCTTTAATTGTATTCTTTTTTGTGAAAATAAAAAAAAAGTTAAAAAATTGATATAATAATAATAATAATATCAATGATAAAGAAGGGTTGAAGAATATCAACTAAAAAGGTTGTCTTCTAAAAGGCAGCCCAGAAAATTAACAGAGATTACAAGAAAGATGAAGAACTGATGCGTGTGGAACTGTCGATCATCTTTCAAAGTTCGCACCAGACACGCTATCAGACAGTTGATTAATTCGGCATTGTCCTTTTTCTTTGTAAAAAGAAAATCCAGAAAGAAAGAAACAAGAAAACTAGATTAGCACCCAATAACCTCTACAGTTTTCATGATAGAAAAAGCCTGTATCCTAAAAATGCAACAATTGAAGGCAAACATCTATTTAAGTATGACTCAGGATAATTCAACTCCCTGGAAACATTTGAAGAAAGGCCATTAATGTAATCTTCCTTTCTATTTATTCACACGAACTCAGCAAAGTCTTACTACATTATCCCGAAAATGGATAGCAGAAAAAGAAAAAATTATAACAAAACTAAAAGCATTCTTTACCTTTACCATTAGTGTCTAGTTTAGATACAATAAGGTGACCATAAGAATCCACAGTTCCCAACATTGAATAGCCAGTGCCTGCATTTTGTATCCAAGCAATAAGCTTTCTGTCAATATGACAGATAATGGACCACAAGTAAATTACATACAAATCTAAAACCATTTTGAATGCATGTATTTTTCTAAGAAATCTGTTACATTATTTGAAATGTGATAGAGAGCCTCTAAGAATTCTTCTGCATTGAAAGACTTTTGTGAATTGTGATAATACATGTTGTGGACTCTGTCATTGGAATTTGATGACACACCACTAAAACATAGCTCAACAAAAAAACTGTTCCTAGTCTTTCTTCAACTGAGATGAGAAGAAAGTACAGAATGCTCCTTCAACTTGGTGGTTTAACGTTTACTCAATTTCTCTCATTCAATCTTACTTGAACAAATACGTCTTCCTATCAATTCCCATCTATATTCAGGCCATGGTACAATTCACTTCTATCTTCCACCAATCCTCTATCCCCTCAAACATACTTTGGAATGTACCATGCATCCTCCGTGCTCTCTACTATATAAAACGTAAACAAGCCCTAGGGCCCAATATTTGACAACGATAGTATGGAAAACAAAAAAACATATCTAAAGGTTAGCCATAAACAAGTCCAGAATACACTCACTCTCAGTCTCAACAAGCACCATACTCTGAATTTCTGAACGATGTGGGCATCGATTAACCATAAGTGAGTTCATAGCCTTCAAGAAATCAGAGCAATGATGAGAACAGGAATCAACAGAGAATGTACTGGTGGTAAACAGACATGATTCATTTCATTACATCACATACCTCCCTGTGTACCGGAATCAGAAGGCTATCTTTTCCTTCACTGACCAGAGAATCGTCCAACGCAACCTTCAGTTTTAAACCAAACACTTAGACCATAAACACCAGCAGAGTATATCACGTTTACATTCTAATTTTGACAAACGCTTGAGATATATCTATTCTAGTTTTCTAAACTACAATTGTGTTTCTGCATTGTGGAAAGTTCTAACCATTGCCATAAAGCAAACATTTCGCACTCGAAAATCGCTAATCTGATTCACACATCCTTTCGATTATCAAAAATCTCGGCGAATCGAAGACCAGAATAAATCACTTAGACCTGGTCATCAGTATAAACACTTGATTCAAATAATAAACACTTGATCAATTAATCAATTAAAGATGAGCTGAGATGCAATCCAAGCTCAACATAACAAACATCAATGTCGCACAATCGATTTGAATACGAAAGAAATTGGGGATAGATGTACCTGTTGCTTGTAGATTTGGCAACCGGAGGCGATGTAGACCCAGCAAGAAGAGCCTTCCTCGGTGACCTGGAATTTAACAGAATCGAGCATCAGACGAAGCAAAAGCGTTAGGGTTAGGGTTTGGGGAAGAGGTGGAGAGTAGAAGGGAATTTACATGGAGAGCGAGGCGAGTGGATTGGAGGTTAGCCGGAGAAGGATGGTCAATGAGAGAAGGCGGCACCGTTACTTTAGTCAGACTCTTGGCTTTCAACATCGCAATCTCTCTTCTTCTGGAAATTGCAAAACGGTTTGAGTGCGCGGGAATTGGAATAACGGCTACAACAATCTCTGGGTTTTAGGCTCTGAGGTTATACAGCGGGTTGGGTGCTACTGCTAGCTATGAGGTTTTAGTATTTTTTAGGGTAAATTCATCTGTATATCCAATTCGACACTTTATTTCAAAAACAACAGTTTGTTACTTAAAATTAAGTTGTATGTGACATTTTAGTTATTATGTTGACTTCTTTATTAAATGTACCAAAGAAGTCAACATAAGTACCAAAGTGTCACATAAAATTTAACTTTATGGACTAAACCGTCATTTTTGAAATATTGGGTCCTAAAGTGTCCAATTAGTCATACGTCAGGTACAATAGGAGGAATTTACTCCATTTTTTAACGGGTGTAAGTCGGTTTTTTTTTTCTTTTTACTTTGTTGGTTTCTTTTTCGGTTTATTTTAAATAATCGGGGATTTTTAATTTGTGATCTCATTTTACACTTCACATTAGATATAAGTAGGAATAAATTATGCAAATTCTTACAACAAAAGAAAAAATTGTACGTTTGAGGTCGACAAGCTCCCCATGAAGGTCAAAAATAAAGTTTAGACTAAAATTCATGTGCAAAAATTGTTTCGTTTCTTAAAACCACGTGATTTTTATTGTTCTCAATCGAATATGCTCTTGGTTAGCCTATTTTTATTTTGAGTTTTACTTCGTGGTGAGTCATTTTGTTTAAAATTCGCTTCATTATATATTTGACATCTTTCATTGAAAAAAGGAAGAAAAAAAAACGTGAAGTAGTTTATATGTAATTAGTTTATACTGAGAACAAAGATATATATATATATATATATATATATATATATATATATATATATATATATATATACATAGCTAGGTTACTATGATTTTAGATTATTCATAACTTCTATATGTCATAACCTTGCAGGGTTTCTTAAGCCACAATCCACTTCAATAAAATTAAGACAGATTCATGCGGTGAGTATGATAGTAGGCTACATGGTTCCTGCCACTGCCTTCACCGACCTTTGTTCCAGCTAGAATAGGCATGCGAAATGCAAAATTCATATGTAATAATGAACAGGATGGTGTGTTATAGTTGATGTGAGTATGATTGATATATTCAGTGTTCGAAATTAATGACTCAAACTGCAGTGAATATAACTAATGTTTTAAGATCACGTACGATTGACAATAGGAAATTAGAAACAGTTTATATGCCTTAATTAGCGTTTAATTTTTATTAAACAGTACATATATAAACCTATCCTATGTGAAGGAAACGCTTGATTAAAAGAAATTTACATACCTTCAAACAAAATCAGTAGTAGAAATGTCCAAACAACATTTAACCAGCCGCTTGTACTGTATTCCTTGTGATATGGAGCATCAAGTCGTGTTTATGATGGAACTTACTTGAAACGCAGCTATCGGGCTGAGAGGTTACATGGGATCTTTCAAGCCATCCTTTAGATGCTACAGTTCCAAAAAGTATCTATGAAGGTGTAAGCAAGACAACGTCAATTGAATCAATCCAGTAGACACTTAAGTGTAATTGACTAATCTTTTAGGGCATATCCTATATATGGATAGTAAAGAAATGACAGTACGTCAGCAATGGAGTAATTAATTAACTAGAAGGCATGCAAGAAGGGAAGAAATCCCTATTTATTCAGAGAACATAATTAGATGATTTGTTTTACTATTTACTGTAAGTATATATGATTAGATTGACATTGTACAGCAAGTTAATTGGTTCTTCAATCCTAACCTCACCTAGCAGGCAGGCACACACAACACCAACAGGGTTTAAGCCGATATATCAAAAGATAAAACCCCCAGGTTTTGTTCTATCAACAAGCTTTATAATACCGAATGGCAGCGCAAGAAAAACTCAATTTTAGTTACCATATAGCTAGATTAGGCATGCAAAATGTAATAATGATCGAAGAGGATGGTGTGTTATAGGTGCTGGAAACTGATGACTCAATCAGTGCCTTTAATATCATAGTCGACAATATATAGGATATTCACAGCAGTATGAAAAACATGCCTGTACATACATAAACCTACAGTTGGTGAATATTGTGATGTAAACGCTTGATAAAAAGACATCTGCGTACGTACATACCTTTGAAACAAAATAATCAGTCGTAGAAATTATGAAACAGGGAATATATGCTTGTGAGTACAGATTAAGTAAATGAAAGGGCTTATAGGGAGAGATGGAGTTACAGAACAAAGCAACCACCCAAATGGCCCCAAGAAAGTTCAATTCCTCACCCAGCTTACAGAGAATGGGGAATAGGAAAATTCGAAAGTGAAGACAAGAATAGATAAGCTACTCATCAATAAATAGCATACTATTCGACCTCCAAGATGGGAACAGCTGTATGAAGTTTGGTAAAATGGCAGGAGCAGGCAAATCTATCCTATCTATTGGTTCAGTACAATAAGGTTCTCCTTCATCGGAGAGCATCTTGCTGGAGACTCGTATTTGGTTATATATAATCATAATCAAAAGAAAACATGAGCTTCTTCGCACAGCCATCTTCCAAGTCCAAAACTAAAACCTTGTTATAGAGGCCAGGGAAAGCATAAACACGATCGGAGCAGCGTGGTCGGAGTTTAGCCCATGGCCTCTCAGGGTGAGCCACGTCAAAGCAGAGGACCTTGACTTTTGGCATCTTCCCCATTATCGGAATAGTGGGGCTTTGAAATCATGTAGATGAATGAAGGGCTTTGAAATCATCCCAATCAGGCATAATCGCAAGCCTGGGGAGAACCATTCAGGCCCGTCTTCGGGGTCGACTAATAATACGTCAAAAGCCGGATCTCCAGAGTAATGAACAGAGAGAGCATATAGCTTACCGTTGATCTCCGGCAGCCAAGGACGAGGTCTATCGTTTCCCAATTCCGGGTTCACACATGAGGGTTTAGTAGTGCTACTTGTGCTGCTGATGAAGCTAGGGTTGGGTCAATTCGTTAGTGTCCAAAACATAGGTTGATATCGGGAGCTCTCTCTTTCTCCCACCGGACCCAAAACCTTGGCGCGGAGCAGAAAAATTCTAGAGGCATACACACCAAAACTCATTTGGCCGGGAACCTTATCGCCGTGTAGAAAAGCAACTTGGTGTAGCAATTTGGAAGAAAGCATGAGGATCGATGTATCGAAAAACGGAACAAGTCGGCCAATCGGATGGCCAGGACACGGTATCCGATTTCTGTTATACAGCCTCTTGTTATTATCCTCTTGCTTTTGCTTTTCCAGCATCTTTTTCACCCTCGCCCGATACCTTGCTGCTCCACCCACCATCGATCCTTCCCAAACCCTAACCCTAGATAGTAACTTCTATATTTATAGAATGGAGTAAATTATGCTTACTACTATGTACTTTTGGGGTTTCATCATTTCAGTCTTTGAATTTTTTAATTTATTCAAATAAGTCATCTTGGTCGCCTGCTTACTACCATGTACTTTTGGGGTTTGCAATATAACAATTGTTGGAGGAAACATTAAGGGAGACTTTTGTTTATCAATTACAGTGAGGGGAACTTTGTTCCTTTAATATGAGAATGGGGGAAACTTCATGTAATTTCATAAAGAGCGGGAAGTTTTCTCAAAAACAGATGCACTTGTCAAATCAACAAATTGACGCAGACACTTGACGGATTGGTAACAATTTGATGAGATTGGAAAGTATGAGGAATTTTTGATTAAATTAGAAATTCAAAAACTGAACTAATGAAACCCCAAAAATATATGTAGTAAGCAGAATTTAGTCCTTATACTTATAGAATTATAGGTCCTAGGACCTATGGCTTGCTTAAAAGGGAATGAAGGAAACAAATGGAAGTATATATGGAACAAAAGGATTGAATATAATTTCTTTTAAGAAATTGAATATTATATCTCATTAATCTATAAGATAATGTATATGTAGTATCCCACTAATATGGCATTCATCTCAAAAGGGAATAGAGAAAATAAAACCCTACATACAGTATAATGAGGTGACTACTAGAGGTATCTCCACCAGTTGTTTGAAGCATGTCTATTCTGAATTATGATAAAATTAAACATGTCAATGAGGACACTTTCAGGGACGTACTTTGTCGTTCAATTTGGAACTTGATAACATATTCCTAAAGCATTATTCAACGAAAAAATATTCCTAGCTAATCTTCCTTCAACTAAGATGTGAAGTAATGAATGCCCCTTCAATTTGCATGTTTCCGTAGCATCTTTCCCTTCAAGTTAACATTTCTCAGCATATCATTCTTACAATCTTACTTGAACTAATATTTATTCCAACAATGAATTAATTGGAGGGACGATCCACTTCTATTTCACCACCCAAGCTAAGAACTTCACATTCATATTTCGATGTCGTTAAATATGTCATTCAGTCAAAGGGAAGGGAGAAAAGAAAACCCTAAATATAATGAGGAGACTAGAGGCGTCTGGGTCAGTTGTGCGTTTGAAGCATTTTATGATAGCTAGCAAGGTTGAGCAATCAAGCCAACACCACCCAAGAGGCTAGAAATAAGTGATCCCATAGATAAGGCTCTTCAGCATGATCGTAATATATCCATTACCATGACAGTGATGATGATCCAGCAGTGAAGACGGAAGAACACGTGAAGAAGAAATAGGTAGAAGCATTTCAATTGATCCATTTATCTGACTCCAATAAGCTGACAGAAAAGAATGATATGTATTATGTACATTATATCTCCCGTCAGCTAACACTTTGGGTGTCCAGATGAGCATCAACCTATAATCCTATATATATAGAGACTTTATATTGAGTGAGTTAAAATTAGGGCAGGGCGTTTGGGCCGGAAGGACCGAAAGTCCGGCCCGAAAAAGCCCAAAACGGGCCGAGTCTAAAAATTTTAAGGACCGGCCCGATGAAAGACCGGTCTGATATTGTTAAATCGGTCCGAGTTCGGGTCTGATTTATTTTTGCCCGAAAGCCCAACCCGGCCCGATATTTTAATATATAAAAATAATAAAATAATAAAAAAAACCTAAAACCTAAAACCTGCTCAATCATCGTTCTGCTCCGCCTCCTCCAACTCTGCTCGATCAGCTCCTCTCCAAGGCCTCTTCGGGCTCGATCAGTTCCTCGTCCTCGCCTCCTCCAACTCTTCAAGACCTCTTCGGTGGAGTAGTACTCTGCTCAATAGCTCCTCCTCACCTCCTCCTTCAATCGGAATGAGGCGGATCCCAAACGCATCAGCCCCTCCTCGATTAACACCGGGTGCACCTCCTTGAGGCCATCGACACCCAGCTCTCGACTCCTTCCTCCATGACCTCGTCCAGTCCCGCGGCGCCTCCCTCAAATCTGGTCGCGTCACCCTCCTTGAGATCCCCCCTTGGCCCAGCCTCCCCCCGCCCCGTCTCGCCTCACTGGGCTC
Source organism: Potentilla sterilis (assembly GCA_963682095.1). Taxonomy (NCBI): domain Eukaryota; kingdom Viridiplantae; phylum Streptophyta; class Magnoliopsida; order Rosales; family Rosaceae; genus Potentilla; species Potentilla sterilis. The sequence continues at coordinate 22,329,385 of OY821762.1, read as the reverse complement.
AGTTTTTGGGCCCGAAAAAAGCCCGAACCCGGCCCGAACGGATTTTGGTCGGTCCCCAAATCTCAGAAAGCAGCCCGAACCGGCCCGAGCTAGAAATTTCGGGCTTTGGGTCGGGTTCACGAAAATTTCGGCCCTACCCGGCCCGTGCCCAGCCCTAGTTAAAATTATCGTAATGCAAGAATTAAAAAAATAAAGCCATGAGTACGTGAGCTAATGCTCATGCGTTACTTGATCTCTCTGCAAGAAATCAAAGAATTACAGAGCTAGGTTGAAAGAAATTTCAAGAAAGGTATATGAAAGGTGACTAAATAATATGTTTCGTTGACCCTAGTATAGTAAAGAAATAGCAATCAGCAATGGACACTACTGGAAATCAGGTCTGAAGCGACCAATATTGAAACGGGAAAATCAAAGTTCGTCGCCTCAACACATTGTGGCGACTAATATTAGATTGGTCGCTTCAGAAAACGAGAGCGACGACTTTTGATCAATAGTCGTCGCTCACATCTTATTGAAGCGACGAATATTAGTTTGTTGTCGCCTCCCAATAATGTTTTGTAAACTGTAGCGACGAAAATTCAAAGTTCGTCGCCGACGTAAAATTCAAGCGACGGAATTTATAACTTTCGTCAATATTCGTCGCTGACTTGTTATACGAAGCGACAAGTTTTGAGCAATAGTCGTCGCTTCATGTTTTGAAATCTGGTCAACCATATTTTCATAGTTTGGAGAGTTGTAGATTTGGCATTTGGTGTCCGATTGACGATTGTAATACATTTTCGGAAAGAAAACGACGCCAGGAGTCAAACTCGTAGCTTTGGGACGATGTGTGGGCTTTTTCGGGCTTTCGAGTTCGTTTAGGCCTTTAAAACGGCAGTTTTATATGTTTTAAATAAGGTTGACCGCATCGATCGAGGCTCTAACTTTGTCGGATTTAAGTGATTTTTTTACCATAACCGTATTTCATCATAACGATCAAATATTATTTCACAGTGTTTTTCAAAATTTTACTTCTTTTATATATTTGCTTCGAAAAGTTGTACACTTGAGTATAATCTTATAATCAAGTTATACCATATTAGTAAGCATGTTATCGTTATAATGGCTAAATTCACAAAATGAAAATTTTGACCGTCTGATGTGATCGTTATAGTTAAATATGAGTAGAATATAAAAATCAGCTCGTTTCGTAAACGTTCGACGCTCGATCGAAACGGTCAACCATATTTTCATAAAACTTATCACACGAAAACTCTATTACGTACCTTTAGATGACCTTGTTTCGTCGACTCTTCCAAACATTAAATTCTCAAATAGATGAGACGTAATCAGCCATGTAAAAATTTGGTAACTTTTACCTCCCGATACTATGGTTCCCCATAGAGAGAAATAAGTTTAAATAAGGTTGACCGCGTCGATCAGGGCTCTAACTTTGTCGGATTTAAGTGATTTTTTTACCATAACCGTATTTCATCATAACAATCAAATATTATTTCACAGTGTTTTTCAAAATTTTACTTCTTTTATATAGTTGCTTAAAAAAGTTATACATTTGAGTATAATCTCATAAAAAATTTATAATCTTTTAAATATTATTGAAGCGACGGATTTGGTATTACTTCGTCGCTTTAGTATAATCAATAAAAATTTTATAATCTTTTAAATATTATTAAAACGACGGATTTTGTATTACTTCGTCGCTTCACTTTTATATATTATTGAAGCGACGGATATTGTATTACTTCGTCGCTTCAGTGTAGAATCCGCTCCACATGCTGAGAACCAATTAAAACACATTGCGCGGATCGACCCTATGAACCGACAGATTTTCCAGATCTAACGGCCATAATTCACTCCCCTTTTATATAAATTCTTCCCCCTCTCCTCCTTCCTCTTCACTCCCTCTCCTCCTCTGCCGTCGCCTCCTCCGCCGCCTCCCTCCCTCTCCTCCTCCCTCTCCTCCTCACCGTCGCCATCCTCTTCACTCCCTCTCCTCCTCTTCCCCCTCTCCTCCCTCCCTCCCTCTCCTCCACCGCCTCCCTCCCCCTCCTCCTCGTCGTCGCCGTCGCCTCCTCCACCGCCTCCCTCCCTCCCTCTCCTCCTCCCCAACCCCGCGCCGGCCGGCCACTGCTGCAGACCTCACTCCCACCGCTTTCAAGACGGACGAGCAGTGCAAGAACCGAATCGACACGCTGAAGAAGAAGTACAAGCTCGAAAAGTCTAAGCCCTTCCCCTCCACCTGGATCTTCTACGACACCATCGACTCCCTCATCGGCGTGCCTCCTTCCTCCGCCTCAAACCCCGCCGTTTTGAACCGACCCCCGTTTTGGACAAAAACTGGACATAAAAACAAAATTAAACTAAATCGGCGGGAAATTTTTTTAAAACGAAAATGGAGACATGAAGCGACGAATATTGATATTCGTCGCATGAAATTTATCATCCCATACACTCTAGCGATGACTTTTGAACCAAACTTCGTCCCCTCAAATTGTAAGCGACCACCCAAAATTCGTCTCCTAGAATTGGAAGCGACGACCCAAAATTCGTCGCCTCGAATGTGAGGAGACGACCCAAACTTCGTCGCTCAGAATTTGGCGACAAACTTTGAAGTCGTCGCTTGAAATATCCAAGCGACGACTTTTGTAGCAAAAGTGGTCGCCTCGAATCGAAACGACGAAAACAGAGCGACGACCTCCAGCGACGACTTTTTTGTCTCTTCGGTGTCGAAGCGACGACTTTTGACGACAAAAAGTCGTCGTTTCGAACCTGTTTTCCAGTAGTGGGACTAAGTTTGAAGAAGGCCAAAAATGGCGTTTATTATAATTAGATGATTATTCTTGGAATCCTCATTGTAAGAAAAATACAATAATAAAAAAAAAACGAATGCTTGTGAGTACAAATTAATTAAAATAAAAGAGCTTACAGGGAGGGATGGAGTTACAGCACAAAGCAACCAGCCAACTCGCCCCAAGGATGTGGATCATTCAAATTGCATTCAAATTGGAAATCGAACAGGAGACAACCTAGGGGTTTGAAGAAGAATGGAGAATAGGAAAATTCGAAGGTGAAGACAATAATTATTAAGCCATCCATGAATGAGAAGCATACTTTTCGACCCCACCGAGATGGGCACAGCTGTATGAACTTGGCTCAAAGCCAGGAACAGGCAACTCAACTCTATCATCAAATCTATCATTTCTGCCGATTTAATAGAATACGGGTTCCCTTCGCTGGAGAGCATCATGCTGGAAACCCGTATTTGCCTACAATCATAATCATAAGAAAACATGAGCTTCTCCTTATCCGTATCCTCCAAGTCTAAACGTAAAACCTTGTTGTAGATGCCAACGAAAGCATAAACACTGTCGGAGCACAATGGTTGAGATATAGTCCATTGACGCTCAGGGTGAGCCACGTCAAAGCAGAATAAGGTGACTTTAGATTGCAGCGACCGTATCGGAATAGTGAGAAAGATCTTGGTGCCCAACACTGCACATGTAGAATTATTTAAGTGCCTGGAAACCATAATCAGGCATAATCGGAAGCCTGGGGAGAGGAGCCCATTCAGGGTCGTCTTCTGCGTCGACTAATACGTCAAAAGTCGGATTTCCAAAGAAGTGACCAGAAAGAGCATAGAGCTTACCGTTGATCTCCTGAAGACAAGGATCAGGTTTCTCATCTACCAATTCCGGAATCGCGCTCGGGATGAAGCTAGGCTCGGGATCCCTAGTCTCCAAAACATAGGTCGGTTATGGGAGATTTTTCATTATGCACCTCAAATTCATAATTAAACCGGCCGCCGGCCAGAACGATTTGAGAGCCAAAGACACCAAACTTCATATCGACAAGAACCTCATCGCCGTGTAGAAAAGTTACTTGGTGTACCAATTTGGAAGAAAACATGGGTTCCCGGGTATCGGAAAAACTTCACAAGTCGCTCAATCCGATTGACTGGACACCATATCCAACTTTACGTATCCCGGAGATCTCATAAGTACAGATATACAGCCGTTTCTCTTGCTCTTGCTTTTGCTTTTCCTTTTCCAGCTAGCCTCTTCTTTCGGGCCAACCTTTGCTTTCCCCTCCCCATTTTCCAAAACCTAACCCTAGATTTAGCTTCTGATTTCTCTTCTTCAGCCGCTACTAAACTATTTATGGCTTCAGGGCGTGCTGGATTGGGCCAGCCTTCAGAAATTGGGTTGGCCCCCTTTTTGGGCCAGGTACTCTAAGCCCAACAGGTTTCCTTTTCACACTACTGTAAGGGCATGTTTACTTCGCCGGAATGGAGTTGCATTCTCCCGGAATCAATTCCATTCCGGTGTTTACTTGGGTAGAGGAATGGGATTTGTGGTGGGGCCCACCTGTCAGATTCGGAATGAATTCCGGGAGATACCCGGATTTGTTTTCAAGAGGGGGGAGGTCGGAATGGGAGGGAATGAAAAATTTGTACCGAAAATGCCCCGATGATTTATAACAAAACATGCCATAAGTCTCAACAGCCATCTCATTCCCGACAAGAGCATAAACGAAGAAACGCTAGGTCTACGGTTCTTGTCCTTTGTTCTTCGATCACAAGTTGGCATGATCTATGTTGAAATCTTCACAAGGTCAAGCTTCAATCTTTATTGAAACCGAACTCAGTTTTTATGAATGTTCTTGGGTTTGTCTTTCTTGGGTCTTCAATTGGTTGCCTATATTAATCTGGGTACTTTGGTATGTATGAATTACGATATAATTGCTTTTAGGTGACCCAATTTCACATGGGTTTTTCAGATTGGGGTTCAAATTGCAAACCCTAGAATTTGGGGGTTTCTGGGTTTTGGGTTCTTTCTCTGTAATTTTGTGTAAAGATTGGGTTTTTCTGTGAATGTTGAGCTTGTGAGGAAATTGGGCATGCCTCAGTCGTGTATTACCCATTTGATGACTACTTATGCTAATATTATGATGAGAAAGTCTGACTACTTATACCTCCATTTTTAGGTACTGAGATATTGCTGGGTTTGGTGAATTTTGAAGCTTTGAGCTGACCATCTTTGCAAGGTATTGTTCTCTGGTTGGATTTGATATCTGGGTTCTTATGTATCCTGCTTGAAATGTGTCTCTTTGATGAGATCTTATGTCTTTAATGGTTTAGGAAATTACAATCTAAAGATTGTCTTTGGTGTTCCAAGCCATGTCTTCTTTTGAATCTTTCATTCGATGTTTTCGTTGGACTATCATATGTTATATAGCTTGGATACTTGATTGAATAATTGGTTTTATGTGATGTAGATATATATGGCTCGTCTAAGTTTGTCCAGAAAGAGGAAAATACTTATCACCATTAATGCATTGCTTGCCTACCTTCGAATACTATTTGCTGTGTGTGCGTCCAGTTATGCTTATATCAACTTAGCTGTAAAAAAAACACCGTCAACCAAGTCGATCCTCAACCATTAGACTCTATAAACAAGTAGAGTATATGTATTCTCTAGTTTATTAGAGTGATGCTATATGTATTGATCAACTGCGAATGGATAGACAATCCTTTCATAAGTTGTGTCAAATTCTAGCTAGTAAAGGCCAACTAAGAGGAACCAAAAATGTGTCAATAGAGGAGATGCTAGCGATGTTTTTAAATATTCTTGCACACCATAAGAAGAATCGTAGCATATCTCTGCACTTTACGAGGTCGGGGCGAACAGTTAGTAAGTACTTTCATGAGTGCTTGAAAGCCATGATTCGGTGCCAAAAGGACTTTTGGAAAAAACCAGTACCTGTACCTGAGGTCTCAACAGATACCAGGTGGAAGTGGTTTAAGGTACATATGATTTGATTTTACAAAATTATTTAGTAATAACTGCTTTATGTTCTTAAGACTAAAACTGTTATTACATAAACCTTAATGTAGAATTGTTTAGGAGCATTAGATGGAACACATATTAGGGTGAAAGTTCCAGAACGAGACAAGCCAAGATACAGAATAAGGAAATGTGAGATAGCAACAAATGTTTTAGGAGTTTGCTCTCAAGACTTGATGTTTATATATGTTTTACCGGGATGGGAGGGATCTGCACATGATGCTCGTGTTCTTAGAGATGCTCTGAGTAGGAGAAATGGATTAAAAGTTCCTAACGGTAATTATCAAAACCAAAATTTTACTCATTACAATATTCAATGCTTAAAATAATATTATACAGAAAATTAACATCTTTTTTTGTAACCAGGTTTTTACTACTTAGTAGATGCTGGCTACAGTAATGCAAAGGGCTTTCTTGCACCTTTTAGAGGGCAACGTTATCATCTCAATGAGTGGAGGGATGGAAACAGACCTGATTCGCCACAAGAATTTTTTAATATGAAACACTTAAGTGCTAGGAATGTTATCGAAAGGAGCTTTGGTCTACTAAAAATGCGTTGGGCAATTCTTAGGAGTCCATCATTTTATGATATAGTAACACAACGTCGTATAATATCTGCGTGTTGCATGATTCATAACTTTATAAGAAGAGAGATGGTTGTAGATCCTATAGAAGAGGAATATGATAGGCAACCGCCTGTTGAAGATGAGGAAGATGATGAAGATGATGACTATGTTGATACAATTGAGACCTCAAATGAGTGGACGATGTGGAGACAAAATCTTGCAAATGAAATGTGGGATATATGGCGTGGAAATAGGAGGTCAACATAATTATATAGTCATGTATTATGTATGAATGTAAACCGGATCTATTGAACTTGTTTCAATGTTGTTGTACTTGTTTTAATCTTTCTGATCTTTTACCTGAATGATGAAATTTGAATTATGAGTTTGCATTTGTATTGTGCTTCATTGTGTTTCTTATTTTCAGGATGTCAAATTATCAGTGTTGATCTATGAGGTTGTGATGTACTCACTTAAAATTAATTAATGATTGTTGTTTTACCTCTCAGGTCTCAGTCCAGCCAAGGCAAGGCTTCATTCATTAATCAATCAAGTAAGACATCTTCATCTGTCTCCTTTTCAAATGAATTTTCTAGATTAGACTATGATTTTCCAAAGTTGAGGAACTGCATCAGAAAATTATGTAATTTAAGTTAGTTTTGGACCCAACTGATTTTTAGCTCAACCTGAAAATATTGGTTGGATATTTGACTATGGTGTCTTCATAAAAGTTATAGTAGACAACCTAAAGTTCATTTCAGAATTGGAATCCACACATTGAATCATGAATAAAGACACTGAAAAAGCAATATATTTTATTAAGTGATGCATTATCTTTGAGTGGTTTTGGATGGAATGCAGAAAAAATGATGTTGCAGTGTGACAGAGATGTATTTGATGAGTGGGCAAAGGTAAACTTTCTCCTTGCTCTATTTTGTGGTTTTACTGTTATGTGTGCATTTAATAACATTGTCCTATGTTTCAACTTTTGTAGAACAAGAGAGATGCAAAAGCTTTGTATGGTAAACCATTTGAACATTATTATTCACTTGGAGAGATATATGGAAAAGATCGTGCACTTGGAACAAATGCTGGAAATGCTGAAGATGATGAAGAAGAAATTAGGGGGCAAGATGCAAGTGTGAATCAAGAGGGTGTACACGTCGATGACTTCTTTGAGCAAATGGAAATACCTACTGATTTTTCTCAATATGGGGGATCAAATGTTTCAGCAAGTGATGAAACTGAAAATGAATATGTGTCTATTGCACAACCAAGTCCTCCCCAGCCACCAAGTGTTACGCAACGTGCTAAACAGAAGAGATCGGCTGAAGATGTAGTAAATGCTCCAAATAATACTCGTAGAAAGGCAAGAGCTTTGGATGATATGGCAAATAAATTTGGACAGATTACTGAATCCATTGCAGCCATGGCTCCAAAGTTTGAAGGTTTGATTGATGTTCTCTCAACTGATTAGGAGATTGCTGATATGCAAAGCAAACTTCGTGGTGAGATTAGGAAAATAGACTTCTTAACTCCGGTGCAGGTATTTCACATCACCAACAAACTAGCTAAAGATCATGATATGCTTAGGGTGTTTTTTAGCTGTACAGATGAGGAAAAGAAAGATCACATTATCCATCTTTTGGAATATGGGTTCGAGTGAATGGATGTCTCGACTAGTTTATCATTTGTGCTTTATGTTGGATGTAATTTTGCTGAATTGTTGGATGTTATTTTGCTGTATTTCACTTTTGTAAATTTGGAATAGTATGGTTCTATGGATGCTATTTTTGCTGAAATGATATTAATTCAGTAGAGTTTCTTCGATATTAGAATTACTTGGAAGGGCATTGACAAATGCAGCAGCATTCAAGTAACATGTTGCACCTTCCTGCTTGAACTTTTGATAGTAACTGTTGAAAGCATATACAGCTACAGCTTCCTTCTAAGTTTTGTCTAAAACAGCAGTAGATGGTAGTGACCTATACAGCTACACTTGAACAATACCATATTGCTAAATTCTCTTGAGATGATATCAAATGTAAATTGAGTCTAAACTGACAAAGAAAGACGGGAGATCTTAAACCAGAATCAGTCTTATTTTAACAAATAATTTAAAATCATGTAGAGTATGATTGGTTGAAACTAAAATACCTTAATCAAATGCATATGGATCCTCAGCATATGGCTTCAGAGACCCTTCTGAAAACAGGTCGCCAATGTTAGAAGGACGTGGATGACCCTCTCCCTTGGATCCCTATAAAACAAGAATACCATATTGCTAGTTCAGTATTTGAAAAACAAAATGAGTGCTTCATTATATAACTCAAGGCATGCATACAGATTTTCCACTAATTCCATACAGAATCTTTAGATATAAAATATGTGTTCCAAATAACCAACTTCTCGATGTTTCAGCTACATGGTATTGATATTCATTATCTGAGGAAACCAAATGCAGAAGTTCTGTTTACGTTAAGCATCAAAATCACCTCAAGAAGTATAATGGAGTAAAAGAGAATCATAACAAACAACTGACACACAATGGAGATGCATCGGTTTTGAAGCCAACCTTCTTTGAGTTCACTTCTGGCTCCTCCTCTGCCTTATCGCTCATAAATTTCCACTGCAGCTGCAGTAATTCTCTCTGCTTCTCCTCCTGTGATAACAATGTATAGTAGAAAGAACATAGTAAACAGTGAAAGACATGTACCTTGGACTTTTGAAGATCCAAGTCCTCCTGAAGCTTCTTAATCTCATCTGTCATGCGGAAGCCTCAAAGCTTTCAGTTGGGCTTCATGTTCATTCCTCATTGATTTTACTTTGTATGACAATAATATTCCAATGAGTAACTTAGGCATATTAGACCCAACTTAGTTCGAGCTTTAAAATGTATGAAGATTGAAGATACAGACCTCTCTCAACTCGTTTAAAGCTTGAAGTTGGATCTGCTTTAGCTCTTCACTGTGTTTAGCTTTTAGACTTTGTTCCTTCTTACTCTATTTTGACAAACTAACCTTCTCAGCATAAGATAAAGCTCCTCTCTCATCTTTTCTTTCCCAAAGCACAGATAAGGCCACAAATACTTCTAACCTTGTAGAATCAGTGATCAACAAATCATGCACTAATTTGTTTAACTTTTAAAATGGTATTTTGGTAATTAACTTAAATTTAATTCCAATTCCTTCTCGTAAGTAAACAACAACAATCGTAATAGTTTCATTCTCATTCCGAATCTCATTCCTTCCGATTCCGATTCCAGATGAATTCCATTCCAAGTAAGTAAACGTGCCATAAGTCTCTGTTGGACACGAATTCAGGCTGAAGTATTTGACAATAGATAACATGGCTTATGTGTTAAAATCAGTCTTTATTTGGCTTTCATTCTAATAATGTGGTTAGAGAAGTGCTGCAGGAGGCAGCCTTGTTAAGTCCAACAGTAGCTTTCTTGACGGTTCCTGATCTCGGCGACGGCGCGGCGAGTAGCGTTGACATGGCTGGGCTCCCAGTCTTGTGAGATTGGTCCGACTCCTGACATGGCTGGCGATCTGCTGGAGTGCTGGGTTTTGTGGAGCTTTTCTTTTCGAAGATGGTCTAGGGGTCTTTGGATTGCTGTTTTGTTCTCAAACCGCAACGGCTTTTACTAATGTATGTTAGGACTTCTTGATTAGAACGTAACAGTCATATTTTGAGAGCTCTAGATAAGATGATGTCTTTCATGGAGAAGTCCTTGAGAACTGTGGTGTTGTTTCATTATCTCAAAACTGACAGTTTTGTATAGAAGACAGATTATAAATAGTAGTATATAGTAATATAGACTATAAATACAAAAATATGCATGATGGAGAACTGCATGTAATAGTGTTGTCATTAGAAGATTGTTGTATCGGTTTGCATGGGACATAGCTTTTTCACATAAATTGAAATGTTTGTTTTACATTCAAAGAAATTAAAGGTGAAGCATCACTACTGGATATAATGTTTGAAACAAAATTTACTCCTTGTCTTAATGTACAGTTTGCTGCACATTCAACTTTTTACCGCTAGATATAAGACATAAAACCTCTGTAGAAGCTGACTAAATGCTCTGATTGCTCTATATCAAACTGTTGTATACCAAAAGCACAGTTGTGATTTGATTTGTCAGCTCACCAGCACAAAAGTCTTACGTACACAGACATACTTCTTTTCAAGGCTCATTTAATATTTTTTTGATGATTTGGTTCAGTTGATGCTGAAGAAGATGTTGCCTGTTGTTCTGAGCTGTTTCATGAATTGTAGTCAATAATAGGTAGAGAAAAAGATATGTTATAGAAAAATTGACATGATATAGTAATAAAATTTACTCTGAAATCGAGTTCCTAAATGTTTTCATTTCATTTCATAAGTCAGTAAAGTTGAGTAAAGACTTAAAGTATACTGTATATCAAAGTATCTTGAAATAAGGAATATCCACATTTTGATTATCTTAAAATAAGTTTCTGTAAGCTGCTGACGATATAGCAATGTATACCATTTCCTATTGGTGAAGTTCATTATCATGTGACAATAGTAATGATAATGCTATATATTTTTACCATAAAGATATAGCCTTAATTTGACTTGAACGTGTCTAGGGAGCGGATTTAGCTCACTACGGTGCACTTGCACCAATAGTCTATAAGTCAATTACATAGCAATTTCGTCAACTCCGTCAGAGTCTCTTAACGTTTCTATAGCTGAGAATTGTGGATGCCGCTTTTTATGTTCTTTTTACTTACGATTTCTGTTGTTGCTAATTATGTTGACATAGTGCCTCATCTCTAATTTGTTTTAGTTATAGTATATTACAACTTCATCACTCGATCTTCATTTCAATAACTTTCCACGTGTGTAGCACAAATCTACATTATTAACTCATCAACTTAATCTCTAAGGGAAGGTTCAAAGGCACTTTAAGAGAGATTCGTTATTTACTTGTTAGTAACTTAGTATCACTACATCTGATAAAAGTTCCAGAAGCGTGTACCCCTGGTATCATTTGCAAATCTATTTTCCATTCTCAGAAAGGAAAATAGCAGCGGCTAATCCTACGGGTACAAAGTTTTTTATGTCATTCTCTTCAAAGGATATAATAGAACAAATGAAGTCTTACCCGGAGAGAAGATAAAAATTAAAATAAGAAATTGAAAAAGAAAGAAAAAAAATAAAAAAGAAAAGGGAGAGACAGGCCCCTCCGCTTGTGAGCTCTGATTTTGTTCTGCAGTGACTTTTGATACAACAAACACAAACTATATGAAAGGTCCTAGGAAAGATGAAAAAGAAAACAATTACTACATTTTCTACTTCTTCCCATATTCTCTTCTATTCACATGCTAATTTGGTGTCAAAGCTACTCAGGCAGATAGCAAAGGCTTGAAAAGCAGACAAAGGATACCGGTAATCCATAGTAAACATATCTTTGCCAACTTTACCAAACTGAAGTATGATCTTGTCGTGGTCTGATGGGGCTGGCTGCAGGGGCTGTGATGGCGTTGGTGCACCAGCAGCAGATTGCGTTGTAGCAGCTATTAACTGAAAGTTTTTGACTGAGGCAACTGTCACCCGTCCCCGGAAGTTTAGGCACCAACACTGCAGCTGTTCATGCCATCTCGGTGCCTTGTTCCGAAGAACCAATGGCCTCTCTTTTCCCTCCTCTTCATAACGGGATGACCCCCCAATATCAGAGAATCGAGCACTGCTGAACTCTGTTGACGTATCGATTGATTTTGAGAAGGAAATGCTCCGGAATGAGTCCTCAAGGGAGCGCTGGAGAAGCTCGGGCTGGCCAGGGACAGAGCCACCTGGCTCAAGGGATGAGGCAGGGATTGAGTGCATGCTGCAGTGCATCCTGCGTGGACCCCTAGTGCCAAGCACATTTAACTCATATGTCACTTGCGCAATGTTGTAGCTGCCAGTAGGGACCTTAGGGGAAACCTTTTTAGAGTTAAACCGACGACTTCGGCCAGGTGGGGAAAGCTGAGCATTGTTGTAGGGAGGCTGGGTGTCATAAATAATGAACTTGGTGCCTAGAAAATTGGATCTGAAACAAAGAGAAGAATGGGAGATAAAGATTAGTATAAACAAGATGGAAACTATAGAACTCTTGAGTGAAAACAACTCGAGTACGGACTGCATATCTATAAATCAAATTGTTTAGCTGGTTTCTAATAGCATTAACTATCAGAATTCACTAGCAGATACATGTTTATTACAGTTGGTTGGAATCATCTTTCACAGTCCAAATCCCCCATAGAAATTTCATTGAAGTATCACGGTGAGTTCAAATAATTTTGCAGAATCGCTTAGGTCTCAACATTTCTTTAACGGTATATTATTGTCTTTTGTGGCATCACTAATTTTCAACAAACAATCTAATCACTTGAAGAAAATTGACAATACCCACCTCAGTTTCCCAATGTATTTGTTACTTGATCTTGATATGTTATCAGCATCCATGGAGATCACATACTCAGTGCAAGTAGTTCTTCGTGTTCGCTTAGCAGACAGAAGAAATTTTCCATTTTCAACAAGCAAAGCTGCAAGAGTATGCCAATGGTTAACAGGAGATCTAAAATAAAATCTTATGCAATAACTGCATCAAGGTGCACATTATGTTCTAGAACATTCAAAGAGAAGTTATTGTCATACAACCGGATTCAAGCATAGACAGCACTAGTTAATTATATGTCAAATACTGGGCAGGTTGGCTGGTACTTGACAGGACCAAACAATACCCTAGTCCAACTAGGCCTATCTAGCTGATGAGGTGGGTGCACTAATCACCAGCTGAACAGGGTGCACTGGAAACTGAAATAGGCTAGCACGAACAGACACAAGTGCAAATACATAGCAGGAATGGTATTGACAATTTAGCACAGTTGGCATCCATGGAATATGTGAGCTGGATATCAAATCTACCCAGCTGGACTCAATAAAGGGTACATCTGACCAAATAAAATTGAACACAATCTAACAGTCTTCATAATAACCCGCCAAAATAGGACCTATAACTTTTGATAGCATGACAATATACTCATCATGGATAGAGTGAATGAACTAAACATTTATAACATATTTTACTATCGTTGCTGGGTTTATTTCCGATGCTCTGTTGCATCTGCAAGTCATTTTTGTTATTTTTTATTCTGATGTAGTTCCTACATCTAAAATCTGTAATCTTTTATATTATTATTAATTGAAATTGGCTGACTATTACCTGATTATTACTCTAAAAAAACACAATTACTAGAAACCACTATTATCAGTAGAGATAACATCTGCAAACTTTCTAACAATTTTTTATTGTATCAACAGATAAAGCACAAAGCGAAGTTCATAGAATATCATAATTATACTTCAAAATGCAACCAATCATCAATATCAAATTGAACTCCAAAAACTCTAGTGCCAGTAAAATTTGTCTTAGAAACTTTACCAGGGCTAAGGCACAGGTAAAGGTGGTAGGTTAAGTTAGATTTGTCCCTCTTGATAAAGCACTGGATTGTTCCATCCCGGGATCCTGGCTGTTAAAGATAGTAATTAAACAATTTGTCAGCCACCAAGCAATCAAAACTGCCTCTCATGTTAAACAAACAATTAAAAACAAAAAAGAATGATGCAAATAACGCAAATTATAAAAGCAGGTTAAGACATTCAAGTGCATAATAAACAAGGCTAGGCTCTCACCTGCTTCAAGGAAACTGGGAAAGTAATCTTCCCAGAAAATTCAGGACTTTTAACAATTTCTTTGCACATTTCCCTCCATGACCTGCATACAGAAGCACAAGCAACAACATGCTTGCGAGCAGGCCACACACTCTCACTAGCCTCCAACCTTTTTATTACATCACGAAGTAGTTCAGGTGGGAGGCTAGCCCAGCGGCTATTCTGGATTACAAGAGGTTGGTCAAGCAGCTCATGGACTGAACCATGTGATTTTCCCCTGTGATGGCCAGGCAGTCTCACGTCAAAACTTCGTCTTGACAAACTTCCAAATCCATCCCTTACATCACGAACTATGCTGCGAAACGACATTTACTCTGGCATGTAAATATCTCCAGATGTTAGATATGTCTTCAATACGGAGTACAAGTTATATTTCACTGGGTACAGCTGCAAATCAACAAAATTGGATTCAAATTCATGTTAAATGCTTAATAACCAAGAAAGAAAAAAAAGGAAGAAGATTGGTTCAGAAAAAGCACAAAGCAAGAAAACAGATTCTAGTTAAAGATAGCCTCACTCTCACACATGGACCTAAAGCTGCCCAAAGTATCATACTTTATCCACATACATCTTTTGCTGGGTTTTAAAGCTGAAGAACCGGCAAGACTACAACTAGTTCAAACTAACATTCTCATTCTGTAGAATTACAATGACAATCCCTCAAAAAACGATAGTCCTAATAGAAATGTAATCCTTAAGTAACTGGATTCAGACTGTCTATAAATTGTTACTCTAAAATTTGTTATTCAAAGGCCTCTGGAGACAAAAGGATTGTCAACAAAAGACAAAATTGCTTTCCTTTTCTTTCCAACGCTTCTTTTTGAACTAAGAATGCAACCATCAATAAAAGTATGTTGTAAAAATTTACGTTGGCTCTTCTATCACTCCAATCAATTAACTGAGAGACAGGATGAGAGCACAAACCCAGAAAATCAGAGTTGACGAGACATTGCTTCACCACTGAGTCCTTCAGAGATTGTTGACCAACAGCAAGGATCGAAAGCCTTGTGCTTGAAATCCTGCAAATATAATTACTGAAATGTTAGAAATGTTCACAACTTAATTAATTCAGCTCTCCATTCCTGAAAAAACAAAGTAGGTAAGCCACCAGAAAAGTTCAACTCTTTTCAATCCCCAATCACAGATACCAAAAACATATGAAACAAACTACCATAACAAAACGAAATGAAAACACTTTAGATCTCCTCATCTTCTCAAAATTGAAACACACTATGCAAATTAGAGCACAATCCTCATCAGAAATCACTCACAAATTCAGATATAACCCATCAAAAATTCAAGCCCGGAAACCCAATACAACCCAATAAACGCGTCAAGAACCAAATTTTCAAAGACCTTTTAAGAGCAACAAAGTATGGAACCCAGAAAAAACTTACCAATCAGATAACCCAATCCCAGGTGGGGGCCAACAGAACCAGAAAAAAAAGCCCAGAACTTCACAAAAGACGCGATCCAAACACGGCCTTAAGCTTAAGGATCAGACCAGCTCTTTCTTCTTCTGCTCTGTCTCTGTCTCTGTCTCTGTCTCTCTCTCTCTCTCTACTGTGAGAGAAGACCCGGACTTGAACTCTTTATTCAATCCACTTGACGAACTAATCCGCTTTATTAAACTTAATTAATTCCCCAAATTAATTTAATCCATCTCCTCCGTGTCTGAGTTTTGTTTAACACCCCCACTTGCGCCAGCTATTAAATGACGATTCTACCCCTGAAGGTTGACTTTTCCCCGTTTCTGATCAGCTCCCCCGCTTCCGTTACCCGACCAACCGCGTTTGTCATTGCGATATTCCAACGCGAAGCCACGTGAGTTATGATACAGTGTCCCACGTTGTACATCATTACGGTGTGGGTGCATACGTGGCGGTGATCATAGCCGTTGGTTTGGTGGAAGGTGGGGATTGGGGATGGTGTGTGCAATTGTGGGGGAGATTATGATATGGGGCACGCTCTTATGATGGAAGCTTGTGGGAGAGTGTTGGAAATGACTGTTTTGGACATGGTGGGTTGAGTTTAGTTGGGACTCCTACGAGGAGGCTCCGTGAGCTGACACGTGGGGCGTTGTTTATGAGACCCTATGCATGTGTTTTGGTGTTTCCGGCGGTAGAGAATCCAAATGCGACTGGAACAAAATAATGATTACGTAATCTAGAGACTATCCCGCTTTCAACCCAATTGTTTTTTTTTTTTCGCGTATAGACTATAGAGTGTATAATTATGTTCGATACAACTGGTGGCCACTCAATTTATTACAAGTTAAAAATAAAATACAAGAAAAATGTCCATTTAATATAAAAAAGACTCCCTCATTACCCATTTCAATGACCATTTTATTTTTTTCTCTTATTCAACATAAGATAACAACTCTATTGTCCATTTAAACATAAGGTAACAACTCTATTGTCTATTTAAACATAAGGTAACAACTCTAATGCCTATTTGAACAAATTTAATTTTTTTTTCTTCTTTTTTTATCCTTTTGTCTTATCTAGCATATTTTTGAATTATAATATGCTGAGAAAGTGGAAAATAAAAAAATAAACTTTGCCGAAATATCACTCAACTCCTCCGGCCTCCCATGGCCGGTCGCCGGAGTCGGCGGATTCCGCTCACCAAATTTTTTTTTTGCCGGAATTTTTTTTTTCGCCGGATTTTTAAACTTTTTTTTATTTTTTTATTTTTTATAATCAGGTTATTAGACGATGGTTACTGACTCACAGTAAACAATTTACAGATTACAGATTTCCAGTAATCGATTACTGACCCCCAGTAATCGATCACTGACCCCCAGTAATCGATTACTGACCCCAGTAATCAGGTTACAGATTCCATATTTTCCAGTAACTATGTTACTGACCCCCAATAATCGATTATTGACCCCCAGTAATCAGATTACTGACCCCCAGTAATCGGTCAGTAATCAGGTTACTGACCCCCAGTAATCAATTACTGACCCCCAGTAATCAGGTTACAGATTCCATATTTTCCAGTAACCATGTTACTGACCCCCAATAATCGATTACTGACCCCCAGTAATCCATAACCAGAGTTCATGAAGTTGCAAAACTTTAATCACAAAACATCCACACTATACTGGTACTAAGATTTCATTGATAACTTGACAATAACATAAAGAACTTGCACATACAATACAGTGAAACTCTACAGATTTCATGAAGTAATCAGGTTACTGACCCCCAGTAATCACGTTACTGACCCCCAGTAATCGATTACTGACCCCCCAGTAATCGATTACTGACCCTAGCCAAGAGAAAAAAAAAAAAAAAAACAGAAAAAAAACCCTAGTTTTTTTTTCCTTTCCGCCGCCATTGCTGCTAACATATTTCATAGAAGTACAGGTGCTGCACTGGTGCAAACCTTAACCAACGTATATCGAACAAGGTTAGAGGAACGGAATCCGGTGTGGCTGAGTCCGATACGCCTGAGTTTGGAGCAACCCTGCAAACTTCCACCACTTTTATAAGTGAGTTTCGGTGTGCCATCAGAGATGGACTAAAGGCCTAAAGCTTGAGCAAGTTTTCCTCTGCCCTGCTTCCCAATAAAAGCAGCATGTACCGTCGTTCCGATCCAGGAGAGAGAGAGAGAGAGAGAGAGAGAGGGAGAGAGAGATGATATTAGGGTTTAGTATAGGGTATTTAGGTATTTTTACCAAGATTCATTGGAGTGGGTAGGTAACATTAGAATGGCCAAGTTTTAACTCTTTTTTGTGCAAATGGTCATTATCCCTAAAATATATCGATTTTCTGATAAGAAGTTAAAACTTTCCATATCTAAAACCCTAAATTCCAGCTGTATATATATATATATATATATATAAGCCTAAACCTGTGTTAACTGACTTTCTTATAAAAGCTATTATTGAATACAAAACTCGTGAAAATTTTAACAAAATTGGGTTCGGTCTCTTTAAGAATCACTTAAAAAAAAGGAATTGACACACAATTAGTGTCAATTATGTGCAAGACTATTAATCTACATCTACGAGTACAGAAATGTGATTCATTTGTACATAGTGGCTTAACCAAAAAATCTTGTAAAATATAAATTGTTCACATATAAGCTGTCATAGTCGTATATCTATACTATTATTAATAGAAGAGGACATACACACCATAAGTAACTATATTTTTTTACAGTTTTAATTCTCAAATATTAAAATATTTTTAAAAACAAAAAGGTTAAATATGACAATAACGAAATAGATTTTTATTAAAAGAAATAATACAATTATCTCATATTTCATTTTTCTCTCCCATATCTCTCTGTAATAACTATCTTATTTTTTTTCTTTTTTAAGATTAAAAAATTACATACATAATATATACGAGTGGCTAGTTCTAATTAATTCTTTTAGATAAATTTTCATTTGAATTAATTAGTTCACATATATAAGTTGCTACGGTCATTTTTTCTTATTGACTTCATAAGTGACATATCACTTTCAAATGAAAACATAAACGAGTTACATAATTTTCAAGATTAGCGTAAGTGGCGTGAAAGTGTATAAAATCAATTGTAATAAAATTAAGTCAAGTTAAGAAAATCAATTTTCTTAAAAATTGAAAATATCAACTATAATAATACATAATAATCATTGACTCCAGCTAGGAGTGGCATGGGGGCTGCCAATCCTCAAGGGGGGGAAATACTTATATATGTGTTTGGTTATTTGTTTTGTATTTGTCATTAAAAAGTGGGAAGAATTAAAAATCGATGCAATGCATGAAGCATGGCATGACTAAACACAATTGTTAGGAAGAAGGGAGATGTATAGCACAAAAAGATAAATCCTAATTGTAGCTTCATTAATCAAGCATCACAATTCCCCCAATCTATCAATAAGAAATGAAGCAAATGGTTTGCCTTAGCTTAGCTTTTACTTCCTGCATTGGCATAATGTTTTGTCAAATGATCATCATCATCCACACCTAATGTGATCGATTTCAACTTTATATATATTACTTGGTAATTATATTGTTTAGTCTCTAATTTGCGTCTTCCTCCCCTAATCTGAAAGAAATAAAATAGAGAATAGGAGAATGTCACCTGTGCCACCAGAATTTGATCCACATGTGGCCATATAATTAGTAGACCTCTTTTATATATAATTAGTAATTGATGCTGGTGATGGTTCTTAATCTCTTGTACATATTATTTGACTTTCGTTACGTACACTCAAAATAATTCACTAATTTTATTTTGAATAGGTTCAAACAGAGAAGATAGACCAAGTCGATGTATGAGAGGAAAAATATATATGACAATGGATGCAGACGCATATATTCAGTAAGATAACAATTAATATTGTTAGAATCCTCGTAAGATTTCTCAAATTTTAGATTAGGAGTCGCAATCACTATGATTAACTAAACTTAACCTCAATTGAGAAACAATATCTAATAGGTATACAGCACTAATTAGGGCTAGGGCTCGAGAGCATTGATTTTGAAGGGTCATAGCCAAATTTGCACCCCACCTCTAATTGTCAATAACAAGATTGTTTTTTAAAATTACCACTAGCAAATTTTCATCAATTTCTAATAGAATATGTTAATCCATAAATTACGAAATTACAATTTTTACAATACCACTACAAATTAATTAGTAACATTGGACACTTTTTATGGTCAGTAAAATTACACATTTTTAAGGATGAGTAGTATTCCACCAACTGCTGTAAACTATTTGAATGTTAATCGTACTGAGGGCCAGTAGTAAATAACGTAATGTTACTGACCCTCAATAATGTTGTAAAAAAAGTGAAAGGAATTACACATTTTTGAGAATCACTAGTATATATTCCACTAAGTGTTATAAACTATTTGAATGTTAATTTTGTAATTACCATTTAACGGATTCTGTTAGTTAAATGGATGAAAACTTGTTAGTGGTAATTTTAAAAATAGGTTTGTTATTGGTAATTATGAGCTCAAAAGTGTAGTTATTAGTAAATTTTTTAATTTATTATTTTTAATTATTTTATCAAATTCATCGACATTCAAAATTTTGTAGTAAAATATTATGGATGATACTTAATTTATAATCTTATTCAAAGACTGTATATATCGTTTCAGAGTACTTCGCGGTATAATGTATGACCATTTGGACAGTTTTCGAATTCAAATTTAAATTGAAAACGTCTATATAGTGAGAATTTAAACCAGTTATATATACTAATTCATCATCATGCATTATAAAGTAGTTTGTATGAGAGGATGATCATAAGACAATTATAAATGTTTGAGTTGTTCTTACAAGCAGTGTCATTTTTACTTCGGACTTTCGATTTCATCAAGCTCAATTCTTCTAGTGTATCATCAAAATTATGCAACATAAAGTAGTTTATTATTCCCAAGTCCAATTATACTTCCAAACACATAGCACCCAGCCACCCAAATGGAAAAACTAAAAAGCTATTAAAGCCACTAGACACTTGACTTGGCGAGAGTAATACACATTGTACGTAGTGTTGGCCGGTGATGAAATAGCTTTAGTCTCAAATTTAATTGAGTGCCGGGAAACGATGAGGATTAGGAATCGCGTACAGATCATGCTTTCTCCTACATGTTATCCCGAAGGCCTCGGACATGTCAAGCTCATCTGGTTTAATCCCATTCCCCAGCTCCCAATCAAAATGGTAGAGCAATTGAGATAGAACAACTTCAATTATCGACACTGCAAATGACAACCCCGGACATATTCTTCTCCCAGCTCCGAAGGGAAGGAACTCAAAGTCGAAACCTTTATAGTCAACATTTGATTTAGAATCCATTATGCATGAACCTCTCTGGCTTAAACGACTCTGCATCCACCCCCCCATGCCAGCTCTCCGGATCTCTTCCTATTGAGGAAAGAAATCCTCTGTAATTGGGATTGCCATTGTTGACAGTAGCCAGAGAGGCTACACCAGGGCCCACAGACCCGCAGCAAGCGCACCAGGGCCCGGACCAGGACCCAGGATCGGACCACCAGCACCAGGCCTCTGGCCCCAGCGGTCTATCCTGCCTCCAGGGATCCTGGGACCAGGGACGCCCGCCTGCCAAAGAGGGCACCAGAATGTCCAAACAGAAGAGAACTAGTCCCACATCGAAGAATGAGGCCAGCCCTCACCCCCAACCACCTATATATAGGCCTCAGCTACCACCATAAATAGGTAACTTGTCTCTCTCCCTGCTTACATACGTGCCCAGGTTATATATATTCCAACTATACTAACTTAGGCATCGGAGAGGTGAAGGCCGGCCCGCCCGGTATTCCCCTTAGTAAGCAGGATTGCAGGAGATCGAGTTGGATTCATCAAGTATCTACCAAGACCCCCGGGTTTAGGCAGAAACAATTGGCGCCGTCTGTGGGAATATCGTTCAAAAAGTCAGTGTCGCTGTGCCGGAAAGTAGGGCCCTGGTGACCCTTTAAGAGATCGCTAAAACCATAGTCCGGAAGCCATGGAAGGAAGGAAGATAAAGACAAGCACGGAAGGATCGAAATGACGAATTCAGTTCCCCGACCGGGCCCCACACGCAGGGGCCGCGATCGGTGCGAGGTTCGTTCTTTCCCCCGACCGCAAAAGGAAGTCCGGAAGCGCGAATTCAGTTCCCCGGCCCGGCCCGTAGCATAAAGGCCGAGGTCGGTGCGAGGTTCGCACTTCCTCCTGTTCGAAACGAGGCTCACGATCGTCAAGTCTCAGAGAATCCCGACCCGGTTGGAGCAGGGGAAATAAGAAAGATGAAGGCAGAAATTGAGCGATTGCGGAAGGAGGGCGATCAGGATCGGTTAAGGGCAGAGGCCTGAAGTCGGGAACTGAAGGCAGTAACCACCGCCCTGTTAGCAACCCTGGAGCGAGAAGGCCAGCCAGGTACCCCTCGGGCGGCCTCGCACACGGCGAGCAAGGCTAGCGAATTCCCGCATCTCGAAATAGGGCTGCCCACGGGCAGGAAGAAGACCGTCCATGTACCCGTACCTCTCTTCTCAGAGGCTCTGAAAGATTCCGGCCCAGTCGAGCTCCCGTACCGCTAAGATCAGGCATCAGGAGAACGGGACAGCTCCACCGCGCGAACGATCGAGGCACTTTCCGCTTCGGTATCGGACATAAAGAGCCGCATGGAGACCAGCGAGCGGAAGGCGGGACGACCGCAGGACGGCGCACGGTTTACCGAGCGCACTGGACCCTTCCCACGCCGGATCCGGGAAACGGGGGGATCTGGCGACCAAAGGCCTCTGAAGTTGACGTACTCGGGAACAAGCTGCCCGTACCGGCACTTGGATAGCTTCAAGTCGAAGACAAGCGCTAGGGGCTATTCGGATGCTGTGAGCTGCAACATATTCCGAGAAACGCTCGCAGGGGAGGCATTGGGTTGGTTCTACGAGCTACCGGCGGACTCGGTCGAAACTTTCGCACAGTTGGCCGATAGGTTTGTCGGCCGGTTCGTCCTTAAAGCCACGGCAGCCCAGCCATCGACGGTCCTCTTCGATTGCATGCAGGCTAACCACGAACCATTACGCGCCTTCGTCAACCGGTGGCAGGTCGCCACGTCCGGGGTAAGAAACTTGGATAAGAGGATTGCGGGGATGGCCTTCAAGCAAGGATTAAGAGCTGGGGAACTTTCATACAACTTACAAGCGCAGGGGCCGCTGGCGTACGACGAGCTGATGACCGTGGCCGTTAGGCATGCTCAGGCAGAACAAGAGACATATGGGAACAAGGCGCCCAAGCGGATCTCAGATGGCATACCGCCATCCCCTCACGGAAGCAAAGCCGGGCGGCTACATATCAGCCGGGTACCTGTAGCCGCCAGGGGGATAGAGGCGCGAAAGGAGTGGCAACCCCGGCGAAGCAGTGACAATGATCCCCGACCAGGAAGAGGACCACCTTTTGGGCACCCAGCTCGGATCCAGGTAGCTGTGTCAGCAGAGCGGACACCACGGGCCCCGGTTCCTTCGCCAGCAAGAAAACCCTATGAACCGGACCTTCGGATCCCAGATCGGAAACCACAGAAGACGGTCGTACAAGACCAAGCTCGCCCCGGCAGCCCCAGCGCGGACCGACCGCGAGCTCGGCCGATAGGGACTATATGCACACGAACCCCCGGGTGGATCGAGGTACACGGGAGCATTAACATGATCCACGGTGGGGACCATATCGGTCAGCTCACCCGGAGCTCAAAGAAGCGGTGCCTGAGATCAATCCGGGGGAGGGAGGTTTACGCCTTCAGAGAACGAAGCGTCCAAGCCGCTAAAACCGGATGGAACTCGGTCACTTTCTATGAGGATGAAGAGCCGGAGGATGTGATCCAACCGCACACTGACCCCTTCCTTATCACGGTCCAAATAGACCACTGGATAACCAGTCGTATGCTGATCGATACTGGAGCCTCTGTCAACGTAATGTTCCGAGACGCGTACCGAGGGCTGCAAAGAGGGAGGAACAAGTTATCCCAGGATAATGAGCCGCTGATAAGCTTTTCCGGTGAGGTAGTCCAGCCTCTAGGATCCGATTACCTACCAATCATTTTCGGCAAGGGAGACAGAACGAAAACAGAGCATTTGGAATTCATCATCGTCGACTGCCTGTCGTCGTACAATGGTATAATCGGTCGGCCAGGGTTATGGAGGCTCAAAACGTTCATCGCCGGCCATATGCTGATGTTGAAGATGCCTTCGCCAGCCGGAGTTATAACTATACGCGGGGACCAGAGAATCGCCCGTAAGTACTACGCAGAAGCCCTGACCCACGGAAGGAAGCGGGCCGAGGTCTTTACAACCGCTCAGCAAGTACCAGCGCCGGATCTGAGTCTTGACCCCCGTGATGACATCGCTCCAGGTAGAGTTAGGCGATTCACGTTCACCGAGAAACCAGAGCGACCTTCGGCCATGGAGGAAACCGAAGCCATCTGTATTTCCAAAGACCACCCGGACCGAAGCGTAGTGATAGGGACACAACTCGACCCGGTCGTCAGGGAAGAACTCATCGCCTTTCTCCGGGACCACAGTTCGGTCTTCGCATGGTCCTACGAAGACATGCCGGGCATATCCCCAGAGATAGCCGTTCACCGGCTAAACTCATTACCCAGCGTCCCCCCGACGAGGCAAAAGAGGAGGTCTTTCAGCCCGGCAAAATATGAGGCGATTAGAGAAGAAGTGCAGAAACTCATGGGCATAGGTTTCATCCGGGAAGTCCAGTACCCGCGCTGGCTCGCCAACGTGGTCATGGTACCGAAGAAGGCAGCCGGTCAGTGGCGTATGTGCGTGGACTTCACTAATCTAAACCGGGCGTTCCCAAAGGACAGCTTCCCGCTCCCTCGGATTGATCAGCTCATTGACTCCACATCCGGCTTCAAGCTGCTCAGCTTCATGGACGCCTACGCCGGGTACAACCAGATACGGATGCACCCGGATGATGAAGAACACACGTCATTCACAACCGACCGAGGCACCTACTGCTATAAGAGGATGCCGTACGGTCTAAAGAACGCCGGCGCCACCTACCAACGGATGGTGAACCAAATGCTGGAACAAGAGATGGGTAAAACCGTGGAAGTTTACGTTGACGACATGTTGGTCAAAAGCTTAACTGCGGGGGCCCACGTCCGGGATTTGGCCGTAGTCATCGGTAAAATGCTCAAATTCGGAATGCGCTTGAACCCGAAGAAGTGTCTTTTCGGGATTTCAGAGGGTCTTTTTCTAGGGCACATCATCAGCCAGCGAGGGATAGAAGCCAACCCGCTGAAGGTCCAGGCAATCCTTGATATGGAAACACCAGGAGAGAGAAACCAGGTCCAGATCTTGACCGGCCGGTTGGCCGCCCTGGCCAGATTCATCTCCCGTTTAACCGATAAGTGCGTCCCGTTCTTTAAACTGCTCAAGGCACAGCAAACCAGGAAGATACTCTGGGCTGCGGAGCATGAGGCAGCGTTCCAGTCCATCAAAGCATACCTGGCTGCAGTTCCTCTCCTATCCAAACCACTGCCGGGAGAAATGTTGTACCTTTACATAGCCGCATCCGCAGCCGCCGTCTCCGCTGCTCTCGTCAGAAAGGAGGGCACGCTCGAACTTCCGGTATACTACGCGGGAAAGGGACTTACAGGAGCCGAGGGCCGGTACTCCGATATAGAGAGATTGGCTCTAGCCTTGATTGTTAGCGCCAGGAAGCTCCGGTACTATTTCCAGGCTCATTCCATCACCTTATATACCAACCACCCCCTGCGGCAGATCCTGCAAAAGCCAGACACCAGCGGGAGGCTCGTACGATGGGCAGTCGAATTAGGGGAATTCGACATCACCTATGCCCCACGAACAACCATCAAGGGACAGGCTGCTGCGGACTTCATATGTGAGCTCACCCCAATGGCGGTAGAAGTCCATCCCGCCCGGCTCGAGGACGCAGGGGCAGAACAAACCGCCAAGATCGAACCAGACCTTCCAACCGGCTGGAAACTTTACGTGGATGGCTCCGTAACTGCCAAACGGAGTGGGGCCGGGGTCCTGATAACCTCACCCGACGGCCAATCGTACGAGTATGCACTACGGTTCCTTTTTACCACCTCCAATAACGCTGCCGAGTACGAGGCCCTCATAGCCGGTCTGCAACTGGCCAAGGAGCTGGGAATCTCATCCATGGACATATACAGCGACTCCAGCTTGGTAGTCAACCAGATGAACGGGGTGTTCGAGGTTAAAGATCCTCAGCTATCCTCCTACCAGGCTTTGGCCAAAACACTGATCGGGTTCTTCCGCGGCACCACGATCCAACATATTCCCCGGGAGGCAAATAGGCATGCAGACGCCCTTGCGAGGTTAGCAACCGGAAACTACCCTCCAGAGTACCGGAGAGCTAAAATCGAGACCCTCCAAAAGCCAAGTATAAGCAAGACCATCTCCGAAATATTCGCGGTAGAACAGGTACCACCGAGCTGGATGGACCCAATAGTCAAGTATCTGACCGACAAAACCAGCCCCCAGGATGCGGTGGAAGCCAGGAGGCTGCACCTCCGGTGTGCCCGGTATGGCCTCATTAACGGCCAATTATACCGAAGGGGCCACAGCTTCCCCCAGCTGAGGTGTGTGACCAAGGAGGCAGGAGAAGCAATCATGCGAGAGATCCACGAAGGGGTATGCGGTAATCACTCCGGCGCAAGGTCATTATCCCACAAATCACTCCGAGCGGGCTATTTCTGGCCCGATATGGCGGCAGTATCAAGGAAAATATCACGCAGCTGCCACAAATGCCACATGTACGCCTCGGTACCTCATGCCCCGGCAGTCGCATTATCAATCCTGTTGGCACCTTGGCCTTTCGCACAGTGGGGATTAGACATCATCGGCCCTTTCCCCGTGGCAGTAGGACAATACAAGTACGCCATTGTGGCAGTGGATTACCAAACTAAATGGGTCGAGGCAGAACCGTTGATAAAGATCACTGAGGAACGGGTTAAGAAATTCCTGTGGAAAAACATCTACTGTAGGTTTGGGGTGCCGCAGACTATTATCACGGATAATGGGACGCAATTCAACAACGCGGATCTCATCCAGTACACAGCCTCCCTGGGGACCCGGATGCTGTTTGCCTCGGTAGCACACCCGCAGACCAACGGCCAGGCAGAAGCGGTCAATAAGATTATCAAAACTCTTCTTAAAAAGAAACTGGATGCCAAGAAGGGATGCTGGGCCGAGGAACTCCCCGCGGTATTATGGGCCATCCGGACAACGGCAGCAGAGGCAACAGGAGAGACCCCGTTCTGCTTGGCATTCGGGAGTGAAGCAGTACTCCCTGTGGAGACTGAGATACCCAGCGGCAGGGTCGAGAATTACGACGCCGACACAAACGCCGACGGCTTACTACTCAACCTGGACCTCATCGAGGAGCGGCGCGACCGAGCGCACATGCGAAACCAAACCTACAAGCAGCGGGTCGCCCGGTACTACGATAGAAGGGTCCGGGAAAGAAAGCTGCAAGTCGGCGACTGGGTCATGAGGAAGGTCCAGAAAAAGCCATTGGCCTTGCAGCCAACATGGGAGGGACCCTACCAGATCACCGCGGCCGTAGGCCCGGCAACATTCCACATCATAGACGCTACGGGCATCTATTCTACCAGGCCGTGGAATATCGAACACTTACGCTTTTACCCTAGATAGTAGCAATCATAAAGGAACGAAAGTATAATTGGCAAGCATTGCAATGTGCAGTTATGACATTAAAGAGACTACACCAATTACAGGATATATGTACAGAGCAAACACCTAGCTAGCGCTCCCGGAACCCACAACCCCCGACCCGCCACCTTTTAGCTCCCGCTCCTGCTCCCTCATCACGATCAGGGCTATGTCAGCCTCCATCCGCTCGGCGTCGAGCCACCCCTTCTCCCGCCACTCCAGATAGGCGTCACTTATACCCTCCGTGCGGGCCTTCTCCAGCATCTCCTCAAAATCTGACGACTCCCGAAACTCGTCAACGGCCTTATCGGCCACTTCAGCAAGTTCGGATTCCACCAGCCTCTCCCGTCCCCGAACGACCGCCGTCATTTGGGCCTGCAGCTCCAAAACTTTTGCCTCCAACTCGACAATCCTCCCATCACGGGCGGCAAGCTGTCGGCCGGCTTCCTCTCTCTCCCGCACGAGTCCCGCGCTCAGCCGGCCGCCTTCCTCCCTTTCCTTCGCAAGCTCGGCTTCCGCCACACCCACCTTAACACCCAGCTCCTCCACCCGCTTCTCCAGGACGGCGGCAGCCTCCATTTTTGGGCCGGCGACATAAAACCTCTGAGCCAGCTGCCAAAAGAAAGCAAAAGGAGCATCAGCTCATGTCACATCACGGAAGAGGACTCACAGAAAAACATTTACCTGTAGAGCCAGTCCCACGGGCTCCGCCATACTCTCGCCCGGATTTTCGGCCCAGGACCCCTCCCGGTCGAGCCCCAAGGTTTCGATTATACCAGCCACAAGCCTACTAAATCCACCACCAGAGCTACGAACGGCTTCCGGTTCCTGAGTCCTTCGACCACCCGCCTCCACAGTCGGGACTATGGCTCGCTCCATCGGCCCGGCTGAGCTTGACGCCCCCGCATCAAATACCCTCGCTCTCTTTGCCGGACTTTCACTGTGGCTGCTTCGACGGTGCTCGGGAAAAACCACCGATTCCCTCTCCCGCGAGGTACGCACTGCCATTTGTCGCGCCACAGGCTCTGGCCCCGGGAGGCCCTCCGCCCGCACATCCCGAATGCGGAGTGGGGAATT
Source organism: Potentilla sterilis (assembly GCA_963682095.1). Taxonomy (NCBI): domain Eukaryota; kingdom Viridiplantae; phylum Streptophyta; class Magnoliopsida; order Rosales; family Rosaceae; genus Potentilla; species Potentilla sterilis. The sequence continues at coordinate 22,300,965 of OY821762.1, read as the reverse complement.
GTTCTCACCGCCCGGCCGCCTCCCATAATGAGCGTCCGAGAACACTAGCGGCACCGGCCTTGCATGCTCCGTACGCTTCTGGGTAGCCACGTCAAGAACGACTTTTGCGGCCTCCTCCCCTATCTCCATCAACCGCGCTGCTATAAGCTCCTCATCCGGCTCGATAGTCTCCTCAACTTTAAGCGCGGGCCGAGGACCATTAGTAGGTTTTCTCCCCATCCCCAGCACCTCCAGCACGTTCCACCGAGTGAAATTGTAGGTGCTCCGGCTATCATGGTCCCAGCCATAAAACAAACGGAATAACCGTTGCTTCTCCAGGTTCTCCAATTCGTAGGTCTGGTCCCCGATCGGTTGATATGCCCCGGGCACTTGATAACCCCTCCAGGTACGCTGCCACTTACCACCGGCCAGCACCACCGACCTCCTCCAGCCATCCAAAACCGTCGCCGGCAGATGCGTAATGGCAGCACCATGCTCCCGCGTGGCAAAATTCACGCAACCACGGCACTGGCCCTTTCTGCAGTAAGAAATCCTGTACAGCGCCCGAAATTCATTAACCGTGGGCCAGTCCATATAACTCAAACAGAACAGGCACCCAAGCCCAAGCAACTGCCTCCATTGATTGCTCGGAAGCTGGGCTGGGGAAAGATTCAGTGAGCTCAGCATGTACTGGACAAACCCCGGCAACGGCAGCGATAGTCCGTTGCGGAACTGGTCATCAAAAACGGCGACCCAGCCCAGCTCCGGATTACAGGCCAGCTCGCCGGGATGCAAGCCTCGAAGCTTAACGGAAGAGTTGATATCCCACCTCGACCGAAACTCCCTAATCTCCCTCTCGTCCATACTTCTGACTGCTTCGTCGCAGAAAATCGTCCCATCACCATCCCGCAGCTCGTGCCTCCTAGGCCCACGACCGCCACTGGCATGATGCGCAGATCTCCCAGACGCCATCAAACCTCAAAACAAAAGTTCAGTTCTGCCGAAAGATGGAAGAGGAGAGCAGAAGGCAAAGGGTAAGCAAAGTGCGGCAGGAGGAAAGCAGATGAGACGATAAATAGGGCAACAACAAAGGTCAGGCAACCCCAGCCGTCGATCCTCTCCATCTCAGTCCGCCCCCTGCCGACACGTGCCCACGGCATCAATAAAGGATCCCATACCATCATAACTGATGGAATTGATGGGCTCCCCCCTTCATTGCATGTCAGCCACGTGTCCCACCCGCAAGCAACAGTTAGTAATCAAGGAGCACGCAACGAGGCGTCCCCTCTCCTCGCTTCACAAAGGTCAACCTTCAAATCAACCCGACACCATGACGTGTCACGGTTATTTACACCGGCTGAATGCCAGTTCACTGGAGGACTCACCCCGATATGGCAGATCGCTCGGTCGAGATCCGCCCAGCACTATGGCATTCCATCGGGCATGTGACATTCAACCAGCTCCAAAATATTCTACCGGATGTCATTCCCTACGCCTACGGGCAGGGACGAGCCAGCAACAACGCACGGCTTCTAAACGCATGGGCTTTATAAACCCGGGCGAGCTTACATCTAACCAATGTACTCTTGTCCAGCAGGATAAAAACCCTGCATCACACTGAACTGTGATACCCTTGGGGATACATGGCGAGACTCGTTATCTCAACGCCACTCCACCGGGCAGATTGTCTCTCTAACACAGAGCAAGTCTCCCCGCAGGCTAACAAACCTGCACATTACCTCAACGCTTAAACAACAAGAGCTGAGAAGAGCTAGCAAGTGTTAAAACAACGCCTCAGCGCGGCCATAACACCCTTCGGGCACCTGTTGGCCTATTCCACGCACCAACAGGCCTCCCCGAAGGCTAGTCTGCAAGTCTATCCGGGACTCGTTTCGATATGGCAGGACGCCCGTCGAGCTCCCGTGAACTCCGCCCCGCACCGATATGGTTCATCCGGGACTCGTTTCGATACTTTAGGAACGCCCATTCAAGATCCAGATACTCACCTCGGTCACGCCCAATCTTTAACGCGGACTTGGGGGACTGAGCACCGGTAGGTTGGTAACCCTGCGGGTCTGCAGGCCAAGAGCAAGACAGATCTTAAGTCCCCATTCAAGATTGCACTTGACCGGGAACTTGGGGGACTTGTTGACAGTAGCCAGAGAGGCTACACCAGGGCCCACAGACCCGCAGCAAGCGCACCAGGGCCCGGACCAGGACCCAGGATCGGACCACCAGCACCAGGCCTCGGGCCCCAGCGGTCTATCCTGCCTCCAGGGATCCTGGGACCAGGGACGCCCGCCTGCCAAAAAGGGCACCAGAATGTCCAAACAGAAGAGAACTAGTCCCACATCGAAGAATGAGGCCAGCCCTCACCCCCAACCACCTATATATAGGCCTCAGCTACCACCATAAATAGGTAACTTGTCTCTCTCCCTGCTTACATACGTGCCCAGGTTATATATATTCCAACTATACTAACTTAGACATCGGAGAGGTGAAGGCCGGCCCGCCCGGTATTCCCCTTAGTAAGCAGGATTGCAGGAGATCGAGTTGGATTCATCAAGTATCTACCAAGACCCCCGGGTTTAGGCAGAAACAGCCATGTTATCAGGAATCTGGTGTAATTAGCTGATTTGTATTACCATAGATAGTCTTAGAATTGGGGATCGGACCTTTGTCCTCTCTGTATAAAGATGTAACAAAGCATAGCAGTATAATCAAGAAAATCATATTCTTCACCATTCTGTTTTATTTTATGGCATCAGAGCATCGTTTCTGAGGCACAAAAGTGAAGCAAGAAATCACAAAACACATTCCAAACACCAAACACCACAAACACATCCCAAACATATACCTCATGGCAGGAGACGAAGTTGTGAAGACAGAAAACAATGGTTCAGCCTCACAGATACCTTCTGACCCATGGGAGAAAGCAAATCACCCACTTTTCCTCCACCATTCAGATCAACCTGGTGCTACCCTTGTGCAGCAGCCATTGTTGGAGGACAACTACACGGACTGGATCCAGGCCATGACCATGGCGCTCTCAGTTAAAAACAAAATGGGTTTTGTTGATGACACTCTCAACAGGCCAACTCATAATCCTCAAGAACAACACCAATGGGATCGTTGTGATACACTTGTCAAGACCTGGCTACTGGGAGGTATGTCGAAGGAAATATCAAAAAGTGTCATGCACTGTAGGACTGCAAGAGGTATGTGGCTGGAATTGCAAGAGAGGTTTTCACACACTAATACAGTTCAGTTATTCCACATAGAAAATGTTATACATGATTGTGAGCAGGGCACTGGCTCTGTCAGCTCTTACTTCACAAAACTGAAGGCGTTATGGGATGAAAAGGATTCGCTTTGTGCGTTTCCTGCCTGCATCTGTCCAACTGCCACTGAAGTGAAGAGTTTCGTAGAAACACAGAAGACAATGAAATTCTTAATGGGGCTGAATGATAACTATGCCACAGTCCGTAGCAACATCATTGGACTTGACCCTCTTCCCTCCTTGAACAGGGCCTATGCTATGGCATTGAGACATGAGAAACAAGCAGAGGCTTCCAATAGCAAGACAGTTGCACCAATTGAAACGACTGCGTTCTCTGTTAAGAAGCTTAACCGAGCTATTGATGTTACAGAAGGTGGAATCCCATGAGAGAAGTGTGGCATGACAAACCACATCACTACAAAATGCAGGGCACATCTTAAGTGTACCTACTGTGGGGGAAAGGGCCATACCTACAACTATTGTCGTAGGAGGAAGCACTCGATGGAAGCAAATCAGGGAAAAGCAAGAGTCAATCATGTGGGCTCGTCCAATGAAGCTGCAAGCAATTTCCCACTATCACACACTGAGTGTGATCAGATGCTGGGTATCATTAACAAAATCAAGGCTGCATCCACCGATCAGACAGATGGTAATCAATTGTTAGAGATGTTGAACACAACCAAACAATCTTCTGTTAATCTCATTGGTAACATCCCTAACTATGAAGAATTCTCAGGTAAAGCATTTGCACATTCTCAATATAATAAAGAAGTAGCATGGATTCTTGACAGTGGTGCTAGTGATCACATAGTTTGCAATTATGCTTTTCTCACTTCCTACACATCTGTGCGTAATCGTCTTGTCAAGTTGCCTAATGGCTCTTCATTACCAGTTTCCCACATCGGGACAGTAACGTTTACACCCGATTTTGTCCTCCATAATGTTCTTTGTGTCCCATTGTTCTATCTGAATCTAATATCCATCAGCAAACTTGCCTTTGACTCATTCTATATCACTATCTTTCTCAAACAAGTTTGTTTTATACAGGACCTACGATCGGGGAAGACGATTGGGACGGGAACTGAGAGTGAGGGCCTATACTGTCTCAACCTGCCAAGGAAAGGAACGTGCAATGTAGTGAGCACCAAATCACAAGATCTATGGCACCAAAGACTCGGCCATCCATCCAGCAAAGTATTTCAGTTATTTCCCTTTCTTGCTAATAAATCTTGCAACACCAGTAGTTGTTCAATCTGTCCCTTAGCCAAACAGACTAGAAAGCCATTTCCATCAAGTATGTCTTCTAGTGATTCTTGTTTTGATTTAATTCATGTGGACATTTGGGGGGGTTATCAAGTACCATCAATTTCTGGTGCACAATACTTCTTAACTATCGTAGATGATCATTCCCGATGCACTTGGATTTATCTCATGCAACACAAATCCGAGGCCAGAAACCTCCTCATTCAATTTGTTCACTTAATTGAAAACTAATTTGGGACAAGGGTTAAAATAGTTAGAAGTGATAATGGTCCAGAATTTAAATGTGCACAATTTTACTCTTCTAAGGGGATTTTGCATCAAACTAGTTGTGTTAACACGCCACAACAAAATGGTGTGGCTGAGCGCAAACACAGAAACTTGTTAAATGTTGCGCGTGCTTTACTCTTCCAAGCCCATTTACCTAAAGAATTTTGGGGTGATGCCATACTCACTGCTTCCTATCTCATAAACAGGACACCAACACCAGTTCTTGAGGGTAAGACACCTTTTGAAAAACTAGTTCATAAATTGCCAAACTATTCCCATCTGCGTGTTTTTGGCTGTCGTTGTTTTGTCTCAACTCATCCAATCCGTCCTTCTAAATTTGATCCCCGTTCTGCCGAGTGCGTATTTCTTGGTTACCCTCATGGTCAAAAAGGATATAAGGTGTATCGTTTAAAAGATGAGAAAATTTTGGTGTCACGAGATGTGATCTTCTTTGAAAATGAGTTTCCTTATCAATCAAGGTCTGAGATCTCTCCAACATTAATTCCCAAGCAATCCTCATCTCACAATGATTTGTTTCCTACTTTGACTTCGTCACCTCACATTGATGACTTACCTTCCACTAATCATGCAGATCGTATTATTTCCCCAATTCACTCAGATTCTCTTCCCTCTCCTACTCAACCTCAATCACTCTCTATTCATGATTTGTCTTCCACAAATCCCGTTGACACATCTACACATTCTGTTCCCACTTCTTCCGCTGCTGACATTCCATATATCTCTCCAGACTTAACAAATCAAGTTAACGATACTCTCGGCTCTCAATCATCTCAATCACAAGCCTCACCACCTCAATCAACTCAAGCACCCTCACGCCGTTCTACTCGTCCAACCAAAGTCCCGACTACATTGCAAGACTTTCACATTGAGGCAGCCCTTCCCTCACGAACCGGCCCATTGTCTTCCGCGAACGAGGTTCATTCTTCAGGTACTCATCATTCTCTTTCCTATGTTTTGTCGTATCATAGGCTTTCTCCTAATCATAGAGCTTTTACTGCCAAACTCACTATTGAAAGAGAACCTAGAACTTTTTCACAGGCTATTCTAGCACCACAATGGAGAGAGGCCATGAATGCAGAAATACAAGCCCTCCAAGCCAACAAGACATGGAGCTTGGTACGACTTCCAGCTCACAAGAAGCCCATTGGTTGTAAATGGGTTTACAAAATCAAGTACAATCCTGATGGAACGGTTGAGAGGTACAAGGCTCGCTTAGTTGCCAAAGGGTACAGCCAAATTGAAGGTGTCGATTACAGAGAAACATTTGCTCCCGTGGCCAAGTTAACTACTGTGCGTGTGCTCCTTAGTCTTGCGGCTCTGCAAGGTTGGCATCTCCATCAATTAGATGTCAACAATGCTTTTCTTAATGGTGACCTGCTTGAAGATGTGTATATGCAATTGCCTCCCGGTTTCGAACGAAAGGGGGAGACTCGAGTATGTAAACTGCATAAGTCGTTGTACGGATTAAAACAAGCATCGAGACAATGGTTTCTAAAACTCTCCACAGCCCTCAAAATTGCTGGATTCAAGCAATCATGGTCGGATTACTCTTTATTCGTCCGAAACACACATGGTAGATTCACTGCCTTATTGGTGTACGTTGATGATGTTATATTGGCAGGAAACAGTTTACATGATATTGAAGAAACCAAACAGTTTCTTTCGAGTCAATTTAAGCTCAAGGATATGGGGCAGTTAAAGTATTTTCTTGGAATCGAGGTGGCAAGATCCAAGAAAGGCATTGTTTTGTGCCAAAGAAAATATGCGCTCGAGATACTTGAAGATGCAGGTTTCCTTGGTGCTAAACCTTCTCCGTTTCCAGTTGAACCTAATTTAATATTAACACAGGGAGATGGAGATTTATTATATGATGCCTCTCAGTATCGAAGGTTGGTTGGAAGGCTGATATACTTGACAATCACGAGACCATACCTTGTCTATGCTGTTCACATTCTAAGCCAATTCATGGAGAAACCAAGGCAGCCTCACTTGGATGCAGCACACAAAGTTTTGAGATATATAAAGAACACACCAGGACAAGGAATATTCTTGCCTTCCACAGGTTCATTGGAACTTAAAGCATATTGTGATGCAGATTGGGCGCGTTGTAAAGACACAAGGAGGTCTACTACTGGTTACTGTATCTTCCTCGGCAATGCACCCATATCATGGAAAACAAAGAAACAAGGAACTGTATCACGTTCAAGTGCAGAGGCAGAATACAGGTCCATGGCCACGACGTGTTGTGAAATAACATGGCTGCGACATATACTGAATGATTTGAATGTTAGACATATGCATCCAGTTAAACTCTTTTGTGATAATCAAGCTGCAATCCACATAGCGTCCAATCCTGTGTTTCATGAGCGAACAAAACACATCGAAATAGACTGCCATGTGGTGCGTGAGAAGGTGCAAAGAGGGTTAGTCGAGACTGTGCATGTCCGCACAAAGGAGCAACCAGCTGACTTGTTTACTAAGCCTTTGGGTTTGAAACAATTCACTGCACTATTGAACAAGTTGGGTGTAATCAACATACACTCTAACTTGAGGGGAGTATTGAGGAAAGAAATCCTCTGTAATTGGGATTGCCATGTTATCAGGAATCTGGTGTAATTAGCTGATTTGTATTACCATAGATAGTCCTAGAATTGGGGATCGGACCTTTGTCCTCTCTGTATAAAGATGTAACAAAGCATAGCAGTATAATCAAGAAAATCATATTCTTCACCATTCTGTTTTATTTTACTTCCAATTGCCCATTCGATCGTTGATGATCACTTTCGTTTTGGCTGGGAATTCGTATTAGCTGATTTCGCAACGTTCTCTTGATTCTCTTGGGATTAATGGGGCTGGAGGGTGCAATCTCAGAGTTTCTTTCACGACTGCTTTCAAGTACTCCAGATTTTCAACGTCTGCTTCTTCAATTTTTGGCTTTCCTTTGAGGAGTTTTCGCAGCTCCACTTGGGCCTTGTTCATTACTCTAGGGTTTCTCATCAACTGCGACATTGCCCATTCAATATGGTAGTAGCTGTAGTCTCACTACCTGCGGAGAACATATCCTGGCATGGCCGGATTTCAACTAATTAATCGATGGTCTCCAAAATAACTAAAATCGAGGGATTTTTAGTCACAGATTTTTACGAGTACTGTATATGCAAGTGCTACAAATCATAAAAACTTACCATGATTACATCTTTGATCTGACCGGTTGTGAATTCAAGCTCCTTATCCTGAAGTTTTAGGAGTACGGTAACAATACCTTCCTCCGATTTATCAAACTCATTGGCTTGAGATTTGATCTTATGATTGTTGATGATGCTCTCAAGGATTTGATCTTATGATCGTTGATGATGCTCTCAAGGATCTTTCCGAGCCTGTTTCTCGTCTTCTTGAGCGCAGGTATCGTGCCCGTGATGAAACCGATAAATCTTAATTAATGAAGGAAACAAGTCAGGTATTTCAAAGCCTGAAGCACGATTTATTGCTTCATATATCAAAGAAGTAAACTCCTTCTCATCTTTGCACTTTTTTCCAAACGCTGCCCTCGATACTATTTTATTGGTCAGGCTGGAGATCCACTCACTCAAATTGATGGGAGTACTCTTTGATGATCTAGAAATGGATTGGATGAGATTCATCACCTCTTCTTCTCTTATCGATCTAAACGATTGCACACGCTTGGGGGTTAGGAGTTCAAACACACAAAGCTTGCGCAGCTGTCTCCAGAGATCACCATAAGGAGCAAAGATATGACTTCTGCTGCCAAAACCAGAGGCCTCTCAGCAAAAGTGAGGTCATCTGTCTTCAAAACCTCTCGTGCAGCTATTGGAGAAGATATAACTAACTGACCAAGTTTTAGGTGCATAATTGGTCCATGCTTCTTCGCCAAGTCTCTCAGTGCATGATGTGGAAGTGGATTACCAGCAGCCAACTGATGCAAGTTTCCTATAATAGGCAGCTTCCATGGCCCTGGTGGAGACTTACTAGGGACAGATCTGGCTTTCGATTTCTTCCAAAAGGTAATCAGGATCAAGAGTGAAGTGAAGAGAGGAAAGTAGGGTGTTTGCAACAATAATGGGGACATTGTTGCTAGAGAAATCAAATGTGGATATTCTGAATGCGCTATATCTTCATTGGCTGAGTTCATCAATTTAAGTATGCATTAGTCGAGATTGGAACCGGCAGCAAGGTTAGCGTGTCCATTTTTCTATTAGGGAGTCATATGCAGCACCTTCGATTACTCGTATTCGAAGAACTTCTTATTCAACCTAATGAATCATTTTTCTGGCCGGCCACTAGCCAGCACGTTTTGGTTGCTTCTGTAAATTCAACTTAATTGATAACTAAAGAAAAATTAATTTTTTTTACCAATTGATACAATTTTCAGCCTATAATTACCAATAACAAAATTACTTTTTAAAATTACCACTATGATATTTCCATCAATTTCTAACAGAATCTGTTAATTCATAAATTACGAAATTACTCTTTTTACAATACCATTGCAAGTTAGTAGCATTAGACGTACATTGCTGATGGTCAGTAGAATTACACATTTTTAAGGATGACTAGTATTCCACCAACTGCTGTAAACTATTTGAATGTTAATCATACTGAGGGTCAGTAGTAAATCGCGTAATGCTATTGGCCCTCAATAATATTGTAAAAAAAAGTAAAACGAATTACACATTTTTGAGGATTACTAGTATTCCACTAAGTATTATAAACTATTTGAATGTTAATCATACTGAGAGTCAGTAGTAAATCGCGCAATGCTACTGACCCTCAACAATGTTGTGAAAAAGTAAAAAGAACTACACATCTTTTAGAATCACTAGTATTCCATCAACTGTTGTAAACTATTTGATTGTTAAATAGCGTAATGCTGCTAACCCTCAATAATGTTATAAAAAAAGTAAAAGGGTAATTTTGTAATTATTATTTAACGGATTTTGTTAGTTAAATGTGTGGAAACTTGTTACTGGTAATTTAAAAAACAGGTTTGCTATTGGTAATTATGAGCTCAAAAGTGTAGTTATTGGTAATATTTTTAAAGTATGTATTTGAGAGATAAGCATTTAGGGTTTAAAATACAGTAGAACTTCAATAAATTAATAATTTTACTAAATTAATATTTTTTATCGGTCTCGATTCGGAGACTACGTGCTCAATCAATAATTCACTAAATTTATAATATAATACATATTCAACGATTGACCTCAACAAGTATATAAATTAATAATGCTTAGTATTTGGCTACATTGTACGGACACGCCGAAAATATGTCGTATCCCATATTGGATACGGATACGGTCCCGATACGCTGAAATACTATCGGACACGCGTATCTAGGTTGTACACGATATAGACACGCGCGTATTTGTGTTGGACATGCATGTGCGTAATCTGGGTAGACACGAGGGGCAGATTGGACAATTAGCAAAAAAACCCAAATTCCCAAGTAAGTGGCATGTTCTTCCTTCCGCCGGAACGAGTATGTTCTTCGTTCTAGGTCATCGTCATTGCATCGCCATCGCATCGCCATTGCATCGCCACCGTCGTCTCCCCATCGTCGTCCTGCCATCACCGGCGCGCCATCGTCCCGCCATCGCCGCGCGTTCTTCCTTTGCTTCCAGGTTAGACAAATCTAAAAAGGGGTATCGCATCGCGCCATCGGATCACCCCATCGTGCCGTGGCCGTCGTCGTCTCGCCATCACCGTCTCGCCGTCGTCGTCTCGCCATCGCCGTCACGCCATCATCGTCTCGCCGTCGCTGTCGTGTTGTCGCCGTCGCGCCATTGCCGTCTCGCCGTGTCATCAGGTATGTTACGGACTTACTACTATGAGATTATAGAGGACTGAGGAGATTTATTTGATGGACATTTGTTACTGCTTAGTTTGATCATAATCATCATATCATGTTATTCACTTATATCACACCCCTGCAAGTTTGTCATTTTGTACTTTAAAATATATGGATAAATTTTACATCTTCTCATAATAGAAGTCTTTAAGAAATGTACTGTGATGGATAAATTGTGTAGCAAACCAGAAATTGCTGAGCGCACCACAAAAAGGATTATGGTGCTTTTGCTAAAGCTCAGGAGACATGAAGTCTTGTCTTGCCTCCCTTCTCTCTTTTTTTTTTTTTTAATTCGAAAGGACTGTCCCTTCTCTTTTAGAGAGATTAAGCTGAGAAATATCACTCAACTTTGCAGTTTTCATCCTTTTTGCCACATGAAGATGAATGAAATCATTTAGTTCTTTTTATTTGCATTGTTATTTGATTATGAAATTTTGTTTGGATTTGGATTGACTAGGTTTTAATTATATAAACTAATTTTTTGGCATTTCACATATTTTTGTTATGCATATATATATTATTTAAAATAAAATTTAGTTAACGTGTCCACCACGTGTCCGTATTCAAAAAAAAAAATTATGTGTCCGCGTATCGTGTTGTGTTGAATACGGACACACGTACTCGTATCCATGCTTCATAGGTATTTGAAGTTCATTTTTTTACATTTTTGAGAGCTTAATGAATTACCACTTGAAATTATGTACTCATTTATGACTACATCTTTGTGTGCAAATATGCAATGATTTATAAATTATGAGAATTATTATTGATTTTTTACGCATTTTGAGATGAGAAGTTACAGCTAAGTGTATGATTTGTTGAGTAACTTATATAATTAGTTTGTTTATTAAGGTTTTTACTAATTCAATGTTTATCGATTAATTAATAACTCATTACTAATAAATTTCGTCGGTTCCGAGCTTATTAATTTATTAAGGTGTATATCTATTGTCATTTGGCATTTGGCTCAATGTAAACCATGGTAAAAGTGATTAATGAGAATAAACACATGCCATTCATTTAAGTGGGTGAGAATAAGAGTGGTGAACTTAGGGAGTCCCAAAGCTAGGAACTAAAGTCCAGAAGCACCAGCCCCGCCGCCTCGGAGACCAAACATCCGGTAAGTTTCTCATTGAAAACTCTGTATTAGATAAACCATACCATCCATCTTTTATAGAGTACAGGACAGTTGGATTAATGAAGCTTTGGTAATGTGCACCAAATTTGCTATCGCAGATACTCGAGGTTTTGGCAAGATGGCTCTATATGGCAATTATGGTGTTGTATCACTGAAGCGTGGTGGCCAGCTATTCTGATTTCGGAAATGATTGGTTGTGGCGGCCGATTTTGAAATTTCGATTCAGTGGGTTGTTTCTTCTGAGCTTGGCTTCTTGTTTTAGGCTATTCTGGGTGAGTAATTTATTATTTAGGTACTGAGAGTCGGTATTTATGATCAATGTGAGTCAGTAATTAATTATTTAGGATATATATATATATATATATATAATTATTAATGTGAGTCGGCTCTTTTTATGCCCAAACTGAGTTCGACCCGTAATATTCGGTTTGGTAAAAATATGAACCGACAACCGAAAAGTCAGTTATATTGTCGAGGACGAGATTTTGTAATGATTTTCTGGGCTTAGATCATTGATGAATGGATTTTGTGATGATTTTCTAGGTTTTTGGTTTGAGAGAGAGAAAGAGCAGAGTGGATTGAATGATGAATGGTGATTTTTCTGGGTTTATGGTGTCAGAGAGGTTGATTGTTCTGGGTTTTAGATGAGAGTGACTAAGTGAGGTGGTGGTAGATTGAAGAAGAAGATGAATCAGTGTGGTGGTGGTGATGAACTCGAAATCGGTGAGATGAGAGATGACGAAATGAGAGAGGAAAGTGAGTATTTATATCACGGTTCAGTTATAAAAATTGGCCAATATATTAAAAAAATGATAAAATATTGGTCACTCATGATACTTTGAGAGTTTCGACAGTTTAATTCATGCGCTTTTAGTTTCAACTAATCACTCCATATACTCTTTAATTTTCGACTAATTGCTCAACTTCGTCCACCTCTATCTAAAATGTATGTTAAGTTCTTTCAACTATTTCTTACCTTCCTCAAATGCCCTGGTGTGTTTTTATTTTATTTCTTCAGTTCTCTATCTTCTTTTCCAAAAACCCAACATATCTCTAGTTCACGTAAAAAAAAAAAATCTCTAGTTGGACTAAAAAAATACTTTTTCAATACCAATTTTGATGATCCAAGAGACCAAGATCATTCGCATACCTCGCACATGTACAAAGCAACTCTGACCTCCTCTTTGCCATAATTTTCACATCCAAATCGGAGTAACAAGAATTCAAAACAAGCCCATTTGCAATCAAAGTCCCACTGTTGAACGACGACAAGCGTGGCCCGTGGATCACATTATACCGATATTGTCTCCACTTAATCACCTTTAAGGTATTAAGTTTTAATCACAAAAGACCTCGGTGCAATTAGGTACTATCTACCCACTTATAATTTGTATTTTACTTGTCACTTTTATGATGATGATATCTCCTCTTCAACACTCCCCCTCACGTGCAACCTAATTTTTTTTAGGGTTGTAAGTGTAATTCATTTGGTCAAATTCCGACATCAGAAATTTGTATGTGCGATCCAAGGCCCACCGCTTTTAGTTTCAACTAATCACTCCATATACTCTTTAATTTTCGACTAATTGCTCAACTTCGTCCACCTCTATCTAAAATGTATGTTAAGTTCTTTCAACTATTTCTTACCTTCCTCAAATGCCCTTGTGTGTTTTTATTTTATTTCTTCAGTTCTCTATCTTCTTTTCCAAAAACCCAACATATCTCTAGTTCACGTAAAAAAAAAAAATCTCTAGTTGGACTAAAAAAATACTTTTTCAATACCAATTTTGATGATCCAAGAGACCAAGATCATTCGCATACCTCGCACATGTACAAAGCAACTCTGACCTCCTCTTTGCCATAATTTTCACATCCAAATCGTAGTAACAAGAATTCAAAACAAGCCCATTTGCAATCAAAGTCCCACTGTTGAACGACGACAAGCGTGGCCCGTGGATCACATTATACCGATATTGTCTCCACTTAATCACCTTTAAGGTATTAAGTTTTAATCACAAAAGACCTCGGTGCAATTAGGTACTATCTACCCACTTATAATTTGTATTTTACTTGTCACTTTTATGATGATGATATCTCCTCTTCAACACTCCCCCTCACGTGCAACCTAATTTTTTTTAGGGTTGTAAGTGTAATTCATTTGGTCAAATTCCGACATCAGAAATTTGTATGTGCGATCCAAGGCCCACTGCGGATACTTGGTATGAAACCATTCAGAATTTCTCCGATGGAAATTTGATGAACCCAAATTTAGGCCCATTATGCTTGAGGAAACCCCATACGATTAGGGAAACAATTAGAGAGGGACCAGCTCTGATACCATGTTCATTTATGTGGTATACTGAGGCAGTAAAGTCCTTCCCTCTCAGTTCCCGTCCCAATCATCTTTTCCGATCGTAGGTCTTGTATGACACAAATTTGTCTGAGGAAGAAGGTAATATAAAATTAATCAAATGCTAGTTTGCTCACATAGATCAAGTGCAAGTAGAATAATGGAACATAAAGAACATTGTGAAGAACAAATTGGGAAGAGAAAACTATTGTTCCAATGTGAGTAACATGTGCTGAGTTCCTATCAGGAAGTTTGACCCAACGATTATGAACAGATTTTAGTGAAGTGAGTAGATTGGGGCTACAAACAATGTGATCACTAATACCGCTGTCTAATATCCATATTGTTTGTTTGATTTGTTGTGAGAGGGCAAAAATTTTACCTGAGAGTTCTTCATAATTTGTAATGTTTCCAACTTGGTTGGCTGTAGCAACCTTATTCGTACTCAAGACATCAACAAACTGCTTACAGGTCTCTTGTGAGAATGAGAAATTGATCCCGTTCAAATTCTTGTCGTCCATGGAAACAACATTGTTTCCTTTTGAGCTTCCATATTCTCATTCCAGGGCAGCTTTTCTTCTTCTACAATATTTATAGGTATGGCCCTTTCCTCCGCAAGAAGTGCATTTGTGATGAGCCCTGCAATTCTTGGTTTTGTGATTAGTCATGCCACACTTTTCACATTTCATCTAAGGCTTTCCTACATCAAAGTCTCAGCCTCCTATGTTGACAGCAAAAGCACAACTTCTAGTTGATTAATTGTCTTTCCACTTGAAGCCTCTGCCTGTTTTTCATGGCGCAAAGTCATTGCATATGCTATGTTCACACTTGGCAGTGGATCTATTACCACCGTGTTGCTTCGGATTGCAGCGTAATCGTCATTAATCCCCATTAAGAACTTCATGGTCTTCTAATTCTCCATGTACGCCTTGATTTCTTGGGCTGCATCACAACTACAGGGTGGAATGTCACAAACTGAGTCTCTTTCATCACAGAGACCCTTGAGTTTGATGAAGAAGGACGTCACCGAGTCTGTAGCCTGCTCACAGTCATGGATTGCATTCTCAATGTTGAACAATTGAATAATGTTTGTGTGTGAGTAATGCTCCTTCAATTCATCCCACATATCCTTTGCAGTTTTGCAGTGAATCAGACTGTTGGAGATTACCTTCGACGTTGATGCCAGCATCTATGTTTTGACCAAAGTATCATATCGACTCCACTGTTGTTGTTCTTCAATTCTGCGGGTGCATCTTTTAACATATCCATCTATGAATCCCTTCTTGTTTTTGATTTCTAATTATATATCCATAGATTTGCTCCATGATATATAATTATCTTCCATCAAGGGTTGCGATATAAGTACCAAACCAGGTTGATTTAAATGGTGAATAAATAAAAGGTGATTCGGATTCTCCCATGGTTCTGCAATCCTTGAAGAGATTGTACTCTTTCCATGATTAAGGAGTTTTTGTTCTTCATCAATTGCCATGGGGTATGGTGTTTGTTTAGGGATTTAGGTCTCCAAGAACGAATGCTCTGGTACCATAAAAGAAAACATAATACGAGGAATTTTGTTATATTTCATTCAGCACGATTTGGTACATCTTATACACATTATCTCACACATCAAATCCACTATTCTAGGACTACATATGGTAAAATACCTCACACAGCTAATTACAGAATATTACACATGATTCTTTCCTTCAATACTCCCCCTCAAGTTGGAGTGTATGTTGATTACACCTAACTTGCTCAGTAATGTAGAAAACTGTCTCGAGTTTAATGGCTTCGTGAACAAGTCAGTTGGCTGCTCTTTCGTTTCAAACATGTACCGTTCTAACCAATCTTCTCTGCACCTTCTCAAGCACAACGTGACAATCTATTTTTATATACTTCGTTCATTCATAAAACACAAGATTTGAGGCTATGTGTATGGCTGCTTGGTTGGCTAACTTAACTGGCTATGAATGTTCAACATTCAAATCCTTTAATACATTCCGCAACCACGTTATCTTCGCTTCTGCGCTTGAGCGTGCCAATGAACATTGTTTCTTTGTCTTCCATGATATGGGCACATGTCCAAGAAAGAAGCAATAACCAGTTAATGATCTTCTAGTATCCTTGCAGCGAGCGTAGTCTGCATCATCATATGACTTTAGTTATAATGATCACATAGAAGGTAGCAATATTTCCTGACCAGGCGTCTCCTTAATGTACCTTAACATGGGCTTGTCCATGAATTGACTTAGTATGTGAACAGCGTAAACAAGGTCTGACCTCGTGATGGTGAGGTATATGAGCCTTCCTACAAGTCTTCGGTATTGAGATGGATCCTTAAATAAGATGCCATCTCCTTGTGTGAGTGTTACATTCTATTCAACTGGAGATTTTGAAGACTTGGTAACAAGAAACTTCATGTCCTCAAGAAGCTCTAATGCATACTTTCTTTGACATAAGACAATTCCTTGCTTGGACCTTGCTACTTCTATACCGAGGAAGTACTTTAATTGTCCCATGTCTTTTAGCTTGAAATGATTTGAAAGAAAATGTTTAGTTTATGTGATATCTCTCAAGCTATTTCCTACTAAAATAACATCATCGACATATACTAACAAGGCTGTAAATCGACCTTGATGGTTTCAGACAAATAGTAAGTAATCTAACCACGATTGCTGAAAACCTGCCAACTTGAGAACTGTATAAAGCTTGAGGAACCATTGTCTCGAAGCTTGCTTCAAGCCGTATAGTGACTTGTGCAATTTACAAACACTAGTCTCCCCCTTTCGTCCGAAGCCAGGAGGTAGTTGCATGTACACATCCTCATAAAGATCACCATTGAGGAAGACATTGTTTACGTCCAATTGATGAATGTGCCACCCCTTCATGGCTGCAAGACTCAACAAAACTCAAACGGTTGTTAGTTTAGCCAATGGCGCAAAGGTTTCTCGATAATCGATCCTTTCAACATGACTATATCCTTTGGCAACTAACCTAGCTTTGTATCTTTCAATGAATCCATCAGGATTGTACTTGATTTTGTAGACTCATTTGCAACCAATAGGTTTCTTGTGGGCCGGAAGGGACACTAAACTCCAAGTTTTATTAGCTTGAAGCGCCTGGATTTCTGCAAGCATGGCTTCTCTCCACTTTAGGTTTTGCACAGCCTGAGAAAAGGAACGAGGCTCTCTCTGTACGGTAATTTTACAAGTGAATGCTTTATGAGAAGAAGACAGTTTATCATAAGACAAAAAAATGGAGAGAGAGTGAGCAGTACCTGAAGGAATGACCTCGCTCAAGGAAGATGATGAACCGATACGTGAGGGGAGAGCTGCCTCAATATGAAAGTCCTGCAATGTGGTTGGATTTTTGGTAGGTCTAGTGGATTTGCGTGGTTGTGGTGCCGAAGTTTGTGAGGGTTGTGATGACATTAGCAAATGATCAGTATTTGGAGGTTGTGTATGTGGCACAGTGTTGTCTGATGATATTTCATGATCCAAGGATGGTGAAGTGTCAGCGGAAGATGTAGAATCAGGTTAAGGAATAACGGGTTTATTTCCTTCTCCATCTCAATCATCTCTTCTTGACATTTCTCCAAATCCCATTAATACCTCCAGTCAACCAAATCCCACAAATCACTCTACTCTTCCAATCTAGCTTTGATGCCATGTTGAATGACGACAAGCGTAGCCCGTGAATGACCATTGTACCAATATTGTCCCAACTTAACCACCTTTAAGGTGTTGAGTTTTAATCACAAAAGGCATCGGTACAATTAGGTACTATCCACCCACTTATAATTTGCATTTTATTTGTTGATTTTCTGATGTGAGATCTCTCCTCTTCAGTACCCACTAATTCCCAAACCTCAAAACCAAACCAGCACATCGTATCCTTCCCCCATATACTCCCCAATCTTCTCAACTAAAACACATGTATACCCAGAATTGTTAGTACCCCAATTTAAACTCCAACTTTCTCCCCAATTTTCTCAAGAAATGTATTCACCATCCCCAAGAACTCAGCTATATCAAACTTAACTGGGTTTTTGAGCTTCTTCTTAAGCTTGGTAGTGAACTTGGTACCCAACTCAATGATCTCACATAAATATGCTAATCGCTGAGAGGAATTAGAGCTGAGATGGGAGTTAGGTCGTCGAGTTTGAGTTTCAAGTTGGGAAAATGGAATATGGGTCGAGAACAATAGGGTATTCTGATGGGGAATAAAGCAATTGGAGATTCGGTTGAAGCCTAGGTGAATATTTTAAGCAAAGACATGATTTAAACTCTACTCATCTCTAAAAGTGGAGTTAAAAAATTTCTCGTTCACGTTGAGAAGAAACGAGAGAGAGAAAGAGTAAGTTAAAGGGAAATAAACAATATTCGATAAATTTATTAAAAAATAGGCAGAAATATCACTTTAGTCATCGAACTATGTTTCACTTGACATTTTGGTCACCTAACTATTAGAAACTTCAGTTTGGTCATTCAATCATGTCACCTTATATCACTTTGGTCACTCCTTATAATTTTGAATATGTAAACTTAGTGGATATGATATTCGATAAATTTTGGATATGATATTTCTGTTAAATTCAAAGGTATTTTGGATATGTAAATTCTTAATGGCAATTTTTTTTACGAAAATATAAAACTCCCTATAATTTTGCCTAATTTTCTAGCCATTTATAATTTTTCTACGAAAGCAACCACTTTCTCTTCATTTATTGATAATGGATTAATGGATGAATGTAAGTGATCATAAAATTCTTATGTACTTTTTATTTTCAGCAATTAAAGCTTATGGGCATTTTAATATCAACATTAAGTACTGTAAATTTCTTAACAATTGGAAATCAACAATAAGTTTGCTCCAAACACCTAGAACATCATTGAAAATTGAATTTGTTGAGAGAAAATAGACACTAGATTCTTTCTAAATGGGTTGACGAATATACCGCTGTCTATGAGACTCATTTGCTGTATTTAAACGGAGAAAATAAACGGAGTGACCAAAGTGACATAAGATGGCGTAGTTGAATGATCAAAGTGAAGTTTTTGAAAGTTAGGTGACCTAACTGTCGAGCGAAACATAGTTCGATGACTAAAGTGGTATTTCTGCCTAACAAATAAATAAATAGAAGAGGGGCCATTAAATATTAAGGGCTATACAGTGTGTTAACAAAAATTTTAGATGGAGGTGGACGGAATGGAGTACTTAGTCGAAAATCGATAGTATAAGGAGTGATCAGTTGAAATTGAAAGCGTAAGGACTAAATTGTCGAGACTCTCAAAGTATGAGGAATGACCAGTATTTTGTGAAAAAAAAGATATACACATATATATATCAAATTCGGTTTCATTTGGTCGGTTCTAAGCACGGACCCGCTTAAATTGGTGCGGTTTGGTCCACTGAGATTTCTGCCCCTATTTTCATTCGGTTTGGTTCACGAACTAGATTTTTTGTTTTAATTTGGCCGGTTTTGGCTCCCAGTTCGGTTTTTGCCGTGCCCTAATTACTTTTACATGGTAAAACCTCCCGCGAAAATCTAAATACCAGCGACATCTTGAAAAAAGAAAAAAATTATCCGACAAGATTCTGATGACATGCGAAAATTCCGACTAATGTTAACCAGAGTTCGACGGTCGGTGACGAGAGTTCAGTAACTAAACATGTGATTGTAAATGTTGGGGGGCAAAATAATCATTTTTTGTTAGGTTTCAGTGAAGATGTGTTCAATTGGACCATAAATGTGGTTATTTTGTGTTTAATTGATTAGACTCATCATACGTTAATAGCTCAGTTGACCTCCTTTCTAGGGTGAATCTCCTTTCATTGGTGAAGGTGAAAAGGTACCTAGATCCACAAGAACCGCCACATCGACAGTCTCCACATCGCTTAAACCGCATTTCAAAAGGCATTGAAGCAATAAAGACTTATTCCGGGCATCTCAGGGTCACCAAGATCGACATGTTCGTCTTGGTTCTAGAAGGAAACGAAAGATAAAAAAATGATGCATAAGGAAAAGCACAAACAAAAAAGAAGGAAAGGAAAGGAAAAAAAATGATGCATAAGGAAAAGCACAAACAAAAAAGAAGGAAAGGAAAGGAAAAAAAAATGATGCATAAGGAAAAGCACACTCGTCTCTTTCGTGACTTTTCCACACTAGCACAGTTGCACCCTCGTTTGGTATCCGGAAGGGAACTCACTTCCTTTGTAACTTCCCTTCCTAAAGGAAGTTACACTCCCTGTGCAATTCCCATTCCTGTGTTTGGTAGAACAGGGAAGTAAATGTCAAAATATCATGTGAGTTCCTTTCCAGTGTTTGGGTGGTGTAGGAAAGGAAAGGAAAACTACATCAAATGTGCAATAATACCCTTGTATTTCAATATTCATTCATGGTTTTTAAACATGATTGTTGAATTTAAACATGAACATATACATAGCTGATCCTCAGCAGCATTATAACGCATCTTGATCGTCAGCTTCTAACTTCATAGCAACAACAACAACACACAGAAGTATAGAGAAAGATTTTTACACAATACCATACGACTAATCACTCACAGAATGGGGTATAAAAGAATGGTTAAATAATAAAAATAAATTAAAAGTTTAACAGTCAAGAGCATATGGAGGTTCTGAAGTATCTCAACCTCGGTTGTTCTTCTTGAAATCCATTTCCATCACCTTAAACACCATTTGGAACACAACAGAACCAAAAAGAAAAAAAACAAAAAAAAAAACAAAACCCCTACCAGAAAAACCAATTTCCATCACCTTTGAAGACCAGTGGCAACACAATAGTACCTAAGAAAGATACCAAAACCCCTATATGAGAGACACAAGCCTCAAAAGATCACATAATAGAGTTTTATAGTTACACAGATACTAATTAGTATCCAGAGTGAACTAAAACATTCTGCAAAGTCATTTAGATAGATACAGAGTCCATATTTTTTGCCAAACTCGCACTTGGACTAAACTATCTAAATACACAGTATAGATACCACAACTAGAATAGGAAACAGCAAACAAAGGCTGCATTGAAATAAATCATTCACATAAATAATAGTCTTATATTAATCTCTAGTAAAAAGTTCAAAATAGATTTAGTTGGTTAATACCATATCAAGTTCAAAATAGACTGTCCAGCTAGAAGTTCAAAATACATAACAACCTAAGAACTACTACCACAATATAAAGTTCTAATAGATCATTGCTTGAGTCATCATGTTGCTCCAGAAGCAAAACAAAAGGAAACCCAAGTCTACACTAATCTCCAGTTGCATTCATCTCTCTAATGGCCAAGAATCCTATGAAGCCATCGACGTTTAAAGTGGTTTGGCAAACTGAACAGTAGATCAATTTTGGAATCATCACCAATAATTATAGCAGCAGCATCTATGACATCTTGGTCAGTTATACCTTCAATTTTCATAAGCTCATCAACTATTTTACCTCTTCTTTCAGATGTTAGATGCTCATTCATGAGTACTCCTTGCACTGTCTCCAAGTGTGCCTTAGTCACGTCCACAAAGGAGCGTAGTGTGCTAGCCATGTCTCCTAAACATTGAGAATATGCATCTCGAGCTCGCTTCCTAGTTCGAGCTGAAGGTGGGTTTGCTGGAGTGAGACCAACAGATGAAGGAGCAACAGGTGGTGATGGAGTTGTCATTTCATCCGTATCATTTTCTGCAATATCAACAAAATCATTGCCATTTAGATCTTCATTTGCTTCAGCTGGTCCTTCAGCTCCTAATCCATTTGCACGATCTCTTCCAAAAGCTTCAATCAAGCTATCATAATGAATGAAGGGTTTAAATCGTAATCCTGCTGCATCCTTATGGACCTATCACATACAAGAGGTAAATATCACTTTATAGGTGCATTCATGAGAAATATATCCACATGAGCAAGTTATTTATGCATATGTTTGCTATTAGGAAGACTCTATTTCATGATAGAGAGAATTTATGAAAGAGCATCTACCAAACCTACAGATATTTGTTCAGAATCTAAAGCTTGAACACCATTCATCTGTTAAGAAATAATATATATGCATCAATAATTGGTTAGCAAACATAGCTTTATGTACACCCTCCTCCCTAGGAAGTGCTCGGGTAGCAAAACTGCTCACTGGAAAATTTCACATCCGAGTAGGGAATTGTACAGAGGCCATTGCCACAAAACCTACTTAAAACACAGTTATCATTGCTTACACATTAGGACTAGACACTCAAATGCTCCTTAGCCTTGTACTACCTACTATATAACTTCATACGGCAAACAATTATCTATAGCAGTATCAAGTAATGTTTGCCTACTTGCAGAAAAATCTAAATAACTAACAAGTCATGCAGTTACTTCAAATACAAAAGTTAAGCAACTCTTACCTTAACCCAATCATCAAATACTTGTTTTTCGCAAACCACCATCTTCTCTTCATGGTTCCAAGAGAAGCCACTCGAGTTAGCAAGCATGTCATGAATAGCCAGTGTTTGTTTCTTCAATGTCTTCAACCGAGACTCGATGTGAGGGTCTGCCTTAATTTCAGAACCTGGTAGCTTTTGCTTTATAATGTGTTCAAGCTGACCCAAGTATCCTGTCCTGAAGCCATTGTCGACCTTCCAATAGCCACCTACACAAAGTTCTGTCAATGCTTCAACTAGAGCCACATCTTCACGAGGGGTCCATTTGTGTTGATCTGCTTTTTTTCTTATAGGCCTACGAGTAGGTTCTGCAGAATTCATCCTATATACATATACAAAAAGATCAGCAATGATTTAAGTTGCAGTAATCGTAATGATCACCAATTAGATGGACTGAGTATTGTTCCTAATTTACACTCTAGCTTACTCGATCTCTCATTCTTACTAGACAAGCATATAGACCCGTACTTCCAAGCTCTTTTTCCTTTTTCCATATTTGGTAATAGCTCCATTTTTGAAGCACAAAGATAGCTCTTTATTTAATTTTGGTCTCTAAAGTATGCTTGAAAAAGATAAAGAGGAGGATATAAAGCTAGCTTCAGTTAATTGATTTGTTATAACTCAAAAGAGTTTTGAACGGATCATGGAGCAATACAGTAGCAGCAACTTTCAGCATTATATATGTTTCACCAGAAAAATTGAAAATGACCAACACTACCACATATGATATGCAAACACCTTTAATAGTTAATACAAATAGTGGAATTCACTTTAAAGTATACCCAACATATGTGATGATGAAGTTAGTTTCGACAAGCTATGCAAGTATGAGAAGCAGCTAAAACAATTGAGGCTTTCCAGATAAAACCAACAAAAGCAGAGCGAGAGTTCTGTGCTAGAATCTGTGACACCACTATATAACATTTAACCACTGTTTGATTAATATGATCAAAACGAAAGGTGAAAACAAGTTCTTGTTTTATTGCAACAATCAAAGCTAACAAAATTTATTCTTTCTAATACATGCCTTTTTCTCAATGAAGCAGCTCGGGAAATATATCGAATGAGATTAGCAGCTTGAGTACTACTCATTTATGTTTGTGAACAATTACGAAATTGCAAACAAGTAACTAAATGCCAATGGATTGTTAGACATCTGTATCCTACAATCTTAACAACAAGAATGAAACTTAATAATTCTATTTGGTAGAACAAGGATTCATAGAACCAACTTCACAGTAGCCACCAAGTGCACCTGTTTTCTATCCACCGACATGGCTGTACTTGTCAATACTTCTTTACTCAAACAACATCAACGTAACTCTTTGTTCATCATCAAATTTACCACTTTCATATCCAGAAATAACTAGATCGCATTCTTTATACAGATTCAAATACACAAAAATAGATTATCGACTACATTTCCCACCAAAAGCTCAAAAATATGCAGGGGAAAGAGTTCCTACTTATGCGAACAAAACTGAGGTGTAATTGTACAACTACAACAGCCAACATAGTTGATAGTGATGATATTATCCCCTACACTCACCGAAAGTAAAAGCAAGTGTGCTAATAAGCGCCTTGTTGCAAATGACAATCGACACAGACGACACAACCGACAAGCTGAGAGCCCCAATGGTTCCCAGCTGGAACTCACGCTACGATCTCTATCCAAACATTCATAAAGAGTTTTATCTATACATCACTCATTTAGTCATACTATATACAACATCAGAACCTAGTAATTAAAATAGTTATAACCAAAATTCACCAAGCTAAATACATTCTCATTTGTATAAAGATAGAAGATATGGGGAAAAAAGTAAACACACCTTATATTGCAGATCCAAAGCTTTGTTCCTCTTCTCTTCTGCTGAATTCACACCACAGTAATCACCAAAATTCCACGAGGTGTGAAAACTAGTGCTTTAGCCAAATCATCAATATGTAAACAAATAAAACTCACAAAGTACCACAAAAAGTGTACCATCAATATGTAAACAATTGCCATTTATAACTAGTTCCAGAACATTAAATTAATCACATGTAATTTAAATCATGAAAAAAAAAAAGACCAGTCAAAATATTAATATTAGATATCCAATCCAATAAATAAGTTTCTTACAAACCAACGAACACCAAGTCTGTACATAACAACAAAAAGCAAAATGAAACAAACTTGGTTCCTCCTATTGCTCAATCCCCACCTGCTCCCCATTCTTCAAACATTGTTTTTGCTAAATCATTTCTCCAATTATTCCAATATTCAGAAAAGTCAATAGTAGTGATAATGTTCTCATCATCATCATCTTCGTCCTCTGTAAACATATTAGGCAACTCATGTTCTAATGGATCTACAACCATTTCTCTTCTTATAAGATTATGAAGTAGGCAACATGCAATAATGATTCTACATTGTGTCTTGATAGGAAAAAATGAAGGACTCCTTAAAATTGCCCAGCGCAACTTTAGTAATCCAAAACACCTCTCTATCACATTCCTAGCAGATGAGTGCTTCATATTAAAATATTCTTCCTTGGAGATAGGTTGATATCCAGGTCTCCAATCATTCAAATGGTATCGCTGTCCTCTATATGGGGCAAGAAATCCTTCCCCATTTGGATATCCAGCGTCAACAAGATAATAATGTCCTAAAGAATACATTTAACTAATATTAGTATGTAAGAAGAGACAGGAAATAGAAAGCTAAGAACTTCACTTTATCAAATCTCACCGTGAGGGACTCTTAAGCCATGTCTTCGACTAATGGCATCACGAAGCACTCTCGAATCTGCAGCGGAACCCTCCCAACCCGGTAAAACATAAATGAATTGCATATCTTGAGAGCACACACCCAAGACATTTGTAGCAATTTCATTCTTCCTAGTTCGATACCTAGGCTTGTCAACTTCTGGTACATGCACTCTAATGTACGTCCCATC
The DNA here is from genome assembly GCA_963682095.1 of Potentilla sterilis. Lineage (NCBI taxonomy): Eukaryota > Viridiplantae > Streptophyta > Magnoliopsida > Rosales > Rosaceae > Potentilla > Potentilla sterilis. Next base: position 22,275,424 of record OY821762.1, on the reverse strand, counting down.
TAACGCTCCAAGACAATTCTACAAGAACAACACGCTCATAAACTATTTTTTTTTTTTTAGTTCAAGTTAACAAGAAAGCTCATGTTTTATGTACCTTAAAGAACTTCCACCTCTCATCAGTTGAGTTTTCAGCCACTGGTTCTGGTCTTTTTAATAATTGCCCTTGTAGACATAAGACTGCCTCTAAAACTGCATTGAAGTATCTACTAATAGTTTCCCCAGACCGTAGAAACTTGTCTTGAATGACTCTATTTTTTTCATGGTGTGCAAGTACATTCAAGAACATAGCAACCATTTCATCAACAGACACATTCCTAGTATCTCTAAGTCTACCAGATGTGCGGATCATGGTACACAATTTAATAAATGTATACCTATCCATCCGGAGCTCATTAATACATCTTACATCACTCATATACACCATGCGTTGAAAATTTCCAAGTCTTGAAAAAGCATCATAAATAGATTTTGATTTCAATCGGTACTTGCGATAATGCCTTTCAGCAATGATATACACGACCACATATATCATGACAACAAAGTTAAATAAATCCTTAAGATTTTCCAACATTGGAAGAATCTTTTTAGTCTTTGTCAACATTCTACGAGCCATAGCTGCATGCCAATTTGTATAAGATGTTAAATTATTAATAACATAAATATTTTGTTTTGAATAAGAACACAGAAGAAACAAACTTGATTCTAATACATGTGGCCTGGAGTTTAATTATTGAGGTTATATATTCAGTTGCAAGCTAAAGCAACACAACTGATCTTCTAAGTTCATCTATGCTATATGGAAATTTAAATCAAGCTTCGACTCAGCAACTAGGCATCTAACTAAATCAAATTCAAGATCATCAGAACATCAGCTTTTTAATCAACAAAATACATATATGATAGTTTATAGAAAACACATCTCACTCCGTAAAGCAAGTTTACTACCACTAAAAGAAAAACACAGCAACAAGTGTACATGAACTATGTTTCTAATCCATCTTTTTTTATTTTTCAATCACAGTAACACCTACTCACACATTGAAATCACAAAGACATTAACTGTTCCAATGGCAATGGATGACAAATACAAAAGACTGAAATTTCTATGACAAGGGTAAGCAATGATCGCTACACCTACGCACGGAAGCCTCAAAGAGACAGTACAATTCCAATTCAACTATCAAACCAACCAACATCCCATTGAAATGATCAACTAACCAAACTAGTAAGTTACAAAAGATCAATTGAGCGCACCAACACCCGAACTCTTTTGAGCAAGTTTAGTCCACTCTGTGTGGAATGAGCCGGGGCGATCAACCCTCTCATAAGTATGAGCTCCAAACAAGTCTCTTTGGGAGAAACTGTCCTCCCATCTCACAAATCTCAACGGTTTCAAGTAAACCTTATCAAGTAATGTCTTCAACCCGGCATAAAGAGCAGGAACACGTCCTTGCTCAATAAACCTTAATAAGAGCTAATCGACTTTCCCTTTGAAAAAATAAGGAGAAATGCCGAGAATCATCAACCCGATCATTTAGCTAGCTAATATATAAAACCCAAGAACAAACTGTTGCACATGCTTAACTTAATCATATACCATAAAAGCTCAAAACATAATCACAAAGGGAAACAATTACCCAAAAAAATTTCAAATCACGATCACGAACAAAGACACAGATTACCCATAATAGATCAAATCATATATGAATCACATAACAAAAGAAACGCAGGTGATGGGTATTATATATGTATACCTGAATGAAAAGTGTTGGGAAGAATAATAAGAGCAGATGAAATCTTTGCACATTGAGAGTCTTTGTGAGTGAAGAGCGAGATAAAGAGGCGCGAAGTTTTTCTTTTTTTCTTGGAGATTGCTAATTGAGCGCGAACTTACTTTGTCAGATAAGAAGAAGGCGCGAACAGGAGGAGGGTTTTATGAGTAGAGTTGGCAATAGCATATTTGAGTGGGGATATTATTGTCCTAAAATTTCGTAATTAATGCGGGGAAGGGAGTCGGGAACACCGATCCACGGAGAGTTGAGAGGAAAGAACTTACCCCTTACTTTCCTCTACATTAGGAAGAGACTTCCAACATTTAGACGAACCAAATGAAGGAAAGTAAAGACTTTCCTTTCCTTCCCCCTCCAATCAGGGAAACAAACGAGGCCTGCGCAATCCCCAGTTCCCCCCACTAGTGCGACTATTTGCATCGAAAGTGTCACGAAACTGCATTGTCAGTAGCAAGCTGAATTAGTTATATAAACACAGTTTCCAACTTTCAACTCTCAACTCCCTCTGCCTCTCTCTGTCTGCATTTTTAAGTCCATGCACCCAAACAATGTGTTCTTTGATCACTACTCATGGAACCTCTTCCTCTTCCAGCATCTCATTGGAAGAACATGACGTCTTCTTGAGTTTCAGGGGTGAAGATACCCGCCACAACTTTACAGATCATCTGTTCAACACTTTGGTGCAGAAGGGAATCAAGACCTTCATAGATGATGAGCTTAAAAGAGGAGAAGATATTTCATCTGCGCTTCTCAGGGCCATTGAACAGTCGAGGAGTTCTATCATTGTATTCTCACAGAATTATGCATCATCCACTTGGTGTTTGGAGGAATTAGTTAAGATCCTCGAGTGTAAAGAATCAAAGCAACAAATGGTCTGGCCAATTTTCTACAAAGTGGATCCGTCCGATGTACGAAACCAAACTGGTTGCTTTGGTGAGGCATTTTCTTACCATGAATGCAGATTCAAGAGTAATATGGAGAAGGTGTTGAGATGGAAGAAGGCTCTAAGGGAAGCAGCCAATTTGTCTGGGTGGACCTTCGGTGGCAGGTACGTTTCCAATCATATAGAACAGAACTAGATTTATACGATCTTTATTTATCTATTTGCCTGGATTTTTTTTTTTTTTTTTTTTTTTGTTGTTGCTTTTTTGGGGGTTTTGTTGTTCATGATCGAAACCCCATCTCCTATATAAATTTCTAATTTGAGTAGTGCAATGTTGGGAATCAATACAACTAGCAAGTAAAGCAACTACGTCCTAGAGTGCAGATTTACAGAACACCTAGATTAGTATTTTTTTTCTTTCATATCGAGCATGCATATATGATTTCTACAGTGTGATGCCCATATCTCATTTTATTAGGGTTATCCAATTACCAATAGTATGTAGGCTGTTCATAGAATACAACCAAAGATCCAACTATCTCCAAAGTTTGAAGCCGTAAAAATCACAAACTAAGTCATTTTATCCTTGTTCCCTGCTTGCTCTAACACAACTTTAGGGTCATTATTGTTTTGTCTCCTTCTTGACTGATCTCTTTGCTCCCCAAAAAAGTTGTTTAATTTTTAGGACACTACACCTTAGAAGCTTTGGTCCTATGCCAAAAACAGAAGATAAACATTGAGCTTGGGAAGCACCTATAGCAGATCATCGTTATTCCTTAGAGAACACTAAGATGTTTGGATTGGGAAATTACTGGAGGATTGAAATTTATAAGTTGAAGTGGTCCTTTTGAACCCTGGCTTCATCAACAGTTACTTTGGACAAAGTTTTTAGAGATAGGTCCTTTGTGACTCATATGGATATCTAGTTTCATTAACAATTACCAACAGGTAATAGATTCCTTGCTATATGTTCACATACTTTAGGACCTGAGCAATGCCTATTGAGCTATTACCCTACATATATAAGATGCTAAGCCTTGAGGCATTGTCAAACGACGGAACACTATATCTTGTGATACCTCAGCTATCTGCATTTTACAATGAGAAGCTAGCTGATGACACTTGAAACATGCTAACCTTTCATGCTTCATTTCTTATTGATGACCAATGATCTATCACAGAGTGATGTACATTGCCTCACAAATAATCAATTTTTCAAATTACTAAACGAAGTAGTGCTCAATTTTTTTGCCGTATATTGTTGAACATATAGTTGCAAACACTTAAAGCTCCCAAACAAACAACTTTTGAGTGGCTTCTTAAGCGACATCATAGGCAGTTTCTGCCTACTGGAATTCAACTGATAGCTACTCCAATTGGAATTAAAAAAAAAAAAAAAGTATTCCCTACAACATCTTCTTTATTATTTTTATCTTTTTCTTGAGTGCATATTAATCTTGTATCAATGGTATTGTGGTTTAGTTTGAACCTGTCTGTTGTACATTGTTTGGGACTTTGATCAAATATTAATGCTTGTATTAGTTATGATTGAACTAATATATGTGGTTATTAATTTATTGGTCTAAACATGATGCACTGGAAATGACATTGACCAGAAACTTGATACACAAAGGATAAACCAGACTTAGGATCACCTGACCAATTAGAAGGTCTACCTAGTCATTAAGTAAATAGTGTACCTAAGTTTACACTGTAGTTACCTATGATAAAATTGTATCTTACTAACTGTCGTTTGGTATGTTTTAACACTTGCAGGCATGAATATAAATTCATTCATGATCTTGTTGAAGTGGTTTCACTGCAAGTCTTAAATTGTCAATATTTGAATGTGGCGAAATACCCAGTTGGAATACAGTCTCGTTTGCAAGATATGAACGAGCTTTTATGTGTTGGGGAGAATGATATTCGTATGATAGGGGTATGGGGAACTGGTGGTATTGGTAAGACCACAATTGTTAAAGCTGTGTATAATTCAATCATCCATAAGTTTGATGGTGGCTGCTTTTTGGAAAGTGTTCGAGAAAGATCAATTCCTTATGGAGGCCTAGTGGAACTGCAAAATTGTCTTCTTTCTACGATTTTAGGTGGGAAAGAATGGAAGGTGACAAATGCTGATAGTGGGATCAGTGTGATAAAGCAGCGGTTGAGCCACAAAAGGATTCTTTTGATTCTTGATGATGTGAATCAGTTAAACCAGTTGGACAAATTGGTTGGAGGGCAAGACTGGTTTGGCTTGGGCAGCAGGATTATTATAACAACAAGAGATAAGCATTTGTTAACTGCTCATCATGTTAATCTAATCTACAAGGTCAAGGAATTAGATCATCATGAAGCTTTAGAGCTCTTTAGTTGGAATGCTTTCACCAGAAATATGCCGACAAATGAATATGTAGACCTAGCAAGTACTGTAGTACAATATGGTCAAGGTCTTCCACTAGCTTTGATAATTTTAGGTTCACATCTATGTGGTAGAAGTATTAGTAAATGGCAAGCAGCATTGGATAGTTACAAAAGAGTTCCTAATCAAGAGATTCAAGAAATTCTTAAGATCAGTTATAATGAACTAGAAGTTTTGGTGAAAGAAGTTTTCCTAGACATTGCATGTTTCTTTAAAGGTGAAGACAAGAGTTATGTGGTACAAGTACTGGAAGGTTGTGACCTCAACCCAATATATGGTATTGAAGTACTCATGGAAAAGGCCCTCCTAAATATTGATAACAAAAATCATATTTGGATGCATGATTTGCTAGAAGAAATGGGTAAAGATATAGTTCGCCAAGAATCCCCAAGAGAGCCTGGCGAGCGCAGCAGATTATGGTTTGAAGATGATGTTCATCATGTTCTAACTGAAAACACTGTAAGTTGTATATATTCCCTTTTTACTTGAAGGATCTGTTTTCATTATTATTATTATTATTATTATTATTTCTGTTTGAAAACAACTTAGGTATCTGTTTCAAGCTCACCCTGCTCTGGGGGTGCATCTTTTGAATTTGATTATCCAAATGAGTTCATGATTTTTCCAAAAGTCTATTATATCACCCGTAATTGGTTTTAAGGATGGTGATATCAGTTTAACAACTAATAAAATTCATATATTCTCAAAGGACCGGTGGTAATTATCTTCTCTGCATGGGAAGACATCCCAATTTTAAATCTTCATTACCAATTATACTGAATAGAATCCCAACCTTATTAAGATTAATTAGAAGTCTTTTAACTGTTGAGAAAATATACGATTAAAATTTCAGTTGACTTTCATTGTCATTTGTCAAAGAATCTTTCTTGTTAATACTATTGCTTGCTCATTTTATAGGGAACAAACAAAATTAAAGGTATCATCGTGAAGTTGGCCGAACCACATGAGATACATTTGAATGCTAAAAGCTTCTCAAATATGAACAATCTTCAAATATTTATAAATTGCAATGCATTCTTTACTGGAGAAGTTGAGTATCTTCCAAATGAGTTGAGGTTCCTTGATTGGCCAAAATGTCCATTGTCATCCCTGCCGTCTAATTTTAATCCAAGGAAACTGATTAAACTGAACATGCCTTGCAGCAACATCTTACAAATGGGACAGGGATTTAAGGTATGTGACTTGAAATTAATTTGCCGAATTTATGTCAAGAGATATATTGATAATGATTTTTCGAGTTTTATTTAAGGGAGCTGTTATTGATGGAATGTATGCCCATACAAGATGTCGTAGTATGGACACACATCTCCAAACTCAACTCAGTTCTCAGGTCCAAACTCAATGTACCTCTCATTACACAGTTGTGTCATCAAGATCTGATTCATTTGTTTTTAAATGTGCTGGATACAGACACAACAATACGTTACAAGAAATATAGAGTTTGGATGGGGTGTGTGTCCAAACTACATACTGCAAAAAAGTATCTCATAAAGCCAAAGTCAATCTTGTATTATTTCTGGATACGTCAAGGGTAGATTGGATCATTGCAGTGGTAGATTAGCCTCTTGTAGTGGTCCCTTCCGTAATCTACCACTACAAGGAGTTGGTCTGCCATTACATTGGTAATTGATCTACCAGTAATGTATCAAGAACATTAATATACAAAATAAGACGCCCTTTTTCTAGATCAGGTGTGTAGATGTGTACCACAACTTTTGGACCTCATTCACTTTTTCTTTTTCTTTTACAGAACTTACAAAATTTGAAAACGATGAATTTAGAAGGCTGCAAATTCCTAACAAGAGTGGCAAACTTTTCGGGACTTCCAAACTTAGAGAGCTTGAATCTAAAGCACTGTACAAGTTTAGTTGAGATTGATCCTTCGGTTGGTTTCCTTTATAAGCTTGTTGACTTGAGTCTTGTGGGATGCTTCAAACTTGCAATGTTTCCCAGGAGAGCCAGCTGGAAATCTATGCGAAAGATAAATCTTCAGGATTGCAGAAGCTTGAAGCATTTTCCTGAAATTTTGGGCAAGATGGAATTCTTAACTCTCATGATTCTATCCGGCTCTGGTATCACAGAACTACCTTCATCAGTTAGAAATCTCACTGGTCTTGAAGATCTATACTTAAAAGGGTGTGAAAGCCTTACAAAGTTGCCATGCAGCATTTTTGAGTTGCAAAATCTTGAGTTGGTTTCTCTCGCTGAATGCCCAAACCTTGTTAACATCCCAAACAAAGTGACTTCAGAGATTTCATGGAGTGCTGAGGCATTTCTTCCAGCGCTTCCCAAGCTAATGTTGTTTGAATTGGGAGGCTGCAGCTTATCTGAAAGTGAATTCCTTGTTAGTCTTGGTTGCTTGTCCACATTAATAGAAGTTGATTTGTCAAGAAACAATATCATCAGTCTTCCTGCATGTATTAACAAATTTGTCAACTTGCGAGAACTTAACTTGCGTGGTTGCGACAGGCTTAGAGAAATTCCAGAACTTCCACCAAAGGTGGAGTCAGTCAATGCTAGGGACTGTGTATCACTAGAAAGATTTTCAAGGTTATCAAACATTTTGGAACGGAAAGAGTCACAAATGATTTATCAAATGGACTTGTCCAACTGTCATAGACTGTATGGCAATCTGGCTCATGATGTGGCGAAGAAGAAAAGTATCATGCAGAATGAGGTGGAGTCTCTTTGCTCTCTCTTTCTCACTTATCAGCAGTTTGGATTCAGAGTTGTGTTTTCAGGAAGTGAAGTTCCAAAATGGTTCCATTGTAGACAAGATTCTACTTTTGGATACCTTGGTGATAGGAATTATGAATTTTATATTCAAATCCTTCAAAATCTCAACTGGTTCAACACAGGATTGGCTTTCTGCGGTGCGGTTGAATATACACAGAATATGATTGGTAGTAGTCATCTTACAGCCATGATTCGTATCAATGACGACATTATTGAGCATCAAATTCATCTTTATTCAACAGAGATAGAGTCAGATGAAGTGTGGTTGCACTACATCCCCTTCTCTACAATCTTTCTCACGGGTGGATATTCTTGGCCACATTTATGGAATCAAGTGTTTGCAGTGCCTGTGAACTGTCGAGTTAGTCTTGAATATTGTAGAAGTAGTCGTATGCGCTTCAAAAGCTTTGGAGTCCACCTAGTAACAACACACGATGAAGACACGACCTCTGTAGAGGAAGTCCGTGAAGATATTGGTACATCTTCAGCTGTGATGAATGAACATAATGATGATGACAATGTTGTCAATATTGAAGACTTAGAATATGAGGAATTCTCCATACATGATGAAGAACATCATCTGGAACATCCTGCAAATCCAAGAAAGAGGAAGACCTGCGGCATTCATTTCAGTGAATAATATATTTCTCAGGTGGAAAAATAGATTACACTTGTTTTATTTGTATTACTACTGTAAGTACTATATTATTATTTCTTAGGCATTTCTTCTGCATATCCATCTTAATAACTTGTACATTAAATTAAAGGGACCAAGGGTGTGCCAACAGTGACAAAGAAACTGCAGTAAGCTTTCCAAGGGAAAAAACTTTGTACCTGAGCGAGGAACCAAATCAGCTCCCCTCTGAGGTAATTATCAAGGGTGAATTTTCTAGTTTGGGTTTACAACTATCGCATAGGTTGGAATGTGCATTCATATTTACAATGCTGACCTTTAAACACAACGCTGGCTTGTTAGAAACAGTTTCAAGTTGCAGAAAATAATTTGATAAGTTTCATTGCATGTGCAGGACAAGATTAAATCACTGAATGATTAGGTTTTTCTCATTACTTAGAATTCTGGATAATTAATTAGTTTATTTGAATGCTGAGCTTTTCAGATCCCAATATAGATGTATCTCTTACTATTTTGTTTCTGTAACTTTCAGCTAGCTTTATGAAATTCACTTGTTGGGATTGGCATGCTATGCAGCTATCATTGGATGTTAACGATTGGGCATCCAGTAAAAGAGACGATACATTTTGTGGAGTCCATTAATCAAAGCATTGGAGATGACAGTAGAAGGAAGCGTGTTGTGAAAAGTGAGTTTGCTCTCTTGACTGTTAAAGGCATGACGTAAATTTCATTTTATAACTATGTCTGTAATATCACACACACACACACGCACATATATGGGAGGATTGTGATTCATGTTTGTTATTTTTCTTTAGTGCTGTTATTGAAACAAATTGTGCTGAGTTGCAACATCAACTTACTGATCATGTCAAAGGTGACACTAATAAGGCCGGTCATCTGATGGCTTCTTATGCTTTTAGTCTTTTACTGATGGTAAGAATTAATTCTGGTCCAATGTTCATTCTATTATTCAAGATGTCATAGTATCTTGAACGTTTATATTATCGTATGTGTTAGAGTGACTATAGATTGATATGCATCAATTATTTATATTTTTCTCTGTATATCAGTGTGAAGGAATAGACCACACATGCAAGCAAAAATTATTGAAATACGTGAAGAATGGGCGGTATTTGTCTTCGATACTTACCTTTAGATCTTGGCAACAATGTAAGCATCAGATTTGTAGCTCTAGCTAGCCAGTTGATTATTTTGTAAGAAATGTATTGGAAGTATGGTTGATATTGAAGTCTTGAAGTTTGGAGCAACATGTCATATGCTGTATGGCTGGACCTTGCTTGTTATGCCTCTGTTACTGTTCAGCTTCTGTTACTGTGCAGTATGGCTGGTTTCTCTAAAAGCTTCCTAAAGCATGGTGCAACATGGCTTGTAGTCATTAGTGGTTGATTCTTGCGTGTAATCTTAGCCTAGCCCGGGTATAAATAGCATTGCTATATTGCTTCTTTGTAACAACAACAACAACAACATAATACAATTATCTTTGAGAACTTTTCTTCTCTCCCCTGTTCTTGAATTTCAACATGGTATCAGAGCAGGTTCTATTGGCCTAGCTCTTGATTTTCCTTTCCTTCTTCCTCTCCCCTTCTCTGTCCGATCCAAATCGTGGATCTTGGCATGAGAATTTGGGGAGAGGGGGAGTTCAGTAGATTGTTCATCTCTTCTCTCATATTGAAGAGATTCATTGTTCATGATACATGGCTTCCGCACCCATTAATCACGTGATTATGATTTTGATCTACAACATCTATTTGTAGAATCATTTCCAAAATCATGTGTTCCATAAAACATATTCCATTTTCTCCTAGGAGTTTCTTCATCTGCTCCAAAATCATTCCATCATCATTCTCTGATTTCTTCTTCCTATGCTTTGGAAGAGAAATCTGTTGTCCATTATCAAGTTCTGATTTCTTTCATCCTATTTTGGAGGAGAAATCTGTTTCGAGGTTCTAGCGTAGCCTCAATATTTCCGATGTTGGACTATCGGCGTTTTAGTTTGGCCTCCTTTTGATTTCTTTATCTGTTTTGGAAGAAATCTATTGTCCTTGGTCAAATCTGTTTTAGAGATTCTGATGTAATCTCAATCTTCTGATGTTGGACTATCAGAATTTTTCATTAATCCATTGAGAGGTTGTTGTACCTCTAACATCACCTTCATTTTATGTGTTCTTCCTTCATGATGGAAGAAAGGCATGTTTAGAGGTTTTCATGTAACCTCAAGCCGCCTGTGACGTTAGGCCATCCATTCATTAGTCTGCTGCACGATCCTTGACCATTTGCAGCAGCTCCATCATCTGTAGCCACCATTGGTCACTCCATTTCATCCATTTCATCTTCTTCCCTCGTTTTTCATTTTCCCTACCTCCCTCCCACTGAATTATATCATTGTTCAAGCTTGGCTCAAGGGAGTTTTTTAATCATGCACTCCCTTGATCCAGCTTGAGGGGGAGTATTGGTGTCTATGAGTGTTGAAAATAGTCAGATATGGTGGCGGATGGCGAGAGTGCTATCCTTGTAAGATTCTTCTCCCAAAGTGTCTAGCTCAGCAATAGCTTCCTCAAATGCCTGTTTAGCCATGCTGCAAGCTTTATCAGACTGATTGAGAATCTCATAGTAGAACACCGAGAAGTTCAGAGCCAGGCCCAATCTTATGGGGTGAGTTGGTGCCAGATCCGCCATAGCCACATTCTGAGCAGCCTTGTAAGAGAGCATGGTGTCTTCAGCAGCAGCCTTCCTCTCCTCAGCCGATTTGAACTCCGACAAGTAGCGGTGGTAGTCTCCCTTCATCTTCAAATAAAGGGAGATCCAAATCATTCCCCTTCATTTCTCTCCACACCCCAACCATTCCCTTCGTAGATCCAAATCTCCCTCATGGGTTTTTCCGGCCACCGCCGACCAACAGCTCAAGTTCTTGATCTACGGCAAGACCGGCTGGATTGGCGGCCTCCTCGGCAAGATATGCCACTCTCAGAGCATTAGCTTCGAGTACGGCTCCGGCCGCCTCAAGGACCGCTCCTCCCTCGAAGCTGACCTCAACTCCGTCAAGCCTACCCACGTTTTTCAACGCCGCCGGCGTCACTGGTCGCCCTAACGTCGACTGGTGAGAGTCCCACAAGGTTGAGACCATTCGTGCCAACGTTGTCGGCACCGTGACTCTTGCTGACGTCTGCCGTGAACGTGGCCTTGTTCTCATTGACAGGTGGCGGATGTCCTATGGCGGATGACAGGTGGCGGATGTCCTATGGCGGATGTCCTATGGCGGATGTCGAGTGGCGGATGTCCTATGGCGGATGGCGAGTGGCGGATGTCCGCTCTGTAATGTACTCAGAGCTGTGTCATCTACTCAGATCCGCCATAGATGCAGAGGACTTGTACTTTCCGAGTTTTTCAGGAGGGCAGTCGGGTTCTTCTTTCATGGGCCTTAAACGGGCTTACAGATACCCGTCTTCCTTTTTTCGATCAACAACTTTTTTTGGACGCTTGGGAGCCATGAGAACAAGAAAGATTTTGGGGGTTTCTCTGTCTCTCATTCTCATCAACATGGCTGCTATAATGGAGCGAGCTGATGAGAATCTCCTCCCATCTGTATACAAAGAAGTTAGTGAGGCTTTCAATGCCGGGCCATCTGACCTCGGATATCTCACATTCATCAGGAACTTTGCACAGGGAATGGCATCTCCCCTTGCAGGTGTACTAGTCTTCCTATATGACCGCCCCACCGTGCTTGCAATGGGCACTTTCTGTTGGGCAATATCAACTGCTGCTGTGGGTGCAAGCCACCATTTTTGGTCAAGCTGCAATATGAAGAACAGTGAATGGTTTCGGGCTGGCAATTGTTATACCGGCACTTCAGTCTTTTTCATTGCTGATAGCTACAAGGATGGCGTGAGAGGGGCAGGATTTGGGATGGTGAGCCTTGTTGGCTCTTTGGGTGGCATTGGAGGTGGTGTTATGGCCACGCTTATGGCCGGTAACATGTATTGGAGCATACCTGGATGGCGTATTGCCTTCATTCTAATGGCAGCATTGAGTTCTCTAATTGGTTTTCTTGTGTTCATGTTTGTGGTTGACCCTAGAAAAATAGTTCCTATCACTCATGGTGCTGACCAGAGTTTCGAGAGGGATGATTTGCTCATAAAAGGCACTAATACTTCAACTGCAGCATTAGTTTGGATGGAGTCTTGGACAGCCATGAAGTCGGTTGTTAAAGTGCAAACATTTCAAATAATCGTCCTGCAGGGTGTTGTTGGGTCCTTACCATGAACTGCCATGGTGTTTTTTCACTATGTGGTTCGAACTTATAGGTTTTGATCACAACAGTACAGCAGCCCTCCTCAGTCTCTTTGCTATTGGATGTGCTAGTAGGCGAGTGTGCCCGTGGCGGATGTTCATCGTATACTGATGATCATCGAATATTTGGCAAGCTTGGCTCAAGGTTTCCCTTGATCCAGCTTGAGGGGGAGTATTGGAAGTATGGTTGATATTGAAGTCTTGAAGTTTGGAGCAACATGTCATATGCTGTATGGCTGGACCTTGCTTGTTATGCCTCTGTTACTGTTCAGCTTCTGTTACTGTGCAGTATGGCTGGTTTCTCTAAAAGCTTCCTAAAGCATGGTGCAACATGGCTTGTAGTCATTAGTGGTTGATTCTTGCGTGTAATCTTAGCCTAGCCCGGGTATAAATAGCATTGCTATATTGCTTCTTTGTAACAACAACAACAACAACATAATACAATTATCTTTGAGAACTTTTCTTCTCTCCCCTGTTCTTGAATTTCAACAAAATGGTTACATATGATTTTATTGTATCAGTGTATCACTCTAGGCCTCTAGCTAAGATCCTGCAGAGTAGACATGTTGGGTTTTATATGAGGATCTTGCTTTCAATGTAAAACTTATGACTAAGCATCTTAACATAATGCAATTTGTTTTGGATTTTACTGAAGTTTTCAATATATTTAGATCTAGTGTAAACAAACAACAATCTACCTATACGTTGATCTCATTTGAATATTTTGCATGTAAAGAATGAACAGAAGATGCATCTTCCTTTCTCTAGTCCGAAGGGATTACCTGAACTCCAAAAAGTTGCTGTAAGGTTTGAGGAAAAGATTTAAATTGCTGCTACAAACCAGGTATTACCATGATCCTTTGTGGTGTGTCGTAATCTTTCATGGAACACTTACTCTTACTCTGCTATTCATATCTGCAGCTACTATGAATGAACATAATGACGATGACATTGTTAGCAATATTGAAGACTAAGAGAACTTCTCATCTAAAGATGATGACGAACATCATTTATGTTGAAGTTACTAATCAGTTTGATGGTTCAAAGGTTCTGTTCTTCAGTTCTTCTCCAACTGATCTAGTTTAGTTTGAACTAGTTGACTCTTCTGGTTATGTATAGGCTGTGATGTGTGTCTGCTGCTTTTGTGCTTGTCTGCTTTTTCAGCAGCAGCATGGTGGTCTCGAGTTCAGCACCACAGCTGTGCTGCCTCCCTTAGTTCTCCTTTCTAGTGTACTTTAGATAATTCAATACTTTCTTGTTGTACAATTTACTGTAGCATAGTTTACATATATACTTGCACTTTCTCTCTGTTTTTTTTTTTTTTCATCAAGACATCTAAGAGAAACTTCTCCAAGTCTCTGCTTCCTTCTTGTTCATGTTTTCTTCAATTTAGAACCTCCTGCAAATCCTAGAAAGAGGAAGACCTGCTAATGGCAGTCATTTCAGAGAATAATATCATTTCTCAGGTGACAAAAGGAATTGCAGTAGCTAAGTTTATATGTATTACTACTGCAAGTACTATATATATTTTTCTTTGGCTCTACTTTCTTGAATATCTTCTGCAGATCTGTATAAGTTACTTGTATACAGTAAAGCAAGGGGAGAGAGGTATGCGTATGGCAATAATGAAAAAGAAACTGCAGAAAGCTTGCCAATGGAAAATGCTTTTGAGCCTAAATGAGAAACGCAATCAACTCGATAATACTGAGATATTATCAAGGGTAGTGAAGTATTCATTCTTACCCAAAAAAAAATAAGGTGGGGGGGGGGGGGGGGGGGTTGGGGGGTTTAAAGAGGTTTATAGAATTTGCTGCATATTCTTTGATCAGATTATACACAAGTAGAAAAGCTCCAATTCATTACCAAAAAAAAAAAAAAAAAACTCCAAATTTAGGAGTTAGGCTTTGTCTAAGCATTACGGTAAAACAATACTACGAAATCGGATCCTACTGATCTGCTAACCCTATTGATATGCTATATATAATGATGCATTAATAACATAGCTGACAAAATGAGAGATTCAAGGAGAGAGTTTATGGTGATTTAACAGAAAATCTACCAAACTGTATCAGATATGAAGGTTGCAATGTGTTGGACTTATCAAGCATGGTAAATTAGCCTAATCAGTCTCGTTGATCCTATTTCTTCTTTGTGCTCCACGGAATGATCAAATGGCTTTTTGTCCTTAGCAATTCTGAGTAATTAGTATATTTGAGTTGCACCTCTTGCTTCTTTGTTTATTCAACTTCTAGTTAGCCATATGATATTCAACTGACATGTTATGTTATGCATCCAAGATCTCTACTTTAACCTCATGAAATTCCTCCAAGTTAAGGTCATTGCTAGGGAAATGACCAAATCCCAGAGTTCCTCCAGCACTGCTACCTCTACCAGTTTTTCCCCTTCCTCCTGAAGTAACATCCAAAGTGGGGAGTGGGGACAAGTCTCTTGACGTGCCTCTGGTAAGTGAAAAGGTTGGTTTGAGGGTGGGTGGGAAGCAATTGAGGAGGAAGTGTGGGCTGGGTCTTCACCCTTTGGGAGGACAGGGCAGCCCAACAAGAACACATCCCCACCTAGCGAAAGAGGTATCATGGTCTTGGGGATAGGTATCAGATCAGTTACAGTACCTTCTGGGACGCTAGAGAGAATGAGATAGGACATCTCAAGCTGCTGCTTTACTTTCTTAGCCCACTCGATATGTGTCTTAGCCGTGATGACCGCCAGCTTCAGCCAATGAGGACTCGGAAATGGGTTCAGCTTTGGTTTCTTGGCTCTATATGTGTTGGGCAGCAAACAGAAATGTGAGCTGTGCTCCTTCACAGGGAGACCTAAAGAATTTGAAACCCGAGAAAAGGAGACATCATAATACTCACCTATCACTGTCTCAGAGTAGTAGTGGCTTTGAAAACTACGACTAGGGCCATACGGAGATGAGTCATGACCATGGTGACATGAATCTTCTAGCTGGTCTGAGGCTTTCTCCGGTGCACTCTAGCCGGAGTACGGTCTAGCCAAGACTGGGGTTTGACAGTATGAGAATTTCTCTTCATCCACAGCCCGTACCATCCGTACCATATGTGCTCCTTCTCCCCGTCATCCCTGCAAGCATCGAGACTGTGCCCTAGCATTCCACACTCGTAGCCAAAGTCACAGAGCCCTCATATTTAAAGTCCACTCTAGTATTTGAGGGGAGCCAGAAGCCAGTGGCCGGGTAGAGGGTTTCTTGAATCCACCAACACCTCGACTCTAAGGAAACCCCTGAGCGCTGCATCAACATCATCAATGTCCTCAATCTCCAACACAGTTCCAATATTAACACCAATCATCGATCTGCACTTCTTGAGTTGAGCTCTTCCTTGGCAAGACCTGAAATCTGAACCCAGTACCAGACTTTGGGGAAATGAACATGGTTAACGGTAAGATTTGGAAGCTATTCGAGCAAATTGGTCGTCAATGTTATAATTAATTTGATCTAAATTTATGTAAATAGAGTAAAGTAATATGATAATGTTTTTCTCAAATAACAACATTGACTCAAATAAATTTTGATTTTTGTTCAACTATATGTTAAATGAGTGTATGACAAATACCTGAGTACCGTAACATAGCTCATCTCATGCAAACCAAACCAACGTAGAACATCCACCCCTGCAAAAAGTGCTTAGCCGAACACAACCTCTGCTTCTGTAAATCCAAACTTTCTCTAGGTCCAAAGTAATAAACTAACTACTACAAGATCTGTCAAGATCCACATTAAAACATGGAAACTCTGACGGTTGAATTTACGTACAGAACCGTCGTCCTCTTTAGTCTTCGCCCAACCTTAGATTATCAAAAGTTCAAAACTACAACTGGCCAGCTGTACTAACATAACACTAGCATTTCTTTCTCCATGATCCTTCGATTCTCCGAGTCATTATGAGACTGAGATACTCCTTTCACTGCTTTAATTGTCGGATATTAGGTACGTTATTAGCTCATGGTTCGTCTTGGCAACAAATAGTACTAACCCAGAAACCATTCATGCAAAAACTCAAAAACAATTACAATCAAAACCCGATTTCCGCTCAGTGTTTTTCCTTCAGCTTTTCTATAGTGAAAGAAAAAAAAAATCTTAGACAGTTATGTATGCATGAGAAAGTACGTACAAGCTTACAAGTTGATCCATTTATTGTCGGATACTTTAGCAAACCCTAATTTAAGCTATAGCTACTTGGTATTAAGAATTCTGGTCTCGATGCATTCTTAGATTAATTACTAGTGAGTGACATAAATTGTGAGCGCGCAGGTATATATGTGTGCTCCCCATCTTTCATATCTAAGAGTTTCGTTTATCAGTTTAATGGGCATATCAGCATATGTCTTGCTATTGTCTTTTCCCTTCAATTTCAGTTTGATACCAGGTCGGGAGTTTATTTGCTGTTCGAATTATTAACTGATCGATAAGAATTCAAAGTTAAGAACATCAATGGCAAAACATTAATTACCTGAAATTGACTTCGAATTCTTCTTCTTCCTCCAATTCCTTGCGTACTTTGTAGGGTATAATTAATTTGCAGGTTATTACAGTGGTCTTTTCCTGTGATCATGCTTACTCGTAGAAATCCAATGAAAAACTGGAAAGATCTCTAAAATATTTATGATGATTGATTTTTTATTTTTTTTTCCTGATTTGATTCTCATCGACATAACAAAGGTTGAACCCTTATTTTCCGCCATTCACGATCACAAGTGCATTTCACATGAGAGAAACTCTGACGGCTCATTAGAGGGAAACATAAACCCTAAGTTATCGAGGAATCATCACAGCTCATAATAAGGAATTTTACTCATTAATTCTTACTTTTTTTTGCTGGCTAAGATATCAATATTTTCAGTGCCATAATTCATTTATATCGTTACAAATATTACCGTATACAGGTAAAAAATAAATTACTTTCCAGATTTTGCTTCATATTCTCTCATTGATTTCCCATATTTACCAAGCAGCGTATTTGGTTATGTTTCATGTCTTTGTTTGGGTTTTGAGAGCAGCAACGGATTGGAGGTTTATCTACATCAGATCTGTAAGTATAAAGATGTTGGCAGTCCTCATTATGGACCAAAACATAGCCCAAGATGTAGTATGATGAGTCCCAGCACAAGTACAAGTGAAGTTCTGAAGCCCAATTAGTTCAAGGCCCAACACAACCTCAGAAAACTAAGGTATATTCATGCATATTCATATCATGTTTTTCACTGAGGATAGCAGTACCACTTTGTATCCTATGTCTTCTACTAAGGATAGGAGTACTGCTTTGTATTCCGAGTTTTCTGGGTATTTTATATGGCTATGTTTCAAATCGTCTTGCAAGCTGTGATTTATCTTCTCAATGCATTTCTAGATCTTTCCAGTCGATTTGCTTTTCGAATTTCAAACAGCTAGCCAAGCATGTGATGTTCTTGGCGCTCAAACTATCAAAGGGTGAATGAATTCTTCAACCCGTGACCTTGATGTTTTCAACTTGATTTGTGATACACTTACCTATGCAGTTGATAGTAGGTTGTCTGATCCTAGGAAGAAGCTGTTTTGCCTATTCATACATGTTAGCATTCCTTTTGAATGCTTTTGCAAAACCTTTTTCCCTCTTATGAAAAGTTAGCCATTTTCGGAAAGTTGGTTTTGTCCATTAGTGCTTGGCTTTGTCCTTCAAAGGTTTTCAACAGCAAGCCAAACACATCAGTACAAACTTTCTGAATCCTTTGGCATACGTGTTGCTCTCTTAGCAATTCACACTTGCCTATAAATACCAAGCAAAGTTCCCTTTGTTTGGTGGTTGTTGTGTGTGTTTGTTTTTGTATTTGTGAAAATCTTCTTAGCATGATTTTCAGTTCATAAAGCCCTCTTGCTCTAAGTGTTCCTAGTGATTATAAATCTTAGAGCATTGACTTATCTTTGTTTTGTTGTTGAGATGCTTGTTTTCTCATTCTCTACTGCTCTAAGTCTTCCTAGTGATTATAAATCTTAGAGCTTGAGAAACCAAAACCGTTTTTCAAAAAAACATATTGCATTTGCATTCGCATTCCAATACATGAGGTTGTGATTGGAGGTGCAACGACCCCAAGAGTTCACAAGCAGAGTTAGCTAAGGCGTAGTTAGGTCTGAGTGAAGCTCTTGTATCCCTTTCGTGTGTGAGGACTTAGGGGACAAGATGGGAGAGCGTTCTGGTTAGACTAGGTAGAGTCATAGAACAGGATAACAACAAGGTCTGGTATCCTAGACTCTATTCTTGTATAAGTCTACGAATCACATAGTGGAAAGGTTTGTCCTTAGGATAAGGGCACGCAGTTTTCTTCACTGGATTCAGGGTTTCTGCGTTAAAGAAAAACATCTCTGTGTTGGTTTTACTTTCAGCAATCTTTTTCATTACTCGCATATTTGTTACAAACTGTGAATCGGGATAGCACAACTCCTTGCTAGTCTCGAGTTACAACAATCAACGAAAAAGTTGCAAAATGTCTTATTCACCCCCCTTCTAGGACCTTCAAGATCAATCAGACTGGTATGGTGTTCTTTTTCAATAATCTCTATCTATCTTGAAACTCTTTACTATAGTAATATATGTTCTATTGTAGCTGGTCTTTTCGAATTTAATTTCCAGACCTCTTTGATTAATCTGCATATGTCAATCAAAGAAAATCACGAGGTATAACCGTTTCAACAATATAAATCTCTTTTATGTTACTCTTAGTTCATTCAATTTTTTGTGATTGCTGTTGTTTGAATATGTGGTCTTGGTTTGTTGAGCAGTGTCCTAGATGGTTGATGATGAATTACTTGATTATATAGATCTGAAAGTTCACACATAACTAAATTGCTTATCTATCTGGGCTTGTTATGAAGGACCTAAACATATTCTCAAATTTATCAAAGTACCTGCCCCTAGGTAACAAAGAATACTTGAGGTAGCTAGAGGCGTGGTAGATATAGTTGATTCAATGGTCTAACCTATTGTAATGAATTTATGCATGCAGTACAAGCTTATATTAAAAATGGTTTCATATATAACTTCACTATCTAATGCGAGCACTTATATTTGATGAACATATTTCAATTGCTAATGCACTTATATTTGATGTACATATTTCAATTGCTAAAGCCCTTAATTCCTGGCATGCCAAGAAATTTGGAGTGTATAATTTTATTCATTATCTCTCATGCATGTAGAATGGCTATGGAATTGGTTTTGTCAAGCTCGATCTCAAACGCAGGCATGACAATAGTGCGGAAGAGAACTAATCAAGAAGAAGCTTCTGTTTCAAGCATCACTGATTTCTGGGTTCAACCGAGCAAGCCCTTGAGTCATGGGAGCAAATTTAAAGGAGTCGTGGAGCAAAAAAATGGCAACTGGGGTGCTCAGATATATGCCAATCACAATAGGGTTTGGCTTGGAACATTCGATTCTGAGACTGAAGCAGCCATGGCTTATGATAGTGCTGCAATCAAGCTTCGCAATGGAGAGTGCCAAAGGAACTTCCCGTGGACCAAGGAAACTGACCAAGAGCCATACTTTCAGAATCTCTATAATGAAGAAGCCATTCTCAACATGATCAAGGAAGGGTCTTACCAGGCTAGGTTTGCCGAATTTCTTAACTCAGCTAGGGTGCAACAAAGCAAAAGAAGAGATCGATGTCTAGCACAAACAGCTCTTTCAGAAAGAATTAACACCAAGCGATGTTAGTAAGCTGAACAGACTTGTCATACCAAAAAATAATGCGACTAAATACTTCCCTCGTATTGATGAGTCCAAGCAGGGAGAGTCAGATGACAAACGGGCCCCTGCTGAGCAGCTCTTGTTTTATGATGAAAACATGAGGCTGTGGAAATTCAGGTACTGTTATTGGCAGAGCAGCCAAAGCTTTGTGCTCACCAAGGGTTGGAGTCGGTTTGTAAAGGATAGAAAATTGAAAACTAATGACACTATCAGATTCTAGAGTGCCACATTAGGGAAGAAGATGGTGAAGCCAAGGGATACATGATTAAAATCGACCGGGCTGAAAATTCTGATGTCACAGTAGAAAATGTTAGCCGATCAGTTTCCCTGGCCCTTTCTCACTTGCATGCCAAGAAATTTGGAGAGGAGAAAGATGACATAAATACCCAAATTGCAGAAGTCATTGATGAAATCCCACAAAATAATGCTGACGATAAAAGTATTAGGCTCTTTGGTGTTTGGATGTCACAGGAGAAGATTGATGAGTATAGTTCTTCAGCTTTAATTTAGAGCTAGGCTAGACTTGATGACTTATCTTATTCATGTGCGTAAGATTATCCAAGATTTTCTCTTATTCGATTTGTTATTTTATTTGTGTGCAATTTCTTCAGTTTTTGATAGACTTTTTTCTATCAATTTCAAAAAAAAAGAAAAAAAAAAAGACTTTTGTTATTTCAGCAAATTTGGTTCCCTTTATCTGATTTTTTTTTATTTATTTATGAAACAAATACAAAAACGCTTAAACACAAAGTCCTTCTCTTCACTTTTTCTCAGCCAATCTAAGTTGAACTAGAGACACTAAAACAAAATGAAAGTCAAATCATATAATAAGAGAGTGAGTCCCAGCTCGGCTAATCATGGTCATGACGGTATGTTAAGTTAATGTAGCTTATCAAATGCATGTATATAAAAAAATAAAATAAAATAAAAAAATCAACTGTTAAGAGTAGTTCTAATTCTATTAACTGCATGGTATATATTTTTGACTAATGTTTCTCTCTTCTCTGAGACGAAGGCCGCACACTCATCAGTCATCACGTATTCCATCAATTTTTGCTTTCGTTGTATATACCTTACGACTAAGCATCTTCATTCTCACAACAGTGAAGACGTCAAGTGGTAAATCCTATTGTGTAGATAAGTCGAAATAACGGGTAATGACCTCACACTAGTCCAGTGGAGTCCTTGTTATGATAAAGGCGTTTCTGGGTATCCCTTCATGCCTCGATGTTCTTTGTTTTGGTATGAACCTTCATGCCTTGATTGTTTCCTCCAAAATTAGAAGTTTTCTGTACCTTCAAAATGGTGCCAAAAGCGCTGTATCTTTTCTATAATTTTCTTTCGCAGACACCAGAACCACAATCACCAAGCATTACAGAGGTTTGAACAGCTATTACGCAGACTGAGAACAGTATGAAAAGATCATTCCTAGTTATGCCTGAGCCTATCTTACAAGGTTTTGATTGCTGTTCATTGTAAAAATACTCGCAAGAGACGCAAGTTTGTGCACAGAAATTTTATTTAACTTCTGTTTGAAGCAACCAAGTTTCAGCTATGCTGGCTTCCGTAAAACGAGAAACTCTAAATTAAATGCCCACTCAAAGATCAAGAGGTAAAACCTGCTGTAGATGCTCATAAGTCATAAATCATCATCGAAGTTCATTACTAAACCATATTTCACCCAGGCATACCATTTCTACGTTTCATATCCATAGATTATACAAGTCCCATGCAGTCATGCACTCCAATACTGATCGCTATAATGTGCAGAAAACAGAAGCTTATAGTCCCTAGATAGCACAGAGATGAAACTCATCTTACCCCAGAACAATACCGTTAACTAATAGTTACATATTTTCCAATAAAATCTTCACCCAGCTGTTATTATTTTTTATTTAACACCACACAATCACCAACATCAAAACCAAATTTACATGAGCAATCCTTCTCTGCATCCATCAAGTGCACTGGCAATAGAAGGAAGATATATAACCAAAACCTATGAAAACTCTTCCATCAATTGAACACAAGAATCAGAGAATAATTGCACCAAGATCAACCGATAGAACTTCCTGTATATAATTTCATTGACGGGCTGTTTGGGTAAAGTTTTGGAGACAAATGCTAGAAACAGACAATAGAATAACAATAACATAGTTACATAGATCAACCAAATAACACATAACAAATATGCAAACAAATAATAATCTAAACATATGGAAACCAGTTGAAACTTCACGAATTAAAAAATAAATTACATAAAAACCAGTAGGAAAAATCAGTTTGTTCAGTACTCTTAGTACACTATTACATTTTAAAGCAGACACAAGTCAAGAAACTTGAATTGAAAACCATCCTAACAAATAATCAACAGTAACTAACATGAATCTCATCCTGGAGGAGAGATATATAGGTATGAAGATGATGCAACAAGGTGATAGATACCAAGGTATATTCTGCAAAAACATAATTTAAAGTCAAGAAGATCAGATTCCTAGTGAAACTGGTTAGACCTTAGACATGATATTTCAAGTCCACAGGTGAAGAACAAGCAGCTTGTAAAGGACTTTTTGCCTAATTGCGAAAACAAAGGAGAATAATAAAATAGTTCTTGTAATAGTTCCACCCATGTGGTTGAATTTTTAAATTAAGTCTCCTTACAGAAATGTCAAAATTTGTTCAATAAGAAAACAAATTTCCCTCAACTGATAACTATAACTACATAGAAGACCGAGTCAAGTTCTCATCAAAACCAACAATCAATTTTGGTTTCTGTTAATTTCATCCCAGGGAGATTCGACCAGCGACCTAACATGTACTGACTACCATCCCCTCCAGAATCCTATACCATTCTAACATTATTAATGGGAAATGCCAGTACAAAGTGACGGATCCTCAGTGATTAAGCACAACCTTCACCACTGTAGGCATTCCTTAACTGAAGACTCCTGACTAAATACTCCTAAGAAATCCCCATTATATCAGCTTTATTGCCACAAAGAGGTGACAAAGTTTCACAACCATTACCCCTGTTACCCATTGCACCTTGTCCCCCAGCTTCAGTTTTTTCGTTAAAACTAAACCAAACAGTAAGGGGTACAATCATTGATAGGGTTCAAGATAAAGGTTGCAAGGCTGGAAATCAAACTCAAAGATGAGAAGTCTGCCAACAGAATTCCAAAACCATGGCGACCCCAAATTAGAGCATCTATAATTTATTCACAACCCAAGTTGGCAGAAATATCCTGCATCAGAACTCAAAACTTTCTGTGGCACTTGATCGCTTCTAAGAGGTATTTTAGATAATATCACCATTCAGAAGGACAACTGGATAACCGTGATATTAGCTGGCTGCAACTTCATATTCTTATTGGATTCAAATAAATCATGAGCATGGCTTGACATTCAAACTTTGTTGTGTTGTATAATGTAACATCATCTCCAATTCCAATGTACCATAGAACAGTAACAAAGAATTGTTGCAAAAGTATCCAACTTCAAATTGCAAAACCAACCTTACCCACTGAACCTATCAACCAGAAATCTTACTGAGCACCCAAACCCTAAAAGAAGATAATAATCATTATCCACTAAGTCCCTCCTCCTAGGTTTGATAGTCACTGCCTCTCACGAACTGAGGCCACTGTAAACTCCAAATAAAAACTGTCTTCTACTGGCATAAGCCTCAACTTTAAAGTTGATGTGATAAGCAGACTAAAACTGAGATCTACAAATTGAGGTAAAGCACCATACAGCTTCCTGCATGCATTCCCAAGACTTCAGCAATCACGTCAGGAAACTCTTGAAAAGTGTGAATTGCCCATTAAAAAGTGAAGCAGCAAGAGGATAGCAAATCTTGCAAAGGTGCACATTACCCATTACAAGTGGAACAATCAGAGGGCAAGCAAATGTTGCATAGGGGCTTAGGGCTGTTTGGGCATGACATACTAAGCAGTTTAAAATGAAATTTCTTATATTGATTATCCTATCTAATAAACGAAACATCATCTATAATTGTATAATTAACTGACATCCTACCAGTTATAGTACTAAAATTTTCATATCCATGAGGTTGTATTCTTGGAAAGTTTAAGAGCTCAGCTTTAATATTATATCAGCTACTATTTACATGTAAGGGAAATTTCCAAAAAAACAAAGTCAAATTGATTGTTAAACTTGAATAATAATAAAAAAAAATGAAGTAAATAAGGGGATAAAAAAAAACACACTATAAAATATAGTCCAACAAACAAAGATTATTCTTACAAGTTCTTTAAGATGCCAAAAACTATTTGAAATGTATAATAACAGTTTGAATACAAGATTCATGTAATGCTAAGGCACAACTCCGATCGACTTGAACTGTGTAAATTTACTATCTGCGACTTAAATGCCGAGCTGTTATATTTATAAACAAATATGACGTGGGTCATACAAGATTTGGTTGAATAACACTTGTTAAATGTCATCAATTTATTTATCGCACATAGCTATCTTAACACACACATAAGCAATAACATATGCAGATTCACCTGAAAATCACTTTGGCATCTCCCTTCCTCAGTTGACCACATACGGACTGAATCACATGAAAATCAAAACGAAATAACAATTTTCATCAACAATTGCCTCAGTAATTAAATAGAGAAATAAAAATCGAAGAAAAAAAGAGCAACTAAGCTACCATAGAGAAAACAGCATTAGATGTCTGATTGATGCTGCGCTGCTGCCTGGCAACGTGGTCAAGCAGGGCTCTGTTACCAGGAACACTATAACAGAGGTGACCAGGACACTGTATACATAATATAAATAGAATATATAAAAGTATGCAGCAGTAGCTTTAATACTCTATCTCTGCATTAATATCTTATATGATAACCATGTTCTAACACATCGCAAAAACTATCGGAACATCTTACAAAACCAATGAACAGACCAAATAAACATTCCAAACTAATATCATCATGAATGTCTTACTAATTATAAATGAACATCTCAATAATAAATGAGCGTCAGGACTAAGAATAATATTTTGAAACAAAAGAAGATGAAAAAAACATCAATTGTTCAGTACAGCAGGATCCCTATTAAATTTTAGATAAGCATAATCCTATTCAAAGAGACTCACTTCCTTAGTTCCAGCAGAAGCAAAGATCTCCGAGCCGCTAAACCACCATCAGAAGAAACAGTCCACTGGGCCTTCTTTAAGAAGTCTGTTGAACTCCAAATATCTCAATGCGTAAAGATAGTGTCATTACGTCTAGGTGGCCTGTCAGGAATTGAACCAGGCTTGAACTTTGAGGCTTCATGTTTCGCCAATTCAGTAGGAACATGACTGTTGCTTTGAATGAGCATCTGCTTGAGATCATAGAAGACATCAGTGTCGTGAATAGTCAACAGTGATGTGGCAATACCAGTCTTCCCTGCACGTCCAGTACGCCCGATACGATGGGTGTATGTTTCAATACTTGAGGGCATATCATAATTAATTACATGGGCCACATCAGGTATATCAATACCACGTCCTGCAACATCCGTTGCAACAAGGACATTAAATCTCCTGGTCCTGAAACCTTCAAGGCTAATTTCTCTCTGGTCTTGTGATTTCCCCCCATGCAAAGTGGTCACACGATAATTATTCTTATCCAAACTCTTGGCTACATAATCAGCAGTTTTCTTGGTGTTAACAAACACAATAGCAGTCTTATCACCAAGTTCATCAAGCAATCTCTTCAGCTTCTCAAACTTCTCAGCATCCTTGCTCCAGACAACATTTTGAGTGATCAAATCAGTGGTCTTTCCAGCCGTACCAATTGTAACCACAACAGGATTCCTTAAATACTTCCGAGCAAGGCGCTCCACCGCAGGAGGCATGGTGGCACTAAACATATAAGTGGTTCTGTAAATCTTCTTGTCATCAAGCTCTTCATCCTCATTCTCAGGTTTGAAATTACTAGAAGGCATCGCATCCAAAACCCCTACAACCTGCGGCTCAAACCCCATATCAATCATCCTATCAGCCTCATCAAGAACAACATAATTGCACTGATTCAAAACAGCATACCGCCTCTCCAAACAATCAATCAACCGCCCCGGCGTAGCAATAACAACCTCACACCCTTGCCTAATTTTAAAACCCTGCTCCTCAATCGACTGCCCACCAACAATAGACACCACTTTAATACCCAAGTAATGCGCAAACTTCACAGTCTCCTCCTCAATCTGCTGCGCAAGCTCACGAGTCGGTGCCATAACAACAGCATAAGGCCCTTCGGCCTCATTCTCCTCACTAATAGGAGGCAACCTAGATATATATGTCAACATAGGAAGCACAAAAGCAGCAGTCTTACCAGAACCAGTCTCTGCAATGCCAATAACATCACGCTGCTGAAGCCCCAAAGGAATCGCCGCCATCTGAATCGGAGAAGGCTTCTTATAACCAGCCCTCTCCACAGCCTTGAGCAGCTCATTACTCAACCTACTCTCCACCCAACTCCTCATCGGCCTCGGAATCCTCGACCCCTTATAAGATATATTAAAATCCTCTCGAAATATCCTCCAGTCCCTCTCAGTCATCTCCTCCAGCTTCTTATCAGTCCAATGCCGGTCCACTCTCATATCGAAAGTATCATACAGCTCAGCAGCCTCCTCCTTCATCCTCTGTGCTGCCGCCTCCTCCGGCCTCTCCTCCAACCCATCCTTCTTCCTTATTTCATCCCTCAGCTCCCTCTCTTGCTTCACCGCAAGCTTCTTCTGCTCCCTCCGGTCCATTCCGGCACGAAAACCTCTCCCAAACAAAAGCTGAGCCTCGTGAGGGTTCTGGTACAGAGCATTCATATCACGTGAGGTATCCTCCGTGTTTTCCCAATCGAAAGAGAATCTAAACTTCTCGCTCGGCTTAATCACACGCTTCTTCGGCTTCTTCGAGCCGAGGTACTGCTCTTTAATGGCCTCAAGCTCCTTATCCCGCTCCCGGTCCGCCAGCTTGTCCAGCCTGGCACGCTCTCTGACTTTGGCCTCCTCCTCACGCTCCCTCTCACGGTTCTCACGGTCACGGTTGCGCCGCTCCGTTTCTCTTTCTCGGTCGCGATCTCGATCGCTCCGGGAGTAACGGTCGCGGTCACGGTCGCGGTCGCGGTTATCGCGGTCGGAGTTGGAGTTGGTGGGGGCGGAATCGGAGGACCGGAGATTGGAGAGGAGCTGGTGCTGGCGGCGTTTCTGTTCCTCGTGTTCTTCTTGGCGGCGTTGTAGGGCTAGCTTCTCGCGCTCGGCTTTGGTTAGGAAGACCGGCTTCTTCGGCGGCAGGGACGAAGAGACGGCGGCGAGGCCGTCGCCTGAGCGTTTCATTATGCAGAGAAGGTTTAGGGTTTGCGGAGAAGGGATTGTGATTTTTGTTCCGATACTTGCGAATTGAAGAAAATTGACGATGGCCGGATATTTAAGTGTACGTGTATATATATATATATGTTATTAACCTCGTACACAACTAATGAATAATCATGATGTTCAAGGAGAAAATATAATAGGGAGAACTGTGTATTCATTGATTGATAGAGAGGTCTAGTGCTTACCATTATAATGAGTATCCCGATAAATCAGAGATTCCTTATCTAATACAGACTCAATTATACTAGTCTAATTAGGTCAAGACACATCTAGGAAGTTACCTAAATATCCTTCCTACAACACTCTCCCTTGTGGCGAGTGCCTAATGTCTTTATGGTGCTTACCATGTTGCCTCACTAAAATCTTGCCAGCAAAACAAAAACCTCTTGGGCAAAAATAAAATGCATGGACGAAGGGAAAAGAGCACAACACACCAACACTATACTTGCGAATAACATGTGATGTAGACTCCCCCTGATGTCTAACAAACTTAGAGCTCTGATATATGGCGCATGCCTAGGCTCTTCACATGCTTCACATGCATAGATTTTCCAAAAGACTTGGTAAACAAATCTGCAACATTTGCCTCTGAACTCACTTGATTAACTTGGATGTTCAGGAATTCCTGTTGTTGCACATTGTAAAAGAACTTGGGCGATATATGTTTAGTATTATCACATTTGATAAAGCCTAACTTCATTTGCTCAATGCAGGCAGTATTATCTTCATAGATACACGTAGGTTTATCGGTGGTAGACACTAGTCCACACGAATCACGAATGTGGTGAATAACTGATCTTTATTCTCTAACAGCTTCATGGAGGGCAATGATCTCTGCGTGATTCGATGAAGTAGCAACCAAAGTTTGCTTGGTTGATCTCCAGGATATCGTTGTATTTCCCATGGTAAAAACATAACCAGTTTGGGAACGAGCACGATGTGGATCAGAGAGATACCCAACATCTGCAAAACCAACTAACACGTTGTTGGGAGTCTTTGAGTAAGGGAGACGTCTAGAGAAAGGCACATTGGAATGGCCGGACGCTTCGCCATCATCATCCGCCACGTTACTAGCGCCAGTGGCAGTACCACAGCGTACGATGGTACTGTCGAGGCAGCCGGAAACGTTGGTGTGAGGAGGGTGATTGGCGGAATCTTCTCTCTTTGTGCTGAAAGGATAGAACAGTCTCAAGTCAATGGAACCTTTCAAGTAACGAAACAAATGTTTGATACCGTTCCAATGACGATGCGTAGGCGCTGAGCTAAATCTAGCCAGTAAGTTCACAGCGAAAGTAATGTCTGGTCTAGTGCATTGTGCCAAATACAAAAGTGCCCCAATCGCACTCAAGTATGGGTACTCAGCACCAAGAATCTCTTCTTCATCCTCTTTGGGACGGAATGGATCATTGCTTACATCCAGACTACGAACAATCATGGGAGTAGACAACGGCGTTCATGTATCCATATTGAAACGCCTGAGCATCTTCTGCGTATAAGCAGACTGGTGAACCAGAATACCCTTGGTTCTATGCTCTAACTCAAGTCCTAAACAGAACTTAGTCTTCCCAAGATCCTTCATCTCGAACTCAGATTTCAAGAATGAAACTGTCTCTTCAATCTCACTTGAAGTACCGATGACATTCATGTCATCAACATAGACAGCTACAATAGCAAATCCAGAGTCGGTCTTTCTAATGAACACGCATGGGCATAACTCATCGTTCTTGTAACCCCTCTGAATCAAGTATTCACGTAGGCGATTGTACCACATCCTTCCGGATTGTTTAAGTCCATACAGTGAACGTTGCAGCTTAACTGCATAAGCACTCCGTGGTTTAGAGTCTTTTGATTCGGGCACATGAATTCCTTCAGGAACTCTCATGTAGATATCCGTATCTAGATCCCCATATAGATACGCTGTAACTACATCCATCAGTTGCATACTCAGTTTTTCGGACACTACTAAACTGATCAAGTAGCGGAAAGTAATGATGTCCATTACGGGAGAATACATCTCCTCGTAGTCAATACCAGGACGCTGCGAGAAGCCTTGCGCCACAAGTCTTGCCTTATATCGCAAGATCTCATGCTTCTCATTGCGCTTACGAACAAAGACCCACTTATGTCCGACAGGTTTAACGCCTTTAGGGATCAATTCAACAGATCCAAAGACTTGTCTTTTGTCTAAAGAGTCAAGTTATGCCTGTATTGCTTCTTTCCACTTCGGCCAATCTGCTCTTTGTTGACATTCAGTCACTGAGCGTGGTTCAACTTCGTCGTCATGGATGATCTCTTGTGCGACGGAATAAGCATATATATCATCAACGTGTGTGGAGGCTCTATCCACTAAGAGACACGCGTTATTCAAACTGAGCGAGATTTCTTTGTTCTCTGGAGTTAACATTGGTTCTGTGTCATCCCACATAAAAGATTCAGTTGACTCATGGATATAACTATAGTCAGAGACAATCTCATGCGATGGATTCGCATCGTCGATGATGAGCGGATTTTGTGCCTTCGCTCTCTTATTTCGAGGGTTTTTATCTCGAGAATTCTTCGGTCTCCCCCTCTTTCTGGTGGGAGCCGAGGCCGAAGCTGCTGCCCCTTCAAAGTCCATCAGGGCACCGTTGCGATCCGATTCAACAACAGCGACGCCACGGCGTACGATGGCGCCGTCGCAGGCGTCACCCTCACTTGAGGATATGCCGACGGCACTAGGTCTTAGGGCAGCCGAACCGGTCCCATAATTCGGGACCTCCAACCTTGCCGGTACGTTTGCAACAGGTACGTGTGATCTTGTCACTTTCGCAATATCAGTGAAAGCGTCGGACATCGATTCCGCGACTTTCTGAAGATCGATAATGCGTTGCACTTCAAGCTCACTTTGAGCAGTGCGAGGATCATGAAGAGACAGATCGTTGGGGGCACACCATGTCAATTCCTGACGTTCATTCGGAATGAGTACATTCCTATCTCCCCCTAACGGCGGGAAGTGTGTCTCTTCAAAGTGACAATCTGCGAATCGCGCAGTAAATAGATCACCGGTGGTTGGTTCTAAGTAGCGGATTATCGTTGGTGAATCATAGCCAACATAGATGCCTAAATGTCGTTGTGGACCCATTTTGATACGCAAAGGAGGCATAATTGGCACATAAACTACACAACCGAAAGTACGTAAGTGCGATAGATTGGGTTCAAAACCAGTTACCATCTGGTAGGCACTAAACGCATTGTTGGCAATGGGTCGAAAACGAATAAGCATCGCTGCATGCAGTATTGCATATCCCCAAGCAGAAACTGGCAAATTGGTTCCCATAACCAATGCCCTAGCCACTAGCTGGAGTCGCTGAATGGTGGCTTCTGCAAGGCCGTTTTGAGAATGAACATGAGGAACAGGGTGTTCGACTTCAATCCCAATGGACATACAATAATCATCAAATGCTTTGGAGGTAAACTCGCCAGCATTATCCATCCGAATAGATTTGATAGGATGGTCAGGGTGGTTAGCCCTTAACTTGATGATTTGAGCTAAAAGCTTGGCGAATGCAGCATTTCTTGTGGACAACAACGCGACGTGTGACCAACGCGTCGACGCATCAACCAGCACCATAAAATACTTAAATGGGCCGCATTCTGGTTTGATTGGTCCACAAATATCACCTTGGATTCGATGTAAGAATGGTATATTATCAGTTGAAGCTTTGGCGAATGAAGGGGGAGCATGTAATTTAGCAAGCGAGCAAACCTTACAAAATGAGCGATGGGCATTGGAAATTGCTGTTGTGGCACAAGAGGACACATGTGGTGACACCCCATGTCCCTGTGAAGGGTGGGACGGCACAACGTGCGGCGTAAAGGCCACGTCCTCATCCGCCAGGTGCGCGGCCCCGAAACCCTGTGAAGGGGGGGGGGGGGGGGGGGCGGTGGCGAGTGTGGCTTTAAGGCCACAGTTTGGCGGGGAGCTTGGCTCCTGCGTACATCACGATGTTGAGTCGCGCTAAGAGGTTCTTCCAATCTCTTTTTCGACTTGAAAAATGGATGTCCATGGGAGTTCTTTAGAATCCGGATCATCATATCACGGCCAAGGTGGCCTAGTCGAGCATGCCAAAGCTTATAATCATTAGTGTCACAA
The DNA here is from genome assembly GCA_963682095.1 of Potentilla sterilis. Taxonomy (NCBI): domain Eukaryota; kingdom Viridiplantae; phylum Streptophyta; class Magnoliopsida; order Rosales; family Rosaceae; genus Potentilla; species Potentilla sterilis. Next base: position 22,243,361 of record OY821762.1, on the reverse strand, counting down.
AAATTGTCAGTGACAGCATATGATTCGAAGACACGGGCTGTAGTGAGATATAATCCATTGTCTTCAATGCAGGGCATCTTCTCTAAGATACGGCGGCGGTCGTGTTCTTGAGAAGTAATGCATAAGTATTCTTCACCATTCTCAGCATAGGTATCCAAGTGATAACCGTTGGCACGGATATTCTTAAAACTCAGCAGGGTTCGATTTGTTCTCGGCGTATAGAGAGCATCAATGACATTGATAACAGTACCATTTGGTAACATAAATTCAGCGGATCCTCGCCCTTTGACAACCGGCGAGGTACCTATCAATGTTGTCATAGATGAGCGATACGACATTAAATCCGTAAACAACTGCCTATTCCTTAGAATAGTGTGGGTAGTTCCACTATCAGCTAGACACTCAACTTCACCGCGAGACATCTACAAAGAGACGAAAACTTGGGTTAGTTTCTCGCGGGACACAGTCTAATCACTACGCCGTAGGATAGAGAAAGAAAGGGGATGAGAATCCCATCGAGTGTATCACATGGCATTTGGACATTATAACGTCGACTAAAGTCGGAAAGTGCAAGGTTGAATGTTACATAACCAAGCAATCATCATCAGAAACCAAAACGAAACCGGGGCTTCGCACATTGTGGTGTAGAACACCTTTGGTAACTGGAATAAAGTGAGGTCTAGCCTCCTAGGATCAGTGTGAAAACACCTCTCGGGCTGCACACTAGCCGAAGCTGTGGATGTCAAAGACACATGGTGTCGTGGCACCAGAGTGTGGCGGATGCCGAGCCTACTTCACCTTAGTGAGCCGATGGTGGCCCGTTCGCCACCTTTTTTTTTTTTATTTAGGGATTGAGCGTAGGTGGGATTATAAGTCCAAAATATAGAGCCTATGTGACCCAAAGGTGGCATCACAAGAACCACGTGAGTTGTTAATACACAAACCTGATTGCATAAAAACATAAAATTTCTCACAAGTATGGGAAAACAGAGAAATTTTATTAAGTGCCAACTTGAAAACATCAACTTCTAATTCCAAAATAAACAGACTAACTAGAGTCATAAAAACATGGCGAGTGTCATTATAATGGCGAATGCCATTACAATACTTGATAAACTAGAAAAGCCATAGGCTAGTCAAAATCCGGGACATCAAGAGTTTGTGGTTGCGCCTTTGGAGAATCCACATGATGAGCATAATTTGCTTCAATCATCTCGTCCTCAGCATAATTGCTTTCTTCGGACAGAAACTTCTTGTATTTCTTGTAGGCATTTAACATCTCCTTACTAGCTCGACAATCGCGATGGTAGTGTTTGGAGGAACCACACTTGTAGCACGGAGCAAATTGAGCATTCTGGTTATTGCTATGAGGTCTAGGAGGGTTTGGTACTGGACCTAGACAGGGTCCATGGCCAGTCCGGCCTCCCCCTGAAGGTGGTGCGTATTCGCCACCTTCTCGCCTCTAAGTGTTGGAGCGTCGTGTCACATTATTTCTAGCATTCTGATTTCTTCCACGTACCTGATTGTACGGGGTATGACGGCCTTTATTTTTCTGCTTTGACGCCTTCCCATAATGAGCCTGTGGTGTTGGAATTGGCTTTGTACCAACAGGTCTCTGGCTACTATTGAGCATAATCTCAGAATGGCGTTCTTTTTTAGCCAATATTGCCATAAGGTTAGCGAATGATCTGATTCTGCCTTCATCAACTGAGATCTTATACTGATGTTCGAGGACATCGTAGGCCATGGAGAATGTGTTAAATGTCTTCTCCAGAAGATCTTTATCGGTTTTGATGACGCCAACCGTGCCAAGATCCGCCTGTAGACTAATCATATCCTGGTTGTATTTGTCTACTTTGTCATAATCCGAGAAACGGATTTGTTCCCATTTAAGGGTGAGCTCTGGAAGAAGCATGTCATGGACATTGTTAAATCGCTGCTAGAGCGTGTCCCATAAAATTTTGGGATCTTTTACCGACAAATATTGTCGCTTCAGAGTCGGGTGGATATGGCGCCTCAAATACATGAGGGCCTGAGCCTTGGCATGGTCCCCAAAAGGGGTGGTGGCGGATGCATCAGAAGTGCTGGAAAGCCTTTGCTTTGGAAAGCAATTTCAACATCGGAAACCCATCGATGATAGTCTTTGCCTTGAAGATCCAAGATCTCAAAATCAGGGCGTGACGGTGACGACGACGACATCTACAAGAGAATGAAACGTCGGATTAGTATCGCTTTAAGCAGATACTATCAAGTATAAATTGGAATTAGAAGGGATATATTCGGTCACATGAAAACTAGTTTCGATGTGAATTTTTTTTCTTCTTTTGATGCATAAACTGGCGGTTTCATACCGCACCTTCAAACAGTGGCGTACTCAGACATCCACATGAGCATCCCTTTTTTTTTTCTTTTAATTTCCCTTTCAACGTGATTCCCCCAGGACCATCACTTAAAACTGCGACCGTAGGGGTGATGAAATCCCCATTCTAGGTCTCATCGGCGATATAAGAATGGCCGAAATTGGAGTAGAAGAAAGGCTAATAGCGCCCGATATAATATATCTATAGTTCAAAAGCAGGAACTTTTATAAAATTTACCTTTTGATCAAAGGAACGAGAGCGTAAAACTTGTTCTTCGATTCTTGTTTGATTCTCGATCCGCTTCCGACGCAAGTAATCTGGCGGAGCTATCTTGAAAAGTTGATGGCGAGCGAACGTGTAGGCGGCCACGCGAATGGGCGAGTTGGCGGGCGAGCGAGCAGGCTGGCGAGCGGGCAGGCTTGGCGAGCGAGTGGGTTGGCGAGCGGGCGGGTCGGCGAGCGAGCGAATAGGCAGGCGTCCTGGCAAGGGCTGCGGCCTAGGAGAGACCGAGAAGGGGGGGGCACGAGTCCCGAGGAGGTGCGGCCGACGGAAGGGATGGAGGAGGAAGAAAAAGTTATTAGGGTTTTTCTAGGGCTCAGGGAGGTCACGTGCTGATAACGTGTTCAAGGAGAAAATATAATAGGGAGAACTGTCTATTCATTGATTGATAGAGAGGCCTTTATATAGGCATTACAATGAGTATCCCGATAAATCAGGGATTCCTTATCTAATACAGAATCAACTATACTAGTCTAATTAGGTCAAGACACATCCAGGAAGTTACCTAAATATCCTTCCTACAACAGTAGACTGTTTCATGAATACCAAAATTTACAACACTACTCTTGGACGCGTTTATTATTGCCTCGTGAAATTTTTTATTAAATTATTAAAATCTAATGAGTAACGTACTTTTAAATACTCTCTTGATGAGAATCTCTCCCGATTATTGTAAGTATCATGTATCATGTATCATGTATAGCAGTTGGATATATATGTCACTATAGTGAGATCATGTGTACTTTGCATATAGGGGCTCATCAAGAATTTTCATATCTGCAAAGTTCAAACAATACTAACATAGCTAGACGATTTCAAGAAGTCTTACCTCATTTGATAAGGTTATAACAATCTAACATGCTCATAATGTTACATAAGTAATAGCTAAAGAACATAAACAAGTTGACACATTCAACGTCTCATATAAGTTCTTTCAGAATTTTAAGTAATTCATAACTTTTTGAAGTTAGAATATGTTGCAACACATAATTCGAGTTTGATTTTGTAATCTTGCCATAGTACTCATTAAGACAATTATGTCACGTTAACTATAACCGAATGAGTATATATAATTTATCATTAGAATCTTTTGATTTCATGAAATAATTTCAAACTCTTTCAGCTATTCATGGTCTTGCAATTGAATACCCTTAAGGATTTGATAAGAATTACGCTTATATTGACACTTTATTTTTGGGTGAGCTACTAGCAATGTGTCTTTAATGGATCTTATATACGACGACAACGTGCTATAAATTTCTCGTCAATATAACAACTACAGTATATATAACACTGTAATAATAGAAAAATATTCATTCGTAAGGGAAAATTTTCACAATCTCATTGTCATTGTGAATTTATCTTCAGTACAAATATCCTATCACGTTTCAAGTATTCAGTTTCATTTGAGTTGTCTCTTTCCAATTTTTCAAATAATATATTTTGTTGACATTCATAATGGAATGTGGTTTAGCATTAATGCAACCCTTAATGATTTTAACTACCACAATGGACTGTTAATCATAGATCTCACAATCTTCTATGTATGTATTAGCTAAACAAATAGAAAATAGAATCTGATACCCACGTAAAGGAATCGACTTTTTGTTGAAATAAAAAGTTACATACAAGCCAAATCTCTAAAGGTACTCTCCTCTTAAATAATGTTCTTAAAATTTAGAACTCCAACAAACAAAGGGAGTTCAACTTTAGAACTCCAATCTTTAATCTTCGAAGTTGTCATATTTAAGAGGGAGCTCAACCAGTGACTCATATATGTTTAAGAGAGATCTATTCATCAATCAAGAGCGAACATTTGCTATGAAGTTAACGTGCGAAGTTCTTTTTTTGACATACTTTTTAGTTATATTTTCACATCTCCACCGTTTAGATGTTAGAACCTAATGTCTACATCATCTTTGCAAAATTTCATCCAACTTGATAATCATTTGACCTTTCATCATGGAGATTTACACAAACAGTTCAGGTTGAATATATTCGGTTTGTTCATTGATTTAATATAGTTTCGATACCTTAACAGTAACCAAATTAGATGAAATTTTGTAGGAATGATCTATACATTAAGTTCAAACATCTGAACGGTGGAGATGTTAAAATATGACCAAAAAGTGTGTCAAAAAAAAAACTTCGCACGTTAATTTCAGAGCCAACCTTCGCTCTAGATAGGGACTATATATATAAGGGAAAAAGACCATTTGCAAAAAAATGGGGAAAAACTTGCCCATTCCAATGTTACCTACCCACTCTAATGAACTTAGTAAAAATACTTAAATACCCTATACTAAACCCTAATATCCTCGTTCTCCTCCTCCTTTCTAACCAACATACATCTCTCTCTCTCTCTCTCTCTCTCTCTCTCTCTCTCTCTCTCTCTCTCTCTCTGTCTGTCTCTCTGTCTCTCTCTCAGATCGACCTGCTCTCCCTGCCACCCCCACCCGCCGCTGCCGTAGCAGCCCCTCTCTCTCTCTCTCTCTCTCTCTCTCTCTCTCTCAGATAGGCCTGCTCTCCCTGCCGCCCCCACCCGCCGCTGCCGTAGCAGCCCCTCCAGATCTCGGATCAACACCTTCACCCGATCCCTGCACCCGTGACCTCGCCACATCGAGCCCAGATCGAAGCCACTGCATGTGCTCGACCTAGATCGGACCTCCGCTGCGTCGAGCTAGCAATCCCACATCGTTGACGTCGAGCCCAGCCGAGCGCCGACGACGCAGCCCCGAGGCCAGCAAATTCGCTCCAGATTGGATCCCAACATCGAGGGTTGACTTGGTCGAGGGTGACGACTGGATCGGTGCAGGTAGCCCAGGCATGTGGTCCATGTAGGTCGACGGGGATGAAGAGGCTCTGGGGCGGCGTCGATCTGGCGGAGGAAGCCAGGCCGGAGAAAGGTGGGGTGCCTAGAGTATATTTTTGGGTGCCTTGATTAGGTTTCTGGGTACCCAGAGTAAAAATTTTAGAGTCGTGCTATCTGCTCCTTCAAAGATGTTGCTTCTGGTTTGCTCTTTGTTGTTTTCACTTGTCTAATCTGTAAAGGAACAACAACAAAAGGATTATCATTCATATTCAAATATTACTGACCCACAGTAATCAAAATACTGACCCTCAGTAATCGATTACTGACCCCCAGTAATCACATTAAAGACACTCACTAATCTATTACTGACCCTCAGTAATCACATTACTGACCCCCAGTAATCACATTACTGACCCTCAGTAACTTGAGTCAGGTGACTGGAATCCGGCGACTAAAGTAATATTAAAAAAAATAATTCCGGCGAAAGAAAAAAAAAATCCGATTGGGAAAATTTGATTACTGGGGGTCAGTAACCTGATTATACATAAGGGAAAATATTCCAACGAAAAAAAAAAATCCGGCGAAAAAAAAAATTCAGTCGAAAAATTGGGTGATCGGAATCCGGCGACCGGTCATTGGACGCCGACGGAGTTTGGGTTTAGGGTTTAGGGTTCTTCTCTATCTTCCACTTTTTCTTCATATGAATGTAAAGGGGTGAGGGCAAAAAAGGAAGAAAAAAATTAAAATTGTACTAGAGTTGGAAAGATTTGTTGAAATGGACAATAGGAGTTGCTACCTTATGTTGAATAGGGAAAAAAAATAAGATGGTCATTAGAATGGGTAATGAGGGGGCTAAATTAGCACTAAATGGTCATTTTTCCTATATATAAATAGATGTTAAGTAACTCGCAAAAGCAAAACTGTACGACACTATTTTATTTACAGATGCATTACAGATGTAATATCTTATCAAATCTGAAAATGAAGTCATAATATCGCATTCAAACTAATCCTCAAGCTCAAAACTCATTCATCTCATCCATTCCGTTATGTCAATCTTTTATTCTTCATGATTTTCATTCACCAATTCATCAATCATTCAGAGAGAATATGATGCGACCAAAATGCGTGCACAATTTGTACCTGCAAAATAATCTCATACATATAATACCCTTCTTGTGTCGATTGTAGTATTGACAAGTAGGGATCGTTCTATCCGGGGAAATCAAGGGCATTTAATTTCATAAAGCATCACATAATAATATGGGGGGATTGGAAATTGTATCTAATATCTACTGAAAATTACGAAAATAAAACCTAAATTAATATATACATATGATCAACATCTTTCACACATAACACTACACACAAAACTCACATAACACATAACAATTTCACACAAGGTAATAATATAGCAAACGACAAGTATTCAAGATTAGTTTTAGTTCCAATTTAATTAGAGCCTTTGCGGTTCATCTAATTAGCAAAACTCCTTAATTATTTAGAACTAGCTTCGCGCATAATCCCAGACATAGTATTAAATAGTTTAAAGACACTTCGCGTAGAAATTAAACCAAGAAACACATAAGCACAATGAGTCGAATTGGAGACATATTAGCAAGTATGGCGTCACCTCATCTCACATCGATATGTAAATTTTCAGAATTACTCTAGCCCTTAGAACTAGTACAAGGTGAATCAACTTTATGTTTATAATCCACCTCATATTATATTCGGCAAGTGAAACCAATACACAAGGTACAACCATGATCAAGGCTGCCCTCATGCATCAATTTATATGCATATGAATTCAGAAAATAAACCAAACTTAACCAAAAATTCATGCAAATACCTACTGCCCTTAAAACCCAAATTCAAGTTATCACATATATAGATCATAAATTAATCCAAGAGAAAACCAAATCACATAACAGAAATCCGGAAATCCAAAGAATAATTCATAAAACCGAAATTACAACCACGAATCCATACAAATTTCATAGACAAAATATTGTATTGATACAAAAGAATAAAAGCCATAAAGAGAGAATAAATCACACTTTGAGAAACCTTGAATGAAGAATTAGGCAAAGAGGATTTAATGGTGGTGAATGGACTGATTTTTGGAAGAGTGGTGGAGATGGAATCGGCTTAATTCTTTGTGAGATTTTGTGGTGGAATTTCGGCAGAGGTTTGGCTGTTTAAAAGTTAGGAAGAGAAGATGATATTTTCTGTGTGAAAATCGTCCAATATATAGAGGCAAAAGGGTGGCTGCAACTAGGGTTCACAAAACCTAGTTTTTCTCAAACTTATCCTGCTGGCAGATTTGACCTCTGAGTGAAGATTATAGAATATCTTTCTCTAAAAAATATATATTAAGGTGATTCCAGTTGGGTTAGAAACTAGACTCCCGTAGCTTTCCATCCATATAAGATTCGCCTTCTAATTCGAAGTGAGCTATCCGGAAGAGTCCGTGGAAGTTGGATGACGTGCACAGGAGTTCTGCCGAATTTGATCAGGATTTATTGCGATTTTCTTCCTCTATTTTCTGCCGAAAATTCCCAAGATAATGACTGAATAATTGAGCAATATCTCTTTAGGTTTTCCATGAATTAATTCAGCCAAAAATCTTGCACAAAGGATGGAGTTCAGTCCACATACGTAAGCCAAATCCATGTAGAACTCGGTTTAGGTTTTCTTCTTTCGGCAGACTTGACCTTCGTGTATTCAAACTGACATAACTTTTTTCTCAGGAAAGCTTTTGCTACGATTCCAATTTCATATAAAACTAGACACAAAGGTATTTCCATTGATATGTGATTCGCCTCCTGGTTCCTTGTGGATCTTCTAGCATAAATTCCGGAAGTCAGGACACAGTCCCAGGAAAATTTTGTTAGTCCCTGGTGATCTTTGTTCAAACTGTCAAGTTGCAGCCATCTTTTGGATGACTTCCCGAACTCCAATTGATCTGAAATTTTGACACAATATATTCCAGCTTACCAGTTATGTGCCTGCCAAATTTTATCAAATTTGGAATAAATAAGTCAATCAAACACAGGCCTCAAAATCACGAAAATAACATATTTTTCACTTTTTCCTCATATTTCTATACTTAGTCGTTTTTTCTGACAATTAAGCACACTTTCTCTAAAACTCTACCAAATTGACACTAAACTAAATTATGACTCTATCTTAGGTAAATAAGGGTTAAACGAAGTATAAATGAGGGCATAAACATATTAATATCGTCGCACATTGTGCTCCTATCAGAATACCGACCAATCCTGCGTACCCTTTGTTCAGCATCAAAATTCCTTGTCTCCTCAAATGTAGCCAACACTGCTTCTATTTTTCTTTTCATTCGCCTCAAAGTTAGAATTGTAGGTCTGATGTAAAAACTAAACTACTTTAAACTAGTCAAAGACAGACTGAGCATCATGTACACATTCGTTGAGCTCTATCACCACTTACAAATCGCTTCTGTATATATGCTCAGCGTGTTCAAAGTCCCAAAAATTCAAAGTTTTTAAATCAAGCTAAGAAATAACAAGATAATCGTTAAGGCCTTTCCTAAAAGTGTATAAGGCATCCTCAAATCCATTCTCGAGATGAGTCTAATCATAAGGAGTATATTATACTCTCATAACCTTTTCACATGCATCAATGGTGAAAAGTACAATTTCTATCTTATGCACAGAAATTAACTTTATTCCCATCACACACATATATCTTTTAGTTAAGCAATTCATGTTGCATAAAACATCTATCTATGTATCCAAATATCCTTCTAGACATATTAAACTGCATCTTCCTCTGTTCATAAGTAACAACTTCAAGTATTAATGCCACATCAACTTATCCGAACTTCATGGCTCTTTCTTCATACATTCTCTAATAGAGTGTATCATTCTATAGTAGAATATATTAGGGGGTTGGGTTTGGGCGGCGAGAAAAAAAACTTATCCAACCCAGAATTCTCACAGCTCTCAGTTAGAGTTGCGAGAAGAATTTTGAGGTTTTGAAACACTTTTTAGGAAAAATTTTGTTGTTCAGTAAAAAAAATTCTAAATAACCACAACATCTTATTATCATATGAGTTCTTATGCCATAATATTTTTCTTTTGGGTTCTCTTGCAATGGGGGTGTATGGACTGATTATCCTTATAAAGTTACGTTTAAGAGTCTTTTATTCTTTTTATTACCAAAAATCTAGTTTGCAACATGTTCATGAGCAATGGAGTTTTGCTCTTGTTGGAGACCTGGAAGTCAGGGACACAACTTAGGGATTAAAGTTATCTAAGATAATTAACAAAATTTTAAAATCCACCTCACTACATCATAAAAGCGGATGAGGTGGTATATGTCACAACATCATTTAGAACTAAATTTTTGTAATAATTTTTTTTGTATGTGTACCATTACTCCTAATCTAATTACGGGTTGTATCAAGTCATTTAGATTTTTAGTTTTAGTTGATGACGTCTCTCCAATTGATTCTTTTAAGCCTCTGTGTGATCCAAGACAAGATGATCCTCTCTCACCATATATTTTCATCCTATGTTAAGTTATTAATACATTGAGATAGCATAATGGTTGCTAATTAATTCAAGGACAAGGCTTTATTGTGGCAACCCACCTATATGAGATATGCATACAAATTTCTTGGGACATGAGATCTCAGTCCAAGATGAGATGAGAAATGCATAAGAAATGAATTATTACACATTAGAAAAGTTCTTAAAAGAAATGGGGAAATGTAGCTTCATACCTAAAGCCACCAAATTGAAGAATATGCATTATGGTAATTTATCGAAGACAACAAAAGGAAAATATTCTGTATAAACTCTTCATTAAACGCAAGAAAGTTTTCATTACCATCTAAAATTGCCTCAATGACTAATATCTCAATTTAACTAGCAAATAACAAAATTTAAATTCCAAGAATCAAAATGGATCTAACATCTCCCCTAAAAAGTGTGCTGATATTAGGTTTTGTTTGCACCAGATTTTTTCCCCACAGCTTTTCTCAAGACTGGAATATCAGCATCGTCTAAGCTAAATGACATATCTAATTTTACAAGAGCTCTTTATGCAACAATTTTCCGTAGGGGCTTGATCTATATCAAATCTATGTTCTCCATTGTTAAATTTCATCGGTCCTGCTTTTGTGAACCTCATCTCCTACTATTGTCAAATCTCCTCGGCTTTTAATAATCCATCTCGTTAGTAATGACAACGGTTTTCTTGTTTTTCTCTGCTTCTCTGTTTTTTCTTTCTTTCTATTCTTTCATAATGTAAGAACGAGGATAGTTGTTCTCAAAAGGAACGACAACAATATTGTTGCTTTGCTTTTTATGTTGATCATCTCCCTCATTATTCTCTCCTTCGATATTCCTCTTTTTTGTTTTCACCGCAAGCTTGCATTAACATTGGCTCTTCTCCACCCATCAAAATTCTTGCTACTGCTTCCATCAACAGTAGCAACTCATCTTCCAAAGTACTATCTTAACTCATTCGTCTGTAAAATAATTATTGGTAGGCTTGGGATTGATTCCAAAATGATGATATTTTGCTGGAACCGAATTCAGAACCGAAAAAGAAAACACGGTTCGTTTTTAGCACATTTAGATTTAGGAACCGTAAAGAATGGGTACCAGAAAAAATTCTATTTTGTTTCACAGTTTTTACAGTTCTGAAAAATTCCTTATAATCTCTATACTGAGCATCAAATTTAAAAACATAAACTACTTCTTCAATATAACCATGCAATGTTAAATAAACAAGTTCACATTCATATAAAGTTCAAATAATCATAAATAAGTAAATACTAAAGTCTGAGGCAAATGATAAAGTAAACAAATCTAGAGTAAAATTATTAAAGCATAAAAATGATAGGTTTCATCGAGTTAATTCCAAATTTCAACCCTTGAAGAAAGTCACTTTACGAGTCTTTGTTATACTTTCTACATGAGTTCATGATTTGGTAGATGGTTAATACTCATAAAAGACAAAACATTTTAGGGGGATGGAGGATGTGAGATTTAAGATTTGAGATTGAGGAACAAAAGAAGTGAGGGCGTGGAGCAATAGTTTAGGGATTTTAGTTTATATAGTGATTACTAGAGAGTCTGAGATGTAAAGAAAAGAAAGTAATGAGGGAGGCGGTGACAAAAAATGCAAAAATAGAATTTTTTCTTAACATAGTTACGATGGTTCAGTTCTAATGGTTCTATAATGTTTTAAAAATTAGGATTTAGAATTGAATCGAATCTGTCACTGTAGGTGTGCTTCTTCTGAAATTGAAATTTTATTCTTTCAAAATCGAATCAAATCTACCATTTCCGGTGTGGTTCCGGTGGTTGTAAATAGTTCTCGAATCTAAAGTCTCAGGCCTAGTTATTAGACATTTAACTCTAACTTCGATTGGAACTCCACCATCAGTATGCGAAGTAGTTAATGAAACTCTAGAAAAGCTAGGATTAGGACGAGCGGTATGAAACTTGAGTATTGAGGCATTATGAGCCTTTTTCTTGTAGAAAACCCTCTTCTTAGCCTCTCTTGCACCTTTCTCCTCCTCCTCCCTGACATTGATCTTGGCATACATCTTTATCTTCGTCTCCTCCTCGATCCTCCTTCTTTATGCTGTTACAAACACATCACCTTCTTTCATATCGATTATGTTTGCCTAATGAGGCCTCATTCAACAAATCAAAATGATTGCCTAATGAAGCCGACGATATGGGTTTATGAGGAGCATGAGAGGGTTTAGGTGAAAGCTTCTCTAAGGTTTTCACCTCCACTACAACCGTTTTCTTCTTGAACTCCACCTTCTTTTTGACTGGACGAGCCATATTGATATAGTTAGGGGTTTACTAGGGCTTTCCAGAGGATTTCATAGGGATTTTGAGAAATAAGTGCTAGGGTTAGTGATACTATTATTACCTTGTGTCGATTACAAGAGATGCATAAGGTGGTTTGTTTTGGGTGCATTTATAGGCACCCGATGACAAGGGATGGAAAAAATCAAACTTTGATATATGGTAATTGACGTACTTGCTCTCCAACCAAACCCAAATTATAATCCTGATATAATTGCCTTTTTTGTTATCTTTTCGTTTTCCCCAAGCAAAGAATAAATTTAATTTTTTTTGGAACTTTGGATTAGGAGAAAAACTAAAATTGGCTTCTCCTATCTGCTAAACGATTGGAGCAGTGATCGAAGTGAATACTGATTTGTATTTCGATTCATTATTACCAAATTTTGTGTGACGAAGATTGATCGATTTAACATAAGTTTAGAAACTTTCCTCGTTCTTACAAAATCATTTCAATTTATTTAAGCTTCTTAATATGGAAGTGATTTTCTTATAGCTGTGGTTTCTAGATTGAGTCTTGTTGGGGATGCATATTTCAAAGATTTAATAGATCGACCATACAGTTTCAGCTTAGAGTAGAAGTGAGGAACACCTTTTTGTGTTTGTATTTATGGATACAGTTTCTATATTGAGCAAAATACCGCATGCACCTCTGTCCCTTAGTCTTCAACAAAAAAATAGAAATCGTTGTGAAAACTAAAATTTTATACTTAACAGGTGTGGAATGCCCTGTTGTGTTTGTATCTATTGTTCACACTGAGCATGTTGTTCTAATGGCATGTTGTCAATTTATTGAATGTATTGTTATAACGTTTCAATATGAAAAGTTAAGAACAAATATCCCCAATTTCAAAAATCAGGAAAAAAAAGAAACGAAAGCCAATTCAAATCAACAAGATAAGATATACAACTTTGAAAAGAGTCTCATTCCATTATATTTACGATATTTCATGCATCCATGAATGTTTTTCACTAGTCGCAGTGGCTGGACATAAAGAAGAGTTATATAATAAAATTATAATATATAAGTTAGTTTCACAATGTACAACATTAACAAAATATGGTGAATTCTGAGTCAAATCCCAATAAAACTATAAACATTTTAAACTTCCGCACAATATTGGATAACAATATTCCTTCATCCCTGAATAACAATATCAACAAATTTTTCAAACACAACTGCACATTCTTCTTACATTCTCGTTTCTCACCTTCTAGACCTAGAAGAACAGTTTTATTCAAATTTAATGAGATTGTGAATTCATTGTTATAAATTTTATTATCTAAATCAGTATGTAGTTGACAAATATGGGGATGTTGTGAGTCCACATGTATTACCTCACTAGTAAGCTAGTGTCCCATTGTATGTTAATTCTATAGTTAATTTCAAGAGAAAAGAAAAAAAAAATTAGAAGAGAAATAGAGATTAACAATCTGGACCAATACATTAAAAAGAACCTCCCATGAGTGTCATAATAAAGAAAGATGTTTTTAATGGTCAATTGAAAAGTACAAGATATGTCAAAATATATAGGCAGCAGTTTCAAAGCTTTTTACTGTTACTAAAACAATTTCAATATCAAAATGTGGATTCGATAACAAATAATCTTGTATTTCCAAAATATAACAGAAAATTCCAACCCATAGTGCTACACAATGAAAGGAGGAAAGATTTTAGAGAGAATCACAATGTTGCCAAATCATATTAGACAAGTTTTTTTCAAAGTATGTAATGCAAGGAGCGATAATGGGCAGCATTATCAAAATAACATTACTGGAATGCTTGAATTCTGCAAAAATGTGATACTGCACTGCAATGATAAAAAAAAAAGGTGATGAAGGAGGTAAGAATCTGACCAAAAAGCTTATACTGAGAGTCGTTGAAGAAGGGCCATTTTCAAACTAGATAAAACCAATCCGACCTTTTTTTTTATTAAATCAAATATTTATTAATATATTTTAAGTTTCTAACCCTAATAATAATACTCCAACCCCCTACAAACCTATTCTAAGACTTAAGAAAACTTTGATATATGTTTTTACTTTGCTTTCTACTTTGTTTATTTTGTTTTATATTTCTAGAATTCAGACTTTGATGAATTTGTTATGCGATATTATTTAGAGATTTGTGCTTTCAAAACTTTGATGACTATTTGTCTATTTCAATGTGACGTGTGAAAATGTGGTATTTGATATGTGGAAATGTGGCATAAGAAATTTATTCATTCTAATTTTTTTATAATTTAGAATGCCAAATTGAGTAGTTATTTATTTATCACAAGAAATTATATAAAATTCGGAACCGCACCGGAAACTAGTTTATATTGTAGGTTCCCAAATAAAATGATCTTGAAAATCAAAGTGAAAAAGCGGAATACCGACAATAATTTGAATTGTATCAGAAGGCGTGATACATTATAAACTATTTAAAGACCAAGTATCTTCATAAATATAATTTACAACAGTAAATACAGATTTAGAGTATCCCTCGCATCCTTAAGAACAAGAGTATGATTACTTTTCCTCATATACATGGATGTAATACTGAATAAATTACTATTTTAAGAAATAACTAGAAATATCATTATTTCCCAATATTATTGGATATAAAGAATATTGATGGCATTTTCTATAGATGGCAAACGAATTACCTTATAAATTAAGGTTTGAAGTTATTGAACCTTTTTGTTGCTTAATTGCACTAGTTTTTAATCAAAGTTAACATTTTCTACATTAAAAAACAGCAACTGGTACTTTCTCATTAGGCAAGTAAGTTAACTAATTGAATTTTAGTTGTTATATAATTGAAGTACCAAAGAGACTGACCACGTTATGTATTCCATCATCATGACTTACCTACTAGAAATTTGACAATGTTGAGGAGGAGGAGGAGGAGGAGGAGGGAGGAGGAAGAAGAAGATAATAAACTTTAACCAATAAGTTGATTTCATGCATACAAACAATTATCCATGGTTCGCATGTGGCCGGACTAATAAATTAATATAAGAAAATCCTTACACTATCTTGTTTAATTTTGGTAAAATAGTCGTCAAAAGAAAGTGTGTCGTAAGGCCTCATTGCTAAACACTTACATACTTACTTGCATATATTGAGATCATTTCAAGTGTCGAATAAAATATTGAGGAAAAATATTTATTGTCTAATCGTTTTTTTTTTTCGCTTACCTTTTTCACTTTTTAGTTTCAGAAAAAGTGTTTGACAATGAAGTGAAACATCTTACGGGGAAGTCTTTACCATTTACTCTTTTGGTTGTAAACAGAAAAACTTGAAAGGCTTAATGAAGATGCCAATATAAGACCAAAAACTTGGTTTAAAGGTGGTTTGCTTAATATTATGAGTTAACTAGTGACCTGAGTCGAGAAAATGAAAGAGTTGGGTCTTTCAACTCTCAAACTCTCACGTTCAAAGATGCCGTATGACCGGTCACCCCATTGATTTTGAACATTATTGCCTCATTAGGAACCTCCAAATATTTAGCTTGTTAATGGGTACTTATTGGAAGTCACCATATATAGCCATGCGAGCTGAAGAGTATGTCTCTATAGTGTTTGCTCCACAATATGCCGCACACTTCGATTGTGTTGATTGCGCTATCATGTGGAGTCACTACCAGATCGGACAGAATAGCCGACGAAAAAAATTTCATCGACTATGCCAAATTTTCGTCGGCTATTCCTTCTGCCGACGAAACTTTCGTCGGCTATACGTCGTCGGAAAAACGGCGTCGGTAAAACCAATAGCCGACGAAAATAACGAAATCGTCGGCTATATTCGAGTATGGCCGACGATTTTACCGACGAAAATTCATTTAGTCGACCAAACCTGGGTAAAATATCCGACGAAATTCATCGGCTATTTTTGAGTATGGCCGACGATATCGTAAACTATAGCCGACGAAATTCGTCGGCTATTTGTTCTGAAATATAGCCGACGATTTCATCTATTTCGTCTGTTATTTCGTCGGAATATATTAATATTTTAATAGGCATTAATTAGTTATAGCTGACGAAATAATGTCATTTTCGTCGGTTATAAAAGTTATAGCCGACAAAATTTGGTAAATTTCGTCGGCTATATCTTTTATAGCCGACGAAATAATGCCAATATCGTCTGCTATTCTTACATTTTGGGGAAAAAAAATTAAATTAATTTCTAAATTACCATTCCAAGCAACCTGCAATTCACAATGACAATCCATGCATTTACACCAACAAGAAACACGTCTAAATGACTTATTATTTAATTTGTTCCAATATACATAAAATATAACCCTAATCATCACCTAAACCAATAAAGTCCACCACGTCATCCCCAGCATCCTGCTCTCCATCATGCTCGTCATCCTACTGAACGAACTCGGGAGGTTGAGGCATTGGAGGTTCAACTAACGGCTGAAACGGGGGCGGGGGTTCAAGGCTTTGTTGTTGTGCCGCGAACATATCATACCACCAGTTTTGTTGGCCGGCGTAGTTGTGTCGCCGAATTCTCTCGCATTCAGCATACCAACTCGACATATCCAAATGATACTGTTGTGTTCTGCGGTGTTGCTCCTGTGATCTCTGGGACTTGGCCGCCAATCTTGCGGCCAATCTCTGCACTTCCCCCCTTCATCTATTGGCTGTCCCCGCCTCCCTTCTTTTGACCTCCCTTACTGGTCTTCAGGAGTCCTATTCCAGAACTTCCCAAACCCCGGCAGTAGTATTGGTTTGACCGGTCTGGGAAGGCTGCGTCGAACATCCTCGCTGCCGTTTGGACATCCGATCGGTCGACCTGGCGCAGGGCTTCTTGCAGATCTGCCTCTGAAATGTTCGGTTGTGTCTCCCGAACTACTTGATCATACACTTCTTCTTCGGCCCGGTTCACCCTCTCCTAATTGAACGAGAAAAAAATAATAATTAATATTCTAACAAATATATAATTAAGTAAAATTAATAATTAAAATTTTAAAATCGTAATCAACGACTTACGAGCTGTTCTATCGCTTGTGGATAAGCCTTCTTGAACGTCTCCACGTACGGGTTGCTATCAGGATAATCTCTAAGCGCCTCCTCCTGATATTGTGTAAATGGCCTAGAACCACCATGATGGGGGGTTGTGTTACGGTGGTGGTTCGCAGAGTTTATCCGAAACCGTTCCTTCAAACAACTAATAAAATATTAGAAAAATACATAAAAAAATATTAGTGTAATAATTATAAAATAAATAAACTAATAATTAAAATTTTAAGAAAATAAACATTTATAGTTAAGTTTAGTATTTACCAGCATAAGTGGGTTGTTGAAGTCTACTGTCTTCAACCAACGCCACTCGTACTCCCTGAACATGAACTCTCTTGGAGTACCCATACGACCACGGTTGTCGTATTCGTTAAAGTGGGTACGGAGCTTGTTCTTCCACTCTTTGAACCTACGGAAAAAATAAAAGTGCATTAGAAATATTATTAATATCATAAAATATTTCAAATTATAAGATGAGGAATTCCCAACGTACCTCGAGTTTTGAATCGCGTCCGCCCAATCCTGCTTGTGTTCGGCAACCTCGAAGTATGTCTAAAAGATAATATTTTATTAGTTTTACAATTATAACAATATCGAAAATTATTAAATATTACGATAAAGAAATTAAATTTTTTAAATTACTCACCGACGCCGCGTTGTTAACCTCCCTCTTAATTTCTTCTGGCACATCAGCCCACCGGGTCCACAACATAGGGACTTTATCCCTAATCAATGCCCCCACGCAACCCTCGTAATCGCAGCGTTTTTTCCCCTGAACCTCCTGATTAGGGGGTTCGTTGATCTGGATCCTCCCCCTACTGTCAACAGTTCTCCTGAGCGTGTCAAAACATATGACACCTCTCGTATTCGGCCTTGAACTGCTAGCGGCTGTCCCTATCACATAAACGACGATTGGTTAATAAAATTAAATATTAGTGCGTTAATTTTAATAAAACATTTAATTAATAAAATCAAATGTTATCTGAACTGGATGACCCGTCTGTCGACTTTCCTTTTCTCCTCGCCGAAATCAGGAGGTCAGGTCTCTCAAATGGCTGCTGATGGTATGCCTCCGCAACACTCACGTACGGAGGCATAGCAGGCCATATGGGCACACCACGAAAGTCGACCTCGGGTATCGCAGGAATGTTGTACGGGAGGTAGAGCTGATTTGGGAGAGTAGGCCCCTCAGTCGAGTCAGCAGCAGACGTCGCCGGACTCGTCATCAGCTCCCGATGAACCTCAGGCATATGGACCTGAGGAACGTCTGCAGCTATCTCGTCCTGAAATAGCTGCCTACTGAACCTCGGAGCATCTGGCCCGACAGGGGAACGTGAAATGCTCGACGGCCGCCCCGCCTGGAGGTCTAGTGCCGAGAACTCACACTCCTCGGCGGCTGGGATGAATCCACAGTCCTCCGCGGCTGGGAGGAATCTACACTCCTCCGCGGCTGGCTGGTGGTCCTCTCAGGCTGGCTAAGGGTCCTGTCGGAGTCTGCGGAACCGGCGGAACTTCCAGAACCCCTCAATCTGGAACGACGGCCTCCGAATAACTGTCTCAATGCATCGGCCATCTGCAGGTTGACGCATTAATACATTAATTAATATTAAATTATATTACATTAAATAACAAATTCTAATTAATATAATAACCAATAATAGTAACATATTTCAAAACATACTAACAAATTAATATTTAAATTTTAACTAATTTTAAATAATACTAACCATTAACCTAAATATAACTATTTATATACAAATATAACTATATTTCATTATTAACATATATATAAATACAAATAACCATTTATATATTAACAAAAATATGACCATTTATATAATTAGACTACCAATTTATATACATAATTAATTTAACAATTTATATATAACAAATTATATAACAATTTATATAATTAAAATTAAATATATAACAATTTCTATACCTAAATTATAACAAATATATAACAATTAAATTTATTAACAAATATATAACAAATATATATTAATTTATATAATTAAAATTAAATATATAACAATTTCTATACCTAAATTATAACAAATATATAACAATTAAATTTATTAACAAATATATAACAATTTATATAATTAAAATTAAATATATAACAAATATATAACAATTTATTATATAACAATTTATATAATTAAAATTAAATTTATAACAAATATATAATAATTTGTTAAAATTAAATTTATTAACAAATATATAACAATTTATATAATTAAAATTAAATATATAACAATTTATATACCTAAATTATAAAATTAAACTAAATTGAAGAAAAAAAAAATTAACCGGATCGGAGGAGGAGGAGGCCGACCGGCCGATTTGAGGAAGGAGGAGGATCGGAGGAGGAGGAGCCCGGAGGAGGAGGGACGATGGCGCCGCCGATTTGAGGAGGAGGAGGAGCAGAGCGGCGGACTGGAGCAGGAGAGCGGCAGATTGGAGCAGCAGGAGGAGGAGGAGGAGGAGGAGAGCAAAAAGTCGGCTAGGGTTCGCGAGTTTCTGATTTATAGCAGAAAGAATAGCCGACGATTAAAAAATATTTCGTCGGCTATTCTTTAAAAACGAAATCTTTTTTAATCGTCGGCTATTTTTTGAATGTCATCGGCTATGCTTTAAATATCGTCGGCTATACTTTGGAAGATCAGCAGCCGTCTGATCTGAGCCATCCAACGGCGGACAATAAAAAGGCGCGGATCGCAAGAGTTTAGCCGACGAAAATTTCGTCGGCTAAACTTTGGAAAATCAGCAGCCGTTGGATCTGAGCCATCAAACGGCGGACAATAAGCGGAACACAAGAGTTTAGCCGACGACATATAATTTTCGTCGGCTAAACTGTTGGTCAAACCACTAAGTCAAACCTCTAAACGCTTTAAAACGGAAATTAGTCTAGTTAAACGACGGTTTCTGGCCTCACCTTCAACAGATAATAGTTTCAAATCAATGAGACGCAACTAATCGTATAAAAAATTTACAAAATTGATTTAACGAACGTCAGGCTATCCATATGAAAACGGAAGTAAAAAACAGTTAACCGCAACATTCGGCACACAGATTTTGTCGGAATCTTGTCATTTTTCAACCGTAGACGTATTTCATTATTTCGGTCATATCTTATTTGACGACATATTTGCATTTGAAGAGTGTACGTATAGTAACTATTTGAAACTATACATTCACTTAAACACTTAGTAAACAAGTTAAGGAACATTAGTGCATATGTTCTGATTTTGAATCTAAAAGGTTAGAAAATATATTCCAACCGTCAGATATCACCGTTCACCTTAAATACATGTATGAAAAAAATCCAACTACATCTGACAACGTTAAAGGCTCGATCGGGACGGTCAACCGGGTGAGTCAACCCTTTAAACGCTTAGAAATGGTAATTGGCCTGTCTAAATGACCTTTTTTGGCCTGACCTTCAACATATAATAGTTTCAAATCGATGAGACGCAACTAATCGTATAAAAATTTTCCTCAAAATATTTACCGAACATCAGGCTACCCATAGGAAAACAGAAGTAAAAAACAGTTAACCGCAACATTCGGCACACAGAATTTGTCGGAATCTTTTCATTTTTCAACCGTAGACGTATTTCATTATTTCGGTCATATCTTATTTGACGACATATTTGCATTTGAAGGATGAAGCAATGGTTTGTCGATAGTGATAGAAAATGGAAGCTGGTTTTTTTTTGTTTTTTTTTTTTATCATAGCCTACGAAATCAAACCTAGTACTCGTCGGCTATTGTTTTGTCGTTTTCTGTCTAACATAAAATATGTATTTTTCAATATATGAATGGCCGATGAAATCACGCATTTTTCGTCGGCTATTATGAGTATAGCCGACGAAATAATGCATATTTCGTCGGCTATTCTATGAAAAAAAAATAAAAAAATCAGTGGTTTTACACCTCTCGTATTCCTATATCCTGTTCATATATAACCAAAATTGAACATCAAAAAAACATAAACCCAACAGTCAACATATTTCAAATTTTTTTTTAAGGGGTTTGGAACCCAGCCTAGCTGGGAGGCTCATCCCCACGCCCGTTCATTAGAAATGAGTGGATTACAAATGAAAGGATTACATCATCTAAATTACTTAATCCGTCAGATTGTAATCGGAATCATCGGATGAGTCTTCTTCGGTTTCTGAATTGCTCGATTGGGGTAATCTATGTCTTTCCTCACCACTAGAGTCCTCGTTAGTTTCTTCATTTGGATCAACATCAACAAGCAGTGGCTCTTCACGTCGAATTCGCACCGGCGTGTCTAGGCGAATAAAAGAGGAGTCAGGAATACCGTTTGAGTTGGGCTCTTGATACGCAGTGCCACCTTCTTCGTTCTCTTCAGCCACTCCAAGTGTAGACGCCCGGTAAATGTTGCGATGGTGGATAGTGTTGACTACTTTCCACGGGTCCCCCTTGGCGAGATCATCAAGATAAAACACTTGTTTCACCCATGTGGCTAAAACGAACGGGTCCTCCTCATACCATGATATACTAGTGTTCACAGAAGTTATGCCGTATTGATCGGTTTTCAGGCTCTGCGGCCGTGTGTCAAACCATCTACACTTGAAAAGGTGCACTTTCATGCCTTCCCCATAATGCAGTTCCACAACTGAATGGAGAACACCGTAATAGTCAACTCCATCATCCCCACCATGTGCCATAACCCCTGAATTTTGTGTTTTCAGTCTGACGTCTCTCTCTTCACATCGAAATAACACACCATTCACCTTGCACGTCGCATAAACTTTTGAATAGACCGGCTTCATCGCTAGCAGTCTGAGTTCGTGCGACCAATTTGGGTGATTATCATTTTTAATGAGGTCCATCTGCAACCATCAGAATCAACTATAAATATGAATAATTATACACAATAATATATAAATACGTATAGAATAATGTTAAAGTTACGTACCCAGCGGCCGAAATACTCTGCGAATGTCCGGTTGTGGTAATCGAGATCACCTCCTACTTGTTCACAGTTTAGATGCATGTTCTTCCAAAACTGAACTTCTAAACAGTTAATTAGTACCCACCAATGTGCAATGGCTACCTCATAATCTTTCAACTTGTAGGAAACTGGCATGTTTCCACCGAGTACAACATCGTCGGAGAGTATGGAAAGATTGAACTGTGAAGGTATATCTTCCGGTATGCTTTCCTGTAACGCTCCTAAATACAGCTTCATGTAGGTGACGCACTCGTGCGCAATATATGCTTCAGCTATGCATCCTTCAGGTGCGGATCTGTTTTGGACAAAATCACCGTATTATCCAAGTTGCCTATAAATGAAGTTTTTAAAGTGTTATGATAATACATTAATACTAAATCACATATATTGATGAGGAAATTAACATAAGGTGTAAAATACGTACCTTTCCATTGGATACATCCAAGTGAAGTGCACAGGACCGGTAAGCAACAACTGCCGAGGAAGATGGATCATGAGGTGAGGCATGATGTCGAAAAAATTTGGAGGAAATATCATCTCAAATTTACACATGATATGAACGATGTCTTGTTGCATTTCCCGGAGGTTAGATTTTCTCACTTCCCGTGTGCATACCTTCTGGAAAAATCTTGCCAACGCTACTAACGGCTCCACAACGTGACGGGGAAGGAACGGTCGAATGAAAACAGGGAAGAGACGTTGTAGACGGATATGATTGTCATGACTTTTCAACCCGTAAAGATTGTTGAATTGTCTGTTCACACACTTGGCTATATTTCCAGCAAAGTCTGAAGGATACTTGGCCCGACTTATCCAATGAAAAATTTCTGATTTATGCTCAGGCTTGACGGTGTAAGGAGCTTGAGGCATTTTTCTCTTCCCTTGTTTCAACCATAGTTGTTTTCTGATATTCATGTTTTGCAGATCAGTGCGAGCCTTAGGACCGTCTTTCGTTTTCCCCTCCAAGTTCAGCGTTGTGTCCACCACACTTTCAGAAACATTTATTTCTATGTGCATAACATCTAGGAAGTGACGGATCAGCAACTCACACCAGTACGAGAGTTCCCACAATATGCTCTTATGTGTCCAGAATTTGTACTCCTCAGGTCTTTCAGGTATTTCCGCTACAATATCGGGATGATTGCTGAGGGGCCCAAAATCGTACTCATTAAGCACTGCTAAAATTTCTCTTCCCGTCCATCTTCTGGGAGGACCACCGTGTTCTTCGGTTCCATCAAATGCGGCGGACTCGTAACGCCAGTGGTGATCCGCCAGAAGGAACACACGATGACCCATTCTGCATATCTTGTAGCAATGAGGGGTGCTCCCATAATCGCTGAGGCACTCTGGACAAGCCTTGTATCCCCTAACAACGCTGCCCGACAACATCCCATAAGCAGGAAAATCACTGATGGTACCAATAACCATGGCATGCATCTGGACGTCTCCTCCTTGTACTTGTCAAAAGTGGGATGACCAACGTCCCACAATACCTTAAGCTCTTCAATCAATGGTCTCATATACACATCGAGACATTTTCCTGGGTAACCAGGCCCCGGAATCAACAACGTCAACATATTATATTCCTTCTTCATGCACATCCACGGAGGAAGTTGTAAGGTACCAAAACCACCGGCCATATACTGTATGAAAGACTCATGGTGCCGAAAGGGTTGAACCCGTCGGTTGAGAGCCCGAGCCTGACGTTTCTGACATCTGACGCAAAATGAGGAAACTCATTGTTTATATGCTTCCAAGCCGCTTCGTCAGAGATGTGTGTCATGATATCTGCGTCTCCCGCGTCCCGCTCACCGTGCCATCTCATAGCTTTTGCGGTGGTTTCTGACATGTACAACCGCTCAAGCCTATCTCTCAACGGAAAATACCGAAGCACTTTCACAGGTTTCCTATTGCCTGCTCCCGTCAACTTATATCGGTCAGACTGACATATCGGACATGCGTCAAGGCTAGCAAGGTCATTCCCTTCTGCATCTTTACCCCAGAAGAGAACGCAGTCAAATGCGCATGCATAGATCTTAATGTAGGAAAGCCCTAGATCTTTGAGGATACTTCGGACCTTACGGTAATTGGTAGGATTACGATGACCCTCCTCCAACAACGAAGAAGTGTACTGTAGATATTCATCCACTTGCCTGATAGTCGATTTTGTCTCGACTTTAATCCTCATTACCTCCATCACACTTTCAAGAACTGTCTTCTCAGAACTTGAAGACACAGGGGTCTGTTGCAATGCAATCAGTTTGTTGTACTTGTCAAAGGCAGCAGTGTTGACAACTTGTGGGAAGGGCAGCACCGGGTCATGCATATATTGTTCTCCACGTACACCGCTTTCAAAAGGAAACACGTCGTTGACGAATGCCATTGTTGGATCGTTGGATGTACTACTACTGCCCGCCTAAAAAAACTGCCCATGATCATGCGATCCATCTAATGATGGCTCACCGTGATATATCAAACGTTTGTACTTCGGCCAAAACCCATTACTCTTTAGGTGCTCCCATACTGTCTTAATCGGAAATCGACACATATCACTGCGACACTTACATTTCTTGCATAGGCAATAATGGTAATCATTCCCGTTTGCATTTTCCTCGACGAACTGCAAAAAATTCACAACTCCTGTAATGTATCGTCGGTCATGCCTTGGAAGTGAAATCCAACTCTTATCCAGATCCATATATAGCCTGATAATAATATATATGTATAACTTTAATTAATAAGAAATTAATTAACACATACATATATATA
This sequence comes from Potentilla sterilis, assembly GCA_963682095.1. Lineage (NCBI taxonomy): Eukaryota > Viridiplantae > Streptophyta > Magnoliopsida > Rosales > Rosaceae > Potentilla > Potentilla sterilis. Next base: position 22,218,261 of record OY821762.1, on the reverse strand, counting down.
TATATATATATATATAAATCCTTAATAATTAATTACATTACAATATATATTATTATCAACATCAACTCATATATATTTACCATTAACAACCATTATTTAAGTTACACTATATATCAACCATTATTTAAGTTAATTACACTATCAACAACTATTAATTAACATATATATATATATATAGATATATATATTATATATATATATAGATATATATATTATATATATATATATATATTAACACTAATTAAAATAACATCAAATTAAAACACATAATATATTCAACTAAAACTCAAAATTAACATATATACATACATTCTAACACTAAAACAACAACAAATTAAACAAAAAATCACTTAATAAATCAAAATCACTAAAACTCAAAATCAACTCAACTAAAACTCAAAATCAACATATATACATACATTCTAACACTAAAACAACAACAAAACAAAAAATCACTTACTAAATCAAAATCACTAAAACTCAAAATCAACTCAACTAAAACTCAAAATCAACATATATACACATATACGTACCTATATATAGCTCCACAATGTAAGAGAGGACGAATTTCAACAATACCCACAGATTTTTCACTCTTTCACCCGTTTTTCCCTTTTTTTTTGAAATGAGCAGCTGCTGCCGAGATCTGAAAATATATAGACTTATAGCCGACGAAAATGTCAACTTCGTCGGCCATACTTCCAAAAATTTTCGCCGGCTAATGTTTCGGAGAAAGGCCGACGAAAATACAAATCGTCGACTGAAATATGAATATAGCCGACGATTTTTTGAAAATACTAACGAAAAAACGGTTTCGTCGGCTATGGTTAAACTATGGCCGATGATTTTTTTTTTCACCGACGAAAAATAAAATCGTCGGCTATTCCTTAGAATTACCGACGAAAATTTTAATTCGTCGGCCTTTTTTTTTTTTCGTCGGAAAAACCCTTTTTTCTGGTAGTGAGTACTTGATCTTGCATTCCACAATCTTATTGTGGTCCTCAAGCTTGTGAAGCCACCTCGTTGACATACATCTTTTTTGAGTTGGGCATTAGTTACATTCTCAGTAAGATATGTCTTTTGGTCATTTCTTGTACCATAACTAGCAGCCAACCATGGTAAGCTTCTCTCTCTATAAACAAGACTTTTTAGCGTGTTTTTACATAAACGTGTGAGCTTTTCAAATGGTTTTATGAATTATTTTTTCCTTCTCCAGGATTTGCTCTCATTTGATACACATACATTTAACTTTGAAATTTTCAATGTTTTAAACTTTTGTTTATTTATGTATGTTATATGCTTATATTGATGATGAATGATAGAAAATTTATCAAATTCCATGAGAGTCCATACAAGTTATTGTTTTTGTTTTCACAAATCTTTAAAGTCTATTTAAAATCTATGAAAATCTAGAAGATTTTAGAAATCTTTAAAAACTCATCACTTAAAAAAAATCTATATAGATTTGAATACAATACAACTCCTTTAGACAACAACTAAGTTCTAAATTTCACAATGTTTATCTTGGAATTGAAAAAGAAAAAGCCCACCATAATCTACTATACGAGCTGCACACAAACTCAAGTTTAGCCAGCTCTCTAAGCGCCGCTCCAGTGGTGCCGTTCCTTGTGCTTCGCCTCTGTGCGCCACTCTTTATTCCTCTCTCTTGATTGACAGAGCCTAAGCGTTTGCTCCCTTGCACTGCCTATCCACCTCCTACAAACGGCCTTATTTCGTTTGTTTTTTGTTTGGAATTTTATCTCCATTGGTAACCAGTTTCAGTTGGGTTTTCCTCTTTTTTCTCCATCATGTCGATTGACGATGTCACTGCAAGCTTTGCAACCTCCCTTGCACTAGCCGGAGATTTTGTTCTGGATATCTCTAATCGTCCGACACAGCCGCGACATGGAGCCTCCAATCGGGGCAATCAGCAGTCATACCTCCTGGCGAAGCCGCTCACTCCGAGGCGGTGTTCTGTTCCGGATTTGCAATGTACTTTGTTACGGGCATGGATTCTTCATGGCAAATTTATAGTGCAGGAGCGTTCGGATCGTCTGTTGTAATTGGATTGATCTTAAGCGGGATCAAAATCGAGTTTTTTGGGGAGGACCATGGTATCATGATCGGGCTCCTGTAATAATTCAGGAGTATGATGGTCTTACTCCAATTCAGGCCATCCCGATAGAGTCTCTCTTTTTCTGGGTGCGCATTGCTAACATTCCTCCAGTCAAAGACCAACTTGATATTATTGAAGTTGTAGCTGTAGTTGCTGGTTCTTTTATCAAGCATGATGACCAAGTATGGAGAGCAACGAAGACGGTGAGTGTCCGAGTTGAGCATGCTTTGGTGAAGCCTTTCATTTAGAAGAAAACAATCAAATTTACAGCGGGAATAGAGGCTGATGTTTCCTATCTCTATGAAAATCTGGGCGGGTTGTGTAACAAATGCAACTTAATTTTTCATATGTCTGGTGCCTGTCACTACGCTAGTCGTCCTGCTGGAAAGGCATCTGAGGTGCCGTAGGAAAATCTTGCTTCTGGTGTTATGCCGTTTGGAAATGGTACGTTCTCGACTGACACCTTTTGCTTCAAAGGATGTAACTCTTCCTCTGCACCATCTATCTCCAAACTAGTTTTTCATACTGTCATATCAAAGTTTCGTAAGCCAGTGATTGTTAGAAAAGAGCTATTTACTTATTCGAATGGTGATTGAGCTCTAGTCCCTATTGATGCCAATATTGTAAGCTCTATGGATGTTACTGTTTTATATGCTGGAAACAATCCTGAATCATAGCCCAATATGCCTCGCTTGGATTTGATTAATTCAGCTGTTATAGAATTTGATGTTGCTGATAACAATGATGGTCGTACAATTGTTTCTATACCTATTGTTACTGATATTGCTGAAAACCATGGTGGTAGGAAGATTGTTTTTGTACCAGTTGTTACTGATGTTAGTGAAAATGAAGCGTCTCTGCCGACTGATATTGAAAGTATTGAAACTACTGCTATGGATGCTGCATTGGACTAGTTGGTGGTTGACAAACTGGTTGATCTGTTAACTGGTGCACCAAATCTAGGTCGCACTACTAAGCAAAAGCTGGGCTGCTCACCAACCAAACCAATCACATATTTTGGGCATCGTACCAATCAGCAACAGGTACACAAAAGAAGCAAAGATCTTGCTCCGCAACTCTCTGTCAAATCTCTACGGCTGGTTCAAACTCAGACTGGTTTGAGGCTGAGTAACAACGCCATCTCTGGTGTAGTGGAAAAGAAGAAGATAGGTTGCCTACTTGGTTCAAAAAAGAAAAATCATATCAGAAAGAAAGCTACAACTGCTGCTGCTACCATGGTCTTTGGAGCTGAGGTGTTGTCCTACCTCTTTTATGGTCACCCCCCAAGCCCTACTAGTAAGGGCAAGGAGCGAATTTATTTTTTTATATTTTTGCCTATTACAATGTCTTGTCATACATTGGTAGTAGACTTGCTTTAAATAAGTGAGCTTAATTTTATTTAGTGATTAGACCTAATCTATGTATCGTTGTGGTTTGTCCCACAGACTTTTTATTTACCCCTGGTCGGTAGAGGGATAATATGTAATGGTCTTTTCTTACCTGAGTTTTATTATAATTAACTTGATTTTCTCAACAAAAAAAAATTTAGCCTAATTTTCCGATTTTGTTTAATATTATGTTCAAAATTAGGTTGTTTGTTCCACGAACATTAGTCAAACAAACTAAAGATAAGTTGAACACAAACCAAACATAAGCTTAACATTAAACCGAGCTAATTTATTGTGTTTTAATAGCTTGCTATACAAGTATGTATCACTACAGGAAAAATGCCCATTAGCCCAGATTTTGAGAAAATCTTTCCAATTAAGGTTCGAGTAATTCTCACTTGCACAAAAGAGTGTGTGAGTGTTCCCACTTGCCCGCTTTTTCACTTTTTTCATATTTTTCATGTCCAAAATACTCCTCTCAACTATTTATCTTTATTCCTTCCCTAAGCAGTCAACGGCCAACCGTCGCTGATTGCCGGGATCTTGTCTCGATCGTCAGAATCTTGTCTCGGTCACCGGTCAACGATCAATAGTCAACTGTCAATCCTTTATTATTCTAATATATATCTTTTTTGGATTTATTTAATTGATTAAGGGTATAATCATCTTTTTTCTCCTTTTTAAGTTGATGAGATTTTTTCAAATCTTATTTTGTTAGTGGGAACAAAAGTTTCAAAATCTGACCTAATGGACATTGACCCATCACTATATGCTAAAGCCTTAGAAGTATAGAACAACATTTATGCTTAATTAGTCAATCCGAAATTGCATTATATCACACAATTAACTGGATGTTATCAAGTTGATATGTGCATGGATACACTATTTTTTATTTTTTTTAATCAAATAAACAAACACACTAAAGATTGCCTTTACCTGTGGAATTGTAATGGAAGTATGCATAGATGCATGAACAAAAACATGAAAGCAAAAGCATTCAAAAGGTGACATGGAGACTTTGATGCTTAGACCATTCTCATCTATAATGCAACTACAGAATCATTTCGGAACTCCTTTACCTATTTGTTAGCTGGAGCCACTTTGAGCATTACAGTTCTCCTTTTAAAACTCAGATCCAAGAGGATATACCTAGTTAATTTCACTCGCTACATGCCTCATGGTAAATTGCGGGTTTCAGACTCACACTTCAGCGAACCTGTAAAGATGTCTTAACATCAATGGCAGAGAGGGTATTGAAAGATCAGACAGGCTTGCATGCCTAGATCACCGCACGAGATCCCGCCTCGTTGGTCTTTGGATGATACTCGAAAAGAAATTGAAATGGTTTTGTTCAATGTTGTTGAAGACCTTCTTTCCAAGCACATAGTGGATCCTTAAAGAATGACATTTTTGTTCCAAACCACAGCATTTTCTGCTCAACACCATCCATTAATTCTATGATCATAAACAAGATTGGATTCCGACGTAATATAAAGAGTGTCAACCCTAGTAGAATGGGCTGCAGTGCTAAGTTCTTGTCAATTTGTTTGACAAAGTGAACAATAACTCATTGCCGTCAGTCCTCAGCATGGATGATGTAACTCCAAACGGATATGTGGGTAAGAAAAAATCAATGCTTCTTCCTGACATCTTGTTACGGATGGGAGGAGATGCTATTCTACTATCAAATAGGAAGCAGGACAAGGGAATGACAAAGTACGAGCTTGAGCATCTAGTCCAAACCCACATTGGTTCGGATGATGAAGCATGGCATACTACAAATCTGTTTTCTAGAATGAGGATGGATTTTAACGGTCTCACTATCAAGAGCCCTGTTAAGTGTGGCAACAAAAACCCTTAAAACAAAAATATCAGCTCTGGGTCACTTGTGTTACCGTACTTCGAGCAGCTTCGGTTTGGATGAGGCAGAAGGAAGTTTATGTGCCAAATTCCAAAAAGGCGATCGAACAATTCTGTATACATGCTGGTGGAAAAGCAGTGATTGATGCATAGAAAAGAGTCTGAAATTACAAAAGGAAAGATGCAGAGACTTCAAGAATGACATTACATGATACATCATACGTACATGATATGTGGAAACACATCATACATAGATATGGTATGAGCTTTGCTATTTGGAAGCAAAAGGAAAGGTGAGGAAAGGAAACAAAGTGTGACAAATTGCATTTGGAAGTGGCTTCTAGTGTAACAGAGTAGTCTGGAAATGCATTTCTGATGTTGACCCAACAAAAAGATATGTATGGTCAGGCAGCATCAATTTGTATCCTATTACTGATGATGATCCCTAATCAATAGTACCAGTCTACCTTCAATAAAAGTAGCTCAGTATATAAAACGTACCATTGAGGATGTTCTTCTATTCGTCAAAGATTAACAGTCTTCTCCTGACATGCTACTGACGGGATTAGTAACAGACTTGTTTTTCAAGATGATCTTATATATTTTCTTTCATCACTCATAATCATACATAATGTACAAATTAGTATAATAAGAACCAAATACAATGGGGCTACCAGGGAACCACTAAATAGTGCTAAAACCATGAAATAGAAATCAAACTCTTTCTGCGCAGAAGACTGCACTTCACAATGCTCAACCCTCACAAACAAACCAAACCAGGAAAACAGCACGAACGTTTTGTACAGAAATAATCCATCAGAGTTGTACAGGAGAACTGGAAAGGAACAAACATCACAACAATGACACAAGTTGAAAATTTCACGATGTAAACATCATAATTTGTGAAGCTACTACATGCGCAACTTAGACTTCCTACAATACTGCATTAAGAAACCTCTTATTAACACAACGAGGTGTACTGGATCATGTAAACCTGAGTGGAAATGCATGCAGACCAAACTCTTAAACATCTAGCCAAACAAGCGACATTGATTTGTTCACGTACTATAGACCATAAACTTGTTACTGCTTAATGAACTAGAAATTGGTATCCGTTAGTATCACGTAAAGGTTAGACAATGGATTTATAAACTCCAATCATCCCAACAGGGCAAGAATGGAGATGCAAATATATAAACCTGTTCACAGTACGTCACGAGCAGCATCCTGTGGTATAGGTGTTCCAAGGTCATTTCGGAGCTCCTTGACAACAGCAGCCAAAGCCTCAGGATTCAGTCCCAAATCACAGAGTGCAGTAAGGATGGAGAGGGTGTGACGATCAAACCCTGTGTCAAGAATGTTCGACATCTGAAATGCTAGGTCCAGAGACTCCCAGGCGGTTTTTGCAGCATTCGCATCCATATGAAGCTGAAGCAAAAGTAAGTAGAAACAGAAAAATGAGGAAATATGTATTGTAAATAATTTTCAAGAATCAAGACCATTATATCAAAAAGATAAAAGTCCAGAGAGTATATAAATCTTCATCAAATATCTAGTGCAAATAATTTACTTTCTTCACAAAGAGGTCTCATTGAATGTGCTAGTGCTTAATTTGGGAGAACAGACCAACTCCCAATTGTGGAAAACACAGAGCGAGAAAATGACGAGATCAGTAGTGATAACAAATTTAAGAATCCTAAACAATAATAAAACAAATGAAGCAAAGAACATCTAGTTCTTAATCTAATTGAAGACAGTAAGAAGTACCCTGGAAACTTCTAATCTAAGAGTCTCAATATAACAGGTAAATACTTGCCTCGTGCAACTTAATGATGAAACCGATAACCAAAACACCCATCCTTAGGTAAAAATTTTAAACTGGAAATCCTGTCGGTTGACCCAACTATGATACTGTGTAGGTCCAGATCGTATGGTAACTAGTAACTACATGCGCTTTGCAAACCTCATGTCAAACTTATTTATGCAAGCACATTGTGAACTATATTAAGAACATAAGTTTCCATGGGGCTGACCTAGAAGGCCACATAAATTGAACTGAGAGAAGAGAACATAAGGCAATACAATCACTGGAATATTGGAGGCTCATATACCTTTGTGTCATTCTTACATAAGAAGAGACTCATTTATCTTAATTTTTTGGCACGGAAAATCCATTCAGCTCCATTATGGGGTCTTTACAGGGGTATGTGTGTGGCTTGGAATGAAGATTATAGACACTTAGAGGTGGAAGATGACTCTTAACTGCTGTCTACTAGGTATATAGTGTGCTGAACACATGAACATCCTTTATATAGCTTGGTTTCCGACAGCTATTCAATCGGGAGGGATTGTATTGTGGGGTAGATTTTACAACAAGAAGAGTACGGCTTCAGGTCACTTGGCCGCTTTCAGCCTTGGCCATTGGTATGACATAGTTTCTATAACCCCCTTATAATCAGCTGTTAATAATTCTAAGTAGTAGTTTGTATTCCCTCGGACTATAGGCCTATCGCCCCTTCCAACCAAAACAGAAAATCCATCAAGCTCCACATGATTCTATGCTGGAAATAATTTATTAAAAACAGTGAATGTACAGAACAGTTGACAAAATATCCAAAATTAGAGGTCAAAGCCTTCCTAATTATTCTCATCATCTTTATGTTTTCCTACTGACCGTAATATCTTGGCATTCCATATTTATCAATCTCCTGTGGCGTTATAGCCGAAACTCTAATAACAAATAGAGGGTTTTCAAACTCACTAGCTTTTCTTCATCTATTTTGTTCTCCCATTGATCAGCCTTCTCATCAAATGCAAGATTCATATGAAATGTTTATTGCTATAGACAATGGTAATAAAAGTGCTTTAATCAAACATCAAACAAGAGACCATTGAATCAGGATACATGAGAAGATGGTATATACTTAATAAAGAAACAATAATCTTCACCCTCCTGAAACACTCCAATTTACAGTAAAACAGTTTTTTCAACAGTAAAATTTCATCAGGTAAAAAAGGTAGAAGAACTTTTACAAGGATGAAAGGAATAGCGAGTTGCTGAATCGGCGTGCTCGAATGGGTCGGCTCTGGTGACTCAGGTCCTCCTCTTCATCCTTGCTCTGGCTATTCCATTCAAAGTGTTTATTAGCTTTGAAAGCTTTGGGCAGCTTCTCGGGGTTTTTATCAAGGGCCACCAATTTACTATTTTACCCTCACACGATTTTCCTATATAGTGGAGAAAATTGTCTGGAAAGGCCAGAATACGTTGAGGAGTCTCAATTGGTGAAAGGTCTGTATTTTGGGTCTCTCCAAATTCTGAGTCTCTCATCTCTCTGGGTTGCTCCTCTGGGTCTCTACTGTTAGACATATTTATCTAACTTTTTTTTAATTTTTTAATTTTTAATTTTTATATTTTATTTTAGGAATTTGAGCAGATAAGCATAAAACTCTGAACGAGTTGACAGGATTTCTTGAATGATTGATTCTTTTTGCTACTGAAATTTAATTGTGTTTTCTCATTGTTGCATATATTGGTTTCAGAATATATTTAATATGTACAATTGACGCAAAATCTTGCAGTTCATAGTGTCGGGTGGTTTATGTGAGACAAGTACTGATCCTAGTACTCCTTTTACCAATGTTAGCTTAGATGCAAGAAGATATCCTATGACGTATATGGTAATATGGGTATCTGCTCTATGTTACAGACTTATAGTTGACTTAAGTTGAGAGGGAATTGTGCGACAACTATCTCTTTGATCTTGATTGTTTGGTGAATAACCAAAATAAAGCATCATAGCTTCTACTTCTGGGGAATGAAGAGAAGTTTATTCTCATCTGGATTTTTCTTTTTCATTAAATAGGAAATAAGAGATTATTGACTTAGCAACATGCGCAGTGGTATCTTTATTGTAAGTGAGCAGGTGCTTACCCACTTAGAATTTGTTTGATATTCTTTTGTCACTTGAGCTTGGTTTGTTAATTGATCCTGAGTTTGTTCATCAATATATTTTATTTTGTTTTCCATATTTTTTGTAGAAGAAGACCGCCTTTATGTTTTTTAGACCAGTTTGATGTGGAAATTTATATCTAATAATATATACAACCACTTCTTTTCTTTTCGCATGTGCATTTATTGGTTTAGGAGTTTAATATCTCTTACTTAAAACTACGTACGGAAATGGTTAGCTTAATCAAGTGTAGATCCTTTCAAAATAGAAGAATCTGGTATGTGGTGGCCCCAAATCTTATTGAACATGATTTTGGATATAGGATTTCTAAGAAGGTTCAATTTATATGCATAAGGTCTTAGTCTTTGCCTCTTTGGAAAGGAAAACTGAGAGATAGAGCTAGTAGATCTCTTTGCTAGGTTTATGGATCCTTAAGAATTTCTTAAGAAGTATGGGGTAGAGATTTAGTAAAATTCTGAAGAATTTGCGGTTAAGTACATAAAAAGAAAGGGAGAATGAAAGAACTTATGGCCTTTTCGACTTGAGCCGTAAATTATGGTGCTCCTTTTCAGCTGAAATCTGTTTGATTCATGAATTTTAATGAATTTTCTGGGCGAATGTTTTTTTTGTTTTTTTTCCTTTTTCTTTGAATGGATGAAAAAAAAACTTCTTACTTGCTGTGCCTCCATTATCAGCCATTACTGATACTTAGGAAAATGGTTGCATAAAAAGAATGTTTGTATTTCCATATCTATTGCGACTTTATTTTGAGGTATCAAAATATGAGTCATGTTGCAATAGTTATACCAAACAGTGTCTTCAGTTGTGAATTAACATTAGGTTGAGTTGTTAATTCCATTATCGAATTCAAATTTACATTTTGAAGGAAAGAATATCTGCACTATGCTATAGACTTATAGTTAGAATGATTGGATAAAAAGAATGTCTGTATTTTTACTATTTATATATATATATATAGCGACTTTGTTTTGAGTTATCGAAATGTGAATGGTGTTGCACGCATTGATATGTATGATACCCAAATTCAAATTTTCATTTTGAAGGAACTAAACTTTTTTGGAAGCTGATCATTTTCACAGATCATAAATATGTTCAATTTTATGGAGGAACACATGAGTTTTAGATGAATCTAAAGGAGCATGTGTTTGTTTTGGTATACCCTTCAACTCCTTAAGAATGTTTTCACGAAAGACACAAACGGACTCTATAAATGTTATTTAACAGTGAAAGGCGCAATTTCGTAGTACAGATAATCAAAATTTTAATTTCTTTTTAGATATATGATACTTTTAGAGAACTGAGAAGAAACATCTGGTTTAATAGCTCCAGCTGGTGGAATCAAATTTTTGCTCAACATGTCCCTCATTTTCTTGTATCTGTGTGTGCATTTCACAGTTTCAGAATTTTAGCCTAAATCTATAACCTTTAATTTTGAGGACTCCATTGCATTGATTCTTTATTTCTCCCATTTCCCTTGGTGTGCACTATCCTTTATTTTGCCTCACCTTTTATTAATTTGTATGCTGTGTATAATTCTGTTTACATGTTCCTTAGGGTGTCCCTCGTTAAACAAGCAACAAAGCCTAACGATGACCGAACGCTCATCCAAAGCCCAGCTGGAAGACGGAAATCAAAACCCCAGGAACTGGATTGACCTCGCAGACGAGGTCACCACGTCAATATTGTCACGGTTAAAAGCAATCGAGATCCTGGTAACCGCTCAGCGCATATGTACGACATGGCGCAAAATCTGCAAGGACCCTAGAGTAGGCAAGCCATTGATCTTAGCTGTGGCAACCTCGTCGATATCAGTGTGCACAACTTCGGATCCGATGATCTCCTTAAACATATAACTGATAGGTACTGTGACTTTTTTTTTACAAGCATATGCATGTTTAAAGTTTCTCTATTATATATGTCATGATTCACGAATGTTTATATTCGAGTTGTATATGTTAACATTTTCATTCATAATCTTTTTCCAATAGTTGTATGGGAATCAGACGGCTTTGTTTTGTGTATTCTGACGTTACAAGTAATGGACTGACTAGAGCGGCTTTGAAGCTTCCCCTGTTGGAGGAGCTTGATCTTTCATACTGCAGCCACAGACTTGCCTTGCCTCCCTTAAAATACACATGGCTATGTTGAAGTGATTGGCCGTTCTAGCCCTCGATTGAAATCACTGAAATTGAACAAGTACTTTTGCACAAGCCACTTATGTGATTTCGGAAATGTTGATGCCACTTGCTATGGCAGGAACAATGCATAGTTTACACCACCTCCAGCTTTCTGGGAAAAAGCTCTCTAGCAAGGGCTTGCGCGCCATTCTTGATGGATGTCCGCTTCTTGAGTCACTTGATCTGCGCAATTGTAGGTTTTTAAATTTCTATCTTCAAAATCATCATGGTCTGCAACTGGATGAAAAATTGAGAAGAAGATGCATCGACCGTATTGAAATCTTGCGGCTTCCTAGTGATTCTACACATGACTATGAACGTCTTGCCACAGAACGACTTGTTGACGAAGAGTGGAAGGTTGAATCCATGCACTGGGATATGATTTACTGAAATTTGGCGTCGTGGAACCCTTCTTGCTTCCCAGTTCTGATGCAATGTTTTGCATGTGGCTGTCTCCCACCGTACATATCTGTGTTTACTTAGTAAAACTCTGTCCATTTCAGTTTGTGTTGCTAAAATATTGTGAACGTGTTATACATGTAGTTGTTCAGTAATTGTTGCTAAGATATGCTTCTTCTTGAAGTAAACTAGTTATGGGCAAGCAGGTTGTCAAGCAAATCATTCTCCTTATGCTTGTATATTTGAATGCTAGTATATAGCTAGCTAACACCGTCTGCAATTTGGAGGGTTTTGTTGTGGGGTAAGCAGGATGTTGTGGCAAACTGGAAATGTTTAGAGAGAGGAAAGTGAAGAGGTTATTATCTGAATTATTTGGAGCTTGGAATGTGCCTATGGTGAATCGTTATTTCGTTCACATGATCGAGGATGGGATGATATGACGAGGATGTTCGAAGAGTTGGAGCCATGGCTATCCCTCAAGTTGAGTCTTTCTCCAAGATCTATGGTAGCATTAGCACAGTAGCACTACTCCATGTTGGCTTCAGGAACTTGGAGATAAAAGGCGATGCCTTTACTGTTATTGATGCTTTCCATGATGACAGTATGATTCGAGTTTGGAGAGCCATTTTTAAGATGAAGTTAATTTATTAGTGAAGTCTTTTCATGCTTGTAGTTTGCATTTTTATGAGGCATGATTGTAATCAAGTTGCTTGTTACCCCGTAAAAACCAGCCCTTGAAATTTTGTTAGCATTTTCTTTGTCTGGAGTCGGGGCCTTCTTAGGTCTATATGTGTCAGTACAGAATTTAGTATGAATTCTAAAGTGGGCAAGGTTGCCTCTCACTTTCTTGTTGAAAGTTGGTAGTGGAATCTGCACTCATCTGATTGTGATAGAGTTGGTAGTACTACTGGGATGCATGTTTGCACTCTTTTCATTGTGTTATTTCATTCATAATGAAGTTAGAGAAAAAGGGGAGATAATAAATCGACTTTAGAGAGTGGGAAAGTTTACACATCCAATTAAATCTGTTCCAGAATTTCAGCTTGCATCAATTAAATTAAAGACATGAACTTTGGTATATACAGAAAATTGCACTTGAAATTTAGAGACCTAAAAGATAAATGTGAATGAAGAGTAGTTAACTATGATCATAGTGAGAGATGGCTATCACTAGCAGCTCTAAAATTGGTCTCCATGAGAACTTAATCTCAGTGTTGGATTAATAATCCGTTTTATTGATCACTAGCCGCTCCATTACTTAAACAATGAGTATTTTCTCCTTGTGTTCTTGTTTTTGATCAAATTCTTTAATTTCCTGGTTCTCTTTATTCTTTCCCCACAAAACGCTATAGAGACCAGCAATCAGCAATAGACCTCCACCAATACTGCAATGAAATGAAGTCGTTAATGAAAATGAACCATGCTATACTGCCTATATTTGCAACTGATTTTTCATATTTGTAAAGCAATGAATATAATGTGCATACTGTATGCCATACAAATGTGTCAAGAAAAATTTGATGAAAAAGTGGGATATATTAGTAGCAAAAGTAAGAGAAGTGAATGGTGAATTCATGATGAAGGTATGGAGTATGGACCTTCCCCAGTAGATGGCTTCTTTCCACATGATTGCTGAGAATATTGCAGTTATTATTAGTGCTAGAGGAGTAAACATTGCTGTGAAAACTGCACCTTTCTTCTCTATGGCCCAAACTTGTAGCCAGTAAGTAATTCCAGTTACAATTACCCCCTGCCAGGTTCCATTATGGTTAAAATTAGTCATTTCAAGGAAATGCACCTATTTGCATACATATACATAATGGTATTTGCTAGATGCTTGCAAATTGCAAAAGGACATTTTTTGAACATTTCTCTCTTTAGTGGCCAGTAAGCAATGCAATTCAATTACATGTGCAACAAATCGACACTTTATAAATGTTCGTAAGACGAGAATCAACCATCGAATGTGGAATTTACGAAAATTTTAAGAAATCTATATCTTTCGAGTAGTGTGTAATCAATGATGTGATGCAGGAGAACATGCTAGATCGTTATCTGAGAATGCCAGAAGAAGATACACCACTCTATTGTGGTAGAAGTCAAAAGTTGAGTCATTATCCTATCTCTTTGGAGGGAATAGGCACCATATATGTATATGAACAACTAATACATGTTTCTAAATAACTTAATTAGCTTTATAATTACCAGTCCCTCTAGCCGACATTGTATATTAGTAGGGCATGAAGATCTTATATATTGTCTACTCTCAGCAACATCAGTTGCCTATCTGCTTCTTGAAAAAATAGAAATGACTTACACAATAGACCACAGCTAGAAGATGAATGTCCCATCCAATCTTCCAAGCTGAGGGCTTTCTCTCCATTGCAATTGTCCAGATAGCAGACTGCATGCAGCTAAAGAAACACTGCAGAGCGGTAAGCCTCAACTTTGCTGGATATTCCTTCACAATTGGACCCTAGAACATTATATACAATCAACGGTAAGTACTAAGTGACGCTGAAAACATAATTATTCATCATATTACAGTAACTAAAAGATTGGTAAGATTGTATAACCTGCAAGATTAGCCACAAGGACCAAGCAGTGTTGGCTGAGAGCATAATGAGGGAACCTATAATCCACTCCCCTTTGCTGGAACTGTTTGGATGCATTTGGTGGTCTACATTTTCTGGAAACCAGTTCATGAACTTTAACGGAGGCCCTTTGATTAAAGCATACACCAAAGCTCCTGAAAGGCTGCTAATAGAACCCAACACCTTGGCCACACCATGCACTTGCTTTATAGAAAGGCTTTCCATCCTTAAAAACCAAAAAGAACTCAGGTATCATATTCACTGCTTGAACAAGAAGAAGAAGAATCAAATGGCCCTTGAAAATTGATTTGACAAAAGTCAACAGATGTCAAATTATAATCAGTACTAATTACCTTAATAAAACTGCCATGACAAAAGTAATTGCAGGTATTGCAGTGGTGGTGGCTGCAGCAAAAGTTGCAGAGGTGTAGTTGATTGCAACATAGTACAGATTTAAACTCAAGGTAATCCTGCAAATTTGTCATAGTGAATCATATATGATTAGAACAGAAACTATATATTTGGGATGAGAAGGGTATGAGAAGAGCGGATATGATCATTACCCGAATAACGAAATAAAGAAAATCTTGATGAGTAAGGTATAGGAAAGAGGAACTTCTTTTGAACTGCAGATTGAGTGGAAAATTGAATTAGATTTAACAAACTAAAACAGTAGGATAAAAGTTCATCTAATGAAAGCCTATTTTGAATATTGATGTTCAACCTTTCAAAGAAGAAAGCAAATGGAGCCAAGGCAACGAAGGCGAAAGCTTGGCGATAAACCACAAAGACAAAAGGGTTCATTCCTTTAGAAATTGCTGCCTTGGAGAACAAGGCCATACCTGCATACACACAATGTATGAAGAGCATTGCAATATAGACCTTACGCTTCTCTGCAGGCATAGATATTGCATAGCTTAAACTCTTCATGATGTGGTATATTTCTGAAAGCTTTTTAGTCTTTCATCTGTGGACTCTAAGTTGAGAAACTGGGTTCTATATGTAG
The DNA here is from genome assembly GCA_963682095.1 of Potentilla sterilis. NCBI lineage: Eukaryota > Viridiplantae > Streptophyta > Magnoliopsida > Rosales > Rosaceae > Potentilla > Potentilla sterilis. The sequence goes on along the minus strand of OY821762.1, from coordinate 22,202,750 downwards.
AGGACAGTTTGCTCTGAAACTTCACTTCGCACAGAAGCTTTCAGTCAGCTTTCAGTTACAGTGCTATAACCATGGTGTCCATAATTTTGAGAAAATATATAATGGGGACAAGTGGGGTTTACTACTTGATCATCCCGTCTGTAACTTCGCAATTTCGTTTACTCTTCTAATATCGATCAAATATAAACAATACTAGTGTTTTAGTTAATACTGGTAATTCTGGTAAATCACTTCTACTATCTCATTTCTGGTATCGACCACATTTTCCCCAACTATGTGGTCCTCTCTCTCTCTCTCTCTCTCTCTCTCTCTCTCAAATACATGTCAAACACGTACTTAAACCATCTATTTTGGACAAGAAATTAAATTTAAAGACATTTTATCACTACTTGAACCTAAGTTTTTTTTTTATTTAAAGAAACTTTATTGATATGAAATCATCACTAGTTTTGAAACATAATTACATAATCATCACTATGAAACATAATTACATAAATAGATTGAGACTCAACAACTATGTGAGAAGAAATCTCCTCGATGGTGATTCAAGAGAAATTCACATGAGGTGAATTCTCCTCGAAACAAGGATCCTAGTGAAAAGAGATCTTCACGAGGGTGATTCAAGTGAGAATGGATCTTATCATGGGTTAAGTTGACCGTTGTGTGAAAAAATGGTTAAATTTTTTTAAGTATCTTTAAACGGATAGAGACTTTATATCTCATTGGTGGACTCAAGAGTTTTTTATTATTATTATTATTATTGAGATTACACTGATTTTATTAAGACTTTTCATGTCCAAAAACTAATATGTTTCGAGAGAGGAAGGTACTAGCAACACACTTAGTTGTGTGTGGGTTAGTCACACTGGGCCACTTGCAGAATTTTCATTGAGTAAGAAGTTAAGATACTCTCTCTCGTCATGTGCATATTTTCTATCTCGATTTTACCTTTCTGAGAGTCTTCTCAACTAAAATGGAAAAAATAAAGACACTACCCACCACCTCTATCTCTCCCTCTCTCTCTCCCTCTCATGTCTTCTGCTCTATCAAGGGGACACGTAGATATGGCCTTGAATTAGGTCTCGTGCAACCCGACCCGACTTGCCATTGGGTTGAGGTGGTGGCAATGTCACAAAAGGAGTAAAATTAAGACAAAAAAAATATGCATATGATGAGAGAGACTGACCTAACTGCTTAGGTAATGAAAATTTGAAAAGTAGCCGAACGTGGCTAACCCACACACAACTGAATATGTTGTTAGTACTCTCCTCTAAGGGATTTTGTGACAACGGTGATCCTCTTTAATTACTAAAAATAAATTGAGATTTACCTCTAAATCAATATCAACGGAATTCGGGTATATAAATTTATTTCTTTGAAACTCTTCTATACTTCCGAGTGCGATACTATTAATAATGTGGTGAAGACTCTGGTGCAAAATCTGCTTTGGGATTGGAGACAAATTAAGATGCTTAGGCCCTCTACATTTCCACTCTCATGATCATTAAGAGGCTTCTCAGATTCTGGCCTGACTATAGAGATATCAGATAATATAAATCTAGTTCGTCCAATTAAATCTTCCAAAGAGTTTATGTATGTTTTTCTGTAATAATGTAATTTGTGGAGCTTAGCACCTATATTGTTGCACTTTGGTGCTAATGAAAAGCGAGAATCCACTAAGGCAAAGATGTATGGTCGGGTTGGATATGCACTACACAAATTATCAGCAAATAGTAGGTTAGTTCTGTTGGTGGACTGCTCCATATATTGTATGCACACCCATGCTCTCATTGCGCTGTACCTAAAAAAAAAAAATACCCAAATGAGATCATTCTAGCTATTTTCGGTAATCGGGTGGTGCTACTTTTGGCAATCGTCTGATAAATTGCACTGTCTCAAGTTTGACTCAATCGACACTTTGGTCATTGAATTTTTAAGAATATTGCTTTAGTCACTAACATGACACCCTCCGACTCGGTCACTGAACTCGATCGGTTCGAACAACAAAACCAAAATATAACAAAATAATAAGATCAAAGAAAAAATCACAAGCTAGTAGCTAACCAAACCAAGGTCTCGTCTTGTTGTAAGTCGAGGTGGGAATTAGGAAACCGGTAAACTCGATGTAAATAGATTTACGAAGACTCAAGATTTAATTAGCAAAATTAAGTGATTACGCCTCGCATTGTCTAATGATGAGTTTCGTTGCCAAGTAGTATTCATTGCCTAACTGCTTGCTACTGTTCCATCCATCTTAATTTGTTACGATGAGTCAAATGACATATTATGATCAATCATGATTTGGTATGGTTCTGATAACCAACAAGCAATATTATACATACTTGAAAGAACATGTGCTTAATTGTGAGCAATATATATAGGAAAAGAGCATTTGAACTTTAGACATCGATATAGAAAAGAGGACCCATGAGGATCGACCTATCCACCATAATAGTGCACCAAAATTTATCAAAATCTTGAAGTCTTGCTGTTCTCTATCCCTTTTCTCCTATAGGTAAGTGTTTTGTATATATGTTGTTTTCATAATTAGTATTTAGTTGACTCTCTCGGCATGCATGTAATTACCAACGTAAATTATGTTAGAAAATTAAATGAAAGACCTTAATTTCATATCATTGTTTTCTTTATCAGTAAAAAACTTTATTGAAAAACGAAGAATTAATACTACTAATTGAGAAGCAGCAAGTTGGATCAAACAGGAAGTTTTGATGATTTATAGTCTGTGTTCTTTGTGTTCCCGCTAGCTCTTTCCCTTTAGACTTCCTCGTGGGATCATTTTCATAACATTTTCTTTTCATTCAAATAGAAAATGAGAAAAAGAACGGTATGGAACATATATATCCCCACCAATATACAAGCATCAACAGAGTGGATCTACCAATAATTCTTCCCATAATATATATATATATGATTAAATAAAGAAGTGAAAAAGAGAAAAGAAAAATTAAAGTTTCCATACCATCGATCTTATGGGAATACATGCGATTGCATGTGAAGGTGTTCAATTTATTCCCTCATTCTCAATATACGAAAAGCAACTTTCCCATTAAACTTTGTTATCTAATTCCTTTGAATATATGACGATTTGCTCACCGTATTTTAACTCTTCCCATAATATATCTAAGTGCCGGACTTCGAGTATTAGTTTGGTTGAAATGACGACTTGCTCACCGTATTGTAATTAATACATTTGCTCAACCACGTACCTTGTAACAATTTATTACTATGATTAGTCTCGCCATGAAGCATGAAAGTTTAGCTCTTCTATTCATGATAGATATATATGTATTTGGTAGGAGTAAGATATATACACTGTGTGACAATAGTCGATCAGTAGTTATTTCGGTAGCGAAACGAAGTTCGGTCAAGTGACCGTAAAGTTAATTTATTGTTCTCCGTCGATCTGTAAGCAATCATCCACTTGTATTTTCTTTTTGTTGCTCACTTTTTTTTTTTTTTGCTCTAGTACTATCGTGTAATCAATAGTTGTATTCTTATCAACTTGGTGATAATATCCAATAACGCATACAGACGAGCGTTGTATTTACTCACTATTCAGCATGCTCATATTGAAAATTCCATTATGACCAACTTGAATTATATGCATTGCATATATCACAAATGGCATGGGTTGAGTGGAAAACAAAATTCTGATTTCCACTATCAGAAGTTCTCCAACCAAACCAAAGATTTCAAATTTTTCCTGTCTCTGGACTCCAGAATATCACTGAGAATAGTAGTGTTGGGTTTTGCAGGGTTCCATTTGACGTATCTTTTGCTGCTGTCAAGAACAATGGTCTGAAGGCTATAAAATATGGAGATCGATCAGACCTAAATTAAAGGACATATATATCATTCGGACAGAGTATCAAAGAACTAGAAGAAGCCAAGAAGGGGGTGCCCTAGCTCCATGCATCTGGTTAGTTTGAATAGTTTCAGCTCGCCCTGGCCTCCCTTACGTATTACCCTTTTGATTGGTGATCTGGCTCCTGGATCAAATCATGAGTATATCTCCCACGAGTGAAAGAATAAGTGATAGTAGCTACGGCATGGAGCTGTTAGCTGTGTGACTATTTATACTGTAGTTTACAGTAATCAACATGAGCTATATATGATGCCAAACCAGAAAAAAGATTTAAGCAAAAACATGCATAGAACACAGCACATTAACGAAGCAAAAGAGATAGAGAACGTGTTAATACTGCTCATCGATCTTATCCATTCGACTCCTCTTTTTCTGGGTTTTCGATATGAGATTTCGTTAATTAATTAGTATATGTGCGACTCTTAGGTTGGAAATATCTTGTAGTACTCAAGGATTCCTTTAAACTTGAGCACTTTACATGATGAAAGATTTCACTAACCTAAGGTCTCTTTCTCACATAAACCATGCGTTCTTTGTCCAATACTATTGATGAATAGCAACTGTGTGCACATTATAAGTGCGTGATCATTTGGAACCCCTACCACTAATTAACCAAGCAAAGAAGAATGTGGACATCGCTATTCCAACACTTACACTATCCAAGCAAAGCAAGAACAAATATCTGTTTACGATTCAGTTATCTAAAACGATATCTGTTTGACAGAAAGAAGGCAAAACTTCATGGTGGCTACTGGCTAGCTCTTTCCAGCCATTTGAGGAACTAAAACGTACTAAGGTTTTGCCATCTGACTTGAACTTTCATGCATATACACAAACAAACTTAAGCTTTGACATCGTACGTTTAAAGAAGTTTGGCCGGAAAGGTATCCAAAGGTGCCACTAACCTGCTTATAGATGGAAGGTTTCTTCTTTTATTTTCTTTTCCTTTACGGCTTTGATTGTAAGCGGTTCAATTAGTTCATAGTGGAATGTCTCCATCGAATAAATTGAAGAAGTTTTAGAGACTACACATGAAGACGTTTTTGATTTACAACTTTAAAGTTAGATTTAAAGAAAAGAGATCTGCGATTGATGGGGATTTGCTAGCTTGGTTTGGTTTTTTGGAGGAGGATAGGACTACCCTGATTGAAGAAAAAGGTGATAAGACATTTGTAAGCGCACTGTCAATCGATATGAAACGATTGCTAATCTGGAACTAAATTATACCAAATAATCGATCGATAACATGCAAAGTATGATTAAGCGTGCAAGTGATTAGGAAAACATGCATACCAAAGAGGTATAAAGCGATCAAGGTACGTACTTGAAGTCTATGGTCCATCCATTTGCAGATCTTGTCTGGGCGCGCGCGCGGTGTAGATCGAAATAATGAAAAGATTATGCTCCACTGCGGGACGTAGTCGATTCCGGAATTAACATATCAATGATATCCTGAATAATCTCCTAAATTTGCTTTTTCATCTTGATCTGATTCAAGCACGCCTCAATATATCTATATGTCAAACCTCCGGAGGCCGAAGCTCGGACAACGTAGGCTTGCACCCAGTGGCGGACGCAGGATTATTTGTGAGAGGGGGCTAAAAAATTTTCCAAAACACAATGAATCTTCAATAAATGTTAGTATATTAATAAGCATATCTCAATACCATGTTTTATAAAATTTCTTATCAAAAACTAGCATTTTAACATACTCATTTAACAAATTAATAAAATTATCAGGAAAAATAAAAAATAAGTACTCTAGAAATAACAGTTAATCAATTAACCTACATATTCTGATAAATAATATAACAAATACTTGGAAAAACATAGTATTTCAACATCTATAATTGTCCTCTACGGGGTGCCATCTTTTGAAAGCGTTGAATAATATACTCATTGTCAATAGAACTAAATATATCTTTCTCAAGATATACAACTAAGCTATCATTCATCCATTGGTCTCCCATTCGATTGCGAACTCGATTCTTTATAATATTCATGGCGGAAAAAGCTCTTTCAACAGATGCCGTTGCAACAGGAAGTGTAAGGGCCAAAGTAATCAGCAAATAAACATAAGGATATGTCTTATGCTTTCTTGTCTCAACTAGTTTCTTTCCAAGATCTGCAATCCCATGCAATTCCTGAAACTTGTCATTAGATCGCATATCCTCAATATAAGTTTCCAACTGACTCTCTAGCATTAACAACTCTGAGGTAGAAAAATCTTGAGGATAAAGCTTAGCAAGACGCATCAAACTTTGCTTATCATAGGCTGCAAATAAATAATTAGGACTTAGACATGCCAAACAAAGAAGAAGCTCAGTACTAGTCTCATTGAAACGATTGTCTAACTCTTGAAGTTGGAAATCAATCACTGCACAAAAGAAGTCAAAGCGGTAGTAATGCAAATTTGTCATTTCTGGAGCTTTACGTCTTGATTTTCCGGGACATACATATTGTTCATCCATGTCTGGAATACTGATATTGACTTTTCCACAAAAGAGAATAACTTCCTCTAATAAAGAAGATCATCCACTCTCCCTCATAGTCTGCAATTTGCTCTTGCAAACTCTTACTAAATCCATAGCATTCACTATGTCCTGATCATCTTTTTGTAAAGCTTGAGACAACTCATGAGTGATCCCAAGTATAATTCTCATCAAATGCAAACTGAATGCAAAATCAAATGATTGGAGCAACTTTAAAGAAATATATGCATCATGCTTCTGATCAGAACTGACTTTATCATATGCTATTTCATCCAACACATCAATTATGGAAGAGAACATGACAGTAAAGTTTATAAGAGTACCATAATGTGAGCTCCAACGCGTATCACTTGAACGCTTAATTTCAGTTTCTTGATTAAGTCCTTGTCCACTTGTAAGTTCTCCACTTTTAAGTGCCTCAACGACTTTCAGAGATTGCTTTTCTCGAAGAATATCCCTGCGTTTAGAAGACGCTCCAATAATGTTTACAACACTAGCCACTAGTGTAAAAAATGAGCCAACAATATCATGTTTTTTTGCTACACCGACAAGAGCCAATTGAAGTTGATGTGCAAAACAATGAACATAATAGGCACTAGAGTTCTCCTTCAAAATAAGTGTTTTCAATCCATTAAATTCTCCACACATATTACTCGCGCCATCGTAACCTTGACCACGTAGCCTAAATATGCTTAATCCAAGTTTAGAAAGTAATGCATCTATAGCTTTCTTAAGTGACATAGCAGTGGTACTCTCTACATGTTCAATCCCTATGAAAGACTCAATCACACAACCATTTTTATCCACATAACGAAAAATAACAGCCATTTGCTCCTTTACAGATACATCCCTGGATTCATCAACTAGGATAGAGAAGAAAGCATCACCCATATCTCTAATAATAGCTCTTGTAGTTTCAACAGCTGCAGCGTTCACTATGTCCTTTTGAATCTTAGGTGATGTCAATTTAAGATTTTCAGGAGCATTTTTCAAAACAACTGCTCTGACTTCATCATTATGATCAGCAAGAAATTGTAAAAGCTCAAGAAAGTTACCTTGATTGTTTGAGTTCTCTGATTCGTCATGACCACGAAAAGCAAGGCCTTGTTTTAGGAGAAAGCGAATGCAATCAACTGATGCTTCTAGTCGAATTCGATAATCTACTCGAGATTGATGTACATTCTGATTAACAATGTTCCGAATATGTTGGTTTTCATTCATCAAATCTTCACATTGTCGCACTGCTTGATTGTGGACACTATTATGCGTCTTCCCTACATGATCATACAATCTGTCCTTTTTCTTAAAGTTTCGGAAGCCAATACCAGTAAAACAATCACCTCCTCCTTGCTCACCAACATTTGGTTTGAACAAATAACAACATAAGCAAAATGCAGCATCTTTGGTTATGCTATATTCTAACCAATTTGAAAAATCATCATACCAGTTTTCGCAAAACCTTCGCTTCCGCGTTCCACGTTGTGTTTGAACAAATTGGTGTTTAGGCTGACAAGGACCTCTTAACAAGTACTCTCTTTGAATTTTATCCCTAAGATCAGGATGATAATCCGAAATTTTGGTCCTTAATCCAGGATCAGAAGGAAGTTCACTTAAATTAATCTCTACACAGCTCTGTTTTGATCTTTTATTCTGTATAACAGAAGATGCCTCCCCCGATGTTCTTTTAAAATATCTCTCCATGTTTCACAGACTCACAACTGCGATTTTAAATAAAACAGTAAATTTATCTAATCAACAAGTCATAAATCTACAAAAGTACAAAATTAAATTGAGAAGAAGAATCATGACAAACCTGTAATATGCATATAACAAAGGTTTAATTGTAAAAGAATGGAGGTTGAAAGCTGAAGAATCGGAGAGACTCCAAGACCATCAAAGAAAGAAAAAAAGTGAAAGACCATAAGATTAAGAATTTAGGGTAACAGAGTAATATATATGCTGGGAGTTGGGAATTGCGAATTCAGATCGGCGAACTTACAGAGAAATAGGTAAGGGTTATATAATATAATATGTTAGGGTTATATATATAATACTTATATATATATATTGACTGTCTTAATAGATTATACAATATATTAATACTAATATATATATGTATATGTTGGTATATGGGCCGCAGATTCAATTGGTCTTAGGAAAGAAGAAAAAAAAAAATTCAGCTATCAACTCAGTGGGGGCACTGGCCCCCGCTGGTCCCCACGTCAGTCCGCCATTGCTTGCACCAGATAGAGATAGGCTGAGCAAATCTTAATACGTTGCGGAAAATTTCATTTAGCATGAATGAAAACCCTAAAGTGTAAGTGAGTTTCGGTTAGGTAATTGCACTGGCATTGTTAACAATCGCGTTAGTTGTTGTTGTTCTCTACTTCTCTTTGGTTTGAAAAGTCGTTAACAAAGATCGAAATACTTTTATTCGAGTAAGCAAAGCTTTTAGGGAAATGAATGAAAACTCTAATTTCAGTCCTTAATTCTGTAGATCTGTACTGTACGTACAGTCTGTACTCGATCAAAATGAATGAAATCTCAGCTGAGGAGCAAAGCCCTGTTATTAGTTGGCTTAATCGGCTTCTTCCCATCCCAAGTATAGCATCACAGAGGTGCGTCCTGAAGTTGGTTTAGGTCTTAGAACTGATCAAATTGCCTTACGATCATCACGTTCATAATCGCAGTCATACGCACGTAGTTTCACCAATACATGAAATAAGCATATACGATCATGTAACTAAAGCTTAATTAATTAGGTCCGATCTGATGTAGACTTTTGGAAAAGCCTTTTGACCTAGCCGCCTCTGCTATAGGTTTTTCTCTTCAAGCCATCTATTGCGAGCAAACCTATCCAATCTCATCACAATCTTCCTCCCTTCTCTTTTTCGACATGTTTGCCCCTAAGTCGATGGACACCTTGCGCTCAGTTTTTTGCCGGCCCTCTTTCTTATTTGGTTACTGTCTCTTCCTCTCATGGTGGCTGGGTTTTCTTCTAGTTGTCATGGTTTCTCCAATGATGTTTCACCATTCAATCGTTATTGGTTTGGCATCCGTGTGAGTTTCGGCCGTGGTTGGTATGATGACGGCGCCGGATCACAATATGTTGTGGACGGCGATTAGTTAGATTTCGTTTTGAGATGGTGATAGCGTTGTTTTTGATGACGACAGCGGTGCCCCTCTCCTTTGGTGTTGATTGCGCATGAGTCTTGCTAGGAGGTTGTCGACTTTGGGGATGGTGTAGGTGTTATCAGGTGTGACAAGGACGTCGGCAAATCTTCGGGGCTCATCAAAGAATATGAGGTTGACAATGGTTGTGTGCTTACTTAAGTTTTCAGGCTGGAAGATTCCATGGTGGGGTACGACAATGGTGTTGGTGGTGATTTTTCTGGGCTGTGGACTGAGGGTGGTATGGAAGATGACGACAGTGGCGCCGACGTGAAGTAGGGGGAGATAGCTAGAGTTTTCCTTGGTTAGGCTGTGTGGGATCTAAAACTGTTTTGGGCTTTATTTAAGTTCTAGAGTTTGGCTTATGTTTAATTTTTGGGCCTATCTTCTTTTTTCATAAAAGAGGACAGGCATATTTTTTTTTTTTTAGAAGAAGAGATCGACATGAAGACATAGGTGCTGCGGTAAAAGTTTATAAATTTTGTGGTATGTTATGTCTTTTTGTCTTGTTTTAATGTCTTAGAAGGTAGATGTACTCTGAGCTATTTTGATTTTGTTTTTATGTTAGTGTGAGGAATGTACTAGTTAGATTCTTCTAACTCTAAGTAATGATTTTTTATGTCAGTTCCTGGGGCAAGTGTAAGAACCCGTCTCAGGATTTCCCTCGGAAACCCGAAACAGGTCCAAAATAGAATCTATTAATCAACAATTTAATCATTTTGCTCCCATACCGCAACCTCCCACCCTCTGGGAACAATACGGGTCACACTTTTATTTTTAATAAATATGATTCACAAATAATATAATTAATAGTCTAAATCAAGCAATATCATTTCCATCGGCCCATTCTCAATTATTTTCATAACTAAATATCCACCTCTGCTGATTCAGAAATTTATTAAATGAATGGAAGCCTCATAAAAGGAAAATATACTCGAAGTCCAAATAATAACTATCAAAATCATTCTTATTAACTATAACATCATATTAGATACATTCAGGGAAAAGTCAGCACCACCATATAACAGTAAGCCTCCCAGGCTATGGGTCGGAACTTCCCAGGGCTACTAGTAGCGTCCCACGTTACTGCTAGCTAGCATCAAGACGACCCTGATGTGGTCAATAAAATACGAGCTCACGTTTCCCCCAATATATCCTTACAATAGACAAATATCATCGAAAACATTTACTCAATCTATACATGCATTTCACACTTCACACATCAAGACACATATATATCACGTAAATCATTTGCGTATAATAATAAATATATTAATTTAAACTCGTATTTAATATTAATACTGTGAGGCTTACTCACCTTAATTTACCAGAAGTGGTAAACCTTCATTTAGAGTCAATTCAGATCGCTGCGGGATCGAGTTGGATCGAATCACGGCAGTTCCGAAATCGGGTCAACGTTTGGTCAACAGTCCGGTCAACGGTCCACACTACCAGTTTTGACAGAATAGCCGACGAAAAAAATTTTGTCGGCTATTCAAAATTTTCGTCGGCTATTCCTTCTACCGACGAAAATTTCGTCGGCTATAAGTCGTCGGTAAAAGCCCGTCGGTAAAACTAATGGCCGACGAAAATAACGAAATCGTCGGCCATTCCAAAATTATCACCGACGAAAATGAATTTTCATCGGCCAAACCTTGGCAAAATATCCGACGAAATTCGTCGGATATTTTCGAGTATGGCCGACGATTTTGGCAACTATAGCCGACGAAGAAAATCAATTTCTTCGGCTATTTATTCTTAAATATAGCCGACGATTTTGTCTATTTCGTCGGTTATTTTGTCAGAATATATTAATATTTTACGAGGCATAGTCGACGAAATAATGTGATTTTCGTCGGTAATAAAAGTTATAGCCGACGAAATTTGGTAAAAATCGTCGGCTATAAAGTTATAGCCGACGAAATAAGGTCAATTTCGTCGGCTATTCTTAAATTTTGGAGAAAAAAAATTAAATTATGTTTTGGTTCAACTGAATATGCCGGAGGAGGAGGATGAGGCCGGAGGAGGAGGATGCCATAGTCATAGTCAACTAAATTAAATTAAATTAAATTAAGTTATGTTATGCCATAGAAAAGGAGGAGGAGGAGGCCGGAGGAGGAGGGGAAGGAGGAGGAGAAGGAGGAGGAGGAGAGCGGCGGATTGGAGACGCAGATCGGCCGAGGAGAGCGGAGGAGGAGTTTTTCCGGAGGAGGAGAGAAAAAAGGTGGGCTGAAAGATTTAAAACAGAGAGAATAGCCGACGATTTAAAAGATTTCGTCGGCTATACTTTGGAAGATCAACAGCCGTCGGATCTGAGTCATCCAACGGCGGACAATAAAAAGGCGCGGATCGCAAGAGTTTAGCCGACGAAATATAATTTTCGTCGGCTAAACTTAGAGAATAGCCGACGATTTACAATATTTCGTCGGCTATTCTATGAACATCGTCAGCTATACTTTGGAAGATCAACAGCCGTCGGATCTGAGCCATCCAACGGCGGACAATGAAAAGGCGCGGATCGCAAGAGTTTAGCCGACGAAATATAATTTTCGTCGGCTAAACTATAGGTCAAACCACTAAGTCAAACCTCTAAACGTTTAAAAACGGAAATTAGTCTAGTTAAACGACGGTTTCTGACGCATTAGAAGTGTGGAAGGGTTGATCAACGTCGAACCTTCAATGAATGGAGAGTACAATCAACGTTGTACTCTAATGGCACGTTTACTTACTTGGAATGGAATTCATCTGGAATCGGAATCGGAAGGAATGGGATTCGGAATGGAATAATATGGGAGGAATGGGAATGAAACTATTACGATTGTTGTTGTTTACTTATGAGAAGGAATTGGAATTAAATTTAAGTTAATTACCAAAATACCCTTTTAAAAGTTAAACAAATTTTAGTGTATGATTTGTTGATCGCCACCGTCGGCTCCGGCGTCCTTGGCCTCCCTTACACCTTCAAGAAGACAGGCTGGCTCTTCGGCTCCATTATGCTCTTCTCCGTCGCCTTTCTCACCTACCACTGCATGATGCTTCTCGTCAAAACTCGCCGCCGTCTCGAGTCTGATGTCTCTCTCTCCAAGATCACCTCCTTCGGTGACCTCGCCTTCGCCGTGTGCGGCGGAGTTGGCCGCTTTTCTGTTGACGTCAGCATCGTGTTGGCTCAGGCCGGGTTCTGTGTTAGTTACTTGATATTCATATCCAATAGTTTGGCTAATGTTTTCAACTATTCTGGTCCGTATCGGGTTCTGGGTGTCAGTCCAAAGAGCTTGTATCTTTGGGGGTGTTTTCCTTTTCAGTTGGGTTTGAATTCGATTCCTACATTGACCCATTTGGCTCCTTTGAGTATTTTTGCTGATGTGGTTGATCTTGGAGCCATGGGAGTTGTGATGGTTGAGGATGTGATGATTTGGCTGCAGAATCGACCTGCTTTGCAAATGTTTGGGGAATTTTCGGTTTTCTTTTATGGTCTTGGTGTGGCTGTTTATGCATTTGAAGGGATTGGGATGATTCTGCCTTTGGAATCTGAAGCTAGAGATAAGGATAAGTTTGGGAAAGTGTTGGCTTTGGTTATGGGGTTCATTGCTGTGCTGTATGGAAGCTTTGGGGTGCTGGGGTACTTTGCTTTTGGGGAAGAGACATTATCACTACTAACTTTGGGCAAGGCTTGGTGAGCACTCTAGTCCAGTTGGGTCTGTGTATAAACTTGTTCTTTACTCTACCTTTGATGATGAACCCGGTTTATGAGGTTGTGGAGAGGAGGTTTTGGGATAGGAGGTATTGGTTGTGGCTGAGGTGGGTTATGGTGTTTGGGATCAGCTTGGTGGCTCTTACAGTGCCTAATTTTGCAGACTTTTTGTCACTGGTGGGGAGCAGTGTGTGTGTGGCTTTGGGGTTTGTGTTTCCTGCTTTGTTCCATTTGTTGATGGTGTTCAAGGAGGAGTTGGGGTGGCGTGGGATGGTTTTGGATGGGACTATTGTGGTGGTTGGGGTGATTATTGGAGTCACTGGAACTTGGTCTTCAGTAGCTGAGATTCTTGCACCCAAAGCTTGAGGATTGTGAAGCAGCTAATCAATTGAAGTTTGATTGCCGTGTCATTGTAATATACTGCAATATTGCTTGAACCATTTGCAAAGCATAATGTGAACTTCTACATTTAGCAATATGGTATTGTTCAAGTGTAGCTGTATAGGTCACTACCATCTACTGCTGTTTTAGACAAAACTTAGAAGGAAGCTGTAGCTGTATATGCTTTCAACAGTTACTATCAAAAGTTCAAGCAGGAAGGTGCAACATGTTACTTGAATGCTGCTGCATTTGTCAATGCCCTTCCAAGTAATTCTAATATCGAAGAAACTCTACTGAATTAATATCATTTCAGCAAAAATAGCATCCATAGAACCATACTATTCCGAATTTACAAAGACTGAAATACAACAAAATAACATCCATAGAACCATACTATTCCAAATTTACAAAAGTGAAATACAGCAAAATAACATCCAACAATTCAGCAAAATTACATCCAACATAAAGCACAAATGATAAACTAGTCGAGCTAGGCATCCATTCACTCGAACCCATATTCCAAAAGATGGATAATGTGATCTTTCTTTTCCTCATCTGTACAGCTAAAAAACACCCTAAGCATATCATGATCTTTAGCTAGTTTGTTGGTGATGTGAAATACCTGCACCGGAGTTAAGAAGTCCATTTTCCTAATCTCACCACGAAGTTTGCTTTGCATATCAGCAATCTCTTTATCAGTTGAGAGAACATCAATCAAACCTTCAAAATCAGTAGGCATTTCCATTTGCCCAAAGAAGTCATCGACGTGTACACCCTCTTGATTCACACTTGCATCTTGCCCCCTAATTTCTTCTTCATCATCTTCAGCATTTCCAGCATTTGTTCCAAGTGCACGATCTTTTCCATATATCTCTCCAAGTGAATAATAATGTTCAAATGGTTTACCATACAAAGCTTTTGCATCTCTCTTGTTCTACAAAAGTTGAAACATAGGACAATGTTATTCAATGCACACATAACAGTAAAACCACAAAATAGAGCAAGGAGAAAGTTTACCTTTGCCCACTCATCAAATACATCCCTGTCACACTGCAACATCATTTTTTCTGCATTCCATCCAAAACCACTCAAAGATAATGCATCACTTAATAAAATATATTGCTTTTTCAGTGTCTTTATTCGTGATTCAATGTGTGGATTTGCCAATATCCCACTGCCTGATATCTTGGCTTCTATCATGCCTTGCAACTTCTGCAAGTAACCAGTTTTGAAGCCAGTATCCGCACGCCACTTGTTATCATGGTAAAGTTCCAACAAAGAATTTACCAACACCTCATCTTCCTCTCTTGTCCAGAAACGCTTATTCTGACCCCTTCCTCCTTTTTTTGATTGGTTTGAAGTACATTGAGAACTCATATTCAGTCGATTACATATTAAATAACAAACAAACTATTTAGCAGCAACTTAAAAAAATCATAGTTAAACCTAGAAAATTAATTTTATATAGATTTCAATTCTGAAATGAACTTTAGGTTGTCTACTATAACTTTTATGAAGACACCATAGTCAAATATCCAACCAATATTTTTAGGTTGCGCTAAAAGTCAGTTGGGTCCAAAACTAACTTAAATTACATAATTTTCTGATGCAGTTCCTCAACTTTGGAAAATCATAGTCTAATCTAGAAAATTCATTTGAAAAGGAGACATATGAAGATGTCTTACTTGATTGATTAATGAATGAAGCCTTGCCTTGGCTGGACTGAGACCTGAGAGGTAAAACAACAATCATTAATTAATTTTAAGTGAGTACATCACAACCTCATAGATCAACACTGATAATTTGACATCCTGAAAATAAGAAACACAATGAAGCACAATACAAATGCAAACTCATAATTCAAATTTCATCATTCAGGTAAAAGATCAGAAAGATTAAAACAAGTACAACAACATTGAAACAAGTTCAATAGATCCGGTTTACATTCATACATAATACATGACTATATAATTATGTTGACCTCCTATTTCCACGCCATATATCCCACATTTCATTTGCAAGATTTTGTCTCCACATCGTCCACTCATTTGAGGTCTCAATTGTATCAACATAGTCATGATCTTCATCATCTTCCTCATCTTCAACAGGCGGTTGCCTATCATATTCCTCTTCTATAGGATCTACAGCCATCTCTCTTCTTATAAAGTTATGAATCATGCAACACGCAGATATTATACGACGTTGTGTTACTATATCATAAAATGATGGACTCCTAAGAATTGCCCAACGCATTTTTAGTAGACCAAAGCTCCTCTCGATAACATTCCTAGCACTTGCGTGTTTCATATTAAAAAATTCTTGTGGCGAATCAGGTCTGTTTCCATCCCTCCACTCATTGAGATGATAACGTTGCCCTCTAAAAGGTGCAAGAAAGCCCTTTGCATTACTGTAGCCAGCATCTACTAAGTAGTAAAAACCTGGTTACAAAAAAAGATGTTAATTTTCTGTATAATATTATTTTAAGCATTGAATATTGTAATGAGTGAAATTTTGGTTTTGATAATTACCGTTAGGAACTTTTAATCCATTTCTCCTACTCAGAGCATCTCTAAGAACACGAGCATCATGTGCAGATCCCTCCCATCCCGGTAAAACATATATAAACATCAAGTCTTGAGAGCAAACTCCTAAAACATTTGTTGCTATCTCACATTTCCTTGTTCTGTATCTTGGCTTGTCTCGTTCTGGAACTTTCACCCTAATATGTGTTCCATCTAATGCTCCTAAACAATTCTACATTAAGGTTTATGTAATAACAGTTTTAGTC
The DNA here is from genome assembly GCA_963682095.1 of Potentilla sterilis. NCBI lineage: Eukaryota > Viridiplantae > Streptophyta > Magnoliopsida > Rosales > Rosaceae > Potentilla > Potentilla sterilis. The sequence goes on along the minus strand of OY821762.1, from coordinate 22,186,341 downwards.
TTAAGAACATAAAGCAGTTATTACTAAATAATTTTGTAAAATCAAATCATATGTACCTTAAACCACTTCCACCTGGTATCTGTTGAGACCTCAGGTACAGGTACTGGTTTTTTCCAAAAGTCCTTTTGGCACCGAATCATGGCTTTCAAGCACTCATGAAAGTACTTACTAACTGTTCGCCCCGACCTCGTAAAGTGCAGAGATATGCTACGATTCTTCTTATGGTGTGCAAGAATATTTAAAAACATGGCTAGCATCTCCTCTATTGACACATTTTTGGTTCCTCTTAGTTGGCCTTTACTAGCTAGAATTTGACACAACTTATGAAAGGATTGTCTATCCATTCGCAGTTGATCAATACATATAGCATCACTCCAATAAACTAGAGAATACATGTACTCTACTTGTTTATAGAGTCTAATGGTTGAGGATCGACTTGGTTGACGGTGTTTTTTTACAGCTACGTTGATATAAGCATAACTGGACGCACACACAGCAAATAGTATTCGAAGGTAGGCAAGCAATGCATTAATGGTGATAAGTATTTTCCTCTTTCTGGACAAACTTAGACGAGCCATATATATCTACATCACATAAAACCAATTATTCAATCAAGTATCCAAGCTATATAACATATGATAGTCCAACGAAAACATCGAATGAAAGATTCAAAAGAAGACATGGCTTGGAACACCAAAGACAATCTTTAGATTGTAATTTCCTAAACCATTAAAGACGTAAGATCTCATCAAAGAGACACATTTCAAGAAGGATACATAAGAACCCAGATATCAAATCCAACCAGAGAACAATACCTTGCAAAGATGTTCAGCTCAAAGCTTCAAAATTCACCAAACCCAGCAATATCTCAGTACCTAAAAATGGAGGTATAAGTAGTCAGCCTTTCTTATCATAATATTAGCATAAGTAGACATCAAATGGGTAATACATGACTGAGGCATGCCCAATTTCCTCACAAGCTCAACATTCACAGAAAACCCCAATCTTTACACTAGTGTATTATACGACACAATGTTAGGACTGAAACCCATGCTCTCCATCTTCTCAAGGACCTCAACAACATTCTCTATATTCCCCACTCTACAGTAAGCACACATAACCATATTAAGAGTATAAACATTTGGTGAAATCCGAGACCACCTCATTTCTCTATAGAACGCCAAAGCAACATCAGCTCTATGCAAATCAAGCAACGAGCTCACATACGCAAATCAAGGAACAGGAATTGGGTTCAAATTCCTTGTTTCCGAGTTCACAGAAAATGGGGGTTTTGCAAAGGTGGGTTCTTTAGCAATTGAACTTGGCAAGATTGAAACTTGACGAAATGGGAGTTTATTCATAGTTAAACTAGTGTATCATATAGAACCCAGTTTTGTTATAAGAGAGATTCAAGTTTGGGGATTAATATGAAAGTTTCTATCAGAAAATTGACCTACTGATACAGATAATTGAAATTAACTGAAGGTGGGCGTAGAAAGAGCACGAACTGGAAAAAGGGTCATGAAGACTCACTAACCTTGTTGGAGGATGAGGATGAAGATGATGGTGCAAAATGAGTTCCGACTCTGCTTCAAAGAGAAACGAGCGAGTCAAATTACAGAGAAAGAACCCAAAACCCAGAAACCCCAAATTCTAGGGTTTGCAATTTGAACCCCAATCTGAAAAACCCATGTGAAATTGGATCACCCAAAAGCAATTATATCGTAATTCATACATACCAAAGTACCCAGATTAATATAGGCAACCAATTGAAGACCCAAGAAAGACAAACCCAAGAACATTCATAAAAACTGAGTTCGGTTTCAATAAAGATTGAAGCTTGACCTTGTGAAGATTTCAACATAGATCATGCCAACTTGTGATCGAAGAACAAAGGACAAGAACCGTAGACCCAGCGTTTCTTCGTTTATGCTCTTGTCGGGAATGAGATGGCTGTTGAGACTTATGGCATGTAGTAGAGGACTAGAGGAGAGGCGGGAAAACAAATAGAGAGAGAGAGTCACAGGCACTGTGTTATACTTCAGACTTCAGAGGCCAACTAGAGTCTCTGAGAGAGAGAGAGTGAAGAAGAAGATGAAAGGGAAAGAAACAGAGCCGTCGGTGAACGCATTTTGTTATAAATCATCGGGGCATTTTCGGTACAAACTTTTCATTCCCTCCCATTCCGACCTCCCCCCTCTTGAAAACAAATCCGGGTATCTCCCGGAATTCATTCCGGATCTGACAGGTGGGCCCCACCACAAATTCCATTCCTCTACCCAAGTAAACACCGGAATGGAATTGATTCCGGGAGAATGCAACTCCATTCCGGTGAAGTAAACATGCAGTAAAGAACAGGTCTGGAATCCACCAGGAATCAAGAGAAAACTCTTAGGGTTTTGATAAAATATGATTAAATACTGAAAAGAAACCCTAGGACAACTAACAAGGAAACCTAAAAGCCCAAGGAATTAAAACAAAACGAATCCAAAACAAATTCGAAAACTTAAATCTTGAAAACATATTAAACTGCCGTTTTGAGGCCCTAAACGAACTCGAAAGCCCGAAAAGGCCAACACATCATAGCAAAGCTACGTGTTTGATTCCTGGCGTCGTTCCCTTTCCGGAATGGTATCACAATCGTCATTCGGACGCCGGACGCCAAATCTGCAGTAAACCGGATTTTGACTTGCAACGGTCAATCTGCTCTTCAATGTTTGCTGTCATCCTTCCTACATCAGTTTTTGGCCTCACCTTCAACAGATAATAGTTTCAAATTAATGTGATGCAACTAATCATATAAAAATTTTACAAAATTGATTTAACGAACGTCAGGCTACCTATAGGAAAACGAAAGTAAAAAACAGTTAACCGCAACATTCGGCACACAAATTTTATCATAACCTTGTCATTTTCCAACTGTAGACGTATTTCATTATTTCGGTCATATCTTATTTCACAATATTTTTGCATTTGAAGAGTCTACGTATAGTAACTATTTGAAACTATACATTCACTTAAACACTTAGTAAACAAGTTAAGGAACATTAGTGCGTATGTTCTGATTTTGAATCTAAAAGTTTACAAAATCTATTCCAACCGTCAGATATCACATTTATAATTAAATACATGTATGGAAAAAAAATCCAACTTCAGCTGACAACGTTAAAGGCTCGATCGGAACGGTCAACCGGGTGAGCCAAACCTCTAAACGCTTAGAAATGGTAATTGGACTGTCTAAATGACGTTTTTTTTGCCTGACCTTCAACAAATAATAGTTTCAAATCGATGAGACACAATTAATCATATAAAAAATTTCCTCAAAATATTTACCGAACGTCAGACTACTCATAGGAAAACGAAAGTAAAAAACAGTCTACCGCAACATTCGGCACACAGATTTTATCATAACCTTGTCATTTTTCAACCGTAGACGTATTTCATTATTTCGGTCATATCTTATTTCACAATATTTTTGCATTTGAAGAGTCTACGTATAGTAACTATTTGAAACTATACATTCACTCAAACACTTAGTAAACAAGTTAAGGAACATTAGTGCATATGTTCTGATTTTGAATCTAAAAGTTTAGAAAATCTATTCCAACCGTCAGATATCACCGTTAAGATTAAATACATGTATGAAAAAAAATCCAACTTCAGCTGACAACGTTAAAGGCTCGATCGGAACGGTCAACCGGGTCAGTCAAACCTCTAAACGCTTAGAAATGGTAATTGGACTGTCTAAATGATGTTTTTTTGGCCTGACCTTCAACAGATAATAGTTTCAAATCGATGAGATACAACTAATCGTATAAAAATTTTCCTCAAAATATTTACCGAAAGTAACGCTACCATTAGGGAAACGAAGGAATAAAACCTTTGACCGCATCTTTCGACACTCAGATTTTATCGGAATCTTGTCATTTTTCAACCGTAGACGTATTTCATTATTTTGGTCATATCTTATTTCACGACTTTTTTCTGTTTGAAGGATGAAGCAATGGTTTATCGTTAGTGATAGAAAATGGAATATGGTCATTTTTTTTAAATCATAGCTGACGAAAATGCCAATTTCGTCGGCCAAAATTTCAAAATTTTTCGTCGGCTAATTTTTCAGAGAAAGGCCGACGAAAATCCAAATCGTCGACTAAAATATGAATATAGCCGACGAATTTTTTTTTTTACCAACGAAAATAAAAATCGTCGGCCATTCCCAAACTATGGCCGACAATTTATTTTTTCCACCGACGAAAAATAAAATCGTCGGCCATTCTGGGGAATAGCCGACGAAAATTTTAAGTCGTCGGCCGTTTTTTTTTATTTCGTCGGGAAAAGTCTTTTTTCTGGTAGTGCCAATCAACGGTCAATAGTCTAGTCAACGGTCAACGGCTGGTCAATGGTCAATCGGGTCGGTCAACTTGGACCGGGTCGGCTCAAACCGGATCGGGTCGGGTCGAACAGTGGAATTCGGGTCGGGAAGAACACGATTTCGATCCGTACTCAAGAGCTCGATTCGGCGGAAACCACTAGCACAGAGAGGACCGCAAGAAGAAACCGAGTCGATCGATGGGTGGCGCACGGTCCGGCGATGCCTGGAGCGCCGTTGCGCACGATGGCCGGACTTCCCGAGCTTGCTGCGCCGCGCACGGTTGCTCCCCGGGCCGATCGTCCCCTGGAAATGAAGAGGAGGCCGAGACGCGTTGATTTCTGGGTGGCGCGCGAGCTGGGGTGGCCGGACGGCGGAGATTAGCGGTGGTGAAGATCCGATCGATGGAGAGAAAATATGCTACAGTAATTTTTTGAACAGTAAATGGTAACTTTCCAAAAGTGGAAACTTCTCCCTTTTTTCCCGAAAAAAATCCCCCCTTTTATAATATTCTTCCAAAACAGTAAATAACTTCAACATGTCATAACTTCTTCATACGACGTCCGTTTCACGCGTGCCACGTGTCTACGAATTCGTATCGTCGCGCTCTACAATTTTCGTGAAGGAAACTTTTCAAAAATTATATTGAATTATAAAGTCAACGTTTTTCCTCAATAAAACTTAGTAATTCAGTTAAATTGGTTTCGGTATGTGACAGCAAGTCGTTATTGTACTGTTTGTTGAGCTTCATTAATGGATGGATGACCTCTTTTTTAAAAAAAAAAAAAAAAAAAAAAAATTGGTCCGATCTGCTGCATACTCTCGAGCTACTATCCTCATGAAGCTAGCTACCAAACTAAATGGTTGCAATTTTTGGGATTCATACAAACTTATATATAGTACTTCAAGAAACAGTTTTGGCTAGATTATGTTCAACTTTTAACTCAGAGTACCAGCCGTAATTTCCTCCAAACCAAGTTGATTGGCGGTAAGAGGTTGAGGGACAAGGGCCAGGCTAGGGTACGCTTCGGCTTCTCACCTCCACCAGCAGATTCCTCCACACGACCTCGTCCTCACACCAGAGACTGTGGCCGTAGAAGTTGAAAGGTGTGGGAGAGCTCAGATGGACACCGATCGCTTCTTCAGGAATTTCATATTCGGAACAGAATGCTTCGGGGCAGAGAAAGCCACAGACGAAGGTTTGAAAACCATAGCAGGAAGGGATGTGTTCGATCGAGTTTCCGAAGGAACAGATTCCTCGTCGGAACATCGGTGGGAGAAACCCTAATTCGGCGAGGGAGATTTGTGAGCATGCAACTAATACAGATATTCACGCGGTACGCAACTAATGCATGGAATTAACTAATCATACGGGTAGGCCTAACATTTCTTTATAGGCTTCATATGATTCCGTATGCAGGCCCATGTGGTCCTCTCTAAATTCATATTTGCTGTTGGAAGTGTTTAACTAAACTCATGTGGAGGTTCTTTTTGGTTGAATCGAGTTCTACATATGCTTACGGTTTTAAGGACATTTATTTTAGAAAACTTCAATTCTTCGAGGACGGTTTTTATTAGAGTTATCTAGTATTATCATAATATATATGCAATATAAATAAATATAAATCGTTTCGATTCGATGTACTAATTTGTAGATAAATACCGACGACTGTATGATAGTAAATTACTTTACCAAATATATTAGTCGCATATTAACAATTGACCTAAACTAAATAGTCGCATATTATCAATTGACTTAATTTAATAAATTCTTATCAATGTATTCCACCCTTCTCAATATATAGTTCTGTATTGACCCTAATTCTATTAATCTGGCTAGGATAAGTAGAATGTATACCCTCCGTATATACTATACTAGAACAATATAAAAGCTAGGGAGTAATCATATGATAGTTTACACATTCAATATGTAATTGATTGGTTTGGTGACTTTGGTCCCACTTTCTTGCACAATGCCTGCTGTCCATTTCATTTCTTTCCAATAATTGAGGTATTCTTCTAAGCATATAATTGGGTTAGTGAGTGCTTTATCTTAAATTATTTCATTATAATGTTTATTGATTTACCATCGAAATCTACTGCTAGAAAATATATGGTGTAAAAAAAACTTCAAGTTTAACTTCTCCATGGCCAGCTTCTTTCATTTATAAAAGAAAACAGTATCTCTCAGTTAGTTTTAAACTCCAATTCAAATATTAAAAAAATATATCATAAAACGGGTCAAAACTAGAGTAGAAAGAAGTGTCACTTTCTTCCGAAACGTTCTCTTCTTTGCGTAAGATGGTTTCAGTATTTTTAAATAAGTTAGGGTCTGCCCTAACATGTAGTTATCTTTGAGATGATATGCTTATGGTTTACAACATAGAGTTTGCTTATTAGGCTTAGTTTTAGGTGAGTTTGTATGGTTCAATTCTTTCGTAGCCCATGAGGAAGGATCGTATTCATAGTGTATTCTTATTTTCATTTAATGGAGTGACGTCATTTCTCAAAAAGATGAAACATAACTGCATAAACAATATTTTGTTATGTTCTCTAAAGATAACCTAAACACCCCGCGAGAAAGGGTGTGAAATTGTTTTACTAATTAATTCCAGGGAGAAATAACTATGAGCACATTGTTCTTTTTTTTATATTATTTAATGAAGGCGCAAATTGCAATTTATTGATCACTCAAAGGTAGGTAACAACATTAACATATAACGCTCTCATGGGATACGAAAAAAGTGAAATATACGAAACAATCTAACGCAAACTAAGTTCTAAAACCAGAGAAAAATTATTCAGCGCACCGAGGTGCAAGTGAACTTAGAGCCAAATATGCAATTTCAACCATTTGTTTAATCACAAACTATTCATTTAGTCCTAATATTCGAAGGGCAAGTGAAGATAAAGTTGTAAAATACTATAACAAAAATAAATTAGAGAGAAGTCACTATATCAGCGTATATGATTAGTAACAACATAAATCGTAAAAAATTATCCATAATACTCAGTTATTGAGGCGTTAAGAGACACTAACAAAGTTGAAGAAAAAACTGCGTAAATGACTCACACACTATTGGTGTAAGTACACTTTAGTGCGCTGAATCTGCTCCCCTAAAACAAACTATGAGTATATTGTTAACACATGAATCTTTTGACAAAAAAAAAAATGAATCTAATTTCGAACTCGTATCCATGAGATAATGTAATTTTATATTTTCACACATAAAATTCAGGAGTACTTATGCAAAATTTGTGTTTCACTAACGTACACATGCACCATGAAAACCACGAACTTTCAACAACTCATGATACTATTGTTCGAAGAAATTAAATGGCATGCGAGCGCGATCGTTTTCTTAAGCAAATGATGTGCGATCCTTAAATATGAAGAAAATCGAACAGTTTTATAAATTGAAGCTAGTCCATGCACGTTAAATGCTAGTTCATCTTATCATCTCGACTGCCATGCTCTTCATATTACTGTAAAACATATAAATACCACCAGAAAAAACTGTCATATATATATGGCCTAGCTAGCCTGCATATATATTACATGATGCTTAGATACATAAATAAATACTGCATGGTCCCCAAGAATTCAAATAATTTTGTACGAGTTATTATTACAGTTCCTCAGATCATATATATATAGCAATCGAATTTCTATATATTCATATTAATTGTATGTGGTTGGTTAAAACCTAATAACCCAATAGAGAGGTCGATTCTTTCTATCATAAATGGGTATGCCCTAGCTAGCTAATACCGTATATCCAACTTTCTTGTTATATAATTGCATCGATCACTTGCAAACTGAGATCATTTCTGAGATGAGGACTTAAACTGTAGAGATATATAGGAAAGGTTTTGTCAATATTGGTCGACTTCTACCTGGTCCAAAACCTACGTGGAGTAATGATCACCCAAAAAGTTTCTGTAACAAAATCTGAGGGTGGACATATGGGTTATTGGGTTAATGTTCATAATAATGAAGGACCACTTAGAGATTGTGATGTTTAATCGTTTTGGATTTGATAAGCATGTACCTTCGATTGGGGAGTGAGTATAAGACTGATTTGAAAGTACTATTCGTCTAATATCTGAAAGAAGATTAAAAATTAATGTTTTACATGAGTAGCGCTCTAGAACTGACTAGTTAGTTTAATAATACGAAGCGAATCAGTTTTTAATTTAACATTTAGGTTATATTGAATTCTATCGGTTTTTGTCCACTATAATTATTGCTGGTATTTAGTAGGAAGAACTGTGTAGCGTTTATATTTACCACTAAAGTCTCTCTTCTGAATTTTATTATAAAACGTTATTTTCTTAAAAAAAAAAAAAAAAAAAGTCTTTAAACTAACACTTCGATTATATTTCAGCATTTTAACCGTTTACTTTTTGGGTTCGTATCGTTAGTATATTCACATTCTATAAGACCTTTTTTCGACATCCACACTTGCATTATGCGATTTGGATTAATACATGATATAAGGAGATCGAATGTGCAACTTGATCGAATTACAGGGATAATCATGAACACAGTGACAGCACTGATCGATTAATTAGGTCATCTTCCTAACAAAAGGAATAATGATTAGCTTAATTAGCCTGCATGATTGATTAAGAGGTCAATTTGTTCTGGGAATGATCAAGTCTAGTGATTGCAGGCTTCAACGACCCCCCTCTAAATAGGTAAAAATAGCAATTAGCAAAGTGTGACCGACCTTAAACAAATGATATGGGGGCCAACTTATTATCCTCTTCTCTCGTCACTATCTCTATTCACAGCTGTTGCCACTATTTCTTGATAGTATATTATACACCAATAATACTACACTATTATTAATTATACACTACATACCACTTGTGTATTTTCTTCTTTTCTTGTTACCAGTTTCTATTTTACATTATATCTTTTATTTTATTAGTAGCACTTTTTAAAATTACAGGCACATTTCTGCAGAGGGAGCCAGATGATCGAGCGTGGTGTTTATGATTTGATCACCAACAGCATTATAAACTGCAGATTCCAGACTTAAATTAAAGTTTTTTTCCCCCAAAAAACCGAAATTTATGTTTGTAATTAAGTAATAGTATGTAAAATTTAATACTTTTTAGTTCTCTTCTTATTTTTCTGAAAAAAGTGTACGTGTCATTCATTAAATTTAATATTTTCAGTTATTTTATAATAATTTTGAAACATGTAATAGTTTGGTTCTTGATATTGCTCATTTTATTTCGCGTGTCACTTTCTGATTCATAAACTATATATCTTATCAATACACTGTGCAATTTGTGTAAAGTTATCTAAAATGTATAAAAAAAAAATTAATAATAATAATTGACAAAGAAAAATATAGCATGATTTATTGCGATGAGAAAATAAAATAAAATAAAAGTCTACTTACATAGTTACATGTAAGATGGAAAATAGTATCTATTAGGAAAAATTGGGATTTTGAGAATGACAGGGAAAACCCACTCATATTCGCAGTTAATTAATTGTGATATGAATACATAGATATTATATAACCTCAGACTCAGAAAACCCAAGAGAATTACACACACCATTCTCTCTCAGCTCTTGAGAACTACTCAAGAAGCATGTTAGGGAAATCCGGCGAAGCCATGATGGTGACAGAACCAGCAGTACTACTCCATCAAGTCGGCAGTAATACTGAAACCGCCGCCGCACTCTTTTTAAATGAAGATGATCTTCAAAAGCAAACTTCTGGCGACGTTGATCATGAGGGTGGTCATGATGACGACCACCGGAGCTATGGAGGTGGAGGAGGAGGAGGAGGAAACCGGTGGCCTCGCCAAGAAACCTTGGCACTCTTGAAGATAAGGTCTGAAATGGATGCTGCTTTTCGCGACTCTAGTCTTAAAGCTCCATTGTGGGAAGATGTGTCGAGGTGAATTATTATTCTTCAGATCCATCTCTACGAAGCTATCTAGTTAAACAACTTCATACTCTTCTACCTCTTAATATTATAGTTTTCTTGGTTTTCTGGCATATAAATTGTGTTATGAACTTTACTAATTTTCTGATAATTAATCAAGCTCAAGTGAATATTCTTTGCTACCTTTTACAGTAGCATGCAGGCATATATATGATGATGAATAATGTGTGTTTTCAAAGAGTTGATGATCACAGATGTTAATTGGTGTTTTGTTGTTCTAATTCACATATCCTTGAAGATTTTATTCTCTTGTTGATTTTATTTGGGGTTTTGGAGTTAATTATTCTAATTAATATCTGCAGGAAACTAGGGGAACTTGGTTATCACAGAAGTGCAAAGAAATGCAAGGAGAAATTTGAGAACGTATATAAGTACCACAGAAGAACCAAAGAAGGCCGATCTGGAAAGCCAGAAGGAAAGACTTATCGGTTTTTTGACGAACTTGAAGCTTTTGATCATCAACAGAATAGTCACCATCCAGCTACAATACCACCAAAACCTCCAGTGGTGCTGTGGACCAACAACAGCAACCACCATCCAAACCAAAGTGTCCCTCCTGTCGTCACAGTTCCGCAAAACGGCGTCACTCCAGCCACAGATCCAATAATTCATTCAGCAATAAACAATTCTTTGCTGCCACAATCATCACAAGATAACACTAATGGGTTTCGAGTACTAAATCCGACCATCAATCTGTTCTCCAGCTCTACTTCTTCGACTACTGCCTCCGACGAGGAGTTTCAGCAACGAAACAAGAGGAAACGGAAATGGAAGTACTTCTTCAGACGACTGACGAAGCAAGTTCTCGAGAAGCAGGAGAGGCTGCAAGAGAAGTTCTTGGAAGCCATTGCCAAATGCGATCAGGAACAAATGGTGAAAGAAGAAGCTTGGAGAATGCAAGAGATGGCAAGAATCGATCGCGAACACGAGCTTTTAGTCCATGAGAGATCGACCGCAGCGGCTAAAGACGCCGCCCTTATACAATTCTTGCAGGAGGTTTCACTGCAACATACCTCTAATGATAGTACTCGTTCACTCGAAATCAATGATGCTGCGGCACTAGTAGTACCACCAACAAATATGCCTCGGCCAGTGCCAGCACTACCGGTATCATGGGCAATGGACCACCGTGGCCTCACTACAGGTTCTGATGTGGGACCTAGAAACTTGGAGTCTAAGAAAGTGTATAGTAACGGCGAGAACAATTCTGCTCTACCTACTGTTGGGTCCTCAAGATGGCCGAAAACAGAAGTTCAAGCATTGATAAATCTGAGGACAACTCTGGATGTCAAGTATCAGGAAGCTGGGCCTAAAGGGTCTCTGTGGGAGGAGATATCGGCCGGGATGAGGAGGCTCGGCTACAATCGGAGCTCAAAGAGGTGCAAGGAGAAGTGGGAGAACATCAACAAGTACTTCAAGAAGGTCAAGGAGAGCAGCAAAACGAGACCGGAGGATTCAAAAACATGTCCTTACTTTCACCAGCTTGAAGCCTTGTACAAAAAGAAGAACAACAAGATTGAATATCATCACAAGTCGTGCATTGAGGATCGTAGTGTTGAAAAGCTCCAGATAATGCAGCCACTGAGGGAAAATGTGGATCCAAATCAAGAGGAAGATGAACATGATCATGGTGAAGAAGGAGAAAGTACGGAGGAAGAGCAAGAACATGATCAGATGGGGATATTAACAAGTTACAAACCGTCATCAATGGAGATGGTTTGAGTCATGGAAGAGTAATCGAGACAGCAAAGACAGCGATAACGAATTTTCTTAATATTCATCATCAGATCCAGCTGACGTAAAATGTCAATATTCCAAAAATGTGCCAACAGATGACTGTAAAGCCATATAATTAAAAGTGGATAATATAATGTATTATTTCAGGTTCAACTCTGACTCTCTCTCTCTCTCTCTACATCTTTTACAACTGATATTTATTAGAAAAATTAAAGTGGAAGAACCAAAATCGAAATTAACTTCAGAATGGTAAAAATCGAATTTCATGAATGGTTTCATGCTCCTTCAGATTTCAACTGGGATTTCTTCGAGTAGGTGTAATTGTTTGCTGGCTACCATTCCCCATTGAAACAGCGCGTAGGGCTACAATCGGACAATTCGATTGTGCTATGAGCCGAAGAACTCGTAAGATATGATTAATAGTTTTCGCATCTCCCTATTATCGGGAAATCTTCAGAAGTAAGAAGGGGAAGCAGATGAAGAAGAAATCTTATGGGTTATATATATATATATATATTGCTCGTGTCCACGGAATTTGAAATATATTGTGTGATTCTTGTCAAATACTCGCCAAGTTGCTACATTAGCGGCCCATAAATTATGTTCGTCGACCACGTTTGTTCAGTGATCACGTTTGGTTAGTGAGAAATGACGGTTTTAAAGAAGTAGGTGAATTTTGTTTGTTACTTTTTGGTCACTCTGTCACAAAATGTATGATCTAATTGTGGCTAAACTATAACCGGCCAGCTCGTTATTTTTGAATTAATCAACGACGGCATCTTCAAAGGATTTCTAGGCCCATAGACTAGTTCGCGCCGGGAGATCATGTCAAAACGCTTCATCCCCCCTGGCCACCAAGAATAAATTGGGATTTAAACTCCAATTAGCATCGGAGGGATTCGAACCTGGGTATGAGGGATTCTCACACAAAAACTTTTACCAAGTCGACCACATGTGGTGGTTAGCTCGTTATTTATAAAACCAAAACTGCAAAGGTACTAGTTTGAATCTCACTGACATAGAAAAGTACTTTCGTAGCATATGCAATACTATGACATTATTGGATCTACAAAATTCATTTGAATAAGAGTTAAATTTTTATTCTTATATAAAAAAAATCTCGTATTTCATGGTTTTTCCTTAAATGAGAAATTAACTGAGTATTGGAGAACTAAAATTGAACGGTGAAAATATTAATATGTGATTGCAAACTTGGTTAATGAGATTGTTCATTAACTATTCGTATTATGAAACTAATTGGTTAGCTCTATGAGGCTCCTCCACATTGGTATAACCGAAAATAGGATATAGTGATATAATCTGATTATAATGCTGGGTTAAATTTCAAAGGCATTTTGTTAAGGTCGAGAATTTTTAACTCATGTCTTAGAGTAATCGACTGCAATTTGAGTGGGATTATAAACGATCAAAAGAATGTTGGAAAAATGGGTTAAAAACCCTTTTGAAACCAAATTTAAATGGATTAATTAAAGTGTGTTACACTTATAGATAATGAGAATTGAACTTGGATTTGTATTCTTCTAATGAAGACTACAATATTATGTGTTCATATGACAAATTTGGTTTTGGAATGAATGAAAAATTGTCATCCAAAGTTGGCTATTGAAAAAGGGAAATGGTAAGAGTCAAGTGACTCTTCAGTTGCTACTAGAAATTTTTTGATATTCTAGTAACATATGATGTAATGTGTATTATGAACATTGAGTGGGATGTTCATGACCATTGAGTGAGATGTTCATGACCATTTAGTGAGATGTTCATGACCATTGAGTTCCCTATATTGATGATTGATTTTAATAGCCTTGGCCATTCCTCACACTATAAAAAAGGCCTCATATTCCATAGTTTGAAACACCAATCCCGAGACCAACACACCAACACAACATAGAGAGTATTCAATTTTCTGCTCTTGTGCTCTTGTTTTATTCTGGTGATATATGGAAGGTACTAGCAGTTCGTAGGTGTTCTTGTAGCAGTGCAGCCACAAGAACTCGAAAGGTCGTTGTATCCTGGGAGACGAACGCCAAAAAGGCATTTTGCACCGATAGAGGCGGCGTAATTGTCTTAAGGAAAGTGTGTGATACACACGACTCGACTTCAACTAATTCGATTTTCCTTATCATTTTAATATTCGTCGGTAGCCGTTGGCATTCTTTATTTATAATTATTATTTTAATTATAAATTAATTTTGGGTAATCATATTTGCAAAATCATAAACCCCTCTTTTGTTTACAGCTTAAGACAATTATTGACCATGTGATTTTGCTTATATGATCCGTCGGATTATTGGTTGCCTAAACGGATTTAAGGTTCTGGTTGCCTAAACGGATTTAAGGTTCTGGTTGCCTAAACAGATTTAAGGTTCTGGTTGCATAAACGGATTTAAGGTTCTTTCGAAGCTTGTTGTTGCCTTATGGAACGGTTTTAAGGTTCTTTCGAAGCTTGTTGTTGCCTTATGTAATGGTTGCCTAAATGGATTTAAGGTTCTTTCGAAGCTTGTTATTGCCTTATGGAACGGTTTTAAGGTTCTTTCGAAGCTTGTTGTTGCCTTATGTAATGGTTGCCTAAATGAATTTAAGGTTCTTTCGAAGCTTGTTGTTGCCTTATGGAATGGCTGCCGTAACGGAATTAGTCGCCTATACGGATATTGTTGCCTTACGGAATTCGTAGCTTACGTATACATTGAATTGAGAAATAAGTGATTATATTAATTAACACTTATAGGTGTGTTTTCAGAATTGAAAAAATTGCTGAAACAACCAAAGAGTCAATCAAGGTGTCAACCAGATGTGATTGTGTAATACATGTACTACAAAATGGTTGCCTAAACAGAATTGGTTGCATGTATACTTGTCTTACGGAATGGTTGCCTATACAGATATTATTGTCTTACGGAATTTGTAAGTTACATTTACATTGAATTAATAAATAAGTGGTTATTTCAATTAACACTTATGGGTATGTTTTCAGAATTGAAAAAAATTACTGAAACAACTAAGAGTCGATCAAGATGCCGACCATGGATGTGATTGCCTGAATACATGTCTCAGTCTCACAAAGAGAAAAATATGAGAAATTGAATGGGCTTCACTTGATGCACTTGTTGAAAATATGTCCAACGAACAGGGCATGGATGAAGTCAATGATTATGACTGTGGAATAAAAGACTTAGAGCTGTGGTATGACCAAGCCAAGTTTATAAAATAAAATAGGACCATGAGTGGTGGATTATTTAATTCTTGTAAATGACATTTGCCCAAGAATGAATAAAGTTTCTTTTCACCAATATGGTTGAGCCATCCAAATATATGGCATGATAGACCAAGATATATGATAATTATGGTGCTCTATGTTGACTAATTAACATTGACAAGGGTCAAAGTATGTTTTATGATACTTTAACTCATTTTGAAAGCAAGTGGATATGTAATGGCATGTTTATTGTTTGAATGCAATAATAAGATGATTAAATCCACTAGAGATATGTTAAATTTCATATTTGACATGAAAAATATAGATATTGCTTATGTGAGCAAGTCAAAGAGACACACGAGTAATATTTGAGTTGTGTTGTCCTAGAAGGATACTGAGATGAAAAATGGATATCTAACACGATAGTCTAGCGGTTATGTGTTCACACTAAAAGGTGGAACAGTGATATGGAAATCCTCCAAACAAACCATTTTTTAGTTTGTGGTACCAGACAAATGTGGGGAAGAAGCACAATGGTTACACCAATTCCTTGAGGATATTCCAAAATAGACAAAAACTTGTGTCTGCAATTTGCATGCATTGTGACAATCAATCTGCAATCAGCAGGGCACAAAGTAATGGTAAGTCTAGACACATCTTTCGAGGACATAATACTAATTGACTACTCTCTATTGGAGTTATCTTGATTGACTATGTGAAGTCAAAAGATAATATTGTGGATCCGCTAACCAAATGGTTAACTAGAGAGTTAGTTAACAAATCATCAAGAGGAATGAGACTAAAGCCCATGAATTAAAAAATCTTTACAGTGGATACCCAACCTAGCTGACTGGAGATCCCAAGATCTAGGTTCAAAGGGACAACTAAATTGTAGAGATAATGTCGGATCACTGTGGGGAGTTTTCCCAGGTCCATTCCTATGATGAAAAACAGTGATGCCCGTAAAGAATGAGGTTAAGCTAAAGCTTTTAATGATTCTTATGCGTCGGGAAATCCGAGCGGAGTAATGCGGGTTACTCTTAATTAAGAGATCACCTATGTAAGAGAGAAGTGGGGCCGCTTCTAAGGGAATTGTTGGGGCACAATTCTTATCAAACTCTTACAGAACCAGGAGTGTGTCCAGGGCCAAAACGGGCACAATAGTGAGAACTGCAATGTACCAGGAAGACTCATGTGTGAGGTATGCTATCAGTTACACAAAATAACGAATAGTTCAAGGACATCGCGTCTACTGTTTAGTTAGTAACGTAATCATACTTTCACAAGGGAAGGTTCAAAGGGTAAAACCTACCTATCCTATGCAGGTTTCGATCATAGAAATCTATCACCAATTTTATCGAGTCTTTGGTGGCCAATTTTATTCATGTGGGGAATTGTTGGAAAAATGGGTTAAAAACCCTTTTGAAACCAAATTTAAATGGATTAATTAAAGTGTGTTACACTTATAGTTAATGAGAATTGAACTTGGATTTGTATTCTTCTAATGAAGACTACAATATTATGTGTTCATATGACAAATTTGGTTTTGGAATGAATGAAAAATTGTCATCCAAAGTTGGCTATTGAAAAAGGGAAATGGTAAGAGTCAAGTGACTCTTCAGTTGCTACTAGAAATTTTTTGATATTCTAGTAACATATGATGTAATGTGTATTATGAACATTGAGTGGGATGTTCATGACCATTGAGTGAGATGTTCATGACCATTTAGTGAGATGTTCATGACCATTGAGTTCCCTATATTGATGATTGATTTTAATAGCCTTGGCCATTCCTCACACTATAAAAAAGGCCTCATATTCCATAGTTTGAAACACCAATCCCGAGACCAACACACCAACACAACATAGAGAGTATTCAATTTTCTGCTCTTGTGCTCTTGTTTTATTCTGGTGATATATGGAAGGTACTAGCAGTTCGTAGGTGTTCTTGTAGCAGTGCAGCCACAAGAACTCGAAAGGTCGTTGTATCCTGGGAGACGAACGCCAAAAAGGCATTTTGCACCGATAGAGGCGGCGTAATTGTCTTAAGGAAAGTGTGTGATACACACGACTCGACTTCAACTAATTCGATTTTCCTTATCATTTTAATATTCGTCGGTAGCCGTTGGCATTCTTTATTTATAATTATTATTTTAATTATAAATTAATTTTGGGTAATCATATTTGCAAAATCATAAACCCCTCTTTTGTTTACAGCTTAAGACAATTATTGACTATGTGATTTTGCTTATATGATCCGTCGGATTATTGGTTGCCTAAACGGATTTAAGGTTCTGGTTGCCTAAACGGATTTAAGGTTCTGGTTGCCTAAACAGATTTAAGGTTCTGGTTGCATAAACGGATTTAAGGTTCTTTCGAAGCTTGTTGTTGCCTTATGGAACGGTTTTAAGGTTCTTTCGAAGCTTGTTGTTGCCTTATGTAATGGTTGCCTAAATGGATTTAAGGTTCTTTCGAAGCTTGTTATTGCCTTATGGAACGGTTTTAAGGTTCTTTCGAAGCTTGTTGTTGCCTTATGTAATGGTTGCCTAAATGAATTTAAGGTTCTTTCGAAGCTTGTTGTTGCCTTATGGAATGGCTGCCGTAACGGAATTAGTCGCCTATACGGATATTGTTGCCTTACGGAATTCGTAGCTTACGTATACATTGAATTGAGAAATAAGTGATTATATTAATTAACACTTATAGGTGTGTTTTCAGAATTGAAAAAATTGCTGAAACAACCAAAGAGTCAATCAAGGTGTCAACCAGATGTGATTGTGTAATACATGTACTACAAAATGGTTGCCTAAACAGAATTGGTTGCATGTATACTTGTCTTACGGAATGGTTGCCTATACAGATATTATTGTCTTACGGAATTTGTAAGTTACATTTACATTGAATTAATAAATAAGTGGTTATTTCAATTAACACTTATGGGTATGTTTTCAGAATTGAAAAAAATTACTGAAACAACTAAGAGTCGATCAAGATGCCGACCATGGATGTGATTGCCTGAATACATGTCTCAGTCTCACAAAGAGAAAAATATGAGAAATTGAATGGGCTTCACTTGATGCACTTGTTGAAAATATGTCCAACGAACAGGGCATGGATGAAGTCAATGATTATGACTGTGGAATAAAAGACTTAGAGCTGTGGTATGACCAAGCCAAGTTTATAAAATAAAATAGGACCATGAGTGGTGGATTATTTAATTCTTGTAAATGACATTTGCCCAAGAATGAATAAAGTTTCTTTTCACCAATATGGTTGAGCCATCCAAATATATGGCATGATAGACCAAGATATATGATAATTATGGTGCTCTATGTTGACTAATTAACATTGACAAGGGTCAAAGTATGTTTTATGATACTTTAACTCATTTTGAAAGCAAGTGGATATGTAATGGCATGTTTATTGTTTGAATGCAATAATAAGATGATTAAATCCACTAGAGATATGTTAAATTTCATATTTGACATGAAAAATATAGATATTGCTTATGTGAGCAAGTCAAAGAGACACACGAGTAATATTTGAGTTGTGTTGTCCTAGAAGGATACTGAGATGAAAAATGGATATCTAACACGATAGTCTAGCGGTTATGTGTTCACACTAAAAGGTGGAACAGTGATATGGAAATCCTCCAAACAAACCATTTTTTAGTTTGTGGTACCAGACAAATGTGGGGAAGAAGCACAATGGTTACACCAATTCCTTGAGGATATTCCAAAATAGACAAAAACTTGTGTCTGCAATTTGCATGCATTGTGACAATCAATCTGCAATCAGCAGGGCACAAAGTAATGGTAAGTCTAGACACATCTTTCGAGGACATAATACTAATTGACTACTCTCTATTGGAGTTATCTTGATTGACTATGTGAAGTCAAAAGATAATATTGTGGATCCGCTAACCAAATGGTTAACTAGAGAGTTAGTTAACAAATCATCAAGAGGAATGAGACTAAAGCCCATGAATTAAAAAATCTTTACAGTGGATACCCAACCTAGCTGACTGGAGATCCCAAGATCTAGGTTCAAAGGGACAACTAAATTGTAGAGATAATGTCGGATCACTGTGGGGAGTTTTCCCAGGTCCATTCCTATGATGAAAAACAGTGATGCCCGTAAAGAATGAGGTTAAGCTAAAGCTTTTAATGATTCTTATGCGTCGGGAAATCCGAGCGGAGTAATGCGGGTTACTCTTAATTAAGAGATCACCTATGTAAGAGAGAAGTGGGGCCGCTTCTAAGGGAATTGTTGGGGCACAATTCTTATCAAACTCTTACAGAACCAGGAGTGTGTCCAGGGCCAAAACGGGCACAATAGTGAGAACTGCAATGTACCAGGAAGACTCATGTGTGAGGTATGCTATCAGTTACACAAAATAACGAATAGTTCAAGGACATCGCGTCTACTGTTTAGTTAGTAACGTAATCATACTTTCACAAGGGAAGGTTCAAAGGGTAAAACCTACCTATCCTATGCAGGTTTCGATCATAGAAATCTATCACCAATTTTATCGAGTCTTTGGTGGCCAATTTTATTCATGTGGGGAATTGTTGGAAAAATGGGTTAAAAACCCTTTTGAAACCAAATTTAAATGGATTAATTAAAGTGTGTTACACTTATAGTTAATGAGAATTGAACTTGGATTTGTATTCTTCTAATGAAGACTACAATATTATGTGTTCATATGACAAATTTGGTTTTGGAATGAATGAAAAATTGTCATCCAAAGTTGGCTATTGAAAAAGGGAAATGGTAAGAGTCAAGTGACTCTTCAGTTGCTACTAGAAATTTTTTGATATTCTAGTAACATATGATGTAATGTGTATTATGAACATTGAGTGGGATGTTCATGACCATTGAGTGAGATGTTCATGACCATTTAGTGAGATGTTCATGACCATTGAGTTCCCTATATTGATGATTGATTTTAATAGCCTTGGCCATTCCTCACACTATAAAAAAGGCCTCATATTCCATAGTTTGAAACACCAATCCCGAGACCAACACACCAACACAACATAGAGAATATTCAATTTTCTGCTCTTGTGCTCTTGTTTTATTCTGGTGATATATGGAAGGTACTAGCAGTTCGTAGGTGTTCTTGTAGCAGTGCAGCCACAAGAACTCGAAAGGTCGTTGTATCCTGGGAGACGAACGCTAAAAAGACATTTTGCACCGATAGAGGCGGCGTAATTGTCTTAAGGAAAGTGTGTGATACACACGACTCGACTTCAACTAATTCGATTTTCCTTATCATTTTAATATTCGTCGGTAGCCGTTGGCATTCTTTATTTATAATTATTATTTTAATTATAAATTAATTTTAGATAATCATATTTGTAAAATCATAAACCCCTCTTTTGTTTACAAAGAAGTGGCTAGTTTTGTATTTATCGTTCCTTTGCATTGTGGTAATGGGTGGATGGGGAGATTCCTTAATCCAAACATATAAAGGGCTCGAATTGTTCCTTGTATGTGCATATTACTGGCATGTATGAGTGATTAATTATTTGAAGATTTTTTTGCTTTTCTATTTGAATCCTGGAATATTATATAAACATCACGTTCACAATAGATTAATACTTGTCCAGATAGCTTACCTCACTGACATTATCAATATGTATGATTTTATAAGAGTGTGAATAATTAATGATAATATTTTCTATATAAGGGTTCTGATTGGGGTTGCACGAAATTAACAAATTAGTGCCCAAAGCATACGAGAGAGTAATAAATATATTGAGCTCAAAATGAGGGGGCAATGAGTAAAAAGGCTTTTCCACTGCCCAGGAGGTGCCTTGTTGCATCAGCTTAATCTCCCCAAATACAAGATCGAAGGCCCTACAAACCATGTTGAAGGAATCTTCTTCCAGCTTCTCGATCAATTAATTCACAATAATTTTTTCATGAATTATCATAGAGAGATTGATCCAAATATATATGATGAATGTCCCCTTCCCCACATAACGGTTTTATTGATGAGTCTCTTGAATTTGAATCTTCATGCCAACCAACTCATCATTGGATATGAGGATGAACACGTACATAACATCCTCATAATTTACTCGCAAGGTGGAAATAGGAACAGTCGACTATCAAGGTAAAAAGGAGCAAACATGGTTATTAAAGAAAGAAGAAAACTTTCTAGTGCAAGTTCAAGAAACAACTGTTTTAACTAGTTTGTTCTGAGTCGAACTCACGATATCTCGCTTATAAAAAATAGACTTAATTATACTACTAAACCAAACTATGTTAGAAAATATTTTGTAACTTTTTTAAAAAGAAAGAAATAAATAGGGCTGGGCGTTTGGGCCCGTGGGACCGAAAGCCCGGCCCGAAAACCCGAAAAAAATGCGGTCCGAGCCGAGCCCAGATTTTTAAAAGACCGGCCCGTTGAAGGACCGGCCCGAAAAGATGAACTTCGGTCCGAGCTCGGGCCCTATTTTTTTTGGGACCGAAAGCTCGGCCCGGCCCGAACTCAAACCCAGACTTAGTGCCTATCTGCTCAGAGGAAGGAGATAAGAGATCTCAATCTCAAAAAAGGTTGATTCAACCAGAGCCCCCTCTTCTCTCTCTCTCTCGATCGGTCTTCAACACCAACCCCCCCCCCCCCCCCCCCCTCTCTCTCTCGATTGGTCTCCAACACCAGAGCCCCCCTCTCTCCTCTCTCTCTATCGGTCTCCACTCTCCAGCCATCTCTCCAGCCATCTCACCAGAGCACCGCCCCCCGCGCGCGCATCGCCCCCACCCGCACCCCCAACCCGCGCCCCGCACAGCTATCTCCCCCCACCAGCACCGCTCACAGTCGTTGTCTGCTCCCCCCGGCACCCGCACAGCCGCTCCCTCCCCTCCTGCACGGTCGCTCCCCCCCCACCCAGAGCAGTCACGCGCCACCCTCCAGCCGCTCCAGGTCCCCTCCTCTCTCCTCCTCACCGATCCCTCCCTCGTCGGTGGCTGCTACTCGCAACGGGGGAGGCGAAGAAAAGAAGGAAGCCAGAAAGCAGGGAGGAGCCACAGTTGGTTGCCTTATCTTTCACCTATTTCAGTTTCAGACAAGCGGTCTCGCCGGTGCTGATCTACGCTTTTGGCACTTGGCCTACTCAATTTTCTCATCAATTTTGTGCGAATTTTTGCAGAAGATAATTGAATCCGGTGTTTGTACTGAAACACAGAGGAACGAGTGCTGAAGGGAAGGCGAGGAATACAATATTTTTGGGCCCGAAAAAGCCAGAAAACCCGGCTCGGCCCGTCGGGCTCGGGCTCGGGCCGGTCCTTAACTTGGAAAAAGCTCGGCTCGGCTCGGACCGAGGGGGTCGGGCTTTGGGTCGGGCTTTGGGAATTTTGGGCTCGGCCCGGCCCGCGCCCAGCCCTAGAAATAAATATATACATACGGTAACAATATCGATAATTATGAACAATAAAATTATGGATTTAGTTAGGATTACGTAATAAATATTTAAGTAGAAAAGCCATGGGGGATTTAGTGATCATTTGCATCATGCTTTGCATCAGATTTGACTGCGATGTTAATCCGCAGTGTATTACATATTTAATATGAACGATGAGAGACGAGTCATTTTCACACATCATGCATATATATGCTTATATATCTTCAAATTTGTACCACATAAAGGTAGATTATTTTGATCTTATACCACAAAGATGCGGCTCTTCCTCACTAAGTTATGCACATGCATAAAGAAATAAGATCAATGCCTCAAAGTCATCAATAAGATTAATGCCTTAAAGTCATCAGGGGGATTTAAGTTTATATGCATATATGTAAACAACTATATGCCTTAAAGTTACCAAAGTTCATTTTAAATTTGCTCTAATTAATTAAGCTTCTGTCTGAGTGAACTATTATCACTACAAAACAAGAGGAAATGGCGAATGTGACACAATCAATTATTTTCTCTCCTTAGCGATTATGATAATCTTGATTCTTAAGACACAACTAATTTTTAAGACTAAAATTTAGATCCTTTAATTTTGTGGTCCTATTGTTGGATAATAACAGTATGTCAAAAAAAAAAAATTAAGATATGCATTGTCAATTTCATTTGGTCAAATCCCTTTACTGAAACTATTACATAATTAAGTTATATAGCAATATGGGATAAAGCTACCTTATTCTCCTCTTAGTGAACCTTTTACATTGAAAAGCATGCACATTACCATCATGTACAGTCTCCCCTTTTTATGTGACCCCATGCACTCCACAATCTAATGTATGTTCGCCCTATACAGTTATAATTTAGCCACTTTAAATGTTTGATTTTAATTATAATAAATTTTGACATAATTAAATATTATATAATTATAAATTTGTTAAAGGAAAATATTTTTTGTGTGCCTTCGTCAAAGTAATGACGATAGTAAATTAGGCAATTAGTTATCAATAAGTTGTAACGTTTCAATCAGTGATTATGATCATCAATGTAATTGTTATTACCATTGTAATCGTCACCCTATATAAAGGGATTCTATAATGAAATGAGTAGACACATTGCGATTTACTTTTACACGTTATCAGCACTTTGCTTAACCATGAGTTTTTAGAGAAAAAAAAAAAGAGAGAAAAAAAAAAAAAAACAACACAGATAAAAAAAAAAACCCTAATTTTTCTGTTTTTTCTGCCTCCACCGCCTAGCCCTCCACCAGGCCGTCGCCGCCGCTGCCCCTCTTGTCCCTAGCCGCAGCCCCGCCCGAAGTCAACCGGATCCACCGGCCTTCCACTGCTCCGATCCGAAGCCCCGATCCCGATCCACTGCCTCGATCGGCGTCTCCCACTCCAATCCGATCGCCCCCCCCCCCCCCCCGATCCGATCCCCTTCGATCGCCGCCGCTGCCCTTCGATCCGATCCCTCTCCGATCTCGGCCTCGCCACCACCTCACTATCCGGTCCTCCCCTTCGATCGGCAGCCCCGTTCCGGTCCCTCCCCTTCGATCGCCACCACCTCACGATCCGGTCCCCCCCTCGATCCGCCCCGATCCGGCTCTACCCTCGATCAGCGCCCCGATCCGGTCCCCTCGACGACTGCCCAGCCCCGATCCGGTCCCCTCGACGACTGCCCAGCCCCGATCCGTCGCCGATCCGGTCCCCTCGACGCCGATCCAAGCAGCAGCCCCACCCGAGCCACGCCGCAGCAGCAGCACAGCCGATCCCCTTTTTACCGAAGATAACTCGTCGGGAAAGGCTGCTCCAGAAGATTCTGCCGACAACAAATTCGTCGGCAGAGATTGTGCGACCCGACCCGGTTGTTTCCCTCGACCCGACCCGACCCGCGAAGAGAAAACAAATATTTACCATTTCTGGTAAATTAAGGTTAGTTTTCTGAAAACTTACTGAAGTATAAAATAAATAATTACTGTTTACTATTACTGTTTAATGCAATTAATTGTAAATGCGAAATTTGATTGTATATTTGGTATTTTTTACTGCCTACATAAATGTTTATATATATATGTGTGGTAAATTAAGCATTAAAATTTATAAGTGGTAGATTTTATGCAATATTTTTCATTTATATATCTCGAAATTAATATGACATCGTTTTTATATGCGAATATTGTATGCTATTTTTTGTTAATTAATTATCACGCATGCTATATGTATTTTGTTAAATGTTGAATTATTCCGCATATATTATGTTTAGTACAATGCCATGATAAAGAAATTTCATGTGCGTTACAAAATAAGCACAAATTTACCATGTGATAAAGTACTTTCACAAAGCATCGAAAATGTGTGACCACTATGAATTCTGGTCTCAAAATCCAATTCACATTATTGGCAATTAATTATTGTGGATGTCTTACGACTACATAATTAATATATTCTTCACTCTTGTTTATGTAGATGGCTGATCCAACTCGACCCGAATTTGAAATACTGGACTCAGAAGGAATTGAGTACCACCGATGGGTTTCAGATGTGGAAACTGCATTTATTGCAAAAGACTATACTTTCACTATCCACCCCTCCACCGACCCTAAAGACGAAGAACCGTCTGCAAAAGTCAAAGCAAATGCCTTAATGTTTCTGAGGCGACATATTGACTCCAGCTTACGCTGGGAGTACCTTCAGTTAAAATCACCCAAAGAACTGTGGGATGCCCTGAAGGGACGTTTTGGGAATATTCATGACACTTTACTCCCAGAACTGACTGCTCAATGGAATGAAATCCGTTTGCTTGACTACAAAAGGGTTAATGAATTTAACAAAGAAATGTTGCGCCTTAAAGCACGCCTTAATTTCTGTGGCAAGGAACTCACAGAAGATGATATGATCCAGAAAACTCTTTCCACCTTTCCTACTTCAGCTCTTATACTAGCGAACCAGTATAGGTTGGAGTATGACAAGAAAAATATCACAACTTTCAACAAACTGATCAATATGTTGCAAGTGGCAGAGCGACATGATCAAGTTCTTCTGAATAATAATGCCAGACCTGTTGGGACAAAGAAAATTCCTGAGGTCAACTATGGCAAGATAAAAGGTGGAAAGAACCCCAGAGAAAAGGGGGTTGGACGTGCTGAGCCCTACCCACGTGGGCACAATATACCACGTGGCAAGGCACCCATGGGCCGTGGTATGGGCCATAGGATGGGCCGTGGAGGCCCTCCTAACGTATGGCGCAGAGAGGGTGGTGCTGGTCCTAGTGGCCATGGTGGTCCTAGGGCAAAGGTGCAAAAAGCACCCAAGAACCCTGCAGTCAGAAGGGATAGAGTTGGAAATGAACCTTGCTATAGGTGTGGAGCTACTGAGCATTATTGGTATAAGAACTGCCAGGCAAGCAACAAAGTAGCAGCCAATTACAAGAGGTATAGGGAGTCTAGAGAACAAGAGGCTCACTATATGGAAGATGGAGGCGATGACGCTGATGTCAACCTCACAATTGCAGACTTCAATGGCAACATGAACCCTGCTCAGTCTATGGATGTTCCAGACTTTGATTGATCTGCTTAATTTTAATTAGACTATGGTTTTTTGGTCTTAAAGTTTATTTGAATAATGGCCTGTTGAATTGGTTTTTGATGTCCAAGACTTTGATTTGATTATTGTTGGCTTTTATTAATAAATTTCGGATTTTATTCTAAAGTATTGAATTTTATTCGATTTTTCCTATATATATACATGGTTCGAAAATAGCACTATTATGATGTGAAGCAATACATCTAGCAAATAAAAGAAAATATTATGAGAATGAAAAGAATATCATACTCTAAAGAATATGAGATATATTTTTCGACTTTATATAATAATCCCATCCCATTTAATTGTAGGAATGTATCGAGGAGAAATAGAGTGCTTAGCTGATAGTGGGACTACTCACACTATCTTAAGGAATCGACAATTATTTGTTGAATTAATTCCTTATAACACATCTGTGACTATGTTAGAGGGATCATCCCAAGTAATACAGGGGCGAGGAAAGGCCTCCTTTTTTATGCCTAATGGCACAATGATAAAAGTCACAAACGCCCTATATGCACCTAGAGGCAATCGAACCTTATTAAGTTTCAAAGATATTCGTGCCAACAATTATCATTTGCAAACTTACTGTGAGAATGGAATTGAATATTTGAACATTACTTCTTATGAATGCGGAAGAAAACGCATTTTAGAGAAACTAATGCGTCAAGATAATGGATTATATTTAACTACCATCCGGATTATCGAATCTTATGCTGTCACCAACAAAGAAATTTGGGACACTGACGCATACAGGCTTTGGCATGACCGACTAGGACACCCCGGTCGGGACATGATGGTTCGTGTTTTAAAGAACTCACACGGACATCCATTCTTCCGAGGAAGAAATAAAATGGGACACAGATCCGACACAATGCAAAGTGCCGGTCGTAGTACTACTTCAACACACCCATTATCTTCTGAAGCACCAGAAGCGCTGTGTCCCTCTGCCTCATTGACTATTTCAAAGGCACATCACTCATTTTGCAAAGCCTGCTCTTTAGCAAAAACAGGATCGAGACCTTCCTATGCTAAAGACATGAAACAAAACATTCCATTCTTACAAAGGATACAAGGTGATATATGTGGACCTATCCATCCAGAATGCGAGCCATTCAAGTACTTTATGGTTCTGGTAGATGCTTCGACACGCTGGTCACATGTCGCATTATTGTCCACAAGAAATGCTGCATTTGCAAAACTCTTAGCACAAATTATACGTTTAAGGGCTCACCACCCTGATCACCCTATTAAGTCTATAAGGCTTGATAACGCTGGAGAGTTCACATCAAAAGTATTTGATGATTATTGCATGTCAATTGGGATCGATGTAGAGCATCCTGTACCCCATGTGCATACACAAAATGGTCTCGTAGAGGCCACCATCAAAAGGCTACAGATGGTGGCTAGGGCACTGGTTATGCGCACCAACATGCCTATATCTGCTTGGGGTTATGCAATATTACATGCAGCTTTACTTATTCGTTTCAGACCCACTGCTAGCCAACCATTTTCTGCGTACCAGTTGGTCACTGGATATGAGCCTGATATTTCACACTTACGCATATTTGGTTGCGCAGTATATGTGCCTATTGCGCCCCCACAGCGCACTAAAATGGGTCCTCAGAGACGATTAGGTATTTATGTTGGATATGAATCCCCAACTATTATCCGCTATTTGGAACCTTTGACAGGCGATCTCTTTACCGCTAGATTTGTGGATTGTCACTTTGATGAGACTGTCTTCCCGTCGTTAGGGGGAGATAAGAAAAAGGATTTTCTAAGGGAACGACAGGAATTGTCGTGGTCTGTCCCCACTCAGTCTCATTTTGATCCCCGCACTTCACAATGTGAAAGTGAAGTGAAAAGAATAATCAATCTTCAGAACGTAGCTGATTCGATGCCTGATGCGTTTTCTGAGATTGCTAAAGTGACAAGATCACATATACCAGCTGCAAATGTGCCTGCAAGGTTAGAAGTCCCCAAACAGGGGCACAATGCCGCAGATAGAGGCATTGGAACCACACTTAGTGGAGGTGTGGTTGAGGCCGTGGCTTCCCAAAGGAAGAGGGGAAGGCCACTTGGTTCGACTGACACTCACCCAAGGAAAAAGAGGGCGAGTAAGGCACAACCCGATCCATTAATCATCAATGTAGAGAATCCCTCACATGAGATTGTCTCTGACTATAGTTATGTCCATGAATCAATACTGGAGGACGCTCCGATGTTTGAAATGATTCCAGAGAACAAAGAAATCTCAATGGATTATGAGGAGGCATACTTGATGGAAAGATCTTCCATGTACATTGATGATGTATTTGCATACACTGTTGCTCAAGGAATCATAGAGCACGATGATATCGAACCACGCTCTGTTGCAGAATGTCAACAAAGAGCAGATTGGCCTCAATGGAA
Organism: Potentilla sterilis; assembly: GCA_963682095.1. NCBI lineage: Eukaryota > Viridiplantae > Streptophyta > Magnoliopsida > Rosales > Rosaceae > Potentilla > Potentilla sterilis. The sequence continues at coordinate 22,157,635 of OY821762.1, read as the reverse complement.
AGTAGCAATCCAGGCAGAACTAGATTCTCTGACAAAGAGACAGGTATTTGGTCCGGTAGTGCTAACCCCACCAAGTGTAAAGCCTGTAGGACATAAATGGGTCTTTGTCAGAAAGCGTAATGAGAAGAATGAAGTCCTAAGGTACAAGGCTCGCCTTGTGGCGCAAGGTTTCTCACAACGCCCTAGAATTGACTATGAGGAGACGTACTCTCCCGTAATGGACGTTATAACGTTCCGCTACTTAGTTAGTTTGGTAGTTTCCGAAGGATTGGAAATGCAGCTCATGGATGTGGTTACAGCATATCTCTATGGGGATCTTGATTCAGAGATATATATGAAAGTGCATGATGGCCTTCCATTGCCCAAATCAAGTGACTCTAAACCACGGAGTGCGTTTGCAATCAGATTGAAACGCTCACTTTACGGATTAAAACAATCCGGGCGGATGTGGTATACCCGTCTAAGTGACTACTTGATTGGGAAGGGATATAAGAATGATGAACTATGCCCCTGCGTATTCATAAAGAAAACAAGTTCCGGATTTGCAATTGTAGCTGTGTATGTCGATGATATGAACATAATAGGTACTCTTAATGAAATAAGAGAAACCACGAGCTATTTGAAATCCGAGTTTGAGATGAAAGATCTTGGGAAAACTCGGTTTTGTCTAGGTCTTGAACTAGAACACCGAGCTTGTGGAATACTTATCCACCAGTCTGCGTATGTCCAAAAGATACTCAGGCAATTTAACATGGACAAAGCGCATCCTGTTAGCACTCCCATGATTGGTCGGAGTTTGGATGTAAAGAAAGATCCATTTCGTCCAAAGGAAGATGACGAAGAGCTATTGGGAGCCGAAATTCCCTACTTGAGTGCAATAGGCGCATTATTGTACCTAGCTCAATGTATTCGACCTGATATTGCATTCTCAGTGAATTTGTTAGCTAGATTTAGCTCAGCGCCAACGCAGCGTCATTGGAATGGTATTAAGAACATATTTCGATACCTAAAAGGAACCATTGACTTGGGCCTATTCTATCCCTACACAAAGGCAAAAGGGAACACAAATGAAAATGTAATCCCTAAAGGAAATGTAGATAGAGAAGGTACCACCCCCCACACTGAAACCCCAAATAATGTATTAATTGGGTTTGCTGATGCTGGGTACCTCTCTGACCCACATAAAGGTCGTTCTCAAACTGGTTATGTATTCACCATTGGGAATACGGCGATATCTTGGAGATCAACCAAGCAAACCCTTGTGGCTACCTCCTCGAACCACTCAGAGATCATAGCTCTACATGAGGCGGTTCGTGAGTGTATATGGTTGAGATCCATCATTACACATATTCGAGGGACTAGTGGTTTAAGTACTACCACTGAAGAGCCTACCTGCATTTATGAAGACAATGCAGCTTGCATCGAACAGATGAAGCTAGGTTATATCAAGGGTGATAATACAAAACACATATCGCCAAAGTTTTTCTATAATCAGCAACAACAAGCTCTCCTCAAGATTCAAGTGAATCAAGTAAGGTCTGAGGAGAATGTAGCAGATTTGTTTACCAAATCATTACCCAAAGCAATATTCGAGGAACATGTGAAAAACATAGGAATGCGAAAGCTTTCAAAGCTTCCTTGATTAATGTAAGGATCAGGGGGAGATGTAGACTTCAGGGGGAGTCTAATACACACATGTCATCCTCAAAGGTTAAAGGTGCGTTGTGCTCTTTTTCCCTTCGTCCAAGTTTTATTTTGTCCCACTGGGTTTTGTTACTTGGCAAGGTTTTTAATGAGGCAACGATCTATGCACCATTCCGTCTTTGACTCGGCACAAGGGGGAGTGTTAAAGGAAAATACCTTTTGTGTGTCTTCGTCAAAGTAATGACGATAGTAAATTAGGCAATTAGTTATCAATAAGTTGTAACGTTTCAATCAGTGATTATGATCATCAATGTAATTGTTATTACCATTGTAATCGTCACCCTATATAAAGGGATTCTATAATGAAATGAGTAGACACATTGCGATTTACTTTTACAAAATTGTATTTTATTTGTTATTTTTCTAATGTAAGATTTTATTTTTAATATCTAATACGAAGTAAGATTGGAAATGATATAATAACATAATTAATATTGTGGAAGCTGTAAGCTTTAACAATCGAGGACAACTCCATACTGCCTACACATAACACATGGCTTCGATTATTCCTTGGGTTCAATACCATTTTAAATTCTAAGGCTTGCAGTTAAAAAAGCTTTGCCATAACAACTCATCAGTAGCCAAACAGTATCTGGAAGCAGATGGAAAACCAGTTTGTTCTTTTTCTGGTTATCCTTTGTCTCGCATATATATATATATATATATATATATATATATATATATATATATATATATCCAGCACAAATACAATTATTGAAACTCGAAAGCAATTTACAATTGTTACTAGAAATATCAATATGTGTAAACTCCAACTGCTTCGATTAATCAATGGGATATTATATACCCTTATGATGAAGGTACTAGATCGAATAGTTAGAGGGGTTCCGTTCCAAGTGTGGCTGCATATATTAGTTCGATCTGCTGGAAAGCTTTAGACTTGTTCATGATCAGGTAATTCTTGTTACCACTTTATGAACATGATCGAGAAGACGACCGGAGATCACTAACAAAGTAACAAATAAACAAATAACGATAAAGAAAAACTCACAATTGAGCTCATGAATATGAATGAGCGTATGATCGAGCATATACACTGAGGCATTAAGGCGGCTATATATTTTGTATACATACAGCTCACAAACAACTCACACAAAAGACCATATATCTCTACAGTTATGTTACTTATAAGCTCATCACTGCGCGCTATGAATGTATAAGAGATGAAGAAGTAGCAGAATTCCTCCTTTAATACTACACCAGAGGCGTTAGAGAGACTAAAAGAGCACAAAATGTGATTTAAAGAGTACATTACGTGCCTTAAAGAACACATAACATGCCATATCTTCCTGAAATAATTTTAGAAATTATTGAAATAAATTACCAACATGAAACAAAAGTGAAAATAGAAACAAGCTAGAAATCTAAAAGAGACGGAAATGGCCAATGGAAAAACATAACTGAACAACCAATTAGTGTCTTTTGCAAATTCTTCGAACAAAATCATTTTCTTCACGATCTGTGTTTTAAGATTATTCGTTTTGCAATGAGTACGTCCAAGAGGCTTAACAAAGTTCTTGATATTAAACAATAGTAGTAGAGCAGGCGCATTTGTTGGTAATTCATGACCTTTTTTGAATCAGTTGTAAAAAACTCTATTACTCAGCAAATAGTATAAGGAATAAAACACGTATGAGGGCTGACAATAAGAATTACTCCCTATGAGTACTAAATACATATCTGGCACCTAAGTACCTAATAATCAAACGTACATCCACTTTCTAAAAACCGTTTATAGCGCTTTTATTTTCACAGTCTAGAAATATTCAGTAGCAAGATTAAAGGGTAACAACTAAGGTTATCAAGACTGCCAATTGATCCAAAAAAAACTAGATCTTGCCCTAGGCCATAAAGACCCAATCCAACCAAATCCATACCAGAGTGAAGACCCAAAATGAAAGAAAGCCGAGCCCAACTCCAGCACTTATATCACTTTGGTCACTCCTTTATTTCCTCCGTTTAAACGCAGCAAATGAGCCTCATATACAGAGGTATAATCGTCAATCTATTTAGAAAGAATCTAGTATCCCTTTTCTCTTACCAAATTTCATTTTCTATGGAGTAATGCAAATCGAATCTGAAACAGAGAAAAGCGGCATCAGGGAAAGATATATATATATATATATATATATATATATATGTATTCGATGATGCTTTGGGTGTTTGGAGCAAACTTGTTGATTTCCATTTCTTAAGAAATTTGCAGCACCTAATGTTGATCCTAAAATGCCCAACAACTTTGATTAGTGAAAATAAAAAGTACATAAAAATTTTATGATCACTTACATTCATCCATCAATCCATTATCAATAAATGGAGAGAAAGTAGTTGTTTTCGTAGATGAATTATAATTGAAAAATGTCCATTTAGTACAAATTTGGCCCCCTCATTACTCATTCTAATGAACACCCTAATTTTTTCCCCCTAATAAACATAAGGTAACAACTCATATTACCCATTTCAACAAATCTTTTCAACCCTAGTACAATTTTAATATTTTTCTTCATTTTTGCCCTCATCCCTGATAGCTAGGCTCATATGAAGAGAAAGTTGAAAATAGAGAAGACTTTCCCGGAACGTCACCAAACTTCGCCGGGCATCTAATGGCCGGTCGCCGGATTCCAGTCGCGGATGTCTAGTTGTCGGATTCAAGTGACCTATTTTTTTCGCCAGATTATTATTTAATATTTTCCGGTCACCAGATTCCAGTCGCCAGACTCCGGTCGCCGGATTCCGATCACCCAATTTTTTTTCTCAAGAATATTATTTTTTAATATTAAATTATTGATTCTGATTTTAAGCATGTTACTGACTCTCAATAATCAGGTTACTGACCAATAACCAACTCACAGATTCCAGTAAGTATGTTACTGACTCTCAGTAATCAGGTTACTGACCCCAGTAAGCACCTTACAGATTCCAGATTTTCAGTAATTAGGTTATTGACCCCCAGTAATCAGGTTACTGACCCCCAGTAAGTAATTACTTACAGATTCCAAATTTTCAATAATCAAGTTACTGACTCTCAGTATTTAGGTAGACCATCAGTAACTCCAATTATTAGATCCTAATTTAATTCAACCATTTGGGATCGAAAACGAGGATGTAGTTGCATACTCACACACAAACATACCCTTTGGGATGAGCTGGCCGACAAACAACCCCCACCCTTCTCGGTTATCCCTCACAATCTCCACCTTAACCTGAATCCCTCTCTAACTCAACCCACACCCACAACTCGGCCCACACTCGAAAACGACGCCGTCCATTCCACCAAACCCAACAACGCACGAACACCCCTCCTTCCCACTCTCACATCCACACCCAGACGAAGCAGAGTTCCTAGTTTCATCGACAAAACACAACGACGACGTTTTAGCTCTTGTCTATGTGTCAGTTCTTGTCTTTGTGTCTTGGTTGTGGTGAGTGGAGCCCCACGACTGGGGTAGAAGTGAAGAACAAGAATCGAAGAAGGTGAAGAAGTGGGTTGGTAGAGGAAGTAGGCATAAGGGTGTTGGTCGAGAGAGTTAAGGAATGGGATGAGAAGCAGCTCGAGGGATCAGAAAGCGTCGGAGGCGCGGCGGAGAGTGATGGCCTAAACCCTAAAGAAGAATATAAACGGAGTTACCAAAATAATATAAGGTTGCATAATTAAATGACTAAAGTAAAGTTTCTAATAATTGAGTGACCAAAGTGTCGGATGAAACATAATTTGATTATTAAAATAATATTTTTGTCTTCTATGAAAAATTCGGATGGTAACTTGCTTGTACTGTCCGTCTATTATGAGTGCCTACTAAAGTAAAAATAAATAACGACAACAGAGGAGTGTACAAATCTATGACCCCATCGTCCTTTTGTGGTACTGACATCTATGAATTCACTGCCATTTAAACGACATGTACCACAGACACAGTAAATTGTAAGGCTCCCCCTAAATTTATAAGGCGCCTCACAAAAGAAGGCTCAAGATTCCCTTTGGTAGTCCCTACCCTATGTCTTAAGGGGTGTCCTTCACTCCATGTGCCCCCCGTTTGGTACCGTGCATTCTGGATAGGTCCCTATTTCCAAAGGACTCCACCCAATTGTCCCCTCATTTTAAGCTCTTAATGCACTTACATGTATAATATGCGAGAGCCCTAGCTATAACAGAACTCCAAGTCTCATTTGTCTTCCACACATCACTTTAAAAGAAGAAGAAGAAGAAGAAGAAGATGAGGCAAAACAAAAGACTAGCACATTTACACCCCCCAATATTACATGAACAAAACTAAGCAGAAACAGAAAGTATTACAAGTGACTTGTTTATTTTGTGAACAAGCTGAAATGAACCCCTCTCCTAATTCTCTTTCTCATGGCTATAGCTAGCTTATTTTTTTATGATTGTAGAAAAATAAATAAATAGATTTGTAAAATAGGACATATACTTTTACCGACTATATGATCACTGATCGACCATTCTCTTTTCCTTGCTCTCCCCACCATGTGTGTTTGTGTTTTTTCTTTCTTGCCTCTTCTGTGTGTATTTTCATTCTAATTTACTCCACCACCCACTTACCCGATCCAGGAGCTCTGCAAAATCTGACCCGCATTGAAATTTGAAACTAACTTTCTTAATTTCTTTGCCATTTTCATGACCTCACTCACTCACTCAGCTGTTGTAGCTCCCACTGAAACTGAAGCTCCTTTGTTTGCCACTATCTCATAGTTGCCCTCATCTTCCTCATCGTCCTCGTCCTCGTCTTCGTCACCTTCCCTCTCTTCTTCCTCTTGGTTTTGATCCATCGGCGGCTGCCACTGCTGCTCCGGCCTCACCATCATCGGCCCCGCATTGTTCTCCGGCTTCGGTGAACTGTTGTTACCATTGTTCCCGATCTGATCAAACTTGTTGTTCCTCTCTCTGTACAAACTGTCGAGGAGGTGGAAGTAAGGACACGTCTTGGAATCCTCGGGCCTCTTCTTGTTGCTCTCCTTCACCTTCTTGAAGTACTTGTTGATGTTCTCCCACTTCTCCTTGCACCTCTTCGCGCTCCGGTTGTACCCGAGCTTCTTCATCTCTGTCGATATATCCTCCCAGAGAGGTCCCTTGGGGCCGTTCTCTTGGTACTTTGAGTCCAGGCTTGTTCTTAGCTTGATCAGTGAATGTACCTCCACTTTCGGCCATCTCGATGAGCTCTGCGTAGTAGGACTTACCATTTTGTTATTATTATTACTGTTGCTCTGACCATTTGCTATCGGAGTAATCTCGAAAGACGTGATCGGCGCTTGTAATACTTGCAGTGCTGGTGGTGGTGGTGTAGTCTGCTGGCGTAGCGGAGGAGCCGGAGCAGGAGCAGCTGACTGCTGAGAAGGCGGTGGCGGTGGCTGCAGCGTTTGGGACGTCAGCAAATGGTTGTTGGGATTCACAGTGGGTGTGGCTTGGGGTTGCTGTTGTTCGGCTACTTTTTGCAAGAAGGACATGACAGCGGCGTCTTTGGCGGCGGCGATGGAGCGTTCTTGGGCGAGAATTTCACGTTCGCGGTTGATGCGGGCCATCTCCTGCATTCTCCAAGCTTCTTCTCTGGCCATTCTCTCGTGCTCGCGCTTCTCAATGGCCTCGAGGAACCTCTTCTGGAGATCCTCCTGCTTGTGCACCACCTCCTTCATCAGGGTCTCGAAGAAATCCTTCCACTTCCTCTTCCTCTTGGCCCGCCCTTCCATTTCATCGTCGGATGAGGTCGATGAAGAGGTCGAATTGGACATGAGGTCAGTCGATGATATGCTCGGAAATGTAGAAGGCGGGACAAATGTAGTAGCCGGATGATGCGGGAGTTGAGAAGTAGGGTTTTGTTGCGGCGGAGGCTGTGGCGTTGGTGGGAATATTATAGGGTTTGTTGGCGGGAATAACGAACTCGGGATTGTTGGTGTTGCAATTCCTTGGTGTGGTGCAGCTGATGGAACAGTATTAGTACTGTTAGTACTAGTACTATTTATATGAGAAATTGTAGGAAGAGGAAGAGTGGTTGTTGCGTTGGGGGTCGGAGGTTGATTTTCGAGGGCTTGTAATTGATCGAAGAACCGATAGGTCTTGCCGTCAGATTTGCCTGTCCGGCTTTCTTTTGTTCTCCTGTGGTACTTGTAGACGTTCTCGAATTTCTCCTTGCATTTCTTGGCGCTTCGATGAAAGCCAAGCTCTGCTAGCTTCCTGATGACAATAACAGTTTGAACAAATTAACATCAATTAAAAACAACTTAAATCAACACCAATGTTAATTAGTTCTCTTTGTTTTTACCCTAGCCAAGCCAGCTAGCTCCATATCTCAAGTGCAGCAACAAAACAAAGTGATGTATTCACACACACATAAAATACAGTGCTATACAAATAGGATAAATCACTATAAGGTGGCGATAATTTCATGAGATTTACATATCGATCAAGAAACACTAATTGGTGAAAGACTATAATTAATTATCTGGAAAATTTATATGACCTCAAGTTGGAAGAACTTATTCTGAAAGTAAATTAAGTAAATAAAAAAAAAACATGTTAATTGTGTAATTTATTCAGCTCAATATGCTCTTTCAGTAATGTTTCACCTCCATGGATTTGAATTCCATTTTTTTATAGTAATTCAAGACTGAATTACTGAAAGAGAACCAAAATGACAAAGTACTCAAAATTATTACCAGAAAGAGTTGGATGATGAGTGGAGGATTGAAAATATATAGATCATATATAATCAAGCAAACAAAAAACAATTAATTAAGAAGCTACACAATTTTGAAAATTCAGTTCCCAGATCTCAAATTCTTAACCAAATGAACCCAAAACCAGCTCAAAGAAATCTCAATGAAGAAATTAATCAACAAAAAAAGAAACAAAGAGAACAAGAATTGAAGCAGAGCTAGCAATATTAGAGTTCGCTAAGCTCAACTGACCTGGAAACTTCATCCCATAATGGACCTTTAACACTTGCATCACGAAACGCCACGTCCATGTCAGACCGAATCTTCAACAGAGCTAACGTTTCCTGCCGAGGCCACCGGTTGCCACCGAAGCTCCTCTCACCAAACTCCTCACCGCCACCGCCACCACCGCCACCGTAATTACTCTTCTCCTCTTCACCCGAGTTCGAGCCAATTCCGCCATCACCGCCACCGCCCTCGTGAGCCCCGAAAGGCTCTATGGCCATCGCGGTGGCGGTGGCAGCATCGGAGGAGCTCGCCAAGTCCCCCAGCATAGGGTACTCTCTCTCTCTCTCTCTCACTTCCCTAGCTAGCTATTACGAAACAAATTACTCAGAGAGATGAAATAAGTATAATAAAAATAATATCACACTCACAACAGGGAGATGGTGAATTCTGTGAACAAGGGTTTTATGAAGATGGGGGGAAGAGGGTGTAGCTAGTAAGGTAGAAGAAGTTATTAATTTATTTCGGTGGGATCTGCTTGTCGATCTCAAGGAACTTGTTTTTCCATTTTCTTTATACACATAAATAAACCTCAACTCTCTCTTTCTTTTCAGCTGCGGAATCTTTTCAATTATTTTTTCTGCTTCTACAAGCAGATAAATATTAGGAAAGAAATACGTAGAGTATTACAGACATTTTTTAACAGCTGCGCAAGGAGACGATAATGATAATAAGTAGGGTTTTGTCTGTCCAGCTAAATTTAGTTAAAAGCCGGCCCCTGTAGGTCACCTTTTATTTTATTTTTTCCTTTTTCTCGCTTCCATATTATTATTTTTTCTCTCTTTTTTTTTTTCATTTTTAAAGAGAATTTTCGATGGAGATGAGGTAAACCAGAGGCTCCAGCTAATTTACTTTTTTTGGGGGCTGGTTTTGGATTTCAGTGGCCGTTGGCCACGTACGTTTGGGATCAAATTTATAGAATGAAATGACTATTTTAGTCCTAACGTGGTTCCCATTGACCTTTAATCATTGAAACCTAATCTGACATTATAGTTTTATTGGATCAGTTGCATTGGAGAGATCTGGGTTTGTTTATGTTTATCTAAATTTCGGAATTCTTATGCTTCTGCATGTCACCATTATTTATAGTTCCCAAATGTGCCACTTGTCACTCGTACTTTCCAAATTCGTATTTTTTTTTTAATTCAATTGGTTTTTGTGCTTCTAAAATTGGTTTCCTACCATACCTGTTGAACACAAAAGAAGTGGGAAGTAAGGCAATTTAAGTTTTTTTTTTTTTTTTTTTTTTAAAAAAAAACCACATCACAACGTACGTACATCTATTAAGAGACGACTATTATTTGTTTTAAATTACACATACACTTGACTTAGTTTTGAAGTACGAAAATTATCCGTTGAGATCATGCATATATGTAACAATTTATTAATAATCAGTTCAAGAGTTATCGAAATTGTATGACTACACAAACTTGAGTAAAACCTTTATTTTCTCTTTTAGATTTACCCATGCCATTCATTTATTTGTTTCCTTCTATTCAAGTACTTTCGGTCATGCTAATTAGGCTATGCACATATATACGCTGGTAGGTTTCTTAATTATATGATTGTTATTGTGATTCAGTCCAACATATATACTATATATTATGGATTGTTCATAAAAACAAGGGTACTATTATGGAAAGCCATCTGTAATAATGAAAGGGTATGCTCTTATTTAAAGAAAGTTTTCCATTTAGATAATAAACTTTTGTTTTTCCTTGATTTTTTACATTAAATATATATATATAAATTGACCGCAGTAGAACTTTTTTACTGTATGTAAAGAATTTTTTTTTTTTCTATCCATTACTACCAATGTTTAAAAGGGCGAAGGCGTGAAGCGAGGCGTTTTGCCGAAGCCTCAAGCCTTCGAAGCCTTGAGGCGCTGAGGCGAAGCCTTTCGCGCTTTATAAATATTTAAGTTATAATAAATAAAATATAGATTAAAATAATTTTCAATTCAAACAAATAATAAAAATACATTAATTCATACAGTTAGTCTTTACTTTAATCAAAAACAACACTTGATTAATACATAGATTCACTCATTCATATTACTAATACAAACATGATATTACTAAACAAGTAAGAGGCGCAAAATACCATTTTTTTTAACCTTATATAAGTTGGTCAAAGTCAAAAAGTAAACAGAAAAAAAAAAAAAAAAAAACATGAAATGCGACGACTCGGAACGCCTCGGCGCTCCTCAACATGCCTTTCGCGCTACAGCCCGCCTTTAGACGCCTTTGGCTCGCCTTTTGTGTATAAAGCCTTTAAAATGGAGCCTTGAGGCGAAATAGGCTCGCCTTGCCTTGAGGCGTGCCTTTTTAAACATTGATTACTACTGCATGAAGAGGAAATAATTATTATTTTTTTGGCCATTTTATAATTAAGAGGTAATTAAATGTTTTTAGTAATGAAAAGCAAGTACGTACTTTACATGCAAGTAAGCTTAATATCTGCTAAAATGGCCTTAATGGTATTTTGATTTTATTTTTTAAATTATATATTGAATAGTAACACGTCAAATAGAAGTAGAAAAGTCCTATTTTATAGAAATATTAACCTCAACCCTAATTTTCAACTTGTTGGGTGGCAAGTGGAACTGTACGTGGTTCATATAGCTTAAGGGGCCTCTTTCGATTGTGACATCCAAGTTTGACAAAATTTTGTTCTAAAAAATGAGCAAAGAAATTAGTAAATTTTGATCCTAAAAGAGACGTTTTCGAGTGGGATCCACGTACGTACTGTTGAATTGAAATTAATCTGTAGTTAAATGTAGGTCATATTATTAGGCCAAGCTATTTATGAAATGAAGTTAATGGTGGCCAATATTTCAGTTGGCCGAGTTTATCAACCTACCATAATGAATATTTGTACACGAAATTTTCAACGGCTGTGATCATATCGTAACCGCGGATGTGAAAATATTTGATATTTCTGGGGACCATATTATTGGCCGGCATTTGCTAGTTTGTTTTCTATTTACGGGATTTCGATCTCTAACGTCAAAATCAAACATTGTACGTAGCCATGTACACACAACTGCGGTACAACTCTGTATGCTACCGTTACATTTATTTTTGATAATTTCAATTGCACTTGAAATTGTGCATGGCTAATTATTTTTTTGGTGATAAGCTTGGTACGACTTTACAAGATTTTTTTCTCATTCCTTTTATTTTCCATTTGGGGTTATATATGCAATCTTTGGAGTCATGTTGTGACATTTTATGATCTTGCTTTTGAAGGACTAAAATAAGTACGTGATCCGAAATCAAGAACGTAAAAGAATGAATCGAGCTTAAAGGATTGATGTGACCATATTGTGTGCTTACATGCATTTGGCTACTCTACTCTAAATTTTAAAAAAAAAAAATTATCAGGATGTTTTTATCCATGCGAAGCGGCTAAGTTATTGAAGTGTTAGGGAATGATAGCGTAAATGATTTGCATACAAGTGCACGTTGGTGTGTTGAATCTATTCCCCTATTTGAAATCATCGTAAAAAATGAGTTGTTTTGTTCCCAAGAAATTAAAACCAGTATATTTTACTACAGATCGAGTTACAACTGGCATTCAGTCTTGTTTCAAAATTATATCTAACTAGTATATATATACCATGCATATTAGAATATATTCGAAAGGTCATTTGATCTAATATATATGAGCAATTATTAACCAGCTAGTTGAAATACCTTTCAAGTACAATTAACATATAATAACTAAGCTTCCATGGAATGTCACATGCTCAATCACCTAATTAAGAATGTATCTATGATTTCAAGTAATTAATTGATGATATATATATATATATATATATATATATATATATATATATAGTAGTCGATCGATACTAATCGATGGAATAAAGTACGTGATTCTGTGAAATATATATTAATTCCTGATGCTAGCTATAGGATCCCAACCGATCGATTGCGCACAACTTGTTCACAAACTTACCAATTTTTAATGTGTCATTAATTATTTGGCTGGCCTCATTAACGTACACTACTCCATACTTTGAAAGATTACTGTGTTACAGTGAATTAGATTACTGTTATATACATCTATTGGATGTGATCAATGAGGCTCAGCTGGCAGAAACATATATATCTGCAGTTGGAGTTGGGTGGGTATGATATTCTGTAGATGCCTTTTTTGTGAAACTGCTGTAAGCTAGCTGGAGTACGTACTACTCAGATGCCTTCCTCCACTATACCCAGAATTTTGTATATACAGCTAGCCTCTCTCTCTCTGATATCTAAATGGAACGCAGTAGATCGAGGCCGGCTTGAGTGGGGAAGAGAGCCAGCAAGCCATGCATATCAACACTTGCAATAGCATCAGACATAAAATTTATTTGCTTCTCTAAAAATACGGACTATCAAACCAACTTGGCAAGGTTTCATCTTCCACGGAGTCATGGAGGGATTCCGGAGGGAGTCGCCTAGCTAGCTTGATGAACCTGAGACGTGAATGTAATACAAGTTAATTACATCAAATTAATTAATTATGATGGATGCCTAGCTTGGTCTGAAAGAAATACACACATATATATATATATATATATATATATATATATATATATATATATATATATATATATATAGTCTGTTAATTAACTTGTTCCGCACTAAACGAGAACGTCATTTGTTTAACTACACAGAATTAAAAAAAGAACAAGAAAAAAAGAAACTAGACAGATCGAAGATAATGAATATTGATGCTACTGTCGATCAGAGTTAATTGTCTTTTACCGCAACAACTCGATCGTAGAACAATAACAAATCTGTATGGGCGACTTGTGAGGCAGAGCCCCCATATATGCCACGTACAATTCGATCGGAGACATAACTCCCAAGAACTAGTACGTACTACTAGACTGTAGAGAGCAGTACCGTATATGAACACGTATGATCAATGACTACGTACCTTCTTCGTGGCTTTGGCAAGTGTATTACAGTATACGTGGTGACCAACTCCGTTCCGGTGCAAAAATAATAACTACTACTCTTGCAATAATAATAATAATAATAATAATAAACGTATCATTTTAAACTCTATTTTTTTTTCTTTTTTTTTTATTGATGGAAGAATTTATATAATTGATATATATAGTCTAGTTGTAACATTCCACAATGGATACATTACAATACAATGACTTTTACAAAATACAGCACATTTTGAAATATTATTTGAGAGAGTTTTACAATATTTGGTAGACAATGGGTACTGTTCTTTGACACATGGGTTTGGCTGTGGGTATATATATGATATATGATATATGGTGAATGTAATATACTCCACATCTATATGTCTGCTGTCTTCCATGTGGTATATATTTAACCTCTACATTTTCATCTGTCACCAGCTAAGCAAAACCCAACTCAAACCCATTCTAGCTAGGATTTCTAGCTATTTGATTCTTCTTGCCACAACCCCCTGTCACATTTATTTTACCTTTTCCTTGATGCTAATCATAAACCCAAAAATATTATGCATCACATATTATTTTTCAAGGAGCCCACCAACAAGAACTTAATAGTCAAGTAGTCACTCAACCTCGTGGAATTAATATATGGTTCTCACTACTTTCTATTTTTCTTTTATTCTTTCTCAACTTGTAAATAAATTCCATGAGGTATTCTCATCTTGGTATATATTGTTTGAATATGACCCATCATCAACAAGGACATATTGCTACAATGTCTAGCTCCTTAGCTACTTTTATCACAAATGATTATGGAAGTATATATGGGTATTGAGTAGTGTCTCATTCTAATCCCAAGTTGTAGCGTTCCATCTTTGCTAACATCTAATGATGATTTTACTTTTAGTTTTTTTTTCCATTAGACGTGGGTAGTGTTACAATGATTACTTGTGTATTAGTGACAGCCAGCTTCTTCTTTAGTAACAGTATGTACAAGTAATTGATTAATTTTACTACATATGACTATATGATCGAGTTTTACAATATTTACCAATTGTACATATACACAATGGTTGATTGTAATCCTCCTAAACAAACAATAATTGCAACTTTTGAGATTAGACGCAAGTTAAATTATAACTTAGAAAGATGACAGTGGAGTAAATTGGAAGCCATAGGAATAAGCATGCATGTGATCGACAAAGACTATATATATGTAAGCTAATGATGTTTCGATTACATACTCATTGCTCACTCACTCACACACAGCTTTTATGTTTAAGAGATTTAAGCAAAGCAAAACAAATACTTATGTTATGGGAACATGAAAGCATGTGCATGCAAATAATTACTATCAAAGATATATAGTAACTAGCTCCAACCTGGATTTTGGCTCAGCTTCACTCAAGCTATATTTCTAGAGAGATTAATTTGATTCCTTTATTTAATTTTATTTTTTGTTAAATACTAGCTAGCTAACCAACGATTGTAGTCGTGCTCGGCATTGGTTGTTGTTTAACAAAGGGTTAATATGGCTTTGGTTGAAGTCTTGAAGACTCGTATTTTTCTTGAAAAGTTAATTTGGTAAATGTTAATAACGTTGTTACTCTACCTCGGAGGTCGTTGTGGTTTGTATTGGAGAGAATGCCGAATGAATTCCAACCCTGCATATAGTTGGGAAATTTATGTGTTGGGATCTCAAAACATGCATGACATCAAGCTATAACAACAACTTTGACTCAAACTAAACTCAATTTATTAATTCGTAAAACCCCTAAAATCGATAATGAGCTTCTCACAAGTTTCACATGCTATAATATATATATATATATATATATATATATATAGATAGAGCAGAGCTCCGTTTTGAAATTAAAATGCGGAGTTCTTTATTTGACACACATTTCGGTCATATTTTCATATCTCCACTGTTCAATATGTATGTATATACATATAGATCACTTATGCAAAATTTCATTCACTCCGATGATCATTTGAACATCTGCAATCGTGATATATACGAATGGTTCATATTGAACAGATTCACTATGTTCAATGATTTTTTGTCATTTTGATACCTTAACGATCACCAAATTTGATGAAACTATACAGAGTTGATCTATACATATATACATGCATACTGAACTGTGAAGATGTAAATGTGACCGAAATGTGGGTTAAATAGAGAATTTCGCACTATAATTTCAAAGCGGAGCTCCACTCTGAATAGAAAATATGTATATGTATATATATATATATATATTATATATATATATATGTATATGTAGGATGGTTCTCAGCTGCGGACGTCCACACGCACTGTTCACGGTGCGGATGTGGCGTTTCCGGCGACCGGCGAGGCGGCGATGGCGTATCCGACCACTGAGCCTTGCTCGCCCTATCCCGACGACCCTGTCTGTGCCGACCCGAGCTCCATCGCCGGCGGCAGCTGGCCGGAATCTGCAAAAATGCTTGTCATGTTTCTGCATTTTTGCAGATTCCGGCCAGCTGCCGCTGGCGATGGAGCTCGGGTCGGCACAGACAGGGTCGTTGGGATAGGGCGAGCAAGGCTCAGTGGCCGAATACGCCGTCGCCGCCTCGTCGGAAACGCCACATCTGCACCGTGCGGACGTCCGTAGCAGAGAAGCCCTGTATATATATATATATATATATATATATATATATATATATATATTGATTTTCAAACTCGACTATAAAAACAAACCACTACCATTTTTGACAGGATAGCCGACGAAAAAATTTTCGTCGGCTATTTCTTCTACCGACGAAAATTTCGTCGGCTATAATTCATCAATAAAAGGCAGTCGGTAAAAGAAATGGCCGAAGAAAATAACGAAATCGTCGGCCATTCTAAAATTATCACCGACGAAAATTGATTTTGTCGACCAAATCTTGGCAAAATATCCGACGAAATTCATCGGATATCACTACCAGAAAAAACACTTTTCCCGACGAAAAAAAAAAACGGCCGACGACCTAAAATTTTCGTCGGCTATTCCCAAGAATGGCCGACGATTTTTATTTTCGTCGGTAAAAAAAAAACAATCGTCGGCGATTCCCATAGAATGGCCGACGATTTTTTTTTTCGTTAGTAAACAAAAAAAATCGTCGGCTATTCCCATGGAATAGTCGACGATTTGTATTTTCGTCGGCCTTTCTCTGAAACTTTAGCCGACGAAAACTTTTGAAAGTTTGGCCGACGAAATTGGCATTTTCGTCGGCTATAAGTCTATATAGCCGACGAGTACTAGGTTTGATTTCGTCGGCTATGATTAAAATTAAATTTTATTTAAGTGAATGTATAGTTTCAAATAGTTACTATACGTACACTCTTCAAATGCAAATATGTCGTCAAATAAGATATGACCGAAATAATGAAATACGTCTACGGTTGAAAAATGACGAGATTCCGACAAAATCTGTGCGTCAAATGTTACGGTTAACTGTTTTTTACTTTCGTTTTCCTATGGGTAGCCTGACGTTCAGTACAAATTTTGAGGAAAATTTTTATACGATTAGTTGCGTCTCATCGATTTGAAACTATTATCTGTTGAAGGTCAGGCAAAAAAACGTCATTTAGACAGGCCAATTACCATTTCTAAGCGTTTAAAGGGTTGACTCACCCGGTTAACCGTCCCGATCGAGCCTTTAACGTTGTCAGATGTAGTTGGATTTTTTTGCATACATGTATTTAATCTAAACGGTGATATCTGACGGTTGGAATAGATTTTCCACACTTTTAGATTCAAAATCAGAACATATGCGCTAATGTTCCTTAACTTGTTTACTAAGTGTTTAAGCGAATGTATAGTTTCAAATAGTTACTATACGTACACTCTTCAAATGCAAATATGTCGTCAAATAAGATATGACCGAAATAATGAAATACGGCTACGGTTGAAAAATGACAAGATTCCGACAAAATTGAAGAGCAGATTGACCGTTGCAAGTGAAAACTCGGTTTACGGCAGATTTGGCGTCCGGCGTCCGAATGACGATTGTGATACCATTCCGGAAAGGGAACGACGCCAGGAATCAAACTTGTAGCTTTGCCACGATGTGTGGGTCTTTTCGGGCTTTCGAGTTCGTTTAGGGCCTCAAAACGGCAGTTTAATATGTTTTCATAGAATGGCCGACGAAATATTGTAAATCGTCGGCTATTCTCTAAGTTTAGCCGACGAAAATTATATTTCGTCGGCTACACTCTTTCGATCCGCTTATTGTCCGCCGTTGGATGGCTTAAATCCAACGGCTGCTGATTTTCCAAAGCATAGCCGACGAAATATAATTTTCGTGGGCTAAACTCTTGCGATCCGCGCCTTTTCATTGTCCGCCGTTGGATGGCTCAGATCCGACGGCTGTTGATTTTCCAAAGTATAGCTGACGAAATATATTAAATCGTCGGCTATTCTCTCAGTATAGCCGACGAAATATATTAAATCGTCGGCTATTCTCCTTCTAAATCTTTTAAATCGCTTCCTCCCGCCTTTTTTCTCTCCTCCTTCCCCCCCCCCCCCCTCCTCCTTCTCCTTCCCCTCCTCCGGCCTCCTCCTACCCCTCCTCCTCCTTCTCCTCCTCCTCCGGCCTCCTCCTCCTCCTCCTTCCCCCCTCCTCCTCCTCCGGCCTCCTCCTTCCCCCCCTCCTCCTCCTCCTTCCCCTCCTTCTCCTCCTCCTTCCCCTCCCTCCTCCGGCCTCCTCCTTCTCCTCCTCCTTCCCCTCCCTCCTCCTCCTCCTCCGGCCTCCTCCTCCTCCACCTCCTCCTTCCCCTCCTCCTCATCCTCCTCCTTCTTCTCCTCCGATCCGGTATTTTTTTTTTGCCCAAAATGCAGTTATAGCCGACGAAATTGACATTATTTCGTCGGCTATAACTTTAAAATATTAATATATTCCGACGAAATAGCCGACGAAATAGCCCAAATCGTCGGCTATACTTCAGAACAAATAGCCGACGAAACCAAATTTCGTCAGCTATAACTTTAAAATATTAATATATTCCGACGAAATTGTTGGCCATACTCGAAAATAGCCGACGAATTTCGTCGGATATTTGACCATGCTTTGGTCGACGAAATCATTTTCGTCGGCCATAATTCGTCGGCCAAGGTTGGAATGGCCGACGATTTCGTTTTTTTCGTCGGCCATTACTTTTACCGACGAATTATAGCCGACGAAATTTTCGTCGGTAGAAGGAATAGCCGACGAAAATTTGGAATAGCCGACGAAAAAAATTTCGTCGGCTATTCTGTCAAAGCTAGTAGTGTATTTTCGATTATGGCCGACGATTTTGCCAACTATAGCCGACGAAGAAAATCCATTTCGTCGGCTATTTATTCTGAAATATAGCCGACGATTTTGTCTATTTAGTCGGTTATTTATTCAGAATATATTAATATTTTAAGAGACATAGCCGACGAAATAATGTGATTTTCGTCGGTAATAAAAGTTATAGCCGATGAAATGTGGTAAAAATCGTCGGCTATAACAGTTATAGCCGACGAAATAAGGTCAATTTCGTCGGCTATTCTTAAATTTTGGGGGAAAAAAATTAAATTAATTTCTAAATTACCATTCTAAGCAACCTGCAATTCACAATTAATCGTCGACTTATTTAATTTGTTCCAATATACATAAAATATAACCATAATCATCACCTAAAGCACTAAAGTCCACCACGTCATCCCCAGCATCCTGCTGTCCATCATGCTCGTCATCCTGCTGAATGAACTCAGGAGGTTGAGGCATTGGAGGTTCATCTAACGGCTCAAACGGGGGCGGGGGTTCAAGGCCTTGTTGTTGTGCCGCGAACATAGCATATCACCAGTTTTGTTGGCTGACGTAGTTCTGTCGCCGATGTCTCTCGCATTCAGCATGCCAACTGGACATTTCCAAATGATACTGCAGTGTTCTGCGTTGTTGCTTCTGTGATCTCTGGAACTGGGCCGCCAATCTTGCATTTTCTTCTGCCAATCTCTGCATTTCCCCCCTCATCTGTTGGGTGTCCCCGCCTCCCTTCTTTTGAGCTCCCTTAGTGGTCTTCAGGACCCCTATTCCAGAACTTCCCAAACCCCGGCAGTAGTAGTCGTTTGACAGTTATGGGAAGGCTGCGTCGAATATCCTCGCTGCAGTTTGGACATTCGATCGGTCGACCTGGCTCAGGGCTTCTTGCAGATCTTCCTCTGAAATGTTCGGTTGTGTCTCCCGAACTACTTCCTGCAACACTTCTTCTTCGGCCCGGTTCACCCTCTCCTAATTGAACTGGAAAAAAAAAAATTAATATTTTAACAAATATATAATTAAGTAAAATTAATAATTAAAATTTTTAAATCGTAATCAACGACTTACAAGCTGTTCTGTCGCTAATGGATAAGCCTTCTTGAACGTTTCTACGTACGGGTTGCTATCAGGATGATCTCTAAGCGCCTCCTCCTGATATTGTGAAAATGGCCTAGAACCACCATGATGGGGGGTTGTGTTACGGCGGCGGTTCGTAGAGTTTATCCGAGACCGTTCCTTCAAACAAATAATAAAATATTAGAAAAATGCATCAAAAAATATTAGTGTAATAATTATAAAATAATTAAACTAATAATTAAAATATTAACAAAATAAACATTTATAGTTAAGTTTAGTATTTACCTGCATAACTGGGTTGTTGAAGTCTACTGTCTTCAACCAACGCCACTCGTACTCCCTGAACATGAACTCTCTTGGAGTACCCATACGACCATGTTTGTCGTATTCGGTAAAGTGGGTACGGAGCTCGTTCTTCCACTCTTTGAACCTACGGAAAAAACAAAAGTGCATTAGAAATATTATTAATATCATAAAATATTTCAAATTATAAGATAAGGAATTCCCAAAGTACCTCGAGTTCTGCATCGCGTACGCCCAAGCCTGCTTGTGTTCGGCAATCTCGAAGTATGCCTGAAAGATAATATTTTATTAGTTTTAAAATTATAACAATACCGAAAATTATTAAATATTACGATAAAGAAATTAAGTTTTTTAAATTACTCACCGACGCCGCGTTGTTGACCTCCCTCTTGATCTCTTCCGGCACATCAGCCCACCGTGTCCACAACATAGGGACTCTATCCCTAATTAGTGCCCCCACGCAACCCGCGTAATCGCGGCGTTTTTTCCCCTGAACATCCTGATTAGGGGGTTCGTTGATCTGGATCCTCCTCCTGCTCTCAACAGTTTTCCTGAGTATCAAAACATATGACACCTCTCGTATTCCTACTTGAACTGATGGCGGCTGTCCCTATGACATAAACGACGATTAGTTAATAAAATTAAATATTAGTGCGTTAATTTTAATAAAACATTTAATTAATAAAATCAAATGTTACCTGAACTCGATGACCCGTCTGTCGACTTTCCTTTTAATCTCGCCGAAATCAGGAGCTCAGGTCTCTCAAATGGCTCATGATGGTATACCTTCGCAACACTCACGTACTGAGGCCTATCAGGCTATATGGGCACACCACGCTCGTCGACCTCGGGTATGGCAGGAATGTTGTACGGGAGGTAGAGCTGATTTGGGAGAGTAGTCCCCTCAGTCGAGTCAGCAGCAGACGGCGCCGAACTCGTCATCGGCTCCCGATGAACCTCAGGCATACGGACGTGATGAACGTCTGCAGCTATCTCGTCCTGAAATAGCTGCCTACTCGACCTCAGAGCATCTTGCCGGAGAGGGGGACGTGAACTGCTCGAATGCCGTCCCGCCGATAAAAGGGTCTGGTGCCGAGAACTCACACTCCTCCACGGCTGGGATGAATCCATCCTCTGAAGCTGGCTGGTGGTCCTCTCAGGCTGGCTGATGGTCCTCTTAGGCTGGCTACGGGTCCTCTCGGAGTCTCCGGAATCGGCAGAACTTCCAGAACCCCTAGATCTGGAAGAACGACGGCCTCCGAATAACTGTCTGAATGCATCGGCCATCTGGAGCTTGAGGCACTAATACATTAATTAATATTAAATTATATTACATTAAATAACAAATTCTAATTAATATAATAACCAATAATACTAACATATTTTAAAACATACTAACAAATTAATATTTAAATTTTAACTAATTTTAAATAATACTAACCATTAACATAAATATAACCATTTATATACAAATATAACTATATTTCATCATTAACATATATATACATACAAATAACCATTTATATATTAACATAAATATAACCATTTATATAATTAGGCTACCAATTTATATATATAATTAATTTAACAATTTATATATAACAATTAAAATATACATTAACATATAACCAATATTAACAAATATATAACAATTTATATAATTAATCTACAAATTTATATATATATATATATATATAATTAATCTAACAATTTATACATATAACCAATATATATAACAATTTAACACACACTTAAATATCTAAATTATATACCTAAATTATACAATTAAAATAAATTAAAAAAAAAAACTTACGGATGATTTTTTTAGAGGAGGAGGAGGCCGGCCGGAGGAGGAGGGGAAGGAGGATGGGGCCGGAGGAGGAGGCAGCCGGATGGAGGAGGAGGGGAAGGAGGAACGTCGGATCGGCCGAATGGAGGAGGAGGGGAAGGAGGAGGAGGAGAGCGGCGGTGCGGAGGTTTACAACGGCCGATTTGAGGACGAAATGAGTGTTTTTGCGGAGGAGAAAGCAGAAAAAAGCCGGAAAGGTCGCGACTTACTGGTTTTATA
The DNA here is from genome assembly GCA_963682095.1 of Potentilla sterilis. Lineage (NCBI taxonomy): Eukaryota > Viridiplantae > Streptophyta > Magnoliopsida > Rosales > Rosaceae > Potentilla > Potentilla sterilis. The sequence continues at coordinate 22,135,286 of OY821762.1, read as the reverse complement.
GCAGAAAGTATAGGCGACGAAATCGTCAATTTTGTCGGCAATTCTTTGAATGGCCGACGAAATCTTCAATTTCGTCGCCTATATTTTGAATGTCGTCGGCTATTCTTTGAATCTCGTCAGCTATACTTTGGAAGATCAACGGCCGTCGGATCTGAGCCATCCAACGGCGGACAATGAAAAGGCGCGGATCGCAAGAGTTTAGCCGACGAAATATAATATTCGTCGACTAAACTATTGGTCAAACCACTAAGTCAAACCTCTAAACGTTTAAAAACGGAAATTAGTCTAGTTAAACGACGGTTTCTGGCCTCACCTTCAACAGATAATAGTTTCAAATCAATGAGACGCAACTAATAATATAAAAATTTTACAAAATTGATTTAACGAACGTCAGGCTACCCATAGGAAAATGAAAGTAAAAAACAGTTAACCGCAACATTCGGCACACGGATTTTATCCGAATCTTGTCATTTTTCAAGCGTAGAAGTATTTCATTATTTCGGTCATATCTTATTTCACAACATTTTTGCATTTGAAGAGTCTACGTATAGTAACTATTTGAAACTATACATTCACTTATACACTTAATAAACAAGTTAAGGAATATTAGTGCATATGTTCTGATTTTGAATTTAAAAGTTTACAAAATCAATTCCAACCGTCAGATATCACCGTTAAGATTAAATACATGTATGGAAAAAAATCCAACAACATCTGACTATGTTAAAGACTCGGTCGGAACGGTCAACCGGGTAAGTCAAACCTCTAAACGCTTAGAAATGATAATTGGACTGTCTAAATGGCGTTTTTTTGCCTGACCTTCAACAGATAATAGTTTCAAATCGATGAGACGCAAATAATCGTATAAAAATTTTCCTCAAAATATTTACCGAACGTCAGGCTACCCATAGGAAAACGAAGGTAAAAAACAGTCTACCGCAACATTCGGCACACAGATTTTATCGGAATCTTGTCATTTTTCAACCGTGCATGTATTTCATCATTTCGGTCATATCTTATTTCAAACATTTTTGTATTTGAAGAGTCTACGTATGGTAGCTATTTGAAACTATAGATTCACTTAAACACTTAATAAACAAGTTAAGGAACATTAGTGCATATGTTCTGATTTTGAATCTAAAAGTTTACAAAATCTATTCCAACCGTCAGATATCACCGTTAAGATTAAATACATGTATGGAAAAAAATCCAACTACATCTGACATCGTTAAAGGCTCGATCGGAACGGTCAACCGGGTAAGTCAAACCTGTAAACGCTTAGAAATGGTAATTGGACTGTCTAAAAGACGTTTTTTTGCCTGACCTTCAACAGATAATAGTTTCAAATCGATGAGACGCAACTAATCGTATAAAAATTTTCCTCAAAATATTTACCGAACATCAGGCTACCCATAGGAAAACGAAAGTAAAAAACAGTCTACCGCAACATTCGGCACACAGATTTTATCAGAATCTTGTCATTTTTCAACCGTGGACGTATTTTATCATTTCGGTCATATCTTATTTCACAACATTTTTGCATTTGAAGAGTCTACGTATAGTAACTATTTGAAACTATACATTCACTTAAACACTTAATAAACAAGTTAAGGAACATTAGTGCATATGTTATGATTTTGAATCTAAAAGTTTACAAAATTTATTCCAACCGTCATATATCACCGTTAAGATTAAATACATGTATGGAAAAAAATGCAACTACATCTGACAACGTTAAAGGCTCGATCGGAACGGTCAACCGGGTCAGTCAAACCTCTAAACGCTTAGAAATGGTAATTGGACTGTCTAAATGACGTTTTTTTGCCTGACCTTCAACAGATAATAGTTTCAAATCGATGAGACGCAACTAATCGTATAAAAATTTTCCTCAAAATATTTACCGAACATCAGGCTACCCATAGGAAAACGAAAGTAAAAAACAGTCTACCACAACATTCGGCACACAGATTTTATCACCGTGGACGTATTTTATCATTTCGGTCATATCTTATTTCACAACATTTTTGCATTTGAAGAGTCTACGTATAGTAACTATTTGAAACTATACATTCACTTAAACACTTAATAAACAAGTTAAGAAACATTAGTGCATATGTTCTGATTTTGAATCTAAAAGTTTACAAAATCTATTCCAACCGTCAGATATCATCGTTAATATTAAATACATGTATGGAAAAAAATCTAACTACATCTGACTACGTTAAAGGCTCGGTCGGAACGGTCAACCGGATAAGTCAAACCTCTAAACGCTTAGAAATGGTAATTGGACTGTCTAAATGACGTTTTTTGGCCTGACCTTCAACAGATAATAGTTTCAAATCGATGAGATGCAACTAATCGTATAAAAATTTTCCTCAAAATATTTACCGAAGGTAACGCTACCATTAGGGAAACGAAGGAATAAAACCTTTGACCGCATCTTTCGACACCCAGATTTTATCGGAATCTTGTCATTTTTCAACCGTGGACGTATTTTATCATTTCGGTCATATCTTATTTCACAACATTTTTACATTTGAAGAGTCTACGTATAGTAACTATTTGAAACTATACATTCACTTAAACACTTAATAAACAAGTTAAGAAACATTAGTGCATATGTTCTGATTTTGAATCTAAAAGTTTACAAAATCTATTGCAACCGTCAGATATCACCGTTAAGATTAAATACATGTATGAACAAAAATCCAACTACGTTAAAGGCTCGATCGGAACGGTCAACCGGGTCAGTCAAACCTCTAAACGCTTAGAAATGGTAATTGGACTGTCTAAATGACGTTTTTTGGCCTGACCTTCAACAGATAATAGTTTCAAATCGATGAGATGCAACTAATCGTATAAAAATTTTCCTCAAAATATTTACCGAAGGTAACGCTACCATTAGGGAAACGAAGGAATAAAACCTTTGACCGCATCTTTCGACACCCAGATTTTATCGGAATCTTGTCATTTTTCAACCGTAGACGTATTTCATTATTTCGGTCATATCTTATTTCACGACTTTTTTATGTTTGAAGGATGAAGCAATGGTTTATCGTTAGTGATAGAAAATGGAATATGGTCATTTTTTTTAAATCATAGCCGACGAGAGACAACCTCGTACTCGTCGGCTATTCTTTTGTCGTTTTCTGTCTAAAATAAAATATGTATTTTTGAATATAGTTATGGCCGACGAAATAATGAATTTTTCGTTTTTTTTTTAAATGAGCAGCTGCTATCTAGATCTGAAAATATATAGACTGGCATTTTCGTCGGCCAAAATTTCAAAACTTTTCGTCGGCTAATGTTTCAGAGAAAAGCCGATGAAAATCCAAATCGTCGACTAAAATATGAATATAGCCGACGATTTTGTTTTTTTACCAACGAAAAAAAAAATCGTCGGCCATTCCCAAACTATGGCCGACGATTTTTGTTTTCCACCGACGAAAATTTTAAGTCGTCGGCCGTTTTTTTTTTTATTTCATCGGGAAAAGCCTTTTTTCTGGTAGTGAACATATGAGTTTTTCCGCGAAATGCAAAATGGAACTCATAGTCTCGAACTACATCGAACAATTCACAACCCTACTCAAATTAATGAAGTTCCTCTGAAGACTTGATTCACATGAGTCAGGAAATTAAAGCAAGAAACCTCCTATCGTAGGTTTTCTCTCTCCCGCACCGATAAAAACCAAAACCTAGCAACCACATCAATCGAAAACAGTCGGCGTTTCCACGGCTGTTTCTCTGCTGGGTAAAGGCTAGTAGTCTAGGTGGAGTGTACGGCGATTTTGCTACCATCTCGACCTCTACTTTCCTTCTAGGATTCGTGGTTGTTCCGGCATAAGATCTTGGTGGTGAGTTTTAGAGTCTCCGTTGTCGGATTTGTTAGAAAATTGGACTTGTTACAATAATATTCAGATTACATGAATTGTATGCTAAGTATGAGAACTAGTTCAACATATACAATGACTTGTGAGAATTCCTAGTTGCTTTAGGAATCTGTGTGTTGATCCCTTAAATTGAGAAACCTATTCGATTCTATGAGAAGAATACTGCAGTAATTCATTCGTATCTAATTAGGATTCTTAGGCTTCAAGTAGTCTATTATGGATGGACTCTTGAGACTTTGATCTTATATAAATAGGTGGTTCAAACCTTGTTGTTCCCATTACATTCTAGCATTCATTATGTCCATATAATAAGTTATTGGTAGTGAGCTAATATAAGACAAAGCCTAGTTGTTTGTTGTTTAAGGTTCAAGATCAGAGATGGATCCCGTTAGAGGTGCTGATGGTATAGAGTTGTTCTTGATGCAGTACTAATGTTCTTGTTTGGTTTTTTTTAGAATTGGTTTTATACATAAGCTTTATGAATTCAATTATGAGCATGATGTTTGTTGTGAAATAACATGATTCTCTAGTATTGACCATCGGTGATCGTGGCGGTGATGGTAAATTACTTGGTAATAAAGGCTGATTTGATTCTTTGGGATCGGGAGGGACTGATTTTGGTTTGGTTTGTGATCAGATTTGGGTCTCTTTGGGTGGATGTGGCTTCAAGGCGGCGTGGTTGCTTCCTAGGGCCTTATGTTGTTGGGCTGTTGGATGTTTGGTTTAGTTAGGTGTTCGTTTTTCTTGAGGTACATGCATTCCGGTACGACAGACCAGCTTGACTGACCCCCCTATCACCGTGGCTTGACTCGGAAAAGCATTTATCCTGGTCTGCCCAATTCTGTCTAATCTGTCTTTTCTTTTCTTTACTGAATTTTTTTTAGAGCTTCTATTCATACCTCCCAATCAGTACTTAGACCTCTCTTACTTTTCAACTTTCAATTGACTTTGTCAACTCATGTGCAATTACCAATAAAGTCACATAAAATTAAATAAATTATTTAGAATGTATAAATACTTTTTTTTTTTAAGAAATCAAGTTGATTGTATTAATCCTCAAGCTAGAAAATACCGTTACATATTCTTCCTCTACCGACTAGGGATAGATAAAACGTCTGTGGGGTAAACCACAATGATACATAGAAATAGGTCTAATCATTAGACGGTACCCATACTCATTTATTAAAGCAAACCTACTACCAATGCATGACATAACATTATAATAGGCAAAAATTAAATGAAATTAAATTTGAACCTTGCCCTTACTATTAGGGCTTGGAGGATGACCAGAGAAGAGGTAAGAGCGCACCTCAGCACCAAAAACCTTGACAGCAGCAGTAGTACCTTACTTTTTGTGGGATTTTTGTTCTTAGATCCCAGTGGTCTACCCAATTTCTTCTTCTCAACAGCCAAAGAGTCTGTCTTATTTTTCAATTTCAGACCAATGTGTGTTTAAACAAGGCCAAGAGATTTGGCTGAGAGTTGTGGAGCAAGAGCTTTGCTTCGCTTGTGTTCTTCCAGTTGGTTGGTATCGCGGCCAAAGTACGTGGTCGGCTTGACAAGTGAGGAGCTCAATTTCTGTTTAGAAGTGTGCTTTTGCATAGGGGCAGCAATCAATACAGAAGAAGTGTTTTGAACTACCACAGTAGAATTTGTTGTAGTAGATATATTAGGAGGTTCAATAGTCACAATTGCATCTGGCGTAACTACTACATCCTCAAGAGAAGCATCATGTTCAGGACTTAAAACTGAATTCATTTCAATGCTAACATCACTACCAGGAATATTCAGAATATTAACCTGTGATGTTATTAATTCCAAACAGGATATCTTGGATTGTGACTCAGCATTGATTCCAACAGATAACTCAGCAACATTTATCATCATAACATTTGTATCAATAGGAACCAAAGCTCTAACAGAATCCGAACTAGTCAATATATCTTTTCTAATAACCACTGGCTTTTGCAGTCGTGGGGCAGCAGTAGTAAAAACAGATTTGGAGATAGGTGGAACAAAGGAAGACGAATTACATTCTTTGAAGCAAAAAGTACCAGCCGAAAAAGTACCATTGACAAAAGGTGAGACACCAGGAGTACGAATTAGATTTTCCTGCTGTATCATAGGGGCAGCCTTGACAGGGCGACTAGCAAACTCACACACACCTGACTCATGAAAAATCATATGGCAGTTTTTATATTTACCAATCAAATTTTCATAAAAATATGACATTTTGGCCTTTACTCTTGCTGCAAATTTGATTGTTTTTTTCTTAATGAAAGGCTTTCCAATATCGTGTGCAATTCTGACTCGCACTTTCCTTGTTGCATGTCATTCCTTATCATCCTGCCTGATAAAAGAACCAGCTAAAATGGCCACATCCTCAATGATGTCATGTTATTCTTTGAGTGGAGGGATATTAGAAATACGAACCCAGAAAAACAAAGAGCGCATTGAGATAGATTGAACATGAGCAAAGCCATCATATTCCTGAATGATTACAGGAGCACGGTCATGGTACCAAGGTCCACCCCACAAAATTCGGTTACGATCAGGAGTGAGGTCAAAACCAATTACCAATATATCATGACGTTCTTGCACACGGAACTTGCCGTTCAGGATCCACGCTCTTGTGAAAGTGCACTGCAGGCCGAGCCAGAAAGTACGCTTGCGGTACACTTTGCTTGGGGTTGCTTCACTGTGGAAGCTTGGACTTTGAGGAGATGTCGAGGATGGCGTTGCCAGCCAGAGCAAGAGAGGTCGCGAAGCTTGCTGTAACATCTTCAAGCGACATGTTGGGTGATCAAAAACGATTGCGAAAGAGATTCGGTGGTGAGAAACAAGAACAATTCTGATGAAAGGACGTCGGATGGAGAGGCGCACAGAAGCGGCGCTTAGGGTGGGTGAGGGAATGGCACACAGAGAGCGGCAATTGGCACACAGAAGTTGCGCACGGCAGCTGTGACAAGGAGCGGCGCACAAGGCAGAGGGAGCGGCTAGGGTTTTTGTTACTAAAGCTGGAATGTATAAATACTTAAATATACTCTAGCACAATTTATTTTCTAAAAATTGAGTTACATGCTATAATCTTTAACTTATTTCATGCCGCTCTGTTTGTTTGAAAATTTATTTTCTATATTCATTAGCCGATTATCATCAAAGAACAAGTGTATTAATTATATGTTCTACAACAATTTACACAATACTTGTCATGAAGTTGTTCATAATAAACTGAGTGTTTGGTAATTAAAGTTTTTTTTTTTTTATAAATCAAATCAAATTGAGTGTTTCGTTTTTTATTCTTTAGAAATTGGAAGTGGAATAATCTAAAATTAATGGAAGCCTAACAACCCATAAATTAGCATAACACTACTGACCTTCAAAAATGAGGTAATACTACTGACCTTTATAATAACGTAATGCTACTAACTTGCAGTAGTGTCGTAAAACAAATGTAATTTTGTAATTTATGAATTAACGGATTTTGTTAGTTATGGATAAAAATATGTTAGTGATAATTTTAAAAAACAATTTTGTTATTAATAATTATAGACTGATAAGTGTATGTATTGATAATTTTTTATTCTTATAAACTAAAATCCTTGTAATCGTTTCATGTTTATTGAAAGGTTTGCTCCATAGAAAATAAAAACATAGCCAATACCACAACATAAGATAACAAAGAGGTTTTGCCGCCATCACGATGTGGGCCAAATAAAAGCCACCCAAAAAGCTCATATTTAGCAACAAAAAGAGTGGAGGCCCTACTACTTACTACCCACAAGGAACAAAGCTAGTCGAGTTAAAATACCACGTTACTTCTCTCTCAAGTCCCACTTCTCTTTGCTGCTTTCTTTCCTTTTGTTACTCACGTCCACTTCTTTCATGTCAATACCTATACATAGGATAATAGGATAACAGGATAAGCTTTTCCCATTACACTTTCAAAGCTCGTTACATTTTGTACATTATCTTCCAAACACACACCCCATGCAAGCCTAACAAAAACACCAACAATCGAAAATGAATGCTAACAAACCCGAATGTAGGCGTATCTACCTCCTCGTTTACACTCTTCAATGATTCTTATAATAAAATTACCCACATTCAGTCATTTATACTTTTCCGATCTACAATAAAAAACTGAGAACATAACAAACCCAAGAATTTTAGTACCAGTCCTTGAGCCAACAGACCTGAATGTATGCGTACGTACCTCCTAGTTCACATTTTTCACTGATTTTTACAAACAATTGGCTAAATTCAGTCATTTAAAATTCTCTCATTTACAATGAAGAAGTGAGAACATAACAAACCGAGAATGTTGGTACCGGTCCTCGTCCGAGCAGGACATAATTAGGGACAATGTGAAGTAGAAATGTTTGTCACGATGGATTAAAAACAACCAATTTTTAAGGACCGCAAAAGCGATTGATGACCCCGACTTTTGCCAATAAAATAGCACCAAACTTTTTAGCCAAAGCTTTAAAGAAAATGTCTTTTTTCCCATCCTCATCATATCTTACTCTCAGCACAAGCTAACAGCAACAAGATAGAGATGTCTTTAAATTCAAAACAAGTAGGATCGGAATAGTAAGTATGAAATAAAGATATAGATACCCAGACAATCTGAGTGAATAAATAGTAAAACTCATGTGTGCCCCCAACTTGAATGACTAAATTTTACCACTAAAAACTGTCTGGCAATACCTTTTCATTTTCTTTTATTTTGGCAGAACACAGAAAAATAAATCCATATTATCATCAAACCAGAGAAATATGAGAGGACTGATAATTTATATTTATATATACCACAAATTTTCCTACATCCATAGGTCACTTTAGTTATTTTCAGTCAACTATGGCTACCTTCAATGCCAATAATGTGCATAGCTTTATGACATTGACACTAACAGTAACACACCCTTGAAGGATCATACTCAACTAAAATGCTCAAGAAAGATTTCGGATTCATTTTTCTAGATACCGTAGCGGGCCGACACCATTTCGCTCACCGGGAAATCCACTGTCATGAACAAGCCGACACCATTTCGCTCACCGGGAAATCCATTGTCATGAACATGGTGCCGGAGTCGCGGAGAGGCAGTATGTTGGTTTGGTCTAAGTCCATTACAAAATGAGGGCAACCGCTATGTCAACTGTTGGAGATGGTTTTACAAGTCAGTTTCTGCTGCATTCACTCTTCAACCAATCTTGTATTCATAACAATGATGTATGACAATAAATATTACAGAAGAATCAACTACTAGTTCTACAAAGCTGAGTAGCTGATAACTGACCACGTAATACTAATCGAATTGACAATGACTGAACCAAAGATTGATTACCTGCTGTATAGGAACAGCAATCTGAAAGGAATGAATACCTTGCACCAGCACTGTCTACAGAAGTAGTTGTGATAATATAATTTATGGTAGCAAGTTTTCTCTTTATCCAGGCTTCTACAAAAGGAAGTTAAAATTCATATTTTTACTACAACAGGAGCATAACTTATGCAGAGGCCAATCTAAGCTTCACCAAGAATAAAAGTTCAAAGTTCAAACAAGGTTTAAGCAATGGTGAAGATCCCTAAACATAGCCTGGGAATTAACAACATAAACAAACGGGGTTCCTCCTTAGGACCCTATCAATGACATAAATAATTTACCTAGAATAATCAAGATTTTCGATCAAAACCCTTTAACTGGTTGTTCCAATACATGGTAGTTGCACAAATGACTGTATGGAACAACAGATCAGACCATATACTCAAGTGTATGTATCCTTTTACAGTATGAATCAAAACCATTGTTAATCATCAACACATGAAAACTCATACAAGGAGCAGTAGCAGAACAAGTAGATGTCACCAATCACATTGGCTATTAGCTACTAGCTATTTTCTACACTTGTTGGTTTGTATGTTTTTTTTTTTCGTTTTTTTTTTTTTTTTGAATTCTAGGACCAAATCTGAGCTAGGAAGCAACCTAAACCAACCTGAATGTATTAACAAGTCACAATTACTGTTACTTCTCACCCTTGAGATCGACTTTCTAATTGGCTCTTTAATTTTTTGTGTGTGATTTCTTTCTCTAATTGACGCACAGCCAAAGCTTTCTGCAGTCAACTTGACCCAAAAGACTCATATCATTGTTGCTCAACAAAAAGTTTTAATTCCCCACTGCAAGTATGAGTCTGTTCTTATATACTTTAAGATGGTTGCCAATTGCCCTCCACACAGTCCTTCACAAATCGCAATTGTACCCGTGTAACACTTTGAACTCGGAAAATGGTGGTGCTAATTCTGCAGTAGTTAATTGTATTATCAGCTAATATAGACAATTTTCACAGCATTGTTTTTATAGATCATATTTGGACTCAACAACTGCATAAAATTAACCCTATGATGCAGTGGTTATAGGTTCTTTGAGTATACTACACTTTCATTTCTACATGGAAATCAATACAGATGATATAATCTAACAAAAGATGTATGGAGAATAAACCCGTATGTCTTGACCCTCCTCTCACGTTCCCTAAAAAAGTTGCCGAATGAGAGCAGATCTTTATACCATTTCTAACCATTTCCTGTGTGTCTAATTGTCTTTGAACGTCTTCTGTTGCTCACGTAGAAGTTTGTAAGTGTAGGCAGGTTGTGATAAAATTCATACGCCACAGGCAACTGATTGTCTAGCAGTAACAGATCAAACACCATACGTTCAATAGTTGTACGGATAGCTAGTCTTATGAATACCAAGTTGAGTAACTAGTAAGGATCCAGTGATATAACTCATCATTAACGATTGAATGTCTCCTCAAGACATGCAATAGCTAATCTTATATCCAACACTGGCAATATTTCAATCACTTTCAAGCTGATCTCTGTCAAGTAATCATGCCAATCCGACTGCCACTTCAAAATATGAGTCGACTTATGCACAAAAGCTGGAAATCCATCATATTGGTGATATCCGGTGCAAAAATCATTAAAGGGTGACCCTGCCAAATGCCCAAATCCCATTACAACCTATATATTCTAAAGCTAACAGGAATCCGACACTTCGACCTCTTCATTTCAAGAAGGCGGGTCTTTCAATCGATTTATTACAACAATAGTAATCACATGTTGGCCAAGCATTACCAAAAACCACCATTAACGTAAAATGCAAACTGTTAAGAGCAATATAGTCGTCCTTGAAACATGAACTCATCAATGTGTGAAACTCAATTTATGATGATTTACTAATCTAGTATATTCATCACGAAGTGCTTGTAAACTAAGAGAATTCTGTAACAGCTTAGTTGTATTAAACAATAGCTGTAGATATCATCCAGCTATCTAGATTATATTCCTAATGCTAAATCACAGTCCTTCAATTGAAGGTGGCAGTCATCTGACTTGATAATAGGGTAAATCAGTGAGAGATAATATAAAGACAACTCCATCATTCCTCTTTCTGGCAAGATACAGAAGGAGTTGTTGCTCCTACCCCTACTAATGCTTATAGCATTCAAATAAAAGCCAACTCCTCACTATTTCTTCAATCAAATATACGTACAGCCTTTGCATCACAGAGGCACAGAGATGGAATCAAACAGCACAGGCAATTCTGCACCAGATAGTGAGAAAACAATTGCATGAAGATGCAATTCGTGTTAATATGTAGCCCGTGTTAACTCCAGTATGTCTAGCTAGGGACATGGCTGATCACCATATCACCAAAGACTAAGGCCAAATGCAGACACCGAGTTGCGATATCTAGTGATTACTTATGTGATGTGCAAAGAATAATATGTTGACTCAGTTTCCAAAAAGAAATCACAAAACAATTTACCTTGGTTTTACAAAGCTGCAATAAAATAAATAACAAATTTATCACCAACTCCATTAGAGACTACTAATTTATAGCCTGCACTTTGCCGTTCATTCATCCGCTCATTTGATTATTCACAAGAAAGATGCTGATATATGAGAATCACATGTCCCCAAATGTAGGCAGTAAAGCAATAAATCACAGACCATAAGAAGTGCACTTATAGCATCACTATATGTAGTTCAATGTAACAAAATAGCTGGCTGTACAGATCGGGATATAAAAAGGTCTCATGAAAGGAACTTTATTATCCATGTACACAGACATGCACATGAGAGAAGGAAGAAACATGCAATAACATTAGAACGATTGGAAAAGAGGAAATGAGAAGATATAACTTACTTTGAGGTTATGACTCTAGATAGCTGGTTATCCAAAACTCCCAGAAAATCTTATGTCGAGTATATATCATGCCAACGCAGCACTGTAAAATGAGGGGGGAAGGTACCTATTCTCACAAAAGCTTATCTGTCTTGTTTTGGAAAGTTAAAGCCAGCTAAAAATTCATCCAAGGGCCAAAACTGCCAAATCCAAGCTCAACAGATTTAGTATAAGCAACAAGAAACCAAAACATGGATTTCTTGATCTTGAAAATGAAGCACTCCAATACATTCAGGATACATGATCAGTTCGTCCACACCTACTTAATACAATAGTATTCCCATTTAACCAAGCTTACCCACCGATCAAGTACCAGCTATCCCTGGAATTCTCGAAACTCCCAGCTTAGGGGTCTTAGACCCTACCCTATCCATATCATTCAGCAATCAAAAATCACTTTCTACTATTGGACTGCAGTCCGCCAAGGCTTAGTTCCTTATTACTGTTTGTTTCTTTACAAACTGCCTGATCGGAGCTTATAGACAGTTACTAGACGAGATTACAAAAAGGTACTCCAATTAAATCCCTAGCGGCACAAATATCATAAAGAATGGTGTAAAGATATATGATGTCATACAGTACAGGCCATTCTAGGGGACTGAAGACAAAGATGGTTGCATCTTCCGTGATGCAGCATGAGTTAAATCAAAATTTCAGGGGACCAAAAAAAAGATATCTGGTGTATACTTTCACTCACTTCTACAGCAATAAAATAACCAAAATTCCTGTATATGTGAGAAATGATTAACAAGCTTAACATGAAAACCAGTGGCCCTTCAAGAAAGAAATAGGTTCTCTGTCTGTAAGAAAATTTTGAGATTATAAAACATTGCTAACAGTGAATGCAGCTGATTATTTAACTAAGTACCTTACGGGTTCAACCATATATACTGGCAATCAATGGCCAGTCAAAAGAGCTTCAAAGTCAAAGAGAGTAACTTCACATCTACAGCCTGCTAAAATTAGAACATATTTAGTTCTAAGTAAAGAGGACTCATCTCAAGATTTTCAATATTAAAAAGTCAAAATGCTTGACAGATTAGAAATGATTTTTAAATTAAATAAAGGGTGAACTTCTTTTTTGGGCAACGACTGAAGACCAGATTTGGTCCCTTCACACTGGGACTTAGTAATGCGGTCCTTATATGTTGTAAATGTTAGAGATTTGAGAAACATGTTTTGTATCAGTCATTTAATCATGCTAATTTGACAACTGGACGTGAGAATCATATGCATCTAAACTTGAAAAAATAAAATGAGAGGTGTACTGGAGTTGTTAAAGAAGCACATTCAATCACCAATTTGGGACTTTTAAACCCCGTAGACCAATTATGTTCTTGTGCCAGAACCAAGGACCAAATGTACATTTTGCAGAAAATTGAGATGCTAGATGAAATGGTTTGGAAATCAACAAGATACATTCAGTTTTCCGAGGTGATAAAGGTTATGGAGAGATCCTAGAGTATAAAAGAAACCTATACATCTTATTATGTCTAAAACCTTGAAGCTTTCCAACCAGAAAACCAAACAGCTCTAAACTAGGAGATGTTTAACATATGCAATAGGTACCATCAAAATACAACAGTTTCACAACCAGCAATGCACGATAACTGACCTTCAACTGGGGAGTGCACAAAAAGTATCTCTGTGGATGCAGCAACATGGACTTGAGTAAGGAAAACACAGTATTCCAACATTAAACACATATAAGGAAATATTACCAGGATTCAGACCCAAAGTCATATAAACCACTAAGAAAAACAAGAACAGCAATGACATTCAATCAACTATTTAAGTATTGATCAGCATCAAAGTAAGAGATACAAGAGTCTCAACTAAAATAAAAGAAAATAAAACGGAATGCTGATGTTCAACCCGCCACCATAGAAACAAAACTTGAAGAATGATGAAAGTTGATTAATCATGAAAAATACCAGATACAATATGCTATTTAGATCTCAATCCTACAAACAACAGTAAACATTTTTTGTGACACAATACCATTATATCCTAAGCAATATGATTATAACTAGTCATTGATGTCACAATCATAAATTTTACAGAGTACATATATGTGATGCTAGAACAAATGGCAGCTTACCAATTTAAAGGAAAACCATGTTGAGGACAAGTACCACAATCGCACTAAAGAATAATTGGAAGTTCAGAACAGCCACTTAGCTAAATCCAGCACCCATTTCCTTCCTTTTCAATTCTAATGCCATACGCTCATTCTCAAGCTTCATTCTCTCATTTTCCATCTTCAGCTTTTCAAGTTCACGGTCCCTTTTCTTGCTAAATTTTTGCCACTTGAGACGCTGTTTTTCCAATTCCAACATCTCAACCTGAATTTGTAGCTTCTGTTCTTCCAACTGAAAGGACCGGGATTCAATCCACTGCTTCTGTAGCCATGCAGCTTTTGTGCTATCAGGTAAGACTTGATTGATATCACCTTGGGACATATGGGGATGAGAATAAGAGCTTTTGTTACATTCTTGGGCATTCAAAGAACCACCAAAGTTAAACTCTTCACGGCTTTGTCCTTGCCTCAACCTCTTCACAGAGTCTCCTAACCCACTAAACATTCCCCTACTATCACCATGCGAAGCAATATTTTCCTCGAAATCATCATGCTCATCAGTTTCCATATCGTGATCATCTTCATCAAGATCATCATGGTGATGCCTCCTCAGATCATCAGTGTCATGATCATCTTTATTTCTAAGAGCCTCCTGCAAGGCATGCTGCAATGCTGGATCGTGAGGCAGATGCAAACGATTTCCATTATGATAGGAACACATCTCTTCATAAAACAGGTGCTTTGAACTTAATATTTTCCTAACATCATCTTTTTCTTTCTCTGTTAAGTAATCTATCACATCCAAAAGTGCAGGGTTCTCAACAACCTGGCAAGAAGTGCCCCTCCCCAGCATGTCATTAAGTTTCTTATACCTTTTATTAAGGTCATTGAATTTATCCTCACACTGCTGCGGAGAAACATGAAAAGCCCTTTCTGCCATGACCTTGGAAACAGATTTCCACTTTCCCTTTTTCTGCAGAGCAGAAAACTTCCTTCTTCCCCCGCCACCACAATCTGAACCAATATCCTCACCTATATAAGATACTGCAGTTATCAGAAGCCTCACCATCTTATCCGTCCACTTCACACGCTGCCAGGGAGACCCCTTCTTCCCTCTACTTGCTTCAACATGACTATCAACACCCTCTTCTGTATAACTCGGCTCATCGTCATCGCTTACGGAGTTCTTGCATTTCTCTCCCTTATTGTAATCAACCATCGAAAGGGTCCGATCACAATTATGCATAGTTCCCATTTTGACAGGAAAACCCTCGTGAATTGAGGGGTGGACCATGGACCCTTGCCGAGAAATTTGATGATGCTGCAGGTGTAGGGTATGTGGGTGTTGGGTCTGATGAGCCCTCATTGACCCTTGCAAATCAAGACCAACATAGCTCCCCCCACCTGGAATCCTACCTCCTTGTGACATATGCCCTTCCATTACTTATTCTAAACAAGAATTCAGATCACCACCATGAAACCAGTACCACCATAAATCACTCCACAGATTCACATATCTCATGCACTCAAACACAAACAATGAATCCTACTCACCAATCCTACTATCCAAACCATCAAGTATGCATCATTTCAGTTCCTCCCAACACCAAAACCAAACAGAAACCCAAATTTGCACAAACAACACAACCCAGTTCCAAAATCTAAAACTCCACCAAAACTAAAGGCTTTCCCAGACAATCAAAAACACACTATATGAAGCAAAGCAAACTTATCTGAGACACCCAGACAGCTGAAAGTCGTGCAGTAATGAAGCTGAGGACTTAGGGGGCGAAAGATCACGGAAAAGACACCTCCTTTGTGACTCAGGCTTTACACACGCAGCACAAGGCTACACCCTATTATATAATACCAAAACCAAATTTGTTTTCCTCTTTTACTCTTTTTTGTTAAAATGTACTCATATAGCAATTTATATATATTTATGAAAATTAAAGACGTCAGACTTCATGTCCTGTGTTCGAATGTTGAGTTGGTTCATGTAGTGTGTTTATCGAATTCATAAATATGGTCGATGAAAACATTGTAATTCATTATTAATTGTCTGGAAAATATTTAAAATATGTCTCAAAATAAAAATATATATTCTCACGAAATAAAAAGTACAAAATGAAATAAATACTGAACTTAGAAAAATAACTTTGAATCTTCTAAGCACATTAGAAATAGGTAAAGGGAACCTTTTGCAGGTTCAATGCATATGAAGATTGGGTGGGATCAATTGAGGCACAAAATTGCATTTACTAAACAAAAGAGTAGAATAGCTCCAAGGTGTCGACTATGATATTATATGTTATGCCGTGACACAATATGGGAACCTTCTGGTATACTTTAATCATTAAACAACGATATTGGTCATGTCAAGGAAAAATAATGAACATTATTGGTCTGGAGAACATTTGCAAGATCACTATAATAATGTTATGAACTGAGTACATTTTATATAGGGATAAACCGCAACTCATGGGATTTAGTAGTCGGTATATATTAACATATAAACTTATTATGTATTATTTTTGAGTGATGCTACCAACATTAAAAAGTTTTACAAAATTTTTATACTAAAAGGCGTGGCAATGACATGTCATTAGTTTTTGTTTAAATGATTAATGACATGGATCTTTTATATTTCAGTTAATGTATTTTTTGGCTGAAAATATTTCCATTAATGTTTGATAACTAAAGAGTCATTTACCTTTTTATCTACCCACGATCATCCCCATTGACAATTCAACTGAATACATGAACAAGGATTAAGATTCATTTTTTGTATCATTCCTTGGAAAAAAATATAACAAGAGAAGTTTTATATACACTCCCTAAACTACTTAATACACATACCTATTATTATATATTTCAAATATGATTGTGTAAGTATATCAAAAGACCAAAACAGACATATGTAATAATAAAAAAAATTAAAAGAAAAAAATTATAAAAAAATTTAGAAATTAATAAAAGAATTCGATAAAAAAACAAATTAATAAAATAAGAAAATAAACTTCTATAAGAAATTCGAAATAGTTTTAATAGGAATTAAACAATCAGCTCATTTCTTTATTTTCCCGAAAAAAAATTATAATTTTCTTTTTTAGAATTCTAAATTAACTAGTAATTTATGTTGAAAACATTATGATTTTAATTTTTTTAATTTTTTTTCTTCTTCATGTAAATACAATGATGAGAATGTATTAATTCTTCATTTTATTTAGGGGGGTGTATTCAATCCAGATTTGAAAAGATTCTGGCTGACTTTTTATAATCCATGGAGTTTGTTAATTCCATGGAATGTTTTAATTCTATATAGAGTTTAGCAGATTCTATTTGATTTATTTGTCTATGATTATGTGGACTTATAAAGTCCATAGATTATTATCATAACAATAAATAAATAAATTAACACTATCAAACACACAAACAATATACAAAAATAAAATTATGAGTCAAAATGAAATGCTTTTATATAATGTCATATGCAACTACTTTTAAAATCGTTACCAAGTTATCCAACTCCATATAAGAATTCATTAAACCGATTAATCAAAGGTACGTACACAATTAAAAAAATACATTATAATGCAGCATACTCTCCCATTTCATTATCATCATTAACCTCTTGATTCTCACCATCCATGTGTTCTTCATTATTCTCATTGTCTTGATCATCATTATTATCGTCTTCATTTTCATCATCATCATTCCTCGGCCTATCGTCCCACTTAGCATCGGCAAGTTCTCCAAGCATTAGCTTCCGCTCTTTGTTGTCGTTGGCTTTGAGAAAGCAATTCAAGATTCTCATCTTCCATGTCAAGATATGGTGGAAATTGATCATCTTCTTCTTCAATAGGAAATTCATCAGAGCGACATTCTTTCCTAAAAAAATTGTGTAATCCAGCACAAGCTAGCACCAACTCCGCTTGTGTCACAAATTGGAATGGAGGCGCGGTTTTGAAAATAGTAAACCGCGATTTAAAGATACCAAATATTCTCTCAATCGCATTCCTTAATGATGCATGGCGGAGATTGAATAACTCACTAGCATTTCTCGGATGACGACCTTGACCGCCAAAATCTTTTAAGTGGTATCGTACACCACGTAATGGAGCCAAAAATTGGCGTCGATTAGCAAATCCGCAATCCACGAGAAAATATTTACCTAAAAGTATAATATCTTATCATTAGCATGACGAACATAATGAAAATAATTTTTAAAAAAGTTGATATATATATATAATTACCTTGAGGGACTTCAAGTCCATTTCTTCTTGATAATGCATCGGTTAGCAATTTTGAATCATGTGCTGAACCTTCCCACCCACTAAGCACATACATGAATTCCAAATCGAAGTTGCATGCTGCCAAAACATTTTGAGATTGAATACCATGACGGTTACGGTAGCTACTTACTTCTCGTCCCTTCACCATGGCGGGAATATGAGTTCCATCAATAGCACCAATACAATCCTAAAATAATAAAATTTAAACAATTTATATAGGTCATATAGGGAAAAAAAAATCTATCAAAATCACGGTTTTACTCTTACTTTAACTTTTAAAAAAAATCATACCTTAAAATAAGGGTAGAATCTTGTACTTTCCCTAATTTTAGAGGGTACACCTCCGGATTTGACCATCATTTGTGGTGCTATCGTGTTTAAAGCCTTCAAGATTTTGTGGAAGTTTTGACTAGTAGTGAAGTGTGAGCGGCCAAACCTTTGACGAACATTACAATACCGATCATTGTGACCAACAATAAGCAAGAATGTAGCCACCATTTCTTCAACACAAATATACCTTGTATCTTCCAAAAGAGTTCTTTGTCTAATGATGTCGCACAACTTTAGGAACACATCCGGATACATTCTATACAACTCTCGAAAACTTTGTGGGTCTCCCTTTAGCATATTTTGTATAAAATAATATCCCGTCCGAGTAATTGGTCGTCGTTTAAGAGATGGTTCGATACGTTGATGCATCACAATCATGTTCTCTTTTAATAAGATGATTACCGCTTGAATTGCCGTCAATAAGTACTTAACTGTTTCGTATATCTCTTCTTCCATCTCTTCTTCCATTTCTTCTTCCATTTCTTCTTCATCAATTTCTTCCTCCCATATTTCATCCATTTCTAAACCTAATTTCCTGCATTGACAAACAAATTAATAAAGACAAAATGCAAAACTTGCAATAACAACATAGGACAGAAAGATGATATTTTTGACCCTCCATGCCATCATTCCTACTCATATTCCGGAAGATTTAGGATTCCAAATGAAAAACTGCTTCACAGGTAAATAATAGACACATACAGCTACAATCTCACAAAATTTCACAATTTATGGTCTTTTAAGGAGAGAGATATAGTCCTCTAAAGTGGATAGAAAAATCTGGCAGAGAGATGATATTTCTGACTCTCTATCATTCCTACTCATATTCCGGAAGATTTAGGATTCCAAATGAAAAACTGCTTCACAGGTAAACAATAGACACATACAGCTATAATCTCACAAAACTGCTTCAGAGATATAGTCCTCTTTTGTTTTTGTTTTTGTTTCTTCCATGCTTGGGAACCTCTAAAACTTCAGGGGATCCTAGAGGGTTTAAAGAGGGTAGTGTTGGATCATTTTGAGTTGGTCTCACAATCACTTCATTCTCAACATCATACTCAAAGTTATCCATGCTAATATTTTCTCCATCACCAACGACTAATGTCGTTGCATCGGTAACATTATTACCTAACCCAATTGAGTTTTTTCCAACAGCAACACCATTTCCAATAGCTAATTCCAACTCTTCATAATTAGGAAATGATTCATAGCGTAAATTGGAATTAGAAGGGTGAGCCTAGAGAAAGAAAAATTCAAGGTTATTATTAAAGTTGCACTATGTACAAGAGCTCAGTTTGTTATTCTAAAGAAATAAATTGTGCTGTGATTTTTTAAAAAGCTCACCTGTATGTAATCTTCCCATACTTCATCTGATGCAGTGAACTTCTTTGTGTTTGAGTCAAACCCAAAACCAGAGCTGAATCGAAAAAGAGTATTATATTAAGTCCAACATTTTTTGAACCATTTCAATCGGCTTTGGTAATTGTTGTAGGTCTTATGACACCCAAGTTTGTTGTTAAGAGCATGAAGTATCCTTTCTTCTACTGTTTGCTTAGTAAAAATTCCACTGTTTTCACGCCATCCCCGAGTGGCACCATCAACCATGAGTTCTAACAATGCATTGCTCTCTTCCTTAGTCCACTGCTCGTAAGTTCCTTTTTTTGACATCTTGTTGAGTATCACCCATAGTAATATGACTAGTTTATATACAACAAATTTGTTATTAGTTTATATATACTAACAAAGTATTCATACTCAAAACAAAGGATCTAAAAACGCCATCATTCCTATGTTTTTATATTTAACAGACCATAATATTATACACGAGAAGATTATACATGCCATTATCAAACACGAAACAAAGAGAGACCATGATCAAACATCAAACAAAGATCATACAGAACAAAAACAATAGCATGTAAAAGCCAAACACTAAAAACCATTTAACATGATGATTCAAAGATTATATAGACCCTTATTTCCAGACAGTCAAAATGGTGAACCAAGAATATTTATACACTGCTCCAACATAGCATCTGATATTTATACATTCCTAAACATCTCAAATATTCAACTGATCGATTATCCTTCAATGAGCACTTATGGTTTTTTTTTGCTTCTGGAAAACTAATGGTAAATGAATTACGAGTTTGGGTACCATCCGTATTCCACCTTAACTGACAGCTGGTTTGACACAAACTCATGATTTACTAAAATTTTATGAACCTGGTATATATACTGCATGTTTCCTCAAGGTGCAATTAAGACTGATTTGTCTTGGCAATTTCTAATGCTCTTTGCCGACACACATACATAAAGAAAATGCTCTTGAGCATTATAAATTTGGTCTGTGAGTTTCATGTACCAATATCTATTTTGATTTTTGAAAAAAAAAAAAAACAATACAGTACTGTGGGCACTAATAAGACCATGAACTTCCTTCCCATATAAAGAAACAAAACCATGAGCTTTCGATCAAAGGGCAGGGCAGTATATATGTGGATTCTAGGGCTGGCCTGAAATCGGAGACGATACGTACCTGAACGAGGTCAACTAGCTATGGCCTATGGGATTCAATATCTTAATGTCCAGGTACTCTTAGGTTTGATAAGCTGCGTCAAAGCAATCACAGTGAGAGCCAAGTGCTAGTTTTTCCAAATCAATCTAATCTAATGTATTGCCGAATCAGATCAAATCAATTATTCAAATCTCAGAAAGGAAGACATAATGAGAAAGAGCAAGTACCAATTGGTTATCAGAGATAAGAGGTTGAGGTCGCAGTTCATCAAGGTCAGTTCGTCTTCTCCTCTTGCTGTTGACGTTTCATCTTCAAAGTGAAGAAATAGAATACGTCAAAATCTCTTGTGGTCTGGCAAGATTTCTTTAGGATTTTGGTATTTATAGTAAGCACTAAAAAATCCTACAAAATCGATGAGATAATAAAGTCCTTAAAAGTCTACCAACTTTTGAATACTACAGGAATTTGATGGATAATTTTAAATCCGGATTGAATACCAACAGATTTGTAAAGACTTTTTAAAATATGAATTGAATACCTATGGACTTTTGAAATACAAAAAAATCCTATAAAATCTTAATTGAATACACCCCCTTAGTATTTTCATGTTTAATAATTTAAAGAGAACAATATTAATAGATTCGTAATTATTTTGCAAACTAACATAGTCGGTTTGAACATCTACAAAACATCAATATAAAGTAACATACTAACCATAGTAATTTTGTATAGTCAAATAATAGAGAATTTCATGATTTTTAGTTTAAGAGTATTTTAGGTAGTTTGGGTTGTGTATTTAGTAAAAATATGAAATTCATAATTTGAATGGGTGGTGTATTGAGTATGTATGTGTATTGTAGTTTGGGGAGTGTATTTAAAACTTCTCTATAATAAAACAAGGAATGTAATCAAATAAAAAATCAGATCGACCAAAGAAAATAAAAAAGGATGATGAGGAGATTGTGCAAGAGCAAGAGGAAGAGAAAAATCCAAATTTACGGTGTCAAAAATCAAAGCGACTTGCTCTCGTTTTCTCATGCCGGGAAGGTTCAATGGGAAATTATGAGAGCTCAATTGACTAGATCAATGTTTTATTGCAGTCCCAGTCATGACGACGAAAATTAAGCTCCCAAACATGAAGCTGCTCCTTCGGGTATGTGTGTTTGGCTCTTGCAAAATCAAAATTGAGTGTTGATGAAGCCATGCATGAAGGACTAACACAGGTTTCAATCTCTTATCAATTCATGAAATGGAGATTAACTGAGCACTAGTATGGCAAGGTTGAAGCCGCGGGTGATTCCTAGAAATATAAGCCTAGGGGTTAGAATTTTTTTAAAATAGAAAAAAAAAAATAGATTTTAAATTTTTATTTAGACTACATATAATGAGAAATGAATATTCCACCTCATCGATATATGTGTAAGTAAAATGATGACACGGTGCCACCTCATTTGGGATCAGAATTTGGTAGAAAATTTTGGTGCTTCTAGCATTTTTCATTATTTTTATCAAACTGCACTTATGAAGTTATGATATTGTTTTATTTTCCAAAATAAAAAATGGGCAAGAGATTTTTCAAATGGGCATAATCGGTTCACTATCAACTATATGTTGTTGCGGTTTCGATTAGTCTCTGTGGAGGAAAACTTTTTTCATCATTTGCTACCAAAACTTGATATTGTATCTAATTACTGAGAATAAGATATATCCAAGAAGAAGATATATCAAGTCAAAAATGAGGGCTCGGAGGCCTCTTTCTCAGAGCAACCTTGAAATGTGAACTTAAAATATCATTAACGACAACATTCCTCCTTCTGGTAATTAAGGCGGTTAACCATCTAGTTCGAAAGGTGAGGCGTGTGGCGACGTGTAAGATGATCATTTAAGGCTGTGAACCGACGATTCCAAGCATGGAGTTGAAGGTCTAGTCATGCGTCAGAATGAGAGGTGTGGCGAAGAGATTTTTTTCTTCATTAAAGCAAAATGAAGTTGAAACAATAGGCTTTTAGGAAGCGGCTTTGAAGCGGGGTTCGAGGAAGTTTTTTGACTTTGTTGGTTTGCTCCGGGCTCACATTGAGTTTGGGACTGACGACAACAAATAAGAGCAGGTGTGCGTCCGTTTATTGTTAATTCAGTGACAAATGATTGTTGTCGGATCCATGGGTTGTTTTGCAAAGTGAAGGAAGGACGTTGGATGGGCATCCCTCGACGGCTGGTAGTTGTTATAGTCTAAGTTGAGATTTTGTGTTGTTGGTTGCCTCACCTAAATGATATTATGTGCAAATTTGTGATGCTTCCTACTCCCATGAATAGGAGGTCAAGTTTTAGTATAAGGGGAATAAGTAAGAGTATCGTACCCAAGGGATTGGGGGAAACTCCATCCTAACTAGATTACCGAAAAAATAAAACCTAGAAAACACATACAATCTACTTTTTACAACTCACAACTTTAGCCCTTTGGAAGCTAAGGTAATGATGATAGTATTAACAAGAGGTGGTTAATCGGCTTGATTGATTTTAGATTTAAAGAAAGAAGTCTTGCGTAAAAGTAATCTATGATAATTAAATTGTAGAGACTAAATTAACAAGAAGAGTAGAGACTTAGGCATTCACACCTACCCTAACTCTTGCACAAATATAATTTTAAAAGTTGATGTGAAACATGCTTGACAAACATCCCCCTAGTGCTTTGGTGAAGCTACCAAAAAACTAACTAATCATGCAATTTAACAAAGTCTTTTGGAGCCAAGTTAAATCACACAACCTTGATCCCAATTATATTACCTTATAATACAAGTGGGCTATGTACCACAAGCCTAACGCCCCCTTAGAGCAATTAAACTCAAAACACAAGCATTAAGACCAAAGTAAGAAATTCAAGCAACTTAGTACTTCCCTTAAGAAATACTAAGCCACCACCTAAAGGCTACTCATGCTCATGGATTCAAGAAGTTGTCAAATTCAAGTTTCCAATTCATTATTTATCTAAACATGTTTCCTAGGTGACAAAGCTAGTTAACACATTTAGTAAACATAAAGTGTAGAAGCCATAGATTTAAACATGCATCAACATCAAACTTAAAGGAAAATTACATTGTTTGCACAAGTTTGCCCCTAGCCTCCAATCCAACTACTCACTACTCATTACATACAACAAAGTCATGAACTTGAAATACATCAAAGTAAAAAGGGAAGAAGAGCACGAAGAAAGAGGGAGATTACTAAGGGTTTGGTACCAAGATACCAAACCTTACCAAGATGTAAGACAAGAGAGTGCTTCTATGTATGGTACTAATGGGTCCTAACAAAGAAAGAACTCCATCACCACCATACACAATCCACACAATCTAATATGAATAAAGAACAAGGCTTGAGGATGAATAAGAGTGAGAGAAGAAGGAAAAGGGTAAGAAAATGCTTCCAAGAATGGTATTAATGGGTTCTAAGATGGGAAGAACACCATTAACACCATGTTAATCCACAAAATCTTGAAGAAACAAGCTTGTAGTATAAAATATGAGTAGAGGATGAAGAGAAGTGAAGTGGGTGTGGTTTTGGTGAAACCCCTAAGCTATCACAACTCTTTCTTACACCAAAACTAAAACTACAAGCTTGCAAAATGAGGGAGAGGAATAGTAAATTCGTCCAAAATGAGAGAGAGAGGTATAAATAGGCCTAAAGTGATGAATGAACGGTGGAGATGCAAGGAAATGAAGGACTAGATATGGTGGACAAAGAGGGAAGCACAAATTGTGGATCTAGTCTTTATTAAATGACCAAAAACCACAAAGATATTTTGGTGGAAAAGGAAAAGGCAAGAGCACTCTTGATATTTGGCCATAAGGACAAGAGGACAAGGACAAGGACAAGGACAAGGACAAGGTCAACATCAAAGGGACAAAGTCAAATATGTCACTTTCATTTGTCTTCTTCTCATTTGAATTTGAATTAACAAGTCTTCTTCCCTCCAATGCTCTTTCATTTGTTGAATATCAGCCATCACCATATTCCGGCCACCAGAGTTCTGCCCGTTGACCGGTCAAATTAATCTTTTAGTGAAATTTCTGGTTTTGCTCCTTTGACTTCAATTCTTCACCCGGTTTCTTCAATATGTGCTAGATCCACCTTTTTGACTTATTTCCCATCCTTAACTTCATTTCCTATTTCCTAGCATGAATAGGAAACGTAATAAGAAATAGATAAAATACGAAAAGATATAGCAAAAGAATAAGAATAAGACAATAATTATTAGGTAATTATTGACCTAACATGTGTTTTGCCCGAGATTGCGACGACGTCGAAATTGGAGTGTCGGTGCCTTAGGTTTCTCGACTATAACTCCTAGTATATAGTCTAGGGTTTGGGTTAGGCCTAGGGAAGTAAGTGATGGAACACATAATAGTGTTCGGTGGCACTGTACAAAATAACCCTATGTTGTGGATATGTTGTTTTTTGTGAAGAAGAAACTTGAAAAAAAAAAATGATCGAATTTTTTTCCTCAATTTGGGGGATTAAGAATTGTTTCAAAATGCATGTGCGCGACCGCTTTGTTTTGAAGTTCACTGAGGAGGACTGCAAAGAAGTGGTGACCAGAGGACCTTATTAGTTTTCCGGCGAAAAGTTTTTACTGTGACTGTCTATGATGGATTGATGGGTTGTCGGATCTAGCAAGGGTATTTATTGAAATTTTTTTGGTGTCGATCGAGCTCTTTGGTTTTCCTCTTGCGTTGATGACTAATGATGACGTGGAGATGATTGGTGAGAATTTGAGCCAAATGGTGGAGTATGATGAGGAGGGGCTTACTCGAGCGCAATTGTGATGACCTGACTTGGCAAGGGAACCTAGCAGGTAGGTAGGTAGTTAGGTCATGCATCCCATATCGCCCGAGAGAGAGTGGACAACTATCTTGGAGCGCCTAGCAAGTTAGGCGGCTTTATAGGCGGATTTCATAATTTAATATTTATTTATTTTAAGTACATATATTTATATAATTAAAAATATATAAGGACTCAAAAGGAGTAATAAAATTACATGAAGTCCTAAATTTTAAAAAGTAATGAATAATATATTAATTATGTATTTATTTGTTGACTAATTGGTGGGTGATTGTGTTAAAAGTTAGGTTGTCTAGGCATAAATATTTGTTAATTAGGTTATCGAAAAGATATAAGCATATTGATTGAATCAAATCATCTAGTCCCTTTCTTCTCTCCACTTTTCTCTTCACACACACCCGTTTCCTTTTTCTTCTCTACAAACACAGCAAATATACAGTAATCCTTCAACCACCATCTATGTTCTTCTTCCTCGAACACATTGTTTAGCCACCCTCTGTCTCTCCTTCTCTCTCGAAAAAACTGCTCATCCCCCCTTTGCAAAACCCACTTACCACACACACACTCTCTCTCTCTCTCTCTCAGACCAATTGAAAAAAAAAATCCGTCTAGGACCGTCTCCTAACACACACACACACACACACACTCTCTCTCTCTCTCTCTCTCTCTCTCTCTCTCTCTCTCTCTCTCTCTCTCTCTCTCTCTCTCTCAGACCAATTGAAAAAAAAATCCGCCTAGGACCGTCTCCTAACATTCGAAACGCCGAACTACACCTTGGAGTCATTCCTCTACGCGGAACAGCGCCGCCTAGCCCCTAGAAGGCTGCGTTTTAGAACCTTGGTTCAGAGTTTGCTCCTTACATTGACACACATTTTGGGGTGAAAATTTAAGAACAAAACTGTAACAGTCCAGCCCATACACTTGAGATCTTGTCCGCTTTGGGCCATACCCTCACGGTTTTGTTGTTGGGTTCCCAACTCAGACGTGTCTCAATGTATGGAGCTATCTCTGCATATATAGGCACAACATCCATGTCACACCCCGAAATTCAGATAAATTTACATGAAATTAAACAAGAAAATCGAGCTAAGTACCCTCAATTATTTGTAGAGTAGTGTGCTTGAATTTTGAGGCGAAATTCCTTGGGTAGAATGTAATAACCCGATTTTCTTGTTTAGTTTCATGTAAATTTATCCGAAATTCGGGGTGTGACAATCCACTCTCTCCCGGGGTATGTGGGATGCATAACTTGTCTACCTGTTAGCTTCCCTAACCAGACCAGGTCAGGGTCATCATAATCCACTCCCCTCGGGGTCCGACGTCCGCGTCGACACACTTCCAGCCGGGGATAGGCTCTGATATCATATATAACAATTTAGCCCATACACTTGAGATATTGTCCTCTTTGGGCCCCGCCCTCACAGTTTTGGTTCCCAACCCAAAACGGGTCTCTATGCAGGGTTAGCCAGTCCATACACTTGCGATATTGTCCGGTTTAGGTCACACCCTCACGGTTTTGTTCTTGGGTTCCCAATCCAGAAGCTTCTCGATGTATAGAGTTATCCCTGCATATATAATCACAATATCCACTCTCCTATAGGCGATGTGGGATGCATGACTTGCCTACCTGCTAGCTTCCCTAGCCAGGTAAGGTCAAGGTCATCACAAAAACTGTAAGGGCAGGTGGGCCAAAAGTGAATAATATCTCAAGTGTGTGGACTCGAGTCACTCGACTGCTACATATGGTATAAGAGACTGACCAGAAGTGTGCCGACGCTGAAGTCGAGATCTGAAGGGGGGTAAATTGTGATGACTTGAGTAACATGTCCTGACATGGCTAGGAAATGTAGCAAGTAGGTAGGTCATACATCCCACATCGCCTGAGGGAGAGTGGACCTTGTGCTAATATATGTAGAGTTAGCTCCTTACATTGAGACGCGTTTTGGGGTAGAACCTCAAGAACAAAACTGTGAAGACATGTGAGACCCAAAGCGGACAATATATCAAGTGTGTGTACTGAGCTGTTTCATAAACTTTATGTGAACCACAATATCCGTGATCTGGTGCGACATATGTTCCAGCCAGATGGCTTATGAATTTTGGTCGAGATGGATTTCAGCGACGTTAACTTTCAGGTATGATCACATTCTTGGTTACTATCGAACCTGCGGTTTACTATAACATGCTCAAACATGATGTCAAGGTCCACCAGACATGAGTGAGGTCTAGATTATTAGGGATGTAGATGAACCTCGAAACCTTAACCCTAATCTTCCAAGGGTGCACCCGGGTTTGGTGTTTCTGTGCCGGCGGTAATTCCTCGTAACCCTAATCCTAGTTTAACATTAGGGTATGAGAATGGGTTCAGAGGGGCACAAGCGACCCATTAAATATTGACTAAGGTTTGAATAGTTTTACATGGTACAACAATTGTGTCGTAATCTTCTTATAAGACGTCACATGTTCATGGTGACTAATTATATGAAGTCCATGTGTTCCTTTTAAGTGGGTACGTGGGATATTTGGAATGTTAATGGTGGAGTCCCTACAAACCATAAAGTCCAAAGAGTTTAACACCGCATTGAGTGAAAGAGAGTAAAAAGGAGAAAGATGGCGAGTGAGGAAGAGAGCGCCGTGAAGGAGCCTTTGGATCTCATCAGGCTCAGCCTCGACGAGCGCATTTACGTCAAGCTTCGTTCTGACCGTGAGCTCCGCGGTAAACTCCATGTACGTCTCCACTTTTCTCTTTAAATTTTTTTAGGGTTTTTCTGCGTCCCAATTTAGGGTTTTGGGTTTATACTACCTTACATGGAATTCGTGTTCGTTTGTTATCTTATGCGTTTGGGTTTTGATTTTACTTATCAATTTGAAGAGCAAACGCGGTTTCCTTGTGTTGTTTGAAATTGAAAGCATGAATTGTGTTTTGAAGAATGGGTCTGGTTTTGTATGTGGGTTGGTTGCGAAAGATGATAAGCTCGACTCAATTAAGCAAATTAAGGGAAGAAAGTTTAGGGGTTTAGGTCTTTCTACTGTAGTGTGAAGTAGTCGATGGCATTGTTCTTTTCGTATTGTTCTAAAACAAAATAAGCTGTTTTTCTATTGAAAAACCAAAGTAAAAACCTTGTGTTCCATTTCCACAGTGAACCCAAATGCAAAAGTACCCAATTATTGTCTAAAGCTGTAAATGAAATCAGTATTCTTCTCTTGGGATATCTGATAAGGTTTGATATTTTGTTTTCTGGTCTTTAAAGTAGAAGAGCATTAAACAAAAACCATATATCTTGTCAGGCTGTTCTATCCTTATCTACATTTGCATCTGCTTTCATTGTGGAAAGGATAAAGTCAAGTCGATTAACTTGTGTTCAAAAAGGCAGACAGAATGCAGTTCTTTGTGTATGTGTGCGTGTTTTTTTTTTTTTTTTTTTTTTTTTAATATATCAGCTAGCAGTGCAAGTGCAAGTGCAACCTAGTTATGTGGAACAGTTTCTGTTCATCTACATTCCTGGTAGTGGTAAATTGAATAGGATTTTACCAACATAAGTGAAAGATTTAGGGTGAATGAAATTGATTAGTGTTCTTACGATGTCTGTAGGGGGTTTGATTTTACTCTTGTCTTGAGGTACAAAGCAACATAATCTAGTCTCCTGTCTCTCTTGTACATCTCAAAGAGAATTCATCTTTGGATATATATATATATATATATATATATATATATGTATATGTATATATCGGGATTCGGTAATAATCGCATATATGAATTTTAATTCCTTGTAGAAAAGAACACAAACCTAAGTAGATTATGCTGCATTCAGAATTGCATTCAATCTTCGACCCCTGTTTGGTTCCTTGATATCTTTTGATTGTTTGAGTTAGTGGTGCTACTTGTTTACTTGGCATTATATTTTTAATGGTTTCTTCAACTTGATGATTGTCATGATAAGAATGTGGGCGGGTTCTGGTAACTAATATAGTTTGTAAGTTGTAGAGTGACAATACATTTTATTTTTTCTTTGTCATATCATGTAACTCACCTGCATTAGCTGAACTAGGTAATAGTGTTTCTGTTTAAGAAGTCTGTTCTGACTTCTGATAATCCTCTTTTTTAATATTGCATGTGAAGTCAATACCCATGCACTTCAGCTTGTGATTGATCTCTATCAAATCTATAAATCTGTACACATTATGCTCTATATAGGCTCAGCATTATGCTCTATATAGGCTCAGCATTATGCTTCGACTCAGTATGGTCTGAATATGCAAGGGGAGATTTGATCGAGTCATTTAGCTTGTATTTCTCAAAACTATATTTCAACCAAATCAATAATCTTACAGCTGCATCTTTGGTTGAAAATAAACGTGTTCTCTGAACAGCATTCTTCTATTACATAGTGAATAGGTGAGGGGCAGCGATTTCATTGTTGTGAAAGTAGTTATGAGGATTTGGTGGGAGGGTTTAGGAAACAGCAATTGCAAGTTTGAAATCACTCTACCTATTGCAAATTTGGTTCTCATTTTGTGGTTGGAAATCTTGCTTTGCAGGCTTATGATCAACATTTGAATATGATTCTTGGTGACGTCGAAGAAATTGTTACTTCTGTGGAAATTGATGATGAAACTTATGAAGAGATTGTCCGGGTATGTTTTAAATTCGGTATCTTTTGTGTCATCATTGTACATTAACATACAGTTCTTAAAGTAAATTTTTTAAGCCTTATACACCATCTTCAGCAAGAGTTTTATCAGAGTTTAGCGTACTAACTAGGCTGATCTGTGCAATACATGGTTGTGGAATACTGTAGTTACTACTTTCAAACTTCTTTAGGTTAAAAAAGTTTGTGAAATTGTGATTAACACAAGTGTCTTTGTGTTTCAAAAGTTTCAGATTTGAAAACTTGTTTGGTGATAACTCTGGATTTGAATCTAAATTTTGTTGATACCAGTCTTTGTTTCTTCTCACTAGTTCCTGATCTGACCCTCAAGAGCCAAAATTCAAAACTCATAACCCAGATTTGAGACTGGATTCCAGAACCTAGGATTGAGATCTGAAAGGAAGTGGAGATGTGGGCTTGATATATATCTGCCATGGCATAATAGCCCATTTTCCGTTGTTGTATGGATTTTTGGTTCACTGCTGCATCTCTTTATCATGGTAGCAAATTCATGTTGCTATTGAGAAAGAAGATTGAAAGGGAAAATAAAGAACCCCACAATCTAATGCACTTCCATCAGACAATTTGAATTCCTATTGATTCAATTTAGTCTGTTATCAACAAATACAGGATCAATGATTTTGTAGCTTGTAAAATGCAAATGTTGCAAGGTGTCTTGCATTTAGTGGTTTTATTGGTTCTGTATCATGTTTTCATTTGTGGGACTTTTAGGTCTTGGATCATTATCTTCAAATTTGAATAGACAACACTTGGCTTTTTTTTTTCCTTCTAAAATGTGAAAGTCGTATTGTTGCCACCACTTGCAGTGTTGCTAGATTTTGTTTTTCGATACTAGCTTGGTCTTGTAATAAAAATTTGGGTGATAACCTTGTCTCCTTTTATCTCCTATTTCAGACTACAAAGAGGACAGTTCCATATCTGTTTGTCAGGGGGGACGGTGTCATCCTTGTTTCACCTCCACTAAGAACAGCTTGATTACAATTTGGTGAAGGACAGATGGATTAGTCAACTTTGTATTTGGGATATGATTGTCGTTATATTTAACTAAAATCTGTTCTATGTATCCTAATTTTAGTTCTCTGAACGAACAAATCTTGAATCAGTAGAGGTTCAAAACTGTACTTCTGAGGCAGCTGAAAGAATGAGATCTTGTTGAAAAAGAATTTGGTAGATGTGTAATTGTTTTTGGCTTTCTGTTTGCTTGACCAGACCAGGATAACCTTGCTTTATTAATGCCTACTACCACTGATAGCCATTGGTGACACTGTAAAACACTAATGCTGCAGATATATACATTATGGCCTGTGTCTGAGTGATTGACCATTTGCCCTAGATGTTGAGAGAGAAATTAACCACTTTGGGGTGGTAAGGCAGGGACTGTCAACAAATGTTTTGTCATAACCAAAACACCATATACAAGGTGAATCCGGTCAAGAGCTTAAGCTTAATAGCGGCACCTAGAACCAAACATTTCTTTTAGCACTCGAGTCTCTGCTTCCTCTTACATTTTAGACTTGCCTCAGGTAATTCATACATCATCCTTGGCACATTTTATATGCCGATAGCCTACCCATAGTGGGAAAACGATATAAGATCGAGGGACAGCAAAGTAACGGATTCATATGTTATCAATTCCTGATAAAGCATTGTTCTATAACTACTTACTGATAGGAGCATAAAATGCGACGTTCTTAATATGTTTTTGCCCTTATTTATGCTTCGTTTAACCCTTATTTACCTAAGATAGAGTCATAATTTAGTTTAGTGTCAATTTGGTAGAGTTTTGGAGAAAGTGTGCTTAATTGTCAGAAAAACGACTAACTATAGAAATTTGAGGAAAAAGTGAAAAATATGTTGTTTTCGTGATTTTGAGGCCTGTGTTTGACTGACTTATTATTTTCCAACTTTAATGAAATTTGGCAGGCACATAACTGGCAAGCTGGAGTGTATTGTGTCAAAATTTCAGATCAATTGGAGTTCGGGAAGTCACCCAAAAGATGGTTGCAACTTGGCAGTTTGAACAAAGATCACCAGGGACTACCAGGATTTTCCTGGGACTGTGTCTTGACTTCCGGAATTTCTGTACGACGCATCACTTGGAACCAGAAACTGTGCCATACACCGTTTGAAATCTCTGTGTGTCTAGTTTCATATGCAACTGGAATCGCAGCAAAAGCTTTCCTGAGAAAAAAGTTATGCCGGTTTGAATGCACGAAGGTCAAGTCTGCCGAAAGAAGAAAACCTAAACCGAGTTCTACATGGATTTGGCTTACGAATGTGGACTGAATTCCATCCTTTGTGCAAGATTTTTGGCTGAATTAATTCATGGAAAACCTAAAGAGATATTTCTCAATTATTCAGTCATTATCTTGGGAATTTTCGGCAGAAAATAGAGGAAGAAAATCGCAACAAATCCTGATTAATTTCGGGAAAACTCCTGTGCATGTCATCCAACTTCCACGGACTCTCCCGGATAGCTCACTTTGAATCAGAATTCGAGCCTTATATGGATAGAAAGCTACGGGAGTCTAGTTTCCAACCCAACTGGAATCACCTCAGTAGCTATTTTTTTAGAGAGAGTTATGATGTAATCAATGCACGGAGGTCATTCTGCCGAATTCAGAAATTCAAGGAAAACCTAAACCAATTCGGTTTTGGTTTGTGGCCGGCTTCTCTAGGTTACTTCCTCTATAAATACCAAGACTTTTGGACAGAAAAAGGATCTCCTCTCTCTCACTTTTCACAAGCCAAAACTTTGTCCAAATAGCACCACACTTCCATAGAAAAATACTAGCCGATTCCACCATCAACATACATCAAGATCGCACCATTCCATCTTCCATCAAATCCACCTTTGCCGAAGCTTCTTCAAGGTTCTTCAAAGTGTGATTCACTCATCTCTCATGGCTTTTATTTTTCTGTATAATTACAAGACTTTGTCTATATATGAAGGTTGTAAAGATTTGTGGATGCTTATTTGGTTTATGTAATTCTATTTTGGATTTTCGGATTTCTTGTTTGATTATCTAATTGCCGATTTATGTATCATAGTATGTGACGATTTTTTATGTAGGATTTAAGGGCAGTAAGTTTCGACATGATGCATGATTCTTTGTGGTTTATTTTCTGAATTCGTATGCAAAACAAATTTAATGCTTAAGGGCTGCCTAAGGCCTAGGTTGTTCTTTATGTGTTAATTTCATGTTGCCGAATGAGTATAGGTTTAATCATACGCTGAGTTGGTTTAATTTATATCTATTCCAAGGGTTAGAGTAATTCATGAAAGTATGCATGTTGAAGCAAGGTGAGGTGACGCCATACTTGTTGCATGTCTCTGATTCGACTCATTGTGCTTATGTGTTTGTTTGTTTAATTTCTACGCTGAGTGTCTTTAAACTGATTAGCACCATGTTTAGGATTATACGCTGAGTTAATTCTAAATACTTATGAAGTCTTAACGATTAGATGAACCGCTGAGGGCTCTAATTAGAATTGGAACTACATGAATCTTGAAGAGTATCGAACTTTGCTGGCATGTTTCCTTACACGAAATTGTTATGTGTTTTGTGAGTTTTGTGTGATGTGTATTGTGTGAAAGATGTTGATCATATGTATATTTTTAATTTAGGATTTATTTTCGTAATTTTCAGTAATATAGAATCAAATTTCAAACTCCCAATATGATTTTGTAATGCTTTATGTGATTGAACGCCCTTGATTTCCCCAGATTGAACGATCCCTACTTGTCTTATACTAACGATGACACAAGAGAATAATATTTGTATGAAGTTGTTTTGCAGGTACAATGTGCTTGGATAATAATCTCCATCACTTACACACATCAACCATGAAATTTCATTTTCAAAATTAAGAGTTCAAAACTTTGGAAAGAGGAAACCAGAGTAAACTGCCATATATATAGTTCACAGAGCCAAATCCAACAAAGATGAAACATATAGTTCACAGAATCAGGGAGAAGGACTTTAACCAAAAAGGGGGTAAAAAATACTAGTAACAAAGCAGAAACGCACAGCCCTCTTGAGAAAGTAACCAGTGTCATCACCCACCACTGGAAGATGTAGTACTGCCAACACCACAGAGCACCATTATTGCTCCTATTGCCAAAACCTTCACATCTAGCAATTTTATAAAAGATTTCACTACTTTCCAAATCTAAGAAACCTAAATCCCTTAAATTCGGCCCAACAGATGACGGATCCCACAATACGTATGATAGACCGTTGCTAGAGCAGCAAGCTCAAGGGAGAGGGGAACAAGGTTTACAGAATAGAAGAGGAATTTGTGGAAAGGCTCAAAGGTGAAGCAAATCGGAGCCATTTGCACACAAACAAAAGGGTACACCAGAACTATGGCGGTTAGGTAAGATGCTGCTATCCTGTCCAGAATTGATTTAGTTGAATTGATTTGAGGCTTGTAAATAGGAAGATGGGGGGACAATGGGCGAAGAGTATTGGGTAGGATTCCATGTTCATTAGCCGTGCTAGCCCCACTCGTGGTGTAGACAATTTCATATCCACCACCAGTGTTTGCAGTAGCTCCAACGGAAAAACTCTTTTTCTGACCAACACCAATAGTAGAGTTGGCATCACTACCAACGCCAGCACCAGGACCACTTTTGCTGCTCGTACCAGTGGATAAAACCTTGTCAGCTGCTCCACCTCCATAACTCCTCAGACCATAACCAGCACCAAAACCATATCCAAAATTACTTCGAGGCCTCTCAGTAGCATAATTCATCCTTACTTGGTGACCATGGAGCTCCTATTAGATTTTGCAAACATATTTTAAGAGTCAGAATGGTTATTAGGTAATAAATTAAACAAAAGAATTTTGCCTTTGCCAACCGATGTATGTAAACATAAACAAAATTATTATCATCTAAATGGAAAATTAAATTTAGAATGCAACTATAACCCTATAAGTGATAGTCAAGTCGTGCCCAGACAGTGTATAACTGCAAGTATGCGTGGTATAGAAATATCACTTAATTCAAAGGTAAACCATTTCGAGGTAAACAAGAGGCTTTTTTGGGTTCAGGATCCAAAGAAATTTTTATTCCCAACTGCCCCATTTTGATTACTATAATCATGATTGAGATAATTTTCAAGAAACCAGTTTTCAATACACGAGATAATTTTCCAATAGTCACTACAATTGATTAATCAAGAAAAAGTAACCAAATCACACTATCATCAGTTACCTGCCTGTTCAGGGGATGGGTTGCGCTAAAAGTAATGGAACCAAGTCCTGTAGATCTTCCAGTATCACGGTCTAGGACAATTTGTCCTACATATATCAAGTCAATCAGCACTAATTTAGCATAGAAGTTCCACTGTTTCTAGCAAATTAGACTTCTTTAAGGAGAAAATTTTCCACAGCAGATGGAAAAAGGACTAATGCAGATCTTAAACAAGAGCGACAAGAGGTAAATAAAAATATAAAACAACCCACTGCACTCCGCCAAGTCAAAGGCGTTTGGCAATTATTTTATCAACCTCGAATATATACCGTTCTGACATTTTTTTAATTTAATTTAATTTTTTATAAGACACAAGAGTGTGTGATATAAGTAGTTGCCCTGAAACAGCAACAATTTCTTCAAGTCTTATTCTAGAATACTGAAATATAACAGTCCAATTTGGGAATTTTGACCTCTCAAGGCTTCTGAGCTTCCCATGGATGATGTGCGTCTTATTGCCTGATGGATGGACAATAACTCAAATTTGATCTGCCTGCTTGCAGTCTGCCTAAGTATACTTCCAGCTTTACTTAGGAGAGGCATTGCACTCACCTAGAAAAAACAAAAAACAAAACAACAAGACATGTTTTACAAATAATTTCAAAGCATAACAAGAGGGGATAAATAATCCAATTGTTTCTTTCACATTACCCCTTAACCCCACCTTATCCAAAACCCTTACGATGAAAATTCAAGTAACTTGCATATAACACTTGCTTTCCAGATAGTATCATCTCAAACAAATCAAAAGCCCTTAAACCAAAAGGTGTTAAAATAAATACCACTGACCATGTTAACACTTCACTAAACATGAGAAATCAATAAAGCACAGTAAGAACATGAAGCTGATATGTATGATCATTACCCAAAAACTATATCAGAAGCATGTATTCAATCCCACAAAACTCAAAGCTTCTAACGAAAAACAAACCCAGAAAAGAAAAAAAAAATAATTGGCAAGAGAACATGAGGGTATTCAAAACCCATTAATCTAAAGCAAAATTGAATCAAAACCCATAATCAAGATTCCATTTTTCGTATTCTCCTTCAATTACCAAACCAATCAAATCCACCAGAGCAAGAAATGGAAGCAAAATCAAAACAATCAGAGAAATTAAAAGTATTGGGACTCAATTACAGTGATATCGATGATAGGGTTTTACCTTGTCTGCTATAGTCTATCTGAAACGGGTTTCGATTCGAAATAAGCAGAAAGAAAGATGGGCAGTGACTACTAGAATATGATAGATCGACGCTGGCAGTTGTTTTGGCCGTCACGGTCTAGTTTAGGTACAACCTTTTGTGTACGTATTTTTGTTTTATGAAAATACAAACTACATACGAGATAAATACGTCTTGAAATATATAAAATATGACTTGTCTAACCGTAAACTACTGAAGTGAATAAGCGAAGGAACAGCTCAACTTTTGGATTAAAGCAGTTTCAGTTTCACGAATTAAACCAGACAACGAATGTTTTATTATAATAAGAAAAGTAAATTTATATAGATAAGCATACCTTATCATATGCTAAATTTATAAAAAAAGAAAAGAAAAAAAACACTCTTAGAATGGACAATGTCGTTAAAGCATCCGCCTCGTAGTTTCTCATGGAGGGTTGGAAACTCTTGAAGTAAAATAATCTTCAGTGGCCGCACTGCAGACATAATAATGGCATTACTCGTTCATCAACATTTTCAGCCCTTCGATTTATACAGGCCTATTTATATATGTCATACACCAACCTGCAGAAAACAGTCTCATAGTTTGAATGATGTAGCTTGTTAACCTTCATTTAAACCTCAGCAGCACAAAGACAAACGCAAAAGCAAAACAACCAATCCATTCTCCTTTTCAATCTCGAGGCACTCCACTCTTCACCAGCATCGATTCTACAGGTAGAAAACATAACATTGAATGAGTTAGAGACTGAGATGAACTATGCTTAGAGACCATAGTACCTAATCTTATATAACCCCCAACCAATAAAAATATGGTGTACACCTAATACTATGTTAAATATTAATAACTAAATACATATAGGTCGATTCGGTTCGGTTCGGTTTGGTTGGTTTTCTATATGAGCGAAACCCTAAACAGAAACTAACCGATTTGGTTTGGTGCGATGAATCCATTTTGTCCGATTTCGGTTTTCCGATATCGATTCAGTGCGGTTTTGACCGTGTTCTTGAATCTGCTTTTCAATTCTTGTTGCTCTTATCTACAAATGAACCAAACGACTCAGAGTCGTCTTGTAGATTGCAAGTGTCGATATCTACATGCTCGTTGAACCGTCGAACTATACCAAGAACATGAAGAATAAGAGCAGTAAAGCAA
This sequence comes from Potentilla sterilis, assembly GCA_963682095.1. Taxonomy (NCBI): domain Eukaryota; kingdom Viridiplantae; phylum Streptophyta; class Magnoliopsida; order Rosales; family Rosaceae; genus Potentilla; species Potentilla sterilis. The sequence goes on along the minus strand of OY821762.1, from coordinate 22,096,815 downwards.
GCAATAGTGTCCGCCTAGCGCTGCATAGACACAACTCATCAATTTGTAAGTCAAAAATCCTCAATGTATTCAATTTTCTATAAACCACAGCTTCGAGGAATAATCACATGTTAATTTATTACATTGATTTTCAAATTGATCTAGTTAAATCATATTAACTAGTACAAAGTTAATATGCAAGCTTATAAACTTCCGCCTAGCACACCTGGCTCCCGCCTAGCACCAACATAAACCTTATAACGTCCGCCTAACTCCTGCCGCCTAGACCTTCTATTGTCCGCCTCGTGCCTGCCTAGGGTCCGCCTCCCGCTTAGATCATCTTACATTTTGTTTCCCAAGAATAAGAGAACAATTTTAGTGATGTTTTTAGATACTTTATCGATTTCAGTGTATCTTAATGTAAAGACTAGAGAAGTAGACAGTAGCCTCGAGCTAGCAATGAGTTTAAATCTTCTGTATAATCAAATGTCACTGCCCGATCGTGTGTGGCATACAAACAACAATTCGTCTATACGTATCGCATCTAACATTAGGGTATGCATAGAATCAACAACGTAACAGGGTTCAAACAAAGAAGTTCTGCTTCCAACTAGCACACAGATACTAATGGCAACAGTACTATCCTTATGGGCTCTGGCCTCCTTCTGGATCTCAACCCCATCTGCTTCTGTTAAGCACTAATTGACCGCTTAGTTGCATACGAAGCTCTCGAAGATCAAGTAAATGAAAGGAAGATCAAGTGAGGATCATTCACTGGTGTCCTCTGCTTAAGTTAGTTGTCAAGTTATATCGGGCATTGTAACAAATCTTCATTGGTGTAATGTGAATTGTTTAATTTGAGTACTGGTGGGGTTGCCTATATTTCTTTATGAATCTCAGAATGACGACTGGACTGTAAGATATAGCCATTTTTCTCAAGTAGAATAGTCCCAAACTAGTGCACGTTTGAATCCAACTACTCTTTTTAATATATTGAAAATTGATGTATAAACGACTGCTTGAACTTCTTGCAGTATATATAATAATTCCTGCTTGATTTGTGTGAAGCATCACAAATATTGACAACGCTCATTGATATAGGACACATAGTTCTACATTTCTCTGTCGAGGTGTAGATATGGAATACATTTTTATCACATTAGCCAAAATCTTTTCCTCACAGTCGAGCTTCAATAATAGAAGATGAAATGGATTTTTCCTTATTGGTATATCAGGCTCCTTTCTTCTTTTCTTTGGCAGGCTTCACATCCTTTGTGAGCATTCTTGGTGCTATAGCCATGGCCATAAGCTCTTGGAACAGCAGCTTGCAGGCATAAGGAATGTGCACCTGCATGAGGGCAAGACATAAGGATCTAAAAGAAGAATCACAGCAACATTTGAAGTGTAAAACATCCACGCATGCATGCGAGAGAAATGAATAGAAGACAGTAAACCAAACAGACTTTTACCTGAACAATATCAGTTTTGTTCTTGCAACCTCTGCACTCGAACGAATTCTTCTTGAGATTTGCAATGGCTATTAAACCACAACGCTCGCAGACGTGAACCCTATAGGCATCACTCTGATCAAACAGTCTCTCTTTAAGAAAGTGAGCAGCACCATGGGCAATCATGCAATCTCGTTCCATCTCTCCAAATCGTAGACCACCATCACGAGACCGTCCCTCAGCAGGCTGCCTTGTAAGGATCTGTACAGGACCACGACCACGTGAATGGATCTTATCGTCGACCATATGCTTCAGTCTCTGGTAATATGTAGGGCCAAGGAAAATCATCGCACTCAGTCGCCGACCGGTGTGACCATTATACATGGTCTCAAATCCCCGCATTTGATACCCACATTTGTGGAGAGCTTTGCTAATATTGTCCACCTGAAAAGAAAAGAATAGCATTTGTGAATTCCACTCCTTTAAGTGTCAACAAGGTGCCCCAAAAATTAAACTCGCAAAACTAACATTTGGCTCTGAATGGTACAACCCAATGATACACTCAATATGACAAGAAGTTTACAGAGGCATGATTGAATAGAAAGTGAAAACTCACCGTCACATCCGTAAAAGGAGTAGCGTCTCCTTCTTTTCCCATGTGTGCTGCAACCTTCCCCATGATACACTCAATAAGCTGACCGATGGTCATTCGGGAAGGAATAGCATGAGGGTTTACAATAATATCAGGGGTGACTCCTTCTACAGTCCATGGCATGTCTTCTTGTGTATATGTCATACCCACTGTCCCTTTCTGCCCATGCCTACTACTAAATTTATCCCCAATTTGTGGAATTCGAACAGATCTCACCCTTACTTTCACAAACCTCAACCCATCGGCATTGGTAGTCAATAAGACCTACAAAGTAAAGATGAAGTTGTAAGATGCTTAAAGGGAGAAATGAGGGTAGTAAGATAGTCCAAGAAGCATGCACTTGGGAGTTTTGGATATTCAAAATATGTACTGGGTCATATTCCCTTGAGTCTTGATATATAGAAAACACAATTATTTCTTTTGGAGATAAATTTTTCAAACACAAGCGAGAATCATTTTAGTAACGCTAACCTGATCCACAATCCCCGTTTCACTGTGCCGTAAGCTTATGCTATGATCACGACGTGAGTAACGTGAAGCAGCCTGCCCCTGAGCCTCCTCTGGAGCAATGGGAGTGGTCTTCCCTATGATAACATCCTCACCTGAAACCCTGGTTCCCTAAGGTGATTATAAAAGAGAAATATGGGTCAGAAAATATAGTTTATGGTACCAGGTAAGCAAGTAAACCAAATGTCCATCTACTTACAGGAGGTGCAAGACCATCATCTTCCAATTTATCATACGATCCATGCCGCATACCCTAAAAGTGATCAAATTTTAGAATAGTGTCCAGCACTCACATGAGCAATTGAAGCAGAAACATATAGTACTCCAAATACAAATCCTCACCATCGTATTCGCTCTGTCCGGACGTCCAAAATCTTCTTTGACAAGGGTCCCCATCTTCTTCTCCTCATCCCTGTTAGAGTAAGTTGATCATGCAACACCGTAGAATAATATGAACCACATATCCTTGCAAAAGGTGTTGAGAGACAAGCTAACCTATAGGAGCGGAAGAACAGTGACCGGAAAAATCCACGATCAATAGAGGATTGATTCATAATGACAGAATCTTCCTGGTTATAACCAGAATAGCAAGAAATGGCGACAATGGCATTCTGAGCAGAAGGGTAGATGAAAAAAAAAAAAAACAGGAATTATTAGAGTGAAGTTAGGAAAGAAAAAGAATTGAGAAATAACATAAATAAAGAGAGATATTTACAATTCCGGCAGGAAGTTGCCTGAAGTGAAGATGCTCCATGGCTCGTGTAGTGACAAGCGGCTTCTGAGGGTAGTACAGAACATAAGCCAGTGTATCCTGAGTGGAACAACAAGGTGAGTTAATTTATTCCAGTCAACTGTAACACAACAACAATAAATACTTAATGTACAATGCTGAGAACCAAATCATACCATTCGGAACTGATAATTGGTGACATAAATTCCCATAGCTTGCTTTCCCATGGCAGATTGATATGTATTACGTGGAGACTGTTATGACAAAAACAGATAAACTCTTTCACTAACAGCAACCAAACAAAGTAACAGATAGAGTAATAAATTAGTATAACATAGAAATTCAAGTACAGTACCTGATTATGATCCGGAAATGGTATAATTGAAGCACAAACACCCAGAATAAGAGACGGGTGGATCTCACAGTGCGTATATGTATCAGAATATGCCTCCTCAGGATTGAGCCTTGCTTGTACAAGATCCTAGTACAAGTTTCACAATTGAACTTGTAAAGACCCTCTACTTTACAAATACAAGCCTTACATTGCTCAAACATGACATGTGCATTTTCCAAGGAGTACTACTTACATTAATCGTCATTGAAATCATAGTGGTCTCCTCTTCTTCAGTGTCAATATATTCAATAAATCCTTTTGCTACAAGATCATGCCAACCACCGTCTTCAGGGTTTTCCTGAAAAACAAAAAAATGTAAGGGTCAAGTGATGTTATTACTGAATGCGCAAAGAAAAATTTATTGAAAATTGCAGCTAGCTCACCCTCTGCTGCAATGCATGAATATCTTTCTTCTTTATGAGAAGCCTTTGCTTGTCCACAATGAACAATGGACGACTGCAACGACCATAGTCCGTATATATCCGCAATTCTTTCAGACGGATATCTCTGACAACCCCAACTTCAGTATTGACATCCACCTGTACATGCATGACAATTACACATCAGAATTTCACAAGTCCAAGTGGTCTAAATTCGGAAGAATATGGAGAACAATGCACAAGAATATGGAGACAAAAGAAATGAGGATATGATGCAACTTGTTGAAGCTAAGATAACCATACAGCTAATGTTTTCAGTTTTTACAATTGAAGTCTCAATGTTCTTCTGGCACCATAGTTTTCTGAATTATGTGTTAACGAAACAAAAAGAGAAGATATACTCACCCGCCGCCTTAGCTTCCTCAATGTTCTCACCAACATTTCAGGATCACGATGTATGCCAACCCAGCCGCCATTTACAAAAATCTTTGTAGCTTGTGGAATAACGGCAGGGGAAATTTCCTGCAATCAAGATACACACATCAGTTTCAAGATATGAATAGAGGACAGAGAAACCCTGCATCAACTATCTAATAGTGCATACCTCAAAATTTTCTGTACCCCATTCTTCTAAAAACTCTAAGATTGGATATGCAGCTGATCCCACAGTTATGTAGACCATCAATGCCAGGTTCTTTACAAGTCCACATGCCTGTGTAACAATTCAGAGTTAAAATCTCACATACAGAACAGATCACTTTCACATTCAAATTTTTAAAGCACAATTCTTACCTGGCCTTCAGGTGTCTCAGCGGGACACATCATTCCCCACTGTGAATTGTGCAACTGCCTGGGTTTGGCCAATTTCCCTGATAAAAGAAAGTTCCACTCAATGGAAAGAAAAGCAAATCACAATAACAAGTCACGAAATATAACAATAGTTTTACCTTCACGCCCTATGGGAGAATTTAGCCTTCGCAAATGTGATAACGTGGATGCATATGTCAAACGATTTAACACCTGTTACAAAAAAGGAAATTCAGTGCATGAGTTGACCATATTTTATCCAATTGCTATATGCAACCTTGAAAACATACCACCCCCGCCACCTTTAAACAGGTTCAGCATAAAAACAACCTTACAAGCAGAATGAATTAAGACATTAGTTAATTACCTGCGACACTCCAGCTCTTGTCCCTGCTGCATTTGCTTGCCCCCAGTTCCCAGTAGCAAGTGAATATTTGAGACCACTGGTAATGGTTTTTGCTTTAATAGCAAATTGCAGATTAACATCCTTTCCATTATCTACACACTGCACCCATGCACGAAATGATTAATATAGACACAAGGAAATAATCCAAGAAACTTAAATAATTCAGGGTTCATGTAACTAACCTTCTGAACATAACCTTTGACATCCTTGGTTAACTTCCTGAATAGCTGCAGTATATACAAGGGTAATTCTTTTGAGAAGGTGATAAAAAAATATAGACAAAGACGTAATTTCATATGATCTCCGAATTACACAGAAAAAGAAAAACAAAACTAACCGATCTAAACAAGCTTCCAAGCAAGGGGCCAGCAAGATCCAGCCTCTTGTTGCCATAGTGATCCCTATCATCTTCTGCCCTCCGACCAAGTGCACATAGTAGAAGCCTGTGAATGATGTACCTACAAAAACAGCGTATTTAGTACACAATACAGAAGCTGCCCCAATGTATAGCTTATAAGAGTAAGCCTTACCCGAAATAGTATGCTTTCTTGGTCTCACAGAACTCCCCTGTTCCAACATGTGGAAGCATTTCCTTTTGAAGAATATCTCTTGCATACCTGTACGGAGGATGCACAGCATAATTTTCATGAGAAATGTGAAGATTATGCATAACATCTTGAGTTCCATGTAAAAATCACTAAGTTTATATACCTTATCCTTTTGTCTCGGGGTACCCCAGCTGTTGCACCTCTTTTACCAATATAATCTAGAGCCACCTAAAAAAGAGAATAACAACGATCAGATGGAAAGAAAAGACATGTTTAAGCAGCTATCGATAATATCAAATCGAGTGAGTTAGTCAAAAGGACCTGTTGATTCTGAATAACAAATGCTTCTTCCAGGGAAGGACGAAGCAACTCCATCATTTGCGTATCAGCAAAGTCATAGCATATGTGCTCCAAAATATCTTTGTCTGCAACAAACCCGAGCGCCCGGAAGACAATAATGATGGGAATTTCAGACCGAATATACGGAAGAGTAGCTCGAATGTACTGCCCAGAAGAACCCTGCATTAAATGAAAGAGTATAGAAAGTCACAAACATACACATATAACATGACCACATATACTCAACCAATATCACAACTCGTCCATTACCCCTTTGGAGCTTGTCCGTGAAAGCATACGAACAAACATGGTGCTGGGAGGTCGGTTTTGGGACTCCGCCATAGACCGCACCTCCCCAACATAAGCGTACTTATTAGGCTGCCTCTTCTTAAAGACATAGACATGATTCGTGCTCATCTTCTCCTGAGCGATCAACACCTTCTCACTCCCATTGATAATGAAATACCCTCCTTGGTCATAAGGACACTCCCCCAGCTCCGTCAAGTCTTTCTCCGAGTTCTGATACAATGTACAATAACTCGACCGAAGCATAATCGGAACCTGAAACCAACACACAACAAAAACCAGTAAAAACCCAAACTCACACAGCGCTGCTAAGTATCGAAATGCACACATTACATTCACACACCTTGCCAATAAACACTTTGGTGAAATCCTGAGTCTCTGTAACTTCCTCACCATCATGTCCCTTCTTTATGACCCTCTTGGTCACATCCACATACAGCGGCGCCGAGTAAGTCAAGTTTCGCAGCCTCGCCGCCTTCGGAAACAGCGTGGCGGTCTCACCATCCGACTCAGTCATCATAGGCTTACTCAAATAAATCTGGCCGAAGCTGATTTTATATATAGTCTACACAAAAACACCACACCACAAAATTAACTCCAAACTCGACTCGCATTACAAAATGAAACCTCAATCGTAAACCCTAGAAAAACCTCACCTCGGCGAAATCGGGCTGGTGACCCGGGTTGTGCTGCGATTCGGGTCGGATTTCGATATCGGCGGCCTCGTCGACGATCTCCTGCATTGTGTTCTGAATAAACTCGTCGAACGAATCGAGCTGCTGCCTAACCAAACCCTTCTCTTCGAAGTAGGCTGAAATCACAGCCCAGGCGTCCTCCTGCGTTATCTCATCTTCGTCGTCTTCGTCGTTGTACTGCTCTTCGTACTCCGGCTCGTCTTCCATGGCCCTCGAATTCGAAACCCTAGCAGATCGAGCTGAGTGGTCTGCTTCGTCGGGGTTTCAGAATGAGAGAATAGAGTGGTCTGCTTCGGTCTTAATTGCCAATCCTTGGATACGGCGGCTCCAGCCGAGCCGTGTCTCTCCTTCGATTTTCGCCGTGTCCTGTATATTTACAGAATTGCCACCTGTCGATGTTTTTATGAGCCGCATCTTCTTTTCTTCCCTCCCTCTCCTTCCTTCTTCGCGAGAGGGGTCGTTCGGCGGCTGTGTTGCCATCTGTCATCGTTTAAGTCTCTTTGTTTTAAATCATGAGTTGTTGTTTGTCTTGCTTCCGAATTGGGATTGGGTTTAGAGGTCGGAATTTAATATGTTCCTTATGCTTTGTGAATGAGATCGATCAATTTACTGACAAGTTGCACAAAAATATCAATTACAAGTATATAAATTGATCAATTAGAGATTAATTGGACGATTTGGGTTTGCAGCGTGTTAATAGTTGACTTCTTTGGTTATTGTTGTATTCTGTAGTTGAGTTTTCAGATGCTAATTGGGTCTAATTGGCTATGGATTGGATTGGCGGTTAGGATTAGGGGTGTTCTCTATTTATCTCATGCAATTTGTGAGAGACAGAACTAGAACATCAACAGTTTCTAGGAGTTCAAGGTTTGCTATTGTGTTCATGTTCTTCTATTTTGTTTTCCTTTCCGTTTGTCAATTTCAGTGTTTCTATCTCTATTTAGAACTAGGAGTATTGGATGTCTTTGTGCTTTTTTTTTTATTGTTGTATTTTGTAATCTTTTCTATTAGAAGGTTAGAATGCCCGGGCCGCTGATTTCAATTTTTTTTATGTTCGTAGGTTTTCGGTGGTTGCTGAGAAATCAAAGCTCTCCTGCAAAGGTTAGCTCTTATATATTACTTAAGCTATAATGTCATGTTTGTTGACATGCGCAATACGAATACATGTGTATGCTACTATACGATTATATGAATATTTCATATTCACTAATTTACTTTTAAATGCTAGGGAAGCTTCAGGAAAAGAGATTTTCACTTTTCATTTTGATACACAAACAATTTACAAACTAATTAATCAAAATAGTTTTGAGTGGTAACTTGGGCAATATATTAATGAATATTAAGTACTTCAATATTAAATAGGGAAAAATTCAGCTTAATGGACATGATCGGTTAGTTAAGAATTTTGATCCAAGAAATCCAGGAGTAGACTGCATTACAGTATGCTTTAGGGCATACTGTGTTCTATAAGTTATATTTGATACGGAGAACTACAATCTCAATCTTCTATGGTTAATTGATATGTTCTGCTATTCGTTTTGGTTGACCATGTTCCTTCAAATTGAATGGATTTCATGTTCAGAGGGAAACTACGATTTAGAATTTAAGTCGTATGATATATTATTTTATGTTGTAGATTGTTTGGATCCTATGCTGGATAAGTGACTTCTCTTGAGGTTACCAAGGTGGAAGTATAAGTGAAACAGCAAGTGTTAAATCAAAATCAGGTTTTGTGCTGACATGTCTAGAATGAATGACAATGAAACAACTAACTTATAAACTGGAAAATAAATTTGAGGCCATTACTATTACGTGTTATTTACTAATTAAATTGCATATTTTTCAGCCATGGCCTCTACCTATAGAATGACCAGAGGGAAAACAAATTTTGCTGAGCTGTCCAATCCTGATCATTGTGGAACAAATCAGTATGCAGCGCCAGTCTCGCATTGTTATGAACTTAGGAGCACGAGTCAGACAACAAATAGTAGCGAACAGAATTTCATCTGTACTGACATGTGTGGAATTGATAATAGTAAGCCTGGTGATTTATAACCGGATTTATTTTTCATTTCAGATTATTTATATTCTCAGTTATTTACTAAGCAAATTGCACCTTTTCAGCTGTCGCTCCTAACTATAGAGCAATCAGAAGGAAAAGAATTTTTAATGAGCTGTGTGCTTTTGACGAACAAAGGACAGGCCAACGAGCAGCAGGAGGCTCTTACTTGATTACGAGTCAAACAACAAATGATACAGAATATTTACATTGTGGTCCTGTCAATGAAACTACACAGACTGAAATAGGTGACTATAAAGAGAGTACGATTGTGATTTTTTTGTTGTTGCATTGATGGTTTTGAAAGTATTTTGTTATTGCTTTGAGTTGTATAGATAATTGTTCATTATATTATGCAGGGTCGAATGTACCTTCGCTTGGCCAGGCGTTGTATCAAAGAAGTCGACAAGGTTGGTTGTGTCAAACTTGGTTTCTTTCATCTGTACAAATAAACATTGGTTTTTCTGAAATTTTAGTACTTACTACTTGTTGACAGTAGCCGCAGAGAGGCTACAGCAGGCCCACAGACCCGCAGCAAGCGCACCAGGGCCCGGGCCAAGGGTCGGGACCGGATCACCAGCACCCGGCTTCGGGGCCTGGCACTCTATCCTGCCTCCAGGGACCCAGGGGCCGGGGGCGCCAGCTTGCCTAAGAGGGCACCAGAAAGTATAAACAAAAGGGAACTAGTCCCACATCGAAGAGTAAGGCCAGTCCTTACCCCCAACCACCTATATATGGGCCCCAACTACCTTCTTTATAAGGTAACTTGTCTCTCTCCCTGCTTACAGACGTGCCTTAGTTATATATATTCCAACTATACTAACTTAAGCATCGGAGAGGTGAAGGCCGGCCCGCCCGGTATTCCCCTTAGTAAGCAGGATGCAGGAGATCGAGTTGGATTCATCAAGTATCTACTAGACCCCCGGGTTTAGGCAGAAACAATTGGCGCCGTCTGTGGGAATTTTGAACAAAAAGTCGTGTAGAGCAACACCGTTGGGAAAAGTTCGGAGATGAGTCAGGAGAAAGGTACCGCCGAGGAGGGACGCCTTGCAGTAGTGCAGACGCTCACCTCCACCCCAGCCGTCACGCGGGAGCCGCGCGGCGACCGGGGCAACGGTCAGGACGGAGAGAGTTATGGGGGACCATCCGGCATGTCGGATCCCCACCGCGACAGCTCGCGAGGTAAAGGCCCGGCAGAGGAGGAAGACAGTCCAGAGCGACGGGGCTTCGCCTTGACTTTCTCAGATGATTCAAGCGATCGATCTGAGTGCCCGGACCGGGACCCCACGTACAGCCCCGGCCATAGCAGCATGGCAGGAGAACTACGGGCGATGGCCGCAGAGGTCAGTCGTCTGAAAGAAGAGAGCGACAGGGACAGAGCTAAGTCCAACGCTCGTTACGAAGAAATGGAGGCGGTAAATACTGCCCTGGTGGCCGCCCTGGAGAGGGGACGGCAGCGCAATGACGCCATGGCCGGGGCACAGGCGGCAATCCCGCCGGTCCCACCTCAACACACCGATGGAGGGCAATCTTCGGGCGGTCGGTCCGGTGACCCTGTACGGCAGAGGTCGCCATTAGGCGCAGGCCCGCCAAAAAGCGCGACGACCTCCCGCCAGCCCGACGCTTCGTCAGTGGATGAAGCTGAGACTCCAACCGCGCGAGCGCTGCAGGTGCTAGCCGACACCGTGTCGAACTTAAATGCCCAAATGGAGGCCAACGAGAGAAGAGCAGCGCGGCCGATGGAGGGCGCCCGGTTTAATGAGCGCATGGGTCCCTTTTCGCACCGGGTGATGGAGTCGGGAAGGTCTGGCAACCAGAAGTCCCTCAAGCTCACCTACTCAGGGTCCGGTTGCCCATACCAGCATCTGGACAGCTTCCGGTCCCAAACCTGCGCCAAGGGATACTCCGATGCAGTTTGCTGCAACATCTTCCAGGAGACTTTATCCGGAGAAGCACTCAGCTGGTTCTATGAGCTTCCGGCAAACTCGATCGAGGCGTTCGAGCAGTTAGCCGACCGGTTCGTGGGCCGCTTCATCCTCCGAGTCGAGGGAGCCCGGACGTCGACCATCCTCTTCAATTGCAGGCAAGCCCCCGGAGAGGAGCTGAGAACCTTTGTCAACCGCTGGCAGACGGCTACGGCCGGAGTTCGGAACCTGGACAAGGGCATCGCCGAGATGGGGTTTAAACAAGGGCTCCGAGCGGGCAAGTTTTCCTACGCCGTCCGGGTAGAACTCCCGCAGGGGTACGACGAATTGATGGCTATGGCCATCCGGCATGCTCAGGCCGATCATGAGACCTATGGGCACCACCCGCAGAAGAGGAAGCGAGATGAGCAGCAGGAGGACCATCCCCGGGAAGAGAACCCTCCACCCGCCCAGGAAGCCAAGCCCAATCAGCGGACCGATAACCGCACCCCTCGGCCCAGCCGGAACGCTAACAACAGAAACTGGCCACCGCGGCAGCAGAGGTCCTATTCTGATAAGCCTCAGAATGAGCACAAGCCGGCGCCTTTCCGCCAAGAGCGCCCCCTAGCAATCATGCCAGCACCACCACCGGCCGGTCAAGAAGTCTTCACCGCTCTCACCACTTCCTACGAGGATATCCTACTAGAGAACGGGAGTGTCATTTCCCCACCGCCCCCGAGAAGGTTCCCGAAGGGGAAACTTACAACGGCGCAGACGGGCAAGTACTGCTCGTACCATGATGAGGCTACTCATCAAACGAACAAGTGCTACGCTCTCAGGCAAGCAGTGCAGGTTTTGATTGACAACGGCCAGCTCCAGCGGTACGTGGGGAAAAGAGGGACAGACCCCGACCGGGAACATGACCAGTCCTGGTAAAACCCGCTAGTCCGAGCGGTTAGTTTGGCATAGTTCGCGGTTCAACCGCTGTAAAAAATAAATATATATGCAAACTACTTTTGAGAAAATTTCACCGGCTCTGCCAGTTCCAGTATATTCATATTCAAGCAAGTATACAAGCAGTAACCGATCCGGAAAGATTACAAGGAAAAGGGCAAGAAAATCCTAAGGAGCTACGACTCCGCCTTCAGTAGGCAGTCCGCCAGCCTCTCCTGCGGTACCCTCGTCGTCGATGTTAGTTCTGGTGTTGACTCCGGCTTGGGCAGGCTCGGCACCGTTGGTAGAAGAATCCAAGTCCGAGAGAATCGCTTCACCCGGCTGCTCCTCCACCGCCTCCTGATGGATGTCCGACTGCTCATGGATATCTCCTTCAGCAGCAGTCGACATCAGGGAAGTGTCTAACCATCCCTTCCCCGCCCATTCCGTGTACGCATCCGAGATGCCCTCTTCCCTGGCCTTCACCAGAATCTCCAAGAACTGATCGCTCTCGCGGTATTTGAGAACGACCCGCTCGCAGAGTTCCGGGTCATCTTCCCCGGCCGGAGCAGCAGAGGCGGCGCGCAGAGCAGCAGCTCCCACTTGGAACTCGTCCACCTTGGACTCCAGTTCCGCCCTCTCCTTCTCCAGGAGCCGGTTCTGCTCCGCCAGTTCGGCCCTCTCCTTCTCCAGGATCCGGTTCTGCTCCTCCAGCTTCTTGGCCCTCTCCTCCGATCTGGCCTTCTCCCGGTCCGAGCGAGACTTCTCCACCTCCAGGCGCTGCCGGGTCTCGGATAGAGCAGTTATTTATCTCTGCAGCTCCGACAGCCCCTCGCTCGCGTCCGGTTCGTACAGACTGTACAGCAACTGCGCAACACCAAAGAGCTAGTCAAGCAGCAAAAGAAAAACAAGCTACAGGCAGTACAGTGGTACCGTGCGGTATTTACCCGGAGGACGGATTCCTTGCATTTTGGACGATTCCCGCCCGCCAAAGCTCCAGCAACCCCGGGTCTATCCAGACCAAGGCCGGCCAAGTCCGCCGCCACTTGCCGGGCGATTGCACCATCCGGGCTTCCCCTTGATGCATCCGCAGGCACTGGACTACTCTACCGAGCAGCAGCAGCAGCATTCTCCCCAGCAGCGTTGGTCTGCGCACCGCTGGTAATCCTGAACCGTTTGGCCAGGTTCTCCCGTGCCGACCCGCCGGTAAGCGTCACCAGTGCGGCGGAAGGAACGTCCCCGACCTTCCGTTTCTCTCCCCGGCCCTCCGGAGAAGAAGATCGTGCGCTTGCGGGGGCGACACGGGCCACGTGCGGCACAGACACCGGCCGGTTGGGAACCTTGTTCATCCCACCAGGAATCCTCACTGCCCCCCCGGTGCTCTTGCCCTTGCCAAGCGCCAGCAGGCCTGTGGAGTGATGGGGCTTCACCCGCCTCAGGACATAGACATCCTCATCGACGTCCATAGCCCTCGGCTCCACAAGAGTCGTAAGTCGGCCGGACCCGTCGTTCACCGACGTCCGCGAGACGATCTCAGCCTTCTCCTTCAGCTGGTTGAGGAGATCTTCCCCGTCCATGGAGAGAGTGGTTTCGGGCTTGATAGTTGCCCGGGAAGATGCACCTGCAAGGAAAACAAACAGTTAGTATTTTGTAAAGCTAGCACAAAGTATCATCGCTCAAGCGCTTCCTACGCATCGGGACCCCGCCCAAGCTGGCAGTATTCCAGCACTTCTCTTCGGATGAAGTGCTAAGAACTCCGTTCCAGATCATCCCAACATCCGGTTATGGTCGAGATCCTCTCACGCTCCAGATCGGACAGCTCGTACGACTGGTCGCCAATGGGTTGGAAGGCGCCAGGAACATAGTACATCATATTCCTCGCCTGCCACTTCCCGCCCACCATCACCACTTTCTTCCTCCAGCTATTGTCTACCCATGAAGGCATATTGGTGACAATCGGTGGAGGCTTCCGGGTGTTGAAGGACAGGCAACCATGGGACCCCTGTTTCCTGGAGTACGACAGCCTGTACAAGGCCCGAAACTCGTTTACCGTTGGTATGTTCATCCCAGAGAACTCGTACAGGCAGCCGAGACTCAGTAGTCGTCTCCACTGGAGCCCAGGAAGCTGCGCGGGTGACACTCGCAGCGCACTGAGCATGTACTGCACGTAATGTGGCAGCGGGAACGACAGTCCATGCCGGAACTGATCCTGATGTGCAGCAACCCAACCTTCTTCCGGGTTGCAGGCTGACTCTCCAGGATTCAAGGGCCGTAGCAGCACTCTATCCGGGATACCCCACGCTTCCCGCAGCGCCTCAATCTCTTCAGGGGTCATGCTCTCCTCCGGTTCATCACACACCACAGCGTGCTTCCCGCTGCCGATGGTGTAGCTCGCAACCGGAGCATCTGCAAGACGCACCCCGTGCCGTATTTCAGTCTCCGAGGATTCAGCCCCGGAAGACGAAGAAGAGGACGGAGTCGAAACCCTGCTCCCGGAGCAGTCAGCGACTTCGGTCTCCGGAGATTCCGAACTGAGCCAGTCGTCTAGCCTCTGCGCATCGTCCACGAGGGGACCTCTGGCAGCCAATTCGGAAGCCCGGTCAGAACCTGAGGACGACATCTTAACAACGCCTAGCGCTCGTCAGCAACAGGCTACAACAACGCCTTCTACGGCCTCTCCCCAAGTTCGCCGCAAAGCAGTTCTGTCAGCGGCAGAGATCCCTCCCCCCCCCGCCGCAAAACAGCAAAGCCAAAAACAAGAATAAACGTCGGGGCAAAGAAATCAAACAAACTTACCGATTAGTATGCTCAACCGAGAACAATCGGCCCTGGGAAAGCAGCGCGCAATGGTAGGGAGCGTTCAGGAAAACAGATCTCGCAGGGCAAGAAGGGCTCAGGGTGGTCGCCAGATTTCTCTCTTTCTCTTAGTTTCTCCAAAGCAAGAAGCAACAACAGAAAGAAGAGCAGAAGAGGCCTTTTTATAGAGGGGACCAATGCCCTAGGCAATCGAAATTCCTCCAAAACAAGTAATCAGAGCAACTCAAACGCCTGTGAATCCACGCCCTACATCTCAAGACCGCCCCGCGCTGGCACGTGTCCCAGCATTGGTAACCTCCCCATGCCATCATAACTGACGGGACTGATGGACTTCCTCCTTAAATGCATGTCAGCCACTTGTCCCACACGCTGGCGACAGGAAGGTAGGAGCGGGAATCAAGGAGTCAGGCTCTCCCACTTCCCCAGATTCCACGCTTGCACGACAATCTTCACTGTATATCTCGAAGACTCTCTCGCGGTTATGATCGTCCAACCGCTTGGAGAGCACCCATCCGAGTATGAAGCCTCGTCTCGCTATGGCTGGACGCCCGGTCGAGGTCCGCCCGGCACCATGGCAGTTCACGGTTATGATCATTCAACCGGCTGCATGGCTTCTTCGCTGCATATCTCGAAGACCTCTCTCGCGGTTATGATCGTCCAACCGCTTGGAGAGTACCCATCCGGGTATGAAACCTCGTCTCGCTATGGCTGGAAGCCCGGTCGAGTTCCGCCCGGCACCATGGCAGTTCGCGGTTATGATAATTCAACCGGCTGCATGGCTTCTTCATCGCATATTACTGGAGACCTCGTCCGGATATGGCATGGCGACTGGACACCGGTCGAGGTCCGTCCAGTCGCATCTCTCTTGGGGGACTCGTCTCGATATGGCAGGACGCCCGGTCGAGTTCCGCCCACCGGTTACGACGCATCCAACCGGCTCGAGAGCATATCCCGGGAATAGGATCCACCCGGCTCCATGGCACTTCACTGGGGGACTCGTCTCGATATGGCAGGACGCCCGGTCGAGTACCGCCCAGTACCATGGCTGACCCCGGTCATGAGAACATTCGACCGGCTTGGGCTTCATACACCCGGGTGAGTTTACATCTAAACCATGTACGCTTGTCCAGCAGGATAAAAACCCTGCATCGCACTAGCTGCGGCAAAAGGGGGCTGCACGGCGAGCTTTGTCACCTCAACGCCACCCCCCTACCAGGAACATAATGCACCTGGCCCATGGCATCTCACTGGGGGGGACTCGTCTCGATATGGCAGGACGCCCGGTCGACTACCGCCCAGTACCATGGCTGACACCGGTCGAAAATCTTCGACCGGCGGGCTTATAACCCCGGGTGAGTTTGCATCTAACCCATGCACGCTTGTCCAGCAGGATAAAAACCCTGCATCGCATTGAAAGGCGATCAAACATGGGGCTGCACGGCGAGCTTTGTCACCTCAATGCCACCCCCTTACCTCAACGCTTATTCAACACAAGCTGAGAAGAACTAGCAAGTGTTCGCCGGTGCTTCAAACAGGCCGCAACACCAGGGTAATCTCCCTGCAGCCTAGCAATGGGAAACTCGTCTCGATATGGCAGGATGCCCGGTCGAGTTTCCATACTACTGGACTCGTCTCGATATGGCAGAACGCCCGGTCGAGGTCCAGTACTGAAGTTCACCTGGGACCCGTCTCGATATGGCAAAACGCCCGGTCGAGGTCCCATGAACTTCACCCCGTTCGATTCAGCAGATCGCCCGATAGAGGCTCAGTGAATCCCGTTTCGGCAGATCGCCCGGTAGAGGCTCAGTGAATCCCGTTTCGGCAGATCGCCCGGTAGAGGCTCAGTGAACTCTGCTCCGCTTCGATTCGGCAGATCGTCCAGTTGAAGCCCAGTGAAGCTCCGCTTCGTACCGATAGGGCAGAGTGCCCGGCCGAAACTCCGTGCACATTCCTTGCATGGCGGATTTCAACGCCGCATTATCATCCCATGCACAAAATCTCCTGCATGGCGGATTTCAACGCCTCATTATCATCCCATGCACACATCTATTGCATGGCATCATAACATCATGGCATCATCATTATCATCTTGGCTTCGTGCTCATAACACCACAACACTTAAGCATATTGCTGCCTATATTGCAAATGTACTTATAAACTATTGCTTCCCATCGGTAACAGGTACTCACCTCGGTCACGCCCAATCTTTAACGCGGACTTGGGGGACTGGGCACCGGTAGGTTGGTAGCCCTGCGGGTCTGCGGGACAAGAGCAAGACAGATTTAAGTCCCCATTCAAGATTGCACTTGACCGGGAACTTGGGGGACTTGTTGATCGCCTTTCAAGACAGATTTAAGTCCCCATTCAAGACAACAGCAGGCCCACAGACCCGCAGCAAGCGCACCAGGGCCCGGCCCAAGGGTCGGGACCGGATCACCAGCACCCGGCCTCGGGGCCTGGCACTCTATCCTGCCTCCAGAGACCCAGGGGCCGGGGGCGCCAGCCTGCCTAAGAGGGCACCAGAAAGTATAAACAGAAGGGAACCAGTCCCACATCGAAGAGTAAGGCCAGTCCTTACCCCCAACCACCTATATATGGGCCCCAACTACCTTCTTTATAAGGTAACTTGTCTCTCTCCCTGCTTACATACGTGCCTTAGTTATATATATTCCAACTATACTAACTTAGGCATCGGAGAGGTGAAGGCCGGCCCGCCCGGTATTCCCCTTAGTAAGCAGGATTGCAGGAGATCGAGTTGGATTCATCAAGTATCTACTAGACCCCCGGGTTTAGGCAGAAACACTACTGTAGGGGGGAATATAAATTATTACGACTGTGCTGACGTTTGTTTCCGATGTCAATATTGCGGTGCTTCTTTTTGGTTAGGCGAGGCACGTAAACGGACTTATAGAAATGTGATTATTTATAGCAATTGTTGTTTGCAAGGAGAAATCAAACTTCCAATACCAAAATGCCCGCCAAGTTTTCTTGAACAATTGTTGGATCCACAAAATGGTTGGGAAAGTGTTTGTTTCCGAGAGAATATTAGAGTTTACAACTCTATGTTAGCTTTCACTTCAATGGGTGCAAAAATAGATCATGGTATAAATGTTGGATCAAGACCTTATGTTTTTAAAATATGTGGACAAGTACATCATTTGATGGGTTCTGTATTGCCAGCTGAGGGCGAGTCTCCAAAATTTGCTCAATTGCATGTCTATGATACAAGAAATGAGATCTCCAATCGCATAAATGCCATTGATCCTTCTCATGTTAATAGAAAAATTAAACCGTATATTGTCCAAGGATTAGTGAAAATGCTTGATGAAGTAAATGAATTGGTAAAGGAATATAGGAATGTTAGAGCTCAGTTTGAAGATATTTCATTGCCTTCATATAATATGACTTTACTTGGTCCACAATTAGGCGATTTGACTTCGAGGCAATACGAACTACCAATTGGAGATGAAATAAGTGGTTTAATTGTTGGTGACATTGGGAAATTCAATTCTAACAGAGATATTATTATCGGATCAAATGATGAATGTTTGCATCGAATCTCTAAAGTACATCCGAAATATATGTCACTACAGTATCCATTGCTTTTCCCGTACGGTGAAGATGGATATACATTCAATTTGAAATTGCAGCCAATCGCAGAAGAACGTGGTAAAAAAAGAATGAAACTTACAATGATAAAATTTATTTGTTACTAAATTCACGATAGAGATAACTATGAGAGCACTTTATTAAAAGGCGGGAGATTGTTCCAGCAATATTTGGTCGATGCTTACGCAACTGCTGAAGAAGATGATTTGGACTATTTAAGGAAAAATTCACCCAAATACAGAAGTGACAAACGCAAAAACCTTTATGAGGTTGTTTCCAGTGGAATTTAATAAAGTTCTAATGTGGGACGAAGGATTATTCTTCATGCCTCTCATACGGGTAGTCTTAGAGATATGATCAATAATTATCAAGATGCAATGGCAATTTGTAGACAATATGGTAATCCAGATCTGTTCATCACTTTTACTTGCAATGTTAATTGACTCGAAATAAAAAGATACTTTGAAAGAAAGAGCGGATATAAACCTGAAGATCAACCAGATATAATTTTGCGTGTCTTCAAATTAAAACTAGATGACATGCTTGCTTACATTAAATCAGGAGAACCCTTTGGTCATGTCGAAGCCGACGTTTGTACAATCGAGGTTCAAAAACGAGGGCTGCCTCATGCTCATATGTTATTTTGGCTTAAAAAGTCGTATAAATGCTATACACCAGCTGATATAGATGCTATTATTTCAGCAGAATTACAATGCTAATTCTAAACTATTTGAAATAGTTAGTCAGTGTATGATTCATGGACCTTGCGGACAAATAAATCCTAAAGCTCCTTGCATGCACGAAGGGAAATGTACCAAGTTTTTCCCAAAATCATACAATGCCTATACAAACTTCGATGCGATAAAACCGCCTGTATATAGGCGACGTGATGACGATACAAAATTTGTAGAAAAAGATGGAGTTCATATTGGCAACAACTATATCGTTCCTTATAACCCTAATTTATCACTACGATATAATGCTCATATTAATGTTGAATCATGTTCTCAATCTATGCTTATTAAATATTTATTTAAATACATTAACAAATGTCCAGATAGAGCACGGGTGTTAGTACACGAAGATACAAATGATGAGATTCAAACTTATCTTAATTGTCGCTATTTAACTCCTCATGAATCTGCATGGAGATTATTTGAATTTTCTATTCATTTTAGACACCCTGCAGTGATACGTTTAGAAGTACATTTTCTTTCGGAAGAAAATGTTATTTTTGATGAGGCTAAATCTCTCAAATCAATATTACAAAATCCAAGAATAGAAACTTCTATGCTAACTGGATGGTTTAAGACAAATAGTGCTTGCGAGGAAGCGAGAAACTTAACATATGCTGAGTTCCCCACAAAATTCGTATGGGATAACGGTCAGAAAATATGGACACAAAGAAAGAAATATAAAACTATTGGAAGAATTGCTCAAGTACAACCTATGGTAGGCGAGTTATATTATATGAGAATGTTATTGAATATCCAAAGAGGATGTGAAAATTTTAATTCAATCAAAACAGTTAATGGGATAACATACAATTCTTATCAAGAAGCATGTCAAGCATTGAGACTATTAGGTGATGACAAACAATGGGCTGACGCATTAACAGAGTCTACGTTTACTGCGACTTCTAATGAAATACGACAATTATTTATTACAATTCTTCAATTTTGTGAGGTTGGAAATCCGCAGGCACTACTTGACATGCATTGGACAAGTATGTGTGACGACATCTGTAAAAAAATTCGTTCCAGATTCAATATGCCAAATCTAAATATTTTTGAGCCTGAATTAAAGAACTGTTTGTTATTCGAGCTAGAAAAACTAATAAACACATCATCCAAATCATTAATAGACTATCAGCTGCCAATGCCGGATGAGGAGAGAATTATGGAACTTAATAACAAATTATTAAGAGAAGAACTTGACTATGATTGCGATGCTTTAAAATATGAACATTCGAACTTTGTTGCAAAATTAAATGTTTGTCAAAAAATAATATACGATGAGGTTATCAAAACAATTGAAGAAAAGAAATCTGGAACGTTCTTTGTACATGGTAGTGGAGGAACAGGGAAAACATTTTTATGACATACAATAATAACTAAATTGAGATCGGAAGGAAAAATTGTTTTGGCCGTAGCCTCATCAGGCATTGCGTCATTACTACTGCCGAATGGTAGAACAGCACATTCACGATTTAAAATACCTTTGGATGTATTAAAGTTTTCCAACTGTCCGATTAACAAAGGGACTCAATTGGCAAAATTACTCCAAAAAAACTGATTTAATTGTATGGGACGAAGCTCCGATGTGTAACAAATACTGTTTCGAATCGTTGCACAAATCTCTTTGCGATATTTTAGCAAACTCTACCAATCCAGAATCCAAAAAACCCTTTGGAGGAAAACCAATTTTGTTAGGCGGAGATTTCAGACAGATTTTACCAGTTGTACATGGAGGAACAAAAGAAATTTTTTTTAAAATTTGCTTAAATAAATCGTACTTATGGAAATCTTTTAAGGTATTTCACCTAATAGAAAATATGAGATTATCAAAAATTGGTTTGTCTAATAAAAAAAAAAAAATTGTCACTTTTGCAAACTGAATACTGCAAATAGGCGAAGGTCAATTGCAATCTGTTTATGATACGAACGATTCTGATGCAGCCTGGATTAATATTCCCAAAGATTTTCTTATTTTCTGTGATAGAGATCCCATTGAAGCTATTTTTATAGCAACTTATCCAAACTTTAACATGAAATATAATAATGTGCAATATTTAAAAGAACGTGTTATTGTCACGCCGCGAAATGTCACAGTTCATGAGATAAATAACTATGCCATAAATCCATTACTTGGTAATAAAACCACGTACTTTAGTTCTGATACAATCTCACTGAGTTATGGTAACAGTGAAAATATTGACCTTTTATATCCTCCAGAATTTTTAAATCAACTTGAATTTAATGGACTGCCTACACACGAGTTGACTTTAAAAGTTAATATGCCAATTATGTTGCTTAGAAATTTAAACCAGATATGTGGTTTGTGTAATGGTACTAGATTGATTGTAACAAAATTGTTCGGAAAATTAATAGAAGCGAAAGTTTTAAAAGGTAACAACGTAGGACAAAAGTTTTTCATTTCGAGAATTGTTCTAACAGAAAAGGAATCTAAGTGGCTGTTCACATTCAAAAGACGTCAATTTCCCGTCAGGCCCTGTTACGCAATGACAATAAATAAAAGCCAAGGTCAATCATTAAATCAAGCCCATATATCTACCAGAACCAGTTTTTACACACAGACAATTATATGTCGCTTTATCAAGAGTTACATCAAAAGAAGCCTTGAAAATTCTGATAAATAAAAATGACGGTATACCAAATAATTATACTAGAAATATAGTGTACAAAGATATTTTACAAAAAATGTGAGATGGCAGTTTACATTATTTGATGTTTAACTAAGTTTAAAAATTATATATGATGGCTTCATGAATCATCAATCCATTATTTGTTAAACACTTACACGTGCCTTCAAACCCAATCTTAACCTTATTTCCTTCATATACGTATTATGTAACTTTGTATAATTACAATTCTTTGAATTCAATAGTCAACCCTAACTTTTCTCTGCCCTTATCTCTTCCAAAGCCTTCACCGAGCTTTCAACCGTCTCAACATGTTTTCCATTTATCTTTTTCACTCGCCGCCACTCTTCCTTCCATTCACCCCTTCATTTTTAACTCTTATCTCTTCCACCGCCACCGGAATTGCATCTATATAAATGACTTCCTCTTCTATTTCATTCAATGTCTTCGCTTTTTTACTCCTCATATAAACCTCGATCTTAATCTTCAGGTATGATAGACCGTTTCCATAATTTACTTCTTTATCTTCTCTTTTCTTTTCCGCATCTGCATCCGTTTGGATTATTTCCAACATTTTTAATCTGTACAATATGTAATCTAATTTAAGTCAACATATTACTGGATTTTTTACTAATTGTGAATTCGATTTTGTTTTATTCAGTTCTCACAACTCATGGAGCCAACACTGATCAGCAACATAAGGCCATTTCTGTTCAACTTCAGAATTAGGGTTCGAGCATCTAGAGTGTGGCGACCGAGAAAATTTAACCGCGAAGACTATGACGGTCTGCACTATGTGTTGGTCGATCAAATGGTGACCAACTGTTAAATTATATGTAGTAAATTGTATTGTTATTTAACTGTGACAACGTACCTTTTGGTTTAACATGTATTCCTTTGCATATGTGCAGGGAGATGGTATCCATGCTATGATACCTGAAACGTCTATGCTCGCATTCATAGCAAGATGGAAGAAGAAAAAATATATAATATATTTCGTTTTTCCTCACAAAGGGATGATTCTAGATTCAGGGTCCTGGAGAATGATACAATGTTGTATTTCAATGCAAGGACATAGTTCGTAGTAGTTCCAGAGACCTTCCCGCCAATTCCACTACACTCATTCCGTCTTTTTTATTTCAGTCTGCTATAGTAAGAAACCAACAACCAGGAAATCCTTACAGGCAAGTTCTGTATATATTAACTAACAACATTACTAATTTTTGTAGTATTAACACATTAATTATACTAATTTCTTTTCTCTATCAATGAAAGATATCTACGGCTGCATCAAACAAGTCATACCAGAACACATGATAAGTGTCAGAACCGTAGGGCAGGCTGAATCAATTTGTGAGATAGACCTCGAAAATCTCAGGTATTATGTCACTCATTCTTTTCCATGGTATACAAATTCACATCATTTTAATATATATATATATATATATATATATATATATATATAATTCTAATACTTATTATTCAACATGAGGGAGGAGCTTAGGCTTACTCTTTGGGCGGATATTGCTAGGTCATTCGATCTGGAATTTGTGCGGAACTCAGAATCAGCGGTGCTTGCTGTGTTCACCAGCTTAAGACTCTCTAAATTCAGAGGTGAATAATTAATGAAAATCATTTGCCTAATATTACTGTGAACTACCACAGTTAACTGACTATTTGTCTCCCTTTCAGAATGTCTCAAGGTATCAAATTCCAATCACACGCATCATCTTTGATCCAGCTCTTCCAGGGAGAGAACAACACAAGAATGAGTACGTTTCCATATTTCCATCCTACTAATAGAGTGGTTTGGTACAGATGCAAAAATGTAATGTTCAGCTCACCTTCAACATTCATGAAACTTTTCTTTTAATTTTTTTCCCTATTTTCCAGATTTAGTAGACCTGGAGACAGAGCAAGAATCCTCCCAATACCATTCAGGTATCAAACAAATGAACAACAAAGACAACAACGCCAAATATCATTGTCTAAGCTGAACGCACTGAACCCAGATGCATATGTGGTATTTAAATCTCATACGAAAAAATGTATTACATACGTTTACATGGTGCTCTTTGAGGCTGTATTTTAACAAACTTACGCATTACAGAGGGAAACGATTTTATCTGCTGGTAAGATTATCGGATTTGATGAAACCGGTTGGTGGTATAGAGGCTGTCCAGACTGTCTCAAACAACTGAGGAACAGAGAAGAGGACAACATATACAACTGTATGGTGCACCATGTTCGAGAACCGCTTTCCTGGTAAATAAACATAATACATCTTATTATCATAACTGTAACAAACAGACTTTTGTCTTTTTTTTATTTTCTTACTTAAATATTTGCATACAGCTTCAAGATTCATATGACAATAGAGGATGAAGACAACGAAGCAATAATGATTTTATTGGGAAAAGTAGGGGAGCAACTGTTCGATACAACTTGCCAGGATCTGTTAAACAGAAGGTTCTATGCATCTGAAACGGAATTGCTAGAAGAGATCACAAAAACAATTGGATAGACCCACCTCTTGAGATCAAAGTCAATTTGAATCATGAATTGGTGGTGAAGTCGGTGTTTCCAGACCCACAAACTGTTCCAACCCCAAAACATGAGGTTCCTATTACTCTCACATCAGTAGAAGCTCTTCACTCTGAGAGGAAAAGAGCAGGAGAAACAAGTGGAACAGCCTTGCTGGCATCAGAGACTGAGAAAAAAACCAAAGGGTTAGTACCATATTGACAATCAATTAATGTCATTGCTTTTACTAGAGATGACTAATCTCGCGAGTTATCTTACTTATCTGAGGCCTTTTTCCATACGATAAATGTTCCTGATTTTTGGCAACTATTTGTTTTAGACAATTAACTCTTGTTTCGTTTTGAATCTGTCAAACTAACAGGGAAGGAAACGAAGAGGTATCATCATCATTTGCCTGGGCATAGACAAGGCAAAGGAAAGAAGAACTAGATGTTTGGACTTTACTTTTGGCAGACTAACATCTTCATCACAGCTGCAACTAATGCAGTGAGAGTTTTTTGTTGGTGGAAACTCCTCATCTGACTTCACTATGCAGCACCTTTTGTTATCTAATTAGAGTGTTTATGTATATTAGTCTACTTTAAGTATTATAGCGTGGTACTCTTTTATAAGTTAACAGTCTAATGAAGATGTGGCTAGAAACTACTGCTGTAATGTACCAGAAGTTAACTCATGTACAGTAATGTTATAATAATATTAATTTTTTCTTTGTGTTTTTACAATTAATGATGCATTGACATCTCATCTGAGTTGCAAAATTCTCCATATCATTGAGCCTCTGGCAAAATTCTCCATATTAATAGGCGCGAGCACTACATCTAGTATTAGACTATTAGTGACGGTTTTAGAGGTAGGGTATAATCGGGATTTTTTTGCTTGAGTCGGTTACCGTATTTCCTAATTTACTAGTTTGTTACTATTTACTAGGTTACTATTTTACTACGTTGTAACCTTCAAATTTCCATCTAGTAATATCAGCCGACTAATCGAGGATCAGGTTTCCTAGCTCAAAAGAAAAGAAGCTTGGCCGTTCTGTATTGGATCAGGCATAATTGGTACTTGAATATTTTTTAATGCAATGGCCTTTTCTTCATCAGGTTTTTCCTGCTCATTATGAATTATAATCGGCCTATTTTCCACACAGCTTTTTCTATGCGGATATTCTAAATTCCAGTTTTTATCTTTACATTCGCTGTTTCGAAAGTAAAGATTACTACCAGAAGCTTGAACTGCCCCAAGATCTTGACCTTAAACTTATACATTGGAAAGATCTGCAAATACCAAAACAATGGTTATTTACAAATCATTTTAATACACCTTCTACTAGTAAAAACCCTACTATAGAAATTCCAAGAAGAATTTAAACAAAGAGAATTTTTCAAAAACTGAATCAGTGAAGGAGTTTTCACATAATTCGACTGTTTTTAAATGATGAGAAACTCTGGTAAATATAACTACATTTATCTTATAGTATGACTCTTAGGTTATATAAGATACGTACCATACTCCCCAGTCAGCATGGATTCAATCGACTCTGTCTGGCGACACAATGTCATAAACCAGATGGAAGGTTAGTCACAACATGAGAAATAGTAGCTCCAGCCATCACAGCAAGAAAGCTACTGAAATAAACTTCACTCTTCTCAAAAAATAATGAAGGTCCAGATGTCAACAGAATGACGATGCCGCCCACAGTGTAGGCTCTTCTGTTCATCAAACGGATAAGAAGAAACGCTGGAATAAGGAGAAGAAGACACGTAGAAGAAAAAGCATCTTCTACAGGTTTCTAGAAGACTTTTTGTTAACGTAACCACGGTTAAGCAAAAAGTAACTCTAGTTAATATGTAACCTAACTATGGTTAAAAGTAACCATGGTTAGTAGAGTTAGCTTATAAAAGGGGAAGAATTAGAGAGAAAGAAGCATCAATCATTAGAATCCTCATTGATCATTTGGGGAAAACCCTCTCCACTTTCTTAGTTCTCTCTCCACTCTCTTAGTGTTCTTGGGTGGAACTTCTACTCTTCCACTCTTGTCTCTCACTGTTTATTCGGTAATATGGGACATTCTGGCCATGAAGAGAAAATTCCTGTTTGGAATCCTTCGAAGATCACATAGTAAACTGCAGCAGTTTTTTGCTGCTGTAAAGATGCTGAAGCAGTTGTTTGCTGCTGTGGAGTTGCCTTTTTAGCAACTGTGATCCATCATTGAGGGTCTTGTAAGGGTTTTTTACCTCTGTCCATCCCTGCTTAAAGGGTCAACAATGAAATTGTTAGCACTTAATTTTATTATATCATATTTTTCTTTATTTTTTCTATAACTCGTACCAGGCATAATTGGTACTTGAATATTTTTTAATGCAATGGCCTTTTCTTCATCAGGTTCTTCTTGCTCATTATGAATTACCTTCTAAATGTTCATTTAGACATTTATAGTTGATTACCATACGCGCCTTTCCTCTTTTAATTTCTGCATGGTTTCTTACCATAAATGCAGCTCATTACGAATAAGCTCGATGATATTGTGCAAAAGGTAATAGGTTTTTCTACACAATGTCAAAATGCTATCAACTCACATGCTTGACCTAATTTTATCAATTTCAGTTTCTTCCAGAAAACTTTACAATTATACTCTTCCATTATGATGGGGATGTTAAAGGGTGGTGGGATCTTGAGTGGAGTGATGAGGCCATACACATAGTTGCCCGCAACCAAACAAAGTGGTATGTTAGCAGCTGTGTTCATGATCTTGTGCAATTCTCTGGCTTTAAGCAACTATTCTTATGATTGTATATAATATGTATATATGTGAGTTTTATCCAAAACTTAGCAGCTATATGAATATTTTAACTATGGACCACGTTCCTGAAGATGTGGTCAATGTATCTAAAATTAATACATTTTGTCTCCTCTCACTGTTGGAGTGATCAAGGAGCTGGTCCTACGTTCTTGATTTTCTCATTTCACTTCTTTTGGGGTGTTTGCAGGTGGTTTGCAAAACGATTTCTACGTCCAGATGTTGTGTCCATTTATGATTACATATTCCTTTGGGATGAAGATTTGGGGGTTGAAAATTTCAACCCAGCAAGGTACTGTTCTGGTGTTATTTACCCTTAACTACAAAGAGTCGTTTTAGATGATGACTGGAATCTTAAAATGTACTAAGATTATAATTAAAAAATACATGGTAAGGGAGCAATTGAATTGGAGTTTATTACTCCATCATCAATTTATTATACTTGCTCGTTTTCTTGTTGTATTTCGTCTGATAGGGGCAGCATACAAAATTGCTTTCTATTTATTATTAAGATTGTACACACTCTTTGTAGACCCTGTCAGTTCATATTGGATGTTGTTTCTCAGGTACCTTGAAATTGTGAGCAGGACTCGAGATATCTCAGCCAGCTTTGCATCCAAATCCATCTGAGATACATCATATAATTACAGTTCGTGCTAAAAAAAAGAAGTTCCATAGGTAAATAGGGTGGTTTCAGAAATTTTTGTTCATATTTTCTGAATACTCTCGTTATACTCATAAAACATTTTCACTGTGCAGGAGAGTTTATGATAGCAGAGGCAGTGTGAAGTGTACTGAGGAAAGTCAAGGACCACCATGCACTGGGTGAGTTTCCATTGATGACTTTCCTGATTGCATTACTTTCTTTCTAAAAGTTCATGCTTTCTAGGGGCGGATACGGGTGATCCGCCAGCTTCGCATAGCTGAGCTGAAATACATAGAACTCCAGTTTTCAGGATTCAATGGTCTAAATGTATGGGTCAAAACTATAGAATACATGTGTCAGGTTTCATAGTCTTTTAACTTTACAATTTGCAGGTTTGTCGAAGGCATGGCTCCGGTCTTTTCAAGATCTGCCTGGGATTGCACTTGGCATCTTATACAGGTAATATTTATATACTGGTCTATGAACTTGATTAATATTTTGAGACATGATGAAAATCATACTCTTATGTTACTACTTACATCAAACTACATCTGTATCCTCACTGTATTGATTTTCATCTCTCAATTGTATCGTCTGGAGTACTATATTTTATTAAACTTGAGCACCCACTAACACGTCAAATTTCACTTTGGAAATGCTTTGTTGTTGGTCAGAATGATCTTGTACATGGATGGGGTTTGGACATGAAGCTTGGGTATTGTGCGCAGGTAAGATCTACTTTCATAGGTCTCTTCTACAATGATTTTTGCTCTGAAGCTTTGTACTGCCCAAAATTGCTTAGGATGCTTACCTTTCCGGGTATTGAATATTGAGCATTCAGCAGAGGTCATAAATAAACTATGGCATTTTGCAGGGTGACCGTACAAAGAATGTGGGAGTTGTTGATACTGAATTTATTTTTCATAAGGGCATACAAAGTTTGGGAGGGGGTGACTCTCACGAAAGAAAAGTTAGTGCTCCTTGCATCTTTCCCCTATGTCCTGAACATTAATCCTTGTTCTTAAACTAACAGTTTCTGCTTTCTCTCCCTATTTGCAGGCATCAAATTCTAAGGTACACTTTACCACAAGCAATTGATAACTTCTTTCTTTCCTTACTCTTTTTTCATTTAAGGTTCTATAACTGCTAGCGTACCATCTTATTAATTTTTGTTCTTATTGATATTCAGAAACGTATTGTTTCAAATCATGATGGAAGAACTGAGGTGAGATTCTATTGAATGTTTGTTAAGATAGTTTATGGGATCGTGTAGTGTCTAGTCAAAATCACATCCGGAAAGCTAGCTGGAACATTTGGTTCTTACATTTCACATGGACTTGGGCAGATTCGAAGGCAATCAACGCGGGAGTTTACAATGTTCAAAGAACGGTGGAATCGTGCTGTAGAAGAGGACAGGAAGTGGACTGATCCATTCAAAAACGACCAAAGACGGAGAAAGAAACAGCGGTTACGCAGCAGCCACTGAAGTTCTCTTAACTTCAGAAAATCTTACTGCACCATCATCTCATACATAGTCCTCTATACTCAGTAGTTTAGTCTGTGTAGTATTGGTCGAACTCAATAATCAATCATTATTTAAACATTCAGAAAACTTTGTTCCCTGCAACTAGTTTACCTCCCTGTAAATTGTTCCAGCTCTTTTTGCTCCTTTACTCTTATACAAGGTTTCCAATTCTTGTTCTTTTTACTGTGCACATTGTTCTGTCATGCCTGCATTGCTCAATCTAATTATATCTACAACGGTCATTGGCTAGAGTGAATCATGCAAGTTATGTAAAGTTAGTGGTACCCTGTAAAGCTGATGCCTATGAGGAATGTAATGTTTATAAATATAATGATGGAATATTCGAAAGCTAAGTATAGTTAATTGAAAGTTAAGAGGGGAATACATTATTGACAACTAGACTAATATTCAAGAACCAGGTTTCCTATACGTTCCCTAGGCAAATATAACTATGAGACTAGAAGCCAACACCCAATATATATGCATGGTAATGGTAATCTTATCTCTTGCTGCCATGCCTATGGCACTGAAATCTAACTGGACATATATGCATAAATAAATTTGCCTAATAAGAAAAAAGTAGGAGATGAGAAGCATGGAACATTAGTCCTCCTAGAAGCATATCAATGTATAAAGCGTAATAATCAATCAAGTCTTTACAACTTGTGCGGTTGGGCCTAGTATAGACTAGACATGAGAAAATTTTGACCCAAAAAAAAAATTGAATGACAAAATCGAATAGTTTGCAAATGTAGTAGTCCATATGCATGTGTAATGCTTGTATAATTTTCTGTAGCCGTTACCAACTTTCTGTTTTGATTAGCCAAATTATGAAAGGCTAGGTTATAGAAATTTCATCAATACTCTTCAGTTTTAAAATTTCGTTAAATTGTTTAAAGCTTTAAAACTCTCATTTTTTTCTTCGTCAGAATAATATGACTATGATATCGCAAAATTGATAGAAAGTGATATGTCATACAAACCATAAATCCATAATACAACAATAACAGAATTTGTTACAACCAAAGCAACAACATAGAGCATAATAATGTATAAATTGACCAACTATACACTAATGCATCACTTTGATTTTCTTCTTTTTAATTTAAATCCTTAGTTTCCTCTTTTCAATTTAGCCCCTGAAGAACCCGAAAATCAAAAACAAAAGCCAATTTTTCCTCACTTCTCTCTCTAGAATTCCAATTCAATTTCTTCTCGTCTCTATTTTCAACTCCATTTTTCTTCTCCTTCAAGTTTTCTCTTCTCTAAATCTCTCAGATCTCTCAGCGAGACTGTTACAGAAGCACTAGAGGCTCATCCATGGCTGGCCGATTCGATAGTAACCCCTTCGCTCTCGGTGAGGGTCTTGTTCCGATTCTCTGGTTCTGGTTTCGGTTTAATTTGGATGAGGATATTGTTGTCCGAATCTAGTCAATGGATTTGAAGGTAGGTTGACTTGCTAGGTTTCGTGGATTTTAGCTAGTCTTTGTGGATTTGGTAGATCTTAAGATGTACGATTCTTTCGGTTTTGGGATTATCACTGAAATTGTAGTGAATCGTGTTCAGCTTGTAGCTTATCTAATTTGAATCAGTAGAAATCTTTCATTAATATGAAGTCTGTGTGGTTGTTATATGTGGGTTGCGGTAGAAAATTATGATCGGAATCTCTATATGTAAAGATAATCATCGGAGATGTTGAAGAAATTGATTCAGAAGTGTTTTGAATTTTTCAAGTTTTGTAAAAATATATTCGAGTTGTTGAATATTTCCTACCAGCTCCAACTTTCACAATACATCTACTTTCAATCAGAAGCCGTTAAATCACACGTGGTAAAATCTGGAGATAACTCCCTTTGTAAATACTAGCTAAGCTCGTTTTGCTGTCATAATCTTATACATCCTGCTTAATTAATTTATAGGTAACCAAACCTTTCTCGTCTTTGAAACAAAACAAAGACATGTGCCCCAACCCGTATCTGCCTTCCTAACACAGCCTTCTTTATAAGCTGAAGCATCTGCTTCACACTGCTTCATTTGACAAATAACAATGATCACCAGCAGGAGGATCTTCACCTTTCTGCTTAGGCTTCTGGCCTTGGCTGCAACTCTGGTTGCCACCATTGTAATGGTTACAAGCCATGACACTACCAATGTCTTCAACTTAACATTCAAGGCCAAATTCAGCAACTCACCAGCTTTCAAGTGAGTCTATAGCTAGCTTTCATGTAACCCTTTTCACTGTTATAGCCATGCTATTCATGATCCTCGTGGATCCTAGCTAATTTGTGTTCTTGCCATACCATGTTATAGGTACTTTGTCGCTGTGGAAGCAATTTCCTGTGCCTACAACCTTGTCATTATGTTTCTTGCTGCCAAGGGGTCGCTTTGGCGCTTGGTTATCATCCTAGATGTGGTAAAGTGGAGAGAATAGAACTCCCACATCCGAAATTTAATCCCGACTCGTTGTCAATTAGACTTTGATTTGTACTTGTGCAGGTTGTAGCTGTGTTACTTGCTTCAAGTGTGTCATCGGCCTTGGCAATAGCAAGTGTGGGGAAGAAAGGAAACACGCACGCTGGTTGGCTTCCGATTTGTGGACAAGTCCCCAAGTTTTGCAACCATGTCACTGCTGCTCTTGTTGCTGGCTTCATTGCAGCAATTCTGTATTTTCTTCTTGTTATCTATATCCTCTACACTGTTCTCCATCCTCTATTTGTTGTAAAATCTTGAATTTATAGAAGAGGACTGATATAGCAAAAATATATAGCACCTGCAGACATTGATCTTGTTACACTAAGGGAAATCAGTGCTAAAATTCAAGCGCAGATGAAACAGATATCCACTTCATGGCAATTCTTTATTACTTTTAGGTACCATATTGAAATATTCCAAAAGATATAATTTATCATAATGTAACCTTAAATTTGAGATCATGCTACCATAATGCAATCATGTCACTGGTGCTTTTGTTGCTGCCTGGCTTTGTTGCTGCCTGGCTTCATTGCTGCAGTACTTATTTTCTTAGTTAATAATACCCTCTACAGTTCACGCTATTCTATTCTGAACCCTCTATTTGTTGTAGAACTCGATTATTTGATTTCAGAAATAACATTCAACCCTTCCATCGGCGGTCGATTAGGTTGATCGCTGCATCGGTTATGTTCTCTTATTTCTCTCTACTCTTTTTCTTCTCTGTTGATTGAGTTAAGAGTCATGAGTTATGGCTTGGGTGTAATTGAACTGCGTTATGGCTTGGGTGTAATGAACTGATGAAATTATGAATACTGTTAATTTGTAATGAGGTTTGTCCCCATGGATTTAAGATGAACTGTGATGAACTTAGACTGTGGAATTGCTTTTGTAATGAGGTTGTGTAGATGCATCGATATTCGGGAGCTGGAGGCGGTCTGGCTGTTCGGCATTTTTGTGGTAGAGATGTAGGATTTTGTATATTTCTTTATTCAATTACTCGGTTTATACAAGACTTTTGCTGTTATTGTGACTGCTTTAGTAATCGCGAGGAGTTATTCTTTGCTACATATCTCCTGTTTTGTGACTGCTTTAGGATGTAGGATCTGTATCTGTAGAAATTTTTACGCCGACTGCATATCTCCTGTTTTCAATATTTCCTTGTTATTTTGTGAGGTTCATTTGGACTTCACTGCATAAATGGCTTGGCCATTATCCGGGTGAAGATCTTGTTATATCTGGACAGATGAGAATTCATATGTTCCGGTCGCTTTGACAGTGTAGGACAGGTTATGTGTATCATATAGAAAGGGATGCTGTCTATGTTCACTTACATATCCCCATTATAATGTCACAATGTCTTTATATAGTGGGGTGTTCTCTGCTGTAATTTCTGAATGCCTCTATGTTCTTCGTTTTAAGTTGAATATATGCAGCCTATAAATATTTATTTATCATCAATACATACATCATGCTCTCTGTCTTGGGATGTAATTTGCAGTAGGATTGTAGGTGTTCATGCGTACACTCTAAGGTGTGAGCAGTATCTTATAATTTTTTCATTTGCACTCATTGGTTTATTTTTGCTTGTCGACAAGCAAATAAATTGTAGGAATACAAATAACGACAACATAAAGTGCATGAAAGATAAATACCATAATAAAAACAGTTGGATAAACACGTAGAGATTGAGATGAGACGAGACGTTGAATTGTATTATTTTGAGATAAATTGTTGAAATTACAAAGGACGTTTGGTCGGGGACCTCTAACAAAAATGGCTATAGTTGTTGTTAGAGTGAAATACATATATACTGAAAAGGGAAATCTTCAATCTCATCTTTGATTGCCGAGCTTTATTACAGATAGATTGTGAAATTCAAAGAACAATATCTGATTTATTCCAGGGTTAATGCTTTTTTAAGCTGATTCCCAAAATATTGGTAACAGATGTTTAAATGCGCTGTCTCGCACCTCTGATTCATCAAACATTCAATCGCGACTATTTCTCCAATTTAGTAACAACTCACTAAATGTGTTATTTGACCACAATCATCCGTCAAGTCAAGCCTATTCAGTCGTAGTCATTCATTTAGCCGCAACTATCCATGAACTTGGCCCACTTATCTGGCCACATGGACCTTGCCAAATTTAGGTGCAAATAGGAACCGATTGCAATGAACAAAATAAATACATGGAAAGCGATCATATTCTTCAAAAATCTAATCGCAATCAAGTAATGAGCTGATCACAATGGAACTGATAGATCAATGCGTTTTCAAAAAATGAAAAAAATAAAATAAAAGGATGAGTAATTAGGAAACAAGGAAAAAGGCCCACCTTAAAAAAAAAAAATACATTAACAAATATCTTATCTTTTTTTAAGAAAAGAAAGATTTACAAATTCTGGTGGATTAAACTCTTAGTAATAGATGATAAAAGTGCGTTACAAATGTACTCCTAGTTCAGATTGAACTTGAACTCTAAAATTTACATAGAAATGGCTTCCTATTCTATGTTGGTTTCCTATGTTTCCTATTCTATGTTGGTTTCCTATGTTTCCTATATTACCTATATAACAGACGTGGGTTTTCCACTTTTACTGTTCCTACTTGAACAGTATGAACAGTGCTACTGTTCACTTTTTTTTTTCCCATGTTTTTTTTTTTTTTTTTTTCCATGCAAAGCATGGTTCATTCCTCTAGTATACACACATACGAGAGTTAATTGTATTCAAGTAACACCGGTGAACAATGGAGAAGAAAAACAAGAATATGACTCGTTCCGGTGATCAACATCATCATGAAAATCATGACCAATATTCCGAGCTTTTGGAAGGAGTGCCTATCGAGTATGTGAGAGCAGTTGAATGGAAGCCGTCGTTTTTGCCGCTTTAGATCTAGAAGAAATCAAATTTGTGAGGGGGATGGAAGAGAATCTTGTTCACGAATCTGATGACCTTGATCAAGAGAAATTGAAGGCCGTGGAGTCTCTAAAGGCTCGACTTCTGAATCTAGTTGACACCTTCAATCCTGACGACCTTTTGTTCTTTAGTCTTCTGTGGGCAGTAATGACGAAGGCAAGCGAGGAGGGATATGAAAAGTTTCAACAGTACACAGCGGCCCCACTCCAGTCCACAGCAAAATTATTTGATGAGGAGGATATTGATAATTCTGTGCAGGCCGATTTCGCAGGTACACAACTTGAGAATATCAAAGCCTACAATTCAGAAAAATTGGCTTTACTTGAAGCTAAGAACTTAGACGAGGTGACATTGCAGGAGATGAGCAATCACTACTCAAATTTCTACAAAGGAATAAGGAGCTTGAACATGAAGATCGAAATTTTGAGGTTTCACTTGACACACCCGCGGTGTGACCTCAAGACTTTGGTGGACAGATTTTCAACAGCACTGGAAGGTGAACTCCGGCAATATGAGGAGGAACTAGAGACCACCAGGTCCAAAGTGTTTCAATTAGTGAAGAAGAAGTCCAACGTATTTGGACTTACATGGCTACCTGATTCTTGGAAGGGAACTCTTTGGTCTAATTTTATGAAGCCATTAATCTTGGATGC
Source organism: Potentilla sterilis (assembly GCA_963682095.1). Lineage (NCBI taxonomy): Eukaryota > Viridiplantae > Streptophyta > Magnoliopsida > Rosales > Rosaceae > Potentilla > Potentilla sterilis. The sequence continues at coordinate 22,061,367 of OY821762.1, read as the reverse complement.
GAGACAGATGGATGAGAAGAGGTGGTATGGTAGGAAAAAAAGAGAGTCTAAGCTAGTTTAATCAGCTGTGACCTTTCGATGCTTACTAGCACTCTAGAAAGAGTTGCAAGCTCTAGTTGCTTTCATCAATTTGCCATAGCTTTCCCTGTTAATGTTATATTAAATTTATATTGGTTGGATTTCGTTGTACAATGAATTTTTTAATTTCTTTATTCTCTCCTGCTCGGATGAATTTATGCTTAATGGTTGATCTGTATTGTTTAATTGGCTTCGCAATTTGGATTTTGCTCAAGTTGATGTTCATGAGTCCCAACGAACTTAACGTCCATTATAATCACTGTGTCATATGCTCGAGCTAGTTTCAGTAAACACCACAACCCTTGACTAAACTTGAGGTGCTGCCCTTTAATGCAATTGATACTGAGGCTTCATATATCTCCTTCCTACAACTGCCTATTCAAAATCGAAAACTCCCCATTTCATTTTTGAAGATCCTCTTCCTGCTGGTTTTGGTCTTGGGGGTAAATATACAGTCTCATAGAGGCTCTGATCTGAATTAAGACTTAAAGACTGCAGCTTCTCTGCCAATAGAGGCTCCTTCACTGGCCACCCGACTTATGTTCTTTGTTGGATGGCAAGACATGACACTGCAAGTGGAATTATTAGGGTGAGGGCTATTAGGACCACAACACTCTTTGGCAAATTATTCTTCTAGCTCTTTCCAATTTCGACCAGTTTGCATTGCCAATCTTAAGAGACTGAAAGATTACAGATGATATCAGCAGTTAAGTTTCTTTTGAATCGATCTCTACCGATTATGTCATAGCTGCTTGGCTTGTCGAAACTAAAAGACGCAAAACTTAAATTTAGGGGAGTCGAAGCTCGCTTCAATATGGAAGGAGGAACAAAATTAAGCCGGTTCTCATAAACTGATATTAAGATTGCACACTAAAATGGAAAATTACGCCTGGACCTGTTTACCACCCCTTTCCCCATTAGCATGGAAAATATAGTTTCGCTTTATAAAATACTAGCATACTAGTACCATGTTATTCTTGCTTTATCTTTCCCTATAAGCATAAAAAAGCATATAAGCATACAATTCCCTACGAGACTGACAAAGATAAGCATATAACCTTTGTTAGCATCAACAGATTGTACTCTCCCAATTATGAATTCATAAATGTGGAAGTAGCAGGGCAACAATAACAGGTCATGTAATACGCATAAGAAAATCAGAATTGTAAGTTCATTCTTTCTTTTCGTCAGCAGCGTAGAGTGCCTTGATCTCCTCCACATCATCATAGCTGCCGAGGAATATTGGGGACCGCTCATGTATCTTCTTTGGAACAAGGTCAAGGGCCTGGAAAATTGTATGCAAAAATCAGTTCTTAATCAATCCAACCATCCCCCAGTTTGAGATCAAAAGTTTAAACAAGAAGAAACTAATTTGAAGCGTTCTCTTTCAGATCAATGTGACAATCTGAACCATTACACATATGAACTATTTTTCAGATGAGGTTCTAACTAACACTCGACATTTTAATAGAAGGTGGCTTATATACTACCAATCAAATGGTAATAAAGTTCCCAGAGCAGTCTAAATTTGGCAGTTAAGATAAAGCCTCTATTAATCCCATGACATAATTGTACTTCATATCTATAAAGCTCAAATAACAATGTCGAGAATAGCTGTACCATCTATAGCAAAGAAACAAGTTTACAGACAATTTCAGTCCAGTATATAAACAATAAAAGGTTTCCAGTAGTAAATATACCCGTTCCTTGCCAGTGAAGGCCTGACCTCCGGCCTGTTCCATCAAGAATGACATGGGGAAGACTTCATAGAGAACACTGTCAACAGTGGTTCAAGACTTCGTCAGTTATGTCCTTACCATAGGTTTTATTAAAAATTTTCAGATTAAATAAAACTTCAAAACTGCTTCAAAGAGAAATTAATGGTATAAATGGCCTTAGCATACCGCAATTTTCCATTTGGACTCTTCTTATCACCAGGGTACAAAAAGATACCTCCATAAAGCAGTGTTCGATGAACATCAGCAACCATGCTGTCAATCATGATGATAAGTACAGCAAAATCTCATTCCAAAGTACAGAGGAACATCAAATACCAAAAAAACCGAGTGAAAAACTAGATCATTCTGACCTAAAAATATCACCCTAGTCTTTCGGTAAGAAAAAAAAAAAAAATTGTCCCCACTATTTGATTCATCAAATACGACAGATATAGCTTTCTGCTTTTTGGTTACTTCACTTAGATAGTTAAACATGGCTTCCTGCTTTCGTTACTTCACTTTAATTCCTAGCCATTTATTGCAAATCCTAATGATTTTTGGCTTTAAAAAAAAAAAAAAAACAACTCTTGGAGTTATAATAAACGACTAAACACTATGTGTACAACAAGTGCATTAAAACAACCAGATCAAGACCATAACATAGTCCAAGACTAAGGTTCAACACTAGTGGCAGATAATGAGCAGCAATACTAATTAAAAAAATGAAACACCTGAGTTACATTAACTGCCAATTTCAATTTTCATCCTCAGTACCTTCCAATGTATCTCAGCGACTTTGGTGATGAACCATCTGTTGGGAATTTGCATTTCTCCACATACCTGGAAGAGAATGGTCAGAAATCTGCAGTCATAAACTTGGACAAGAAAAACAGAAATAAACTGTTAACTGAGGTTGGCATACATACTTAGCTGTTGGACCATCCCAGTTCTTAGCATTCCCTTCATTTACAGAATAGATCTTTCCTTTGTTCGGAATCTGGGCAAAGATATAGACATGAAATGCATGATAACCAATGCCAAAAGGAATATATGCTATTCTCAAGGATAATATATGGGTCCAGCAGTCAGCACATTCTGATCAAAATGATAGATATTCCTCTCCCACATAAGACTAAATTACTTCAACTAAGTCACCCCAGAACTTTTTTTAATATACGAGGTCATTTTGTTAAAGAGTAGGCAAAAAGGTAGGAGGCAACTTGCAGCAAGGGAGTCCATCTTTTGATAAAATTGTTGGCAAATGAAATTGGAATAGTAATTCACTTTTAAGTTCAGCAATAAAACTGATAATAATCAACAGTTTCACCCTGGAGGTTTTTACCAACAAGCAATTGCAGAACATAAAGGATTACGTTATGGATTACATTATTTGTAGAGTATAAAGGAGATATACCTTGATGTCTGGGTGAGTTAGTATGAACTCCCCAAGAGATGGATCAAGGGTGAAACCATGAACTCCACTTCCAGTGGTCAACACAAACTGTAAAAAAAGCATATATACATGTCATGTAAGTAAAGCATTGTCATGGAAATCTATTCTGCAGCAGAAAATCCTAGGTTCTACAACCAGACAAGATGCAGAACAGACAGTCATCAGGAAGTGCTAAGGTGGTTGTGTGTAGCGTTTCTCTATAGATGCACTGAAACTAGAAAGAAAGTGTTTTCTCATACCGTGCAAGAACTTCCGTACATGCAATAGCCTGCTGCCACCATATTCTTTCCGGGTTGCAAGACATCATCTAGTTTCGGTTCCTCGCCATCATATAGCGCATATATCCCAAATATCTAGATGAAAGAAAACAAATGTTCCCCACCAGAATATTGAGTTAATCTGGAACAAATCATTGCTTCACATAGATATGTCAGTTCAGAATATTTATGGAACAACGCAAGAGATTGTTAACTAAATTAAGGGATCATACCGTGCCAATGGAAACACCACAATCAATGTTAGACGAACCATCCAGTGGATCAAATACAACACAGTACCTGCCACCAACATTAGATTAAAGCATTATTCTCACAGAGAACCTAGTTGAAGTCTCAATAATCTGGACCAAGCTCTATGAACCAGTTAAAACCATAGACAATCAGTCTCAATACTTACTTTCCACGCTTCGAAGGCTCCACAAATATGGCATCTTCATCTTCCTCCGAAACAAGGATACACTGCCAAAAAAGAAACCCATATTGGACAAATTGGTCCGTGAAAACTCAATTAATGTGCTTTAAAACAAAAACTTACAGTTCGACCACTGCTAACCAGAGCCTTCACAAAAACTTGATTTGAAAGCACATCCAGTTTCTTTTGCTCTTCACCCTTTAACCAAAACCAGCAAACAACACCACATTATACACCATAATCCCACAAAAATCACTCAATAAAAACAAAATAGGCCTTTAAAAATTAAAATGGTTCAGACTCATTTACCTGCACATTGGTCTCTCCAGCAAGGCCAATAAGTTTAGCCAGGCCAGCCTGCCAAAGTCACAATAAAAATTCCAATATCAACACAACCCTTAATTTCCCAATCAAATCGGGAAAGCCTCCAAACTTAACGACTCAAAATCAAACAAACCCAGTTCACTTACCTTATTGACAGCAGAGCACACAAACTTGCAGCCAAGAACAATATGACTGAGCAAGATGGTGAAGTCTCCTCGGGACTCAGGGTGCTTGGACTGCTCGTTCAGCACGAACCGTGTCATGGTCATCAAGTCAGTACGGTAAGCATCAGCTTCATGATCCATTTTTGTTCTTCACCTTTTTCTTTCCTCACCAAAAACCCAACACTTGATAAAACTAAACAGAAGAAGAAGAAGAAGCAAAAGACGAAAGGCACCGAAAACAGAACAAAACAGGGGAAGCTTGCTCTGTTTTTTTTTTGGATTAGATAATGGTGGGTGGTGCTCAACTCGAGGCCTAATCTGCACCTAATGGAAGTTTCGGAAGACACGTGGAGGGCTTGGGATGGGATGACGGAGCTGGTGGCTGACACTCAGATAACGCCTCTCGTCGTTTTCTTTCTGATTCGGCGGTTACCAGGTTTTTGTCATCATTTCTCGATCACAGGAAGCTCTGACGAGGTAGTTGTCGACTTCGAGGGACTTTGTAGTATTTGAAGGGGGTTTGGGGCAAATTGTTTTTTGCAAATATGTCCTTTCTTTGTGGTATTTTTGATTTGGTCGCTAGCACACGAGAGGACCATGAATACATACCTAGCTTTCTTGTGAAGGAAAAAACTAAGTCAAATCTTAGACTAAGCAAATCCCTATTTAGGGGCAAAGTAAGTTAGAGATATGTATGCAGATTGTAGAGACTGCATACTCATAGGCGAATCACTCAACTCTCGTAGTTATCCACTTTGCTCTTAATATTTAAGAAATCTTGATGAAAATATTATTCAATTAATGACTTGGTCAGTTTTTGAAGTTGTTAATTGTGAACCAACTAAGCTTGCGATCTGTGTGTGGCACATGTCGAAATTACAAAGAATAACGCTGATTCCAGTTTATTTGGACTCAATTGCCCTAGTACCATATCAAGGCCGTGATTTGCTTGCTTGACGAACTCATGTTCTTCCTCATCCCTTCCCCTACGCACGCCAACCACTTTAGATGGAGATGGAAACACAGAAACCTTCCTGGTCTGCACTTGGCGCCTCTTCTTTGGAAAGAGTGACGCTAGCAAAGAAGGGGGAGCCAACACAAGTTGTACGTTGGCCCTGAAAACCATTGCATGAACGATGAGAGTTTAGCTTGTGTTGTTCTACTCTACATCCAGGGTTGTCTCCTCCTCTTGGTCATGAGATGATTAATCATCATGATACAGCCCCGACAACGGTTAAGAAGCCTCCCATAGCGTTACTCAAATAAAATAACATCCACCGGAGAAATCCTAAGGCGTCGTTCCAAACGCACTGGGTAATTCATGGGTAAGGTGAGTCTAATCCTAGAAACTCTCATGTTGAGTCCGGCGTGATCCACTTGAAGGACCGGCCCTATAGTCTCTCTAACCAGCCTCGTCGTTCCTGCCGTCACCAACGTAGTCAACAACCCTTAAATCTCCACCTAGATCCAAAGAAATTCCAGAGGGACTGCTCGGATGACTGAGAAACCATCATAATCATTCAATAAAATAATTGATTTATGATAATTCCTAAAGTCCCTCCCTTCTTAATACGAGTGACATCTCTTTCACCGATGAAAGTAAAAATAAAGTTCACCACTAGCTTCAAACTCCATCGAGGTTCTGAGACGCCATATTGTACCAACTGCACTGTGGAATGATGAAGTTTATGATGAGAAGATTTTGATTGTATTCTCAGCTGTTTGAAGATGTATGTAATATATAGGATACAAAAAAGCTAGGTAATAACCAACAGACTATCTCTACACCTTAACTAAACACATATCCTAATTTAGGACCTTGGAACTCTATAAACACTGTAGACACTATAGAGTTAGAGGTCTTGAAATTAAGGAGAGCTAGAACATGACATCTCCCTAAAATAAGGTGAGCTGATAAGATGAATGATATCAACATGGATAGGAAACGTGTTGAACAAGCAAAGTGATCTCAATATCTTTAATATTTCAACACTCCCGCTCAAACTGGATCGAGAGAGTCTCTTGAGCCAAGCTTGGATAAGAGTCGATCAAACTGAGCAGTGGGAAGCACCTAGGTGAAGATATCTGCCAAATGATCACTTGAACGAACGTAAGCAATTTGAAGGACTTTAAATTGGACTTTTTCTCTCACAAAATTGCAATCGACTTCAATATGCTTAGTTCGTTCATGGAAAACTAAGTTATGTGCATAGCTGCTTGGTTGTCACAATGTAATGTGATGGGGTTTGAGCATTCAAATCCCAAGTCTCCTAGCAAAATCTCCAGCCATATCAATTCACAGGCCATGGATGCCATGACTCTGTATTCAGCTTCTGCACCTGATTTGGCTACCACAATTTATTTATGCTTTTCCAAGATACCAAGTTCCCTCCAACAAATGTGCGGTAACCTGTTGTCGACTTTCTATCGATGGTATTGCCAGCCCAGTTAGAGTCTGAATAGCCTTCCAATGTGAAATGGTCATTCTTCTTCATGTACATGCGTTTAGTAACTGTTCATTTAAGATACCTGAGATTATTTTCACAAATTGAAGATGAGTTGTGCTAGGAGCATGCATAAATTGGCTTACTAAGTTGACAGCATATGTAATATCGAGACGAGTACTAGTGAGATATATGAGTTTCCCAACAAGCCTTTGATATGTTGAAATGTCTAAAAGAGGTTCACATTCTGCCTCAATTTTGATGTTGCTTGGAAGATGAGAGTTAGCTGTTTTGCTATCCTCCATGTTTGCTTCCTCCAACAAATTGACTACATATTTTCTTTGGTTTAGAACTAATCCAAATGGGGATTGATCCATTTCTATCTCAAGAAAATATCGTAATCGACCAAGATCTTTAATAGCAAATGTAGTATAAAAATTTGACTTGAGAACTTGAATTTCTTTTTCATTATCACATGTGATTATCAAGCTATCGATCTACATACACAAGCACAACCAGCTTCCCAACTTTTCCAGTCTTGACAAACATTGATGAATTTACAAAGCTTCTTTTGAAGCCGGAGGCAAAGAGGACTGAGCTAAGCTTGGAATATCATGCTTTAGGAGACTGTTTGAGGCCATAGATATCCATATGTAGCTTACAAACCATTCCAGGCTCTTTTTCTTGAGCATGACCAGGATGTAACCTAATGTAAACATTCTCCTCTAGCTCCCCATATAAAAATGTATTCTTGACATCCATTTAATACAATGACTAGCCACAATTGAGTACAGCTGATAACAACACTCTAACTGTGTTTATTTTAGCCACTGGAGCAAATGTCTCCTTATAATCAACTCCAAAAATTTGAGTGAATCCACGTGTAACTTGTCTTGCTTTAAATCTCTCAATAGTTCCATTGGAATGAAATTTAATCTTGTAGATCCATCGAACTCCCACCACTTTATGACCTTTTGGAAGTTGCACAACACTCCATGTGCTGTTGTCACTTAAAGCCTTGAGTTCATCTTGCATTGCTTTCCTCCAGATTGGGGATTGATTTGCTTCTTCAAAAGATCAAGGTTATGTGACATTACATAAGTGATTAAGAAAAGCAAGATGTGAGGGAGTTACCTTATTGAGAGTAGCTGCATTGCCAAGAGGAAGTTGAGGAATGTATGTCCAAAGCAATCGAGTCTGACATTGGCTTTCCTAGTCCGACTAGGTTATCTTCTTTGTTGAGGTGAAGACTACACCGCTTTTTCTCCTTGATTTTGTTCAACTTATTCTGCAAAGCATTGATATGTGAGAGAATTGGTTGGAACATCATAATTAATGATAATATGTAATAGTCCAACCCCATACACTTGAGATATTGTCCACTTTAGGCCCTGCCCTCAGAGTTTTGTTCTTGGGTTCCTAACCCAAAATGCGTCTCGATGTATAGAGCTAACTCTGCATATATAAGCACAACATCCACTCTCTCCCGGGCGATGTGGGATACGTGACCTACCTACCTTCTAGCTTCCCAAGCCAGGTTAGGTCTGGGTCGTCACAATCCACCCCTCTAGGGTCCGACGTCCGCGTCGGCACAATTTTGACCGGGGATAGGCTCTGATACCATATATAACAGCCCATCCCATACACTTTAGATATTGTCCGTTTTGAGCCCCGCCCTCACGGTTTTGTTATTGAGTTTCCAACCCAAAACGCGGATGTGTGTGCAGCTAATCATGCATATATAAGTACAACATCCATTCTCTCTCGGGCAATGTGGGATGCGTGACCTACCTACCTGCTAGATTCCTTAGCCAAGTTAGGTCAGGGTCATCACATAATACATGATTCAATAAGTTTTTCTGCAACAACTGGAGTAAGAACAAGTCATCAAACAACTCATCTTGGAGATCATTATCACTGAGTTGAAAGAAAGAGTTGTTCTCATCGAATCTCACATCTCTGGATACAAACAATTTTCTAGTTTGAGAGCTATAATACGTGTATACCTTCTTAGTTGATGAGTAGCCAAGAAAAACATACTTGACGACTCTTGAATCAAATTGGTCTATCTGATTTGCTTGTATATGTACATAGCAAATGCAGCCAAAAACTCTCAAATGATTCATGTTCAACTTTCTTCCTTTAAGCACTTCAAATGGGGATTGGAAATTTTAATACTCTGCTAGGCAACCGATTGATGAGATATGCTGTTGTTTGGATGGCATGAAACCAGTAACATTTAGGAACATTTGTTTGCAGCATTAAGGCTCTGGTTTTCTCTAACAGATCTCTGTTCTTTCGTTCTGAGACTCCATTTTGTTGTGGAGTTCCAGCACATGGTCTGATGAAGAATATCTTGAGCACTCAAATAATTTGTCATGACTTTAGAAGTATATACTCAATGTCATTGTTCGATATTAACACACAAATATTTGAAGTAAAATGATTTTTTACTAGATTGTGAAAATCTTCAAAATATTTCGACACTTCATGAATATCAAAAGATCAACAAATGTTTCTCTTGAAAAATCATCAATAAACATAACATAAAATTTAGAGCCATCAAAACACTGAGTCCTTATAGGACTCTATACATAAGAATGAATGAACGAACTCAAAAGCTCGAGTTGCTGACATGAGAAAAGGCAACCTAATGGATTTGGACGTACTTGTGACATATTTCACAATCATGAGAGATTTTACAAAAGTTTGGAAACAGATAAGACAAGACATGAGATGAAAGATGTGCTAGGCGCATGTGCCATAGCCTTTAGAGAGACGAGGTGTTGGGATATGCAAGAAGACCTTTTGAAAAACTTGAGGAAGTTGATATATAGTAAAGACCATTCAGGTAAAACCCTTCACCAATCTTCCTCTTTGTAATTCGATCCTGAAAAAATGACAGTGTAAGTTGAGAATATAACAAAACAATCTAGCAAATGGATTAGTTTTCCCACTGATAACAGTTTGAATGGAAAATCATGAACATACATGACAACTGACTCTTTATGATTTGAAAATAAGTTTTGTTTCCCTCTGCCTAGAATGAGAATTTTCTTTCCATTTGCTATAGACACATGTGATATGATTTTTCAAAGCAATAATAGAAGCATCATTTGACATATGATCAGAAGCACCACTGTCTATTATCCAGAAGTCATGATTTTTGCTGAGATCTAAAACTGTTAAAATGTTACATATAATACCTAGGATCTCCTCTTATTGAGCCATATCTGAGTCTGCTAAGCATTCAGCAAAATTTCCAAGCATGGCAGTTGTATCACCACTATCTTTCTCACCTTGTTTCTACTGACGAAAGGAAGCAAACTCATTTATGAGGTTGATGGAATTTGATGTGAAATCCATCATGCCTCCAGAAGAGCTACAATCGGTATAATTTACTTTAAGAACATATGACATCTTGGTTTGGCTCCTTGAGATCTTGGTTTCTTCTTCTTTCTTTCTAATTTCTTCTCTCTAGATAGTGTTGCATACTATTTTGAAGGTACGCAATTGAGGTGTCATTAACAAGTGACTCTTGAGATCTGTATACTCTGAGCCTATACTTACTAGCAGCTGGAATATTTTATCCTCATTAGCACACTTGATTAGGATAGCAGAGTCTGTTGTGTGAGGCCTGTAGAGATCAAGTTTATTCCCCTTAGCCTTTAAGTTTCCAAGATATTGGACAAACGTTAAGTTCCCTTGATGAATGTCAGCGATCTCTTTCTTGAGCTGAAATACTAGCAGCATTGTTCATATCACCATACATGTCTTTGACTGCTTTCTATAGATGAAGTGATGGCTCAAAGTAGTTAAAGATTTGAGCTATCTTCGGCTTCATGGAGTTTAACAACCAAGACATTACTAACTAATCTTAAGATTGCCGTGACTCAAAGTCTGGAGAAGTGGAGACTAGAACTTTGCTCTTTTCACTGATGAATTTAAGCTTGGATCTTTCTCCAAGGGCAAGAGTGATAACTCTTAACTATGAGATGTAGTTGAACTCATTCATAAGTGATTAGCTGATGCACTGATTTGGATTTGTATCAACAAGCTCAGATTTGGTAGACAATGATGATAAGTTCTTCTCATTACCTCCTGCCATATTGAATGAAGGAGAGGGCGAATGCATTTATGAAATGAAGCAGAAGCAGGTCCTATAAGAATCACTGCTCGGACATCATCAAGAAGTTTATGATGAGAAGATTTTGATTGTCTTCTCAATTGTATGAAAGCTTTACAAGATGTATGTACATATAGGCTACAACAATGTTAGGTAATTACACCTTAACTAAATATAGATCCTAACTTTAAGGCATGAATTTAGGACTTTGAAACTCTATAAACACTATAGAGCATTACCTCTTTTGAAATTAATTAAGGAGAGCTGGAACATGACATCTACTTAAAATAAGGTGAGCTGATAAGATGAAGGATATCAATAGGGATAGGAGACGTGTTGAACAAGCAAAGTGATCTCAATATCTTCAATACTTCAACAAATGAGTCGAAAACCATAATTCGAGCTGTGTTCAACCCCCTTAACAGGTAAAGTATTGGAGTCAGAAAACTCTTATCTAAACATCGAAGATTTCCAAGATCAACCGATTTCTCTTGATTATGAGAGAGAAATTTTAGTTATAATTTATTGTTGATGTAATAACACCTCTAAAATAATAAGTTTTCATGGTCTGAACATTACACTACAAGGAAAAAAACCTTAGGCGACGAAACTTAAAAAAATTCCTCGCCTAAGCTATCTTAGGAGACGAAAAAACTTTCCTCACCTAAGAAAAAATTTTCGTCGCCTAAGAACAGTCTTAGGCGACGAATTATTATTTTCGTGGTCTAAGACAAAAGCCTACCGACGAAAAAAATATTCGTCGTCCGTGCATTATCTTAGACCACGAAAAAAAAAACTCGTCGCCTAAGATTTTTACTTAGGAGACGAAATATCAAAATTCGTCGCCTAAGAAAAAATCTTAGACGACGAACCTTTTTTTCGTGGTCTAAGAAATGACGAGCACGACGAATTTTTTTTCGTCGGCAGGTTTTCTTCTTAGACGACGAAACCTAATTTTCGTCGCTTACGTGTGAAACTTAGGCGACGAAAATATTAGTTTCGTCTCCTAAGTGTGAAACTTAGGCGACGAAAATATTAGTTTCGTCGCCTAAGTGTGGATCTTAGGCGACGAAAAATTAAGTTTCGTCGCCTAAGTAAATCCATACTATAAAACCTGCACTCGTTTTCCAGATCGGGAAAAAAGGCAAAAAAACTGAAATTTTTTCCTCCCCTCAAATTTTTCCACCGATTTTTATTTTTTTATGTGAAAAGCTTCAAATCGGGTCTTCCTAAGCCTTCTCCACTACTACCCATTGATTTTTAACTTGGTATGATCTCTTTATTCATCTTTTTCAACTATAATTTCAATTTTTTCCATTGAAATATTTCATTTTTGAGGTAGAGAATTATAGAAATATATATTGTTGTGTGTGTATATTGTGAGGTGATAGCTAGTATATATGTTGCTTTTGTTGATCCATGCCTATATATACTCAATTAAATTGTTGGTTTTTGTGAAATTAGTGAATTATATATATTAATTATATATTTTAATAATAATTTAATTAATAATTATAATTATTTGACGAAAATCATTGTTATATGATTTATAATTAGCGGTGAATAAAAGAATGTCATTTTTTTATTCACTGATATACATGCATTTATATATATCACTAGAAATCCCGTTCGAGAATCATGGAGAGATTCTTGAATTGTCCCATTTTTGGACAGTTTGGGGGCAGAGGACATTGTTTCACAGTTTGTATAGGTCTTGTGTATTCGTTTGCGGTCGTGGGTATATATTTCGACGAGGTCTCCCATCACTGTTCCTCGAGTGCATACTAGGTGTATAGATATTCGTGCACTTGAGGAACTGTGGGAGATGCTGCCGAAATTTTCCCACGACTGAAAACGAATACACAATATCTACAAACTGTGAAACAAAGTCTTGTGTTCCTGAATGGGATTATTAGGACCCTAACCGGAGGCATAAGGTCGAGAAAAAACATGCATATAAATTGTTTATTTGTTAATTTGTGATTATTTATTGTTTGTCTTATATTAATTAATATATATAACATGTGATCGATGGATAGAGATAGGAGTTGGATGCAGTACCCAAGACAGAGCGAAGAATACCATGAAGGAGTAGGAATTTTTATAAATTTTGTACGTGAACATGGTGGAGGAAAGAAAATACACAGGTGTCCCTGCTTAAGTTGTATGAATACTAAGCGCAAGACGATCGGCCGAATCTACGATCACCTGTGTAACAGAGGTATTATGCAGAATTATACAACATGGAGTAAACACGGTGAAGCAGTAGATTATGAACCTACGGTTACCGCAATCCAGGCTGGATACCATGACCGAACAGCTGCTGGTGGTTTCGAGCCTTATACTAACCCGGCTATGAACATTATACATGACATTTTTCCTACTTTTGCTCCAGTACGCGAGGAAGAGGAATTCCAAGAGGCAGTTTTTGAGGATGGCACAATTCCTCTTGTTGACAGTGCTGATTATGATAAGTATACCAGACTACTTGCTCAAGTGCAGATCCCATTATTCGAGGGTAGTCCTCACACTGTTTTAGAGACCATCATCTCACAGACGCAGTTGAAAGTCAAGAGTAGGTGGACAAATGACTCTTTTGATAGTCTTCTAAAACAGTTTAAGGAACACCTTCCACAACCTAACTATCTACCTGATAGTTATTACACGCTACATAAGATATTGGGTGATCTCGGTCTCAGTTATAACAAAATTCACGCCTGTAAGAACAACTGTGTTTTGTTTTACAAAGAGAAAGCTGAGCTTGATGAATGTCTCATATGCCACGTGTGGAGGTGGGAGCAAGGCACAGTTAAGGAAAATAGTGTTCCTGTGAAGGTACTTCGTCATTTCCCTTTAATTCCTAGATTGAAGCGTCTTTACATGTCTTTACACACAGCAAAAGAAATGAGATGACATGGAGAGAGAAGGACAGATGATGATACTCTCAGACACCCTGCAGATGGCGAGGCGTGGAAGTCCTTTGACAGATTATTCCCTGATTTTGCAAGAGATGTTAGAAATGTCAGACTCGGCCTCGCCTCAGATGGATTCAATCCCCATGGAAATATGAGTTTGAGTCATAGTACATGGCCTGTTATTCTTGTGCCGTACAACCTGCCTCCTTGGATGTGTATGAAGAAGGAATTTAGTATGATGTCTCTGTTAATTCCCGGCTCAAGGTCTCCAGGAAAGTGTTTGGATGTATATCTGCAACCTTTGATCGACGAGCTGTTAGACTTATGGGAAAATGGAGTTCTTATTTTTGACAGGCACAGTGGAAGATCATTTATAATGGGAGCAATGCTGATGTTTACCATAAGTGATTTTCCTGGTTATGGGATGTTGTCGTCTCAGGCGACTAAAGGTTATAAAGCTTGTCCTATTTGCTTGAACGAAGTCCATTCTGTTTGGTGCGCTAGGAAGGTGTGTTACTTGGGTCACCGTAGATGGCTTCCAGCTGACCACCAGTGGCAATTTCATGCTAAAGCATTTGATATTTTGGAGACCACCAGGAGCGGTGATGAAATTTTGGAGAAGCTGAACTCTTCGATTTCGGGGTGTTGAGCGGTGATTTATCTATACCAGTTCTGGAACGCCCTGACGAGTACAAGTGTTTTACACACAAGAGTAGATTCTATGATTTGCCTTACTGGTCGAAATCCATTCTTAGGCTTAGTTTGGGACAGCTTTTGAGGCTGCTTTTGAGACTGCTTTAGCTTTTGGGATTAATATATGGCGTTTGGTAAAGTTTTTAAAAGCTGCTTTTGGCCAAAATAGCTTTCTCCAAAAGCTGAAATCGAAAAGCTAGAAAATAAAGCTTTGGAAAGCAGCTTTTGAAGAAAAACACAGAGCAAACAATGTTGTTCTAATGAATGCATTGTAGTTGCAATATTAATAGACTCTAATATATTTTGTGTAATGGTTCCATTTGATTATGGTGGAAAATACTTTGTCTAATATTTTAAATGAATTGTGTTTAATATTTAAGAATTATTCGTAAATCTTTTATTTGGTCCAAACAACTGGTCATACATTGGAAAAAAATTATACCAAAATAATTGCCCAAAACCATAGTCTATAATTTAGAGAAGTAATATTCATTTTAATAAAATTTTAAATATTTATGATTATTTTGGTAATTACACTCACTCAAAGTAAATCACTTTCTACTTCGAAGTTACCAAACACAAAAAATTATTTTTCGTTCTCACAGCACTTTTGAAAACAGTTTACCAAACACCTAAACTGCTTCCTCTCACAGCAAGTTCAAAAGCTATTTTGCTCACAGCTAATTCAAAAGCCATTTTGCTCACAGCACAGCTGTCCCAAACTAAGCCTTAGACACACCCTAGATGTCATGCACATAGAAAAGGGAGTAAGTGACAGCATTGTGGGAACAATTCTTGATATCAAAGGAAAGAGTAAGGACACTTTGAAAGCACGTCAGTATCTGAAGGAGGAGGGATTACGAAAACACTTGTGGCCAGTGAAGACGGCGTCAGGGACTTTCATACCTGTTGCACCTTACACAGTTAAACCGGCTTTCAAGAAGCAGATTTTCATATGGTTTAAAGGAGTACAGTATCCTCATGGGTATGCAGGAAATATATGTCGGTGTATTAACTTGGGGCTTAATACGTTTAACGGATTGAAGAGCCACGACTGTCATGTATTGCTACAACGTCTTATTCCAGTGGTTATCCGACCCTATTTGCATTCAGATGTGGTCGAACCTATAATAGCCTTGTGTAAGTTCTTTCAGAAGTTATGCGCTAAAGAGCTGAAGAAGTCAGATGTTCTCATTCTCAAAGAAGACATCATCTACATTTTGTGCAAATTGGAAAGGATTTTCCCCCTTGCTTTCTTTGACATATGATTCATCTGATGATCCATCTTCCAGATCAAGCACTGCTTACTGGTCCAGTTCATTGCACCTGGATGTATCCTCAAGAAAGGTACTATTTATTATTCGTATTTCCCCATTCATTATAATATTCTCTTGTATATATACTTCACTAATAACTGTATGTGTAATTTCAGACAACTGTTTCAATACAAAAAGTTATGTAAAAGCAAGAGTCACCCTGAAGGATCGATAGCGGAGTCCTACATTACACATGAATGTGTAACATACTGCAACTTATATCTCCGTAACAGTGACGAAAACATTGCAGAATCTTCTACAGCAGCCTCTACAGTACCAGAGTTAAAACTTTCAGTCCTTTCAAGTGTTGTACGTCCGTTTGGTAATTTACCAACTTCAGAAAGACTGACAGATGCTGAGCTAATTGAAGCTCATTGGTGCGTACTACAACACTGTGACGAAGCACAATATTTCATGGGTGAGCATTTGAAGCTGATTGAAGCAAATCGTCAAGACCGAAGGCCGAAAGAGACGCACAAAAGAACATTTCCTGTTTACTTTCGCAAATGGGTACGTCACAATATTTTGTATGTTACAATATCTCCATTTCAATATTAGTATTCTAGCTAGTCAGTTTAATTTAAATAATAACTTATCACAATGTGACAGGTGGAAAATCTCCAAATACAGAACAGTGATTGGTACTCGTCCGAATTGCACCATTTGGCTAGAATGCCAATTTCCCACAGGGTGCGCGTGATGTGTTTTGTCAACGGCGTCAAGTTTGTGACACTTCAACGAGATGTAAACCGCAGAACGCAAAATTATGGGGTCATGGTAGATGGTGACGACTTCACCTACTATGGAGTGCTACTCGCCGTTGTCGAAATAGTATATGGAAATATGCTCGTTGTCTTGTTCAAGTGTAGATGGTTTAACACTAATCAAAGTGTTCCTGGGAGTACAAAGATGGATTACGGCATGTTATCGGTGAATACAAACACAAGTTGGTATGAAAATGAGCCGTTCATTCTTGCTAGCATGGTAAAACAGGTATTTTATCTCGATGATCCTAAGGCAGGTGGATTTTGGAAAGTGGTTAACCCGATGTCACATAGGAATATATGGAGTGCGTCTACAATTGAAGGGGGTCAAGAACATGATGATGAAGATGATAGCGACACTGATGAACCATATCAAGAGCATTTGGCTTCTCAAATCCCTAATGCAGAGGCTATTCGCGACGACAACCGCTTACATTTCGTCACTTCTGATGAATTCATTGCAATCCCAAATGCATCTACATCTCAAAACATAGCCAATCACAACTTCATTAATGACGAAGATAATGAGGAATCAGACGATGATGAGGAAACATACGACGATGACGATTCCAATGATGGCTTAACTGATACGATTGAAGATGCAGACGATACAGACGATGACGATTATGATGGAGAACCATGATTAGATTTAAATTATGTTTTTAAATTCAATAAATTTATTTTTGATGTATAATTAAAAATACATGAATGGTGTGTACGTACGTACAGAATCTTCAACTGTGTTCTGTTATGTTATGTTGGATTATATACCTCAAGAAAATTAAAATGGGAAAAACATGATTAATTTGTTTTTGTATTAATTAATTAATATATATATATATATTAAAATATGTATATTTGGGGTCTTTCGTCGACCAAATGCACCTATGAACATGGCCCAAAATTCCAAAATTTAAAAGTCAATTTTTTATAAAAATAATTTCCGCTTAGTGGACGAAATTATCAGTTTCGTCGTCTAAGAATTTACTTAGTCGACGAAAACATCAGTTTCGTCGACTAAGCGGATTTTTTTTTTTATAAAAATTGACTTTTTAATTTTGGAATTTTGGGCCATATTTTCCGCCAATAAATTTTGCGAAAATTTGAACTAGGCTTAGTCGACGAAAACATCTGTTTCGTCGTCTTAGTATTTACTTAGTCGACGAAAACATCTTTTTTGTCGACTAAGTAAATACTAAGACGACGAAATAGATGTTTTCGTCGACTAAGTGGAAATTATTTTTAATAAATTGGCGGCATAATTTGAATTGATTGAAAAATTCGGAATTATCTTAGGCGACGAATAAATATTTCGTCGCCTAAGTTTTACTTCTAAGGCGACGAATGTTTATTTTCGTCGTGTAAGGTATTCTCTTAGGAGACGAACGATGCATTTTCGTCGCCTAAGTCAGGTAAATATACCCGATCTGTAATCCCTAATTCATCTTTGGTCTGTTTCGTTCTCCCTTTCTTCCTCACGCCGCCTCACCCTCCGCTCCCTCCTCCGCCTTGTGGCCCCACCCCAACCTCCGCCGCCTCACTCGCCGGTCTCGCCTCCGCCTCAGCCAGCCCGGGCCGCCGCCCTAGCCACCTCCTCAGCCAGCCCTCACCGCCGCCTAGCCACCTCCTCAGCCAGCCTCCGCCCTAGCCACCTCCTCCTGCTTTTTCTGATTGGAGGTGCATTGTAATGATATGTTTAAGTACTGATTGGAGGTGCTTGATGTTCATTAGCTGTATAGTATAACATATAAATTATTTTTTTACAGGAATTGAATTAACAGGAAAGAAAAAGAGCGGGAGATTTCACTGGTCGGAGTGACTTTCTCAGTGCTTTGTTAGCTTTGTCTGTGGAGGACCAATTAAGTGATTCAGACTTGGTTGCTGTTTTGTGGGTACGTATGAGAAGCTTTCGTTCAGTTTTATACTACAAGCACCTTTTAGTTTTCTTATATATATGTTGACTCATGCATTCATTCAACTTTCGGCTAAAGTGCTAAATATGTAGACTCATGCATTCAACTTTCGGCTAAAGTGCTAAATATGTAGACTCATGCTTAAAGATCTAAAACAAATGCCGGTGTGCCTTTCCCCAAGTTCAGTTACGCTCCTTATTCTACAACTACTCATTACATATGAATCCCCTAACAACCCAAAATTTCTAACAGAAAAGCGAAAAACAAACTCCTTATGGCATCAAAACACTAAAATAAAGATCAATACTTGCGCATTGGTAATATCCTATAAGCATAGTAATCTCTTAGCATCATATCACCGATATAAAAATCACAACAGAATTCGATATCAATAAAAGGATACCAGTATATGAGCTTTCTTTCTATCTGAAATTCGCATCCTTTTTCTTCAGGTTTCGCAAGCTTTTTGTGGCATTTTCCAGTTGCACCTATGTGAACACGCTTAGAAAGATAAAGTAGCTTGTGAGATCTTGTACTTGTGGGTTGGTAAGTCTTCTCTTCTCATGGGTATACGGCAGCTATATGCTGGGTTGGTAAGGCATGGTTGTCGTCTTCTATATGCTGTTTCTTACTCTTTCTGAGATGATCATTTAGAAAATTGATTAGAGACCTGACAATCATTGGACACAATTTCACTGCTTCTGGGACAACATTCCAGTGTGAGTGTCTGAGTCAGTAATAAGATATAAATTGGAACACAATTTCTGTTATTGTTTACTGATGTTTCCCGAATGAGAGTGTTCTTTATTCTTTTGCCGTTTTACTGTCCATGAAATAGAGATGTAGAGAAGCTTCTGTGAGTTCTGTCTAATTTTGGTTTATGTAATTGTTAAGTCTCTCTATAAGTACTTAAAATTTTTGATTATGGGTACAAAATGGTTGATTTTGTGCAATTACTGTCCATGAAACTACTTGAAGGATCAACTTCCATTGGTGAATGAGAGGCTCATTTTTTTTTTTTTTATGAAAAACTGGTAGTTATAAGTTCCCAACCAAATTGGTAGTTGCAAGTTCGCAACCAAATGTTACAATTTTAATTTTAAAAAAGTCCCAGCTGAATGAATCAATTAGATAGTTTAAATTGCATGCCATATTCCTATATTTGGTTAAGCTACTGCTTCTTATGTGATTAAATTCTAAATTTCCTTCACTATCCTAATCACTACATTTTCAAATTGGTTTCTTAATTTCCTTCACTATCCCAAATTCACATGCAGCAGTCATTTTGTTATTATTGTAAAATATAAAGTATTTCCTTCACTATCCCAACTATTTTTCTTTACTTCATTCTTTTATTTGTTGTCGATGGATTATTTTGGCAAAGATTTACATATACAATCGCTGCATGATCAAACAAAGTACACGGAACAATGTAAAAATGAAACAGAGAAATAATGAATATGTACAAGTAATTGATTAATTTTACTACATATGACTGTTGTGTTTGTGATACAAATTTGTGTTTCTTTACAGGAAAAATATGCCGCCGACTCATGGATTTCTCAAGAAGAAGAGGCAGGAGTTATTTGACCGCTTCTACATGTCAAATAACTCTGAAGGGAGTGGTTCGCAGCCACGTACGGAATCATCTGCGAACGTATCAGCACCTCCCCCCCCCCGCCCCCGTTGCCGGTGGAAGATACTGCAGCCCCTTCAGTAGTAGACACCACACCTGACGTCGAAGACAGCGATGATGAAGAGATCAGCTGTCGGCGCACATTTCGTCCTCGGCCTGATGGAGGTAAACATAATCCAACACTTTTAATTAAGTCATTTAGTTATAAATGAGTGTTATTACTCTCTAATTAAATTGTTATTGTTTTGGCAGCACCTCCTCCCAAACACAAACGAGGGTTGGTAAAAGACTTGAAGGCCTACACGTCTTGGGTGGAGCACGGAGAGAAGGTGAAGATCGTCATGGATGATGAGTTCTTGCACGGACCGCAGACCAGTGCACTGAACAGTTGGCTGACTAATGATATCGGGCATATCATTCGGGACAGCATTCCCATGACTGCTGCAAGTTGGTGGGATCTGGAGGAGGATGATCAGATGAAGCTCAAAAATGAACTCGACGTAAGTTAACTACAATTTTTAGTATTTTAATTATCTATCTGCTTCCATATTAATTCCATTTTTTTTGTAATAGCTTGTTTATGACATCTCTTGGGATGATAAGAAGATGGTAAAGTGGGTTTACAAGCATGCCGCCAAGACCTTCACAGCCTTCAAGAGCAAGCTTAACAGGCTTAGGATTGACAACCCTGGGAAAATTCCGAAAGAGTTCAAAGATAGGCAGGAGGAGTGGTCTTTGCTGCTTCACCACTTCGAGAGCGATGAGTTTCAGGTATATAATTTTTTAATAGTAGTCTGTGCTTTCAAATGTTAATATTTTTCATTTTAGTTTTATTTCAATGCTAACTATTTGTCTCATATTTAATCATATTTCTACAGAGACGATCGACCGCCAACGCCCTCAACCGGGGGAAGAAGACGTTGCACCATCGGTCCGGTTCAAAGCCTTTCATCTACGGGGCGCTCGAATTGAAGCAAAAAGGTGAACCATTCCCGTTGGTCAAGAATTATGAGATGGTGTACCCTCCTGAGCACCCGGAAGCGGCAGAAAATATAGTAAGTTTCCCTTATCCTATAACTAGACATGGCCGGTTATAAGAAAATAGACTAAGAAGAATAAAATGTTACGAATTTGGAAATCCATCACCAATATGATCAATACACAAGTTATCAAAAGAAATTCATAAGCATATGCATAAGCTCTTTAATATTTCCCTTAAGTTATCTAACTTTGTGTATTTACTCAAGTTAAAACCATTCTAATCATGCGATCTCAAAACTCCTAGTGAATGCATTATGTTTGGATTATGTTTAACCGTTGTGGTATGATGAAGAGTATCTGC
Source organism: Potentilla sterilis (assembly GCA_963682095.1). Lineage (NCBI taxonomy): Eukaryota > Viridiplantae > Streptophyta > Magnoliopsida > Rosales > Rosaceae > Potentilla > Potentilla sterilis. The sequence continues at coordinate 22,039,791 of OY821762.1, read as the reverse complement.
CGATTATGTTTGGATTATTTAGAATGCATTATTCATATGCATGTTACTTACTTGGTCTTTGTATTGATAATGAACACAAATTTTGGCCAAATCTGATAACAGCGACATAAGTTATTAATGCACTAACGTACTTCATTTTCAAATGCAGCGCCGTATCAATGTCGAGCTCGAGAGGGTGATGACCACTGTGAGGAATGACCACCCCGACGTTCCGGAAGATCAGATCGTTCACTATTTAGACGAGCCGACTCAAGCCCAAGTGCTTGTCAACGCACTGGGACCGCCAAACAGTGGTGAGATCCGGGGGTTAGGAGGAGTCACTTTCGGTGTCGGCTCCCAATCATCGCAAGGGGAAAATTCCACTGGACGCAGTCGGTCGTCAAATGCGGAGCGTATGAGACGACTGGAGGAGGAGGCCCGACAGCGTATAGCACTTGCAGAGGAGGAGGCCCGATAGCGTATCACACTTGCAGAGGAGGAGGCCCGAGAGCGTATCAGACTTGCAGAGGAGCAGACACGATTGGCAAATGAGAAGTACCAAAATAGTGAAAACCGTCTTCGCTGGTTGGAGGAACAGTTCCAGTTGTTTAGGAACCGACCACAGTAGCTTGCAGGCTCCTCTCTCTCCCTACGATATTGTTTAGTTTAATATTTTTATTGAACAAATGTATGAATAAACTTATTAATATTCGGTATTTAATTTTTATGGATAATTTTTTTAATTTATTTGAATATTCAGTATCCGAATTTTTTTTTATTTTTTTTTTAAATTTAATACATACTTAGTCGACGAAACTAAACTTTTTCGTCGCCTAAGCTGGATACTAAGTCGACGAAAAAATTGTTTCGTGGTCTAAGCTATTTACTTAAGCCACGAAAAATATTAATTTAGTTGCCTAAGAGAACCTCTTAGGCCACGAAAAAATATTATTTTGTGGCCTAAGAAACAATCTTAGACCACGAAATAAATTATTTCGTCGCCTTAGTATCCAGCATAGGCGACGAAAACGTTTAGTTTCGTCGACTAAATATCCATCTTAGGCCACGAAATTTTCTTTGTCATCGCCTAAGATAAATACTTAGACCACGAAAATGTTGAGGTGACGAAAATTTTGTCGCCTAAGTTTCGTCGTCTAAAGTTTGTGGTCTAAGTAAGTAGGCGACGAAAATAAAATAATTTCGTCGCCTAAGATAATTCTTAGACGACGAACAAATTTCGTCGTTTAAGAAAAATGGTGACGAAAAAAAAACTCTGAGAGGACGAATTTTTTCGTCGGCTAAATTCTATCTTAGACGATGAAAAAAATATTTCGTGGCCTAAGATAATTACTTAGACCACGAAATTCAACATTTTCGTGGTCTAAGTAATTATCTTAGGCCACGAAATATTTTTTTCATCGTCTAAGATAGAATTTAGCCGACGAAAAAATTCGTCCTCTCAGAGTTTTTTTTTCGTCACCATTTTTCTTAAACGACGAAATTTGTTCGTCGTCTAAGAATTATCTTAGGCGACGAAATTATTTTATTTTCGTCGCCTACTTACTTAGACCACAAACTTTAGACGACGAAACTTAGGCGACAAAATTTTCGTCACCTAAAAGCTTAGACGACGAAAATCCTTCTTAGGTGACGAAAAATTTTCGTCGCCTAAAGTATTCAGTGTTGTAGTGTTATTCATTTATAGAAGTTTGACTATAGTATCTTAATTAGGCCATTATCACAAGGTCTCGACCTCGCCAAGCACCAAACTATGTTTTAAATGGAATTCTTCTCAATTTATCTTAAATCCAGCAATTGGCGCAAAGGTTGAAGAAGACGGAGGAAGAGGAGTAGGAGTATTGGTGAATTAGAATCAATAAAACATCATTTTAGGATATTCATGTCAGTATAATTCAAAACATGAATATCAATGTGACATCTACCACATCATTTTGTATTCATATTTTGTAAAATTATTTTTGATACGTAGGAATGCTTTTTGTCTAAACTTATTTTGAATAGATTGAAAGTCATAAAAATTCTAATATAAAGTCATAAAATCAATGGACGTATGTGAGATACTTATCTCTCTCTCTCTCTCTATATATATATATATATTATTCGCACATATCTAAGTAAGACTCAATTTGGAAAAATAAAAGATGAGATCAAAGTAGATAGAGAGAATGCTATCACATGATTCTAGACGTGCTCAAATTTGATTGTAATCATCGTCCTTAATCTTTGTATAGATTTTTTCCCCTTAAAAAAATAAAAAAATAAAAAATAATGAGGTGTGGTATACTGCTAAAAGATTGAATAACATAATTTTCTTACCTTCGTTCTTCAAGTTGACATCTCTATATACAAATATCTTCACAATCTATATAGTCATGGTTGTGTATGTTCAATATGTGTCAACTAATTTGGTTGGTTGCTAGTTCTTCACGCGAACTAAAGTTGTTTTATCTGTCATTGATGTTTGCATATATGATTTTGAAGAGAGATTGATTGCATCATGAAGATGACCTATAAGAAATTTTTAAACAACTTTTTTATTTATAAAATATTTCATTCTTATTGTATTTGTGTAAATTACTCTAATATTTATTTATGAAGAGGGGTATAAATGGAAATTTGATGACAAAAAATATAGAGAGTATGTATTTACTATTTAGTGATTAGGGGAGTGTATATAAAACTTCTCTTTGTAATACTACATTCATGTCGCTTAAATGAAAGTTTTGGGTGATGTAATTAAGTCAATTGCTATTTAATCTCTGTTATTATGGTACTCTCAAAAGCAAAGCAAGTGGTGCAAGGTATGGTGCTGCTGACACCACACCTTTTCTATTTGATATTCCGTTTGAAGATATTTCTCTCCTATCTTTCTCTGCTTGAAGTGAATTTATAAATTTAGCCTACTTGTTCGTGTGGGGTTTAAATCTTTATTGACAATCCGTTTAGAAATTTCGGGGCTGGTATATATGTTGAAACCATTATAGAGAGATGGGTCGTTTAGTACTATGAAACTCCCTTGAGGTAGTCTGATACCCCTTGAAGTGTTTTTCCTCATCAGTGAGGGATGATAGCCCGATTTCTTTCTCATAGGGAAGATTCATACCTTGAAAAAAAAATAAAGGGACGTGCGATTTATATCACAACGCAATACTTTTATCAACACAAAAAACCTAAAATAGTATGTCCTTAAGGCGCGATTTATATTTTTTTATAAAAGGCGCGAAACTAAGTTAATTGAGATCGTGAGATTCGATCCCTTCGCTAAAAGGAAAAATGTTATGCCTCACCATCTTATATAAATTCTCCATAAAATTCTAAAAATAAAAAGTTGCAAATGTAGCAAATTCCCCCATACCCATAGGCCATAATAATTCTTTCTTTCACCCTCGTCTGACCGGAACAAAGCTTTTTCTCCCATGAAAGGAAGGTATCATCAGCAACAATTCCACTTTCCCAAAGTACCCTCGTCACTTCTCCAATTTTACGCTATAATCCCTTGCTAAAAGCAAAGACGCAAGAGTATAATGGTAATTTCGAATGGGTAATAATCCGTAAAGGGCAAGGCAGGCTGGGGGAATGAATTTAATGACGTATTGATTTTCCGTTACTATTTCATTTCAGTCTTTAAGTTTTTAACCATAAAATTCCACCCCGAGGGTTTTAAAATCCCCCCAATTCTTCGTTCTTCAATTCTCAATTCTCTCTAGGGATTCGAGCCCCTGATTCCGGCGAACCAGAACCGGAGGGCTTTTTCTCTTCACGATCTTGAAATGGCGGATCAGGAGGAGGACTTCCAAATGGCGCTGCGAATGAGTATGCAAGACACGCCGCCGGAGCCCAAGCGGAGCAAGCCACGCGACGCCGATTCTCTGGCGGAGGAGTCGTCGGAAGTCAAGACCCGCCGTCTTCAGCGCGAGCTCATGGCCACTGCCGCCGAGAAGAGAATGCTCGGCTCCAGGACCAACGCTCCTCCTTCTCCGGCTCCGGCGCCGGTCGGAGTGTCAAGGCCGGCTACGGAGGCCAATGTGGTGATGAGAGATAGGGAATTGGGGGCCGAGTTGAGCGTGGAGGAGGCCAAGCAGTTGTTTTCGATGGTGTTTGGGGGTGACGTCACTAAGGGCATTCTTGCGCAGTGGAGTAATCAGGGTATAAGGTGAGTGCGTTTGTCACTCAATTCTGTAGTTTTCGGGGTTCAGGCTCGAAAAATATTTGATCTTTGGTAGTGAATTGAGTGTTCATATGATGCAACTACTGTTCATATGGTTGAAAGATTAATGCCACTGCGATTAGTTCATAGTTTGATAATGAATTCAACGCTTTATTTAGTTTCCTTACGAATGCTAGTGCTGTTATCTTAGTTGTTATTGAATTTGGTACTTAGTCTTTATTGCTTTCTTAGAAATGGATTGATCCTAAATGTGGAAACATACCAAGAATCTCTGAATTCGAGTTAGCTTCTCGATTTGGTACATTGGGAATCCAACCTGCTAAATTATGGAAGAAGATATAAATGCAGACTGAAATGGACTGTCGTATAACCCTGTAAAGTAAGATTTGCAGGAGAATCCCTGTAGGTTGTACTCTCCAGCTCTTGTATATGATCTAGAAGAGACATATGAAATATTCTCCAAAGACAGTAAAACAGTTAGCTCCCTAGTCTTAAATTCATTTCAGCTCTATGTCGATTGCTTTTCTTAAAACATTTTATTGAGGATAGTTTTTACTTTCAATTACTTTTTCTCGTTAATTTTATTTGTTCTTGTCTATTAAAAGTAAAGCACACAGAATTGGAAATATACAGGTTGAGACAGAGCTCAATCTTTTCGTTGATTTTTAATACTATTAGTATGAACTTGGTATTCTCATAGGCTTTTAACTTCCAGTAGACACCCGCTAAATGATCCATAGCTTGGGAAAACAATGGGAAGCTCACATGGTTGGATAAGAGCTTGATATGATGATATATGTGACATATAAGTCATTTGAAGTCCCTTTTTAAGGTTTCGAAACAAGATTAGCAGCTGGATCCATGTGAAATGTAAAGAAACCTTGACACTTTCTTCGGGGTAATTTATGACTGCCACCAGGGCTTCCAATATTTGCCCATTGCATTTGTAGTGCAATGTATAATTGGACTGAAAATATGTACTATTGAACTCACTTGACCCCTTCCATAAACCACTTTATTCTTGACGGAGCAAAGCCAATTAATTGTTGTAATCACCTAATAGTTCCTCTTTTTATTTTATTGAACTGGCCAAATGAGGAAACAACCATAATGAAAACGGCAATGGATTAGGTTTACCTCTTTAGCCTTCATATCTAATTGTGCTGTTACTTTGTTACATATGGTCTTCTATTGGATTATGATATAGAGTTATTGTTCCACAAAGGATTTAATCTAAACTTATATTTAATTGCTCGCATGTTCTGTAGCTTACTAGTAAATTTATGTTGCAGACAGATGTTCAGTTTTTCTTAGAAGCAGATTTCATAACGGAGTAATCTAAAAGATAATTTCAATATTTGATTAACCAGTGATTTACAGCAGATTTCCATAACAAAACGAAGCTGCTGCTTATTTTGAATTTTAAGCCTTCAGATAGTTTTTTTATGCTGCTCTTGAAATGGAATGTTAATAATTGTTTCATATAATTTCCCTTTTGTGGCATATTTAATGAATATAACTACTCCTATAGGTTTAGCCCAGATCCAGAAACGTCGATGGGTCTAGTGCAGCATGAAGGGGGGCCCTGTGGTGTTTTAGCAGCCATTCAAGTAATTTTCTCATTCCTCAGCATAACTTGATCTCAGTTTCTCTACGTTGGTGTTTCACCCAAAATTTTTATTCAGAATTCTATATTTGGAGTGCCAAATACTGTAAATGCATGTGTTGCGTTGCATATGGCAATATTAAGCTCAAATTTAATAGGCTAACTTTCTATTAGAATTCTTACTAGGATTTATTAAACATGCTGCATTATTATATACAATTTGATTGGATTTGGATCTTCTCCTCGGTTTCCTTGGTTTTTTATATCAGCCGCCCATTATAAATGTTAAGGCCACCATCAATACACCTCAGCGCATGCTCTTAGATACTTAACAAATGTACTTTTTTATACTAACGCTATTGCAATCCTCCTCGTACCTTCGCTTTATTTTCTACCTTGAAACTCTGATTTCCTTCCGGTTCCAGTTCTTGTTTCTAAATTAAAGTTTCCAACAAACATCAACCCTCAAAGCTGGACTCAAATAATTTTTTGTTTTTATTTTATAATTTTTTTACTTCTCTTTTCTTTATCCACATTTCCATTTGCAACTCTCTTTCAATTTAATCTGGATTCTTCATCTTTTAGCAATTTCTATCTAATTTATCAACTGGGTTTTCCTTGCTCTCCTTCATTTTATCGCTTAAGTTCATTTTGTTTTATCATGACCCAGAATTTCTGTCATTTTTCCTTAATTTTTTTTTTTGGGGGGGGGGGGGGTTTGTTTAGTTTATCTTTTCATCTCTTTCCTTCTCTCAACGATTTCATAGCATCTTCACTGCTACTATTTTTACTAAGATAGTAAAATCCAAAGGAGTATAGAAAAATTATACTTAGATATATAAGCCATGGCTGCTAGGGTTTTATGGTGACTGGTGAGGTTAAACTGACAAGACAACAGAAAGTAGAACAGAATGGTTGTGAGAGAGAGAGAGAGAACTTTCATTTTGGAGGAAAAGAAGCTAGTAGTTGGGCGTTAACAGCAAAGTGAGAGAATGAGACGCCATTATCGTTCAAAAATTGAGTTTTTGTGTATTAAATTCCACTTGGCGAGGTTAATTGATGTTGGCCTTAAGATTTATAATGGAGCGCTGAGATAACAAGCCAAGGAGAGGATCCGAATCCAATTTATTATGATGTTTAAATGATAGTGATTTGAGTATTAAATTCTGGTCAGACAAATTAATGTTTGTTGATTTTGACTTATTCCATGCGTATCACTTCTGTGCATTCGTTAGCAACTAATGTAGATAATGTGATTTTCTTTTATATTGTTTTTTTTAATTATGAGGACTATGGGTGAATGTTAGTTTATTCAGTCTTTTCACACATATCATTGTTAGACTGTTAGTCCACCCAAAAAATAATCATTTTTTTATAGTTAGTAAATAAAACGAGTCGTTTTTTTATTTGATCGGTATGTACTATTTGTAGATAACAGAAGCATGGGAAAAAGTGAGTCTGATGCGGCCCAGTGAATCTGGTCGTAGCATTAGATCAGATAAGTTATCTGTTAAGAAAGAGTTATATCTTAGTCCACCTCCTAGAGAAAGTTGCAAGTTTTTTATTAGGAGACTTCATACTTTGTTGATTTTCTTTTATTGGAAACTGTTGGATGATAGGAGGTTTTCCTGTTTGTAAGGTCAAATAGCATGATGATGCATATAGAGTTGGGTGCGTAAAGATTCTGATCTCAACGTAACCCCAATAAATTTGACACGCCGTTGGATAATTAGGAGGTTTCCGTGTTTGTAAGGTCAAATGGCAAGATGATGTATATCAAACAGCGGTCCTTTAGGGTGCTTAAAGTGTCTGATCTCAACCTTAACCCCAACAAGTTTGTCTTCGGCATGTCAATGGCCTTGCATTGTAAATGTCATATGGGATCCCCCAATTGTATTTCTTTAGGAAACATTTCAAGATTATTCTTGGTTGAGGAGTTTCCTTAGTTCTCAATAGGATGCTTGTCCCTTTTTAGTTATCTTTAATAATTTTATTTTTTCTTAATATTGAAATCTGTTTATTATCAAGTTATTTTGTACTTTTTTTGTTTTTGTTTTTATAAAGAAAAAGAATTTCAATCAAAGTGATTGCTGTTTTAAATATCTCTCAATGTGACGACAATGATTGAGAGATTTATGGGAGACTTCACAGGAAGGGGGCGCCTGCTCTGAGAAAAGAATTTTAATTAGAGTAATGTGAGTACAAGGGTAGAGAGACTTCACGGGAATGGGTCACCTATTTTAAATGTCCTGCAATGCGAGTACCAGGGTAGAGAAACTGATGGGAAACTTCATGGGAAGGGTCAAGAATGAAAGAAGGATAAATAAATCAAACCTAAGTTGTGGGACTTTTGTCTTGAGAGAGAGATGTGGATTGACCGATTCGGTGAAAGAAATGAGTCATTATTTGAGAAGTGACAGAAGATTTCAGGAGGATAGAGATTCTTTATGGTTTGCTGGGATTCTTTATAGGCTACCAGTGAATGGCTGGGATTCTGATATTGTGATTTAGGGCTCTGAGTACATGGAAATGCATTGCAAAACATCGATTCATTTTTGACTGGCCGAAAGTCATCGGGAAAGTGTGAGGTTCTGGGCAGATGGATGGGTTTGTATCAGCTTATCATCGTGTACATTGTCAATCACGTTTGCATCCCTTTTCCATTGCTAGGGTGCATACTAATTCAGCTATTCTTCCATTGATTTGGAACTGGGTTTAGGATGAACTTGAGAGATATGGAAGTTGGGGAGATTAATTCCTATTGCCTCGGTTGTTTGTTCCATACCAGACAAGAGAAAGTGGATGTTGGAGTCACCAGGGGAAGTATTTTGTAAATTATTCTCAAAGACTTGATGGACAACCCTTTTTTTTCCTCAAGTCGATCCTTCAAAGCTAAAGTTCCTCTTGAGGGGTGTTAGTTGGATTATTGCTCATGGGGACAAGGTTCAGACTAACAATGAGAGGGCTGTTTGTTCCTCAATGGTCTTGTGTTTATAATCGATCTGTGTGTATGAACCATTTTTTCTTAGATGTCTGGTTGCATAAGCTTTGCTGAAAAGGGTTTTTCCTGAGCTAATATGAGTTGGGACAATCTAGTGGAGTGCTTGTGTGTGATAGATACATTATGTTGGAGAAAAGAAGTAAGAGACTGCTGCTGGACATATACACTGTAATGGCTGTATAGTGGGTTATTTTGATGGAGAGAACGAGCAGTTGTTGTTAGAGGTTGAAGGAGGGGGGCTGGTCAATTTGTGGGTTAAGGGTTGTTTTAGGACATATGGGCATTGGTTGCCTCAAAATCCAGAAACAGATTATTATTGAGTGTGTAGTGCTGGTTTAGTATGATTCCTTTTAAGCTATTAATACTATTTTTATTATTGTAATTGCTATTATTTATTTATTTATTTATTTATTTATTTTCATTGTGAAGTTTACTGCTTCATTGGTTTTGCTATTATAAGATGTGGACACGGGAAAAAAGCATATAGCTCCTATATTTCTTAGGCACTTTTTATGTTTAATAATCTATGTTCCTTTACAATATAAATACCTCAACAGTATCCATTCACTCCCACAAAAGTTATTTACTGAAATGAAACCATCATATGCATATAACTTTGTCTTGGTTGGTGCAATTATTTGAGAAGTAGTCCAATTTCGAGGGACTACTTCAGTAAAATCGGCAATGATGCTCATTAATGTTTTTCCGATATCCAAATACACTAACTTAGCAATATCAGACAATGATGATCTCTTATGTCTTATCACAAAATTGGCAGAATCTCAACGCTTTAATATTTTAATTTCTATTAACTTTTATTCTGTTCACATCTGTAAGTTTTTTTTTACCTTTCTCAATAAATAATTAAATGATTGAAAATACAAGAATAAAAAAAAAACAATTATATATGTTTTCTATGAATGCTGGTTTGTTTTTTTTTTATCTGTAATACATTTCTTGATTTATTAGTTTCCCTTTTCATTTTGTATATTTCTGGGTGCTAATTTAAAGCTTGTTATTGACATTTGCAAGAATATCATGATTGGGCATATCTCGTTGATCACATTTGTTTGTGTGTTGAACAGGCACTTGTTCTCAAATACCTCCTCTTCTACCCAGACGGACTAGGTCAAGGGGCTCCAAACATGCATCACAATTTGGGTTCAAGGACAAATTCTAGTAGTCATTGTGTTGCATCAACTAACTTTTCTTCACTTTCTGAAGATGTGAAAGCAAGGTGATTAATCTTATCAAAATAAAATTTTAAATTCTTGTACATGAATTTGGATTTTTCTAATTATCGAAGTACATCAGTTACTTTTACAAACCCTGTTTTGGGAAATACATAATGTAGGGATGGATTTTCTGTTCAATTGTTGATTAATACATAACTTTTCAACCATTGCATCGTTGATCATTCAATTGTTGAAAATGTTTGGCCCATGAATTTGACCCTTAAATGCTAATGATACTTTAGTCCTTGCATGTTGTTTTTAACAATCTGATTGAATGTTGATTGCCACACAGTTACCGATCTATCACATAATGTCATTTGACAATGACCAAAGGGCGTGTAGGAGTGGTCATGGGATTTACCATGATATATATTGAACTCCTTTTCCTTTTGTAAAACAGAGTATCATGGTATTGAGAACAGCTAGGTTCATGTAACAAAAAGATCCAGCTAGGTCATTGTTAAATATCCAATGATGCTTTTGTAGCATGGTAGTCTGTAATCAATATTGATTCATGTTGGTGATTTAATAATTGTTTTTTTTTTTTTTCATGATTGATGAAGGTCTTCTAATTCAACACTAAACTTTTTGTCAGAGCTTTGCTTAGAAGTGTGGGTGAGATATTGTTCTCATGTGGAAGTAATAAAAGGGTGGTGATTGCAACTTTGAGTGTCATTGGAGATGACGTTGCGAGGTTTGAAGGCAGCAAGGATGAAGTAAGCGGCGGGCTCATGATGAACTTGTTTCAATAATTTTTTTTTTTGGAAGGACATGTTAATATATTATGTGCTCATAAAGCATCCATATGCATATATGTTGTATAGATTGGACTTTAAAGTCATTTTTTTTTTCAAATAGTTGCTGGCGAATATTACTGAACAATATACATTTCATTTGACAGGTAATAGCAAAATCACTTGAGGGCCTTTCTATTGAATCAGCTGCTGACTTGCATAAAGTTCTGAGAGTTAAGACATACACAACTGAAGGAAGTGCATTTCAGGGGCTAGAAGCTGTGATTCCTGTTTTCCGAAGTCGTATGGGAGCATTGCTGTTCCTTATTTCTGCTTTGCTATCACGAGGACTGGTATGCATGTTAGCTTGAAAACTCTATTATAGTTGTATACCTCTTCAATAAACCACTGTCGTTTCTTACATTTTTTATTTTTAAATTTGTAGTTCACAGCTGCAGTTTATTATTATCTGGCTATCTGACCTATGGATTAGTTTACTGGATCATTAGCCACGATTATGTTTTTTGATTATTTTAGCTTATTCTTATCTTACTAAAGGAAAGATGAGAATAGACCGCGAAATTTGAGTGTCGTCAAACTCCTATGAGGACCATTAGGATTCATATTTTTATATATGAGTAAATAGATGGTGTATATGTTAGAGAAAAATCAGTCTTAAGATATACAACTACTGCTTGGTGAATCATAGAATCATATTACCGTGTTTCTGGGCCCTAGGTTGAATTTTTTCCCGACGATTATCCCACAAATGGATGTTTCATATGCAGCGTCTCTTAAGACATAGTTCTGAATCTCCCATTCTTGTATGTTCAAAGTTATTCCTCTGAGTTTTGTTAGTGTCCTGAATTTTTCCAGTGAAGAATGTCTTTTTCATGCGTATCAATAGTCAGGTTTGAAGCAGGTGAAATTATTGATATGCTTCTGAAAGCCTTCCTAATTATTTCCAATTTTACCTTCTAAGCTGTCAACCTTTCTGGAAGTTTCAGTATTTGTTGCATGAGAATCATAGGCTGTTTTTCTTACACTCGTTTTTTGATTGTTTTTTTTTTGTTTCCACTTTATCTATGTCCCATAAATGTAGTGAGATGAGTTAGCTCGTTCTCCCTGCTCCAAATGCATTTTTTGTTGTCTTGAATTTCTCCTCCGTAGTTGCTCCTATTATTAATGTGTTAAAGTTTCTTCTATATAGGACTTAATTCAAGCTGACAGGGATGATCCAAGCCTACCTCTTGTCACTGCTCCATTTGGCCATGCCTCACAGGTATAATAACATGTGCATAAGTTTCTAACATTGACCCAGTGGTTTGGTACTTGATCAATTTGCAGCTCAACCTAATGAACCTAACAATTTGATTTTATTGTGTATCTTGTATGTGATGGAACAGGAAATTGTGAACCTACTGCTCTGCGGGCAGGCTGTCCCAAATGTTTTTGATGGAAATATGGATCTTGGGGGTGGTATGTCCTTAAAGGGGATATCAAAAACAGTCGAAGTTGGATTCCTCACACTGTTGGAGTCATTGAATTTCTGCAAGGTTGGCCATCATCTGAAATGCCCCAGATGGCCAATCTGGGTAGTTGGAAGTGAGTCTCATTATACAGTACTCTTTGCTCCTGATACCAGTGTCCAGGAGGAGAATGAACTGGAAGGAAGGGAATCACAGGTTCGTACAGCTTTTGATGCACAAGATCAGAGTGGGGGTGGTGGTTTCATTAGTGTTGAAGGTTTTCATCAAGTCCTTCGGGAAACTAATATAAAAGTTCCAAGTGAGAAGGTTGATCTTCTTTGCAGCACAGGCTTTATTGTATGGAGTGAGTTCTGGCAGATCATTTTGGATCTGGACAAGAGCATGGGAGGCCTCAAGGATTCAACTGGACTGATGGGTAAGAAAGTTTTTGATCTTTATCATTTTAATGGAATTGCGAAATCAGATCTGAATGGAAGCCAGGTAAGCTCTGGAGGCGAGACTCCTGTGCAAAGACCTAGGCTCACAAAATTGAGAGTTTCGGTTCCTCCGAGATGGACTCCTGAAGAATATATGACAGATGTAGCAGTGTCCTCCAGTGGCAATGAATCAAAAGAAACTAAGCCAGAGCCTCCTCAGCATGCACCTTTGGTGGACTGCATAAGAACGCGTTGGCCCCGTGCTGTTTGCAATTGGGTAGGGGATGCGCCTAGTATTGTCTGAATTCTTTGTAATTTGCGGATCCTTGTTGTACTTTTAGTGTTCGAACCACAGAGAGATGCACAGACTTAAGTGCCGAAAGGATGAGCTTGTTTGGTTAGAGTGCAGCCGTCATGTGGAGAGGATTCATTGCTCTCAAGTACATGAACAGTGACAAGGTGTTCACTGCTGTGCGAGCTGCAGCTTCATCAACCAATTCGATTTTGGAGTTGGTCAACATATTGAAGAGGGAATATATTCTTGTGAAATTTAATCTGTCCAAATTGTAAAATGGATTTCATCTTTGTTGTCGAGCAGAGGAGTTTTTAGTTCTGGGGATGGGTCTGGAGTAAACAGACAAGAAGCTGTCTCATGGTCGGAATTGTTGTAATGATTTTACAGTAAATGAATATTAGTGGCCAAATTTTAAAATGAATAATTACTATATCAGTAAATGAATGTACAGATTTATGCTTTCACTATTTTTTCTATTAACTCAAGGGAGCTTCTCTAAACCCCTAAGTCTATAAATAAAATAGGCATTTGGGCTTCCCTACTTGATATCTACAAGATTCATGTTCCATTCATGTTCCATTCACTCTCACCTTCACATGTAAGACTGTTCATCAATCAACTTCACTACTTCAGAGCAGCAGGAAGCCAGGTAGGCACGGTGACCCCTAACACGCTAGCAAGTTGTGCTTCCTAGTTCCCCTAGGATGAATTAATGAGCTTATGGTGATACTTTTGAGTTTTTTTCTTTGCTAATTTGCTGCAAGTTGTCCTTGTCGAAGTGCAAAGGTTGAGAGGCATATAAAAATACGGACGCAATCCCTGCATCTACCCACCATATTCACAGAACAAAGTGATTTCTCCTTCCACTCCAGGAGTTCACGACTTTTATTGTCAGGATGATAGGTTTAGAGATATCATAATGACCTCTACCCTAATCTCACCTAGCTGTTGAAAAGCAAGCAACAATCTCCTCAAAGTCTTTGCACCATCAAAACTTGAGCATAATTTGCCAGACATATCTCATCCGTTTTTATTACGATCTTTATTCTCGTCGTTAAGTTCTTATTTTTATCACAAACACGATTCAATCCAATCTTAATACTACCTAATCTAGTTCCATTAGCTCCCAATTAAATTACAAAAATACCTAACAGGATTAAATTCAGTTCTAATGCAATCTCATCTAATTAACCTGTCAGGGTGTACATGCTCCGATACTTCACAGAATGCATTCACAATTATGTGATAATAAGTTGCACTGTATTATTAATTTGCAAATATGACAACAAAGAACATGATTTTTTCAGGACAAATGCTAAAAATCTTTTGATTCAGTACTCTGTTTCTAGCACACCATCAATTAGTCCAAACTCCATAGCCTGAAATAAAAAGCAGCAATGTTAGTGATAGGCAGCAGTGATGTTAGTAGTTTAAAGCAACCAGAACCCACTCAAAGTAATGTGGTCAATGCACTTTATGACCATTTGGAAGCAGCAATGTTAGTAATAGGAAGCAATGTGTACTTTAACACTGTATCATTACGAATCAACAAGAAAAGACTAACAAGATGACTTCAGCAATATTACCTCCGAGACTGATAAAAAACGATCTCTCTCAGTGTATTGCTGCACCGTCTCTAGAGATTGCCCAGTAAAAGCAACATACATTTGGTCGACTTTCTGCAAAAAATAATCAGGACAGAGAACCAAAGAAAACATTAATACGGAGAAGAAAATAAGCTGCTGTGGAAATTGCATATGGAGCAGGGAATGGATATCCAGTTAATATCAATTTTCTGGGAACTTGAACAGCAAGAACAATCTGATCCATGGAGCATTCATTAAAGGACTTCGCAGTCCAGAGGCGAGAATGGCACATTGTATAATAATCAGCTTTCAAGCCTATATGTCGTTTTCAGTGAGTTCTTGGACCCAAAAAGTATTAAGAAAAATGGCTAAAACCAAGCGAATAGGCACCCATCTATGACAGGTGGACAATTATTTATGCTTTTTTTGTTTCTTCGGGTGTTGGAGTGGACTCCGCAATAAGATTACACTAGTCAAAAATAATGATCATGGCATCATCATGTACCACTCAAATACGACATAAAATGAGATCCCAGTTCCCTGGATAACATATATCTGTCCAACATTTTTTTTAAAATTCATAACTAACATAATTTCAAGAAAAAAGGAAACATGGAGACTAGTCGAGACAAAAACCAGGCCATTAACACAAATATTGAAGCTAAATTTCACTTTTCTGGATAAGTAATGGGAAACCATCACAAAACTTTTAACATTTCATTTTCTACTATAGATAGAACTGATTAATCACACTCCAATTTGATTCAAGTCAATTAATGAGAGAGAGAGAGAGAGAGAGAGAGAGAGAGAGACAGAGACAGAGAGATTCCTAACACAAATGTTGAAGCTAAATTTCAGTCTTCTGGACAAGTAATGAGAAACCATCATAAAACTCATAAAAACATTTCATTTTCTACTCAATTAGCATGAGTATAGATATAACTGATTAATCCCACTCCAATTTGATTCAAGTCAATTAGTGATGCAGAACAGCCAGAACAATGAGTATAAGTAGTTCCGAAATTGCATTAACAGACCCCACATCAATCTACACACCGCCATTTTGTCTATATTATTATGAATTGTGCATAACGTTCTTTTTTCTTTTTCATTTTCTCTTTTGAAGAATGCACTAAAGTGATGGTATTATGGACAATTTTGGTTTGCTCATAACACACCCTATATATATACGATATATAAGTATTATATAGCAGGTATGTATGTAGTGTCTGAATTGTGTCTGTGGCTTGTCCAAAAATTGTCTTAAAAGTATGGAGAAGAGACTAACATGGCGAGTTTGAACTGCTTCATTAACTTGGCGCCTCACGTCTTCTACGTGACCCTACATTCAGACAACACATAAATCAGATATTGAAGGAAAAGATTATAACTAAGTTGGCGGTATTTTAAATTTTACAGCAACTAATGCACAAAGCATATATCAAATTGAAGAGAAGATTGTCTAAGACAAACACTTTCTATCTTTTGCACTAGACATGCAGATCCAAAGTACAAAGATTCAAAATTAATAATATACTAAACAAGTTACAGGAGAAAGAGGCGTGCTGCCGAATGTGTGTGTGTGTGTGGGGGGGAGCAAAAACGAAAAAAAATTGATTACCGGAAATGCGCTTCTTTTAAAAAAAGATTATCAGAAACCACCAAAAGGTGCTTCTATAATTCAAAAGCACTTTTAACTCTTTCTATCAAACACTGCTGCAAGCACTTTTGGTAATCTGAAAAAGCTTTTGCCAATCCTAGAGGTAATCTCAAATGAGACCATTGTTCACTAATGAATTTCCGAAAGTTGGTTTAACTAACAAAGTAAGCAGATAAGCAAGAGCAAGTGCAGTACCAGGATAACATATCAATATAAATTTAAAAAGAAACAGCTCTTGCTCTTTGTTAACAGGCATGTTTTCATGACTTCATGTGTCTCGTGTGTGAAAATGGATAGCTGTTTAATGTTTGTTCAACTTTTGCTAGAGCAAAACAATGGAGGGAAAATGTAGGTTCAAGCACAAATTGCAATCAAACTTGTAGCACAAAAAAATAAAAATAAAAGCTCTGGGTAAAAAGCCCACCAAGAGCATTGTAGCAAGCAAACAGACGTGGATGTAGCAATCCAGTTATCTAAACACGTAGTCCAACTTTCTAACGTGTTACCCCATACCATATCATACTGCGAACATTGCTGACGGTCTGCCAAACTCATTTAAACCAAAAATGATATTTAACCCAAATCCATGTCAGCAAGTAAGAACATTGTCGACGGTCGGTCAAACTCCAGCCTTGGTTTGCATGAAACTGGTGGGTGGAAGTTTGTTGAAATTGAAAATGCAAGAGATTACAATCATGAAATGGAGTTGTGATTCCATCTACAGAATGAGCTTACATACTATACTAAGTTACGTCTGTCCAAAACCAAAACCAAACCTATAACGCTACACGAGAAACAGGTTTTTCATGTCACCCAGGAACACAAGGTCTTGCACTATTATACCAGTTATATATCCAATTAAACCAGATACTTTGAGCAAGCATCTATTAAGTAACATAATTGACTCAAATTGGAAGTTTGTTTATCCGGAAATAATTGTAACATCCATTCAAAGTCATTAAATAAAAGGAGGATAATAATCAGTTCACATCTTCCTCTACCTATATAGGCATCTTATTATATTAAAAAGTCATTTCATACCCCACATCCACTTTGAGGTTGGTGTATCATGATTCGTGCATTTGGCATTGCATAGCGCATTCCCTTTTCTCCTCCAGCAAGAAGAAGTGCTCCTTGGCTCGCAGCTACTCCAAAACATACTGTCCCAACCTTAGGTTTGATCTAGATAAGAGAAAAAAAAAAATCAAATTAATGCTAAACGAACATAAATTACAAATACAAATTCATTTTTCCAGTGCAAGGCAAAAATCTGTGGATAGAAGTAATTTGTAATATGGTGAACTCAGATTGTGAGTATAATTTTCTCAATGCTTTAGAACACCTGCCGATTCAAACCTAATAATCCATAAATCACATGACAGAACTAGTATCATATTTTATGTTGATTTGTTAATCTAATCCAAATATATCACACAATTATCCATCTACGATACCACCTCAAAAATATTCAGTTGCTCTTCATAATAACAATACTCTGAATATTTCAAAATTTGGAGGAGAATGCTTTGACGTTGAATTTAAACATAAATAAACAAACAAAAACTGTATGTTGTTTACCCAGGACATGCAGTCATAAATTGCCAACACAGAGTATGTACTCCCACCAGGGCAGTTCAAGTAAACCTGAAATGGTACAAGACAAAGTCACAATCCCAGAAATAAACATTTATTCATTCTAAAGACTGAAATCTAGAAACATTAGCCGTGGTGAATATATTCCAGAATAAGGGGAGCAGAGAGCGAGATAGAACTGTGAGCATACCAGAATATCTGCTTCCTCATCAATAGTAGCCAGAGTCACAAGCTGGGATATGACTCGTTGAGCCACCATGGAGTTGACAGGCTGCCCAATGAAGATTATACGATTCCTAAATAGCACAGAAGAGAGGTCTAAAGGTCCTCCCGGGGTCATGATTGACGGCAGTATAGGCGGATTTCCCTTCTTGGCTTCTATCACACCGTAACTAAACATATTCCAAACCATTTCAAAATTCATAATCACTTCAAACAGTTAAACACAACTGTAAATACTGTTACTGAGCCTTAATCTAAGTAATTTTCCGGTTTTGCATTCATCATTTATGACTGAACCAATCCGCTTCTTATCGAAAATTTACACCTCAAGTGTGAAAAGACTAGTATGATATCTTTAAATCAACAAGAGCACACAGACCTTGTACTAGTATCACCGAAAAACTTGCCATCAAGCTTTAGAGATGAGCCACTGGATAAACCTGGACACAGCAGCAATACATATCTCAATTAATCACTTTGCAAAAGCTTAAACAATATAAAACTCTAAAACCTAGGGATTTTAGACACTAATCTGTAAATTGTTCGCTATGAAGTTGAGTAATTAGTGGAAGGATTTACCGGCGGCGGCGTCGCCGTAAGGACTCCGCAAGGTTGCAGAGACTGTGGAGCTCGTCGGTTTTCTGCAAATCGTAGAGCAAATTCATCAAATGCAATCCAGGTTGTTATATTATGAATATACCAAAATTACAGAGCATTTTGATTGTTTTACCTGACGGAAACGGAAGAGAGCGAAGCCAAGGAGAAGCTCAGAGGAGCTGAGAAAGCTGAAGCTACCATTTCTGAGCTGAGAGAGAGAGGTTTTGGTTTATAATCTGAGTGGGTGAGTCTATTTAAGTTATAGAAAGGAAAACGATGAGAAAATAGAAAACGTGAGAAGAACGAAAATACCTACAAAAATAAAATAACAGAAATCTTGGCCTTTCATTCAGGATGGACGGCTGAGATTCACTATTCTCATGAGGCAATATTAGCACAGGTTGGTTTATGCCCAGCCTCGGTCTCTCTCTCTCACAATTCTATTTCTTCTGTTCTGCTCTCTCCTCAGTCCTCACTACCCTAAGTAAGCATCTCTCTCTATATTTATAATATATATATATATGTGGTCTTATATATGTGATTCTATATCCGATTCTCTGAGAAATAGATCTAATGTTTTAGCTTCTCATACATACAATTGCAGCTTAGGGTTTTCGTATCTCTGTGTTGATTGTTGTGGTTGAATTTACGATTAGGATTTTTGACCAAGTGGATTTATAATCGATGGGTCGGAAGAAGCCGACTGCTCGCGGCGGCGACGATGAGAATCCGCAACCGGCGGGTGGCGGTGGGAAATCGAAGAAGAAGAACCTGGTGATCGAAGACGACGAGTATTCCGTCGGGACCGAGCTGTCTGAGGAGAGCCAGGTCCAAGAGGAGAAGGTTGTTGCTCCTAGTAAAGGGAACAAGGGCAAAACGGGGAGTTCCAAAGGTGCCAAGGGTGTCAATGACGAGTTTGAGGCCGCCGGGGAGGATGGAGACGAGGTTGCGCCAGTTGTCTTCACTGGGAAGAAGAAGGGGAAGTCGAAGAAGAAGAGCGGTGGGACTTCGTTCAGCGAGTCGGGGTTCGGGTTGCTTGAGGATGAGGATAAGGATGGGGAGGAGGATGAGCGGTCTGCAGTGACGGCTGATGATGATGAGGAGGAGGAGGAGGAGGAGGGGGATGTTCCGGTGGTGAAATTTTCGGGGAAGAAGAAACCTTCCAAGTCGGGGAAGAAAGCTGGGGGTAGTTTATTTACGGGGTCGGCTTTTGATGCCATAGGCGATGAAGGGGATAGTGACGGTGAGGTTGATGATAAGAGTAATACAGCCGAGGATGATGAGAATGACAATGAGCCTGCAATTGCTTTTACAGGGAAGAAGAAGGCTCCCAAGAAGAAGGGTGGGAGTGTGTTTCCAGCGGGTGGCTTTAGTGCCCTGGATGATGCGGAGGAGGATAAGGAGGAAAAGAATGATGAGGATGACGATATTCCTCAGATTACGTTCTCTGGTAAGAAAAAGAAGTCGTCGAAGGCTTCAAAGAAAAGTGGCAGTAATTCTTTTACCGCAGCATTGCTTGATGAGGAAGATGCTTCCATTTCTAAACCAACTGGAGCCGGTGATGATTCAGCCGAGGATGAAGACGCATCTATGATCACATTCACTGGTAAGAAGAAGTCTTCAAAGAAGAAAGGTAATACTGTGTCTACTGCAATGGGTGAAGATGCTGGAGTTGGGAGTGAAATTGCAGATGTAGTTGAGTCCGGAACTAGTAAAATTGAAGCTGATAACAAGAATAAAGATCCAGAACCTTCAAAAAGTAAGAAAAAGAAGAAGAAGAACGTAAGGACTGCTCAAGAAGAGGATGATTTGGATAAGATCCTTGCAGAGCTAGGTGAGGTTCCAGCGAAACCTGCTGCTCCACAGAAAGAGGAGAAAGTTGAGGTTCAGCCTGTCGATTCTCAGAAAGAGGAGAAAGTTGAGGTTCAACCTGATGTGGGTGCCCCAGTTGACGGTCCTGCTGCAAAGGAAGCTGAAGTGGAGACTGTGGAGTCTGCTGCAGCAAAGAAGAAGAAAAAGAAGAAGGAAAAGGAAAAGGAGAAAAAGGCGGCAGCAGCAACATCTGTAGATGTCAAGGATGAAAAACTAGAACAACCAAAAATCGAGCCAACAGTTGAACCAAAGAAGAAGGAAGTGAAAGGCAAAGCAGCTGAAAAGAAGGTGCCTAAACATGTTAGGGAGATGCAAGAGGCCCTTGCTAGGCGACAGGAAGAAGAAGAGAGGAAGAAGAGGGAAGAAGAGGAGAAACTGAGGAAAGAAGAAGAGGAGAGGCGTAAGCAGGAAGAACTTGAGAAGCAAAGGGAGGAGGCAAAGCGGAAGAAAAAGGAGAAGGAAAAGGAGAAGATCCAAGAGTTGAAGAAGGCAGGTTTATATAAAACTCCCAAGCAAAAAGAAGAAGAGAAGCGGCGGGAGCAAATGAGAAACCAATTTCTAGCGAAATTAAATCCAGTGGACGGTGCGCCTCTTCCTCCCACAGACAGTGAAAAACCAGCTAAAAGACCTTTGTATCAGAAAAAGAAGTCAAAACCAGCAGCCAATCAAGCAAATGGTGCAGCTAGTATGAAGCCTGTGGAAATCACAGAAGAAACGAAAGAAGAAAACAAGCAAGTTACTGCTGAGCTTCATTCCGAGGAACTTGAGAAGGTTGAAGAGCGGGAATCAGTTGAAGTAGCAGAAAAGCTAACTGAAGTTTCTGAATCTGTTGAAGATAATGGATTGGAACAAGAAGAGGAGGAGGATGATGATGATGAATGGGATGCAAAGAGTTGGGACGATGATGCTGTTGTTAATCTCTCATTTAAAAGCGGGTTTTCTGACGAAGAAGCTGAACCTGTTGCGAATAAAGGCGTGAAGCCTGCAGTGTCTGTGCAAAAAATCGTTCCTTCTCAACCAATAAAGCCTCAAGAGGTTGAGAATCAGAAAAAACAAGCCGAGGTCGAAGCTGACAAAGGTAGGAAGAAAAATGCTGCTGCAAAAAAAGAAGCACCAAAGTCAGATTCTGCCTCTAATGAGGGTGAAGATAATCTTCGCTCTCCCATTTGCTGCATTATGGGCCATGTTGATACCGGTAAAACTAAGCTTCTGGATTGTATCAGAGGTACAAATGTTCAGGAGGGTGAGGCCGGAGGTATTACCCAACAGATTGGTGCTACGTATTTTCCTGCCGAAAACATCCGTGAGAGGACTAAGGAACTGAAAGCTGATGCAAAGCTGAAGGTTCCAGGTCTATTGGTCATTGATACCCCTGGACACGAGTCATTTACTAATTTAAGGTCACGAGGTTCAGGTTTATGTGATATTGCAATTTTGGTTGTTGACATTATGCATGGTTTAGAGCCTCAAACAATAGAGTCGCTCAATCTCTTGAAAATGAGGAATACTGAATTCATTGTTGCATTGAATAAGGTAAGGCTTATGTTCAAGTGAACCTTCCCTACTAGTACGCTCTCATCAACATTTAATTCTATTTTTAATATCAATTTTATAAATATCCATATTTAGGTGGACAGGCTCTACGGATGGAAAACCTGCCGCAACCAGCCAATAGGGAAGGCAATGAAGCAACAATCCAAGGATGTTTTAAATGAGTACAATAGGAGGGTTTCTCAGGTATTGTGCATTCCAATCTCTTCCTTTTGTTTAATTTTCGTCTATCATTCTGTTTTTTGTCTATAGCTGTCATATGTTGTTAAATTTCCTCTGTTTTTGCCAGATTATCACTCAGTTCATGGAGCAGGGCTTAAATACTGAATTGTATTATAAGAATAAAGAAATGGGAGAAACATACAGTATTGTACCAACAAGTGCCATTAGGTTAGCTTGTGAACTCTAGGCCGTATCTTGCTTTTTGTCTGTTGTAAATGGTACGTCCTGATTGCTTGTCTTTTGAATATTGCAGCGGTGAAGGGATTCCAGATTTGTTATTACTACTGGTTCAGTGGGCCCAGAAAACCATGGTTGAGAAACTTACTTACAGCAATGAAATTCAGGTTTGATTTTTCATTTTGTTTTAAGTGATGTTATTAACCCTTGAAATGTGTGTAATCTGATGGGAGGGTTGATACTGTGCATCAGTGTACGGTATTGGAGGTCAAAGTTATTGAAGGCCTTGGGACAACAATTGATGTTGTGTTGGTTAACGGTGTGCTTCATGAAGGAGATCAAATAGTCGTTTGCGGCATGCAGGCAAGCATTTGAAACCTTTTACCCAGGCAATTTATCACCTGCTACTTCTGTAATGCTTGCAAACTTTTGGAATCAGTTCTTTCTGAAGTGGTTACCAATGGTAATTGTCAGCATGCTAGAAGTTTCGAGGTGATTATCATTTTTTATATTGTTTTCTTACTTTCTTTTAGGGACCTATTGTTACTTCAATTCGAGCTTTGTTGACACCACATCCCATGAAAGAACTTCGTGTCAAGGTATGGTTTTCTTGTCAGTTTCATTTTCTTTATAGTTTGAAATTGTATCAAATATTGCTCCTTGCTAATATATACTGGTGATAGTTATCCCTCCTTGTTGCAAACCACCAGATATGTGAGAGTGTAAAAATCGTAAAACTCTGGAGATCAGCTCCATGAAGCCATAAATCAGATATGTGACAGAAAAGAAATTATGAGAAATAGCTCCGTTAGTCATGAAAGATGAGATTCGAACTAAAGCTCAAAGTTGAACCCCAGCCAACAGTGACACTTAATTGGTGCTTTTATCTTAAAAACTTGGTTATATTGTAGTCCATCCAAACAACTCATGTCATAGCCATGGCACAAAGCATTTTACTTTTTCTCTGTACATGACAGTACTATTAATTTTTGGGTTCACAATAAGCTCTTTGGCCAAAATAGATCTCTTTTCTGGGCTATTGCGGCAGGGTTATATTGTATTGACCGTCTTCATCGTTACAAGCATTGCATAAACAACTTTCTCTGTGGTTACAAGCATTCATTATTCTTCAGTTTGCATTTAGATGCATTGCTCTTGATAGATACTTGTATTCATGCTGATTTTTTTGGAGCATGGACTGGACTTTTTCCCATGTTGCTTAATTCTCAAGAAGTAAAAGCAGGATTACAAATAAATAATTCTAGAGTACTCAAATTTGTTTCTTTTTGTGATGTTGATCGGTTTACATGGATATTGACCAAACATCTTTTGCAAATTCTTTCACAACATCTTATTTTGCTCCAAAAGTTGATTTGCTTCATCTGCGTTTGGCCAGGACGTCTAATTGGTTGTGTCTGCTATGAACCCGTGGCATCCTGAGACGATGCCAGTTGTCCCATTATGTCAGATGTTGACAGTATCTTTTTTGGTTTCAGGGAACTTACCTGCACCATAGTCAAATCAAAGCTGCTCAAGGTATAAAGATCACAGCACAGGTAATTCTAGGTTGAAGTCGAGGCTAATCCACGTGCAACTATTGGTATTTATCAATTCCGTTGAGACCAATCCTTTATTTTCCGTTTTCAATATATGCAGGGACTTGAACATGCTATTGCTGGCACTGCTCTATATGTTGTTGGGCCTCATGACGACTTGGATGATATCAAGGAAACAGCTATGGAAGATATGAAATCAGTCTTGAATAGGATTGACAAGAGTGGTGAGGGAGTTTGTGTACAAGCATCTACTCTAGGATCCTTGGAAGCATTGCTAGAGTTTCTGAAAACGCCAGATGTTAATATTCCTGTTAGTGGTATTAGCATTGGCCCTGTACACAAGAAGGATGTCATGAAGGCCAGTGTAATGCTTGAAAAGAAAAAGGAGTATGCCACTATCTTGGCATTTGATGTTAAAGTAACACCTGAAGCCCGAGACCTTGCAGAAGAATTGGGTGTGAAGATTTTCATGGCTGATATAATCTATCACTTATTTGACCAATTTAAGGCCTATATCGACAATCTCAAAGAGGAAAAGAAGAAGGAAGCAGCTGATGAAGCTGTGTTTCCGTGTGTGCTCAAGATTTTACCCAACTGTGTTTTCAACAAAAAGGATCCAATTGTCTTGGGTGTTGATGTTCTTGAAGGCATTGCAAAGGTATATACTTTTGTGGCTTTACTTTGTCCTCTTCAGTGGGGTATAATGAGGGTTCAGGATTATCCTGTGATGTCATATCTAGCTTTGAGAAAACCCAATTTTATAAATTCCCTGAAAGTTTCTAGCAGAAGTTTTAAACAAACTACTTCAACTATAGTCACTTTCTCCAAGTCTCAGAAGGGTTCTTCAATTACCGATCAAATTTTCGAACTTACTGTGTTTCTGAGTTTCTGTTTTCTGTTTTCTTTTACTTGTTTTCTTTTTCTAAGAAGCATACAGCTCGCCCAATTTTATTATTATTATTATTTTTTACAAATGGGAAACCAATGATTCGATACTTGAAGTGGGAAAACTCCCATATACATCATTCTCTTTTTTAACCCAGTGAGATAGTAGAGGTGTTTAATGTTTACTGTAGTTGAAATCACAGTTGATTTGAATACTGTGTCCAAGTTTACTGAGTCAGTGGACCAAATTTGTTGTGAACAAAGCCTCGGAAACACACCATTCATCTCTCATGTCATAAATTATGTGGTCACAGTTCAAAATTTTTATTCAATTTCTT
Source organism: Potentilla sterilis (assembly GCA_963682095.1). Lineage (NCBI taxonomy): Eukaryota > Viridiplantae > Streptophyta > Magnoliopsida > Rosales > Rosaceae > Potentilla > Potentilla sterilis. The sequence goes on along the minus strand of OY821762.1, from coordinate 22,014,587 downwards.
GGGTATCTCTGACAAAAAAAACGTGTACTATGTTCTGGGATCTGGATAATACTTGGTAATTGCATTGTAGTTTTCTAATTACTTCAGTATTGCCATAGTGTGCAACTTATAGGCAATCACTGTTGTTTTTTTGCTCTTTTTACAGGTAGGGACTCCAATTTGCATTCCTCAGAGGGATTTTATTGATATAGGACGCATTGCATCTATCGAAAATAACCACAAACCTGTAGATATAGCGAAAAAGGGGCTGAAGGTGGCTATCAAGGTATGTTTTTTTTTTTTTTTTTTACATGTACACACACCAGCACAAACCCTGGTCACTCATAATGAAGTGATACTCTATTTTCTGTTTAATCAGTGCACTCTTGTAGGCGATGAAGTAGTGGTATACACTGATGGGATACTTCTTAATATTGGCTTTTAAATAATAAGCTGCTCATGAACTATAATGCTGACACTTAGCCTTTTCTTTCTTGGGGTGATCTAATTCCTTCTGTTTATGAGTCTTGATTTGTGTCAGTCACTAGAAGGGATCAGGTTTTTACTGTCTTGTAAACTTGTAGTCTGCTTTGGTATGCTCTTGGAGCACTATTTGAGTATTTATCAATGTTTATCCTGTTAGTTTTCATCTTCACCATTCTGGATATAGCATACCTCTGGTCTGTGCTCTCTAGATATCTGGTTCCCTGCCTGTTATTTTCTTTTCATTTATTTTAGGTTGCCAGCTTATTATGTGTGTCTACTGCTTGGGATTTGTACTGCTTTTCTTTTTAGTTAATTATGCTTCTAGTTACCAAAAAGATTAACTGTGCATTTAACTCGATGAGTGCTTGTGGCACTGGTTTGTTCTGTTATTGCAGATAATAGGGACAAATTCTGATGAGCAGCAAAAAATGTTTGGTAGGCACTTTGAAATTGAAGATGAACTTGTCAGCCACATCTCCAGGAGGTCGATTGATGTACTTAAGACAAACTACCGGGTAAGCACATTTTTTGCGTTTTGGATAATGTCGACCATGGCGCTTGGTCTTAATTGAACACTGATTTTTCATATTCAGGATGAACTGTCAATTGACGAGTGGAAGCTGGTTGTGAAGTTGAAGAAACTTTTTGAGATACTATGAAAGAAGCAGAACCATAATTGTGCTGTTTCTTTTTCATACGCTGAGGGCTTCACTGACAGCTGAGAATTTGAAAGAAAAACAAGGAACTAGCTTGTGGAACGATTGCGAGCTTTAAGCTGCACCAATGCATTTAGGCACTAAAGTTCAAATGAGAGTTTGTCAGAGAGGGAGCAAAGGTTCCGATTTGCCAGAAAGTCTATTTTTTCCAGAGTTACAAAGTGGCAATGGTCTAAATTTTGATCATGATAGGCCTATATTGCATTTTTTGTCCATGTAGCTTAAACCCCGGATCCCCCATTTTGTAAGATACTCTTGCACATCTTTGCTTTTTGCAATGGATAAGTCTGTTTCTACTCCAGGGGGGTAAGATACATCAGTTTGAAGGTACCATGCTAATGATTTCATTGAAAGAGATGGGCTATTTGGTTGTTGGTAGTTGGTACAAGTGTATTTTAAGTTGTCCTTACAGAAAAAATTTAAATTGGCAATATGTCATTTGTTCCGGTGTACATATGCATTGTAATGGACTGATACAATACTGCAAATTGTATTGAATGACTAGTTGGTTAAAGTGCACTCTAAGGCTTAAAACTTCTCTAAACATTGAAGCATAGTCATGTCATTCAGTATTACATCCAGAATCAAACGCTGCAGTGCTGCTGCAAAACGGTTTTAAGTGCCTACCACTCACAGATGTGAGGTTTGCCGGGAATTTTCATCTTAAAAACGCACATAATGTTGGAAAAAAAAAAAATCCGTACAAGTCTTTATGTCTTGACTTCCACTGTGATTTGATAGGTTCAACCACTTTCTTCCATGGAAACTTTGTTTACTGAGCGATTGTCTTGTCAGTCAGCTGCTACAGATTTCTTCCCGTGCTTGATGAGCAGATGATCGAGAATGTTGTAATGTTTTTCGCGGTAGTAAAAGTATCGTTTATGTTTTCATCATAGTAGTTTTAAGTTATAAGACCACTTAATACACACTCCTTATTTTATATCTCATATCAGATTCTATAGGGAGGTTAAATAACTAAAACAGACATCTATTATCATAAAGAAGAAAATTTTTTTTAAAAAAAAATAAATAAATGGCGCAATACATATGTAGACTTACACATTTTAATTATGAAATTTTATTTTGTCCGACTATTGATTTATGTTGAAGTTGTAACAACATTTCTCAATTTAATTATCAATTGACCAATGATCCTTTGAAAATAAAACAAAATTTAAAGATAAAACTAGCAAAAAATATGTTGAAAAATACTCTAAAAATATTTATTAAAATTCAGTATATATTAATTATATTAAATAATAGGATATTTCATGGTTTTATTTAACATAAGGGTATTTTGGATATTTGGGAGGTGTATCTAGTGTAATATTAAAATGAAAAATTTATAGGTTAGGGAAGTGTATTTAAAACTAATTAAGTTCTAAATACAACAGATTTTTCCCAAAGTTTGTTATTCTCACTACTGAGCTACCATTAAGCCTAGTATGGTATAGTTTTACTTTTAAAAAAAAAAATCAACTTCTAGGTAAACTTTTAAATTCCTTTGTGTTTAGTAAATCAAATAAAAATATATTTTTTTTCTTTTCCAAAATTATAGGTCACTGACAACAGATTTTAGAAGTAAAATAATAATATTTTATGGTTCTTTCGCCGCTGTCATAGAAAACACAGAAAAATAATATTTTGTGGTATGACATTAGTTTTTGAAAGTACATATTTATCAAACACGAGAACACAAACCTGTTTTAATTCACAGTTGATTCAATTGAGAGCACAACACAAGTTTTTTTTTTTTTTTTTTTTAAATCACAGAAATACGAAACTAGCCCTTAAACTCAAACAAAACCAAAATCGTCCGGAAATATATATATATAAGGATTCTAGTTGCACCTTATAATTCTTTGCTATGGAAATTACTTGTGTCCATACCAGTATGGATGGTGTGCGTCCATATTCTCTTTAATTTACATATTTTGGGTAATGTAATCAACGATTTTAACCGTTCAAAAGTTGAATTAATTAATAAAGATCATCTCTGCAAAAATTCAGAATAAACAAAAATCGTTTGCTCATTCGATTGCATCAACCAAATGAACAGTTTTAGTGAAAATTAGGAGTCTCATGATCAGCCGTCCATTTGTTTGATACAATCGGTTAAGAAAATGATATTTGTTTACTATCTTTTTTTACAGAGGTGATTTTTACTGATTAATTCAATTTTTAAACGGTTAAAATTGTTGATTACATTGCCCAAGATATGCAAATTAGAGAGAGTATGGACGCACACATCCATACTAGTATGTACACAAGTATTGTTCATTTGCTATTTGTACCTCCTATAAATCTATTTTTTACCCTTCTAACAAAAAACACAGGAATAGTCTTTCTTCTCCTGCCTTTTGTTTCCTGTAATTTTTTTATTTTTTTTTTGTGCTTAACAAATTAGATCTTCAATTGATTGAATCTCTATTGAATAATGATTATTTCTTCCTCAGAGTTTTGCAGAGCGTTAATTATTTAAGAAGGTATTTGAAAAGAATTTTACACTTGTCTTAATAGTTTGCAGTCATAAAATTGAAAATGGGAGTAAAGAGAAGGTGCATGGCTCATACATGGATGGAAGTTGAAAATGAAAAAATCTAAGTGAAGCTGAGATAAACTGTGAAGCAGTTCGACCAAATGGATCCTCGCCATTCCTCATTCAAATCCCTTCAAACACTAAAATCTCAAATCAACCCAACGACTCTAGTTCCAAATGCCTTTCAACGCCTTACCCAAAAAAAAAAAAAACGTGGAGGCGGATCATGTATGTATAGCATGAAGGGGTTTTAATTCATGAATGAAGAGGGAGACAAAGCGACCCAAAAGAAGATCGATGATGATCAAGGTGTAGATTAATTGTAAGGGTGAAATAGGAAGTTTGGATGAAAAAATTAGGATCTAAGGTGTAATTGACTAATTGGCATAGGTCTCAATAAAACCACCCATATATATGTAGAAAACTGTCGGGAAAATAAACAAGGAAAAAAAGCAAGAACATAATCTCAAGAGAAGACTTACCTATTATGATCCTAAAATAATTTTGGGGTCATCACTTCTGAATGTATTTGGGATACTTACAATTTTGATCGATCTAGATTTATATTTTCCTTCGCCCCACACGTGGTTAATGTAACAATAATTTTGGGGTCATCACTTTTGGATGATGCAGATTTCTTCGTTGACTTCTAGACTGAGAGCCTGGAACTAAATTAAATGTTGATTTCGGCATATGGGAGAGTTCAGTTCATTCTGTTTGATATACAAGACCATTATATACCGATTAGAGCCTGGAGTTATACATATCAACTTTTAGTTTATGAACAACCTTAAACTAAGGGTGGAAGTGGTTAACGCTCACAATCTTTTGCCTAAAGATGGGCAAGGTTCATCCAACGTAAAACAAGGTTGAGTAAACATAAAAAGAGGTTAATATTGCAAGAAAAAGAGCAAAGCAACATATAACCAACTCTTCCGGAACATCTGGTATTGAAGATAAATGGGTAATGAATCCTCAGGTACTTGGGCACATTGCAAATTCATGTGTTTTGCCGTGACATGCAGTTACACCTATAGAATAAAACCATTTTGTGATTCTACTGTGATAGGAGCATAATGTGCTACGATATTATATGCTTATGCCCTCGTTTATGTTTTGTTTAACCCTTATTTGTCTAAGATTGAGTCATAATATAGTTTAGTGTTAATTTGGTAGAGTTTGGCGAAAAATGGTTAAGAATCCGAAAAATGACTAAGTATGAGAAATCTGGAAAATAGTGCAAAATATGTCTTTTTTGCGATTTTGAGATGAATGAAAGTGCGATCTATCCTTGTCAGAATTCTATGAAATTTGGTGTGCTTATTATTCATATACTGAGGAATGTTGTGTTAAAATTTCAGATCAATTGGAGTTCGGGAAGTCACCCAAACGATGGCTGCAAAACGGCAGTCCGAGCAAACCAATCCAGGGGCTTCCAGGATTTTCCTGGGACTTTGATCCAATTTCGAAACATCATTCCCGACGATTCACAAGGAATTTGATCGAGATATTTTATGGAGAGATGGCTATATGTGTCTAGTTTATCTGAGACTTGGAATCGCATCAATTGGAGCTCCGAGAATGGAGATATGTCGGATTTACTGGAGCAAGGTCATTCCAGCCGAGTTGCTGCCGGTCTTGTGTTCTTGTGGGTTTGGGGCATTTTTCCATGGACCAAGCTCACCAAATGGAGTTGTCAAGCCTACACAAGAAGTTCATGAAGATATGCAGCCCAATCCAAGGAAGAAAATCAGAAAAAAAAGTTTCCTAGAAGAACCAAGAAAGGAAGGAACCAAAACCTTGTTGCACAAGGATTGCCTTTGCCGATTTGGACTAGGTTTTCTACCTAGGGTTTCTGCCGAATTTGCCTCTATATATAGCCATGTTTTCCTACAGAAAAATCATCTCATCTCAAGCTTAAACACAAGGCCTAAACTCTACCAAAATTCCCCAAAGATCCTAGACAAAAACCTAAACCGAAAACCACCCTCCACCACCAACCAAGTTTCTGCCGAAACTTGGAAAAGATCCTGCCGAGCCACCTTACAGCCGTGCAGCCTCACCCCAGCCTCCACACATCGCCGGATCCACACGACTTGAAGCTCTCAAGGTGTCTCAAAGTGTGATCCACTCCCCTCTTTCGGTTTTAGTAATTTTTGTTTAGTTATGTTTAGTTTTGTCTATGAAACACTCATGTATGTTTGGTGTTGGTTTATATGTCTATGTATGAATCGATTTTGGTTTTATAAATTGTATGTTAAAGACTTGTTTGAATCGATGCTTAGATTTATGTTTAGGTTTCGACAAGAACAATGAGTTTTGCATGCTAATTTGTAATATGTAACTTGTAAATTCATGTGTTAGATAATTAGGACAGTGGTATAGATGCATGTTTTAGGTTCGAAATTGGTTAGTATCTAAGGATTGGGCATGAAAATCGGTACTTAGTGTTGTCTTGAACATTGATCTAGGTGCTAGGTTTAATCAGCTAGAGTAATTACGAACGTTGCCATACTCAAAAGGTCGCTCTGATTTGTGTTGCTCACTTAGGGTTTAATACTTTAGATACTTGCATGTTTAAAATAAGATGATTGACAACCTTACTTATTTTGCTTGTCTCCAATTCAGACCATTGCGCACAATTGTTAAGTCTCAAAAGGATTAACATAACTTTAGGGCCCATAACCAAAAGTTCGGTCTTAAAACTTGAGAGGTCTTACAACTAAGTTGTAGTTGGAACTAATTTTGAACTTAAGCATGTTGGTACTTGTTCTTTACTTTCTTGCATGTGAGTTTATATGTTAAAGAGTCTTTGGTGCTAAATGTTTTGTGAGAGATGATGATCACTTGTATATAGTAGTTTAGGTTTATTTTTGTGTTCTTAGTGTTAGTGGCAGCTTTGCTGCCGATCCATATCAAATCCCCCATGATTTCGTTTCTTGTTTGTATATATGTGAATAAAGTGACATTGTTTGTGTATATATATATGTGTGTTTTGTTTAACATTCTCATATTTCAGGTACCCTTAATCCCCGGCTAGAACGATCCCTACTTATTTCTATACTACTAATGATTGCAGAGTTTATTATTGTATGCGAGCTTAGGCTCACATCATACTGAGGCCATGATATCTAATTTAGACCAAATATATTAAAAAAACACCGATATGTTCTTGAAGAATTCCATAGAAATTGCTCTTAACACGCAAGAATAATGGCTGTAGAGCAAATTATTTATTGTAGGGGAATCAGAATTGGTGTACTCATTTCATTGATAATCTCCTTTATATATGGTGAGTATTACAACGGTAATAGGAAATACATTAATGACAATAATGACTACATAATTATCTCTCGTCTGTTACATTGACGAAGACACATAATGTGTTTTTCCTTCAACATTATTATTATTATTATTAGTATTTGGTAAAATGGTCTTTGTTAATCTAAAACAATGTTGTTTGATGAGATTGTGAGAACGATGTCATATTTCGCCCATAATTCATACCGCATACTCCACACAAAGAAGGATTTCATTTTTTTTTTCCTTCAACTATTTTTTTTTAATCAAACGAAAAAGATTTCATATACTGAAACAAGTGGTTACAAAGGATATCATTTTATTGCCTTGCACATAGAGAGGGCAGATAAACTCTTGATGGACCCTGTTTACAATGATCATGTGACAGCACAGCCCCATACATTTGAGATATTGTCTGCTATAGACCTCCCTCTTACGGTTTTGTTCTTGGGTTCCCAACCTAAAACGCGTCCCAATGCATAGAGCTGACTCTGCATATATAAGCACAGCTTCCACTCTCCCTGGGTGATTGGGATGCGTGACCTGCCTACCTGCTAGTTTTCCTAGCCAGGTCAGGTCAGGTCAGGGTCATCACATGCCGAGCCTTCCTGATTTTTCTCTTTTGCATCAACATATCAATAGTACAAGCCTATGTCAATGGAACCCTTTAAGTATCTTAATTAACATGTTCTTGATTCCATTCCAATGATGTAGTGTTGGAGCTGAGATAAATCTAGCTAACAAGTTAACTGATAAATCAATGTCTGGTCGAGTGTACTAAGCTAGGTACAACAAAGGTCCATTAGCAATAAGATATAGATATTCAGCTCTAAGGACGTCTTTATCGTCATCTTTTGGAGGTAATGAGTCTTTCTTAACATCCAAACTTCTGATGATCATGGGAGTGGCAACGTGATACATAACTTTGTCCATATTGAATCGACTGAGCATCTTTCAAACATATACATATTGGTAAACAAAGATTCTACCTCGGTGCTCTAGCTCTAAGCCTAGCAAAATCGAATCATTCTCAGATCTTCATCTCGAATTCAGATTTCAAGTACCTTACTGTCTCATTTGTCTCATCTAGATATCCTATGATGTTCATACTACCAACATAGACAACCAATATGACAAATCCTAAACTTGTTCTTTTGATAAACACACAAAGACATAACTTATCATTATTGTATCATTTCCTAATCAAGTATTCACTTAGGCTTGTGTACCAAATCTTGCCTGATTTTCAATCCATATAGTGAACATTTCTACCTAATAACATAGGCACTTCGTGGCTTTGATTCACTAGATTTAGGCAATGAAAGTCCATCAAACACTTTCATAGACATTTTGATATCTAGATCCCCATATAGATAAGCTATAACCACTTTTAGAAACTGCATGTTTAGTCTTTCATAGACTACTAAACCGATTAGATAGCGAAAGGTAATGATATTGATGCGAGCCGAAACTCACACTAATTTAAAACCCTGCAAATATCAAATGTTAATATAGAATAAATATGAATCGTTAAGTCTAGGGATATCGAAAACAAAAGTGTTAACAGAATAATACAAAAAAAATCAATACGGGGAATCGGCTTTGTGATTAAAACCTACTGAAAATTGCAAAAATAAATTCTAAATTACTTATAAACATGTGATCGACAATTCCACACAAACATAACACAAAAAACACTCAAGAACATGTAAGACACTCACAAAGAGATTCACAGCAGCAAGAAGAACATGACATGTTTCCTACGACTTAACTCGATTCTAATTTTAATTAAACCCCTTCGCGTGTAACCCTAAGTTTTATATATGCTAATCGTTTTAACAACATTTCGTGTAGAAATCAAACACAAAAAACATATAAGCACATAAGTCAAATTGGAAACACATAAACAAGCATGACGTAACACATCTTATTTACTATGCAAATTTCTAGAATTATGTTGACCCTATTAAATGACCTAGACCGAACCAACTTCGCGTATGATGCGATCTAAATTACTTTAGCTTATGAAATAGGCACCCAAGGAACTTCCATGACAAAGGTAGCCCTCAAGCACACTACTTTGATGCACAAATTCATGAAAATTAATCAAGTAAACCATAAAAAAACACATGGCATACCTACTTCCCTAAATCAAAGAATACTAAAATCATACATGAAATTGTTTGTGAAAACGTTATATGAATATCAAACTAAACCGAAATCATGTTCATCATACAAAACCAAATACAACCAAGTATTTTACAACTTGAATTGTAACTAGGTAGAAATAAAATACAAGCCATGGGGGATGAATCACACTTTAGAAACCTTGAAAGCTACGATAAAACGTGGTGGAATCAGATACGAGTTTAGGTTGGATCATATGTGATTTGTTGTGGTGGAGTGGATGTGTTTCGACTAGTACTTTTCGGTCTAGAACTTGAGAGAATTTTGGTAGAGCTTTCGGCTAGTGCTTCTGCAAGAATTGTGATGATATGAGAAGAGGCGGCCGTGCCTTTACATAGGAGAAAACTTCGAAACCCTAGCCGACAAGGACTTAATTCTCTTTTCTTGTTGCACTTGATTTCCTTTCATTATTGCACAAAGTTTTCCTTGCTGATTTTGATGTAGGACACGACTGCATTCCTTGGAGTGCACGGCAAACTTTTTCTCTTTCCGAATTGGACTTGGACTCCTCAATGAAACCTGCAAACTTCTCCTAGTTCCTCTCCTCATTGATTTCCTTCTTGGACCGGGAATGCTTTCCTTGTCAATTAAGACTTCAATCCGTGCGTCTCCTAGCTTCTTTAGGACTTCTTCTCTTCATTGTTTCGTCGATTTAATCCTCAAGAAATGTCTAAAAATATAAGAGAAGAAATACTTGTTAGTTTCGGCAAGAATATGAGCAATCCTAATCTGAATAGGATTCCTATTTCAATGTGGATTCCTAATTCATGTTAGTTTCCTAAACATGTTAGGATTCCTAATCCCAATTGGTTTCCTAGTTGAATGAGGTTTCCTAATCGTCGTTTTTATAAACGTCAAAATATTTTAGACTCCCATTGTTGTAACTGGTCAGATTGAAGTTCATCAAGTGTATTATTAAAGCAATCTTTTACTACGTCCCAAAGTTGGGTATGTTTTCTTCAAGTATTGCTTTTTGGGAGTTGGATGAATATGGGTTTGAGAAACATTAAGACTAAGCTTTTTGTTCAGGGGTTGCCTGCTGGTTTTCTTCAACAGAGGCTTAATGGTGGCCGTGAATCTCTTACCGATAAATGTATTCTCAACTTCATAGACTCACTTTTGTATTCCTTGCCTTGGACATTCTAGATGTCAAATTCTGAATGGTGAATGTCAGTCATCCTCTACAAAAAAAAAAAAAAAAATAGGGAGACATTAGTATCGATCAAAGTGAATACTAAGCAAGTTTGATTATATTAAGAACAATACCAAGATAAAGTATGGTCATAAAATCGATGCAAAACGTGATATAATAGTCGCTATCGATATCTTCCCTATTTTTTCTTTTCTTTTCTTTTGAATAAGTTGTGGTTCACAGTGATATTACAGTCACAAGCACTAATTTTAGAACGTAACAAGCATAGTTACCCTTTAAATACTTTGATATGTCGTGATGGGTGACGCCCCTTTGTATCATTTCGAGGAGCAGAAAAATCGAGATGAGGTAGTAGGAATTGGAAAGGTCCCGGATGAAAAATACAAGTCCCGCAAGTTTAAATTGCGGAAAGCATAAACTTTTATTAAAATTTACCTTGTCAATTATCGAAGCTTGTTCACAAGAAACTTGATCTTAAGTAGGGAAGTTTGTTATACTTGATCCCTGTTGATTTCATCGAAGTAGAGATTGATGCTTGAAACCACGTATGTTCGGTTTCCGATCTATCTTAATGTTCTATTTTTTTGTGCAAAGAGATGCACACAAGTTGTGCTAGAAGGGCAGCGGGTGCACACGGTGATTGAATGACTAGAGTCATGCCATTCAGTATTACCTCCAGAATCAAAAGCGGCACTAGCTAATCTATGTGAGACAAAGTTAGTCCTTCTTTGTGCAAACTCCATCCACTACTATTATTACTCAAAAAAAAAATAATAATATGAAGCAAATTATTAAATTCCATATTAGTGATTGGATTTAAACAATCCAACTCGATGATATAAAATGGTTGATAATAATCTCTCTTAAGAAAAAGAAGATCGAGACTCATTCCTCATAATTCTCATGTGCTATTGAACTTATTCACTGCAGAAAAATATGACATTGATCGCCTCCAAAATAGAAAAATAAATGCGAGAGATTGACATTGATCCCTCGAGCTTGTCAATCATCATGAACATTGTTGAACATCTCCACCATTTCCTCCAAACCAAAATCTATAACCATGGTGATCATCCTTCTTATAAAGGTCTCCAGCCTTATAGCACCCGGTCTCCAATTTCTCTATTGGTGCAACTGCAGGGTCAAGTTCAATTTCCATGTAGAGGGAACCAGAGTCATCGGCTTTGCCATTTCCCATTGGTGGTAGCTGTACCGAGCTACTTGAAACTTGTCCACCCCATCGAAGAATACTGGCACCATCATTTAAGTTAGTGAATAGACTGCTTGGCCAATACCCTATTCTTGTAGAGTTGCCATAGATGAACCACCAATTCTTTGAGATTTTGTCCTATAACAAACAAAAATCCCAGTAGGAAAGTGAAAAATGGTTTAGAAATGATGTTTCGGAAATATTTTTTGAAGTTGCTTTAAGGCGAATGACCTAATTATTTTTTCAGTACTACTACTTACTTGTCGTATTTGTAGGTTGATATAATACTGAGTTCCACCGACGAAGGAAACTTGGTCAAACACCATACCAAGTGGTATAGTCTTATCTATTTGAACAAAACCTGAACAATCTGTGTTGTAACAACCATGCATGACTCCATTTGTTGCTTGCTGCGCGTTTCATATGAAATTCATGTTTGTATGTATATTTTCATAAGCCAATAATAAATAAAAATACTTTAATGGTAGGAGTAGACAGAGTTATAGACACCTACTCCCCAAACTGAGTATAGACGAGTGCGATCATCGCCAAATTGATTTATATTAACCTGAAACAAAATGTTGAAAGAGGACACAAACTTATTGTTTTTTCCATAAGTTTGTGCAAATAGAATGTTAATTTTGCACACATATATGATTATATATACATACAGTCCATCCCACACGTATGGTACTAAACTCTTCAGGAGGACCGCCTTCAACTGATAATACAGATCCACTCAGCTGTCCAAGAGCAACCTTAGGATTATTTATACAGACTGATCCTCCAGCTCCATTATAAGGGCCACTTCCTGTCTTTGTTGAATATCCTGCAAACTAATATGTACACAACAAAAGTCAATTGTTAAGAAAAATGCAAGTGTTAAACATTCTGTATAGGTTTATGTTTATATATCAATATGCATCTAATTATATACACCAATAAAATAGTAAAGCTTACCAATAACTTAGGTTGGTCATCAAAAGCTTGTGTACTAGAATTTATGAATTGCTCTCTAAAGCTAGTTTGCGGTCTTGTTAGTTCTTCCTTTGGCACCCTTCGAATGGGAACAGTTCCCCTCGGACATCCCTTCTCGATCAATCCAATTGTTATATTGCTCAGTGAGGTAGCCTTTTGCACAGAGAAACTAGGATTCATCTGCCAATATATATATATATATAAATAACATAATTGATATTAGTATGAATTCACGGCAACTACGAAACCAAATTTGATATATTCGATTTTGAATTTGATCAGTTTGACTAGTGGCTTATTAATGTTATTAGTTTATCAACATAAATCTATATAATAGCCATGTTATGTTTTCTTATAACGTGAAGTATGTAAGTAATAGTGTACTTATGTTCGTAATTTTGATAATCTATAATCTATCTGAAATATCTAGGTGAAAACCAAGAAGCTACCTAGATAAGATCTAGAAAGAATATAAACCTGGATTTTGTGATCTTTGAGCAAAGGATGATCAAAAGCTGGTTGTTTGTAGATATCTACACAATCAATGATGTCACCGTGCCCAGTCTGTGAAACATTAGTAACAATATTACCAAAGCCTAACTCAAAAACCCAATTTACATAGACATGTATTTAAAATCTAATCACAAGAATTTAAATTGCGCATGGTTGCCTGTAGGAAAAATAGTTGTAACACCTAGTCGATCTAGCTAAAGTTGTATATCGGTACGTACCTTGATGGTTTTCAGAGGTTCAACTGGCTTCTTTCTCAATTGTAGTTCTCCAATACTTGATAATGTTGTGGATTTTCCATCTACTAGTGCATAGAAACTAACAAGAAGAGAGAATGAGAGATATGGAATAAGAAACATTATGCTACGATGAAAATCCATGAATGTGTAGATGCTATCAGCTGCGCGCTTGATTTCTACCAGCTCAATCTCAACTATGCCCTATATATATCACATATATGGTGATAGACAAATCAATATAACCTAATCTGTAGTGTACAGATTTGTGTATGTACTTACCTCTCTAGCTATATATGTAAAAGATTAAATAATAAGATGAAAGAAATCAAATTTTTTTTGGTACAAGATGAAAGAAATCTTTGATAGTTGCTATATATTTCCTTGTATATTCAGTATGAATTTGGTTATATATCAAAATTTCGAGCGGTTACCCTACACGGCCATTTGACATGGAATCTATATATATGGCATACGATCATACATGATTAACTGTTTTAATGCCAGATCTTGTTGGTTGCATTATACCTCCTTTTGTTTGGTTTGCTGGTTTTGTAATACCTTAACCTTTTCTATTTTTTTAATATTTTTTATAGTAAATGTCCTTTTAATATATTTTTGGGGGTCTTTTTGCCCAAACCAAGACCACTTTTAAAAAATTGCCAAAGCCAACACAAAGTAAATAATTAAGCTATTGCCCAAATAATACAAAAAGTTTTAATTTCTATATCTTTTAGACCATTTTGCGCTCACCCTTTATACACTCATATGAAGAGAAAGTGGAAGATAAAGAAAACTTTGGTGGAAGGTCACCAAACTCCGTCGGCGTCCGATAGCCAGTTGCCGGATTCTGGCAACCAAATTTTTTTTCGCTAAAATATTATTTTTCCAAATGTCGCCCGGAAACGCCCAGTAACCCCTAATAATAAATTGCTGACCATCAGTAACATAATTACTTACCTCCAGTAATCCCTAATAATAAATTACTAACCATCAATAACACAATTCTGACCCCAGTAACCCCTAATAATAAATTATTGACCATCAATAACTCGATTACTGACCTCAAGTAACTCAAAATAATAAATTACTAATCATCAGTAACTCGATCACTGACCTCCAGTAACCACTAATAATAAATTACTGAGCATCAGTAACTCCAAATACTGACCTTCAGTAACTCTAATAATACATTACTACTGATTTCCAGAAACTGTGATAATAAACTACTGATTTCCAAAATGTTCCAGGCCTGCGACAGTGCTAAAGCTGCAATAGTGCGAAATCATCTTGATAATCCTTGACTTCCTCAACTCAAACCCAACCGACACATAGTCCTTCTCTCTAGTCTGCAAGTCCTTCTACTCCTTAGAATCCAAACACCACAGCACCCTCACCCCTCTACGCTCCAATCACCTCCCCACAATCCTCACCCGCTACCGATCTCTCACCCACCTCGATCTCACCCTTTTTCCACATGTCATAGGCTCCTCCCTCCTCACAATCACAAATGTGTGCAAGTCCACCCTCCAAATAGCATCAATCTTTCCAAGTCCAACTACGTCTCCAACACCTGCCTCCTCAGCTTGGTTTTGCATTGCAAATATCTGATCGAGATTGACATATCAAACGCCACCGAGCTTAAAGACTCGGCCGTTGCGGCTCTGGCTCAGGCCAAGAACTTGGAGAAGCTATGGTTGAGGAGGCAGATGAGCATCAGAGTCGTCGATCGACATGTGGACGGTGCCGGAGTTAGAGTTGTTGGAGTTGGCGGGGGTGGTGCCACGTGGCGGGAGGATAGATGGGTGGGAGGGGAGGTCGAGGTCGGAGGGGTCGAAGTGGAGATGGTCGTCGAAGTTGGGGAGGTGGAAGGAGGAGAAGTTGAAGTGGCGGTGGTAGGTTCCCCGGCCCGTGGTGGGGAGTCTCCGGCATCTGCTCAATGTCGTTTGAGGAGGTGAGAGAGGTGAAGTTGCTGTTGTTGTTGGTGAAGTTCTTTCTGCTGAGGTTGTTGCTGACATGGCAGCTGCGGCGAAGGAAGAGGATGAGGAGGAGAAAGGCGAGGTTGTGACGGCGGAGGAGGGGCGATCGTCTCCGGCGACGGCAAACGGCAACACCGGTGATGCAAGATGGTTGATATGGGAGTGAGTCTGAGATTAGCATCGAAGTGAGAGGGAGATAGAGAGAGTTAGAGAGAGACATTTCAATATCAGAAAAGAGAGATGAAGTGGTTTATTAATATAGAAGAGTAACAAAGTTTTTTTTATCTAAGAATCATTGGACTAGGTATGTACTATTGGAATTGACAAGCTTTCCTCTAATTTTGACTCAATGGTCGTTTCCTTCTCTCTCTCTCTCTCTCTCTCTCTCTCTCTCTCTCTCTCTCTCTCTCTCTCTCTCTCTCTCTCTCTCTCTCTCTCTCTCTCTCTCTCTCTCTCATTTGCCATAAACAACCACTACAAAAAAGTTGGGCAAATGCCACATTTATTTTGTGGCCAAATGTGGTATTTGGAGGTGTGGCCAACCCAAAAAACAACCAACATATCTCACTAAATGTGGCTTTTATATTAGGAAAAATGACTATTTGCTCAAAAATGGGGGAAAACTTGTCCATTCCAATGTTATCTACCCACTCCAATAAATCTTGACAAAAATACCTAACTACCCTATACTAAACCCTAATATCCTCATTCTCCTCCTCCTTTCTAACCAACAGACCTCTCTCTCTCTCTCTCTCTCTCTAAACCCTAATAAAATCCTAACCCCCAAAAATTCCAATCTCCTAAACAAACCCTAATTTCTTCTCCAATCAAATCCAATCCGGCTCAATTGACCTCTGATTCGTCCGATTCCGGCCAAGTCCATGACTCTCGAAGCTTCTTCATTGCTGAGGTGTCCGCCGCGGTCGCGTTAGGGTAGCTCACAAGCCGTCAGACCCTCCATCACTGCCGCCGTCGAGGAGGAAGCGTGCTGCGATCGCGAGGGATGTAGTTGGGGCTGCGGTGAGGCCGAGGACGAGGTGGGCCTTGAAAAAGTTGGAGGATGAGCTGCCGGAGCTAGGGCCGCAGTAGGAGAAGGAGTCTGTGATTGTGATTTCGGAGAAGGAAGAAGAAGATTGAGGTTTTTTTTTTGGCTGTGGGTTGAATTGAGTTACTGGGGGTCAGTAATACGTTTACTGGGAGTCAGTAATACTATTATTGGGGGTACTGACTATTATTGGGGGTCAGTAATTGATTTACTGGGGGACAATAATACTATTACTGGGGGTTAGTAATTACTTGTATGTGGAAAACTAATACTATTACTTGTCTGGGTCCTTTTTGGAATTGTGATCTGTGTTATATGATGTTACTTAGTTTTATTTGAAAAAAAATCAGTAATTAATTACAAGAATTCAGCAAAATTGCATAACGGGGGTCAGTAATCATCTTACTGGGGGTCAGTATTCATCTTACTGGGGGTCAGTAACTTGATTACTGGGGTCAGTAACCTGATTATTGGGGGTTAGTACCTGATTACTGTGGGTCAGTAATCTGATTACTGATTACTGGGGGTAAGTAACCTGATTATTGAGAGTCAGTAACATGCTTAAAGTTAGAGTCAATAATGTAATGTTGAAAAAAAATTCCGACGAAAAAAAAAAAAATTCCGGTGAAAAAAATTTGGTGACCGGAATCTAGCGATAGAACTCCGGCGACTCCAACTATCGGCCATAGGACGCCGGCGCAGTTGGGTGACCTTTCAGCAAAGTTTCTCTATCTTTAACTTTCTCAGCTATCTGTCCTTCTGTTAGATAAGACAGAAGGACAAAAAAAGAAGAAAAATATTAAAACTGTTCAAGGAAGGTTAATTCCGTAACTTCCGTTGTGTGTCTTGACCTAATTAGACTAGAATAGTAGTTACCTTAGTAGATAGGGAATCCCTGATTACTTGGGATACTTGATGTAATGCCTATATAAAGGCCTCCTTATCTATCAATAAAGTAACGCTTTACATCTATATTGTTTCTCCTACAACACGTTATCAGCACGTGGCTCTAGCCTTCGTCTAATAGCCATGAAAAATTCATAAACCCTAGGGTTCCAATCTGAAAAAAAAATTCAGAAACCCTAAATTCTCTTTTCTGCCGGCAACCTATTTGTCGGCAAAGAAAGCCTCCCATCAGAAACTATTTTTTGCCGACAACCCCTTTGTCGGCAACGAGGTGAAAAAGTTCTTCTGGCGACAACTTTTTCGTCGGAAAAGAAAGAAAGAGTCAGGATCCAAGTTTTGCCGACGACATCTTGTCGGCAGAGATGGAATATGTTTAGAGCACCCAGAAATCTTCTCTGGGCACCCATCTTCTCTCCCGATCTCAGCTCGACCCAGCGCCGCCGCTGCGACCTTGAGCCGATATTTGGCGCCACCGACACCAGAAGTCTTGCTCGCCGGCCCAGCCTGAAGCCGCCAGCGCTCCACCCAGCGCCGACTCGATCGGCCTGCATCCATCGCAGCGCCACCTGCGTGCTCCATCGACACCGCCGCTCGACGCCGCCGACGCCTAGCAGGATCGACGAGGACGCCGATCGATTATGCAGCAGGGTCGCGTAGCGCCATCTCCGACGCACACCTCAGTTCGCTGCGCCTGCAACCAGACGGCGTCGACCCAACCCGTCTGCCAGTGGTACAGCCCAGCCCGACCCAGTTTTCCGACCCGACCCGGTTCGGCCCAACCCGGATCCTCTGATCCGACCCAGGGGCAAAACGGTAATTGTACTTACCTCAGTTAAAAAGTTTTTACCCTACGGGTTAAAAACAGTTACTGCAGTAATTCTTTTTATTAGTTTTACTGCTCCATATATGGTGAATATGACTAACCATATGTTTTTCTTTTCCATGAAACTTATTGCACGACGCATCGCGATGTAATTGCGAGGATTATTTCGTTGCACGTACATGGAAGAGCATCTTAATTTGCACAAGGATCAGAACCGAGTCCTTCAGCGCAATTTTTAAACGCAGTTCATTTGGCGAACTAGCATGTATGATTTAATAAAAGTTCCCGTTCTTTCGCAATTTCAATTACTTGAACTTGTGTATATGTGTTGGAACTTGTGTGTTTTTCAGGACGATACAAAGGGGCCTCACCCACCCCTGCGTATCACAGTATTTATGGGGTAACTGTGATGTTACCGTCCAAAGTTGTGCTTGTGGCTGTGATGTCACTGTGAACCACAACTCTTCGTGAATATTTAATCACGATTCCGACATAATATTGTCGATGCTTGTGACGATCCTAAGGGAGTCACAAAGGGGACAAACTCATGATGTGTGACGGAAATTGTCACTGTAACATCGATATGTGACGGAAATTGTCACAACAAATTGAATTGAGTAACCAGAATCTTGGTCTCGACCATTCAATTCCTTCCCTCTTGTTCTTTTGATATAAAGAAACAATTGACCATAAAATGCGCCTAGAGAATGGCCATTGAAACAAAGAGAGAATCATGTCATTGATATGGTTCTATCGGTTCACTAATTGCAAAATTGCAATCATATGGTCAATGTATACAAGAGATACATGGAAGAAGATGAGAGTATATCCTCATGATTACGGATTTCAACAGCAAAAGATAATTTGCAATAAATATGAAGCATATGACTTCAATTTCATAGTCAAAGTGACTACAAATCCGTTGATTTTGTGCAGGCATAGACCTCACATGTGTGACTAATGCTACTTAGTCGATACACTCTTTATGGTCAAGATCTCGATATAACCGTTGGCATTTTGATGCATATATGGTTCGATTCCCTAAAAAAAAGCTATATGTGAATGCAATGAATCGCATTACACATTTACATGGCATGTTGATTGAGTTCACCAACCTAATTGGTGATGTTAACTCGAAAAATCACAAGAGACAAAATGAGTGACTCGCGAGAAATTGCGATCCGCCAACTTGGCTGCGATCCGCCAGGCCTCGCTCGCCATGGCCATCCGCCAACTTGGCTGCGATCCGCCAGGCATCGCTCGCCATGGCCATCCGCCAACTTGGCCGCGATCCGCCAGGCCTCGCTCGCCATGGCCATCCGCCAACTTGGCTGCGATCCGCCAGGCCTCGCTCGCCATGGCCATCCGCCAACTTGGTCGCGATCCGCCAGGCCTCACTCGTCAAGAAACAAATTGACATGCTTGCGTACATAAGCGGATGCATGCGCATTGCCCGGCCTCGGCCTCGGCACTCTTGCGCCCACCATAGCCCGCCTTGCCTAGCCTCGGTTTCGGCCTTGGCTTAGCTTACGCGTTGCTTGGACTACAGCTCCGCCACAACCACATGCTGCCGCCCCCTCGGTCTCCGGACCTTGGCACGCACACGGCCCGCCTAGCAGCGCCCCGGCCTCGGCCTCGGCGTTGGCCTGAACACGGCCCGGCCAGCAGCCATCTCGGCCTTATAAGCCCATGCACTCACCCCGGCACGTCTTGGCTTCGGCCTCGGCATGCCTTTGGCTCTTTAGCATGGCATCGGCCTCGTCAGGTCCTTGTTTTATGCCTCGGTAAGCCTTCGCTTCGGCCTAGGCTACCCATCGGCAACTCGCATGACCTTGACTCCAACATCAAGCCTCGGCCCCAAAAGCCTTTGCTTTTGCCTCGACACGCCTTGGTTTCGGCCTTGGCATGCCTTGACATTTGCTCGGCCTCGGCCTGCCCGTGCACCACCTCGGCTTCGGCCTTGGCTAGCCTAGCACGCGCCTATGCTTGACCCTGGCCCTTCCTTGCCTTGTTTCGGCTTGGCTCCCATTCTAGCTTGGCTTCGGCCTCGGATAGCTAGCTCATGGCCTCGGTCCTGGATACTTGGTTTAGACATTTATGTCTCTATAGTATCGATGTTGGCTCATTCTGGTTGTTTTCCGGCTCTATTTTTGAGCGTTAACGGATGTATCTAGTACGCCTTTAAGCATGCCTATGTTTTATCTTGTGATACTACACGCCATGTTGCACACTCTATAGGAATTGAGTATATATTCCGGTTTATATGTCTTGGCATAAAACCCTTGTCTCTACACTCTTATGAATGTATCATAGAGACATTGAGTGTGTAGCTAATCTACATCGAACCTTGCTCACCACTTAAAGATATTGGTGCCAACGTTTATCACCTTGAAACTCATTGTGAAAATTGAATTGATTTCTTATGTATCGCTTCTAATGAATGCGCACAACTTATGAGTCAATATTGTGAATGTATTTCACGTATACTATGATTCGGATTCTTTGAATCGGCGACTCATGTAGACTCTTCCATACATAGTCCGGAATTTTGGACATGTTTTGATGATCCATATATGCAAGAAAGCTATGGACATCGTTTCTTTTGAGCAAAGAAGCTATTGGGATCAAAGATTACCAAAAGAATTTGGTAGCGTCATGAGCAATGCTCAAGGCTCAAGGATGACATTAACGTCACCCAAGTCTTCCTCCAAGTCAATGGAAGCACCATCTATGCATTTAAACGTGCATATGATCCCCCCTTATGATCCTTCATTAGCTATGCTCAACATATGGAAGCTTAATCTTTAGCAAAGTTTTGGAGTAACGCCCTCCTACGCTAAAGGCAATGATACATAAGATGATGGCTTTGATGCCTTCTCATAGTTCAATTTGAGATACAATGATACTATGGTGATATACCTCATGGTTAAACTCAAGCCATAACACTTAGATGTTATGAAGCACCTTCACAATGATAGAAAAGTAGCAAAAACCTAAAATTTCTGGTTTTTTAGCTCGCGGACTCGTCATTGTGAGGACCGGTTTACCTACTTTTAGGCCGGTTCTTGAGGTGAAATTTGGTCCACCGATTCCTAACATCCATGGCTACCTGCTCATAAAATTTCAGAGCCATTGGACACCTGGAAGGTGATGAACCACTCGACACAAACGTTCACTGACCTCCGGCGACTATTCCGACCGGTTCGGTATGTTTCCGACCGGTTCCGGCAATGAGGCCGGCGGCGTTGGAATCCTAACACATGTGCCTACCTACTGTTAAAATTTGGTGGCATTTGGTGTTCCGGAACATAGTGAAACGTTTCAGGAAGCATACATGCATGTTACATTTTGTAACGGAATGCATCTTGTTAACGTATAAGTGTTAACGATCAATACCCTATACCGTCCACATACTTTATGTGCCATATTGCGCTACCACAAGCGCTCAATGATGGGTTATTTGATTATGAATAACGTCTTTGAATAAGACGTCAGCTTCCACCTATAGTCCGCTATATATAAACCTTAACAGGCGATCTCGTTTATGTCACTTTTTGATGAGCCAGTCTCCCCGTCGTTAGGGGGAGAGAAGAACAAGTTTGTTCAAGTAGAACGACTTGGCATTGCCGTGGTTTGTCCCCACTGTGCCTCATCATGTTCCCAAAGTCCCATAAATCAAAGTGACGAGATTTGATATACATGCTGCAAAGAGCAAACTATTGGTCTTTCAAGGAAAAGATCGGAATAGTACTCTTGTATCAACATGCCTGTAAGGATTGATGTCCAAATCAATGGACATATTGTCATTCATAAATGGTGACATGGTGACTCCACAAAAGTGGTAGCTGGTGTCACTAGGCCGTGACTCTCACAAGAAGTGTAGAGAGGGCACTTTGTTCGATATACACTCGCCGAATGCGAGTATGGCACAACTTGATCCTCGGATCAATGACAACTCATTCGTCTCATGGATTTTCTGGATTAAGGTTATTATTGGGGGACGCCTCAATGAGAAGCCAATCCATATAGAGATCTCTACAAATGCGAATTACACTAGTGTACATGAGTACGTGGTCTATGAGTTAGATATCGAATACACTCACTTCGTTGAAGCAAATACCAACGTTGTGAATTGGCCTACACGGAAAGATATGCGATCCAGTTTATACAAAGAGATAGGTCCTTGGTCAGGTGATGCCGACACCGCAAGTGTAAACCCTATCGATAATCTTTGATTGAAAGCGTAGTGAGAAAAAGAGCCTAGACTCACCTTATGGCGCAAGGTCTCTCACAAACGCCCTGGAATCGACTACGATGACATATGCTCTCGTAATGGAGTCATATCACACTCCACTACCTTGTCAGTTAGGTAGTTCCGAAAAACTGAACAAGCAGCTTGTATCATCTCTATTGGGACTAAGTAAAGAGATGTACATAAACATCCTAAACGGATCAGTTTTCACCCAAGTCAAGTAAGCAAAAATCACGATTGAGTGACTACTTGATTGGAGATGAAATGTAATGAATCATGCCTATTTGCGTGTAAACTACGGATGAATTGTGATTGAAGTATCACTAATCCAACGTTAAGAATGAAAAGATCTTGGGAATACTTGGTCTCAAATGTGAGAACCGTTAGTGATGAACTTGTTCATCTATCGGCTTATGGCAAACTAATGGACGTTAAACCAAAGCCTATATGTATCCCATGATTAGTCGATGTCTTGAGAAGACTCGTTTCGTCTATGTGACGAGAAGTCTTGGGAGATGAAACTCTCTATCTAAGTATCATGTGCGCAATCATGTACTTGTCATAATATGCTCGACTCGACATCTCATTCGCTATAAACTTATAAAGCCAAAGTGATGGCTAGACGCGCCCACGCAATGCCATGGTATATGGCGGTACTTTCTTTTAAGAGAGAAAGGTTTAGGCTCATTCGATCCCATCATGAAAGACATATCAATAGGCAATTCCAGATTCTGCCTAGTTCTGTACGTCAACTTCCCCGTGACCTACATGACAACTCACTCATCGGAAAATGGTAAACTTAGTACCGTTGGAAAGCTCTATGTGTCTACTTTCCAGGGACACTAACCATTTGATCATAGCTATCATATTGAGTGAGTTATGGCTGTTTTAGCAAAGTAGGACGAATCTGTCCAGTAATTTGCAGATCAGTCACCTTCGACAGAGCTTTGTGATCAGCTCAGAACGAACCACGTTGTGTACTTTATACCACTGGAAAGATATGGGTGTCTAGTTTCCAGAACATTTTACGGTTCGTTCATACCTACTGTATCGAAGGAGTTATGACTATTTAAGTACACGAAGGTCATGCTGCGCTTGAATCTGATTTTCAACGCGAACTCTAGTTTTGAGTTGTTAAGCGACCTTCTTCCTTAAGACCAAGTAAAGCTAAGTGTAGCTGGTCTAATACAAGGATAATGTGGCTGTATTCAATGACTCGATCATTGGCCACACCTACTTTTGAAGCTTGTGAGGAGCGTTTGTATACGCCATTAATCTGAACTCCAAGATTGAGTTACCAATCAGGGGGAGTTGTCTTGTAGACATCAGGGGGAGTCTACCTCACATGTAATCTTCAATTGTAGTTGGTGCGTTGTGCTCTTTTCCCTTCGACCAAGCTTTTTATTTTTACCCAAGAGGTTTTGTTTTGCTTGGCAAGGTTTTAGCGAGGCAACATGTTATGCACCGTGTCACATTAGGTACGCGACACAAGGGGGAGTGTTCAAGGAAGGTTAATTCCGTAACTTCCGTTGTGTGTCTTGACCTAATTAGACTAGAATAGTAGTTACCTTAGTAGATAGGGAATCCCTGATTACTTGGGATACTTGATGTAATGCCTATATAAAGGCCTCCTTATCTATCAATAAAGTAACGCTTTACATCTATATTGTTTCTCCTACAACACGTTATCAGCACGTGGCTCTAGCCTTCGTCTAATAGCCATGAAAAATTCATAAACCCTAGGGTTCCAATCTGAAAAAAAAATTCAGAAACCCTAAATTCTCTTTTCTGCCGGCAACCTATTTGTCGGCAAAGAAAGCCTCCCATCAGAAACTATTTTTTGCCGACAACCCCTTTGTCGGCAACGAGGTGAAAAAGTTCTCTTTCCGAATTGGACTTGGACTCCTCAATGAAACCTGCAAACTTCTCCTAGTTCCTCTCCTCATTGATTTCCTTCTTGGACCGGGAATGCTTTCCTTGTCAATTAAGACTTCAATCCGTGCGTCTCCTAGCTTCTTTAGGACTTCTTCTCTTCATTGTTTCGTCGATTTAATCCTCAAGAAATGTCTAAAAATATAAGAGAAGAAATACTTGTTAGTTTCGGCAAGAATATGAGCAATCCTAATCTGAATAGGATTCCTATTTCAATGTGGATTCCTAATTCATGTTAGTTTCCTAAACATGTTAGGATTCCTAATCCCAATTGGTTTCCTAGTTGAATGAGGTTTCCTAATCGTCGTTTTTATAAACGTCAAAATATTTTAGACTCCCATTGTTGTAACTGGTCAGATTGAAGTTCATCAAGTGTATTATTAAAGCAATCTTTTACTACGTCCCAAAGTTGGGTATGTTTTCTTCAAGTATTGCTTTTTGGGAGTTGGATGAATATGGGTTTGAGAAACATTAAGACTAAGCTTTTTGTTCAGGGGTTGCCTGCTGGTTTTCTTCAACAGAGGCTTAATGGTGGCCGTGAATCTCTTACCGATAAATGTATTCTCAACTTCATAGACTCACTTTTGTATTCCTTGCCTTGGACATTCTAGATGTCAAATTCTGAATGGTGAATGTCAGTCATCCTCTACAAAAAAAAAAAAAAAAATAGGGAGACATTAGTATCGATCAAAGTGAATACTAAGCAAGTTTGATTATATTAAGAACAATACCAAGATAAAGTATGGTCATAAAATCGATGCAAAACGTGATATAATAGTCGCTATCGATATCTTCCCTATTTTTTCTTTTCTTTTCTTTTGAATAAGTTGTGGTTCACAGTGATATTACAGTCACAAGCACTAATTTTAGAACGTAACAAGCATAGTTACCCTTTAAATACTTTGATATGTCGTGATGGGTGACGCCCCTTTGTATCATTTCGAGGAGCAGAAAAATCGAGATGAGGTAGTAGGAATTGGAAAGGTCCCGGATGAAAAATACAAGTCCCGCAAGTTTAAATTGCGGAAAGCATAAACTTTTATTAAAATTTACCTTGTCAATTATCGAAGCTTGTTCACAAGAAACTTGATCTTAAGTAGGGAAGTTTGTTATACTTGATCCCTGTTGATTTCATCGAAGTAGAGATTGATGCTTGAAACCACGTATGTTCGGTTTCCGATCTATCTTAATGTTCTATTTTTTTGTGCAAAGAGATGCACACAAGTTGTGCTAGAAGGGCAGCGGGTGCACACGGTGATTGAATGACTAGAGTCATGCCATTCAGTATTACCTCCAGAATCAAAAGCGGCACTAGCTAATCTATGTGAGACAAAGTTAGTCCTTCTTTGTGCAAACTCCATCCACTACTATTATTACTCAAAAAAAAAATAATAATATGAAGCAAATTATTAAATTCCATATTAGTGATTGGATTTAAACAATCCAACTCGATGATATAAAATGGTTGATAATAATCTCTCTTAAGAAAAAGAAGATCGAGACTCATTCCTCATAATTCTCATGTGCTATTGAACTTATTCACTGCAGAAAAATATGACATTGATCGCCTCCAAAATAGAAAAATAAATGCGAGAGATTGACATTGATCCCTCGAGCTTGTCAATCATCATGAACATTGTTGAACATCTCCACCATTTCCTCCAAACCAAAATCTATAACCATGGTGATCATCCTTCTTATAAAGGTCTCCAGCCTTATAGCACCCGGTCTCCAATTTCTCTATTGGTGCAACTGCAGGGTCAAGTTCAATTTCCATGTAGAGGGAACCAGAGTCATCGGCTTTGCCATTTCCCATTGGTGGTAGCTGTACCGAGCTACTTGAAACTTGTCCACCCCATCGAAGAATACTGGCACCATCATTTAAGTTAGTGAATAGACTGCTTGGCCAATACCCTATTCTTGTAGAGTTGCCATAGATGAACCACCAATTCTTTGAGATTTTGTCCTATAACAAACAAAAATCCCAGTAGGAAAGTGAAAAATGGTTTAGAAATGATGTTTCGGAAATATTTTTTGAAGTTGCTTTAAGGCGAATGACCTAATTATTTTTTCAGTACTACTACTTACTTGTCGTATTTGTAGGTTGATATAATACTGAGTTCCACCGACGAAGGAAACTTGGTCAAACACCATACCAAGTGGTATAGTCTTATCTATTTGAACAAAACCTGAACAATCTGTGTTGTAACAACCATGCATGACTCCATTTGTTGCTTGCTGCGCGTTTCATATGAAATTCATGTTTGTATGTATATTTTCATAAGCCAATAATAAATAAAAATACTTTAATGGTAGGAGTAGACAGAGTTATAGACACCTACTCCCCAAACTGAGTATAGACGAGTGCGATCATCGCCAAATTGATTTATATTAACCTGAAACAAAATGTTGAAAGAGGACACAAACTTATTGTTTTTTCCATAAGTTTGTGCAAATAGAATGTTAATTTTGCACACATATATGATTATATATACATACAGTCCATCCCACACGTATGGTACTAAACTCTTCAGGAGGACCGCCTTCAACTGATAATACAGATCCACTCAGCTGTCCAAGAGCAACCTTAGGATTATTTATACAGACTGATCCTCCAGCTCCATTATAAGGGCCACTTCCTGTCTTTGTTGAATATCCTGCAAACTAATATGTACACAACAAAAGTCAATTGTTAAGAAAAATGCAAGTGTTAAACATTCTGTATAGGTTTATGTTTATATATCAATATGCATCTAATTATATACACCAATAAAATAGTAAAGCTTACCAATAACTTAGGTTGGTCATCAAAAGCTTGTGTACTAGAATTTATGAATTGCTCTCTAAAGCTAGTTTGCGGTCTTGTTAGTTCTTCCTTTGGCACCCTTCGAATGGGAACAGTTCCCCTCGGACATCCCTTCTCGATCAATCCAATTGTTATATTGCTCAGTGAGGTAGCCTTTTGCACAGAGAAACTAGGATTCATCTGCCAATATATATATATATATAAATAACATAATTGATATTAGTATGAATTCACGGCAACTACGAAACCAAATTTGATATATTCGATTTTGAATTTGATCAGTTTGACTAGTGGCTTATTAATGTTATTAGTTTATCAACATAAATCTATATAATAGCCATGTTATGTTTTCTTATAACGTGAAGTATGTAAGTAATAGTGTACTTATGTTCGTAATTTTGATAATCTATAATCTATCTGAAATATCTAGGTGAAAACCAAGAAGCTACCTAGATAAGATCTAGAAAGAATATAAACCTGGATTTTGTGATCTTTGAGCAAAGGATGATCAAAAGCTGGTTGTTTGTAGATATCTACACAATCAATGATGTCACCGTGCCCAGTCTGTGAAACATTAGTAACAATATTACCAAAGCCTAACTCAAAAACCCAATTTACATAGACATGTATTTAAAATCTAATCACAAGAATTTAAATTGCGCATGGTTGCCTGTAGGAAAAATAGTTGTAACACCTAGTCGATCTAGCTAAAGTTGTATATCGGTACGTACCTTGATGGTTTTCAGAGGTTCAACTGGCTTCTTTCTCAATTGTAGTTCTCCAATACTTGATAATGTTGTGGATTTTCCATCTACTAGTGCATAGAAACTAACAAGAAGAGAGAATGAGAGATATGGAATAAGAAACATTATGCTACGATGAAAATCCATGAATGTGTAGATGCTATCAGCTGCGCGCTTGATTTCTACCAGCTCAATCTCAACTATGCCCTATATATATCACATATATGGTGATAGACAAATCAATATAACCTAATCTGTAGTGTACAGATTTGTGTATGTACTTACCTCTCTAGCTATATATGTAAAAGATTAAATAATAAGATGAAAGAAATCAAATTTTTTTTGGTACAAGATGAAAGAAATCTTTGATAGTTGCTATATATTTCCTTGTATATTCAGTATGAATTTGGTTATATATCAAAATTTCGAGCGGTTACCCTACACGGCCATTTGACATGGAATCTATATATATGGCATACGATCATACATGATTAACTGTTTTAATGCCAGATCTTGTTGGTTGCATTATACCTCCTTTTGTTTGGTTTGCTGGTTTTGTAATACCTTAACCTTTTCTATTTTTTTAATATTTTTTATAGTAAATGTCCTTTTAATATATTTTTGGGGGTCTTTTTGCCCAAACCAAGACCACTTTTAAAAAATTGCCAAAGCCAACACAAAGTAAATAATTAAGCTATTGCCCAAATAATACAAAAAGTTTTAATTTCTATATCTTTTAGACCATTTTGCGCTCACCCTTTATACACTCATATGAAGAGAAAGTGGAAGATAAAGAAAACTTTGGTGGAAGGTCACCAAACTCCGTCGGCGTCCGATAGCCAGTTGCCGGATTCTGGCAACCAAATTTTTTTTCGCTAAAATATTATTTTTCCAAATGTCGCCCGGAAACGCCCAGTAACCCCTAATAATAAATTGCTGACCATCAGTAACATAATTACTTACCTCCAGTAATCCCTAATAATAAATTACTAACCATCAATAACACAATTCTGACCCCAGTAACCCCTAATAATAAATTATTGACCATCAATAACTCGATTACTGACCTCAAGTAACTCAAAATAATAAATTACTAATCATCAGTAACTCGATCACTGACCTCCAGTAACCACTAATAATAAATTACTGAGCATCAGTAACTCCAAATACTGACCTTCAGTAACTCTAATAATACATTACTACTGATTTCCAGAAACTGTGATAATAAACTACTGATTTCCAAAATGTTCCAGGCCTGCGACAGTGCTAAAGCTGCAATAGTGCGAAATCATCTTGATAATCCTTGACTTCCTCAACTCAAACCCAACCGACACATAGTCCTTCTCTCTAGTCTGCAAGTCCTTCTACTCCTTAGAATCCAAACACCACAGCACCCTCACCCCTCTACGCTCCAATCACCTCCCCACAATCCTCACCCGCTACCGATCTCTCACCCACCTCGATCTCACCCTTTTTCCACATGTCATAGGCTCCTCCCTCCTCACAATCACAAATGTGTGCAAGTCCACCCTCCAAATAGCATCAATCTTTCCAAGTCCAACTACGTCTCCAACACCTGCCTCCTCAGCTTGGTTTTGCATTGCAAATATCTGATCGAGATTGACATATCAAACGCCACCGAGCTTAAAGACTCGGCCGTTGCGGCTCTGGCTCAGGCCAAGAACTTGGAGAAGCTATGGTTGAGGAGGCAGATGAGCATCAGAGTCGTCGATCGACATGTGGACGGTGCCGGAGTTAGAGTTGTTGGAGTTGGCGGGGGTGGTGCCACGTGGCGGGAGGATAGATGGGTGGGAGGGGAGGTCGAGGTCGGAGGGGTCGAAGTGGAGATGGTCGTCGAAGTTGGGGAGGTGGAAGGAGGAGAAGTTGAAGTGGCGGTGGTAGGTTCCCCGGCCCGTGGTGGGGAGTCTCCGGCATCTGCTCAATGTCGTTTGAGGAGGTGAGAGAGGTGAAGTTGCTGTTGTTGTTGGTGAAGTTCTTTCTGCTGAGGTTGTTGCTGACATGGCAGCTGCGGCGAAGGAAGAGGATGAGGAGGAGAAAGGCGAGGTTGTGACGGCGGAGGAGGGGCGATCGTCTCCGGCGACGGCAAACGGCAACACCGGTGATGCAAGATGGTTGATATGGGAGTGAGTCTGAGATTAGCATCGAAGTGAGAGGGAGATAGAGAGAGTTAGAGAGAGACATTTCAATATCAGAAAAGAGAGATGAAGTGGTTTATTAATATAGAAGAGTAACAAAGTTTTTTTTATCTAAGAATCATTGGACTAGGTATGTACTATTGGAATTGACAAGCTTTCCTCTAATTTTGACTCAATGGTCGTTTTCCTTCTCTCTCTCTCTCTCTCTCTCTCTCTCTCTCTCTCTCTCTCTCTCTCTCTCTCTCTCTCTCTCTCTCTCTCTCTCTCTCTCTCTCTCATTTGCCATAAACAACCACTACAAAAAAGTTGGGCAAATGCCACATTTATTTTGTGGCCAAATGTGGTATTTGGAGGTGTGGCCAACCCAAAAAACAACCAACATATCTCACTAAATGTGGCTTTTATATTAGGAAAAATGACTATTTGCTCAAAAATGGGGGAAAACTTGTCCATTCCAATGTTATCTACCCACTCCAATAAATCTTGACAAAAATACCTAACTACCCTATACTAAACCCTAATATCCTCATTCTCCTCCTCCTTTCTAACCAACAGACCTCTCTCTCTCTCTCTCTCTCTCTAAACCCTAATAAAATCCTAACCCCCAAAAATTCCAATCTCCTAAACAAACCCTAATTTCTTCTCCAATCAAATCCAATCCGGCTCAATTGACCTCTGATTCGTCCGATTCCGGCCAAGTCCATGACTCTCGAAGCTTCTTCATTGCTGAGGTGTCCGCCGCGGTCGCGTTAGGGTAGCTCACAAGCCGTCAGACCCTCCATCACTGCCGCCGTCGAGGAGGAAGCGTGCTGCGATCGCGAGGGATGTAGTTGGGGCTGCGGTGAGGCCGAGGACGAGGTGGGCCTTGAAAAAGTTGGAGGATGAGCTGCCGGAGCTAGGGCCGCAGTAGGAGAAGGAGTCTGTGATTGTGATTTCGGAGAAGGAAGAAGAAGATTGAGGTTTTTTTTTTGGCTGTGGGTTGAATTGAGTTACTGGGGGTCAGTAATACGTTTACTGGGAGTCAGTAATACTATTATTGGGGGTACTGACTATTATTGGGGGTCAGTAATTGATTTACTGGGGGACAATAATACTATTACTGGGGGTTAGTAATTACTTGTATGTGGAAAACTAATACTATTACTTGTCTGGGTCCTTTTTGGAATTGTGATCTGTGTTATATGATGTTACTTAGTTTTATTTGAAAAAAAATCAGTAATTAATTACAAGAATTCAGCAAAATTGCATAACGGGGGTCAGTAATCATCTTACTGGGGGTCAGTATTCATCTTACTGGGGGTCAGTAACTTGATTACTGGGGTCAGTAACCTGATTATTGGGGGTTAGTACCTGATTACTGTGGGTCAGTAATCTGATTACTGATTACTGGGGGTAAGTAACCTGATTATTGAGAGTCAGTAACATGCTTAAAGTTAGAGTCAATAATGTAATGTTGAAAAAAAATTCCGACGAAAAAAAAAAAAATTCCGGTGAAAAAAATTTGGTGACCGGAATCTAGCGATAGAACTCCGGCGACTCCAACTATCGGCCATAGGACGCCGGCGCAGTTGGGTGACCTTTCAGCAAAGTTTCTCTATCTTTAACTTTCTCAGCTATCTGTCCTTCTGTTAGATAAGACAGAAGGACAAAAAAAGAAGAAAAATATTAAAACTGTATTAGGATTGAAAAGATTTGTTCAAATAGGCAATATGAGTTGTTACCTTATGTTTAACAGGGGAATAAACAAATATGGTAATTGGAATGAGTAATGAGGGGGTCAAATTAGCACTAAATGTACATTTTCTCTTTATATTATTATATAATAAAATGCCACATTTAATGAGATATATGGGTGTGTTTTAGATTGGCCACACCTTCAAAGGCCACAAAAGAAATGTGGTCTTTTGTCCAATTTTTTTTTAGTGAACATACACAAAATGAGAAATTACAAAATTGACATATAGCTGTTCCATGTAATTACAAAATAAAAAAATAAAAATTACAAAAGTCTGAATTCAGTAAATAGAAAGAGATCAATACAAATAAATATAAAAGGAAATTATTCATTTTGGGATGGGGGTTGTTAAACCTTTCCCTTTGTCAAGTTTTCATGCATTTTAACTTTATCAAAACCTACTTATAAAACAGGATAGTTGCGTCCTTGGAAAGATCAGTCCAAGCATATAATAATGTATATCCTTGCGTCGACCAATGTCACCACAAGAAGAACCACCAATATCACTCGACGCCATCAAAGAACCTAGGCAGATGAAGGCCCGAACCAAAAAAGTGTTCCCCAGCGCACTATGTTACAAACTAAAATCGACGCCATCAAAGACCAATGTCGTCATCACAACTTCTTGGTCATTGTCGATCAAATTATTGCAGCCATCACGGCCATCGACCACACATGATTCATTGCTGCTCGTGACACGACTCGTCCCGAATTTCACTTTAAAATCCGGATGAGCCATGCGGGGACCACTATATAACTAACTCTACTGATAAATTGATAAAGTCAACCCTAGGATGAACAACCCTAAAACCTGCAACTGACTAAAAATATTTTTAAATTCAGTTCCAAATCAAAACCACTGCCACAAATAAATACAAATTTAATCTTAACTAATAGTTAAGTGGCTCATAGGTAATCAGAGCAGTCTAATACAATGGACTAGAAATAAAACGAGACAGATAGATAAAAGATCGACATATCTCACCTTGTTGAAGCAACGAAGATGACTATGTCTCGACTTCGAGTACTCTTGACCTCTAATAAACTAGTCTGCATACTGGGTAATTTAAAACGAAAGGCCTGTGGGAAATTAATCTGGTGAAATCATCCCTCGCATGGGATGAGGTAAAGAGTATACGCTCAAACGGTCGATCACCGAGGTGAGTCTGACGTATCTGGTCAAAACAACCCTCGCGTGTTCTCAAGGTATACATATGTATAGACTAGCTAGCTATAATATATCGGACCCTGATATGGTGAATAAAATATGAAAATAAAAATCGAAAATACACTTTCTCCAAATAAATCATAAACTTGTATGGTCCCTGTTTCTGCACAAACCCTGGGGCATGGTAGAGACAGATGAATCCTCGTATGATCTCCTGTAAACCTGCTTACTAAGGAGAATACTGGGCGGGCCGGTCTTCTCCTCTCCGATGCCTAAGTTAGTATAGTTGGAATAGATATAACTTAAGCACGTATATAAGCGGTAGGAAGGTTCAGTTACATATTAATGAGGGTAGTTGGGGCCCTTATATAGGTAGCCAGGAGTGAGGTCTGGCCTTACCCTTTGATGTGGGACTGGTTCCCTTCTGTTTGCACACCAAAGGGCAGCTTTGGTGACCTCTTTGGCAGGCAGGCGCCCCCGGTCCCCGGGCCCCTGGTGGCATGATAGACTGCTGGACCCCGAGGCCGGGTGCTGGTGATCCAATCCCGGGCCTTGGGTCGGCCCCTGGTACACTAGCGGCTGGTCTGTGGGCCTGCTGTATCCCCTCTGTGGCTACTGTCAACAAGTCCCCCAAGTTCCCGGTCAAGTGCAATCTTGAATGGGGACTTAATCTGTCTTGCTCTTGTCCCGCAGACCCGCGGGGTTACCAACCCAACGGTGCCCAGTCTCCCAAGTCCGTATTGAAGATTGGGCGTGACCGGGCGTTGTGCTATATCGAGATGAGCCGGAGAGTGCATGGGACCTCGACCGGGCGTTCTACCATATCGGTACGAGTCAGAGAGTGCATGGGACCTCGACCGGGCGTTCTGCCATATCGGTACGAGTCGGAGAGTGCATGGGATCTCGACCGGGCGTTCTGCCATATCGGTACGAGTCGGAGAGTGCTAGCCTACGGGAAGGCCTGTTGGTGCGTGGAATGAGCCAACAGGTGCCCCCGGTGTTGCGGTCATTCCGAAGCACCGGTCAACACTTGCTAGTTCTCAGCTTTTGTTGGAATAAGCGAGGTAAATGTGCAGGTTTGTTAGCCTGCGGGGAGACTTGTTCTGTGTTAGAGAAACAATCTGCCCGGTGGGGTGGCGTTGAGATAATGAGTCTCGCCAAGTATCCCCAAATGTATCACAGTTCAGTGTGATGCAGGGTTTTTATTCTGCTGGACAAGAGTACATGTGTTAGATGTAAACTCGCCCGGGTTTATAAAGCCCATGCGTTTGGAAGCCTTGAGTTGTTGCTGGCTCGTTCCTGCCCGTAGGCGAAGGAAAGTGACTAAACCGGTGGAATGCTTTGGAGTCGGTTGAATTTCACATGCCCGGTGGAATGTCATGGGACCGGGTGGATCTCGCCCGGGCGTTCTGCCATATCGAGACGAGTCCCCCAGTGAGATGCCATGCAGCCGGTTGAATGATACCTAACCGGTGAACTACCATGGTACCGGATGGATGGCTGATACCCGGAACAATGCTCTCGAGGCGGTTCAAGCCGGTTGAAAGATCATAACCGGTGACTTGTAGTGAAGATGCCATGCAGCCGGTTGAATGATACCTAACCGTGGACTGCCATGGTACCGGATGGATGGCTTATACCCGGAACAATGCTCTCGAGGCGGTTCAAGCCGGTTGAAAGATCATAACCGGTGAGATGCTGCTCCTTGGTTCAAGGTTGACTTCTTGGGGAAGTGAAGGGAGTGGACGCCTCGTTCTGCGCTCCTATCTCCCCTAACTGCTGCTTGTAGGTGGGACAGGTGGCTGACATGCGATGAAGGGGAGAGCCCATCAGTCCCATCAGTTATGATGGCATGGGAACCTTTATCGATACTGGGACACGTGCCGGCAAGGAACGGTCTGAGATGAAGGGGATCTGCGGCTGAGGTTGCCTCTCTTTTATGCTTGCCCTATTTATCATCCCCTCTGCTCTCCTCCTGCCGCCATACCTTGCTGTTCCTTGCCCTTTGCCTGCCGTTTGTCTGTGTTGCCATCTTGCTACAGCGCTAACCTCCGTTATTTAGGCTTTATGGCATCTGGGAGATCGGCGAATCCTGTCGGTTCCGGCCGTGGGTTGAGGTATGAGCTACTGGATGGCGACAGGGTGATTTTCTGTGACGAGCCAACCAGAAGCATGTCTGAGAGAGAGATAAGGGACTTTCGGGCGAAGTGGGACATTGATTCCTTCGTTAAGCTTCGAGGCCTGTATCCCGGGGAACTGGCCTGCAACCCGGAGCCGGGTTGGGTTGCCGTTTTTGATGATCAATTTCTGCACGGACTATCTCTGCCGCTGCCGAAGTTTGTCCAGTTTATGCTGAGCAGTATAAATCTTTCCCCAGCTCAGCTGCCTAGCAACCAGTGGAGGCAGTTGCTTGGCCTCATGTGTCTATTCAGCCTGAGCAATATGGACTGGCCCACGGTGAATGAGTTCCGGGCGCTGTACAAGGTTCTCTACTGCAAAAAGGCCCAGGTCTGCGGTTGTGTTAACTTTGCCGCGTGGGACTTTGATCCTGCCATCACTCACCTGCCGTCGTCGGTTTCGAATGTATGGAGGAGGTCGGTTGTGATGGCCGGGGGCAAGTGGCGGCGTAGTTCAAGGAACTTTCAGGTGCCCGGGGCTTATCAATCGATCGGAGATCAGTCGTACCGGTTGGTGGACTTGGAGAGGCAACGGTTAGCCCGGCTTTTTGTTTGCTGGGACATTCTGGGCCGGAGCTCGTACAATTTCATCTGGTGGAATGTGCTGGAGATATGCGAGATGGGGAGAAAGCCTGGTAAGGTACCTTGCACTTTTGTTTTGCAGGGTCGCTTTTATTCTGACCGCTCGGTTTATCGATTTGCAGCTAATGCCCCCCGGCTCGCTGTTCGGAGCGAGAAGACCGTCGAACCGGATGAAGAGCTTGTGGGAGGTTGATGGAGATGGGGGAGATGGCTTCGAAAACTGTTGTAGATCCGGTCACCCTAGAGTGCACGGAGCATAACAGGCCTGTGCCGCTCGTGTTTCCGGACTCCCACTACGGCAGGCGGCTGGGCGGTGAAGATAATGCCCCACTCGTTATCCGGGAAGTAAGGTCGGTGGGCCTACCGGGTTCGGAACCTCTAGCACGGCCGATGGGGGTACGGGCCCCGCGGGAGAGAGAGGTAGCGGAGATGCCTGGGTACCGCAGAAGCGATCACGGTGAAGCCCCGGCGAAGAGGGCGAGGACGTTTGATGCCGGGGCGTCAAGCTCGGCTGGTGGGGGGTCAGCATTAGTTCCGGTCGTGGAGACCGACGGCCGAAGGAGTCGGGGGCCGGAAGCCGATCGTAGTTCCGGTGGTGGTGGTTTTGGTAGGTTCGTGGCATCTACTATTGAAACCTTGGGACTTGATCGGGAGGGCCCTGGAACTGGGCAGCCAGACGAGAGCAGGACGAAGCCCGTGAAATTAGCTCTTCGGGTAAGTGTGTTTTCTGCGCTTCCTTTCCCCTTTGTGGTATGAGCTAATGTTCCTTTTGTGTACCTGTGCCAGCTGGTTCATAGCCTTTACGCCGCCGAGCCTAGAGGGGAAGCTGCGGTTTTGGAGAAGCAAGTGGAGGAGCTTACTATGCAGCTATCCTTGGCGGAAGCTAAGCTTGCGCGGGAGAGAGAGGAGGTTGGTCGGCTGAAAACTGAGCTCGCGCAAGAGAAAGGGGAAACCGGTCGGTTGACCACTGAGCTCGCGCAGGAGCGGGAGGAAGCCGATCGTCAGGAAACCGCTCGGGAAGCGAGGAATTCGGAGTTGGAGGCGAAGGTTTTGGAGCTGCAGACCCAAATGACAGCGGTCGTCAAAGGAGGGGAGAAGCTCGTGGAATCCCGGCTTGCCGAAGTGGTTGATAAAGCTGTCGACGACTTCCGGGAGTTGGTGGAGCTTGAAGAGATGCTGGATGATGCCCGTGCAAAGGGCATAAATGATGCCTATCTGGAGTGGAGGGAGAAAGGGTGGCTTGATGCTGAGCGGATGGAGGCTGATGTAGCCCTGGTTGAGATGGCGGAGCAAGAGCAGTCTCTCAAAGGTGACGGGTCAGGGATTGGGGGCTCCGGCGGCGCTGGCTAGCGGTTTTTTTTTTTTCTTTACACATGCCTGGCAGATGTATGTACCTTGCAACCAGCTGTAGTTTATTCTAACTGCCGTAACTGTGTATTGCAATGTTGGTGCCAAATACATTATTGTCCCTTTATGACCGATTTTATTTAGGGTAGAACCGCAGGTGCTGGATATTCCACGGGCGGGTGGAGTAGATGCCTTCGGCGTCTATGATGTGGAATGTTGTCGGGCCCGCAGCTGCGGTGATTTGGTAGGGCCCTTCCACGTTGGCTCCAAGGCCAGCGGTTTTTTCTGAACTTTCTTCATTACCCAGTCCCCCACTTGTAATTTCCTTTCCCGGACCCTTCTATCATAGTATCGAGCGACCCGTTGCTTGTAGGTTTGGTTTCGCATATGCGCCTGGTCATGCCGCTCTTCTATGAGATCCAAGTTGAGCCGTATGCCGTCGGCGTTTGTTTCGGCGTTGTAATTCTCTACCCTGTCGCTGGGCATATTGGTCTCTACAGGGAGTACCGCTTCGCTCCCGAATGCCATGCAGAACGGCGTCTCCCCTGTTGCCTCGGCTGCTGTCGTCCGGATGGCCCATAGAACCGCGGGGAGTTCCTCGGCCCAACATCCCTTCTTGGCATCCAGCTTTTTCTTCAGGAGAGTTTTGATTATCTTGTTCACCGCTTCCACCTGGCCATTGGTCTGCGGGTGTGCCACTGAGGCAAACAACATCCGGGTCTCCATAGAGGCCGTGTATTGGATAAGATCAGCATTGTTGAACTGTGTCCCATTATCCGTGACTATAGTCTGCGGCACCCCGAACCTGCAGTAGATGTTATTCCACATGAATTTTCTTACCCGCTCCTCGGTGATCTTTACCAGGGGTTCCGCCTGGACCCACTTAGTCTGATAGTCCACGGCCACAATGGCGTATTTGTATTGTCCCGCAGCTATTAGGAAAGGGCTGATGATGTCTAGTCCCCATTGTGCGAACGACCATGGTGCTAACATAATTGATAACGCGATTGCCGGGGCATGGGGTGTAGAGGCGTACATGTGGCACTTGTGGCAGCCACCTGATATTCTTCTTGATGCTGCTGCCATGTCTGGCCAAAAATACCCCGCCCGGAGCGACTTGTGAGACAAGGACCGAGCGGCAGAGTGATTACCTCATACTCCCTCGTGGATTTCTCGCATGATAGCCTCTCCTGCCTCCTTAGTGACACACTTCAGCTGGGGGAAGCTGTGCCCTCTTCGGTACAACTTGCAATTGAGAAGGCTGTACCTGGCGCACCGGAGGTGTAGCCTCCTAGCCTCCACCGCATCCTGGGGGCTGGTTTTGTCAGCCAATAAGTATCTAACTGTCAGATCCATCCAGCTCGGTGGTGCCTCTTCTACCGCAAATATCTCGGAGATGGTCTTGCTTATACTCGGTTTCTGGAGGGTTTCAATTTTAGCTCTTCGGTACTCCGGAGGGTAGTTTCCGGTTGCCAACCTTGCGAGGGCGTCTGCATTCCTATTTGCCTCTCGGGGTATGTGCTGGATCGTGGCACCCTGGAATGGCTCGATCAGGGCCTTGGCCAAAGCTTGGTAGGAGGCTAGCTGGGGTTCCTTGACTTCGAACAGCCCGTTCATCTGGTTCACCACTAGGCTCGAGTCGATGTATATGTCCAGGGATGGGATTCCCATCTCCTTGGCTAGTTGTAAACCGGCTATGAGGGCCTCATATTCAGCGGCGTTATTAGAAGTGTTGAAGAGTAACCGTAGGGCATACTCGTACGATTGGCCATCGGGCGAGGTTAGCATGACGCCGGCTCCGCTCTGCTTACTCGTTACGGAGCCATCTACGTAAAGCTTCCAACTGTTGGGGAGGCCTGGTTCGATCTTTACGGCCTGAACTGCCTCTTTGCCCTCGTACCGGCCGGGGTGCGCGTCTGCCACCATTGGGTTGAGTTCACATATGAAATCCGCAGCTGCCTGTCCCTTGATAGTAGTTCGCGGAGCATAAGTGATGTCGAACTCTCCCAATTCAACTGCCCACCGTACGAGCCTGCCGCTGGTGTCCGGTTTTTGCAAGATCTGCCGCAAAGGGTGATTGGTATATAGGGTGATGGAATGAGCCTGGAAATAGTGCCTGAGCTTTCTGGCACTAACGATCAGGGCCAGGGCCAACCTCTCAATGTCGGGGTACCGGCCCTCGGCTCCGGTAAGTCCCTTCCCTGCATAATATACCGGGAGATCGAGCGTGCCCTCCTTCCTGACGAGAGCCGCAGAGACGGCCGCTTCGGATGCAGCTATGTATAGGTATAACATCTTGCCCGGCACTGGTTTGGATAGGAGAGGTACTGCAGACAGATACGTCTTGATGGACTGGAATGCCGCTTCATGCTCCGCCGCCCAGTGGATTTTCTTGAACTGTTGTGCTTTGAGCAGTTTAAAGAGTGGGGCGCACTTATCGGTCAAGCGGGAGATGAATCTGGCCAGGGCGGCCAGCCGGCCGGTCAGCATTTGGACCTGGTTTCTTTCCCCTGGTGTTTCCATGTCTAGGATTGCCTGGACCTTCAGCGGGTTAGCTTCTATCCCTCGCTGGCTGATGATGTGGCCTAGGAACAAGCCCTCTGAAATCCCAAAAATGCACTTCTTCGGGTTCAAGCGCATTCCAAACTTGAGCATCTTACCGATGACTACCGCCAGATCTCGGACATGGGCCCCTGCAGTCAAGCTCTTGACCAGCATGTCATCTACGTATACTTCCACCGTTTTGCCCATTTCTTGCTCCAGCATGCGATTCACCATCCGCTGGTAGGTGGCTCCGGCATTCTTTAGACCGTATGACATCCTCTTATAATAGTAGGTACCTCGGTCAGTTGTGAACGATGTGTGCTCTTCGTCGTCCGGGTTCATCCTTATCTAATTGTACCCGGCGTAGGCGTCCATGAAGCTGAGCAGCTTAAAGTCGGACGTGGAATCTATAAGCTGATCTATTCGGGGGAGTGGGAAGCTGTCTTTTGGGCACGCCCGGTTTAGATTGGTGAAATCCACGCACATGCGCCACCGGTCGGTTCCCTTCTTCGGTACCATAACCACATTAGCAAGCCACTGGGGGTACTGGACTTCCCGGATGAAACCTATGCCCCTTAGCTTCTGTACTTCTTCTCTGATTGCTTCATACTTTGCCGGGCGATCCTCTGGTCCCCGCGTATGGTAATGACACCGACCGGTGAAGGCATCTTTAACATCAACATATGGCCGGCTATAAATGTTTTCAGCTTCCATAACCCTGGCCAACCGATTATGCCATTGTACGATGACAGGCAGTCCACGACGATGAACTCCAGGTGCTCCTTCTTCGTCCTGTCTCCCTCGCCGAAGATTAGCGGTAGGTAATCCGATCCCAAAGGTTGAACCACCTCATCGGAGAAGCTTATCAGCGGCTCAATATCTTGGGATAACTTATTCTTTCCTCTTTGCAGCCCTTTGTATGCGTCTCGGAACATCACGTTGACAGAAGCTCCGGTATTGATCAGCATACGGCTAGTTATCCAGTGGTCTATTTGGACCGTAATGAGGAAGGGGTCGTTGTGCGGTTGAATCAGATCCTCCGGCTCTTCTTCCTCGTAGAAAGTAACCGAGTTCCATCCGGTTTTAGCGGCCTGGCCGCTTCCTCCTCCGAAGGCATATACCTCCTTTCCCCGGATCGCTCTTAAGCACCGCTTCTTTGAACTCCGGGTGAGTCGATCTATATGGTCCCCACCATGTATCATGTTTATACTCCCGTGCACCTCTATCCCCCCCGGGGGCTTGGGTGCTTATGATCCCTACTTGCCGAGCTGCCTGCCGGTCCCTTTGCGGGTCATCCAGACGGACTCGGCCGTCCACCACCTACCTCTGGGGTCTTTGGATGCTACTCCGAAGGGCTGGATCTTCGGGTTTCTCTGCCGGCATAATGGCTAGAGCCCGCGGTGGTCGCCCCGCTGGCGCAGCTGCCAGGGGCCGTGCCGGTCGCACAAGTGGTTGTCTTCGCACAAGTGGTGGTCTTCTACTTGAACTGTTGTCACTGCTCCGTCGGGGTCGCCAGTCCTCCCGTACTTCGGCTTTCTTGCTAGTCGCGGGTGTATGGTTGCGATCTTGCCGCCCAGTCTTGCTTTCACGGGGAGACGGCGGTAGCGGGTCATTCGGACTCCGCTTGGGCATCTTATCCCCATACGTCTCGTGCTCCGCCTGGGCGTGCCTGACGGCCACGGCCATCAACTCATCGTACCCCAGCGGCTCTTTTACTCGCAAGTTGTACGAGAGTTCCCCAGGTTTTAACCCCTGCTTGAATGCCATCCCAGCTATCCTTTTATCCAAGTTTCTGACCCCGGCCGTGGCGATATGCCACCGGTTAACGAAGGCGCGTAGCGGTTCTTGGTCAGTCTGCATGCAATCGAAAAGGATCGTTGATGTTTGGGCCGTCTTGGCTCTAAGGGCGAACCGGGCGACAAACTTATCAGCCAGCTGTTCGAAAGTTTCCACCGAGTTCGCTGGCAGTTCGTAAAACTAACTCAACGCCTCCCCCGAGAGCGTCTCTTGGAATATGTTGCAGCACCTGGCATCTGAATAGCCCCTTGTGCCCGTCTGCGACTTAAAGCTGTCCAGGTGCTGGTACGGGCAGCTCGTTCCTGAGTACGTCAGTTTCAGGGGCCTTTGGCTACCAGATCTTCCTGACTCCCTAATCCGGCGCGGAAAAGGTCCAGTGCGTTCGCTGAATCGTGCGCTGTCCCGCGGTCGTCCCGCTTTTCTCTCGCTGACCTCTAGGCGGTCCTTCATGTCCGACACCAAGGCGGAGAGCGCCTCGAGCGTCCTTGCGGTGGGGCTGTCCTGCTCGCTCGATGCCAGGCTTGTGCGGTACGGGGGCTCAACCGGGCCGGAGTTTTTTAGAGCTTCCGGGAAGAGAGGTGTGGGCACATGCGCGGTCTTTCTTCTTCCCGTAGGCTGTCCCACCTCTAGGTGCGGGAATTCGTTAGCATTGCTTGCGGGCCGCGATGCCGCCCGAGAAGTGCCCTGCTGGCCCCCTTTCTCCAGGGCCGCCACTAAGGCGATGTTCACTGCTTCCAATTCCTGGCACCGGGCATCCGCCCTTAATCGGTCCCGATCGCCCTCTTCTCGCAACCGCGCGACTTCTGCCTTCATCTTTTTTATTTCCTCCCCCGCATCATACCGGTTGGTGTTCTCTGAGTTTTGGCGATCGCGGGTTCTGTCTTGGTCGGAAGAAAGGGCGAACCTCGCACCGACCTCAGCCCTTATGTTTTGGGCCCGGTCGGGGATCTGAATTCGCTCTTTCGACCTTCCCGCGCCAGCTTTTATCTTCCTTCCTTCCATGGCCTCCGGACTGCGGATTTAACTGCTTTCCAAAGGATCGATCGGGTTCTATTCTCCGGTAGAGCAACACTTACTCTTCTCGCGGATCAAACAGTTCCCACAGTCAGCGCCAATTGTTTCTGCACAAACCCTGGGGCCTGGTAGCGACAGATGAATCCTCGTATGATCTCCTGTAAACCTGCTTACTAAGGGGAATACCGGACGGGCCGGTCTTCTCCTCTCCGATGCCTAAGTTAGTATAGTTGGAATAGATATAACTTAAGCACGTATATAAGCGGTAGGAAGGATCAGTTACCTATTAATGAGGGTAGTTGGGGCCCTTATATAGGTGGCCAGGAGTGAGGTCTGGCCTTACCCTTCGATGTGGGACTGGTTCCCTTCTGTTTGCACACCAAAGGGCAGCTTTGGTAACCTCTTTGGCAGGCAGGCGCCCCCGGTCCCCGGGCCCCTGGTGGTAGAATAGACTGCTGGACCCCGAGGCCGAGTGTTGGTGATCCGATCCCGGGCCTTGGGTCGGCCCCTGGTACACTAGCGGCGGGTCTGTGGGCCTGCTGTAGCCCTTCTGTGGCTACTGTCAACAGTCCCCGACCGCACATCTGAGCCTAATAAATGAAAAGCGTCGAAATTAAAATGTATAACCGACATGTCCCACATGCCGTAAAATAGCATCGAAGGTAATATATGAAATCGACATGTCTTCTATGCCGTGAAATTCACACATAGTGAAATTATAAAATTAAATCTCGTTTACGGTCTTTATCTTTAAATATATATATATAATCTATTCAGAAAGATCATATATGAATTATTAAATCATATTATTCCCGAAAATGGGATTTCCATACTATTCAAAAATAGTCTAAATATATAATTCAAATTCATATTTCACTTTAAATATTA
Source organism: Potentilla sterilis (assembly GCA_963682095.1). Classification (NCBI taxonomy): domain Eukaryota; kingdom Viridiplantae; phylum Streptophyta; class Magnoliopsida; order Rosales; family Rosaceae; genus Potentilla; species Potentilla sterilis. The sequence goes on along the minus strand of OY821762.1, from coordinate 21,971,399 downwards.
AATAGAATAAATATAAGATTTATATATGAATTATCGATCTTCGATAATTCATATCATGCTTAAGAAATCATTTAATTAAAAATAAACTGCATTTTATAAATAATTATGCATGCATTATTTAAAATAAAAATTTTCTCACAGTACGACCGAGTTTGCCATTAATCCGAGCTCTCGTCACGTCAAGTATCTTCTTGACATGTAAAATAGACGTATTTATAAATATTATAGAACTCGGAAATAATTTACAAAAGTCTAATCTACAAACGACCTCGGTCTCACGAAAATCTCTAATTTTCTTTCTTGTTATTGGTTTAGGAATTACACCTCAAATACCTAAAAAATTTTCATCCAAAATTTAATCAGGGTACCCAATATGTATCTGTTTGATTCTTTACCGGTCATTTCGTCGCAAAATCCCTTTATACGAATTCCCTCTCTTTTACTGAAGGTTAAACAGTAACAATATAAGTCAAATAGTATTTTCCAATTATCGAATTACCATTTACTTTTTCACTCTTCTAATTTACCAACTTAAGTAAACTGTTTATCATTTTACTGTTATTGTTACTATTACCAATTACCGAATTATTGTTTATCGATTTACCCTTCATATTTATTTGTTACCTTCTTTTTTTACCCTTCCTATGCCGCTGGCAGCACCACCACCATCACTGTCACTGGCAGCACCACCACAGCGCCAAAAACACCTTGCATACCCCCAAATTATCAAACTATGACCACCCCCAAAAACCTATAAAGTCACCAAATTCCAACTATCCAACTCAAATCACAGCTAATCGACTATAAACAACATCCTAAACACGATTACAATCACCAATTGCACTAGAAACACCATCACCAAAACCCTAGAAATTCAAATCCAAAATTACCACCCCCTCCGAATTCACCAAAATCCAAGAAATTCAAATCCAAAATTCTTCTGACCTACTTTGAATTGAATCAATTCCTTCGATGGAATTGTTGTATGGGTCGAGACCTTCAATTCCCGACTGATATTGAATCGAACGGTAGTTGGGAGGGAGTTCCGTTTCGTCAGTGGTAAAACTTCTTGGGCTTCGATCAACTGAACGACAACGATTCTTGTCATGTCATTGCCACAGACGAGAAGAGGAGGCCGAGGTGGTCCGGACATGACTAGTAAGGCGCTCCGACCGAGCATAGTGGAGGCGGTGGTGTCGGTGAGGGAGAATCGGGCCGAGTCGGTGAGGAGGAGAGAGAAAGAGGGAAGAGAAAAGAAAATGAAAGAAAAAGAAAAGGAAAATTGTCGTTTTGGGAAAATTCTTTCCCAACTATTTATACTCGTCCAAATTGGAAAGTTACGTATTTTACATCGTAATTTTTTTATTCGAACTCTAAATTAAACGTGTTTTGTGTCCACGAACTCGTTTTAAATTACTCTAACTCGTCGTGAATTAAAATTCTTGGTCTGGTCAACTTATAAAAAGTCAACATTTAGAACTTTTGATTTAAAAACAATTTTCGGAACGTAAAAGTAAATGTAAAACTCCTCAGGGGGTAATTTCAAGATCCAGGCCGTATCAGCTCGAGCCATAAAAAAAGCGTTGGCATGATTAATCTCCAGCCTCAACAAATCCATGTCTATGGGTATTAATAAACTTTCCGAGTTATGTTCTCCTGTTACGTTAGCTAAATACTTTGATGAAACCCAAACCAATTTTTTTTTTTTTTTAAACAAGTTAAATTTTATTGAATGACTAAATGGTTACAAACTTACAACACACCAGAGGCTTAGAACATCTCTAAGCATGAGGAGTCATGCCATTCAGTATAGCATCTGGTATCAAACACAACACTAACTAGTTTGTGTGCTGTGAATTTAGTCGTTCTTTGCGGAAACTCCACCAAGACACTACTATTAATACTCAACCAAACATTATCATCGAGCAAATTACCAAAAAAAAAAAGGACCATATATTGGAACTTTGAAGAAACTAGAGAAAGAGCTTGATCCATTGAGCATATCAATCTCATTCACATTGTTTTACATCTCCACCAGTACGTGCCTCCAAACGAAAACCTATAACCATGGTAATCATCCTTCTTATAAAGGGCTCCAACCTTATAGCACCCGGTCTCTAATATCTCCAGTGATGCAACTGCAGGGTCATCTAGCGATGACGCTGATTTATCATCAATCGCAATTTCCATATAAAGGGAACCAGAATCACCAGCTTTGCCATCTCCCATGGGTGGTAGTTGTGCTGAGCTACTCGTAACCTGACCTCCCCATCGAAGAATATTGGCACCACCATTTAAGTTAGTGAATAGACTGCTTGGCCAGTATCCTATTTTTGTAGAGCCGGCATAGATGAGCTACCAATTTCCTGAGGCTTTGTCCTACAATCAATACGAATCCCACCAGGAAAATATAAAAATGTTTACAAGTGATGTGTAGCTAGGTAATATTTTGTTTGGAGTTGAATAAAGGAGAATGAGCTAGCTAGTTATTTTTAAGTACTACAACTTACCAACTATAATTGTAGGTTGACATAGTATTGAGTTCCACCGGGAACAGAAACTTGGTCAAACACCATACCAGGTGTTATAGTCTTATCTATTTGAACAAAATCTGTGTTTTAACAACCATGCATGACTCCATTCGTTGCTTGCTGCCCGTTTCATATGAAATTCATGTTTGTATGTATATTTTCATAAGCCAATAATAAATAAAAATACTTTAATTGTAGGAGTGGACAGAGTTATTGATACATACTCCCCAAACTGAGTATAGACGAGTGCGATCATCACCAAATTGATTTGTATTAACCTGAAACAAAATGTTGAAAGAGGACACAAACTTATTGTTTTTACCATAAGTTTGTGCAAATAGAATGTTAATTTTGCACACATATATGATTATATATACATACAATCCATCCCACACGTATAGTACTAAACTCTTCAAGAGGACCGCCTTCAATTGATAATACAGATCCACTCAGCTGTCCAAGAGCAACCTTAGGGTTGTCTACACTGACTGCTCCTCCAGCTGCGCGCATAATGTGGACCAGTTCCTACCTTTGTAGAATATCCTGCATACTAATATGTACACAACAGAATTATTAAGAAAAAAATGTAAGCGCTATACATTCCTTATAGGTGTATGTATATAAATCAATATCAATGTAACATATTGGCATAGATAGTAAATCTTACCATTAACTTAGGTTGGTCATCAACGACTTGTGTAGTATAATCTGGGAATTGTGTAAAGCTAGTTTTCGCTCTTGGTTGTTCTTCCTTTGACACCCTCGCTGTTAGAGTCAAATAGCCTTAATTTACTTTAAAATGGAGAAAAATTAAAATATGAAGAAGCTGTTGGAGATGCTCTTTGCCTATTATTTAAGTGATTGCTTGGTAGGTTTTGGGTTCATAACTTGTAGTTAGTCATGTTCATAGCCAATTGGCTCCTCAAATGTAACTTCCTGTAATAGTAAATAGTAGTGCTTAGTTGATTCAAAAGGCACTAGGTTGTATTGAAGTTTTCTATGAGCAGTCAAAATGGCTATGTGACCAACCAAACAAAAACTGCCGAGTAACTGCTAGATGAAATGTTTCCAAGTGCACTGCTAGCTAGCTGCGCATGCATTGTATGCCCAGCGTCTTGTTACATTATGCTTTGGCACTAGCTTGCTTTCTTTTGCTGATGTATGGCGCATGGCGGATGAGGTTGAGGAATTGATTGCTCATAGTAAAGGAAAATCGGGTTTGTTGCAAGTATGACGATCAGTGGCAGAACCGTAGTTAAAGTTGCGGTTTGGAGAGCTACAGATTTGACATTCGGTATTCGATTGACGATTGTGATACCTTTCAAAGAAGGGAACAACGCCAGAAGTCAAACGCGTTGCTTTGCCACGATGTGTGGGTTTTTTCAGACTTCCGAATTCGTTTAGGGCTCAAAACAGCAGTTTTATATATTTTCAGAATTTATGTTTTCTAATTTATTTTAGATTTTTTATTTATTTATTTCCTTGGGCTTTAGAGTTTTGTTGTTAGTTGCCCTATGGTTTGTTTAGCAGTATTTAAACGTTCTTAAACGGGTGTGGACGGATTATCTTATTATCTTTCAATTAAACAAGAGTTTTCTCTTATTTTCTGATGGATTCCAGAGTTTATCTTTAGGGTTATTCGCTTGAGATCCCTTGTTACTAGATTGGATTTATCGCTTATAAACCTTCCATTCTTCTACTGCGTCATTTGTGTTTGGCCTGTTAGGCTGTCCCTTGCCATGCCAAAGACTTTGCTTTGCACACTAGGGCACTGCACGCCCATCAAAATTTGGTCTTGCTTATATAAATTACGTACATCGTCCTTATATAAGCAAAGAACCCCTATAGTGACAATTTAGATCATTTGAATGCCATTGAGTAGTTATTGATTATTGATTAATGATCTCCCTTGGGAAACTGGAATCTTGATGGCCATAAAATTTTCTGATATATAGTTTTGAACGAATCTCATATGAAGAGAGAAAGAGCATTGCTGATAATTTAGGCAAAAGATATATCAATTTGATATTTGATGTAGTATACTTGTAATTATGTTTTTCATGTACAAAATTGACTGAGAGAGGTAAGATCTAGTGGTTGAGAATGTTGAGAAGGGAGACTCTAGTTTTGATCAACTGCCTAAATAAGGACTCGAGTCCTTCTTCTTGGTTTTGTATGCATGACTCCAGATTGCTAAGCTGGTTCTGTGCATTTGCACTCTTGAGAGACTTCAATGAAGCATCCACCTCTGCAAATTCATTTACATTCGTTTCTTCATCACAAGCTATTCTCTTAGACTGCACAATGTTGGAAACGATAGACCAGCCGCTAGGCTTTGACTTTGGTTCAAAGATGAAGGACAGCACTGATTCAAATACAGGGAGAGTGACTGCTTCGACATCTCTCAGCTTGCTAGCAATAATGTTGTCAGATGAAGAGAAAGTTGATCTGTTTGCCTTCAGATTCACCAAAGCCTTTTGGATCGTCTTCTTCACCATCTTCCTTGAGGTTAAATATTTCCTAGCCTCGCCTGTGAGCACTGCTGATTCATCTCCATGCCTTCTCCGAATGATTGATTGAAGGTCTTGAATGCACTCTTTGTTTGAGACAGTGAATCCTTGGCGATGCCACAAGCATCTAAGAGCCTAAGAGATCCATCTAATAGCTCATTAGTCCATTTCTGATGTTTCTCTTGTGCCAAGGCTTGTTGGGTGAGTGGTAATTGAACCAACCTATCAACACACTCACAAGTCTTGGAGACCACTTAGTTTCTGGCTTATTGATGATGAAGATGTGGAAGTGGATTCTGAAGACCACAATCTGCACAAATGATCATCAATCTCTTGAATGACGGGGTGTGGCCCCTAAGGGTCCGCTGTTAGTGTGAGTGTGGTAAGCCATTTTCTTTTCTGTGATTTTTTGAGATGATTGAAGTTGATGAAATTAGAAACTGATGAGTTATTTCCTTCTGCAGCTGCTTAATATATAGGGTTGGTTGAGGAGGGGGACAAGGAATCTCATCTACTTCAATCACCAGCACAAGGTAACGCTGTTTTGATTTAGATCAGAGTATTCCCTTGAAATGTTTAGGCAATGTCTCATCCCACACCAGCATACCAACTCATGAGAACTGATTCATTTTGTTCTGAAAAATCTGACCAGTGTGGTATTATAATCTAACAACCATTCAATCATAATGAACATAATGGAACAGCGATTGCACGAATCCCATTAACGCTGTGCTCACTAATACGTGATGATGCGAAAAGCCGAAAACCATGCATCTTAGCCATCCCAACAATGTCCTGCCCCTGTTTCCCTATCGCCAACTTTCCATCTCACCAGCCATTTTGTATTGCATTAAGATCCATAAAATTTGCAGAAATGCAGAGCACGAGTGGCATTGACCTTTTTTATCACAAGGAACGAACAAAACAATAGTTTCCCACCTTCCTTCTCTGTGCAAATATATTTAGGTGAGAGTTCAAGATCCATAGCTCATTACCGATCACCTTCTCTTATAGATGATCTTCGTCATTGTTGTTGGAAACCCAGCATCTGTTGAGACCTGTATATCAAGTTGTCTAGTCAAACACACACGGCTAGCCTGATAAGCATCTTGCTGATTAATTGATGTAAAGTTGTTGTCTGGAATGCGTTGTGAGATATATAGAATAAGTAGCAGATAGAAATGCCTATCATCAAGCAGAAAACATGAGAAATGCATACCAGTTGGTAGGCATTTGGTCGGAATTAAGAAATGACGAATGATTATGAATTTCTGATATACACAGACCACATGCATGATTGTGTTTAATTGATGTAAACATCTTGTTACAAATTAGTATTAAACATTAAACTGAAGCTATAATTTCCAGGCACAGCGATGCAGAATTCGTTTCCAGGGAAGCAGGCAGGCATAGCTGGAATGCTGTGGAAGAGCTATAAGCCCGATTTTTATATATTGCAGAAGGTACAATATCGCTCGTGAACTACAATCTTTATTTTTAATCCCGCTAGCTATAAATCATATGATACTGTTACCTTATTGAAGATACTCATGCCATAATAGTAGTATAATTTAAGCTTTGCTTGTCCTCAAACAAAACATAAACTAAACAAGCACAAACAAACAAAAGGTTAACTTGGATCCTTGAGGACACCAACTTCCCTTAGAGATTCATGACTTTATGAAATGACTTCAATTGAGCATGCTTAGAAACCAAATGTTCAAAATGCAAAGCTAATAAGTGGTTTTGGAGAGTCATGCTCAACAATGTATATGCATATGCCATGTATGGACCTTAAAAAGATTCATATAGGATTAACATGGATCACATTTGTCTAACCATCAAACTCACAAGGATACACTCATTATTTTCACTCAAGTGTTTAATGGCTGGTGTTTACACTCAAATGCCATATGCTTTCCATATGCTTGCTCTTCAATCTTTTCTCCACAAGATCATTACACAAGTTCTCTTCGATCACAAGGTCTTTGATTAAGGTTGTAGCAGGGCTTAAGGCAGTGGTTTAAGAAATGAAAGGAAATGTGTTCGTACCTAAAACCCGTAGGCCTGGCAGAGACAGATGAATCCAAGTGTGATCTCCTGCAAACCTGCTTACTAAGGAGAATACCGGGCGGGCCGGTCTTCTCCTCTCCGATGCCTAAGTTAGTACAGTTGGGATGAATAGATAACTTAAGCACGTATGATAAGCAGTAGGAAAGATCAGTTACCTATTAATGACGGTAGTTGAGGCCCTTATATAGGTGGACGGGCGTGAGGTCTGGCCTCACTCTTCGATGTGGGACTGGTTTCCTTCTGTTCGTACACCAAAGGGCAGCTCTGGTGACCTCTTTGGCAGGCTGGCGCCCCCGGTCCCCGGGTCCCTGGTCGCAAGGTAGACTGCTGGACCCCGGCTCCGGGTGCTGGCGATCCGGTTCCGGGCCATAGGCCGGTCCCGGGTGCACTGGTTGCGGGTCTGTGGGCCTGTTGTAGCCCCTCTGTGGCTACTGCCAACAAGTCCCCCAAGTTCCCGGTCAAGTGCAATCTTGAATGAGGACTTAATATGTCTCACTCCTGTCCCGCAGACCCGCAGGGTTACCAACCCAACGGTACCCAGTCCCCCAAGTCCGCATTGAAGATTGGGCGTGACTGGGCGTTCGGTCAGACGAGGCGCGGTGAGTACCGTATCGAGTCGGAGAGTGCATGAGATCTCGACCGGGCGTTCTGCCATATCGGAACGAGTCGGAGAGTGCATGGGATCTCGACCGGGCGTTCTGCCATATCAGAACGAGTCGGAGAGTGCATGGGATCTCGACCGGGCGTTCTGCCATATCAGAACGAGTCAGAGAGTGCATGGGATCTCGACTGGGTATTCTGCCATATCAGAACGAGTCCCCCAAGGCGAAATTGCCGAACCGACAGGTGGACCCCCATACCGTATCGAGTCGGAGAGTGCATGGGATCTCGACCGGGCGTTCTGCCATATCGGAACGAGTCCCCCAAGTTTTCAAGGCGAAATTGCTGCCAATGGCAGGCCGGGAGGGGCCCGGTGGCTCGGCCCAGCTTGTGTTGGAATAAGCGTGGGGAGACGTGCCTGCGAGGAGAGTTCTGGATCAGAGAAACAATCTGCCCGGTGGGGAGGCGTTGAGATGACAAGTCTCGCCTTGAATCCCCATTTTGATCGCAGTTCAGTGCGATGCATGGTTTTTATCCTGCTGGACAAGAGTACATGTGTTAGATGTAAACTAGCCCGGGTGTATAAAGCCCATGCCGGTTGAATGTTCTCATAACCGGAGTCATGCCATGGAGTCGGTTGAATGATACCTAACCGGTGAGGGGCCATGGAGCCGGTTGGATGTCTCCTAACCGGTGAAATGCTCTCAAGCCAGTTGAATGTTACCTAACCGGTGAGAGCCCATGGAGCCGGTTGAATTATACCTAACCGGTGAGCTGCCATGGAGCCGGTTGGATGTCTCGTAACCGGTGAAATGCTCTCGAGCCGGTTGAATGTTACCTAACCGGTGAGCTGTCGTGGAGATGCCATACAGCCGGTTGAATGATACCTAACCGGTGAACTGCCATGGCTCCGGTTGGAAGATCATAACCGGTGAGCTGTCGTGGAGATGCCATGCAGCCGGTTGAATGATACCTAACCGGTGAATTGCCATGGCTCCGGTTGGAAGATCATAACCGGTGAGAAGCCTTCGAGCCGGTTGAAAAATCATAACCGGAGAGCTGTCGTGGAGATGCCATGCAGCCGGTTGAATGATACCTAACCGGTGAACTGCCATGGCTCCGGTTGGAAGATCATAACCGGTGAGAAGCCTTCGAGCCGGTTGAAAAATCATAACCGGAGAGCTGTCGTGGCCCTTGGGGAAGTGAGGGGGGGCTTGACGCCTCGGTTCCTGCTCCATCTCTCCTCCATGTCGCTCGTAGGCGGGACAAGTGGCTGACATGCATTTAAGGAGGAAGCCCATCAGTCCTGTCAGTTATGATGGCGTGGGAAGTTTACCAATGCTGGGACACGTGCCAGTAGGGAGCGATCTGAGATGGAGGGTCTGGATTCGCAGGCGTTTGAGTTGCCCTGATTGCGTGTTTTGGGGGGATTACAAGTGCCTAGGGCATCGGACCCCTCTATAAAAAGGCCTCCTCTGCCTTCATAAGTTCTGTTTTGCTCTTTAGCCCAGAGAGAAGAGAAGGTTGGAGAGGAATTCGGCGAAAGCTCTGTGGAGGTGGCCCGCGACATCCGTTGCCTCAAGCGTTCTTGTTCTTTTCCTACCATTGCTCGGTGTTTTCGTAGGACGGACTTTCCTCGGTTGTGCATAGTAATCGGTAAGTCTTGCTTTCTTTGCCTGGTGTTTTTTTTTCTTTTTCTTTTTGGTGTTTTGCGGCGAGAGAGGGGGGGGGGGGGGGGGGGTGGGGGGGCTCTGTTACCGACAGTGAGTTGTTTTAAGTGGGGCGGCTGCAGTAATCTTGGGGAGGAGCCGCAGAGGGCGCTGTTCTAGCCTGTTGCTGACCAGCAGTGGGGTTTTGTTTTCTTCCCCTGAGGTTAAATGGCTTCTGCAAGTTCTGATGGGGCTTCCGAATCGGCCGGCAGGCGTCCCGTTGTGGACGATGAGGAGAGACTGGAGGATTGGCTCAGTTCGGAATCCCCAGATGCTGAAGCCGCTGACCGCTCCCGGAGCGAGGTTTCATCTTCCGGGTCCTCGGGATCTGAGGAAATCCCGCACGGGGTGCGCTTTTCTGGCACTCTGCCCGTGAGCTACACCATCGGGAGTGGGAAAGGGGCAGTGGTGTGCGATGAACCGGAGGGTAGTATGAATCTTGAAGAGATTGCCGCCTTCCGGGAGACGTGGAGTATCCCCGATGAGGTGGCTTTATTGCCGCTGAATCTCGGAGAATCGGCCTGTAACCCGGAGGCGGGTTGGGTTGCCGTGCACTTGGACCAATTTCACCACGGGTTTTCCCTCCCGCTGCCAGATTTCGTGCAGTACACGCTCAGTGCCCTGCAAGTGTCTCCCGCGCAGCTTCCCGGGAACCAGTGGAGGAAGCTGCTGAGCCTCGGTTGCCTGTACGAGTTGTCCGGGATGAGCATACCGACGGTGAACGAGTTCCGGGCATTGTACAGAATATCCTTCTCGAAGAAGAGGGGCTCCCGGGGTTGTCTGACCTTTAGCGCCCGACAGTTCCAGCCTATCATCACCCACATACCTTCCTGGATAGACAATAGCTAGAGGAAAAAGGTGGTGATGGGGGGGGGGGGGGGAAGTGGCAGAAGAGGAGTAAAATGTACCGGGTTCCTGGTGCCTTCCAGCCCCTTGGCGACCAATCGTTCGAACTATCCGAGTTGGAGCGGGAAAGGATTATGACTATACTCGGATGCTGGGACGATCTCGAGCAAAGCTCTTACAACTTCATTCGGCGGGAGGTGTTGGAGTACTGCGGTCTCGGGCGAGATCCTGGTGCGTAGCAAGATTTAGCGGTGGCGTTTCTGCTGGCCGAGTTTTAAACACTAACGTTTTGCTTGTCCTGCAGGTACATCTTCCTGGGCGGTCATTAAACCCGACAATACCTTATCCATGGATGGTGAAGACCTTCTCTCAAGTCTAAAGGAGAAAGGGGAGGACGTTTCGCGGACCTCGGTGGACGAGGAGTCCGGTCGGCTTACCGTTCATGCCGAACCGAGGGCCATGGACGTTGAGGGCGACGCCTATATTCTGAGGCGTGTGAAGAGTCACCCTGCTGCGCCCAAGGCGGGACCTGGAAAGGGCAAGACCACCGGGGGGCCACCAAAGGTTCCTGGTGGGGTGAACCGGATTCCGTACCGGCCGGGATCAGTCCCGCTAGTCACCAGGGTCACCCGGTCGGGCGCACAATCTTCTTCACCGGACGGCCAGGGTGAGAAGAGGCGGAGGGTCATGGACGTTCCTCCCTCCACGCTGGTGACGCTGACCGGCCGGTCGTCAGGTGATAACTTGGCGAAGCGGCTCAAGGTGGCCAGTGGTGCGTCGAGTTCCGTTGGGGACAAGGCTGCCGCTGCTCCAAACTCTGCTTGTCAGCAGAGTAGCCCCGCTCCTGCGGAGGAACAGAGGGGGAGTTTGGAGAATCCCTTCATCCGGAAGGTGGCGGCAGATGTGGCTGGCCTTGGCCTGGACAGGCCTGGGGTCACCGGAGCCTTGGCGGGGGAGAACCGCCAAAAGTGCAAGGAGTCGGTCCTCCAGGTAAGAATTGCTCGGTGCCATGGCACTGCTCGTAACTCGTTACCTTTGCTGCTTGTCTAATTGGCTCCCTGTTGTTGTGTAGTTATTGTACAATTTGTACTAGCCGGATCCGAGCGAGGAGCTGCCGGGGTTGAAGAGGCAGGTGGCCGCTTTGACGGAAGCCCGAGAGCGTCTGGAAGTAGAGAAGTCCAGGCTGGAGCGGGAGAAGGTCAGACTGGAGGAGAGGGCCAAGAAGCAGGTGGCCAAACTGGAAGAGCGAGTCCGGAGCCTTGAGGAGGAGAAGGAGCTGGCCGAAGAGGAGAGGGCCGAGCTGGAGGCAAAAGTGGATGAGCTCCAGGTGGGAGCTGCCGCTGCGCGCGCCGCTGCGTCTGGAGAAGAGGACCCGTAGCTTTACCAGCGGGTTGTCCTCAAGTATCATGAGAGCAATCAGTTCCTCAAGTTCCTGGAGAAGGCCAGGGAATCGGGTATCGCGGACGCCTACGTGGAGTGGGAAGAGAAGGGGTACCTGGATACCTCTCGAATGCTGAAGGCTGGAGTTGATGAGAATATCCATGAGCAGTCAGATATCCATGAGCAGTCGGTAGGCGAGGAACAACCGGAAGGTGTAGGCGGGCCTGAAGAAGGTGCGGTGTCTTCATCTGGAGAAGCTGGTGGAATGCCCGCTGAAGGGGGGAGCACGGCTCCTTGAGATTTTTGCTTTGCTCTCCTTTTTTTTTTTTGTAAACCCAACAGAACGGTTTTTGTTTGTATTACTCCTTGGATATAAATACACTTGCACTGGCGGAACCGGTGGAATTTTTTCTCAAAATAGTTGGCATACATCTCATAATGTTATAGCAGCCGAACCGATGGTATGCCAAACTAACCGCTTGGAGGTTTGGGCGTGCCTACCAGGCCTGGCCCGGCTCCTGGTCGGGATCTACTCTCCTTTCCCCTATATATCGCTGGAGCTGGCCGTTGCTAATCAAACCCTCCACCGCTGTCTTGAGAGTGAAGCACTTGTTTGTCCGATGAGTAGCTTCATCGTGATAGGAGCAGTACTTGCCCGTTTGTGCCGGGGTAAGCTTCCCCTTTGGGTACTTTCTCCTCGGCGGTGGGGGAATGATGTTCCCGTTCTCGTGCAAGATGTCTTCGTATGAAGAGGTTAGGGTAGTGAAGACCTCTTGACGTTCTGCTGGCATGATTGCTAGGGGGCGTTCTTGCCGGTACTGCGCCGGTTTGTGCTCGTTCTGGGGTTTGTCATGATAGGGCCTCTGCTGCCTTTGCCCCCAATATCTGCTGGGCCGGCTCGGTCGGGCACCTCGGTTCTCGGTCCGGTGGCTGGCCTTGTCTTCTTAGCGGGAGGGGGGTGCTCCTCCTGCTGCTCGTCCCGTTTTCTTTTCAGCAGGTGCTGCCCATACGTTTCATGGTCGGCCTGAGCATGCCTGATGGCCATTGCCATCAGCTCGTCATACCCCTGCGGGAGTTCCACCCGTACGGCGTAGGAAAATTTTCCTGGCCAGAGCCCTTGTTTGAACGCCATCTCGGCGATACCCTTGTCGAGGTTCCGAACCCCGGCCGTCGCCGTCTGCCAGCGGTTGACAAAGGTCCTCAGCTCCTTGCCGGGTGTCTGCATGCAGTTGAAGAGGATGGTCGATGTCTGGGCTCCTTCGACCCGGAGGATGAAGCGGCCTACGAACCGATCGGCCAGCTGCTCGAACGCCTCGATGGAGTTTGCCGGAAGCTCATAGAACCAGCTGAGCGCCTCTCCAGACAGGGTTTCCTGGAAAATGTTGCAGCATACTGTGTCGGAATAGCCCTTGGCGCATGTCTGGGACCGGAAACTGTCCAAATGCTGGTACGGGCAGCTGGATCCTGAGTATGTGAGTTTTAGGGATTTCTGGTTACTAGACCTCCCCGATTCCAGAACCCGGTGAGAGAAAGGGCCCATGCGCTCGTTGAATCGCGCGCCTTCCATCGGCCGCGCCGCCCTTTTCTCGTTGGCCTCCACTTGGGCCTTCAGATCTGACACAGTGTCGGTGAGTATCTGCAATGCCCGTGCAGTCGGGGTCGTGGCTTCATCCTCGAATGAAGCGTGTGGTTGCCGGGAGGTCGGCGCGCTCTTTGGTGGGGCCGTGCTGGCCGGGATCTCCTCTCACTCGGGGGAGCGGGGCCTTCCGCCCGATGACTGTCTCGCTTCAAACCGCTGAGATCGGCCTGGCGCAAGTGCATGTGCCCTAGTCATAGCGTCGTCGCGGTGCTGTCATCTCTCCAGAGCGGCTACTAGGGCAGCATTCACCGCCTCCATTTCCTCATACCGGGCATTGGATCTTGCCCTATCCCGGTCGCCCTCCTCGCGCAGGCGACCGACTTCCGCTGCCATTGCCCGTATCTCCCCCGCTATATCACGCCGGCCGGGGCTGTACGTGGTGTCCCGGTCACTGTCACCGAGCAGGCTCTCCTCCCTGTCGCTCGAATCGTCCGAGAATGTCAGCGAAAAGCCCCGGTGTGCTGGTTGGTCGCCCTTCACCGGGCCTTTCCCGCGCGAGCTATCAAGGTATGGCCCCGGCGTGCCGGCCGGCCTCCCACAGCTCCCACCTTCCTGGTTGTCCTGGTCGCTGCGCTGCTCTCGCGCGTTGACCGGGGTGGAGATGAGCGCTTGTTCTGGCACAACACGCAGCTCCTTGGTGGTATTTCTTTCCTGGCCTGCCTCAGAGCTTTCTGCCATTGGTAATGCTTACGTGGTTTTATCGTATCTCTTCCCACAGACGGTGCCAATTGTTCGTACCTAAAACCCTTAGGCCTGGCAGAGACAGATGAATCCAAGTGTGATCTCCTGCAAACCTGCTTACTAAGGGGAATACCGGGCGGGCCGGTCTTCTCCTCTCCGATGCCTAAGTTAGTACAGTTGGGATGAATAGATAACTTAAGCACGTATGATAAGCAGTATGAAAGATCAGTTACCTATTAATGAGGGTAGTTGAGGCCCTTATATAGGTGGCCGGGCGTGAGGTCTGGCCTCACTCTTTGATGTGGGACTGGTTTCCTTCTGTTCGTACACCAAAGGGCAGCTCTGGTGACCTCTTTGGCAGGCTGGCGCCCCCAGTCCTCGGGTCCCTGGTCGCAAGGTAGACTGCTGGACCCTGACTCCGGGTGCTGGCGATCCGGTTCCAGGCCCTAGGCCGGTCCCGGGTGCACTGGTTAAGGGTCTGTGGGCCTGTTGTAGGCCCTCTGTGGCTACTGTCAACAAAATGAAATCACAAATTTTAAACCTTCTTGTAAGCAATTCTCTTGTTGACATCCTATAAAACTCTTTTGTTCTAGGTGCTTTATAATTTCCTTTTTTGTTCTTTTCCACAAACCCATCTACATTACTAAACTAAAAGTATTTATTCTCCTCACTCTTTTTGTATTTTTCTGTTCTATTTTTTTTTCTTTTTCTCTTTCCACTCACACAAATAACACTTTTTCTATTATTTTTTTTTCATTTTTTGTCTTTTCATTGGTGACCCTAGTCCATATTTGACTTTGAATAATTCTTTTGATATGTTGAACATGTTTCTAGGGTCACCCTTTTCTTTTCATGGGACTATTTCCTTCAAGCAAGGGTTTTCTTTACATCTTGCTAGAGGTCGATTATGTGTCGAAGTGGATAGAAGCTAAGGCTACACCAATGATGACAAGGTGGTTGCCGAATTCCTCAAGACCAACATCTTTTCACGTTTTGGAGTTCGAAGAGCCTTGATTAGTGATAGAGGTTCCCACTTTTGCAATCGCACCATTGAGGCTCTATTGAAGAAGTATGGTGTCACACACAAAGTATCAACGCCATATCATCCTCAAACAAGTGGCCTGGCCGAGGTAAGTAATCGAGAGATCAAGCAAATTCTAGAGAAAACCGTTGGACCTTCGAAAAAGGATTGGAGTGATCATCTCGATGATGCCTTGTGGACTTATAGAACCGCATACAAAACACCGATAGGGATGTCCCCTTTTTGGTTAACTTATGGCAAGGCATGTTACTTACCGGTAGAGCTTGAGCACAAAGCATGGTGGGCCGTTAAAGCCTTCAACATGAACATTGACGAGGCTGGCCTTCATAGGAAGTTTCAACTCAACGAACTTGAAGAAATTCGTAATGAAGCCTATGATGCCGTTTGGATTTACAAGGAAAAGACTCGTGCTTTTCATGATAAGATGCTTCGAGGGAAGAAGTTTGAAGTTGGACAAAAAGTTCTCTTGTATCACTCACGACTCAAACCTTTTCCGGGTAAGTTGCGATCTCGATGGCTTGGACCCTTCATTGTTACTCAAGTTTTTATTCATTGCGTCATTGAGATTCGTAACGAGGCTACGGGGAACACATTCAAAGTTAATGGTCATCGTCTCAAGCCTTACTATGAGCCATTTGAAGCACTCGACGAAGAGATAAGTGTGGGAGAACCACCAAGGCTGCCTACTGCCTCGGCCGCTATCGTTGGCATGTGATGAGTGCCTAAGTATACACACAATAATAAACCCTATAATCGTTAGTAGTATAGAAATAAGTAGGGATCGTTCTAGCCTGGGATTAAGGGTACCTGAAACATGAGAATGTTAAATAAAACACAAACATATATGCACATAACGTCACACTTATATACATATAAACACACGAAAATCATGGGGGTTTTAGACTTTTAGGGATGAGGCTCGGCAGCCATAAGGCTGCCCCTAACTAGGCACGAATTTAAATACATGAAATAAAATCCTAAGTTACTATATACAAGTTGGTCGACATTCTTTCACAAAGCACTAGCACATAAGCAATCAAAACACACAACAATTTAGTAAACAAGACTCACGGCAACATATTAAAGTGTTCTATACTCGACTTAGTTCCAACCTAATTAGCTCCTACAAGGTTTCACTAATCGATTTTAAGACTTCTTAAGCACTTTAAGATTTTCTATTAAAGCCTAATCCTAAAGATTTATACTAAACATATTTGAGAACACTTACAAAGTAGAAAAAAAACATGCAAAGTAATTAAGCACAAAGTCTTTTTAGTTGGAGACATGTTCGCAAGTAAGGCGTCACTCTTCTCACATCGACATGTAAATTCTTTAAACCACTCTATCCCTAAAAACAACACAAGACAAAACAATGACGCATTCGAATTATCCTATGTTATTTTGGCTAATGAGATCGATACCCCAAGTACATTGTAATTGTATAGGGCAGCAACCTTTATTGCACACGGATTTAAAGAATAAACCAAGTACGAAACTACAACTAAGTTAACATGCTTGCCGGTTATCCTCTTTACTATCTTGTTACATCTTTTCCTTATAAATTATCATACAATTCGAAACTTATCTTTGAAAATCTTTATTAACATTATAAGAATAAAATCCACATGCATCATTATAAAACCAAACTCACAATCGTTTTTCACAGACATGAAAACACAATAACCAAACATACACATGAGTTTCATCAACAAAACCACACATAACTACATAAAACCTATTACAAACCGAAGGAGAGATGAAGTAGAGTGGATCACACATTATAGAAACCTTGAGAAGATCTTCAATATGGTGTGGAGAGGCTCGGGTGAAGGCTGAATGAAGGTGAAGGAATCGGCAAGATTTTTAAGGTGGTGGTGGTGGTTTTCGGCTTATAACTTTATGTAGGATCTTTGGCTAAATATTGGTAGAGCTTTGATAGGAGCACAATGTGCGACGATATTACATGTTTATACCCTCGTTTATGCTTTGTTTAACCCTTATTTGTCTAAGATAGAGTCGTAATGTAGTTAGTGTCAATTTCGGTAGAGTTTTGTGAAAAATGGTTAAGAATCCGAAAAATGACTAAGTTTGAGAAATCTGGAAAATAATGCAAAATATGTCTTTTTCGTGATTTTGAGATGAATGAAAATGTGATCTATCCTTTTCCAAATTCTATGAAATTTTATGTGCTTAATATTCATATGCTGAGGAATGTTGTGTTAAAATTTCAGATCAATCGGAGTTCGGGAAGTCACCCAAAAGTTGGCTGCAAAACGGCAGTCCGAGCATTCCAATCCAGGGACTTCTAGGAAATTCCTGGGACTGTGTCCCAACTTCGAAAAATCATTCCCGACGACTTGCATGGAATTTGGCCGAGATATTTTATGGGGAGATGGCCCTATGTGTCTAGTTTACGTGAGACTTGGAATCGCATCAATCGGAGCTCCATGGAGGGAGATATGCCGGAATTACTGCGACAAGGTCAAAGCTGCCGATTCCAGGAACCTACTGCCCCCTTTTTGTGTTTTCTGTTTTTGATGGACCAAATGGTGTATAAATGCATATGTGAAGATGGTCCAAGCTTTATGAAGGGAAGAGGAAGACACTAGGCCATGGCATTGAAGAAAAACATGAAGAAATCAAGTCTCCTAGTCACACTAGGAGAAGCTGCCGATTCTGGCAGATTGCTGCCTCTGTGTGCTGCCGGCATTGTGGGGCATTTTCAATGGATCAAGACCTATCAATTGAAGTCCAAGATCATACAAGAAGTCCATGAAGATGTGCAGCCCAAAGCCTTGAAGAAAAATCAGAAAAAGAAAATCAAGAATGCAAATACTTATTCAACAAGGAAACATAAACCTAGTAGGAAAACCAAAACCTACCTTCTTGCATTCTTGTGGCCGGCAGCCTCTCACCCATATTCCTATATATATAGCCATCTCTTATTCAGAAAAAGGATCATCTCATCTCTTGCAAAGCACTAGCCAAAACTCTACCAAATTTCCTACTCAAAGTTCTAAGCCGAAACCCTAGAAACACAAGTCCACCGATTCACCTATTCCATCACCATTCATCACCGATTCCCATACCTTACCACAGCCACTGCCGAATCTTCTCCACCACACTAAGACGAAGCTCTCCAAGGTTTCTAAAGTGTGATCCATCCCTATGTCTCGTGTTTTTATATTCGGTTTAGTCACATGTATTGTTATAAAAATACTTTGTTTTCGTTTGGTTTTGTATGATGAACATAGATTGATATGTATATTGAAGTTTATGTGATGACTTGTACGATTTTTAATGCATGGTTTTTGTATGTCTAGATAATTAGGGCAGTGGTATTAGAAGCATGTTTAGGATTTAAATTGGTTAGTAATCTAAGGGTGTGACTTAAAAACCGAAACATTAGTGTTGGCTGGAAGCATGTAAATCTAGATGTTAGGTTTCATCTAACCCGAGTTATAGCAAATAAAACTATATGCCTGACGGTTGTTTTGATTTGTTGTGCTCACGTAGGGTATAACCTTAGCTAAAACTTGCATGTTAAATAAGATGATTGACAACCTTGCTTGTTTACATGTTTTCGATTTTAGACTCTTGCGCTTAAATGTTAAAACGCGTAAAACCGGATTAGCATAAACTTTAGGATCGAAGGCGAATAGCATGATCTTAAAACATTAGATGTCTAACAATTGGTTAAAAGGCTAATCGCTCTAATTGTGGTCGAAACTAAGTTGAGTCTTGAACATGCTAGATACTTGTCCCTTACTTTCTTGCATATGAATCTTTGTGTTAAATTTTGTTTTGTGTTATGTGATGCGTGAGAGATGATGATCAAACTTGTATATAGTAGACCTAGGATTTTATTTTCTGTTTTTATGCCGAGCCTAGTATAGGGGCAGCAAAAGCTGCCGATCCATCCTATCCCCCATTGTGACGTTTTTGTGAATATGTAAATTTGTTTTGTGTCTAACAATTTCATATCTCAGGTACCCTTAATCCCCGGCTTAGAACGATCCCTACTTGCTCATACTACTAACGATATTTTGTAGGGTTTATCATTGCATGCGAGTTTCGGCTCACATCAATTTTTGGCGCCGTTGCCGGGGATTATAAAAGCTTGTTTTATGTTATTGTTGTGTATATAATGTTGCTGGAAATTTTTGTTGTGAAGTTGTAAAGTTGTAAATTTTAAGTTTATTTTGGGATTTTGTAAAGTAGAAATATGCTTCGGCATGTAGAGTTTAAATTTTGAAAGTTGCATGATGTATATTGATGTATGTTGGTAATCATTTAGTTTAATTTCTAGGAAGTTGATAGTGTTGTGTATGTTTGAGTTTATTGTAGTTTCTAAAGTGTAACATGTAGGTGAAGCCTCTTTTGTTGATCATAACCAAAACCCTTCATACGAGTGATGCCATGTTAGGTATGTTTTTGTGTAGATTGGGAAACGGGCCCTGCAATGTTGGAATTAGTCCATCGTTGGCCCCCCACGCATAAAGACGCTAACTTGGTATTATTTTTATGAGGTTGAGGGCGGTTTTAATCAACACTTGAGACCGCTAGGGATCCGTGTTTGTTTTACAAAGTATGGGGAAGTTATTATCATAGATATGGTTCTCAGGTTTGTTTAACTGGATCTCAAGGCCCATAGACTGATGTTCATTCTCGGTGAGTGAGTCGATAGGGGGTTCGCCCTCCATGGTGTCCAACAACGAGTCCTGCCTGGTTCCTGTAGGGGGTTCGCCCTCCGTGATTGTAATGACCTTTGAAACGTAAAATCCGCACGACCTAGTCGACAGCTTGTGCCGAAGCATCACCTCACTTTAGACGCTAGAACATAACTTGACATATGTGGCCTATTTTCTTCAAAGATAAAACATGTTGTGTGGTTCAAACTCTTGAGGTATATCGGATTAAGCATGATACTACCGGGGGCTGTATCAGTCCATTGCACCGTTATCTCCTCTGCTCCACGTACTTTGAGAGTTAGAACAAATTTAAAAGAAATTAGACTTAGCGATTACATGCTCATGAACTTTCCTATTTTTCTACTCTTGTGGCCGAACCATATTAATTCTTTGCCGAAATTTTTGTTGCCGTGTGTTCTTATGTGTTGCCGATTGTGACTTTGTGTATCATTGTTTGAAATTTGTTGTGTAATCGCCAATGCCGTGGCTTGTAATGATGTATATTCTTGCTTTCTATTTCTTCATAAGGTTCTAACTTGTTTAAATGTTGCAAATTTCAGAAATAATGCATGTCCGAATCTAGTATTTGGACAAGAGATCTTCAAGGCCGTTTGCAACGTTTAGAGCAAGAACTCGCTATTGCTCGATTTGTGCCATTACCACCATCGTCACCAACCAGTTCATCAGTATCATCATCATTGCCGTCCTCCCCTATTGTGCCGTCAGTTCCAGTATCATCAGGGCCGAGTTCACCATCAGTAGTGTCATCATCGTGTGATCTTCAGAATCCAGTGTTTGAAGCTTTTGCCGAATCAGAGGAAGAAGAAGAGAACATGGCATCAATCAGATCACAGAATGGTCATGTTGCTGGAGCTGGAGTTGCTCCTTCGAATATCACTTATCCTCCTTTGGAAACTGACAAAACTGGAGAGATTGAATTGAGGAGTGGATTCCTCCATAAGCTGAAATCATTTTATGGAATGCCGAGTGAGGACCCTAACAAGCATCTACAATGGTTTAACTTCACCACGGAGTCTATGTGTCCAAGAGGGACCGATTTGCAACACTTCAAAATGAAGGCATTTCCGTTTTCTCTCGAAGATCAAGCAAAGGAGTGGTTGTTTGAGGTGCCTAGTGGTCGCATTGTTTCGTGGAGTACTATGATGGATGAGTTTTTGCTCAAGTACTTTCCCGCTTCACGTATCACTGATCTGAGGAAGCAAATTACAAGTGTGAAGCAAGCCGGAGATGAGACTTTCTTCGACTACTACAAGAGGTTCAAGTCCCTAGTTTCTTTGTGTCCATCGCATGGCATTAGCGATGGACTCTTGCTACAATATTTCTATGAGGGATTGCGCGTCATGGAGAGAGAGTTTCTTGACTCGGCCGCGGGAGGTAGCTTTTTGGAGTTGAACGCCGGAGCGGCAAGAAGTTTGTTGGAAGTTCGGGCTTTGAACAACCAACAATTTGGCATGGCACGAAACAATGTGCAAATGAATGAGAAAGTGCATGAGACTTCTTCGAGCTCAAAGTTAGAAGAGAAAGTGGACAAGCTTACCGACTTGGTGAGTAATTTGATGAAGAAGCGTGCAAGTGTTTGTGGAATTTGCACCGAGGGCCATGAGACCGAACAATGCCCTCAATTTGGAGCTAGTGAGGGAGTTGAGGAGTGCAATGCCATTGGTTTTCAAGGAGGCCAACGATTTGGCAACTTCAATCCAAGGTTCAATGATCACCCTAACTTTCGATGGGCGAATAATGACAACGTGCTTAGGGCACCTATGCAACCAAGAGAGGGAGGAGCGCCGTTTGAGCCGAGGTCACCCTTTGTGCCTCGGCAACCTTATCAGCCGAACCAAGGAAACTTTGGGGTTTTGCCGAACCAACAACAAGTTGTGCCATATCAAAGTCAAGCATTGCCGAGCCAAGGCCAAGCCACAAGCAATTCGAACTACGATGCTTTGATTCAATCTTTGTCAAGTGCTACTCAAGCATTACTCGCGGGGCAACAAAATCATCAAAAGGACATTGGTGAGCTCAAGACTCAAATGGGGCAAGTTGTGGATTTTATGGGAAGATTTAATGAGCAAGGGAAGTTGCCGAGCAATACTATTCCAAATCCGAGGAACGAGCAAGCCAAAGTGGTTCAAACTCGTAGTGGAAGAGAGTTGGTTCCTCCAACGAGTCCAAAGAAGAAGCGAGTAACTTTCAAGGGCATTGGGGATGATGAGAGGGCTGCCGGACCTGTCATTGCCGGCAGCCATAGAGAGGATGCCGAGCACAATGCTGCCAGCAGGGCTGCATCCGAGAAGCACACTGCCGAGCATCATGATGGTGCTGCCGAGAAGAGCCGAGATGCCGAGCAAGGGCATAACGCCGGCCACAATGTGAGTGATAAGGGGCTTCGCAACGAGTTTGAGTACGATCCCGCCACATCCAAGAGTGAGATATTGCCGAGCCAAGCAAGCAAGGGAGGGGTGCCATCATCAAACGTCCCATTCCCTTCTCGCTTTGCTAGATCGAAGAAGGATAAGTCCGATGAAGAGGTATTGGAGATTTTCCGGAAAGTGCAAGTCAACATCCCTTTGTTGGAGTGCATTAAGCAAGTGCCAAAGTATGCTAAGTTTTTAAAGGAGCTTTGTACGGCAAGGAGGCATACTAGGGAGACTCGTGTGGTAACTATGAGCGAGACGGTGTCGGCCGTTATTCAAAGGAAGTTGCCACCAAAGATGAAGGATCCGGGGAGCTTCAATGTGCCTTGTGTCATAGGCAATACACGGTTTGAGGATGTTATGTTGGATTTGGGAGCATCGATCAATGTCATGCCACTCAATGTGTATCAAGCATTGAGTATAGGGCCTCTCAAGAAGGATAATGTCATCATTCAACTTGCGGATCGCTCAAGCAAATATCCGGAAGGCTATGTTGAGGATGTGTTGGTGCAAGTCAACCAATTAATATTCCCCGCCGATTTTTATGTGGTTGAGATGGAGGATTCGCCGGTCAACAACACTCAATTGCTTTTAGGGCGACCATTCATGAGGACCGCGCGCACTAAGATTGATGTGGCCGAGGGCAACCTAACTATGGAGTTTGATGGTGAGGTGATAAAGTTCAATGTGTTTGATGCCATGAAATTCCCTAATGTTGATTTGAAGGAAGGTTGTGCCATTGATGTTTTGGAGGAGGTCGAGCAAGTTATGTCGACCTCGCTCGATGCATAGCAATTAGCGATTGAGCAAGGGGTCGGATTTGACAAGAGGGGAGAACGAATCATGCATGAGAATGAGGAAGTGGTGCCGGCCGAGCCAAGCATTGCCGAGCAAGGAATCATTGCCGAGCCTTTCATTATGGTGCCGAGCCAAAAAGAAGTTTGTGCCGAGCTAGAGGCTCGGCCCTATGCCAAAGCTTTTAATTCGTTCTTGTCAATTCCAAGTGCCACAACAAAATTTCGACCAAGTGTGGAAGAGGCCCCAAAGTTAGAACTAAAAGAACTCCCTAGTCACTTGAAGTATGCGTATCTTGGAGACGGAGACACACTTCCGGTTATTGTGTCTTCAATGCTTAGTGAGAAGCAAGAGGTAGATTTGATACGTGTGCTTAAGAAGTATAAGACCGCCATAGGTTGGACCTTAGCGGATATCAAGGGAATAAGCCCTACTACTTGTGTTCATCGTATTTTGTTAGAAGAAGGAGCTAAGCCGACAAAAGAAGCTCAACGTCGACTTCACCCTCCCATGATGAAAGTTGTGAAAGAAGAAATTATCAAGTTGCTTGATTGTGGGGTGATCTACCCAATCTCGGATAGTAAGTGGATATCTCCCGTACAAGTAGTGCCGAAGAAGAGTGGTGTAACGGTTGTCAAGAATGAGAAGAATGAGCTTGTGCCACAAAGACTTGTAACCGGTCATAGGATGTGCATCGATTATAGGAAGCTCAACGCTACAACGAGGAAGGATCACATGCCTTTGCCGTTTATGGATCAAATGCTAGAGAGGTTGACCGGTCATTCTTACTATTGCTTTCTTGATGGATATAGTGGCTACAATCAAATCATGATACACCCG
This sequence comes from Potentilla sterilis, assembly GCA_963682095.1. Taxonomy (NCBI): domain Eukaryota; kingdom Viridiplantae; phylum Streptophyta; class Magnoliopsida; order Rosales; family Rosaceae; genus Potentilla; species Potentilla sterilis. Next base: position 21,947,630 of record OY821762.1, on the reverse strand, counting down.
GACGATCAAGAGAAGACCACTTTTACTTGTCCATTTGGCACGTTTGCTTATCGGCGGATGCCATTCGGACTTTGCAACGCACCCGGCACTTTTCAAAGATGTATGTATGCTATCTTCTCGGATTTTATTGAAGACATTATCGAAGTGTTTATGGATGATTTTAGTGTGTATGGAGGCACCTTCGATGCATGTTTGGGGAACTTGGAGAAGATACTTACGAGGTGTGTAGAGACAAATCTTGTGCTCAATTGGGAGAAGTGTCACTTCATGGTCACGCAAGGCATTGTTCTAGGGCATATAATTTCGGCAAGAGGCTTAGAGGTTGACAAAGCCAAAGTGGAGCTAATACAAGCATTGCCGAGCCCTAGGTGTGTGAAAGATGTGAGAAGTTTTCTTGGCCATGCGGGGTTCTATCGACGATTTATCAAAGACTTCTCTTCAATTGCCAAGCCATTAAGCAACTTGTTACAAAAGGAGGTGACGTTTGAGTGGACGGAGGCATGTGAGCAAGCCTTTTGCCGATTAAAGATGCTATTGTGTACGGCACCTATACTTGTTTCTCCTAATTGGGACGAGCCGTTTGAGTTGATGTGTGATGCTAGTGATTATGCACTTGGAGCGGTACTTGGACAACGAATTGAGAAGAAGCCATGCGCCATTTACTATGCTTCAAGGACTCTCAACGATGCACAACTCAATTACACAACAACGGAGAAGGAACTCTTAGCGGTAATCTTTGCTTTGGAAAAATTTCGATCATATCTTTTGAATTCCAAAGTTATTGTTTATAGTGATCATGCCGCTTTGAGATATCTTATGACGAAGAAGGATGCTAAGCCGAGGCTTATTCGATGGATTCTTTTGCTTCAAGAGTTCGACATTGAGATTAAAGACAAGAAAGGAGTAGAGAATGTTGTAGCCGATCATTTGAGTAGACTTGTGCAAGAGGAGGATCGGCTACCCCTATTAGAGACCTTTCCGGATGAACAACTTTTTCAACTTGAAGTACATGAGCCTTGGTATGCCGACATTGCCAATTTTCTTGCCACAAACCGATTTCCCAAAGAGATGCCGAGCCACCAACAAAAGAGAATAAGGAAGCAAGCTCGACACTTCTTGTGGGATGATCCGTACTTATGGAAGCAATGTGGTGATCAAATTATTAGAAGATGTGTGCCGGAGAATGAGCATCGATCCATCCTTGCTTTTTGTCATAGCGAAGCTTGTGGTGGACATTTTGGGCCGAAGAAGACGGCATTGAAGGTACTAAATTGTGGTTTCTTTTGGCCTACGATTTTCAAAGATGCATTCATGTTTTGCAAGGCATGTGATAGATGCCAAAGAATGGGGAACATTGGAGCTAGAGACCAAATGCCGCTCACGCCGATCATAGAGGTAGAAATTTTCGATTTATGGGGTATTGATTTCATGGGACCGTTTCCTTCAAGTAAGGGCTTTCTCTATATATTGCTTGCGGTTGATTATGTGTCAAAGTGGATCGAAGCAAGGGCTACACGCACCAATGATGCCAAAGTGGTAGCCGAGTTTCTCAAGACCAACATCTTTTCACGATTTGGAGTTCCAAGGGTCTTGATTAGTGATGGAGGATCCCATTTTTGTAACCGCACCATTGAAGCCTTATTGAGGAAGTATGGAGTCACACATAAGGTTTCTACACCTTATCACCCCCAAACAAGTGGTATGGCGGAGGTAAGTAATCGAGAGATCAAGAACATATTGGAGAAATCGGTTGGACCTTCAAGGAAGGATTGGAGTGATCGTCTCGATGATGCTTTGTGGGCTTATAGGACCGCATACAAGACACCGATTGGTATGTCCCCTTTTCGGTTAGTCTATGGCAAAGCATGTCACTTACCGGTTGAGCTAGAGCATAAGGCATGGTGGGCAATCAAGGCCTTCAACATGAACATAGATGATGCCGATCTTCATAGGAAGCTTCAACTCAACGAACTTGAAGAAATCCGTAATGAAGCCTATGATGCCGCTTGGATATACAAGGAGAAAACAAAGGCATATCGTGATAAGATGATCCGAGGTAAAAGGTTTGAAGTTGGGCAACAAGTTCTCTTATTCAATTCAAGGCTTCGACTTTTTCCGGGTAAGCTTCGCTCTAGATGGGTTGGTCCCTTTGTTGTCACTCAAGTTTTTCCACATGGTGCAATAGAGATTGAAAATAGTGTGACACTCAAGCGTTTCAAAGTTAATGGCCACCGACTTAAGCCTTACTATGATTCATTCCAACCATACTCCGTTGAGGCCTCCGACTTCCATGATCCCCCACCACATGATGTTGCCGAGCCACCATCCATCCCCACACCACCAAAGAACCGAGTTGCCGGCCATAGAGCACAACCGGCCCCCATTCAAGCTGCCGAGCAAGAGCCACCCGGAACAGCCGCACCATCACTCCCTGCCGGACCTGCCATTGCCGGCAGGGTTGACATAAGACCACACAAGGCCGGACATAAGGGCGACACGACCTCGGATACGCCAGATACAGCAATACAGGAGTCGGATACGCCAGCAGGAAGCCCGGACACGCACCCGGATACGCAGCCCTTAACCAGCACCGAATCGGACATTTCCCGCAACGATCTTCTCATGGAACTTCTTCTTGCCGATTTGAGTTGTTTTGGAACACGATGAACACATGAAACACGGTGAAAAGTCTAGGCTATGGACTATAAACACAAAGCGCTACTTGGGAGGCAACCCATGTCGATCAAAGAAAAGTGAAGGCGCCATCACCGAGAGTTTGAATTTTCTTAACCCTTCTCTTTTTCTTTGATTTGTGATGCTATGTTGGGATATGTTAGTCGATTGCATGCTTAGGGAATTCATTGATATTGTTTTGTGCTTACATTGAGGACAATGTAATTTTCTAAGTGTGGGGTGGGATAGCATGTTCCGTTTTTGTTTTTGCCTTTTCGTGTGCTTAGCTTAGAAAAGAAAATTTAGAAAATGTTCCATAAAAATAGAGTGTTTAATTTGTTTGTTTCGAGTCTTAGGATGCCCCTAATATGTCAATGATGTTTTTCTCCTCTTTGCATACATAGATGATGGTTGTGCATACTTTTAAAATTGTAAGTTTCATGGATTTTGTGCATTGGTAGGAGCATGTAGGACTTGTTGATTACGAAGCATGCATGTTTTAGCTAGTTTATTTCAAAGATAACCTATGTGAGCTTTTGAGCCAATTTGCTTTCTTCTTGAGCGATAAAAAGATAAAATTCGATAGATTCGTAGGAAGCATGAAACCTCATAATTCTTTGCCTATTCGATGACTATGTGCCATAGCTTTTTAATGAACTCTAGTATGCTAGAACTTACTCTTGTTGATTTTCGAAACGTTTATATCATAAACTACCTTGATTTTGAATGTGATTGAATAAAGATCATTTAGGTTTACCACCATTGCCAAATAAAGCATGAGCCTTATTGGAGCCCGTCGTGGGACACCTTAGTAAACCCCTTTGAGCCGATATTGAGCCTTTTCTTTCATCATCCTTAAACACTTTCCATGAGCTTAGTATAGTTGTGCCTTTACCCTTGATCAAAGTATTGGCAAAGCTTGATTTTTGAAGGCGTTTTTGCGTGTGTGATGAAGAAGAACAAGTGTGGGGTAGACCTAGCCATAAATTTGTATGTAATATGTATGTATGCCGTGTCTTAGGAAAAGAAAAGAGAAAAAGTGTGCTCGGAATCAAAAAGAAAAATAAAAGAAAACCGAGAGCAAGGAAAGAAATAGAGTAAGGCACGGCATAGAAAAGAAAAATTTTGTGCATGGCTATTGTCTAGATTATTGTTGTAATGTTGTATGGGAAGAAAAGAATGAAGTATGGGTCCAACAAGATGAAATTTGACCCTTTTGGCGAGAAGACATAAGGAGATTTGAGCTTTGCCGAATGCCATGGTGACGTTTTGAGCCTCCTTATCCAAATATCGAATACCTCTTAGCCTAGCCCCATTACAACCCTTTTATTGATCTTTTTCATGATTCTTAAGATGGTTAAATTTGATTGTGGAAATTTTCTCAAGAGTAAGCTTATGGTTTTGGTTCATTGGTGCATATAGTTGTCATATGAGGTTTTTCCATCAAAAATTCACAAAGTGCTTTCGTTTCCTTGATATATGCAAGTCACTCTTTGTAATTCATGATCTTTCGCTTGCATATACTTATGTGTGAATAACCATGCTTCGAGAGAAAAGAAGAGAGTATGCCTAGTGAGGTGATTTGAATTAGCTTTTACATGTTTACATGCTTACCTTTTGCTCTTATATGTTCATATTGATGTCACATGTTCATGAAGCTTGGAATTTTCGTGCTTAGCATTCTCATGCATTAACTTGAAAGCTATGTGTACATACGAGCCTGAGACAAATTGTTAGGGGCAATAGTTTGTTTAGAGTCTTAGTTTTATTTAGTTTGCTAAGGGACTAGCAAAGGATAAGTGTGGGGTAGTTGATAGGAGCACAATGTGCGACGATATTACATGTTTATACCCTCGTTTATGCTTTGTTTAACCCTTATTTGTCTAAGATAGAGTCGTAATGTAGTTAGTGTCAATTTCGGTAGAGTTTTGTGAAAAATGGTTAAGAATCCGAAAAATGACTAAGTTTGAGAAATCTGGAAAATAATGCAAAATATGTCTTTTTCGTGATTTTGAGATGAATGAAACTGTGATCTATCCTTTTCCAAATTCTATGAAATTTTATGTGCTTAATATTCATATGCTGAGGAATGTTGTGTTAAAATTTCAGATCAATCGGAGTTCGGGAAGTCACCCAAAAGTTGGCTGCAAAACGGCAGTCCGAGCATTCCAATCCAGGGACTTCCAGGAAATTCCTGGGACTGTGTCCCAACTTCGAAAAATCATTCCCGACGACTTGCATGGAATTTGGCCGAGATATTTTATGGGGAGATGACCCTATGTGTCTAGTTTACGTGAGACTTGGAATCGCATCAATCGGAGCTCCATGGAGGGAGATATGTCGGAATTACTGCGACAAGGTCAAAGCTGCCGATTCCAGGAACCTACTGCCCCCTTTTTGTGTTTTCTGTTTTTGATGGACCAAATGGTGTATAAATGCATATGTGAAGATGGTCCAAGCTTTATGAAGGGAAGAGGAAGACACTAGGCCATGGCATTGAAGAAAAACATGAAGAAATCAAGTCTCCTAGTCACACTAGGAGAAGCTGCCGATTCTGGCAGATTGCTGCCTCTGTGTGCTGCCGGCATTGTGGGGCATTTTCAATGGATCAAGACCTATCAATTGAAGTCCAAGATCATACAAGAAGTCCATGAAGATGTGCAGCCCAAAGCCTTGAAGAAAAATCAGAAAAAGAAAATCAAGAATGCAAATACTTATTCAACAAGGAAACATAAACCTAGTAGGAAAACCAAAACCTACCTTCTTGCATTCTTGTGGCCGGCAGCCTCTCACCCATATTCCTATATATATAGCCATCTCTTATTCAGAAAAAGGATCATCTCATCTCTTGCAAAGCACTAGCCAAAACTCTACCAAATTTCCTACTCAAAGTTCTAAGCCGAAACCCTAGAAACACAAGTCCACCGATTCACCTATTCCATCACCATTCATCACCGATTCCCATACCTTACCACAGCCACTGCCGAATCTTCTCCACCACACTAAGACGAAGCTCTCCAAGGTTTCTAAAGTGTGATCCATCCCTATGTCTCGTGTTTTTATATTCGGTTTAGTCACATGTATTGTTATAAAAATACTTTGTTTTCGTTTGGTTTTGTATGATGAACATAGATTGATATGTATATTGAAGTTTATGTGATGACTTGTACGATTTTTAATGCATGGTTTTTGTATGTCTAGATAATTAGGGCAGTGGTATTAGAAGCATGTTTAGGATTTAAATTGGTTAGTAATCTAAGGGTGTGACTTAAAAACCGAAACATTAGTGTTGGCTGGAAGCATGTAAATCTAGATGTTAGGTTTCATCTAACCCGAGTTATAGCAAATAAAACTATATGCCTGACGGTTGTTTTGATTTGTTGTGCTCACGTAGGGTATAACCTTAGCTAAAACTTGCATGTTAAATAAGATGATTGACAACCTTGCTTGTTTACATGTTTTCGATTTTAGACTCTTGCGCTTAAATGTTAAAACGCGTAAAACCGGATTAGCATAAACTTTAGGATCGAAGGCGAATAGCATGATCTTAAAACATTAGATGTCTAACAATTGGTTAAAAGGCTAATCGCTCTAATTGTGGTCGAAACTAAGTTGAGTCTTGAACATGCTAGATACTTGTCCCTTACTTTCTTGCATATGAATCTTTGTGTTAAATTTTGTTTTGTGTTATGTGATGCGTGAGAGATGATGATCAAACTTGTATATAGTAGACCTAGGATTTTATTTTCTGTTTTTATGCCGAGCCTAGTATAGGGGCAGCAAAAGCTGCCGATCCATCCTATCCCCCATTGTGACGTTTTTGTGAATATGTAAATTTGTTTTGTGTCTAACAATTTCATATCTCAGGTACCCTTAATCCCCGGCTTAGAACGATCCCTACTTGCTCATACTACTAACGATATTTTGTAGGGTTTATCATTGCATGCGAGTTTCGGCTCACATCAAGCTTTGATGCGATTCTAAGTTCTGTAGAAACTAGACTCGTAGAGCTTTCCATGCATATGTGACACACCTTCTAGTTTCTTGTGGTTTGCCTTGGAGAATTTTTGCAAGTTGAGTGATGTGCCCAGGAAAATCCTGAAACTTACTGGATCCGATTTTGGCTTATGTTTCCTGGCACCTTCCTTTGCTCCAATTTCAGTGATTCTTTTTTAACTCAATCCTTATCATGTCTACTGCATATTAGAGAAGAAAAATTCATCAAAAGTAAAGTCGAGGTTTTACAGAACCAAAGATTCATCACAAGTTCTCAGAAATCGGCTAATAACCTTTTTGCACATTTTTATCTAAACTTAGCACGATTTCATTACAACTCTACCAAAAGCTCATCTTTTCATTATATGACTCGATTCTAAGATAATAAGGGATAAAACAAAGTATAAACGAGGGCAAAGCATATTAAGAACGCCGCATGTTATGCTCCTATCAACTACCCCACACTTATCTTTTGCTAGTCCCTTAGCAAAACTAAATAAAACTAAGACTCTAAACATACTATTGCCCCTAATGATTTGTCTCAAACTCGTATGAACACATAGCTTTTAAGTTGATGCATGAGAATACTAAACACAAAAATCCCAAGTTTCATGAACATGCAACATCGATATGAACATATAAGAACAATATATAAGCATGTAAACATGTAAAGCTAATCCAATCCTCCTCACTAGGTACGATCTCTTCTTTTCACTCAAGACATGGTTATTCACTCATTAGTATATGCAAAAGAAAGATATATGATACGAAAATAACTTGCATATTTCAAGAAATGAAAGCACTTTGGGAATTTTTGTGGAAAAACCTCATATAACAACTATGTGCACCAATGAACTAAAATCATATGCTTACTCTTGAGATAATCTCCCGAAATCAATTTTAACCATCTTAAGAATCATGAAAAGATATTTAAAAGGGATGTAATGGGGATAGGCTAAGAGGGAATTTGAAATTTAGATAGAAAAGAGGCTCAAAACGTCACTAAGGCCTTTAGCAAACCTCAATTCTCCTTATGTCTTCTCACCAAGGGTCGAATTTCTTCTTGTTGGACCCATACTTCATTCTTTTCTTCCCAAAACATTGTGAATGCCAACAAATGTCAAAATATAACAATGCTAGACCTTCAAATAAATACAAAACTCCAAATTCACAAACCTTTTTAACAAGACTTCATCCACAATTTCTCTTTTTCAACTGCCCCTATTTTCTTCTTTTGATTCGGATTTCTTTTGATTTTTCTTTTGTTCCGAAATTTTTCTCTTCTCTTTTCTATGTCACAGCTCATACATTTTTTTTTATACATGGAGAAGTCCCTACCCCACACTTATTTTTCTTCATCACTTCACGCGAAAACTCCTTCAAAACTCAAGCTTTGTCAAAACTTTGAGACAAGGTAAAGGCAACTATACTAAGCTCATGGAAAGTGTTTAAGGATGATGAAAGAAAAAGCTAAACGTAGGCTCAAAAGGGGTTTACTAAGGTGTCCCACGACGAGTTCAAATAGGGTACATGTTTTATTTGGCTATGGTGGTAAACCTAAAAGATCTTTTCAATCACTTTCAAAATCAAGGTATTTTATGACTAAAAACGTTTTGAAAATCAACAAGAGTAAGTTCTAGCATTCTAGGGTTCATTAAAAAGCTATGGCACATAATCGTTGAATATGCAAAGAATAATGAGGTTCATGCTTCCTATATGTCTATCGAATTTTATCTTTTTAAACACTCAAGAAGAAAGCAATTTCGGCTCTAAAGCTCACATAGGTTATTATGGAAATAAAACATGCATGCTTTATTAATCAACAAGTCCTACATGCTCCTACAAATGCACAATATCCATGAAACTCACAATTTTTATAGTATGCACAACTATTATCCATATATGCAAAGAGGAGAAAAATATCATGGACAATTTAGGGGCATCCTAAGACTCGAAATAAACATTTTAAACACTCTCTTTTTGTGGAACAATTTTCTGAATTTTTTTTTTCTAAACTAAGCACACGAAAATATATATCGGAATACGTTATCCCACCCCACACTTAGAAAATTACATTGTCCTCAATATAAGCATAGAAATATAGCAAGTAACTTCCTAAGCATGCAATAGTCTAATATATTCCAACATATCATCACAAACCAATGAAAAATTTCAAACTCTCGGTGATGGCTCGTTCATTTTTTTCTTGGTCGAATTGGGTTGCCTCCCAATTAGCGCTTAAATTTTATAGTCCGTAGCCTAGAGTTTTCATCGCGTGTTTTGTGTATTTGTTCATCCATTGTTGATGCTCGGCAGCTTAGGGGTAGCAGCCTCCCTTGGGGGCAGCAGTCCTTTCTCTTGGCAGTTAGGCTGCTTGGCAGCTTTGTCCTCTCGGCAGTGTGTTGCGCGGCAGCAGCAATGGCATTGCCAGCGTAGGTGGGCTGCGTGGCTGCAGCAGTGTCGTGGTGAGCAGCATCGGCAACATGCAGCGAAAGGGGCAGCAGCTTTGAGGCAGCAGCATCGCAGTAGGCAGGGTCTTGGCAGGGCCTTCTCGGCAGCAGCAGGGCTGGCTGCAAGGGCAGCAGCATCGCAACGTATCGGATGGCGTATCCTTGTTCGTATCAGATACGGTCATCAGTAGCACATGCATATCAACATGCGTATCGGATACGACTACTTAGTTGGATACGTGTCGAAATTGGTCTTGGATACGGCATGATACGGCTTGGCAAGACACGTGGATACGTTGGCAGTTTGTGTGTCATGCTGCGCGACACTTGGGAGGAGAAGGGCGTTGGGGCTGCAAGTTCTTCTCGGCAGCAACATTGCTTGGCAGCAGGGTTGCAAGTTCTTCCGGAGCAGGCTGCACGCCTGCATCCGCAGCTTTGTTGTCATGGCGCGCATGATGCGCATGTGTCTCGCTGCTCTCGACAGCAGCATTGGCAGCATACAAGGGCAGGGGCATCAATAGTCCTCTCGTCAAGTAAACGCATGGGCATGGGTAGCAGCGGCGTGCAGGGTGGTGGGAGCCGAAACTCACACTAATTTAAAACCCTGCAAAATGTCATCGTTAGTATGGATAAATAGGGTTCGATCAATCCGGGAAACTTGAAGGGTAATTGAAAACGAAAGTGTTAACAAAAACATAACAATGGGGGATTCGGAATTGGGATTAAATACTTACTGAAAATAAAAATCTAAATTATATATATACAGGTGATCAATAATTCCACACAAAGCATAGCACAAAGAACCTCAAAATCATGCATGACACGAACCAAAGAACAAATAGGCAGCAAGCATACAATCGGCAATTCCTATGATTTAACTTAATTCCAATTTTAATTAGAGCCCTCAGCGGTCCATCTAATCGTTAAGACTTCACAAGTATTTAGAGTTAACTCAGCGTATCACCCTAAACATAATGCTAATCGGTTTAAAAACACTCAGCGTAGAAATTAAACACGAAGAACATATAAGCACAAAAGCCAAATTAGAAACACATAAACAAGCAAGTCGTCACACATCTTGTTTAAACATGCAAATTTTCAGAATTATGGTAACCCTCTTAAGTAACTTAGACACAACAACTCAGCGTATGATGCAATCTAAATTACTTTGGCAAGTGAAATCGAGACCCTTGGAACTACCATGACAAGGGCAACCCGCACGTACACAATTTTTATGCATAGAATTCATGAAAATTAATCAAGCAAATCATAGAAACATAGCCGAATATACCACTGCCCTATTCAAAGAATTCGGAAATCATACATGAAATTGTTTATACAAACATCACATAACTTCAATAGAAACCGAAATTATAACATTCATACAAAACCAAAATTAAACCAAGTATTATTACAACAAAGATTGTAACAAGGCAGAAAATAATACAAGCCATAGGGATGAATCACAACTTTAAAAACCTTGGAAGATTCGGCAAGATGTGGTGGTGTGCACGGATGAAGGTAGGTTAGGGTTCTTGCGATTTTGTGGTGGGAGAATGGAGAATTTTGCTAGTATTTTCGTGCAGAATATGATGATCTTGAAGAGAGGCAGCCGGCCTCAACATATAGGGAACAAAGAAAAACCCTAGCCATTAAGGAATGGTGCAAAACCGGCAAGTAGAAGGACTTCTTTCCTTTTCTCGTTTTGGCTGATTTCTTTTCCTTTTTGCACAAAGGTTTCTTACCTATTTGATGTAAGAAAAATGTCCCTTTCCTTGTAAGATTCAGCAATTAAGCCTTCCCTTTTGTAACTAGGACAAACCGGCCAAACCTTCCTTCTTCTTTTCTTCTTTTCTGAAATCGGCAGACTGACCTTTTGGCAATGATTCTAGCATAACGTTTTACTCAGGAAAGCTTTTGATGCGATTCCAAATCCTGAAGAAACTAGACTCAAAGGCCTTCCGCCCCATAAAAGGGTTTCCCCAAATTCGTTGTGGTTCGTCCGGTAGAAATTCCGGAAGTTGACAGACAGGAATCTGCCTGATTCTGATCAGAGTTCTTTATGTTTCTTCTCCTCTTTCTTGTTGCTTCTAGGCTTGTATCCGAGCTTTCCTTGCCTCTTTAGGTCTTCTTTTCCTCTTGCTTCAAGGTTTCAATTGTGGAAATATTTTCTGAAAATTCAAGAAAATAAATATGGTAAGTTTCGGCAAGAGTAATTTTCCCTATTCAAAATAGGTTTCCTTCTTCAATCCGATTTCCTAATTCATTTTAGTTTCCTAGACAAGCTAAGTTTCCTAATCCGAATAGGTTTCCTAATCAAAAGAAGTTTCCTAATTTCAATCTTCGTCATTTTTAGAAACGACAAAGTATTTTTACTTTCTTGGTTCAATTAGGATTCCTAGTTTGACTAGGAATTGCCGAAACTTTTCTAATTCAATATCATTGAGCACAATTTCATATTATTTCTGCCAAAGACTCAAGACTCACTCTAATGACTCGATCTTACACAAATAAGGGTTAAGCAAAGCATAAATGGAGGTAAAAACATATTAAGAACGTCGCATAAAATGCTCCTATCAAATTACCCCACACTTAGCTTTTGCTATAGTCCCTTAGCAAAATTAAATTAAAAACAAAACTACTACTGCCCCTAAAACAATTGTTTCAGAATCTTAAGAATGCATAGCTTTCAAGTTAAACATTCGAGAGGAAGCACACAAATTCCAAATTCCATAAACATGTATCACGGCATGAATAAGTGAGAAGTAAACATATAAGCATCAACATGTAAGGGTAATCCGATCCTCCTCACTAGGCATACTCTCTTCTTTTCACTTGATCATGGAAATTCACTCAAAGTATATGCAAGAGAAAAGATTGTAAGGCATTCAAATAGCTTGCATATTTCATGAAAAGAAAGCACTTTGTGAATAATTTTCTGGAAAAACCTCATGTAACAATTATGTGCACGAATGGACCAAAACCATATGCTTAACTCTTGAGAAAATCTCCACAAATCAAATTCACCTATCTTAAGAATCATGGAAAACGTTTTAAAGGGAGAATAATGGGGCTCGGCTGCATAGGTGAGAATTCTTGGATAAGTGGTGCTTAAAGATATCACCAAAACTTGGCAAAGCTCAATTCTCCTTATGCCTTCCCTCCATGGGCCAAATATCATCTTGTTGAACCCAAACTTCATTCTTTTATTTCCCAAAGCATTGTGAAAACGAACAAAGACCAAATATAACAATGATAGGTCTTCAAATAGATACAAACTCCAATTTCACAACATAGAACTTAGAAATTTTTCATTCAAAGCCGTGCCTAAAATTTTCTTTTGTTTCGGACTTATTTTTTTTATTTTTTTTTCTTTTTTTTGTTTTCTGTCCGATTTTTCTTTTCTCTTTTTCTTTTGTTTTAGGCACGGCATACATATAATTCAGTATCATATTGCATATAAGTTCACCCCACACTTGTTTCATAACATCACACCATGTTAAAATTTCTTCTCAGTTTCAAGCTTTTGCCAAGTTTCAATGATAAGGGAAAAGATATAACTATACTAGGCAAAAGGGAAATGTTTAAGGGTGATGAAAAGAAAAGCTCAATGTAGGCTCAAAGGGGTTAAAACTAAGGAGTCCCACGACGGGCACAAATTGGGCACATGCTTATTTGGCATTGGTGGTAATCCTAGTTAAAACGTTTCCAATCCTTTTCAGAATCAAGGCATGTTATGATTATACAGTTTCGAAAATCAGCAAGAGCAAGTTCTAGCATTCTAGAGTCCATCAAATAGCTATAGCACATAATCATTGAATATACAAAGAATGATGAGGTTTCATGCTTCAAATTTTTTTGCCAATTTAATCTTTTATCACACATGAAGAAAGCATTTAGGCACAAAAGCTCACATAGGTTGTTATGGGAACAAAACTAACCAAAACATGCATGCTTTTACAATCAAAACATATCTCAAATGTTCATACCGATCACATAATTCATGGAACTCACAATTCAATCATTAAGTGAATATAAAACCATCATCTATGCATTCCAAGACATAATCATCCTAGACTTTTTAGGGGCATCCTAAGACTCAAAACAAAACAAAACACACGATTCTTTTTGGGATTTTCTGCATTTTTTTTTTATGACTCGAAACAAACAAACTAAAAATAAACAAACAAAACAAAAAGCATCTGAAACATGTATCTCCACCCCACACTTAGAAAATTACATTGTCCTCAATGTAATCCAGAAAATAAGATTGTAATTTCTAAGCATATAATAGATTCCACAAATTTCACACATATACAATTCAACCATAAAAGTGTAGGGATTTAGAAAATGCAAACTCTCTTTGATGGCTCCTTCACTTTTATTGGTTGAAATGGGTTGCCTCCCATAAAGCGCTTAGAATTTAAAGTCCTTTAGCCTAGACTCCAAGTGTGTTCATGACAAGGGTGGTGCGTCCTCAATTAGTGTTTCCTCAACCGTGCATACCTCACAAGGTTCAAAATAAGGTTTCAAGCGATGGCTATTCACCTTAAATGCTTTACTTGTATTATCACTTTGAATTTCAATGGCACCATGAGCAAACACGTTAGTAACAATAAATGGACCAACCCAACGAGATTGTAATTTTCCAGGAAAAAGCTTAAGACGAGAATGAAACAATAGGACTTTTTGTCCCACATGAAACGTTTTTCTCCGTATCATCTTGTCATGGTAAGCTTTTGTCTTCTCCTTGTAAATCCATGCAGCCTCATAAGTCTCGTTGCGGATTTCTTCAAGCTCATTAAGTTGCAACTTCCTATGGAGGCCGGCGGCATCAATGCTCATGTTGAAGGTCTTCACAGCCCACCAAGCTCGATGTTCAAGCTCCACGGGTAAGTGACATGCCTTCCCATAAATGATCCGAAAAGGAGACATCCCAATAGGCGTCTTATAGGCAGTCCTATACGCCCACAATGCATCGTTGAGTCGATCACTCCAATCTTTCCTCGTAGGGCCAACGGTCTTCTCCAGAATGCTCTTGATCTCTCGATTTGAAACTTCCGCCATTCCACTTGTCTGAGGGTGGTAGGGTGTGGAAACTTTATGTGTGACGCCATATTTCTTGAGCAAAGCTTCTATGGTTCGGTTGCAAAAATGTGAGCCTCCATAACTTATCAAAACGCGAGGCACTCCAAACCTAGAAAAGATGTTAGTTCTCAAGAAATCTGCAACAACTTTAGAATCATTAGTTCGTGTGGCTTTCGCCTCCACCCATTTAGACACATAATCCACAACTAATAAGATGTAAAGAAAGCCTCTAGAAGAAGGAAAAGGGCCCATGAAATCAATACCCCACAAATAAAAAATTTCAACCTCCGTGATGGGTGTGAGCGGCATTTGATCCCTCGGTCCTATATTCCCGGTTCTTTGACACCTGTCACATGACATACAATGCAAGTATGCATCCTTAAAGATCAATGACCAATAGAAACCACATTCCAACACCTTCAAAGCTGTCCTACGCGGTCCAAAGTGTCCTCCACACGCCTTTTCATGACAAAATGCTAAGATGGACTTGTGCTCACTTTCCGGAATGCAACGACGAAGAACTTGATCGCTACAACTCTTCCATAGGTACAGTTCATCCCAAATGTAATGTCTTGCTTGCTTCTTCATCCGTACCTTGCTTGCATGCGATAATGTGCTAGGAAAAGTCCTAGCCACCAAGTAGTTAACCAAATCGGCATACCAAGGTTCTTTTGCTTCCACATGAAAGAGTTGTTCGTCCGGAAATGTCTCATGGAGGGGCAGCTCGTCCTCTCTTCTCACAATGCGACTCAAATGGTCGGCTACCACATTCTCGCTGCCCTTCTTGTCCTTGATCTCTACATCAAACTCTTGGAGCAAAAGGATCCATCGAATCAACCTTGGTTTTGCATCCTTCTTTGTCATGAGGTACCTTAAAGCTGCATGATCTGAATAAACAGTTACTTTAGAGTTCAAAAGATAAGAACGAAATTTCTCTAAAGCAAAAATCACAGCTAAAAGTTCTTTCTCAGTGGTGGAATAATTTTGTTGAGCATCATTAAGAGTGCGTGAGGCATAATAAATAGCACATGGCTTCTTCTCTGTCCTTTGGCCAAGTACGGCACCAACTGCATAATCAGATGCATCACACATTAGTTCAAAAGGCAAATTCCAATCTGGAGGAGACATAATTGGTGCCGTGATGAGTAGTTCCTTCAAACGCACAAAGGCAGCCTCACACTCCTCACTCCACATGAATGGAACATCCTTTTGCAAGAGGGAGCTCAATGGTTTCGATACTAAGGAGAAATCCTTAATGAAATGTCGATAAAAACCTGCATGGCCAAGAAACGAACGAACCTCTCTCACAGAAGTGGGAGAGGGTAAGTGTTGCACAATATCAACTTTAGCCTTATCTACTTCTATCCCTCTTGCCGAAACTATGTGCCCTAGAACTATACCTTGATTTACCATGAAATGACATTTTTCCCAATTTAGTACAAGGTTAGTTCCTACACATCTTTCCAATATCAACTCTAAGTTTCTCAAACATGCATCGAAATCTTTACCATAGACACTAAAATCATCCATAAAGACTTCGATAATATTTTCAATGAAATCTGAGAAAATAGAGTACATACAATGTTGAAACGTACCCGGTGCGTTGCATAACCCAAAAGGCATGCGTCGATAGGCAAACGTACCAAAGGGACATGTAAACGTTGTCTTTTCTTGATCATCTGGATGTATGCAAATCTGGTTGTACCCACTATAACCATCGAGGAAGCAGTAAAATTCATGACCAGCCAAACGCTCCAACATTTGATCCATAAAAGGCAAAGGCATGTGATCCTTCCTTGTGGTGGCATTTAGCTTCCTGTAATCGATGCACATCCTATGCCCAGTTATCACACATTGTGCACGAGCTCATTCCTCTCATTTTCAACAACTGTAACGCCACTCTTCTTAGGCACAATTTGAACGGGTGAAATCCAACGACTATCCGAGATTGGATAGATAACTCCACAATCTAGCAACTTAATCACCTCGTCCTTCACCACTTTCATCATTGGGGGATGCAAACGTCGCTGCCCCTCTCTTGTTGGTTTCGCACCCTCTTCAAGTAAGATGCGATGAACACACTTCGTAGGGCTGATTCCCTTGATATCTGCCAAGGTCCAACCTATGGCAGTCTTGTGCTTCCTCAACACGGCTATCAACTTCTTCTCTTGTTGCTTGCTCAACTTTGACGATACAATCACCTGAAGAGTATCATCATTTCCTAGAAACGCATACTTCAAATGTTCGGGGAGAGCTTTGAGCTCTAACATAGGGGCCTGTTCCACATATGGTAACATTTTGTTAGTGGTAATGGGAATTGACACAGGAGATTTATACCTTGCATAAGGGGCTGCCTCAATTTCGGCAATCACTTCGAGTAACCATGGTTCGAGTTCAGCCTCCCTCTCATCTGGAATTCGTTCTCCCTCTTTGTCAAATCCCGCCCCTTGCTCAATAGCTAATTGCTATTGATCCATAGCCTCTGACAAAACCTGTGTATGAGAATTAACAACATCGATAGCAAAGCAAGGTTTTAAGTCAGAAACCGGATACTTCATAGCCTCAAAAACATTGAAGCTAATTACATCTCCCTCAAACTCCATTATGAGGTTGCCTTTGGCCACGTCAATGATTGTACGGGCTGTCCTCATGAAGGGTCGGCCTAGCAACAATTGTGTGCTATTCAATGGCGAGTCTTCCATCTCTAAAACATAGAAATCTGCGGGAAAAATGAGATGGTTAACCTGCACAAGCACATCCTCAATGTATCCCTCAGGATACTTGTTAGAACGATCCGCCAATTGGATAATCACATTGTCCTTTTTCAAAGGCCCTAAACCTAGAGAATTATAAACATTCAAAGGCATGACATTTATTGATGCCCCTAGGTCTAGCATAACACTATCAAACTGTGTGTTACCAATTACGCATGGAATGTTGAAACTTCCTGGATCCTTCATTTTTTGTGGTAATTTCCTTTGGATTACGGCTGATACCGTCTCGCTCATTTTTACCACTTGTGTCTCCCTTGTGTGCCTCCTAGTTGTGCAAAGCTCTTTCAAGAACTTAGCATATTTTGGAATCTGTTTGATGCACTCGAGCAAAGGGATATTCACTTCCACCTTTCGAAAAATATCCAGCACTTCCTCGTCAGCTTTATCTTTCTTATTCTTTGCAAACCTAGAAGGGAATGGTAGACAAGAAGACTGATTAGTGTTAACTAAATCATTTGAGTTAGAATTTGCTACCTTTGGTGCCCCAGAGATCGGCACATTCTCCTTCTTGGAAGTTGCTGGATCATTTTCCAAGTCACGTTTCTTCATAGCATCAAGCTCGGCTTTGGTAAGAAGGCTAGGCTCGGCTTCATCATCACTTGCTTCAATCTCGGCACTTCTGCCCTTGTTGGAGCCGAGAACCTCCTTCTCCTTTGCAGCCTTGGTAACCGGTGCCTCTGACACCTTCCCACTTCGTGTAGTGATGGCTTGAGCTTGTTCCCTCCTAGGGTTTGGTATGGTTCCTGCCGGCAGCTTTCCTTGTTCATTAAATTTCCCCATGAAATCCACAACTTGTCCCATTTGTGTCTTCAACTCGGCAATATCTTTGGAGTTTGTTTGCTGCCCCACCAACAAAGCTTGTGTGGCGGTGTTCAATTGAGCTTGCCCCATAGCTAAAGACTTCAACAATTCATCATAGTTGGGGTTAGTTGCGGCAGCTTGAGGAGTAGGCATGGGAATGTTGCTTGGCATAGCATTCGGCATTGATGGAACAAAGGGTGCTTGAGGTCTTGCAAATTGTCCGGCCGGTCTTTGTTGAAATTGTCCTCCACTTGGCTGCATTTGTGTGACATTTTGTTGTGGACGAAGCACATTCTCGTTGTTGGACCAACGGAAATTTGGATGATCACGGAAACCAGGATTGTAAGTGTTGGAGTAGGGGTTGTACTTTTGGCCTCCTTGATACCCTATAGCATTAACTTCCTCAATCCCTTCTTGCGAAGAAACTTGAGGACACAAATCGGTTGGATGCTCCTCGGTACATACACCACATACATGTGCCTTCTTCACCTTCATCATATTTGCAAGCAACGAGGACAACTTGTCAACCTTCTCTTCAAGAGCTGAATTTGTTGAAGTTTCATGAACATGCCTCGAGGAGGTGTCTCTTGATGCTCCAAATTGCTGATTGTTGAGAGCCCTAATCTCCAAGAGTGCCTTAGCTTCATTCGGCCCTTTGTCTAGAAACGATCCACTGGCAGCCGAGTCAAGGAATTCTCTCTCCATTATGCGCAACCCTTCATAAAAGTATTGTAAAAGGAGTCCTTCTCGAATGCCATGAGCTGGACATGAAGCGACGAGAGATTTAAACCTCTCATAGTACAGAAAGAATGTCTCATCCCCTCCCTGCTTGATGCTTGTGATCTGCTTCCTTAAGTCTGTAACTCTTGAGCTTGGAAAGTACTTGAGAATAAACTCATTTACCATAGTAGTCCATGAGGTTATTCGGCTGGGTGGAATTTCAAACAACCACTTCTTGGCTCGGTCTTCAAGTGAGAATGGGAAAGTTTTCATCTTCATATGTTGTAGATCAGCTCCTCTAGGGCACATGCTTTCACAAGTAAATTGAAACAATTGCAAATGCGAGTTTGGATCTTCACCCGAAAGTCCATGAAATTTCGGCAGTTGGTGGAGAAATCCACTCTTCAACTCAAAGTCACTTGTCTTGCCTTCTACCACAGGTGGAAAAGTAATATTGGAAGGTGCCGTACCTCCCAATCCCTCTTGAACTTGTCCATTCATCTCACGGATTGTAGCCATTTTTGGTGGAGTAGGTACGTCAAGTAGGTTGAACTCAAAATTGGCTTGATGGTGTGGACTTGGAAACAATTCAAACTCCGGATCGTCTACGTTGTTCTTCCTGCTACTCGATGCCTCTATGTCAAATGATGGACTCGGCTCAACTCTAGGAGGGCTTGTCAAAAGATTGAATGGAATTGGAATCGGCGATCTTGGATTTTCCTCTTGAGGTGAGCTCGGTGTAGGTACTTCAAAGTCTAACTTCTCTTGAATGTCTTGAAGTCGATGATCAATATGTTCTTTCCACGAACTAAAGCTGGACATTCATGAGTCTGTACACAACGATCAAGTTATAAATACAAGTTCATAATATTAGATACAAGTCATATATTCACAAAATCAAAGGTATGTTAGAGTTAGCAATGATTTCAAAATACAACATTACAAAAAATGGCGCGCCAGGAGATACAATTGTTACAAGTATTGAAGCAAAAATTCCACACAATATCACACATATGCACACGAAAGTAATTAGGCAAAAAATTTAAAGTCAAAGGATGTCGAGCTTAGCTTAATCTAATTGCTTTTATTCACACAACTTTAAAATTTGAGGTACGTGGAGCAGAGGAGATAACAGTGCAATGGACTGATACAGCCCAAGGTAGTATCATGCTTATTCCGATATACCTCAAAAATCAAAGACAAATTTTAGTTTTGAAGAAAATAGATTCACGTATGTTCAAGTTATCTTCTAGCGTCTAAAGTGAGGTGATGCTTCGGCACAAGTTGTTCTCTAGGTCGAGCGTATTTTACTTTTCAAAGGCGGTGTCGCTAAGATTCACGGAGGGCGAACCCCCTACAGGAACCAGGCAGGACTCGTTGTTGGTCACCACGGGGAGCGAACTCCCTATCGACTCACTCACCGAGAATGAACATCAGTCTGTGGGCCTTGAGATCCAGTTAAACAAACCTGAGAACCATATCTATGAAAATAACTTGCCCCATACTTTGTAAAATAAACTCGGATCCCTAGCGGTCTACAAGTGTTGACCAAAACCGCCCACAACCTCATAAAAACGCAAGCGCTAGTATGAAGGGTTTAGGTTAAGATCAACAAAAGAGGCTTCACCTACATGTTACACTTTAGAAACTACAATAAACATAAGCATACATAAAACTATCAACTTCCTAGAATTTTAACTAAGTTATTACAACATACATCCTCAAATAATTACAATTAGCAACTATTAAAAACTGAAAACAAAACCCTAATTACTATTACAAACCGTCTACAACTACGAATCAAAGTAAAGAAAAATTTATACAAACCGAAATTTAACAAATATACAAATATTAACACTTCAATAAACAATATTTCTCAAATTCCCCTGCAACGGCGCCAAAAATTGGTGGGAGCCGAAACTCACACTAATTTAAGACCCTGCAAAATGTCATCGTTAGTATGGATAAATGGGGTTCGATCAATCCGGGAAACTTGAAGGGTAATTGAAAACGAAAGTGTTAACAAAAACATAACAATGGGGGATTCGGAATTGGGATTAAATACTTACTGAAAATAAAAATCTAAATTATATATATACAGGTGATCAATAATTCCACACAAAGCATAGCACAAAGAACCTCAAAATCATGCATGACACGAACCAAAGAACAAATAGGCAGCAATCATACAATCGGCAATTCCTATGATTTAACTTAATTCCAATTTTAATTAGAGCCCTCAGCGGTCCATCTAATCGTTAAGACTTCACAAGTATTTAGAGTTAACTCAGCGTATCACCCTAAACATAATGCTAATCGGTTTAAAAACACTCAGCGTAGAAATTAAACACGAAGAACATATAAGCACAAAAGCCAAATTGGAAACACATAAACAAGCAAGTCGTCACACATCTTGTTTAAACATGCAAATTTTCAGAATTATGGTAACCCTCTTAAGTGACTTAGACACAACAACTCAGCGTATGATGCAATCTAAATTACTTTGGCAAGTGAAATCGAGACCCTTGGAACTACCATGACAAGGGCAGCCCGCACGTACATGATTTTTATGCATAGAATTCATGAAAATTAATCAAGAAAATCATAGAAACATAGCCGAATATACCACTGCCCTATTCAAAGAATTCGGAAATCATACATGAAATTGTTTATACAAACATCACATAACTTCAATAGAAACCGAAATTATAACATTCATACAAAACCAAAATTAAACCAAGTATTATTACAACAAAGATTGTAACAAGGCAGAAAACAATACAAGCCATAGGGATGAATCACAACTTTAAAAACCTTGGAAGATTCGGCAAGATGTGGTGGTGTGCACGGATGAAGGTAGGTTAGGGTTCTTGCGATTTTGTGGTGGGAGAATGGATGTGTTTCGGCTTGATGATTTTCTTCCTTCACTTGAGATAACTTGGGCAGAACTTTTGCTAGTATTTTCGTGCAGAATATGATGATCTTGAAGAGAGGCAGCTGGCCTCAACATATAGGGAACAAAGAAAAAACCTAGCCATTAAGGAATGGTGCAAAACCGGCAAGTAGAAGGACTTCTTTCCTTTTCTCGTTTTGGCTGATTTATTTTCCTTTTTGCACAAAGGTTTCTTACCTATTTGATGTAAGAATAATGTCCCTTTCCTTGTAAGATTCAGCAATTAAGCCTTCCCTTTTGTAACTAGGACAAACCGGCCAAACCTTCCTTCTTCTTTTCTTCTTTTCTGAAATCGGCAGACTGACCTTTCGGCAATGATTCTAGCATAACTTTTTACTCAGGAAAGTTTTTGATGCGATTCCAAATCCTGAAGAAACTAGACTCAAAGGCCTTCCTTCCCATAAAAGGGTTTCCCCAAATTCGTTGTGGTTCGTCCGGCAGAAATTCCGGAATTTGACAGACAGGAATCTGCCCGATTCTGATCAGAGTTCTTTATGTTTCTTCTCCTCTTTCTTGTTGCTTCTAGGCTTGTATCCGAGCTTTCCTTGCCTCTTTAGGTCTTCTTTTCCTCTTGCTTCAAGGTTTCAATTGTGGAAATATTTTCTGAAAATTCAAGAAAATAAATATGGTAAGTTTCGGCAAGAGTAATTTTCCCTATTCAAAATAGGTTTCCTTCTTCAATCCGATTTCCTAATTCATTTTAGTTTCCTAGACAAGCTAGGTTTCCTAATCCGAATAGGTTTCCTAATCAAAAGAAGTTTCCTAATTTCAATCTTCGTCATTTTTAGAAACGACAAAGCATTTTTACTTTCCTAGTTCAATTAGGATTCCTAGTTTGACTAGGAATTGCGGAAACTTTTCTAATTCAATATCATTGAGCACAATTTCATATTATTTCTGCCAAAGACTCAAGAATCACTCTAATGACTCGATCTTACACAAATAAGGGTTAAGCAAAGCATAAATGGAGGTAAAAACATATTAAGAACGTCGCATAAAATGCTCCTATCACAGGGGCAGCAGTAGGTTCCTCCCGGCAGCAGCATAAGTAGATGTCTATTGGCAGATTCATGCTGCAGGCTGCCTGTTGGCAGCAGCATAGGACCTCGGTAGAACAAGTTGCTCTTGGTGGGGTCGTTCAGCAGGTTTATCGGCAGGGACATTCGGCAGGTGCTCGGCAGTGCGCAGGGCAGTAGTAGGGTAAGCTGCAGGCAGGTCGGCAGAAGTTTTGGCAGATGGTACACTTCCCTTTTAGGCTCGAATTTGGGTGTGTTCCACTATCCTAATGCAAAAGTGCTAAAAAGCAATGTTGGACATATAGAGCTTTCCAATGGTATAAAGTTTGCCTCAATCGGACCATCAGAAGTACTCTTTGTTTGGCCTTTTATCGGACCTATTGATATGCCCAATTTTCTATTTCGCCAGATTGACCTTGCTGCACTCAAATTGAAACTAAGAGCAGCTCGAGAACCCAAATTCACCTCTGTAAACTCCTGCGAAATGTAGACTCAGAGACCTTTCCAACGGTATATGGCTCAGTTTCTCAGGTCATCTGAGCTAAAAATGGCGGCCTTCCAAAGTTAACAGACTGCACTGCCCGATTTCTATTTGGGCAGAATATTCGTTTTTCCTGCACCCTTCTTTTAAGTTCGACCTACACAAACACAAGACACATCAAAACGAAAAAAAAAAATAGACAAAGATAGATGTAAGAATTTACAAATTTGTACAAGCTACGGGTTCAACAAATTTTCAAGGCATTACACGAATGTTTCAAGAATTTTTCAAATTATACACACGACATCAAAGATTCAAGGTACGTGGATCAGAAGAGCAAACTGTGCAATGGACTTGTGTAGCCCACGGTAAGGTCATGCTTTATCCGATATACCTCAAAACTTTGAAGACTTAAAATTTTTTTCACAAATTTACAAAGCAAACACTCAAACAAGTCAAGACTATTTACTATCTTGTTACATCTTTTCCTTATAAATTATCATGCAATTCGAAACTTATCTTTGAAAATCTTTATTAACATTATAAGAATAAAATCGACATGCATTATTATAAAACCAAACTCACAATCGTTTTTCACATAGACATGAAAACACAATAACCAAACATACACATGAGTTTCATCGACAAAACCACACATAACTACATAAAAACTATTACAAACCAAAGGAGAGATAAAGTAGAGTGGATCACACATTATAGACACCTAGAGAAGATCTTCAATATGCTGTGGAGAGGCTCGGGTGAAGGCTGAATGAAGGTGACAGAATCGGTAGGATTTTTAAGGTGGTGGTGGTGGTTTTCAGCTTATAACTTTATATAGGATCTTTGGCTGAATATTGGTAGAGCTTTGGCTAGGGTTTTTACTTTGGAATGTGACAAGTTTTTCTGTAGGAAAACATCCTCTATTTATAAGGGAAGGGCTGTGTCAAAACCGGAAACAAGAAGGAAAACAAAACCTAAACAGAGTAGGTTTAGGTTTTCTGATTCGGCAGTTATGACCTTCATGTCTTCAATCAAGCATAACGTTTTCCAGAAAATAGCTATTGAAGTGATTCCAATTGATTTGGAAACTAAACTCCCGTAGCTTTCTATCCATATATAGCTTGAACTCTTATTCAATATGAGCTATCCAGGAGAATCCGTTGAATTTGGAGGATGTGCACTGGAAGTTTCCCGAGTTTGATCAGGATTCTTCTTATGATTCTCTCCTTTTTTCTTATGGTTTCTTTTCCGATTTTCTTCATAGATCACAGCCTTCTTGGACTACTTAATGGATTAGCAATATTACTTGATAGATCAAAGTCCAATGGATCGGCTGCAAGCCTCCCTAGCTCGCCCGGGACAACTTTCTTCTAGAACCGGCAGATTTGATCTTTCTCCTATCCGAGCTAGAAAAACTTTTCTCTCCATATTTTCCACTTCTTTTTAGTTTGGCTGACTCCTATATCCTTCATTAGGCTTGGACAATCTTCAATAGTGCAATCGGATGCCATTTAGACAATGAAAAACGTAAATGAGTGAAAACGAGCAGTAGGTTGGTTTTCTCAGCAGGGTAGTGACCTTGCTGTCTTGCAACTAGCATAACTTTCTCCT
This sequence comes from Potentilla sterilis, assembly GCA_963682095.1. Taxonomy (NCBI): domain Eukaryota; kingdom Viridiplantae; phylum Streptophyta; class Magnoliopsida; order Rosales; family Rosaceae; genus Potentilla; species Potentilla sterilis. The sequence continues at coordinate 21,923,064 of OY821762.1, read as the reverse complement.
CAAGAAAGCTTTTGATGTGATTCTAAGTTTTGTAGAAACTAGACTCGTAAAGATTTCCATGCATATGTCACAAATCTTCTAGTTTTTTGTGGTTTGACCTGGAGAATTTTTGCAAGTTGAGTGATGTGCCTAGGAAAATCCTAAAACTTACTGGATCCGATTTTGGCTTATGTTTCCTGGCACCTTCTTTTGCTCTAATTTCAATGATTCTTATTATACTCAATTCTTGGCATGTCTACTGCATATTAGAGAAGAAAAATCCATCAAAAGTAAAGTCGAGGTTTTACAGAACCAAAGATTTATCACAAGTACTCAGAAATCGGCTAATAACTTTTTTGCTCATTTTTATCTAAACTTAGCACGATTTCATTATAACTCTTCCAAAAGCTCATCTTTTCATTATATGACTTGATTCTAAGATAATAAGGGATAAAACAAAGTATAAACGAGGACAAAACATATTAAGAACGTCGCATTTTATGCTCATATCAGCATGCCCATCAATCCCAGCCCCGGACCAACCTCGGCCCCTGCTGATAGGCTGTATTGTCCGATAAAGCAATCTGCAGCCTCTTCCGATGCGCGAGACACAGCCACATTGCCAGACCCCTCAGCTTCTGATACATGCTCCCATGCTGCCGATACAGTCTTTGCTACTACCGATACAGATACAGATTCTGCTGAGACTGCCGAAAGTACACATAGCCCTGCCGAGGGACCAAGCTTGCTCCCTGCCGAGACCAACCTGCCTTTTGTCACGTTCCCAAGCAGCCATGTTGCCGATACAACCCAACATTCTGCTGATACGGCTGCTTAGTGCAATGTGCACCTTGTTGAGCTTCTTCTTGCTGATTTGAGCTATTTTGGACCATGATGAACACATGAAACAACACTTGGTGAAAATTCTAAGCTACGGACTATAAAATTAAAGAGCTACTTGGGAGGGAACCCAATTCGATCAAAGAAAAACGAAGGAGCCATCACCGAGTGTTTGAAATTTGTTAACTCTTCTCTTTTTCTTTGGTTTGAGATGCTATGATTGGAATATGTTCGACAATTGCATGCTTAGGAAATTCGTTGATATAATCTTGTGCTTACATTGAGGGCAATATAATTTTCTAAGTGTAGGGTAGGATAACGTATTCCGTTTATGTTTTCGTGTGCTTAGTTTAGAAAAGAAAATTTCAAAAAATCGTAATACAAAAATAGAGTGTTTAAATTGTTGTTTCGAGTCTTAGGATGCCCCTAATATGTCAATGATGTTTTTCTCCTCTTTGCATACATAGATGATAGTTGTGCATACAATAAAAATTGTGAGTTTCATGGATTATGTTCATTGGTAAGAGCATGTAGGACTTGTTGATCAATAAAGCATGCATGTTTTAGCGAATTTGTTTCCAGAATAACCTATGTGAGCTTTAGAGCCAAATTGCTTTCTTCTTAAGTGCTAAAAAGATAAAATTCGATAGACATATAGGAAGCATGAAACCTCATAATTCTTTGATTATTCGATTACTATATGCGATAGTTTTTTTTATGGACTCTAGAATTGGTAGAACTCGCTCTTGTGATTTTTGAAACTTGATAGTCATAAAATTGTCTTGATTTTGAAAAGGATTGGAAACGTTATATTAGGATCACCACCATAGCCAAATAAAGCATGTGCCATATTTGTGCCATATTTGTGCTCGCCGTGGGACTCCTTAGAAAACTCCTTTGAGCTTACATTGAGCCTTTTCTTTCATCATCCTCATAAAAATTCATATGCTTAGAATAGTTATATCTTAACCCTTGTCCTCGCGAGACTTGGCAAAAGCTTGAAATCGATTTGGAGTTTTGATCTAGAATTATGTCATGAAATAAGTGTGGGGTAGACTTAACTAGAAATTGTGAAAAATATATATGTCGTGCCTAGCAAAAGTGAAAAATATGAAAGCGGACAGAAAAAGAAGAGAAATCGAGTCCGAGAAAAGAAGCTAGAGCACGGCTTAGATTGAAAAATTTGCTAAGTCTTATTCCTTGAAAAGTGTTGTGAACTTGGAGTCTTAGTTCGTATTTGAAGGAATAATAATTTTGAATTTTGACCTTTGTCCATGTTTATAATGTTGTGGGAAGTACAAAATGAAGAAAGGGTCCAACAAGATGATATCCGGCCCTTGGAGTGAAGCCATAAGGTGGATCGAGCATTACCAAGTCTTGGTGACATTTTTAAGCACCACTTATCCCAAATTTCCTACCCTATGCAACCGAGCCCCTCATTCTTCACTTTAGTAACGTTTTCATGATTCTTAAGATGGCATAATTTGATTTGTGGAGATTTTTCTCAAGAGTCGGGCTTATGGTTTTGGTCTGTTCGTGCATATAGTTATCATATGAGGTTTTTCCTTTAAATTCTTTTCACAAAGTGCTTTGTTTCTTATGACATATGCAAGTTACTCTTCGTAATTCATTATCTTTCACTTGCATATACTTATGTGTGGATAGCCATGTCTTGAGTGAAAAGAAAAGAGTATGCCTAGTGAGGAGGATTTGATTAGCTATACATGTTTACATGCTTATTTGTTGTTCTTATATGTTCATATTGATGTTACATGTTCATAAGGCTTGGAATTTTCGTGCTTAGCATTCTCATGCATCAACTTGAAAGCTATGTGTTCATACGAGCCTGAGACAAATCATTAGGGGCAATAGTTTGTTTAGATTCTTAGTTTTTTGTAGTTTTGCTAAGGGACAAGCAAATGATAAGTGTGGGGTAGTTGATAGGAGTACAAAGTGCTACGATATTAATATGTTTATGCCCTCATTTATGCTTCGTTTAAACCTTTTTTGTCTAAGATCGAGTTATAATTTAGTTTAGTATTATTTTGGTAGAGTTTGGTAAAAATATGCTTAATTGTCCGGAAAATGACTAAGTATAGAAATCTGAGGAAATAATGCAAAATATGTCTTTTTCGTGATATTGAGACTTGTGTTAATATGACCTATTCTTTTCCAAATTTGATGAAATTTGACGGACTTATAGTTGGCAAGCTAAAGTGTGCTGTGTCAAAAATTCAGATCAATCGGAGTTCGGGAAGTCACCCAAAAGAGGGCTGCAACTTGGCCGTTTGAGCAAAACGATCCAGGGACTACCAGGATTTTCCTGGGACTGTGTCTTGACTTTCAGGACATTTGTACGACGCATCACTTGGAACCAGAGGACGTGCCTTATATGGATAAAAAACCCTATCAGTCTAGTTTCTCAAGACTTGGAATCACATCAATCGGAGCACTGAGGAAAAAGTTATGCTCGATTAAAGACACAAATGTCAAATCTGCCAAAAATGTCCAAGCCGCCGGCAGCTCGCTTGCCAAGAATTTGCCTCACCTACCCTTTCCACTTGCCAACAGATTAGTCTCGTCAGAAGCTTGCTCGCCAAGTCCTTGTTCGTTAGCCAACGTCTTCGCTCGCAGAAGATCAGCCGCTAGCACGCCAACCCATCTTAGCCTCGCTCGCGACCCGCCAAGGAGCCTCGCCAGTACCCGGTACTAGAAAAGTCTGTACCCACGAGCAGAGATGAATTTCCGGTAATGTTTTTAAGCGGCTGCAAGTGTGCCAAGTCATTCCCAATAACTATGCAAAATTCAAGAAGCTTCCTATGTGTGTCCTAGATATGTGAAGAAACCCTAAGCCGGTCAAGCAAGAGTTTCCTTGTTCAATCTCGGAGAGAAAAGCCTATTTCAACTCGGATTGGGAAACCTTATTTAATGAAGATTTCTGTCCCGTTTTCAACAAGGAAAAGTTCCAAACTGCACAGCCCTTTCTCCTATATAGAGGCCGGTACCCATCATAAAAGGTCGTCACATCTGAAGCCAAAACACAAAGCCATAACTCTACCAAATGTTCCCCAAAGATCCTACATAAAAACCAAGCCGAAACCACCTCCATCTCCACCAAGTTTATGCTGAAACTTGACCTACTGCCCGTGTACCATTCAATCCATCTTACATCGGATCAACACGAGTCGAATTCATCAAAGGTGTCTGCAAAAGTCTGATCCACTCCCCACTTTCGGTTTTGTAATAACTTTTATGTAGTTATGTTCAGTTTTGTCTATGAGACTTGCATGTATTTTTGGTTTCGAATTTTATGTCTATGTATGATTTGGATTGGAATTTGGTTTTATAAATTGCATGTTAAAATATAATTGTTTCGTTGCTTAGGTCTAGATTTAAGCCACGATTTCATTGAGTCTTTGCATGTTAATTTTGTAATATAAAACTTGTAAGATTTAGACACTTAGATAATTAGGACAATGATATAGAAGCATGTTTATGATTTAAACCGGTTAGAACTAAGATGAGAGCTTGTAATCGATACTTAGTGTTGTCTTTTAACATGATCTAGGTATTAGGTTTAATTTGCTTGAGTTATAATGAACTTAGTCGACGTATGATCACTTTGATTTGTTGTGGTCACCTAGAGTGGTTAACCTTAGGACTTGCATGTTAAATAAGAAGATTGACGACCTTACTTTCTTGCTTATCTTCGACTATAGACTTTAGAGCTTCAATGTTACGAGTTGCATAACGATAGCATAACTTTTAGGATCACCATGCGAATTGCTAGATCTTAAAACATTAGACAAGTCTCTCAACTAGGTAAAAATCGGAAACGTTCTAGTTGTAGGTTGAAACTTGTTTGAGTCTAAAAGCATGCTAATTACTTGTTCCTTACTTTCTTTTGTGTGAGTCTTATTTGCTAAAGAGTTAAGTGCTGAATGCTTTGTGTGAAAGATGTCGACCAAAACATGTACATAGTAATTTAGGATTTAATTTCATCTCTTAAATTCATGTCTAGGAATTTATAGGTAGCTTTGCTGCCGAGACTTTTACTCCCATGATTTCGTATGTGAATATGTATATATGTATATAAGTGTGACAATTGTGTGCATATATGTGTTATTTTGTCTTAACATTCTCATGTTTCAGGTACCCTTAATCTCCGGCTAGAACGATCCATACTTATTCTATACTACTAACGATTGTAGGGTTATTATTGCTTGATGCTCGCTTATGCGACTCGTCAGATATTAATATGTTTATACCCTCGTTTATGCTTTGTTGATCCCTTATTTATCTAAGATCGAGTCATAATATAGATTAGTGATTATTTGGTAGAGTTTGGCAAAAATGTGCTTAAAAGCTGGAAATTTACAGAAAATTAACTAAGTGCTGAAAATCAAAGTCATATTATGTTTCGTTGAATCTGTAAAACTTCCATGTTGCTTTTGATGGTTTTTTCTTCTCTTATGAGCTATACACACATATATAATCGAGCAATGGAAAGAGTTCGAGTGATTAGAGCTAATGAATATGCCGGAAATTGCCACTGAAATTCAGATACAATAGGTTTCAGGAATTCCCTTAGCACATTACTCAAATTCCCAATTTTTCCCAGAACAGCTCATTTGGAACTAGAAGATGTGCCATATATGCCTGGAATGATCTTTGAGTCTAATTTCCATAGAAACTAGAATCGCATCAAAAGCTATTTTCTGGAGAAATTTATGCCCGATTGAAGACACGAAGATCAAATGTGCCGAGAAGAATGGAAATTTCAGCATTGTCCCTGCGGATAGGCTGCAAATCTCCGAATGCCAACTTGCAGCCTCATCGCAATGCAGCGTGCGCAGAAAAGGGTACCATGCCGCCGAGGCGTATCGGACACGGACATGGCGTGTCCAACCCGTATCCCAGAATGGGCCAGGCGTATTCGAGGGCGTATTTGAGACGTGTCCGTCAAAATCTTCTGCGCGCTCACACACGCCAGCACATGCGCATGCCTGCACACGTATTTGATGCTGCCGAGAAGATGCTTCTGCGCGCCAGCATAACCCATGTGCATACGCACCCGAGAACCTACAATGTTGCCGATAGGCACTTCCGAGAGTTTCCAAGCAATTTTTCTCCCTTTCCTCGTATCTGCAAGTGGCTGCGATCAATCCTAGGGATACAAGGACTAGTTGCAGACGTGTGAAGACCAAGAAAAAGTCAACAAGGAAAGACCAAGCCTAGAGGGACAAGAAAACCTAGCGGAACAAGGAATGCATCTCCCGGTTGAGCTAGGGAAGGCTGCAACTGGATTTTGGACTTTTAATCCATCAAACCAATGGCTGTCGATCCATTAGAGGAGCCCATGAAGCAACGTAGCCGGTCCATTAGGAAAAGGTTCCTTAGAGAAAGAAGGAGTGCGCGGCAAGATACCTAAACCTACTCGGTTTAGGTTTTCTTTTCCTCCTTGTTGCCGGTTTTGTGTAAGCTTTTGCCCTATAAATAGAGGCCGAATCCTACAGAGAAAATTGTCATATCTTAAGCCAAAATACTAGTCTAAAGCTCTACCAAATATTCTACCTTAATTAAGTCCTAGATAAAGTTGCTAGCCGAAACCCCTCTCACCACCATCCATAAAATTCTTGCTGTACCACCATCATCCTCCATCCGACCAACACGAGCTGCTACCCCAAAGGTGTCTAAATGTGTGATCTACTCCCTTCGGCTTGTAATTTTATTATTTTACTAAACTATATCTATGTAGTTTGTTTGTTCTTTTGATATTTGTTTTTATGTCGATGTATGAACAATGTGTCTATTTGGTTTTGCATGTTTAAAATAGTTTTTGATTTTGATTCTTTGCGTCTTACTAACTCTAAAGTTTCGATTTCATGGTTCCTTGAAAGATAAAATATGCAAACACAATTTTTAAAAATAAGTAATCGGTTAAAACTTAGGACGCATGCAATGACTTGATTCTTGATTTCGTATTTGGTTTGTTCTTTAAAATTCATGTGCCTTAAAGGTTGGTGTTTTATGCAATAGCTATGCGTGAGGCATTGATCTCACTTGGCCGAAAATAATATCGATTAAGTAGATGTTAAATTACTTTTTGTATGTTATTTTCATGAGGGCTTAAGTAATTTAAAAGAACTTACATAGTAATAAGAAGAGTGACACCCTGCTTGTTAATATGTCTCCGACTAAAATACTTGTGCCGAATTAATTGTCATGTTTGTTTACGTCGTTTAGAATAATCAACGATGGCTAGTACAACTTTAAGGTTAGACGTTTATTCACTTACAATACATAAGAAGTCTTAATTGATTAGTGATACCATTTAGGAGCTAATTGGGTTGGAACTAAATCAAGTCTAGAATATTTCAAAGCATGTTTTCTTGAGTCCTTACTTGTTATTTGTTTCCTTTTGTGATAGTTTTTGATATGTGTTTTGTGTGAAAGTGATAGGAGCATAAAATGCGACTATTATAATGTTTAAAACCATCGTTTATACTTTATTTTTACCCGTATTTATCTAAGATCGAGTCATAATTTAGAGTCGTGGACTTTGGTAGAGTTTATCACAAAATGGGCTTAAAAGTAGGAAGATTACAAGAAATTGACAAAAAGCTGAAAATCGTAGTCACTATTTGTTTCGTCGTTTCTGTAAAACTTCCATGATATTTTTGATGAGTTTTTCTTCTCTTATGAGTAGTATACACATATAGAATCGAGCAATGGAAATAGGTTGAGTATTTGGAGCTAAACAAACTGCCGAAAATTGCCATGCAAATTCAGATACAGTAAGTTCCAGGAATTTCCTGGGCACATCACTCAACTTCCAGAATTTCCTTAGATCAGTACATTTGGAACTAGATGGCGTGCCACATATGCTTGGAAAGATCTCTGAGTCTAGTTTCCATAAAAATTGGAATCCCATTAAAAACTATTTTTCAGAGGAAGTTATGCTCGTTTGAAGACACGAAGGTCAGATCTACTGAGAAGAGAAGCAAGTATCGGACACTTTGCGAGTGCCAGCGCGCACACTTGCACGCAGCAACGCACAGGAGGACACCCATGCTGCTGAGACGTATCGGATACGGTCACCTCGTATCCAGGCCGTATCCCAAGTTCAACCAGACGTATCCAATGGTGTATCCGACACGTGTCCAAGGAAGCTTTAAGCTCAGACACGCCGTATCGGATACTGGTACCTCGTATCTGATACGGGCACCTACTCCTACACACAAGCAGCCTTGCTGCATGCCTGCCCTTGCCTTGCCTTCCTACCGTTGCCTCGCACATGCCCATCATGCCAACCTCGCGCCAACAACCCAGTACCTTAGCCTCGCCAGCAGGATAGCCTTGCCAGCCCTTGCCAACCTCCCCCGCATACCAGTGATAGGAGCACAATGCATATAGTTGGCAACCTGAAGTGTGTTGGGTCAAAAATCCAGATCAATTACAATCACAGAAGAAGAGGAAAACGAGCTGTACTGGCTCAGCAGAACAAAAATCACAAATGTTGTTCAGTTTTTCTAGTTCTAACCTGGTTCACCCTGGTTCATCCTGGTTCACTCTGGTTCAATATCAGCAGGGTATGGTAATAAATTGGAGTTCGGGAAGTCGCCCAAAAGATGGCTGCAACTTGGCAGTTTGAGATCAAGTTGGCATTCGATTGCACCATTGAAGATTGTCCAAGCCTAATGGAGGTTAGATGAGTCAGCCAAGCCAAAAAGAACCGAAAAATATGAAGAAGAAAGTTTTCCTAGCTCAGCTAGGAGACTTTGCCGGTTCCGGGTATCATTCTGCCAGTTGTGTGTCTAAGCCAAATGTTGCGTGTTCTTTGGACCAAAATCTATCATGATGAGTTGCCAAGTCCACGAGACAACTCCATGAAGCATCGCAGCCCAATCCAAGAGGGAAATCGGCAGAAGAAATCTAGAAGGAGCATTACTTTGCTGACAAGGAGAACTAAACCAACTAGGACAAGGAATTGTTATTCCTTTGGCTGCCGGCAAAACCCTAGGCTTTCTCCTATATATAGCCAACGAATTCTTCATAAAAAGCTGTCACATTCTAAAGCAAAAACCTTAGCCAAAGCTCTACCAAAGTTCACCCGAAAATCCTACACAACCACAAACCTGAGACACACCTCCACCTTCATCGAAAAATCCCAAACTGTGCTGCCATCAACCTCCATTAGATCAACACAAGTTGCTGCCCCAAAGGTGTCTACAAAGTGTGATCTACTCCCTACTCTCGGTTTGTAATAGTTTTATGTAGCTATGCTTAGTTTTGTCTATGAAACTTGTATGAATATTTAATTTCAATTTGCATGTCTATGTGTAAAACGATTTGAATTTTGGTTTTATGATTTGTATGTTAGTTTCGAATTTCAACTTTTCTTAAGGGATTTAGAGGTTAAAATTTGAATTGCATGCTAATGAATAAGGAAAAAATGTAACAAGATAGTGAATAGGATAACCGGTGTTTCTGCACAAACCCGTAAGCCTAGTGGAAACTGATGAGTCTGGATGTAATCTCCTCCTGTGAACCTGCTAACTAAGGGAATACCGGGCGGGCCGGTCTTCTCCTCTCTGATGCCTAAGTTAGTACAGTTGGGATGAATAGATAACTTAAGCAAGAGTGATAAGCAGTTGGAGAGATTAGTTACCTATTAAAGGGGGTAGTTGAGGCCCTTATATAGGTTGTCGGGCGTGAGGTCTGGCCTTACTCTTCGATGTGGGACTGGTTTCCTTCTGTTCGCACACAAAAGGACAGCTCTGGTGGCCTGTTCGGCAGGCTGGCGCTCCCAGTCCCCGGGTCCCTGGTCACAAGGTAGACTGCTGGACCTCGGATCCGGGTGCTGGTGATTCTGCTCCGGGCCTTAGTCCAGCCCCGGATGCACTGGCTGCGGGTCTGTGGGCTTATGTAGCCCTTCTGTGGCTACTGTCAACAAGTCCCCCAAGTTCCCGGTCAAGTGCAATCTTGAATGAGGACTTAATATGTCTCACTCCTGTCCCGCAGACCCGCAGGGTTACCGACCCAACGGTACCCAGTCCCCCAAGTCCGCATTGAAGATTGGGCATGACCGGGCGTTTGGGCAGAGAAGGCGTGGTGATGTGAGTACCTATTAATGATGACGTGTGACAGTTATGAGTATACTTGCAATACTAATGGTATTGTGCTCAAGTGTCGTCATGCCATGAATATGGAACGGGGTGAAACCCGGATGAGTGCATGGGATGACAATGTGGCGTTGAAATCCGCCATGAGATGAATGTGGAGCGGGGTGAAACCCGGATGAGTGCATGCGATGACAATGTGGCGTTGAAATCCGCCATGCGATGAATATGGAGCGGGGTGAAACCCGGACGAGTGCATGGGATGACAATGTAAGGACTCGACCGGTGGACTGCTATGTCGGAACGAGTCCCCCAAGTTCCCAAGGTAAAATTGCTGCCAACGGTGGGGCAGGCCGGGAGTAGCCCGGTGGCTCGGCCCAGCTTGTGTTGGGATAAGCGTGGGGTAACGTGCCTGCGGGGAGATTTGTTCTGTGTTAGAGAAACAATCTGCCCGGTGGGGTGGCGTGGAGATAACAAGTCTCGCCTTGGATCCCCATATTTATCACAGTTCAGTGTGATGCAGGGCTTTTAGCCTGCTGAAAAAGTTTACATGTGTTAGATGTAAACTCTCCCGGGTTTATAAAGCCCATGTGTTTGAAGCCTTGAGTTGTTGCTGGTTTGTCCCTGCCCGCAGGGGTGAAGGAAAGTGACTAAACCGGTGGAATGCCTTGGAGCCGGTTGAATGTCTTGGAACCTGTTGAATGCTACATAACCGGTGGAATGCCATGAAGCCGGTTGAATGCTACATAACCGGTGGAATGCCATGGGGCTGGTTGGATACTACATAACCGGTGGAATACCATGGAGCCGGTTGAATGCTACATAACCGGTGGAATGCCATGGAGCCGGTTAGATACTACATAACCGGTGGAATGCCATGGAGCCGGTTGAATGCTACATAACCAGTGAGATACCATGGAGCCGGTTGAATGCTACCTAATCGGTGAGATGCCATGGAGCCGGTTGAATGCTACCTAACCGGTGAGATGCCATGGAGCCGGTTGGATACTACATAACCGATGGAATGCCATGGAGCCGGTTCAATGCTACCTAACCGGTGGAATGCCATGGAGCCGGTTGGATACTACATAACCGGTGGAATGCCATGGAGCCGGTTGAATGCTACCTAACCGGTGAGATGCCATGGAGCCGGTTGGATACTACATAACCGGTGGAATGCCATGGAGCCGGTTGAATGCTACCTAACAGGTGGAATGCCTTGGCTCTTGGGGAAGTGGGGGGGCTTGAAGTCTCGGTTCCCGCCCCTATCTCCCTTAACTGCCGCTTATAGGCGGGACAAGTGGCTGACATGCATTCAAGGAGGAAGCCCATCGGTCCAATCAGTTATGATGACGTGAGAAGGTTATCGATGCTGGGACACGTGTCAGTAGGGAGCGATCTGAGATGGAGGGCCTGAATTCGCAGGCGTTTGACTTGCCCCGATTGAGTATTTGGGGGGATTATAGGGGTGCCTAGGGCATCAGACCCGTCTATAAAAAGGTCTCCTTTGTCTTCATTATTTCTGTTTTTTGCTCTTGGCCTAGAGAGAAGAAGAGAAGGTTGGAGAGGAATCCGGCGAAAGTTCTGTGGAGGTACCTCGCGCTATCCGTGCTTCAAGCGCTCTAGTTCTTGCCTACCATTGCTCGGTGTTTTCGTAGGACTGACTTTCCTCAGTTGTGCATAGTAATCGGTAAGTCTTGCTTTCTTTGCTTCGTGTTTTTTTCTTTTTGGTTGGCGTTTTGTGGCGGGGGGGGGGGGGGGGGGGGGGGGTGCTCTGTCGCCGACTGTGAGTCGTTTTGAGCGGGGCGTCTGCGGCAAACTTGGGGAGCAGCCGTAGAGGGCGCTGTTCTAGCTTATTGCTAACCAGAAGTAGGGTTTTGTTTTCTTCCCCTAGGTTAAATGGCTTCTGCGAGCTCTGATGCGGCTTCCGAACCGGCTGACATGCGTCCCGTGGTGGACGATGAGGAAAGATTAGAGGATTGGCTCGATTCGGATTCCCCGGAGTCTGAAGCCGCTGACCGTTCTCGGGGCGGGGTCTCGTCTTCTATGTCTCTGGGTTGTGAGGGCATCCCGCACGGGGTGCGCTTTCCTGGTACTCCGCCCGTGAGCTACACTATCGGGAGTGGGAAAGAGGTTGTAGCGTGCGATGAACCGGAGGGTACTATGATCCCTGCAGAGGTTGCCGCCTTCCGGGAGACGTGGAATATCCCTGATGAGGTGACGTTGCAGTCGCTAAATCCCGGAGAATCGGCCTGTAACCCGAAGGCGGGTTGGGTTGCTGTTCACGAAGACCAATTTCGTCACGGGTTCTACCTCCCGCTGCCAGACTTCGTGCAGTACATGCTTAGCGCTCTGCAAATGTCTCCCGCGCAGCTTCCCGGGAACCAGTGGAGGCAGCTGCTGAGCCTTGGTTGTCTGTACGAGCTGTCCGGGATGAGCATGCCAATGGTGAACGAGTTCCGGGCACTGTACAGACTGTCCTTCTCGAAGAAGAAAGGGTGCCGGGGTTGTCTGACCTTTAGCGCCCGACACTTCCAGCCTATCATCACCCATCTCCCTTCCTGGATGGACAATAACTGGAGGAAGAAGGTGGTGATGGCGGGTGGGAAGTGGCAGAAAAGGAGGAGGATGTACCGGGTTCCTGGTGCCTTCCAGCCCCTTGGCGACCAATCGTTCGTACTGTCCGAGTTGAAACGGGATAGGATTATGACGATACTCAGGTGCTGGGACGATCTTGAGCGAAGCTCCTACAACTTCATACGGCGGGAGGTGCTAGAGTACTGCTGTCTTGGGCGGGATCCCGGTGCGTAGCAGGGTTTTAGTGGTGGCGTTTCTGCTGACCGAGTTGATACTAACCCTTTGTTTGTTCTGCAGGTGCATCTTCCCGGACGGTCGTCAAGCCCGGTAATACACTATCCATGGACGGTGAAGACCTTGTCTCGAGGTTGAAGGAGAAAGGAGAGGCCGTTTCACGGACCTCGGTGGATGAGGAGTCCGGTCGGCTTACCGTTCATGCCGAACCGAGGGCCTTTGATGTTGAGGACGACGCCTATACCCTAAGGCGTGTGAAGACTCACCCCGCTGCGTCTAAGGCGGGATCCGGAAAGGGCAAGACCACCGGTGGACCACCAAAGGTTCCTGGTGGTACGAACAGGATTCCGTACCGGCCGGGATCGGTCCCGCTTGTCACCAGGGTCTCTCGGACAGGCGCACAATCTTCTTCACCGGTCGACCTGGGTGAGAAGAGGCGGAGGATCATGGACGTTCCTCCCTCCGCGCTGGTGACGCTGACTGGCCGGTCTTCTGGTGAGAACTTGGTGAAACGGCTCAAGTTGGCCAGCGGTGCGACGAGTTCCGCTGGGGACAAGGCCGCTGCTGCCTCAAATTCTGCCGGTCAGCAGAGTAGCCCCACTCCTGCGGAGGAACAGAGGGGAGGTCTGGAGAGTCCCTTCGTCCGGAGTCTGGCGGCAGATGTGGCTGGCCTTGGTCTGTATAGGCCTGGGGTCGCCGGAGCCTTGTCGGGGGAGAACCGCCAAAAGAGCAAGGAGTCGGTCCTCCGGGTAAGATTTGCTTGGTGCCACGGCACCGCTCATAACTTCTGCCGGTTTCGTTATTTTTGTTGTTTGCTTAATCGGCTCCCTGTTGTTCTGTAGCTATTGTACAATCTGTACCAGCCGGACCCGAGTGAGGAGCTGTCGGAGATGAAGAGGCAGGTGGCCGCTCTGACAGGAGTCCGTGAGCGCCTAGAAGTTGAGAAGTCCAGGCTTGAGCGGGAGATCAGATTGGAGGAGAGGGCCAAAAAACAGGTGGCCAAGTTAGAAGACCAGGTCCGGAGCCTCGAGAAGGAAAAGGAGTGGGCTGAGGAGGAGAGGGCCGAGCTGGAGGCCAGAGTGGATGAGCTCCAGGTGGGAGCTACCACTGTGCGTGCCGCCACTGCCGCTCCGGCTGGAGAAGAGGACCCAGAGCTTTTCCAGCGGGTTATCCAGAAATATCACGATAGTGGTCAGTTTCTTGAGCTCCTGGAAAAGGCTAGGGAGTCGGGTATAGCCGATGTCTACGTGGAGTGGGAAGAGAAGGGGTACCTGGATACCTCACGAATGCCGAAGGCGGGGGCCGATGACGATACCCATGGGCAGCTGGCAGAAGAGGAGCAGCCAGAAGGGGAAGGCGGACTTCGACCATCTGCACCCGCTAGAGAGGATGCGGCGGCTCCATCTGGGGAAGCTGGTGGGATGCCCGCTGAGGAGGGAGACGTGGCTCCTTAAGATTTTTGTTTTGCTCTCTCTTTTTTGTAAATCTGCTGGAACGGTTTTTTTTTGTTTGTATTATACCCTTTGGATATACATTTTGCATCGGTGGAGTTCCTTGGTTTTCTCTCAAAATAGTTGGCATACATATCTTATGATGTTACGTTGGTTGAACCGTTGATATGCCAAACTAACTGCTTGAAATTTCTAGCACCTAACCCTTCATTGGGTCCGGGCGTGCTTACCAGCCCTGGCCCTGCTCCCGGTCGGGATCTGCTCTCCTTTCCCCTATATACCGCTGAAGCTGACCGCTGTTAATCAAACCCTCCACCGCTGTCTTGAGGGCGAAGCAACTGTTCGTCTGATGGGTAGCTTCATCGTGATAGGAGCAGTACTTGCCTATTCGCGCCTGGGTATGTTTTCCCTTTGGGTACCTGCTCCTCGGTGGTGGGGGAATGATGTTCCCGTTTTCATGCAAGATGTCCTCGTATGAAGAGGTTAGAGTAGTGAAGACCTCTTGACGTTCTGCTGGCATGATCACCAGGGGGCGTTCTTGCCGGTACTGCGCCGACTTATGCTCGCCCTGGGGTTTGTCATGATAGGGCTTCTGCTGCTGTTGGTTTCCCCAATTTCTGCGGGGTCTGCTTGGTTGGGCGCCTCGGTTCTCGCTCCGCTGGCTGGCCTTGTTTTTTCGGCCGGCCGGGGGATGCTCCTCCCGCTTTCTCTTCAACAGGTGTTGCCCATACGTTTCATGATCCGCCTGAGCGTGCATGATGGCCATCGCCATTAGCTCGTCATACCCCTGTGGGAGTTCCACCCGTACGGCGTAGGAAAATTTTCCTGGCCGAAGCCCCTGTTTGAACGCCATCTCGGCGATACCCTTGTCGAGGTTCCGAACCCCGGCCGTCGCCGTTTGCCAGCGGTTGACAAACGTCCTTAGCTCCTCACCAGGTGCCTGTCTGCAGTTGAAGAGGATGGTTGATGTCCGGGCTCCTTCGACCCGGAGGATGAAGCGGCCTACGAACCGGTCGGCCAGTTGTTCAAACGCCTCGATGGAGTTTGCCGGGAGCTCATAGAACCAGCTGAGCGCCTCTCCAGACAGGGTTTCCTGGAATATGTTACAGCACACTGCATCGGAATAGCCCTTGGCGCACGTTTGGGACCAGAAGTTATCTAAATGTTGGTATGGGCAGCTAGATCCTGAGTACGTGAGCTTTAGGGATTTCTGGTTACCAGACCTCCCGGATTTCAGAACCCGGTGCGAGAAGGGGCCCATGCTTTCGTTGAATCGCGCGCCTTCCATCGGCCGCGCCGCCCTTCTCTCGTTGGCCTCCATTTGGGCCTTTAGATCTGACACAGAGTCGGTGAGTACCTATAATGCCCGTGGGGTCGGGGTGACGACTTCATCCTCGAATGAAGCGTGCGACTGCGGGGGTACTGGCGTGCTTATTGGCAAAACCGCGCCACCCGGGGACTCCGCTCTCCTGCGGTCGCTAGACCTTCCTCCCGATGACTGTCCCGCCTCAAGGCGCTGAGGTTGGCCTGGCGCGGGTGTAATTGCCCTTGCCATAGCGGCATTGCGCTGCTGTCCTCTTTCCAGGGCAGCCACCAGGGCAGCGTTTACCGTCTCCATTTCCTCATACCGAGCATTGAATTTTGCTCTATCCCAGTCGCTCTCCGCGCGCAGGCGACCGACTTCTGCCTTCATCGCCCGTATCTCCCCCGCCATATCGTGCCGGTCGGGGTTGTACGTGGTGTCCCGGTCGCTGTCACCGAGCAGACTCTCCTCTTTATTACTCGGATCGTCCGAAAATGTCAGCGAAAAGCTCCGGTGCGTCGGTTGGTCGCCTTCCGCCGGGCCTTTCCCGTGCACGCCATCGTTGTATGCCCCCGGCATGCTGCTCGGCTTCCCATAGCTGCCGTCGTCCTGGTTGCCTTGGTCGCTGCGCTGCTCCCGTACAGCGACCGGGGTGGGGATGAGCACTTGCTCTAGTGCAACCCGCTGACCCTCATTTCGTATTTCTTTCCTGGCCCGCTTCTGAGCTTTCTGCCATTTGGTGATGCCTACGTGACTTTTATACAAGCTTCCCACAGATGGCGCCAATTTTTTCTACACAAACCCGTAGGCCTAGTGGAAACTGATGAGTCTGGATGTGATCTCCTCCTGCGAACCTACTAACTAAGGGGAATACCGGGCGGGCCGGTCTTCTCCTCTCCGATGCCTAAGTTAGTACAGTTGGGATGAATAGATAACTTAAGCAAGAGTGATAAGCAGTTGGAGAGATCAGTTACCTATTAAAGGGGGTGGTTGAGGCCCTTATATAGGTGGTCGGGTATGAGGTCTGACCTTACTCTTCAATGTGGGACTGGTTTCCTTCTGTTCGCACACAAAAGGACAGCTCTGGTGGCCTGTTCGGCAGGCTGGCGCTCCCGGTCCCCGGGTCCCTAGTCACAACGTTTGAACCAAGAGCTCGCCATTGCTATTTTCGTTCCATTACCCCCATCCGAACCTTCTAACTTGGCTGCATCTACACCACCTTCATCCCCCCCATAGTTTGGCAGCAACCTTGCCGAGCTCTCCTTCCATTATGTCATCATCGTGTGATCTTCAAGGTCCCGAGTTTAAAGCCTTTGTCGAGCCTATTGTTGAGCAAGTGAGAATGACTTCGATTAGAGCTCAAAATGGTCATGTCATCGGAGGAGGGAGGAGGAGCCGCACCTTCCAATATCACTTACCCTCCTTTGGAAGCCGACAAGACTGGTGAGATTGAATTGAGGAGTGGATTCCTCCACAAGTTGAAATGGTTCTATGGAATGCCAAGTGAGGATCCTAACAAGCACTTGCAATAGTTTAACTTCACCACCAAAAGCATGTGTCCACGAGGTACGGATTTGCAACACTTCAAGATGAAGGCTTTTATGTTCTCATTATAAGATCAAGCAAAGGAGTGGTTGTTTGATGTGTCTAGTGGCCGAATTACTTCATGGAATACTATGGTGGATGAGTTCTTGCTCAAGTACTTTCCCACTTCACGTATCACGGATTTGAGGAAGCAAATTACAAGCGTGAAGCAAGCCGGAGATGAGACTTTCTTTGATTATTACAAGAGGTTCAAGTCTCTCGTCTCTTTGTGTCCGTCGCATGGCATTAGTGATGGACTCTTGTTGCAATATTTCTATGAGAGATTGCACGTAATGGAGAGGGAGTTTCTTGATTCGGCCGCGGGAGGTAGTTTCTTAGAGTTAAATGCCGGACCGACTAGAAACTTGTTGGAAGTTCGAGCTTTGAACAACCAACAACTTGGCATGACTCGCAACAATGCCACGAGGAATGAGAAAGTACATGAGACGTCCTCAAGCTCGAAGTTGGGGAGAAAGTTCACAAGCTTGCAGACTTGGAAAGTAGTATGATGAAAGGGAAACGTGCCATTGTGTGTGGCATGTGCACCGAGAACCATGAAACCGAGCAATGCCCTCAATTTGGATCGAATGAGGGAGTAGAAGAGTGCAACGCCATTAGTTTTCAAGGACAAAGGTACGGGAACTTCAATTCGAGGTTCAATGATCATCCGAACTTTCGATGGGCAAACAATGACAACGTGTGAAGGGCACCAATGCAGCCGATCCAAGGGGTTGCCGCACCCTATCAACTAAGGGCACCCTTTGTGCCACGGCCACAGTTTCAGCCGAGCCAACCTATGCAGCCGAGCCAAGCAACTTTTCAGCCGAACCAAGGTGGATCGAGCAATCCTAACTATGATGCTTTGATTCAATCTTTTTCGAGTGATACTCAAGCCTTGCTTGCGGGGCAACAAAATCACTCGAAGGACATAGGTGAACTCAAGACTCAAATTGGGCAAGTGGTGGACTTCATGGGAAGATTTACCGAGCAAAGGGAAGTTGCCTAGTAATACAATTCCTAATCCGAGGAAAGAGCAAGCCAAGGTGATTAAAACTCGTAGTGGAAGAGGTTTGTTGCCTCCGAGGAGTTCTAAGAAATTGAGCATGCCACTCGATGTGATGGAAGAACACGAGGTGGCTGCCGGACCTGCCATTGTCGGCAGCACACCTATTGCCAAACACCATGATACTGCCGAGCAGCCCTTGCTGCAGCCAACCGAGAGAGAGGGGCTGCGCAACAAGCTTGAGCGTGATCCCGCAACTTCAAAGAATGAGTGTATGCCTAGCCAAGCAAGCAAGGGAGGGGTGCCAAACTCAAGCATTCCATTCCTTTCACGCTTTGTAAGATCAAAGAAAGATAAGTCCGACGAGGAAGTGTTGGATATTTTCTGAACAGTGCAAGTCAACATCCCTTTGTTGGAATGCATTAAGCAAGTGCCTAAGTATGCTAAGTTTCTTAAAGAGCTAGCACGGCAAGCAGGCATACGAGGGAGACTCGTGTGGTAATAATGCGCGAAACGGTGTCAGCCGTTATTCAAAGGAAGTTGCCACCAAAGATGAAAGATCTGGGAAGCTTCAATGTGCCTTGTGTGATAGGCAACACTCGCTTTGATGATGTGATGTTGGACTTGGGAGTGTCAATCAATGTCATGCCACTCAATGTGTATCAAACATTGAGTATAGGGCCACTCAAGAAGGACAATGTCATTATTCAACTAGCGGATCGCTCAAGCAAGTATCCGGAGGGCTATGTCGAGGACGTGCTCGTGCAAGTAAACCAATTGATCTTTCCCGCCAATTTCTATGTGGTAGAGAAGGAAGACTCGCCGGTTAATAGCACGCAATTGGTACTTAGCCGGCCATATATGAGGACGGCACACACAAAGATAGATGTGGCCGAGGGCAACTTGACAATAGAGTTTGATGGTGGGGTGATCAAGTTCAATGTTTTTGATGCCATGAAATTTCCTATTGCCAATTTAAAGGAATGCAAAGCTAGTGACGTTTTGGAGGAGGTCGAGCAAGTTATGTCGACCTCACTTGATCCATAGCAACTAGCGATCGAGCAAGGGGTCTGATTTGACAAGAAGGGAGAGCGATTTAGTGAAGAAGAGCAAGAAAACATTGAGCCGAGCCTAAGAGAAATTGCAGCCGAGCTTGATGCCGTCCCTTTCAAGTTCAAGTCTTTTTTGTCAATTCCAAGTGCCACAACCAAATTTCGACCAAGTGTGGAAGAGGCCCCAAAGTTAGAACTCAAAGAACTCCCTAGTCACTTGAAGTATGTTTATCTAAGAGAAGAAGATACTTTATCGGTTATTGTGTCTTCAAAGCTTAGTGAGAAGCAAGAAGTTGATTAAAGAACAAAATACTGGTCACTCCTCTAACTTTCAGAGACTGGACAGTTTAGTTTTCGTGGTTTCAATTTCAACAAAACACTCCTTCAACTTTCTAATTTCCTGCAATTTGGTCATTCCGTTAACTCCCCATCTAAATTGGCTGTCATCTAGAATAAAAAAAAATGCCAACTCAGCTCAATTGGAAGGAGAGTTAACGGAATGACCACATTGTAGGAAATTGGAAAGTTGGAGGAGTTGAAACCACGATGACTAAACTATCGAACCTCTCAAAGTTGGAGGAGTGACCAGTAATTTGTCCTTGATTTAATAAGTGTGTTAAAGAAGTACAAGACCGCTATAGGTTGGACCTTAGCGGATATCAAGGGAATAAGCCCTACAACATGTGTTCATCGTATATAGCTAGAAGAAGGAGCAACGCCAACAAAGGATGCTCAACTCCGATTGCATCCCCCCATGATGAAGGTAGTTAAAGACGAAATCATCAAGCTGCTTGATTGTGAGGTGATTTACCCAATTTGGAATAGTAAGTGGATATCTCTCGTGCAAGTAGTTCCAAAGAAGAGTGGTGTAACGGTTGTTAAGAATGAGAAGAATCAGCTAGTGCCACAAAGACTTGTAACCGGTCATCGTATGTGCATCGACTATAGGAGTGAAAAGAAGAGAGTATCCCTAGTGAGGAGGATCGGATTAGCTTAACATGTTTACATGCTTATATGTTGCTTTTGCATGCTTATATTGGTGTTACATGTTAATGAAACTTGGAATTTTCGTGCATAGCATTCTCATGCATCAACTTAAAAGTTATGTGTTCATACGAGCCTGAGACAAATCATTAGGGGCAATAGTATGTTTAGAGTCGTAGTTTTATGTAGTTTTGCTAAGGGATAGCAAAAGATAAGTGTGGGGTAGTTTAGGGGCAGCTTTGCTGTTGATTCCTTTTCTCCCCCAATTGTGGCGTTTTCAATATGTATATATGTATATATTTGTCTAACATTCTCATGTTTCAGAGACCCTTAATCCCCGGCAAGAACGATCCCTACTTGCTTATACTACTAACGATCTTTTATAGGGTTATTATTTCCGTGTTGCTTCGGTGAAGGCCGTCTGGGGTGCCACGTGTCTGATACGTTGTGTAGTGCCATGATTACTGCCGCCCACTCCTGTCAAGATGCGCATGCCAAGGCTGCGACCCAGCACCTTCCGCACGCAAGCACGCCTGCTCTCGCCACACATGCACAGTCTGCGCACGACGCAACCCCACTGCCTTGCATCACCCCTGCTGCCGATGGGCACCCAGTGCCTCTTCCATGTGCAGTGGCCAAGCTACTCGACACCAATGCTTGCGCGCAGCCAAATGCCCCTGCAGCCGACATTGACACGCATCATGACACCTCTTGTCCTGCAGCCGTATCCGACACTGCTCCCGTATCCCAGACCATATCTAACATGTATCCGAGCCTAATGCCCGTGTCCGATATGCATGCTAATACGCCTACACCACAAAATCTTGTATCCGATACGGATACAGATGCAAATGCCGATACTGATCCACACCACAAACCCGATACGCGGCCTAGCGCCCTTCCTGCTCTCGAGTAATGCTGCCAACGTGCATGCGCGCATCCTGCAAGCGATGACTCCAACACTTCTGAAGCTGCCTTGCGAGTTCTTACGGATGATCTGCACATGCTACAGTTGCAGCTGCTGCCGATACCTGCGCCTGATGCCCATCCTTGTGATGACCTGACCTGACCTGGCTAAGGAAGCTAGCAGGTAGAGTTTATCTAAGATTGAGTCATAATTTAGTTTAGTGTCAATTCAGTAGAGTTTTGGAAATATGTACATAATAAAAAATGACTAACTTCAAGAAATCTGGAAAATAATGTAAAAAATTGTCTTTTTCGTGACTTTAAGACTCGTGGAATTGTGACTTATCCTTTTCCAAATTTGATGAAATTTGGTTTGCCTTTTTCTGGTAAGCTGATGTATGTTGTTTCAAAAATTCAGATCAATCGGAGTTCGGAAAGTCACCCAAAAGATGGCTGCAACCTTGCAGCTCGAGCAAAGATCACCAGGGACTACCAGGACTTTTTCTTGTACTGTGTCCTGACTTCTAGAATTTATGTGGGACGTATCACTTAGAACCAGAGGACATGCCTTATCTCGATGGAAATCTCTACAAATTTAGTTTCTCTGGGACTTGGAATCGCATCAATCGGAGTAATGAGGAGAAAGTTATGCCAGTTGCAATGCAATAAGGTCACTGCCAGCTGATTCCACAAAGTTTCTGCCTCTTTTCCTTTGTTTCTGTTTTCGATGGACATTTTGACATCCAAATTCATACTTGAGGATTTTCCAAGCTTATTGAAGGATAGAGGATGACATCAAGCTAAGGCAATGTGGAAAATCATGAAGAAAGAAGCAATCCTAGTCTGACAAGGAGAATGCTGCCGGTAGGCAAGCATTGATGCCGGTTCTGCATTCTTGCCAATTGGGGCATTTTTCTATGGATCAAGTTTATTACAAGGAGTTGTCAAGTCCACATAAGAAATCCATGAAGATATGCAGCCCAGGCCATGAAGGAATTTCATAATAGAAGTCCAAGAATGCATTGCTTTTCTCACAAGGAAACATAAGCCAACTAGGAAAAAGAATTCCCTTTCCTTGTGTTGCCGGCAAACCCTAGACTCTTCCATATATATGGCCAACGAATTCCATTCAGAAAAGGATCACATCTTAAGCCAAAGCAAAGCCTTAAAACTCTACTAAAGTTCTACCAAAAGTCCTACACAAAACACAAGCCGAAACCACCATCACTGTGATGACCCGACCTGGCCTGGCTAGGGAAGCTAGCAAGTAGGCGACCTAACCTGGCTAGGGAAGGGAAGCTAGCAGGTAGGTAGGTCACACATCCCACATCGCCCAGGGAAGAGTGGATGTTGTGCTTATATGTGCAGAGTTAGCTCAATACTTAAGGACGCGTTTTGGGGGCGCAATGGCTTCGGAAGGGGTTGAGAACTCCGAAGTTAAGCTTGCTAAGCTCAGAGCAATCCCATAAAGGGTGACCTACTGGGAAGTTGCTCATGAGCGAGCCTTCAGATGTAAATCTGTGCGGGAGTGCGGACCCAAAGTGGACAATATCCTAAGTATATGAGCTGGGCTGTTACAAATGGTATCAGAGCCTGTCCCCGGCCGGAAGTGTGCCGACGCGGACGTCGGACCCTAAGGGGGGTGGATTGTGATGACCCGACCTGACTTGGCTAGGGAAGCTAGCAGGTAGTCGACCTGACCTGGCTAGGGAAGGGAAGGGAAGCTAGCAGGTAAGTAGGTCACACATCCCACATCGCCCGGGGAAGAGTGGATGTTGTGCTTATATGTGCAGAGTTAGTTCAATACTTAATGACGCGTTTTGGGGGCGCAATGGCTTCAGAAGGGGTTGAGAACTCCGAAGTTAAGCTTGCTAAGCTCAGAGCAATCTCAGGATGAGTGACCTACTGGGAAGTTGCTCATGAGCGAGCCTCCAGAAGTAAATCCGTGCGGGAGTGCGGACCCAAAGCGGACAATATCCTAAGTATATGAGCTGGGCTGTTACAATCACCACCTTCCAAAGTTTCTGCCGATTCTCACTTCTATCCAGCCTCCATCTGATCATCATCAAGTCACGTTTTGTAGCCTCTCTTTAAGGTGTCTACAAAGTGTGATTCTCACTTCTCTTTTCTACTTAAGTTTGTAATAGTTTTGTGTAGTTATGCTAAGTTTTGTCTATGAAACTTGTATAAATTCTTGGTTTCAATTTGCATGTCTATGTGTAAAACAATTTGAGTTTTGGTTTTATGATTTGTATGTTCAATTCGTGTTTCAACTGTTGTTGTTATTTTTGAAAGTTAAAATTCGGATTGCATGCTAAAGACTAAAGAAAATATGTAATAACTTAGTAAATAGGTAACCGGCAAAGCATGTTAAGTATCACTACCAGAAAAGGCATCATAGCCGACGAATTTAAGTCGTCAGCTATAATGGTTATAGCCGACGATATTGTCGGCTATAATTATTATAGCCGGCGATTTCGTCGGCTATAACCATTACCCGACGACATATCGTCGGTTATAACATCGTCGGAAATACGCCGTTGGCAAAACTATACCCGACAACGATATCGTCGGCTATAACCATTTTAGCCGACGAAATACCACTACAGACGACGAATTTCGTCGGCTATAATGGTTATAGCCGACGAATAAAGAGTTCGTCGGCCGTTTTTTTTCATATCGTCGGCTATGACCCCTTTTCTGGTAGTGTATCGTTTGAAACTTGTTCTTGGTTAACTCTTTAAATTCATGTGCCTTAAAGATTGGTGGTCTAATTGAGTCATGCCGTTTAGGGTATCAATCTAATATGCCGAAATTTACATAGGTTAAGATTAGCGCGAAGTTGTCTTGATTTGTGTTGTTTCTTAGGGATCGAGTAGTTTAAAGAGTTTGCATGTCGATGTGAGAAGAGTGACGCCTTACTTGCTAACATGTCTCCAACTAAAAAGAATTATGTGCTTAAGTGTTAATTTATTTTAGTGTCTACGCGATGTGTCATTAAAATTAGTTAGCATAAAGATTAGGGTTTATGCGCGAAGCTAGGTCCTAAGTATTTGTGAAGTCTTAATTCGATTAGTATACCGCGAAGGAACTAATTAGGTTGGAACTAAGTTGAGTCTATAACATGTTTACTTGCTGCCGTGTCTCTTATTTGTTATCTTGTTATGTGTTTTGATTGCTTGTGTGCTATGATTTATGTGAAAAAATGTCGATCACATGTATATAATAGCTTTAGGTTTAAATTTTGTGTCATTTAGTTTTAGGGCAGCTTTGCTGCCGATCACTTTCAACCCCAATATGTGACCTAAATATGTGAATAATTGTGATTATTTTGGCTAACATTCTCATGTTTCAGGTACCCTTAATCCCAGGCAAGAACGATCCCTACTTGCTTATACTACTAACGATCTTTTGTAAGGTTATTTTTGTGTGTGTGCTTAGGCATCCATCCCCCGGGGAAGAGTGGATATTGTGCTTATATGTGCAGAGTTAGATCAATACATAGAGACTCATTTTGGGGGCTCAATGGCTTCAGAAGGGATGTAAACTCCGAAGTTAAGCTTGCTGAGTCCAGAGCAATCTCACAATGGGTGACCTATTGGGAAGTTGCTCTGAGCTCCCAGAGACAAAACCGTGAGGGCCAGCGAGGTGAGTGCCCAAAGCGGACAATATCTCAAGTGTATGAACAATATCTCAACTTCTTGAGCTTCTCCTTTCTGATTTACGCTATTTTGGACCACGATGAACACATGCAACACACAAGGTGACAAGTCCAAGCTACGGACTATAAAATTAAAGCGCTAATTGAGAGGTAACCCAATTTGATCAAAGAAAAACGAAGGAGCCATCACCGAGATTTTGAAATTTCTAAACCCTTCTCTTTTTCTTTGGTTTTTGATGATATCTTGGAACTTGTTAAACTATTGTATGCTCAGGAAATTCTTTGCTATCATTTTACGCTTACATTGAGGACAATGTAGTGTGGAGTGGGATAACGTATTTCGTTTATATTTTCTAGATAGATAAACGTGCAACCCACGTTTTAGCGTAGTTTTATTTTCTTTGAGTCAGAAAATTCAGAAAATCGTAATACAAAAATAGAATGTTTAAATTGTTGTTTCGAGTCTTAGGATGCCCCTAATATGTCAATGATGTTTTTCTCCTCTTTGCATACAGAGATCATGGTTGTGCATACTTTAAAAATTGTGAGTTTCATGGATAATGTGCATTGGTAGGACCATGTAGGACTTGTTGATTAATAAAGCAAGCATGTTTTAACTAGTTTTTTTTTCTATAATAACCTATGTGAGCTTTAGAGCCAAATTGCTTTCTTCTTGAGTGCTAAAAAGATCAAAATTGATAGACATATAGGAAACATGAAACCTCATTATTCAATTATTATGTGCCATAGTTTTTTATTGTACTCTAGAATGCTAGAACTTACTCTTGTTGATTTTCAAAACAATTTTGTCATAAAATAACTTGATTTTGAAAGTGATTGAAAAGATCTCTTAGGTTCACCACCATAGCCAAATAAAGCATGAGTCTATTTGAGCCCGTCGTGGGACACCTTAGTAAACCCCTTTGAGCCTACGTTTAGCCTTTTCTTTCATCACCCTTAAACACTTTCCATGACATAGTATAGTTATGCCTTTACCTTGTCTCAAAGTTTTGGCAAAACTTGATTTTTGAAGGAGTTTTCGCGTGAAGTGATGAAGAAGAACAAGTGTGAGGTAGACTTAGCTATAAATTGTATGAAAATTGTAATGATGCCGTGCCTTAAAGAAAAGAAAAACAGAAAAAAAAAATTGTGATCGAACAAAGAAAAAGAAAAGAAAAGAAAACAAAGAAAATCAAGTCCGAGAAAAGAAAAGAAAGGGGCACGGTTTCAAAATAAAATTGCTAAGTATAGTCTTGAAAAGTGTTGTGATTTTGGAGTTTGTATACATGTGAAGGTCTAGTATTGTTTAAATTTTGACATTTATTCATATTCACTATGTTTCAGGGAAGTAAATAATGATGGAAGGGTCCAACATGATAAAATTGGACCCTTGGCGAGAAGACATAAGGAGAGTCGAGATTTGCTATGTGTATGTAGAGACGTTTCTGAACCTCCTTATCCAAATTTCTTATACCTCTTAGCCTATTCCCATTACATTCCCTTTATTGATCTTTTCATGATTCATAAGATGGTTAAAATTGATTTGTGGAGATTATCTTAAGAGTAGACATATGAGGTTTTTGCATAAAAATTTCACAAAGAGCTTTCGTTTCATTATATATGCAAGTTACTCTTTGTAATTCATTATCTTTCACTTGCATATACTTATGTGTGAATGCCATGCTTCGAGTGAAAAGAAGAGAGTATGCCTAGTGAGGAGGATTGGATTAGCTTAACATGTTTACATGCTTATATGTTGTTCTTATATGTTCATATTGATGTTACATGTTCATGAGGCTTGGAATTTTCGTGCTTAGCATTCTCATGCATCAACTTGAAAGCTATGTGTTCATACGAGTCTGAGACAAATCATTAGGAGCAATAGTTTTTTTAGAGTCATAGTTTAAATTAGTTTTGCTAAGGGACTAACAAAAGATAAGTATGGGGTAGTTGATAGGAGCATAAAATGCGATGTTCTTAATATGTTATACCCTCGTTTATACTTTGTTTTATCCCTTAATATTGTAGAATCGAGTTATATAATCAAATGATAAGACTTTGGTAGAATTGTAATGAAATCGTTCTAAGTTTGGATAAAAATGTGTAAAAAGGTTATTAACCGATTTCTAAGTGCTAGTGATAAATCATTAGTTCTGTAAATCCTCGACTTTACTTTTGATAGATTTTTCTTCCTTAATGTGCATTAGATAGGCCAAGGATTGAGTAATGAGAAGAGTTAATGAAATCGGAGCAAAAGAAGGTGCCAAGAATCACAAGCCAAAATCGGATCCAGTAAGTTTCAGGATTTTCCTGGATACATCACTCAACTTCTAAAAATTCTCAAGAGTGAACCACAAGGAGCTAGAAGGCGTGCCATATATGCACGGAAATCTCTACGAGTCTAGTTTCTACAGAACTTAGAATCGCATCAAAAAATTTTACTAAGGTGAAAGTTATGCCAGTTGCAAGATAGCAAGGTCACTACCCTGATGAGAAAACTAACCTACTGCCCGTTTTCACTCTTTGGTGTTTTTGATTGTCATTTTGGCCTCCGATTGCTCCATTGAAGATTGTCCAAGCCTAATGAAGTATAGAGGAGTCAGCCAAACAAAAAAGAAGTGGAAAATATGAAGAGGAAAGCTTTCCTAGCTAGCTCGGTTAGGAGAAAGTTGCCGATTTGGGCAAATTTCTGCCGGTTTGTGCAATGAAGCTTGAAGCTACGTGTCCATGGACCAAAGTTCATCATGAAGAGTTTCTGAGTCCACAAGAGATATCCATGAAGCATTGCAGCCCAATCTAAGAAGAAAATCAACAGAATACAAGTCCTAAAAGAACCAAGAAAGGAAGGAATCAAAACCTTGTTGCACAAGGTTTGCCTTTGCCGATTCCAACTAGGTTTTCTCTTAAGATTTATGCCGGCCTCTTCTCCTATATATAGAGGCTGTTTTCTTACAGAAAATTTATCTCATCTCAAGCACAAGTACTAGCCAAAAGCTCTACCAAGTCTCACAAACACCAAACCACGAACACTAAGACAAAACCCTACACCACCACCATCTGAAATTTTGTCCATTCACCCTGCTTTTCTGCCAAGCAGCCGAGCAGCAGTCCACCACACAATTGAAGCTTCTTAAGGTTCTAAAAGTGTGATCCATCCTCTCTATGACTCTTTTATTTTTTCTAGTTTGGTTGTATTGTATGAACTCGATTCGATTCTTGATTTTTATTGAACTTTTGTGTAAACCGATTGTATAATTAAAGTTTATTTCAAAGTTTTGTGATTTTAACTTGTGAATTTCGTGTGTTAGATAATTAGGGTAGTGGTGTTAGAAGCATGTTTAGGACTTAAAATTAGTTAGTAATCTAAGGTGAGGGCATAAAAATCGATATTTGGTGTTGTCTTTGAACATAATCTAGGTATTAAGTTTAATCAGCTAGAGTAATAACAAAGTTTGCTAGACGTGACTGTTGCTTTGATTTGTTTTGCTCACTTAGGGCTATTAATCTTAGAACTTGCATGATAAATAAGATGATTGACAACCTTACTTGTTTACATGTTTTCGATTTAAGACTCTTGTGCTTTAATGTTAAGTCTTGACCGGATTAGCATATATCTTTAGGGCTAGAACGGAAGTTTGTTCTAAAGAACTTGAGGAGTCTAGTAACTAGTGATGGAGCTATTATCCAAGCACATTGTACCTGCAAAATAACTTCATACAAATATTACCCTCTTGTGTCATCATTAGTATAGAGCAAGTAGGGATCGTTCAATCCGGGGACAAAGTTAAGTAATTATACAGAAAATTACAAGCCATGAGAGATGAGTGAATCAAACTTTAAAAGAAAGCTTGTAGAGGAATCGGCAAAGAGAGATTCGGTGGAGATGAAACTTGCGATCGGAAGTGGTGATGAACTATGGAATTGGTTTGAATTTTCTTTGGATTTGTGGTGCTAAATTGACAGAATTTCGGCTTTGAAAAGTGAGAGAGAAGAGATATCTTTTTCTGACTATTACATGGCTATTTATAGAGGAAATAACCTAGAGAAGCCGGCCACAAACCAAAATCGAATTGGTTTAGGTTTTCCTTGATTTTCTGAATTCGGCAGAATGACCTCTGTGCATTAATTTCATCATAACTCTCTCTAGAAAATAGCTATTGAGGTGATTCCAACTGATTTGGAAACTAGACTCCCGTACCTTTTTTAACATATAAGGCTCGAACTCCGATTCATTGTGAGCTGTCCGGGAGAGTCCGTGGAAGTTGAGAGACGTGCACAAGAATTTTCCCGAAATTAATCAGGATTCTTTTTCTTTCTCTTGTTATCCGAATTCTTTTCTTCTAGACTCTTCTTGGCTTTATCTTGGACTTGAATCTTCTCATTAAGCTAGTATGGACATGTCTTTAGGTCCATTACATCTGATCCATGCTTCAAAAGTCTAAAGGAAAGTTTTCCTTGCGCAACCGGGAAACCACTCTGTTTCTCGGTAGATTGACATTTCTCCAATAAATCCGGCATAACTCCCTCCTCAGTGCTTTGATTGATGTGATTCTAAGTCCTGGAGAAACTAGACTCATAGGGATTTCTCCATATAAAAGGGTTTCCTCAAATTCCTAGTGACTTTTGTTCAAACTGCCAAGTTGCAGCCATCGTTTGAGTGACTTCCCTAGCTCCAATTGATCTGAATTTTTGATACAATACGCTCCAGCTTGTTAATTATATGCCTGCCAAATTTCATTAAATTTGGAAAAGAATAAGTCAGTCAAACACAGGCCTCCAAATCACGAAAACAACATATTTTGCACTTTTTCCTCAAATTTCTTTACTTAGTCGTTTTTTCTAACAATTAAGCACATTTTCTCCAAAACTCTACCAAAGCGACACTCAACTATATTATGACTCTATCTTAGATAAATAAAGATTAAACAAAGCATAAACGAGGGCATAAACATATTAATATCGTCGCACATTGTGCTCCTATCAACTAGGTACATAGCGGAAGCTCTAGTTATGGTCGAAACTAATTTGAGTCTCAAACGTGCTAAATACTTATTCCTTACTTTCTTGCATGCGTGTTTACATGTTAAAAAGTTTTTTGTGTGAATTGCTTGGTGTGAAAGATGATGCGGTTAGCTATGAAACATAATTTGATCAAAGGCATTTGGCAGAGTAAGTATATTTATTTTCACTTGTAAACGTGTGACATACCATTATTGCTGCTGTTGCAAGAAACAGAGGAGAAACAAGATATACAAATACACCATGGAAAGGACACTAAACAATAGAAATTGCCTTTTTCGTGGAAATGAAGAAACGTTGTCAATTCATTCGTGCAATAGCTTATTTTATCACCATCGTGCAAACTTACATATAATATGGCATTGCTGAGATAGCACTTGACCATATTATTTAGAATCATATCCTCGAAATATTTGGCAGCTTCTCTTTCTGGGTGGAAATGTAACAGCAAGGCCTCAAGAATACACCATCACATTTCACAATTTAAATGCATGCAACTGGATCTGAGAGCCTTGAAATTATAAGGAAGTTCTGCTTGTTTTCTTTCTGTTGGGGGAACAAGCCAATTCATCTAGACTGCCTCTGACTGATTTTCTCTAACAGAACGATGGAAGGTCACAATATTAATATGCAGACCGCAGATCATGCCTCCTCATTCTGAAACAGTCATGTGAAGGACCTGAAAATATGCTGAATTAACTAATGAATCATATACATGAATCCACATAAACGAGTTAATTGGTTTCCTTGGCTCTCCACCTATTAGTGGACAAAGGGTAGATGCCTCTCGCTATCGAATATATTAATGGATCTCTGTGATAATTTCAATGCATAATGAATCCGTTCATGAGTTGGTATGCTGGAGTGGGAGAGACACTGTATAGACAATAGACATTACCTCGAGAAGAAATAGATCCAAATCGAAAACATGTTACCGTTCGCTGGTGAATGAAGTGGAGGAGATTCCATGTCCCTCTCCTTAACCTACACTATATATGAAGCGGATGCAGAAGGAAAGAGCACAACAGTTTCAATTGTACATCTACTATAGAGTCTTCTGTCATCTTAAAAATCACAAAAAAGAAATGGCTTACCACACTCGCTCTAACAGCTTCCCCTCCAGATCACACCCTCTTTTTCAAGAAGTTGAGGAACATTTGTGCAGATTGAGGTCTTCCGAGGCCACATCCACATCGTCATCAACAATAAGCCACAAGCTAATTTATCTGCAAGACATGTATGGTTGTGTTGATAGGTTGCTTCAATTGCCACTCACCCAACAATCACTAGCCCAAGAGAAGCATGAAAACATGGTAACAGAGTTGTTAGATGGATCTCTCAGGCTCTTAGATGTTTGTAGCACTGCCAAGGATGCCTTGTTGCAAATCAAGGACTGCATCCAAGATCTTGAATCTATCATTCGAAGAAGGCGTGCAGAAGAATCAGGAGTACTCACTACCGAGGTTAGGAAATACTTAACAGCCAGGAAGATGGTGAAAAAGGTGCTCCACAAGGCTTTGGAGAACCTGAAGGCAACAGCAAACAGATCCACTTTCTCTTCCGTCCACAAGGACCAAGAGACTATAACCATTATTAGCAAGTTGAGAGACGTTGAAGCAGTCACAGTCTCCGTATTTGAATCAGTGCTGGCCTTCATCTCTGGGCCAAAGTCGAAGCCTAGCAGCTGGTCATTGGTTTCCAAGATAGTGCAATCAAAGAAAGTATCTTGTGAGGAAGAAGAGAAAGTGAATGAATTTGCAGACGTGGATGCGGCATTAAAGTCACTCAAGAGTGCAAACAATGCACAGAACCAGCTTAACAATCTGGAGTCGTGCATTCAAGACATCGAAGAAGGACACGAGTGCCTATTTCGGCAATTGATCAAAACTAGAGTCTCCCTACTCAACATTTTAAACCAGTAAAAACATTAAATAGTATCTTATTCGATCAATCTGTATATGTATACATCTAGCTTTAGACACAAAAGCCAATGATAAACATAATGATATACTCTTGCTCAAAGTTTACTCTCAATATTACTCTTTTTAATTAGGTGGAGAACAGTAAATCCTTGCTGATCCTCCATAGCTAATCCAACACAGAATTCAAATTCGTGCAAGTGCTGAATCAAATATACTGTAACATGCATCAGCCATCTAAATAGTCAAGTACTCAAGTACATATAATACCATCATGAGTCTCAATCTTGAAATCAGTTTTATCCAATGGTCTGAAAACAAATTTATTAATTCACAGATCAACAAGCCTTGGAGAAGGAGTATTTGGATTTAGGATCAATAAAGGTTGTAAGGGGTTTGTTCATATTATTTCAATTGACTCCAGGATGTCAAGAATCCAATTGCACTTTTAAAGAGAAATTCAGTAACTAACAACTAACTCAAAGGAAAACATGAGCATAAAACATATGTTCCCGGATATATATTTACAAGATTGTATTAGGTCCTAGTGACTTTGATTACAAACATCTGAACTCTTAAAGGGTGTATGCGTATGCTATCTTGATTGTCCATTTGTCATCATCTTATTTCCTAAATTGACATTTTAATCATACATTCTCTAGAAAACAAAGTAGTATGGGATGAATGTTGGGAAGCTGGTGTGTGGTTCTTTGTGCAGTTGACAGTATTCATGCAATTACAATGTTATGAGGATACCCAATTCTTAGTATATCACAGTTAAGAAAAATAAAATACATAGTCTTATATCTGTCGCCATTCACCTCTTTAACATGATTACATAGTATCACTCAGATTGTATCCCTATTTTTCTTACGAGATACAAGATTGAAATTTCCAAATCTTTGTATGAAAATTCAAATGTGAAAATTACTAAAACTAAAAGAGCTGAATTGTAGATTCTAAGTAAGTGTACTAATGGCTTGAAAATCTAACAAAAAATCTATTTATTATGATTCAATAAATGAGGCCGAGTTCCAATCCGTCATGATTATTTTTAATTACCACCAATATCACAATCGTTACTTAGTGCTTGGAATCTTGTGTTTTTTAATTTAACTAAAGATTGTGTTATTATGGCCATTGTTTCGATGATAAGTAGGTAATAGTCATCTAGTAGCAATGAAAAATGCAATGAAAATACCATAAGCATGATTAATATATAGGAACCCAAAATATGCATAAGCAGCTAAACTGACTTTTCCAAATCTTTAGACCAAGCGCTGTACTGCAGATGCAAAAGTGACTTTTTTTTTTTTTTGGTTACAAGCGGAACCTAAAAGGCCCAAACAGAAAAAACAGAAAGGCTAAAAGTTGGAGTAATTTTCAGTTCTTCTAACTCTAGTCAAGCTGGCTAAATCATCAAGGAAAGCTTGAGCAGCATGAATGGGAGGATCTTCAAAAGTGACTAAGCACAGATCATTAGAAGTGTTGTTCTTGGCAAGAGCATCTGCAACCATGTTGCATTCCCTGAATATGTGAGAAACTTTAACATTCTGCAGCTTGGAAATCATAAAGGAACATCCAGGAAGTAAAGAGCCTAAAGGATGGAGATCATTTTTGTCTTTCTGCAAGAGCTGAACTAGAACGGCTGAATCAGTTTCAACTTCCACAGGAGCAGTAAAATGCTTGGCAATGAACTTAAGACCAAAGAAGAGGGCCCAAGTTTCAGCATCAAGGATCTCACCAGAACCAAGATTCATTTGAAAACCCAACAACCAGTTTCCCAAATGGTCCCTAATAACTCCTCCAGCACCAATATTTTCAGAACTAGAGACCCTGGATCCATCAATGTTCAGCTTTAAACAATTGATTGAGGGTTTAGTCCAAGATAACATGGTGTAGCTGTACATACTGTTGATATTGGCCTTAGCCTGAGCACGATTCCATTCCTCAATATAGCTCCAAATGATTAAAACAGGATGAGCAGGCAAAATGAAATCAGACTCAAAGACAGACTTGTTTCTCCATTTCCATATAAACCAACAAACAAATACAAACATATTGCACCATTTAATATCATTTTTGACTCTGGAAGAACAATACAGCTGAGCAGCAATCCAACCATTCCAATCCAAAGTAAAAGAGTTAAGAATGGACCTGGATTGAGTGATTAGATTCCAAATCATCTTAGACCTGTAGCAATCTCTGAACAGATGCAACAGGCTTTCCTCAGCAGCACCACAAATAGGATAGTTGGCATTCTCAGCAAAACCTCTTCTTTTCCTTTGCACATTAGTCAAAATTTTCTTGTGAAGGACAGTCTATAAAAAAGTTTTCAACTTGGGGTGACAATTTAGCTTCCAAACATATCTCCATAAAGGGTTTAAATTCCCAGAAGTGTCAAATTTGGAATTATAGGCAGACTTTACAGAAAAGTAACCATTAGAAGTGGCCTTCCATATCATTTGATCACAACCACTCTCTTCAAAACCTGTAGGGATACTGATAATCTGATGGACAATATTAGAAGGCAACACAGAGTTGAGCATATCAATATTCCATCCATATCCATCTCAAAAATCACAAATGGTGGCATTCACATTAATATCCCTATTAGGCAACACAAAGTTGATAAGAGCAATTGGTAAGACCCAAATATCATACCAGAATTTGATTTTCTTACCATCACCAACATGCCATCCAAGGTTCTTTCTCATTAACACAGCACCATGAGAAATACTCCTCCAGGTAATAGAGCAATCTGAGGGAGCAACATAGTCAAGATTAGAGATGAAAGACTTTTTCATATACTTCTCATTATAAATAGAAGCCCAAAGACCAGAGTCATGCTGAAAAAGTCTCCAGCTAGCCTTGGCTAGCATTGCTTGGTTCATATCTGCAGTCTTTTTTATACCTAAACCTCCAAGACACTTAGGTTGACAAACAGTATCCCAGTTCACAAGATGAATTTTCTTTTTATCATTGTAGTCTCCCCAAAGAAAATTTCTATTAAGCTGATCAATTCTGTCACACAAACTCATTGGAAATTTGGCTGTCTGCATGGCATATATAGGTATTGAGGAAGTAACTGATTGAATAAGGGTTAATCTGCCAACCATACTTAACATGTTGCTCTTCCAACTAGAAAGTCTGCTTTGAATTTTGTCAAAAATGTTGTCATAAGTATGCTTATTAACTGTGGTATGAATAAGAGGTATTCCTAAGTATTTACCAAGATCATCAGTAAGAGGAGATTCACAAATTCTGCTTATCTCAGTAGCAAGATGCTTGGCAGTATTAGGAGAGCAAAATAAAAGAGATTTTTCAAAACTTACAGCCTGGCCAGAGAGAGAACAAAAAGCATTCATGCACCCTTTAAGCATATCAGCTTGATGAGAAGAGGCCTCAGCAAAAAGCATTAAATCATCCGCAAAGAAGATGTGAGACACTTTAGGGCCAGATTGAGAAGCTCGAACAGGTTTCCAATCCCCCATATCCACAGCAGAATTTATAAGTTGAGAGAGCTTCTCCATGCATAAGACAAAAATATAAGGAGAGAGAGGATCACCCTGCCTGATACCCCTCATAGCATTAAAAGATTCAGTAAGCTCACCATTAAAGCAAATCTGAAAACTAGTAGAAGTAATACAACTCATAATAAGCTTAACCAAAGAGATGGGAATTTTGGTCTCATTGAGCACTTGTTCAATGAAAGACCAACTTAACCTATCATAGGCTTTGGATAAATCCACTTTCCAAGCAAAGAAACCCAACTTCCCACTAGACTTTTTGAACTTAAAAAGCAGCTCTTGAGAAATCATAATATTGTCAGAGATATGTCTACCTGGAACATAACTCACCTGGTTAGGGCTGATAAGCTTCTGCATCAAAGGTCTAATTTTAGCCACAATGACTTTAGAAATAATCTTATACATGGTGATGCATAAGCTTATTGGCCTAAAGTTTACCATATGTTGGGGACCATCAACTTTGGGAATGAGAGGAATGATAGAGTGATTTAGGCCAAAAGGAATAGAACCAGAAATAAAAGCATCTGTCACCATTTTGAAGATTTCACAAGAAGAAATCTGCCAATGATGTTGAAAGAAGATGGCAGGAAAACCATCATGTCCAGGAGCTTTAAGCCCTCCAATAGAAAAAAGAGCTTCTTTCACATCCATGAGAGTACGTAACAGGTTCACAAAGATCATTCATAGTAGCTTGATCAATTGTAGGGAAAAGCCAAGGAATTATAAACCTATGATCAACATAATCCTGCACAGAAAAAAGATTTGTAAAGAAATCCACAGTAATCTTTTTCATGGAATCAGTATCAGAGAACCAGTTCCCATTAGCATCAAACAACCCTTCAATCTTATTTCTTCTCCTTCTAACCAAAGTGGTCATATGAAAAAACTTAGTATTTCTATCACCATCAGCAATCCATTTGTCTCTAGATTTTTGCTTCAAAAAAAGACATTCTTGATTAAGAAGCTGATCATACTCATGGATCAGATCCGCTTCCAGTTTAAGAAGGAAAGGGTTACTGTGCCTATCACAAGCTTTTTGAATACCCCCAATACGTGCAAGGATTTTTTTTTTTTTTTTTTTATGAAAAAGATGTCCAAAAACATCTTTATTCCAGGCAGAAAGAGCAGCAGAGAGGTTTTTGATCTTAGAGGAAAAATCACCAGATAGCTTATTCCAAGTATTAGAGACAAACTCAGAATAGTTGACATGAGAAAACCACATGGCTTGGAATCTAAAAAGACTAGCTCTTCTGTTAACAAAATTATTGGAGTAAAGCTGCATAACAATAGGACAATGATCATATCTTGTTTTAGGCAAATGTTGAAAAAAAAGCCTCACTGAAGATGGCTCTCCAAGCACAATTACAAAAAGCTCTATCCAGTCTCTCCTTAACTCTCTTATTACTCCAAGTATAGGCAGGACCCTGATAACCCATATCAATCATAGCATTCCTATTTATCCAATTTCTCAAACCTCCAAAACGACCAGTAAAGATACCACCACTTTTATCAGCACAAGAAACAAGCTCATTAAAATCACCAATCAACATCCAGGGTAAGTTATGAGTAGCAGCAAGTTGATCAAAATAAGACCAAAGAGAGGCTCTAGAAGTATGATTAGGGCTAGCATAGACTACAGTTAACATCCAAATAGGTATTCCAGGTAAAGAGATCTTTACGGAAAGGTAAAGAGATCTTTACGGAAATAGACTGGAAATTATCATCAAACAAATCAATTTGAAATCTATCTTTATTCCAAACAAGCCAGAGACCACCAGAAAAACCCCTAGCTTCAACAATCTTAGAGTCATTGAAACCAATATTCTTAAGAGTAGTCCAAGCTCTGTGAAAGGAAACTTTAGGCTCACAAATAGCCAAAATATCAATAGAATTTAATTTAACAAGGTCAGCAATAGTGTTTCTGAATTTGTCATTACCTGCACCTCTAGCATTCCAAAATAAGACTTTAATCATTGGAAAAGATAGAGAGGGAAGGGTTCTAAACCCAAATTAGTCATCAGACATGCCTTCCCCAATTAGGGAAGTAGGATTATCATCCATGGTCAACTTACCATTATCAGCAAAGACTTGATCAACAAACAACTCACTTTCAGTGATAGAGGAGGAAGACATACCAGCATTAAGAGGTGTCTCATCAGGAGGTGTGTGACCAAAAATAGCAGAAATACCATCTCCTAAGATATTAGAACTCACATTGTCAAGTGAAAGTTTCTTTGACACATGATTCTGCTGCTTAGTCGTGGCTTTCAACCCTTTGTTTTTCCTCAAAGCAAGAAAATCAGATTTAGGCTCATTGCTGCCACCAAGATTGGAGACATCTTTCATGGGAATTCTGGAAGTGCTCTTAGCTTTATAATTAGAAGAATTCATCTTAACATAAGAAGTAGACTCAAAGTGAAATGGCTTACTAGAAGTAGCATCAGTGGCTCTTGTCTTTTATAGGACTAGTCTTTTTCTTCTGCTTCTCTTGGAAATTTTGCCAAAGTTTCACAATAGGAGGAGAATGGTCAGTACAGGCATTAACGGTCTTCTCAGGCAGCTCAGAAACATTCACATCAGCATCATCGTGCAAAATAGCAAATCTAGATCCATAGCTAGTAGGTTTCTTATTACCAAAATTATCTCCATTTCGCTTCTTATTCCTATAACTCATCAGCATCCATGGACCCATATCATCCTTGTTAACATCTGAAACCACCTTACTCTCATTGTCCTGCTACATAGTCACATCATTAGCACCAATTTCACCAGAATCTCTATTAACCTCATCAGGAGAATTAGACACATCAGCTGTCTTAGAAGCAGTATTGCCAGAAGTTTTAAGAGTAGAGCATTTATCCTTGGCATGACCAAAACATCCACATTCAAAGCAGATTAATGAGATTCCTTCATAGACTACATTATAAGCAATGGATTCTACTTCAACAAAGGGGCGCAATGGTTTACTTAAGTCAATCTCAACACATACTCTAGCAAATTACCCTCTGGATTGAGCTAAAGTAAGCTTATCAACTTTAACAACATCTCCAAGGATTTTACCAATTTTATCAACAGTAAATTCCTTAAAAAATTACACAGGCAGCCCAAAAATGCGAACCCACAGAGCCATCTTACCAATGTTCTCATGCATAGGATCAAAATCTGGTCTCCATTTTCTGACAACAAGAGTTTGACCAGCCAAAATCCATGGCCCTTCACAAAGAGCGTACTCCATATCTGCCTCCAAATTGAATTTGACAATGTAAAAACCATTATGGAGGCCAATCAATTTCCAACCTCCTTTAACCTGCCATTTACGTCTCAAGCCACGCAACATAAAATCAAAAGAGTTGATCGAATTCGGTTTTCCCATCAATTTCACAATTATAGAGCATCTCCAATCATAGTCAATTTTATTGTGAACTTTAGAAGAGATACATTCAGACCATGCTTACCAGGCGAGTAGATACAGTCATCCTCAGCAAACTCAAAATCTTGAGTCATAGTTTGCTTAAATCGATCAACAGGGCTTATCAGTGTGCTAGCGTACGTCAGGTGAGATTTCAAAACATTTGAAGAAGGAAGAGCAGGCCCTGATTCCTCCATTCGAAGAGCTTCCAGGTCTGAGCTGATGTCTCCTCCATTCTTCGAACGCTTTCGTTGATTCATTGTCAGATCTGGAGCTCCGCCACTTCCCAAGGGGAGGGCGGAGAAAGTGAAAGCCAGCGACGCCACAAGACCAAATAGATGGACAATCGGAGCCGAAAATGGAAGTTTTTTTGAGTGGGTTTGAACTTTGGCGCCACAAAATTTGCGTCTCTTTTTAGTTTGAGTTCAAGATAAACATGGACAAGTGACTTCTTTAGCTCTCAAGCCAATAATAGCGCTGAGTTTTCTAATTTACAATAAAGAAAAATTATCACGCATTTCATGCACGAACTAACATGTGTGCAAGTTTGGGGAAAAAAGTAGTTAGAAAATGCAGGCACCAATAGTTTCCCTTGCACAGATTTTCACAGTTCTTTTAAAACTTAAGCTTCCATTTTCCTCGACTCAAACATTTATTTACTGACAAATCGAAATTCTGAATGAATCACCGTTGTCTCTTAGTCTTTGAAGTCTAATCTTTTTTTTTTTTTCATTTCTTTTAATAACTTCACTAAAAGCATGAAGAGCAAGGCCGCAAGAGGACAGTTCCTATGTACCCCTAAGACTGCAGTTTCTTTCTTGATCAAACCTCCTTGACCCCCAAGGAAGATGATTTCACTATCACAATGATTTCATGATCTCATTGTAATTAGTAATAAATTCAAGTCTTAGAGTAACTAGAATACTAGATGACAAGTTTAAAAAGTTAAAATGTCAATTAGTCAGATGGATGCACCATCTGGACCATCTGGTTGTAAGTAGTAACTTAGAGTAACTACATTACCAGCTTAAAAGGTAGCTTCATCTCTCCCTTGATTGAAAAATTAATATGTACACAAGCAACTGCATGGAAGAATGCTACTGCTGATGTAAAAAAAGAGAAGAGGAGAAAAGTTCTACAGACACCCATGGAAAAGACACTACAGAACAAAATAACGAATTAATATTACCTCTTCCTAGAAACTTATGAGCAAATAAGGTTGTCAATCCCACTCGTGCTTCGCTTAGCTATCAAATTAATAAGCAGAGAGAAAGTTTATCTTCCCATTGTCTCTTTCTCTGAATGCTAACGTTATCCAAAGGTTAAGATGATATGCCATTTTATATGTGAAAATAATAGGTAGGATTTGAGATGTCAGTTGTGGGGAGACATTGCATAGACATACACTGGGTAAAATTTGGCAAAATGAGAGCCACTTACTAATTTCTTCATGTAAGAGGGTTGTCAAATTCTCTTTGTTCCCCTCGTAGTCTTCTATATATTTTGCAGATGCCTGCGAGGGGCAAAGAAAGGTACGTCATTACACTGGGATTTACATTATGAAAAGTATTCACAGGATAGAAAAGAGGCTATTACAGACTCAAAATTCATTTCTGTACTCATCGGTGAAACTGCTAATTAGTAAATCACATGGCAGGCTCAGTCCTAATTTTATTGAATATCAAAAAATATTCAACATTGTTCTGGTCTCTTTCTGTTTGGGAAACAAGCCAAATTATCTAACTGCAGACCTTTTCTTGGAAAATACAGTGCAAGCTCACAGATTAATGCAGACTGTAGATCTTGCCTCCTTGTGCAATAATTGCGTCAAGGACTGCAAAGTATAACATGTGTATAAAATGTATTGATCAGCCTAATTAAGTATTTATAATACTAAAACATGTAGCAAGGGTGGTCAAGTTGCATGGTATTAGCCTCTCCATGTATTAGTAAACACAGGGTCATTGTCACTCGTGCAATCGCTGTCCAATTGCTCTCCACGTACGTTCGCTCATACTCTTAAGATTTTAAATGCGAAATGAATCATATCATGAGTTGTTATGCCGGTTATTGAGAGACAATAACATTGCCTGTATATAATGTATTTATCAGCCTAATCAAGTAACTAAAATACTAAAACATGTAGCAAGGGTGGTCAAGTTCCATGGTATTACCCGCCCTCTCCATGAATTAGTAGACACAGGGTCATTGTCACTCGTGCAATCGCTGTCAAGTTGCTCTCCACCTATGTTTGTTCATACACTGAGATTATAAATGCAAAATGAATCATATCATGAGTTGCTATGCTGGTTATTCAGAGACATTGCGTAAACATTTCCTGCAGAACATATAGATCCAAATCGAAATCATATTACCTCTTGATATTGATTGAAGTGGATGCGATTCCTTGTCCCCTTCCTAAACTTGCAATATATATGTAGCAGATCCGTGAGGAAAGAACTCATCAGTTTCAATTGTACATCAGCTAAAAATTCTTCTACCCTCACAAACCACAAAAAAGAAATGGCTTACCACACTCGCTCTAACAGCTTCCCCTCCAGGTTACACCCTCTCATTCAAGAAGTCGATGAACAATTGTGCAGATTTAGATCTTCGCAAGCCACCTCTACATCATCATCATCAATAAGGCACCAATTAAGTGGTATGCAAGACTTGCATGATTGTGTTGATAGGTTTCTTCAATTGCCACTCACCCAACAAGCCTTGAACCAAGAGAAGCATGAAAATTGGGCTAATGAGCTATTAGATGGTTCTCTAAGGCTCTTGGATATTTGCAGCACTGCCAAAGATGCCTTGTTGCTAACCAAGGAATGCATTCAGAACCTTCAATCAATCATCCGAAGAAGAGGAGGAGAAGAATCTGATGTACTCGCAAGTGAAGTTAGGAAATACTTAACCTCCAGGAAGATGGTGAGAAAGTCACTCCTAAGGCTTTGGAAAATCTGAAGGGAATGGAAAACAAATCAAATCTCTCTTCCCTCAACAAGGACCAAGAGACAATGGCCTTCATTAGCAAGCTGAGAGATGTTTAAGCAGTAACTGGAACAGTGTTTGAAGCATTATTGTCCTTCATCTCTTGGCCAAAGGTATCAAGCAGTTGGTCATTTATACCCAAGAAGTTGCAGTCGAAAAGAGTAGTTTGTGAGGAAGAAGAACGAAATGAATATGCAGAGGTGGATGCTGCATTGAAGTCACACACGAGTGGCAGTTGATAAAAACAAGAGTCTCCCTACTTAACATCCTCAACCACTACTAGATACTAGCTTTCTGATAGATTTTGTACATGAAAGACATAAATACATATGTAGATCTTCATATATCAAATTAATATAGACCAAATAACATATTCTTTTGCACAAATTGCCACAACTCTTTTATCCTAGTTACAATGAATTCATCTTAGTGCCCGCCCAGATGGTTTATCTTGGAATCTATGTTAGAATTCACAATACTTCTACTTTCGCACTGGCGAGTGTGATCAGAAACCAGTTCGACGTGGCGAATGGCGACTAATTACTCGTGGCGAGTGAAGTATATCACACTGTTCACTTGGTGAATAGTGTTTGAAGAAGAGTAGATGAACTGAACTTATGCTGTCTTTTCTTTGATCTAAAATTCTTAAAGATTACAATGAAAACACTTCCATTTTATAGGGATACAAAGTAACCTACTAAATATCTTAAGCTAGGTAAGCTAGAGATCAACTTGAAAAATTATAGTATTATGATACTACAAATATCTAGATGAAAATCTCAGTGGAATGAACAGTAGATAGTTGCTGGAAAGCATATCAGCTTTTCAGTCTAACTCCTAGTTCACCCAAGAAAGCATTAACTTTAACACTCCCCCTTAATGCTTTGCCTTATCATTCCGAGCAGGCCTCTGAGGTATTCAAACCTCTCTCTTGGCAGGGCCTTGGTGAAGATATCAGCAACCTGGTCATCTGTATTGCAGTACACCAATTCGATCTCATTCTCTTCTACTGCATCCCTGATGTAATGAAACTTCAAGGAGATGTGCTTGGCCCGGCCTACTGTGATAGACAGGGTTCTTGCTCATGGCGATTGCAAACTTGTTATCACTGAGAATGGTTGTTTCTGTTCTGTTTTTTTCACCGAAGTCTTCTATGACTCTTCTTAGCCATATTGCTTGTGAAGTGGCGATTGAAGCTGCGACATACCCAGCTTCAGCTGTGGACAATACCACTGATTTCTGCTTCTTTGAAGCCCAGGAGAACACTCATGTTCCTAGTATGAAGGTGTATCCAGATGTGCTCTTCAAGTCATCTACACTACCTCCCCAGTCACTGTCACAGAACCCAAAGAGTT
The DNA here is from genome assembly GCA_963682095.1 of Potentilla sterilis. Taxonomy (NCBI): domain Eukaryota; kingdom Viridiplantae; phylum Streptophyta; class Magnoliopsida; order Rosales; family Rosaceae; genus Potentilla; species Potentilla sterilis. The sequence continues at coordinate 21,880,142 of OY821762.1, read as the reverse complement.
TTGGTTCCACATTCCTCTCATACAAGATTCCAAAGTCCATTGTTCCTTGGATGTATCTCAGGATTCTCTTTGCAGCTCCATAGTGTATCTTGGTGGGGTTGTACATAAATCTGGACATCAAACTTGCTGCATACATAATATCTGGTCTTGTTGCAGTCAAGTATAATAAGCTTCCCACTAAGCTTCTGTATAACTTCTTATCCGCAGAACCACTTCCTTGGAGAATTTCTCACTGACCACTAGAGGAATTGCAACTGGATTGCAACCTAGCATTTTAAACTTCTCTAGTATAGTCTTTGCATATCTCTTCTGGGTAATGAAGATTCCCTCCACTTCTTGAATTATTTCAATTCCCAGAAAGTAATGTAGGATTCCCAAATCACTCATTTCATATTTCATCATCATATCAGACTTGAAATTTAAAATTATTTTTTCACAGCTTCCAGTAAATACCAAATCATCAACATATAAGGAGACAATAAGTATGTTTGATTTACCTTCAGTCTTTGTGTAAAGGGCAGGTCGTTTTCACTCCTTTGAAAACCCCTTTCTGTGAAATAGGAATCGATCTCACCATACCAAGCTCTTGGGGCTTGCTTCAGGCCATATAGAGCTTTCTTCAGCTTGTAAACTTTCTACTCTTTGCCTTTGATGATGAAACCTTGTGGTTGTTCTACAAACACTTCTTCTTTCAGCACTCCATTTAGAAATACCGACTTGACATCAAGTTGGTATAGATACCATCCCTTTTGTGCAGCAATGGAAATCAGACCTCTTATGGTCTCATGCCTTGCCACTGGTGCAAATGTCTCATTGAAATCCACTCCAGGTATCTGCGACTATCCCTTCGCCACCAATCTTGCTTCTCATCCTTACTGGTGGAGAGCTTGGTGTTGATTGAGCTTCTGAAGATCTTAGCGAGTGAGTCGCTGACGGGTGAGTCGCTGGCGAATGTGTCTCTGGCGGGTGAGTCGCTGGCGAATGTGTCGCTGGCGGGTGTATTGCTGGCCAGTGAGTTTCTGACGAGTGAGTTGCTGGCGGATTGAGTTCCATAATTTCTGGATCCTCTTGTTCATTTTGAACTCTTACTTCTTTTACTCATTTCTCTTGGGCTGAACCTTGGTTCCAATCCCAAGATGAATTCTCACTGAAGAGAACATCTTTGCAGACTATCATTTTCTTCTTCGGCAGATTGTAGAGCCTATAGCCCTTTGATTGAGAGTTGTATCCCATGAATACACACTTCTCATTGGTTTCATCTAGTTTATATCTCAGCTCCTCTAGGATATGTGCATAACAAATTGATCCAAACACCCTCAAGTGATTTACACTTGGTTTCCTGCCACTCCATGCTTCAAATGGAGTATTTCCTTGGATAGCAACTATTGGATGTCTGTTCATTAAATACACAGCAGTATTCACTGCTTCTCCCCAATATTCTTGAGGTGCTGATTTATCATGGAGCATGGACTTGGCCATCTCAATGATTGTTCTGTTTTTTCTTTCAGCTACACCATGCTGCTGAGGTGTGTAGCTAACAGTGAGCTGCATTTCCAGCCCAATGTCTTCACAGAACTTCTTGAATTTATTTGATGTGTACTCGCCACCTCTATATGTTCTTAACTTCTTCAGCTTGAGGCCAGATTGTCTCTCTACCATTGCTTGAAACTTTCTGAACACGGCGAACACATCAGACTTTTGCCTTAGGAAATAAACTCAAGTTATTCTTGTGAAATCATCTATGAAGGTTAGAAAATATCTATTTTCTCCATCAGTTGTGGTTCTCATTGGACCAAAAACATCAGAATGTACCAGCTCCAGAGGTACTTTTGCTCTCCAGGCTTTCCCTTTTTGGGAATGGAAGTGTGTGTTGCTTCCCCAATGCACATCCTTCACACACTTCATTTACATCATTTATTTTTGGCAGTCCCTGTACCATTTCCTTTTGATGCAGCAACTTGAGACTCTGGAAATTCAAATGTCCAAGTCTCTTGTGCCAGAGCCAGGGATCATCCTTTAGCTCCATTCTTCTTGCACTCTCAGTAGCATAATTGAGAGTCAGAGGAAAACTTATGTTCATCTTCATCTGGATTTCTACCATCAGGTTCTTGCTGCTTCCTCTCTGATATATCTTGCAAGTGTCATCACCAAAATGTAGGTGATACTTGTGCTCAATGAGCTGACCAACACTTAGCAGATTTGAATCAAGAGTTGGAACCAACATCACATCTCTGATGTACATCTTTCCAGACTTGGTTTCAACAGCAATGCTTCCCTTGTCTTTTGTATCCACCAACATTCCATTTCCCATCTTCGCTCTTGTAATGCTGTTGTGGTCAATATCATGTAGAAGGTTGGCATTCGCCGTCATATGATTACTGCAAGCACTATCAACAAGCCACGCATTCTCCTATACTACAACACTTGCAGCATGAGTAACACAGAACATGTTTGTGTCACTCGCCTCTATGTTGTTCGCCTGTTGACTTCCCTTGTAGTTACAATCCTTCCTGACATGACCAAACTTGTCACACTTTGAGCACTTTGGTTTCCCTTTGAACCAACATTCGCCTGCATGAAGCTTGTTACAGACAGTACACTTATAATACCCTGAGTTGCTACCCTTCTCATTTGATTGCTGATTTGACTTTCCCTCCCACTTCTTTCATTTTCCTTTCCAGTTCTTTTTCTGCTTAGAATTTGAACTAGATGGCTCACTCCTATTTGAGTTAAGGTTGAGTGTTTGGAAAGCTTTTTCAATTTCTTCATCATGACTAGACAACCTATGATCGAAAGCTTTCAGAGTCCCCATAAGATCCTGAACACCTAGAGTTTCCAGATCCCGAGTCTCCTCTATAATACTAACTATAGCATCATACTTCCTATTCAAGCTCATTAGGATTTTCTGTACTACTCTCTTCTCAGGTATTGGTTCCTAGTAGGTTCTCATTTGATTAACAATATTAGTCAATCTAGTGCTATAATCACCTAACAACTCAGTATCATTCATTTTTGTATACTCAAAATCTCTTCTAATAGATTGTACCTTGACAGCTCTGACTTTTGCAGATCCTCTGTACTCAAGGCTGAGTGCATCCCATGCTGCTTTAGTTGTTTTCTCATTTGAGATTCTGAAAAAAATCTCATCTGTGACTGAAGTTTGCAAGATGTTGAGTGCTCTAGCATCCTTCTTGATGTTCGACTTCAGTTCTACCATTTGTGCAATTGTCACATCTTCTGCTGCACCTGGTCTTCTGTATCCTTCTTCTACGAGACTCCATAGATCTCGTGAGATGAACATGGTCTCCATCTTGATTATCCAGAAATCAAAGTTCTCGATCTCCATTGAAGATCGGAACTCTGTTTTCTGAACTACTTCCTGATGTAGTCATACCAGTAACAAAAAAAAAGACTTGTGTTTGTTTTTTTTTTTCTGAATCAACAGATGGTACACCCCAGTTGATGTTGATCAACAGAGCTCTGATACCATGTTGGAATCCATGTTAGAATTCACAATACTTCTACTTTCGCACTGGCGAGTGTGATCAGAAACAATTTCGACGTGGCGAATGACGACTAATTACTCGTGGCGAGTGAAGTATGTTTCTGCCTAAACCCTGGGGTCTAGTAGATACAGGACAATAATTAAGCTATACCGAACACTGCAAGTATAGTGGTTCACCGTGCCATCGGAGGGCACGGCTACGTCCACTTGGAATCCAGTAGGCGTGGCCAATAAGCCATCGGGTTACAAGGGTGGAATGCCTTGGATCCAAGATCCTTAATACTAAGGGGGAAGCCTCCTATTTATAGAGAAGGAAGGCTCCCACCTCTACCATGTTTCCAATGTGGGATGCTCACTACACTATTACACAATTCCCTACTCACGAAGCTACTTCAGGCGTCCGGTGGTACCGCTTCCGAGTACAGCACCGGTGATGTGGAACAATGGAGATGTAGCCGAGGTTGCGGTCTACTCGCTAGATGCCGGAAGTAGGACCCCCGATGCCGGTTGCACGGTCCACGAGGTCGCCGGATGTGCTTGGCGGTGTACTATATGTACTGTCAACAAGTCCCCCAAGTTCCCGAGTAAGAGTGCAATCTTACTTGGGGAGTTAATCATGTGCCGCCAAGCGTAGGTGGTGACCGAGTTACCCCTACTACCACCAGTCCCCCAGTCCCTAAGTGAGATTGGACTCTTCTCGAGGTGTGCGAATGTCGAGTCCCCCAAGCTCGGGCTAGAGATGTGACTTGGCCGGGAGAGATGAGGTGGTGAGTTGGCAGGGGGGAATCCGGGTTTGACCGGTTCCGACGTGCTGAAGCCTGATCGGGCAGTGCTGGCGGAGCCGCTGCTGAATAAGACTGGTATGGCTGAGCGAGACGATTCCGTCCGGGCGAGTCGCCGCCGGACGGATCGGAGAGCACGGCGATCCTGTCCGGGCGCTTCGGCACCGGACGGATCGGTGAGCTGGCGATCAGGTCCGGGCGCTTCGGCACCGGACGGATCGGAGAGATGGCGATCAGGTCCGGGAGCTTCGGCACCGGACGGATCGGAGAGCTGGCGATCAGGTCCGGGCGCCTCGGCACCGGACGGATCGGAGAGCTGGCGATCAGGTCCGGGCGCTTCGGCACCGGACGGATCGGAGATCTGGCGATCAGGTCCGGGCGCTTCGCCACCGGACGGATAGGAGAGCTGGCGATCAGGTCCGGGCGCTACGCCACCGGACGGATCGGCGAGCTGCCGAGCCCGTCCGGGCGCTTCGGCACCGGACGGATCGGAGAGCTGGCGATCAGGTCCGGGCGCTTCGCCACCGGACGGATCGGAGAGCTGGCGATCAGGTCGGGCGCTACGCCACCGGACGGATCGGCGAGCTGGCGAGCCCGTCCGGGCGCTTCGGCACCGGATGGATCGGAGAGCTGGCGATCAGGTCCGGGCGCTTCGGCACCGGACGGATCGGCGAGCTGGCGAGCCCGTCCGGGCGATACGCCACCGGACGGATCGGAGAGCTGGCGATCAGGTCCGGGCGCTTCGGCACCGGACGGATCGGCGAGCTGGCGAGCCGGTCCGGGCGCTTCGGCACCGGACGGATCGGAGAGCTGGCGATCAAGTCCGGGCGCTTCGCCACCGGACGGATCGGAGAGCTGGCGATCAGGTCCGGGCGCTACGCCACCGGACAGATCGGCGAGCTGGCGAGCCCGTTTGGGCGCTTCGGCACCGGACGGATCGGAGAGCTGGCGATCAGGTCCGGGCGCTTCGGCACCGGACGGATCGGCGAGCTGGCGAGCCCGTTCGGGCGATACGCCACCGGACGGATCGGAGAGCTGGCGATCAGGTCCTGGCGCTTCGGCACCGGACGGATCGGCGAGCTGGCGAGCCGTTCCGGGCGCTTCGGCACCGGACGGATCGGAGAGCTGGCGATCAAGTCCGGGCGCCTCGGCACCGGACGGATCGGAGAGCTGGCGATCAGGTCCGGGCGCTTCGGCACCGGACGGATCGGGGAGCTGGCGATACCGTCCGGGCGCTAAGCCGTCGGACGGATCGGTGTGCTCGGCGATCCCGTCCGGGCGCTAGGCCGTCGGACGGATCGGTGCCTCGGCGATTCGGTCCGGGCGCTGAGCCGTCGGACGGATCGGTGAGCTGGCGATACCGTCCGGGCGTCAAGCCACCGGACGGATCGGAGAGCTGGCGATACCGTCCGGGCGCTAAGCCGTCGGACGGATCGGAGAGCTGGCGATCAGGTCCGGGCGCTTCGGCACCGGACGGATCGGCGAGCTGGCGAGCCCATCCGGGCGATACGCCACCGGACGGATCGGAGAGCTGGCGATCAGGTCCGGGCGCTTCGGCACCGGACGGATCGGCGAGCTGGCGAGCCCGTCCGGGCGATATGCCACCGGACGGATCGGAGAGCTGGCGATCAGGTCCGGGCGCTTCGGCGGACGGATCGGCGAGCTGGCGAGCCGGTCCGGGCGCTTCGGCACCGGACGGATCGGAGAGCTGGCGATCCGGTCCGGGCGCTTCGGCACCGGACGGATCGGAGAGCTGGCGAGCTCGTCCGGGCGATACGCCACCGGACGGATGGGAGAGCTGGCGATCCGGTCCGGGCGCTTCGCCATCGGACGGATCGGAGAGCTGGCGATCCCGTCCGGGCGCTTCGGCACCGGACGGATCGGAGAGCTGGCGATCCCGTCCGGGCGCTTCAGTACCGGACGGATCGGAGAGCTTGCGATCCCGTCCGGGCGCTTCGGCACAGGACGGATCGGAGAGCTGGCGATCCGGTCCGGGCGCCTCGCCATCGGACGGATCGGAAAGCTGGCGATCCCGTCCGGGCGCTTCGGCACCGGACGGATCGAAGAACTGGTGACTCTGTCCGGGCGTAAAGCCGTCGGACGGATCGGAGAACTGACGATACCGTCCGGGCGTCAAGCCACCGGACGGATCGAACGAAGAACTTGCAGACTGGACCTCGCCCGGGCGTTGACGAGTCGCCGAAGCGAGCATCAAGCAACAATAACCCTACAATCGTGAGTAGTATAGAATAAGTAGGGAACGTTCTAGCCGGGGATTAAGGATACCTGAAACATGAGAATGTTAACACAAATATTCACAAACATATATGCACACAATTATTACACTTATATACATATATACATATTTACACGTCACAATGGGGGAAAGATATGGTTCGGCAGCAAAGCTGCGACTAACACTAAGATACGAAAATTAAACCTAAACTACTATATACAAGTGATCATCATCTCTCACACAAAACAGTTCACACAAAAGACTCTTTAACACATAGATTCGCATGGTAGAAAGTAAGAGACAAGTATCTAACATGTTCAAGACCTAACTTAGTTTCAACCTACAACCAGAACGTGATCCGATTTTTACCTAGTTGTGAGACTTTTCTTATGTTTTAAGATCGAGCTATTCGCATGGTGATCCTAAAAGTTATGCTACCTTATACAAGACATAGGATTGAAGCACAAAAGTCTATAGCCGAAGACATGTAAACAAGTAAGGTCGTCAATCTTCTTATTTAACATGCAAGTCCTAAGGTTAACCACTCTAGGTGAGCACAACAAATCAAAGTGATCATACGTCTACTTAGTTCATTATAACTCAAGCAAATTAAACCTAATACCTAGATCATGTTCAAAGACAACACTAAGTACCGATTATAAGCCCTCACCTTAGTTCTAACCAAATTAAATCCTAAACATGTTTTTAATACCACTGCTCTAATTATCCAACATACAAAAATACTACAAGTTAAAGATTACAATTCGTCATACAAAATTCGCATGCATTCGAAGTTCATAAACAAAGAGTAAAACCAAATTCAACAACCATAAAAACATACAATCTTCATAGACAAAGTATTGTAAAATTACAGAACAATAAAGAAGCCACGAGAAGATGGAGCACGCCTTGCAGAAACCTCCAAAGAAATTCGGCAAGGGTGTGGGACAGATCTACATGATGGTGGTGGTTCGGCTAAACTATTTTCTGTATAGGATTTATGGTGAGGCTTTGGAAGAGCTTTTGGCTAGTATTCTATGCTTGAGATGAGATAAGTTTTTCTGTGTAAAAGTTGGCTATTTATAGAGGAAAATTCGGCAGAAAACCTAGGTAGAAAACCTAGTCCAAATCGGCAAAGGCAATCCTTGTGCAACAAGGTTTTGGTTCCTTCCTTTCTTGGTCCTTCTAGGAAACTTCTTTTTCTGATTTTTTCTTCAATGCCTTGGCTTGGTGTCATCCTCTAACCTTCCTTAAGCTTGGACCATCATCACATATGCATTTGTACACCATTTGGTCCATCAAAAACAGAAAACACAAAAAGGGGGCAGTAGGTTCCTAGAATCGGCAGATTTGATGTTGCTGTAGTAACTCCGGCATATCTCCATCCTCGGAGCTCCGATTGATGTGATTCTAAGTCTCAGATAAACTAGACACATATGGCCATCTCCCCATAAAATATCTCGATCAAATTCCTTGTGATTCGTCGGGAATGATTTTTCGAAGTTGGGTCAAAGTCCCAGGAAAATCCTGGAAGCCCCTGGATTGAAATGCTCGGACTGCCGTTTTGCAGCCAACTTTTGGGTGACTTCCCGAACTCCGATGGATCTGAAATTTTAACACAACATTTCTCAACATATGAATATTAAGCACACAAAATTTCATAGAATTCGGACAAGGATAGATCGCATTTTTACTTGTCACAAAATCACAAAAAAGACATATTTTACACTATTTTCCAGATTTCTCAAACTTAGTCATTCTTCGGATTCTTAGTCACATTTTACCAAAACTCTACCAAAATTGACACTAACTATATTATGACTCAATCTTAGACAAATAAGGGTTAAACAAAGCATAAATGAGGGCATAAGCATGTAATATCGTCACACATTGTGCTCCTATCAGGCGTCCTGCCATATCGGTGCAAGGCGGAGTTCTCGGGAGCTCGACGGGCGTCCTGCCATATCGAAACGAGTCCCGGATGAACTTGTGGGCTAGCCTCCGGGAAGGCCTGTTGGTGCGTGGAATAGGCCAACAGGTGCCCGAAGGGTGTTATGGCCGCGCTGAGGCGTCGTTTTAACACTTGCTAGCTCTTCTCTGCTTTTGTTGTTTAAGCGTTGAGGTAATGTGCAGGTTTGTTAGCCTGCCGGGAGACTTGCTCTGTGTTAGAGAGACAATCTGCCCAGTGGGATGGTGTAGAGATAACGAGTCTCCCCCATGTGTTCCCAAAGGTATCGCAGTTCGGTGCGATGCAGGGTTTTTATCCTGCTGGACAGTATCGCGGTTCAATGCGAAGCAGGGTTTTTATCCTGCTGGACAAGAGTACATGTGTTAGATGTAAACTCGCCCGGTTTATAAAGCCCATGCGTTTGCCATGGAGGCGGGCGGACTCGACGGGCGACATGCCTATCGAAACGAGTCCCCCTGTGAAAAAGCCATGGGTCCGGGTGATTATGTTTCCGGAAAGTACTCTCGAGCCGGTTGAATGATCATAACCGGGGAGATGGTCTCGAGCCGGTCGAATGTTCTCATGACCGGTGGGCGGATCTCGACCGGGCGTCCTGCCATATCGAGATGAGTCCCCCTAAGTGAGATGTAGCTGGGTGGAGCTCGACCGGGCGTCCTGCCATATCGAGACGAGTCCCCCAGTGGAATGCCATGCTGCCGGTTGAATGTTACCTAACCGGTGAGAGTCATGGAGCCGGTGGAGCCGGAGAGATGTGACGTTTATCGTAACGCGATGCATACTGATGCGCGCATTGAGATGCGATGTATTGGAATGCGTGCATTGTAGTGCGATGCATACCAATGCGGTGCACTCATGCATAATGATGGCGATGCATACCGATGCGGTGCACTCTGATAAGAGTATAATGATACGCGTGCAATGATGCATACTGATATGCGCAGCACTGATAAGTGCATAATGATATGCGTGCAATGATGCATACTGATATGCGCAGCACTGATAAGCGCATAATGATATGCGTGCAATAATGCATACTGATATGCGATGCATTACAATGCTGAGATGATCAATCGATGCATAATGATATGCGCAGCACTGATAAGCGCATAATGATATGCGTGCAATGATGCATACTGATATGCGCAGCACTGATAAGCGCATAATGATATGCGTGCAATGATGCATACTGATATGCGATGCATTGCAATGCTGAGATGATCAATCGATGCATAATGATATGAGCAGCACTTTATCACATGTCCAGCTATCAATATTTCCCAACAGTTTATGCACAGGTGAAGCACGCGTTGAGTAATAATAATAGATAAGTTTAGAATACTTAGCTTTGGAGAAAGCCGCCGGGTGTTGGAATAGCATGCGAGAATGGTTCACGAGTTGCCCGGTGAATGCCAGCTGCTGCTGGAGACTGACCAGTTGCTGAACCCTGATGCCGGCCCAAGATGCTGAACAGGACTGGCGAACGGGACTGCTGCAATGGAACCCGGCCCGGCCCGTTTTGCATGGGGTGATGATGTTGACCGGCCATGCAGCTTTGAATTTATGTTTTCCCGCCAATTTCTTTCTTCTCTACTTTCTGGCTTCTTGCTTCTCGGCCTGCTTCTCTCGGGTTTCTCTCTCGTCCGGGTGGCTCGTCGGATTTCTCGGTGGAGAGGACTACGCACCGGAGAAGAGGAGGCGGCTGCACCGGAGAAGAGGGCGACCTGCACCGTCGACCGGAGGCGGAGATCGTGCCTTGCCCGGAGAGGAGAGTCGGGCCTGCTGAACCGGAGAGGGCAGCCTGAGGCTGAATGACCGGGAGTGGAATGGCTCACCGGGAAGCGACTTCGGAACCCGGACGTGGCAGAGGAAAACGCTGCAGAGCCGAACCATCGCCGACGTTCCCGGACGATGAGCTGCGGTGCCCAAAGAGGATTTTGGGTGTCCAGAGAAGACTTTGCACAGACCAACCTGCTGCTGTAGCCAACCCATGCGTTTGATCAGTTGCTGCAGAGCCGAACCGTACCCGGCCCAACCGTTGACCGGTCCTGGCAGCCTTGAATCTGCCCTTCGCGCCCTTTATTCTTCTGCTCTGTTTCTGTTTTCTTCTTCTGGTTTCTTTCTCGGCCGGCGCCGCTCGACCGGTGTGCCCCTCGGCCGGCGTCCTCCTCAGCCGGTGGCTCTTTCCTGGCCGACATCCCACTGCCCGGCATCCCCTCACGGCCGGTGTCTCTCTCGTCCGGGGGCTCTATCCCTCGTCTCGGCCGGACTCTTTCCCGCTCGGGGTTTCGGGCCTGCTGCACCGGAGCTGAACCTCACCGAAGGACGAAGCCGGGCCGGGCCTGCCCGATCGGAGCTGCTGCACAGGAAGACGAAGCCGGGCTAGCTGCACCGGACCTGCCGCACCGGAGCCTCGCGTGAGAAGCACGGTGGCTGGGCTGCATGGGCTGCATGCCGGGTGATGCCGTCCGGGAGGCTTGCTGGAGATGCTGGCCGGCGAAGCCTGGAAGATGCTGGCCGGGGGAGATGGAGTTGCCGGATCGGACCTGCAGCACCGGAGCTCGGAGAGGAAACCACCGGAGGCACGGGGGCCGGAGGAGACGGCGGTGACGGGCGAGAAGGCCGGGGTTGATCGCACCGGAAGTGTTGACCCGCGTTGACCTTTGCTGACCGATCCTGACTGGGCCTTGGGCCGGGAGATGCTCCTTGCAGACCAGCTGCCCTGGGCTGCTGGGCTGGGCAGGGTAGCTGGGCAGCTGCTGATTATTCGGGACCTGTTGTCCGGGCAGTAGCTTGCCGGCAGAGCAACACAGCCTTTTGTAAGTATTCCCACAGACGGCGCCAATTGTTTCTGCCTAAACCCTGAGGTCTAGTAGATACAGGACAATAATTAAGCTATACCGAACACTGCAAGTATAGTGGTTCACCGTGCCATCGGAGGGCACGGCTACGTCCACTTGGAATCCAGTAGGCGTGGCCAATAAGCCATCGGGTTACAAGGGTGGAATGCCTTGGATCCAAGATCCTTAATACTAAGGGGGAAGCCTCCTATTTATAGAGAAGGAAGGCTCCCACCTCTACCATGTTTCCAATGTGGGATGCTCACTACACTATTACACAATTCCCTACTCACGAAGCTACTTCAGGCGTCCGGTGGTACCGCTTCCGAGTACAGCACCGGTGATGTGGAACAATGGAGATGTAGCCGAGGTTGCGGTCTACTCGCTAGATGCCGGAAGTAGGACCCCCGATGCCGGTTGCACGGTCCACGAGGTCGCCGGATGTACTTGGCGGTGTACTATATGAATAGTGTTTGAAGAAGAGTAGATGAACTGAACTTATGCTGTCTTTTCTTTGATCTAAAATTCTTAAAGATTACAATGAAAACACTTCCATTTTATAGGGATACAAAGTAACCTACTAAATATCTTAAGCTAGGTAAGCTAGAGATCAACTTGACAAATTATAGTATTATGATACTACAAATATCTAGATGAAAATCTCAGTGGAATGAACAGTAGATAGTTGCTGGAAAGCATATCAGCTTTTCAGTCTAACTCCTAGTTCACCCAGGAAAGCATTAACTTTAACAGTTTATACATAGTTTCATACTGAATTATGTACTAATCAGAATTCCTGCAAGTCTTGAACTCAGTAAGAAAATAAATGAAATACAAAACTTTCTTAGGATCTGATATTACAAGATCAAAATGAATCAAACTGTTACTGTCACAAGGAACAGTCAAAAAGCAGCTTCTCAATGATGGACTTCTAAAATGTAAATTTTACAATGTGAACTGAGATTCTGAAAGGTAAACTATTGGACTTCTCATTAGTATAATTAAGGCTTTCACATGCTAACAGCTCATATCAATAGGCAAAACAGCTAAGACTTAAAATGTCTCATGAAGGATTATCAACAATCAATAATCAAGGATTATCACATACATTAAGCTCTAAAGGCTGTTTTCTGTTCGAAGGACAGTTTCTGAACTAATCAAAATGAAATATTGGATTGAGCTCATCATTAACATTCTTTATTCTGCACTAGAGAGCTGGCTTCAATTTCCCTTGTAGGATTTGGAGACCAATAGCACAGATTATAAAATATGAAAATATATATAAAAATATTAAATACACATGGGAAAGAAATTAAGTAACAGATATTGCCTTTTTCTAGGAAATGAGCAAAATGTGTCACATTCACTCGTGCATTCCTTCAGTAGGTATTATCGGCTTCTCTGTTCAAAAACTAATACACTGATGCCACAGATGGGGGAACAGTTCATAAACATAGCAGATAACATTTGGGCAAATGTGAACTATCATACCACTTTCTTCTTGTATTGAAAAGGCTGGAATATTTTCTCCGTCCGCTTGTAGTCCTCCCTATCACCAGACTCGACTTTATATTAAACTGAAAGTCTTCTGTTCTCTGAAAGAAAGAACGAAAGAAAAAAAGAAAGAAAAATGGTTTTCAGAAATAATTGAACACAGATTATACTATCACATGGCAGACTCAGATCAGAAACCCCATTATGTGTTGTTAGATAAGACTCAATTCATTTTAATTATAATTAACTTATTGCATATTCTTGAGATGCATGGTTTTCGGATCACAATATACAAGCAAACAGAGGCATTCAATGCCACTCGTGCAATTGCTGTCCAACAAATTGATTATCAGTGATTCGATGAAGCAATATGAATTTTATATGCAAAATGAATCGGGTGATGAGTTGGTATGCTGGTGTGGGAAGAGACACTGCATAAACATTGCCTGGGGAACATTTAGATCCGAATCGAAATCATGTTACCTCTCATTAGCCAGTGATTGAGGTGGATGAGATTCCTTGTTCCCCTTCCCAACCCTATATATTAGCAGCTACAGATGGAAAGAAACTCATCAATCCAAGTTGTAAAATCAACAACATCTACAAGCTCTTCAAACCTTTTTCACAAATCACAAAGAAGAAATGGCTTCCCACACTCGCTCTAACAGCTTCCCCTCTAGGGCACACCCAATCATTGAAGAAGCTAATGAACAATTGTGCAGATTGAGGTCGTCTGCAGCCACCTCAACATCTTCATCATCAATAAGCCACCAAATAGGTGGTCTACAAGACTTGCATTATTGTGTTGAAAGGTTGCTTCAGTTGCCCCTCAATCAACAAGCTTTAGCGCAAGAGAAACATCAGAAATCCACTAATGCGCTATTAGATGGTTCTCTTAGGCTCTTAGATGTTTGTAGCACTGCAAAGGAAGCCCTGCAGCAAACCAAGGAATGCTTGCAGGATCTTCAATCTATCATAAGAAGACGACGATGTGAATCTCGAGTACTTACGAGTGAGGTTAGGAAATACTTGACCTCCAGGAAGATGGTGAAAAAGACAATCCAAAAGGCAATGATCATTACCAAATCCACTTTCGCTTCCCTCAACAAGGAGACCGAATCTATTGCCATTGTTACCATGTTGAGAAATGTAGAAGAAATTACTCTCGCGGTCTTTGAATCACTGTTTTCCTTCATCTTGGGGCCAAAGGCATCAACAAACTGGTCATTGGTATCAAAGATGATGCAGTCAAAAAGAGTGGCTTGTGAAGAAGAAGCAGAGATAAATGAATTTGCAGAGGTAGATGCTGCATTGAAGTCACTCAAGAGTGCAGACAATGTACAGAACCAGCTTAACAATCTAGAGTCATGCATCCATGATCAAGAAGAAGGACTCGAGTGCCTATTTAGACAATTGATCAAAACTAGAGTCTCCCTTCTCAACATCCTCAACCACTAGATATTAGCATTTAGATCAATTTTGTACATCAAAAACACAAATATATACATCTTCCTATATCAAATTGATATACACAATGATATACTCTTTTCTACTTACATAGCTACTAGTTTATCTTAGTTCAAAAGCTTCTGAATCCTGCAAATTACTGAACCTAAGTAACTAATGTTCAACGATTTAATATTCCAATTATCAAATTAGCTAATCTACAATGTTAATGGAGAAGAAAGTCCTTCCTTTTTGTACATTAATAGATGAAAAAAAATTAGTGCATCTTTTATAATTCACAATTGTAAGAGGTAAATTCAGAGAAATGTAGAAATCATGATTGAAGTCACATGGGATTTGTTCAAATTATATCAGATGTCAAGGTTGTCAAGATTCCAATTGTCTCAAGAAGAAACATACGGAGGCTATAGGCTCAAAATACTGCATTGGAGTGATTAGAATACATGTTAGGTCGACAGGTACCAGCAACTTCATAATGAAGCATTTTGATGCTAACTAATATTTTAATGTCAATTAGTTAATGCTTGATAGGTGGCTTTATCTCTGCCCTGTTTCTAGATCTAAGATTAGGATTAAGAAAGGAATTAGCACAAAAAATATAGGTATTCCACGTGTAAACGTGTCACATACCATTGACAATAGATTTGTTTATTGCTGTTTGCAGTTAAAACAGAAGAAGCCAAAAAAATGTATATGATTACACTAAAGAACAGATCTTGCCTTTTTCTTGGAAATGAGAAAAATATATCAACCCACTCGTGCCTTGATAGATTTATCGCCTTGTTCACAAAACAATGCAGCAATATTAATTAAGAAAATAATATACTCAGCAGTACTAAGGATTATGTAGAAAATAATAGGAATGGCAGGGATAAGAAGGCACATTGCATTGTGATATTAGTTATATGATTTTTAACTTACCGAATTCTGAGAGGGTTGAGATATTCACTCTTTATATTCAACTGAATACCTTCTCATCTCTGGGTAGAGAATATAAGACTGCTGTAAAACCCAGTCACCGTGCCAGCTATAACAGCAACCCTCAAGAACACACCTCATTTCCAAGTTTACATAGATGTCAAAACTGTTTTCCAGCTATTTCCAAGGAAAAAGTAGGAAGCTGAACGAATATGAATTTGCTAAATGAAAATCACATAGCAGACTCAGATCTCTCAACTCTTCTAATTATAATGATATTTTTGCTGCTTTCTTCCTGTTTGGGGAACAGGCTATCTCATCTTATGCCCCTGACCATTTTTCTGCAGGATGAAAACACAACGCATGGTCAGAAAATTGCAGATCATGGCCACACCTTGCATACCAATCACTAAAATATATATCCTGATAAGCATTTTTGTATGAGTAGGATGCATTGAAACAGGCTCAATGCAACTCGTGCAATTGCTGTCCAATATTAAAAATTATAACTGAACGATTTTTAAGTTATTGTAGCACAATAAAATATTTTCAATGCATATGAATCAGTTCATGAGTTGGTACGATGGTGCATAAGGAGACATTACATAAACATTGCCTAGGAAACATTAAAATTGAAATCGAAATCATGTTACTTCTCCCTGATTGAGGTGGATGAGATTCCTTGTCCCTGTGCTCAACCTACACTATATATTAAGCAGATGTGTAAGGAAATAACTTATCAGTTTCAATTGTAAATCAGCTACAAGGTCTTCTATCATCTCCTAAATCAGAAAGAAAAAATGGCTTACCACACTCGATCTAACAGCTTCCCCTCTAGGCCACACCCAGTCAATCAAGAAGTTGATGAATATCTGTGCAGATTGAGGTCTTCTGAAACAACTTCCACATCATCCATAAGCCACAGACTAAGTGGTCTTCAAGACTTGCATGATTCTGTTGATAGGTTGCTTCAATTACCACTCACTCAACAATCCTTGGCACGAGAAAAGTATCAGAAATGGGCTGATGAGCTACTTGATGGATCTCTCAGGATCTTGGATGTTTGTAGCACTGCCAGAGATGCCTTGTTGCAAACCAAGGAGTGCATACAAGACCTTAAATCAATCATCCGAAGAAGGCGTAAAGAGCAATCTGGAGTGCTCACCAGTGAGGTCAGGAAATACTTAACCTCGAGGAAGATGGTGAAAAAAGCAATCCAAAAGGCTTTGGGGAATCTGAAGGCAAACAGATCAACTTTCTCTTTGCTCAGCAACGACCAAGAGACTATCGCCATTGTTAGCAAGCTGAGAGATGTTGAAGCAGTCACTCTCACAGTGTTGGAATCAGTTTTGTCCTTCATCTCTGGGCCAAAGTCAAAGCCTAGCAGCTGGTCTTTGGTTTCCAAGATGGTGCAGTCAAAACAAATAGCTTGTAAGGAAGAAATTCAAGTAAACGAATTTGCACAAGTGGATGCTGCATTGAAGACATACAAGAGTTTAGACAATGCACAGAACCAGCTTAACTATCTGGTATCATGCATTCAAGACCGAGAAGAAGGACTCGAGTGCCTATTTAGGCAATTGATCAAAACAAGAGTCTCCCTCCTCAACATCCTAAACCACTAGACATTAGATAGTAGACAAATTTTGTACATAGAAATACATACATACATGTATACCCCTTCTGATATAGTAAACTATTTTGGTTACATTGCCACAACTCGTAAATCTTAGTTCAAAAGCTTTCATTTTTATGATCCCCAATGGTTAATGAATACTATACTAAAATCAATCATTAGCCTTATACATGTTCCTATAATCATCGCATCCAGGGTATGAATCCAGCAGTTTAATCGAGAACAAAAACAATCTGATGTATCTTATCAAAAGATGGAAGGTTTAGCTGCAGTTTCCAAATGTAAAACGCTGAAAAGTAAATTCTTAAATTCTGAGATCATAATTGAGGTCACATGGGATCAGTTCAAATTATATAAAATGTCAAGGCTGGAAGATTCCAATTGTCTCGAGGGAATATGAAATGATCAGCATATATTAGTGCTGGCTGCCTCAATGTTATGAGGGGAAAACTTGTGATTTCTAGCTTGATCAGTTGAGTACTTTATTTATGATTTCTTTTGGGGAAAAAATAAAAAATAAAATAACTGGTTTTATGTAATCGGGAGATATACACTATATGTTTGGTTCTGAGTATGTTAATGCCAGAAGGATCACTGACTTAAATCTCAATCTATTCTGGTAAACTTGATGAGTAACATCAGATAATGAGAACTTTTATCTAAAATCCTTTTAGCATGTCCATATTAACTGAGTCAATCACACACAAGAGTTAAGTAAAGTTTTCAAAATAGTTAAATGAAAGTGAAATCTGTCAATATATTAAACCCTTTCCCTATATACAAATTAAAATTATGTAATTAATAGGACTAGGACGTAATTTTACTCACATAGCAGACTCAGATCTCACACCATTCTTATTATAGCCAGAATAGTGCGCTGGTTTTCATCGTTTCAGGGAACAGTCCAGTTCATCTCATTTGCTAATTCACCTGCCAAAAACTTTATTCGTTTCAGAATCGCAGATCTTGCATCCTCCTTGCAAAACAATCAGGTGAAAGACCGGCAAAATATGAAATAAATGATATAAACAAATCACCATAATTGAGACAGATGATTCTTGCCTCCCCCATGTATTGTGAACAAAGGGTCAATTCCACTCGTGTTATCGCATAATTAATTTACGAAATTCTGTGAAATACATCAAACTACAATTCAAAGTTGTTATAATAACAAACCTTTTATATGCACAATGACTCAGTTCATGAGTTGGTATGCTGGTTGGGAGCAGACATTGCATAACATTGCCTTAGGAAAATAAAGATTTAAATCAAAACCATGTTACCTCAAGCAGTCTCGCTGGTGATTGGAGTAAATGAGATTCCATGTCCACCCTCCTCAACCAACACTATATATTAAGCAGATACATTTTGAAAGGAGCAGGTCATTCAGATTAAAAACAAGGTCTTCACATGACAAAAAGAAAAAATGGCTTTCCACACTCGTTCTAACAGCTTTCCCTCAAGGCCACACCCACTGTTTCAAGAAATTGATGAGCATTTATGCAGATTGAAGTCTTCTGAGGCCACCTCTACATCTTCATCATCAATAAGCCACAAACTAAGCAGTATCCAAGACTTGCATGATTGTGTTGGTAGGTTGCTCCAATTGCCTCTCACGCAAAAAGCCTTGGCACAAGAGCAGCATCAGAAATGTGCTAATGAGCTATTAGATGGATCTCTCAGGATCTTGGATGTTTGTAGCACTTCCAAGGATTCGCTGATGAAAACCAAGGAGAACGTACAAGATCTTCAATCAATCATTCGAAGAAGGGGTGGAAATGAATCTGGAATACTCACAAGTGAAGCGAGGAAATACTTGATTTCCAGAAAGACGATAAAAAAGGCACTCCACAAAGCTTTGGAGAACATTAAGGATATGGCAAACAGATCTTTCTCGTTCTGCAACAAGGATCAAGAGACTATCACCATTGTTAGCAAGCTGAGAGAAGTGGAAGCAGTCACTCTCGCCATGTTTGAATCATTTTTGTCCTTCATCTCTGGGCCAAAGTCAAAGCCAAACAGCTGGTCTTTGGTTGCCAAGGTGGTGCAGTCAAAAAGAATAGCTTGCGAGGAAGAAACAAAAGTAAATGAATTTGCAGAGGTGGATACTGCATTGAAGTCACTCAAGAGTGTTGACAATGCACACAACCAGCTTAACAATCTGGAATCATGCATTCAAGACCAAGAAGAAGCATTTGATTGTCTATTTAGGCAATTGATCAAAACAAGAGTCTCCCTTCTCAACATCCTCAACCACTAGAAATTAGCTTTTTGATCAATTTTGTACATGAAAATATTACATACATGTATACACATCTTCTGATATCAGATTGATACAGATAATGATACACACTATTACCTACAGTACTACCACTTTATAATCTCTGTAGAGAAAAAAAATAAAAAAAATTCGGAACCGATAATTAAAATCAGTAAAATCTTACCATTTTTGTTCTATACATTCCAATAACCATCTGATGAATGGATTCAAACTAGGGAACAAAGGAAGTTCATTCCCGTACAATTGCAAGATGGTAACTCAAAAATAAAAACAAAAATAATTAACTGTAACTTCTGATAAATAAAATACATTTTGAGGTTGATGTTAGATCACATGGGGATGAAAGATCGAATACAAGGCCACAATAATTATCAAAACAAGAGATATGAAAAACAGATGCAGCAATTTTAGTAGGGCTGTCAAGATTCCCATTATAGCACAAATGTGTTATGTGTGTGTGTGTGCGCGCGTCAATATACTCAGCTAAAAGGTAATTTCATGACATCAAAACATAAATAAATATCCATAGATCATACCATCGATCACACATATTAAGCAATAAACATAGAGCTTGCCAGTTTTCTATTACAGGAACAATCATATGAATTACTAGTCTCAAGCTGTTTCGCAAGATAATGGAAGCACATTACAGTCATATTTTCAGTTTCCGTCATTATCTTGCACAACAAATACAGCTTTCAAAATTCAAAATTAAACAACAGAACTTTAAATTTGGTGAACTTCCATGCCAAGGAAAAATGAAAGTTCTATATGTCCTGAAACGAAGTAGACTGACCAGGGCGCGCAGTAGAATTCATCGTTAACAAGGATATGTTGACACAGGATCCATTTAGCAGTCAAAGTGTTCAGCTTGAAGAAAACCAGAATCTCATAAACCAGGTCAAGCTTTTAAGGGACTTTCAGTCCAAAGTTTATGATATTACCCAATATAATAGGAGCAGAGCTAGGGACTTTCCCTATCTTAAAGCCTTTATGACTATTATTCAATGTTTTAGTCTGTTAAGTACATAGTTTAGAGCAGACTGGTACTTTAACAATATGCTACTGAAGAAGTTCACATATATATGTATAGAGGGAGGATCAAGAGAAGGCCTCCTTACTTTAAAAATTTTAGGATATTTACTATTTTGATAAAAATTTGTACATTCCTGGTGAACGCAGGAAGACTTTTTACTTTGTCACTGGCTCGAACAGAAAAATCTATAGGCACTACATTGATTCCAAAAACTTTTCAATGGATAAAAAATAACTCACATGGCAGATTCAGATCTCAAATACTTCTAGGAACAACAATTTTGTATGTTAATAGCACTGCTACGGATGCCTGTTTGACGAGTCGCCGAAGCGAGCATCAAGCAATAATAACCCTACAATCGTTAGTAGTATAGAATAAGTAGGGATCGTTCTAGCCGGGGATTAAGGGTACCTGAAACATGAGAATGTTAACACAAATATTCACAAATACATATGCACACAATTGTCACACTTATATACATATATACATATTCACATGAAATCAAGGGGGATTGAGATAGGATCGGTAGCACTAGGCTGCCCTAGACGACACACGGCAACAAAACAGAAAATAAATCCTAGGTCTAATATTTACAAGTGATCATCATCTCTCACAAAACATTTAGCACCAAAGACTCTTTAACAAGTAGATTCGCATGCAAGAAGGTAAGAGACAAGTATTTAGCATGTTCAAAATTCAAATTCGTTTCGACCGCAACTAGAGCTTTCGCTCTGTACCTAGTTACTAGACTTCCTCTAGTTCTTTTAGGACAAACTTTCGCTCTAGCCCTAAAGATTTTTATGCTAATCCGGTTAAGACTTAACATATAACGCACAAGAGTCTTAAATCGAAAACATGCAAATAAGCAAGGTTGTCAATCATCTTATTTAACATGCAAGTTTTAGCTAAGGTTTTATACCCTAGGTGAGCACAACAAATCAAAACAACCGCTAGGCCTATAGTTTTATTCATTCTACTCAGGTTAGATGAAACCTAACACCTAGATTTACATGCAAACAACAAATGCTTAAGCACAACTAATGTTTCGGTTTATAAGGAACATCCTTAACCCACTAACCAATTTAAATCCTAAACATGCTTTTAATACCACTGCCCTAATTATCTAAACATACAAAAATCCACAAGTTACATATTACAAATTAGCATGCAAAATCATTGTTCTTGTCGAAACCTAAACTTAAATCTAAGCATCGATTCAAACAAGTCTTTAACATACAATTTATAAAACCAAAATCGATTCATACATAGACATATAAACCAACACCAAACATACATGAGTGTTTCATAGACAAAACCAAACATAACTAAACAAAAATTACTAAACCGAAGAAGGGAGTGGATCACACTTTGAGACACCTTGAGAGCTTCACTTGGTGTGGATCCGGCGATGTGTGGAGGATGGGGTGAGGCTGCACGGCAGGGATATGACGGCAGTAGGTTATGGTGGAAAAATTCCAAGAATCGGCAAAAGCAGAAACTTGGTTGAGGTGAGGTGAAGGTGGTTTTCGGTTTAGGTTTTTGTCTAGGATCTTTGGGGAATTTTGGTAGAGTTTAGGCCTTATGTTTAAGCTTGAGATGAGATGATTTTTCTGTAGGAAAACATGGCTATATATAGAGGCAAATTCGGCAGAAACCCTAGGTAGAAAACCTAGTCCAAATCGGCAAAGGCAATCCTTGTGCAACAAGGTTTTGGTTCCTTCCTTTCTTGGTTCTTCTAGGAAACTTCTTTTTCTGATTTTCTTCCTTGGATTGGGCTGCATATCTTCATGAACTTCTTGTGTAGGCTTGACAACTCCATTTGGTGAGCTTAGTCCATGGAAAAATGCCCCAAACCCGCAAGAACACAAGACCGGCAGCAACTCGGCTGGAATGACCTTGCTCCAGTAAATCCGACATATCTCCCTTCTTGGAGCTCCAATTGACGCGATTCCAAGTCTCAGATAAACTAGACACACATAGCCATCTCCCCATAAAATATCTCAATCAAATTCCTTGTGAATCGTCGGGAATGATTTTTCGAAGTTGGATCAAAGTCCCAGGAAAATCCTGGAAGTCCCTGGATTGGAATGCACGGACTGCCGTTTTGCAGCCAACTTTTGGGTGACTTTCCGAACTCCGATTGATCTGAAATTTTAACACAACATTCCTCAGCATATGAATATTAAGCACGCCAAATTTCATAGAATTCGGACAAGGATAGATCATATTTGTACTCGTCACAAAATCACGAAAAAGACATATTTTGCACTATTTTCCAGATTTCTCATACTTAGTCATTTTTCGGACAATTAAGCACATTTCACCAAAACTCTACCAAAATTAACACTAACTATATTATGACTCTATCTTAGACAAATAAGGGTTAAACAAAGCATAAACGAGGGCATAAGCATATAATATCGTCGCACATTGTGCTCCTATCAACTACCCCACACTTATCCTTTGCTAGTCCCTTAGCAAACTAAATAAAACTAAGATTCAAAACAAACTATTGCCCCTAACAATTTGTCTCAGGCTCGTATGTACACATAGCTTTCAAGTTAATGCATGAGAATGCTAAGCACGAAAATTCCAAGCTTCATGAACATGTGACATCAATAAAAACATATAAGAACAAAATGTAAGCATGTAAACATGTTAAAGCTAATCCAATCCTCCTCACTAGGCATACTCTCTTCTTTTCTCTCGAAGCATGGCATTCACTCATAAGTATATGCAAGCGAAAGATAATGAATTACAAAGAGTGACTTGCATATATCAAAGAAACGAAAGCACTTTGTGAATTTTTATGGAAAAACCTCATATGATAACTATATGCACCAATGAACCAAAACCATATGCTTACTCTTGAGATAATCTCCACAATCAAATTTAACCATCTTAAGAATCATGAAAAAGATCAATAAAAGGGTTGTAATGGGGCTAGGCTAAGAGGTATTCGATATTTGGATAAGGAGGATCAAAAACGTCACCGTGGCCTTTGGCAAAGCTCAAATCTCTTTATGTCTTCTCGCCAAGGGTCAAATTTCATCTTGTTGGACCCATACTTCATTCTTTTCCTCCCATAACATTACAACAATAATCAAGACAATAGCCATGCACAAATTTTTTTTCTTTTCTTTTTCAAGCCGTGCCTTACATCTTTCTTTTCTTGCTCTTGGTATCTTTTTCTTTTTCTTTTGGTCCGAGCAAAAATGTTTCAAAATGTTTCATTCTTTCTTTTTCTAAGGCACGGCATACATATACACTTTTCATAAATTCATGGCTAAGTCTACCCCACACTTGTTCTTCTTCATCACTTCACGCAAAAACTCCATCAAAAATCAAGCTTTGCCGACACACAATGGTCAAGACATCACTATACTAAGTTCATGGAAAGTGTTTAAGGGTGATAAAATAAAAGGCTAATCGTAAGCTCAAAGGGGGTTTACTAAGGTGTCCCACGACGGGCTCCAATAGGGCTCATGATTTATTTGGCAATGGTGGTAAACCTAAATGATCTTTATTCAATCATATTCAAAATCAAGGTATTTTATGATATAAACGTTTTGAAAATCAACAAGAGTAAGTTCTAGCATACTAGAGTTCATTAAAATGCTATGGTACATAGTCATCGAATAATCAAAGAATTATGAGGTTTCATGCTTCCTACGAATCTATCGAATTTTATCTTTTTATCGCTCAAGAAGAAAGCAATTTGGCTCAAAAGCTCACATAGGTTATAATCGAAATAAATTAGCTCAAACATGCATGCTTCATAATCAACAAGTCCTACATGCTCCTACCAATGCACATAATCCATGAAACTTACAATTTTAATTGTATGCATAACCATCATCTACGTATGCAAAGAGGAGAAAAACATCATTGACATATTAGGGGCATCCTAAGACTCGAAACAAACAAATTAAACACTCTATTTTTGTGGAACATTTTTCTGAATTTTCTTTTCTAAACTAAACACACGAAAACATAAACGGAATACGTTATCCCACCCCACACTTAGAAAATTACATTGTCCTCAATGTAAGCACAAATCTATATCAACGAATTTCCTAAGCATGCAATTGTCTAACACATTCCAACATATCATCACAAATCAAATGAAAAGAGAAGGGTTAGGAAATTGCAAACTCTCGGTGATGGCTCCTTCACTTTTCTTTGATCGAATTGGGTTGCCTCCCAAGTAGCGCTTTGTGTTTATAGTCCATTGCTTAGACTTTTCACCGTGTGTATTGTGTGTGTTCATCATGCCATGTGCAGCTCCGCAGTTGGGGCAGCAGTCCCCCTCGGTGATGTCCCACGAAGCTGTTTTCCAGTGCAAATAACAATGTAATGGACGGTTGGATTGGGAAGCTACCATATGGAATTGAAAGTCCATGTTACGAGCTGCACGTACATATGTGGTACGTCCCATAACTCCAAGCAGCTGAAAAGTTATGCCCCTGCAAAGTTGGCTGAAAATAACAGCAGTTATCAGCAAAACAGAACAGACCTTTACCTCTGTATACCTGACTTGTTACATGATAGGCTACTCGAATGAAAAAGTGTCCATTATGAAAGTTGTAGCCAACTCAAAGAGCTTTCCAACGGTATAAAGTTTACCAAAATCCGACCACCGGAAGTATTCTCTGTTTTGGGTTTTATCGGACCTGTCTGCACAGCTTCCTGCTTTGCTGGACTGACCTTGCTGCAATCAAACTGAAGCTGGGAACAGCATACTACTCCGAATCCACTTCTGTAAAATCCTATAGAAAGTAGACTCACAGATCTTTCTTTGCATATATCACACGCCTTCTCAGGTGTTGTGAGCTAAAAAATGACAGCCATCCAAAGTAGAAGAGCTGCACTGCCGGAACTCTGTTAGGGTACAGTTTGGTGTTTGAGTTTCCTCACTTTTTCTCTCCAATTTGACCATGTCCCATGGATTCTTCTTGAGTTGGCTCGCCTTCAATGGTGTGTCCTCAGTAACTTGGGTGCAGCAGATTTCGGCAGGGGCAGGGGCAGCAGCTTGCGCGCAGGGTATTTGGCAGCGTGAGGCTGCAACTTGGCTATGGCATGAGAAGGGGCAATGTGCTTGGTAGGATTGTTTAGGTGTATGCTGGCCTCGGCATGCAGGGTTGGCTGCAGGACAGAGGCAGGGGCAGGGTCTTTGGCAGATGTGTCTGCTTCGCTTGAGGCCTAATTATGGGTGTGCTCCATTGTCCGAATGCAAACGTGTTCTAAATCAAAGTTGTAGTGCACACACAGAGCTTTTCAATGGTATAAGGTTTGTCCCAATCGGACCAGCGGAGGTACTCTTTCTTTGGCCTTGTATCCGACCAAATGATCTGCCCAGTTCTCTGTTCTGCCAGATTGACCTTCGTGCACTCAAATTGAAACTGGGAATGACTCGATGCTCCAAATTCACTTCTGTAAACTCCTACAGAAAATAGACTCAGAGACCTTTCTAACGGCGTATGGCTCACTTTCCCAAGTTCTGTGAGAAGAAAACGGCAGCCTTCCAAAGTCGACTGACTGCACTGCCCGATTTCTGTTTGGGCAGAACTTGATATTTACTGCACTTTTTCTTTTCAATTCGATCTGCACACACACAAAACACATAAAATCGAACAAAAACAACAAACTAAAATTCAAGAATATACAATTTCATACAAGCTACGATTTCAACAAATTTTTCAAGGTTAGAAGAAAAAAATACAAGAGTTAGAACGTCATGTTAGAGAGTTAGGATATATAAATATACGTTAAAGTTAGAGACACAGATTATTAACAAACTTTACATCACAAATATTAACACACTTTAACATTCACATAAAACAAGATTTTATAATCCCCGGCAACGGCGCCAAAAATTGAACGAGAGCCGAAGCTCGCATGCAATAATAACCCTACAATCGTTAGTAGTATAGAATAAGTAGGGATCGTTCTAGCCGGGGATTAAGGGTACCTGAAACATGAGAATGTTAACACAAATATTCACAAATACATATGCACACAATTGTCACACTTATATACATATATACATATTCACATGAAATCAAGGGGGATTGAGATAGGATCGGTAGCACTAGGCTGCCCTAGACGACACACGGCAACAAAACAGAAAATAAATCCTAGGTCTAATATTTACAAGTGATCATCATCTCTCACAAAACATTTAGCACCAAAGACTCTTTAACAAGTAGATTCGCATGCAAGAAGGTAAGAGACAAGTATTTAGCATGTTCAAAATTCAAATTCGTTTCGACCGCAACTAGAGCTTTCGCTCTGTACCTAGTTACTAGACTTCCTCTAGTTCTTTTAGGACAAACTTTCGCTCTAGCCCTAAAGATTTTTATGCTAATCCGGTTAAGACTTAACATATAACGCACAAGAGTCTTAAATCGAAAACATGCAAATAAGCAAGGTTGTCAATCATCTTATTTAACATGCAAGTTTTAGCTAAGGTTTTATACCCTAGGTGAGCACAACAAATCAAAACAACCGCTAGGCCTATAGTTTTATTCATTCTACTCAGGTTAGATGAAACCTAACACCTAGATTTACATGCAAACAACAAATGCTTAAGCACAACTAATGTTTCGGTTTATAAGGAACATCCTTAACCCACTAACCAATTTAAATCCTAAACATGCTTTTAATACCACTGCCCTAATTATCTAAACATACAAAAATCCACAAGTTACATATTACAAATTAGCATGCAAAATCATTGTTCTTGTCGAAACCTAAACTTAAATCTAAGCATCGATTCAAACAAGTCTTTAACATACAATTTATAAAACCAAAATCGATTCATACATAGACATATAAACCAACACCAAACATACATGAGTGTTTCATAGACAAAACCAAACATAACTAAACAAAAATTACTAAACCGAAGAAGGGAGTGGATCACATTTTGAGACACCTTGAGAGCTTCACTTGGTGTGGATCCGGCGATGTGTGGAGGATGGGGTGAGGCTGCACGGCAGGGATATGACGGCAGTAGGTTATGGTGGAAAAATTCCAAGAATCGGCAAAAGCAGAAACTTGGTTGAGGTGAGGTGAAGGTGGTTTTCGGTTTAGGTTTTTGTCTAGGATCTTTGGGGAATTTTGGTAGAGTTTAGGCCTTATGTTTAAGCTTGAGATGAGATGATTTTTCTGTAGGAAAACATGGCTATATATAGAGGCAAATTCGGCAGAAACCCTAGGTAGAAAACCTAGTCCAAATCGGCAAAGGCAATCCTTGTGCAACAAGGTTTTGGTTCCTTCCTTTCTTGGTTCTTCTAGGAAACTTCTTTTTCTGATTTTCTTCCTTGGATTGGGCTGCATATCTTCATGAACTTCTTGTGTAGGCTTGACAACTCCATTTGGTGAGCTTAGTCCATGGAAAAATGCCCCAAACCCGCAAGAACACAAGACCGGCAGCAACTCGGCTGGAATGACCTTGCTCCAGTAAATCCGACATATCTCCCTTCTTGGAGCTCCAATTGACGCGATTCCAAGTCTCAGATAAACTAGACACACATAGCCATCTCCCCATAAAATATCTCAATCAAATTCCTTGTGAATCGTCGGGAATGATTTTTCGAAGTTGGATCAAAGTCCCAGGAAAATCCTGGAAGTCCCTGGATTGGAATGCACGGACTGCCGTTTTGCAGCCAACTTTTGGGTGACTTTCCGAACTCCGATTGATCTGAAATTTTAACACAACATTCCTCAGCATATGAATATTAAGCACGCCAAATTTCATAGAATTCGGACAAGGATAGATCATATTTGTACTCGTCACAAAATCACGAAAAAGACATATTTTGCACTATTTTCCAGATTTCTCATACTTAGTCATTTTTCGGACAATTAAGCACATTTCACCAAAACTCTACCAAAATTGACACTAACTATATTATGACTCTATCTTAGACAAATAAGGGTTAAACAAAGCATAAACGAGGGCATAAGCATATAATATCGTCGCACATTGTGCTCCTATCACTGTTGCAAACCAAGGAGTGCACTGAAGAACCTCAATCCATTATCCAGAGAAGCTGAAACTGGACTCACTAGTAAGTTAGAAAATACTTGACCTCTAGAAAGAGAGTGAAAAAGATGATCCACAAAGCTACAGTGAATCTCAAAGTAATGGGAAAGAAGTCAACTGCGTCTTCTGTCAGACCATGAGACTAGCCATTGTTAGCATGTAGAGAACTAGTAATGCTCTCATTGTTTGAATAACTGCTGTCATTCATATCTGGCCCAAAGTCAAAGCCAGGCAGCTGGTCATTGAATACCATGATGACGCCAACAAAGAGAGTAGCTTATGAAGGTGAAACAGAAATTTGCAGAAGTGGATGAAGCATTGAATTTACATTTGAAACAAGACGAGCAAATTTCGGCCCAAGTGTACAGATATTGCACATAACCAGCTTGAGAAGCTGAAATCATGCATTCAAGATCAAAAAGAAGGACTTGAGTGCCTATTAACGCAAAGCTGGGAAAACAAAAGTCTCACTTCTCAACATCTTAAATCATAAGACTGTCTTTCTTCGATTTTGTACACGAAAAGATACATGAAGACAACCTTTGAAATCAAACTGATACATTCTTGTCAGTAATTATATACTGTCTCCCTTGTACATGAGTGCCTATAATTATTGCTGTGCAGTAATATTTGATTGAGTTTCAAAAACCACTAAACCCAATTGAATTTTCTAAACAAAAATGATGAGTAACTTGTTTTGCTGTCCATTAGCAAACTAAAACTTTGTGGAGGCCACGTTGAAAATATTCATCCAGATGACTAAAATAGGTGTAAAGCTACAACACATATCTATATATATCATCTCTTTTAGTCTCAAGAATGATCATTAAAGTCTCCAAATTTGAATGAAACTTGCATTAGAGTATTCAGAGGTGTTAAGCAATGAACTTGAGAGCTTCTGGCTAGCTTTTTCTTAAAGGGAGAGAATGCAATCACTTACCAGTAGGAATGGTGCTGCTCTACCTTATCATCGTCATCATCACTCAAGGTTCACATCAATCATCTAATTTGGACTTTCAATATTCCAACTAGAAAATAGGCCAATATCAAAGGCAGCAACTCAACCCCAAATGGTCCAACTTTTCAGCCTATGCAAGCCCATACGGCCCATACCCAAAGGAAACAAGCGGTTTTGACCACCGTGAAGTTATGGACAGACCGACAGAGAAACAAAATACTAAGCAAATGACAGCTCTCACTTTCAGCACAAAGCAATATTAGAAAAAATTCATTATAAAAAATTATAAAAAAATTTAAAAAAAACAATAGTTACAATACTTCTTTTCGCCTCATTATCTCATTAAATTTTAATTTTACAGTACAAAGTAAATTTTTTGCAAGGTATCAATTCTGAGGAGACGTCGAGAATATATACGTGTAGCTACAAATAAATCCGATAGTATCCACATGATTTTTATAGTATCTTAAATGTAATAATGATAAAAATAGAGGAAACTTTTAATTAAGAATTAGAAATAGTCAATTCTTCTACTTTTTCAAACATTATTGGGTTAAAAAAAGGAAAGCGGATTCTGATTTGAGAGTAAATATCCGACAAGCAATTCTTCTGATGTGAAGGTAAGGTCTTTGACATCAGAAATCTGGAAGACCTCTTGAAACCACTCACTAAGAGTAAATTTTTTGTATTTAGTTACCACCAAAATCTCAAGTACTTACATGATAACTTCCTTTGACCACAATACTTTTCTTATCCTCATTTCTAATGGTTACATACAGTTTTCCATATTTTTTATTCAAGTAGTAGTATCAATTTGTGTGATACGTAACTTCTCAAAAAACAAAATGTGTGATGCGTAAACACATGCACAAGAGTAGTTTTAAATACACTCTCCATATTACTTGATAAACACCCCATACTTGATACACCGGCTATTAAATTTCTCAAATTGATATTTTACTAAATACACAACCCAAATTACCTAAAATATCTCTAATCTCAAAAACCATGAATTATCTTATTAAAATAACTATTTAATCAATATATTAACGTTTTCTAATTAAACTTGTATTGATGGTTGAAAATACATTTAATTCGTTGCCTACAAATACAAATAGATTTTGTATTATTGGAGTCCCCATCCACCAAATTCTGAGATGATTCTTGACAAAAATATAAATTAAGTTGTCTGATTATTTACTATATTTGTTTTAGCTGAACATTTAAAAAAAAAATTATCATAAAATAGAACCATGAAATTGTCATAGAATAGCTCATATAAGTTGCACGTCATTGAATTAAAAGCTAAATTATATCATTCTCACTCTATTCAATTATAAATCTTTAAGGAAAAATTACATTAGGTGTTTCTGAATTTTATTTAATGAGGACGGCAGGACGCCATGAAAAAAAAAATTGCGTCTTTCTAATATTTATTAGAATTATGGAGTAATATAAGAAAAAAATTTGTTAGACTATTACAACACATAGATGTACATATATTGGTCATTTAACGTACCTACAAAATCTTGCTGGAAATAGAAAATGTTTAGGAGGTATATTAAGATTTTTGAGGAGTGAATATAAAATTTACAAACATTAAAAAAAAAAAAAAAAAAAAAAAAAAAAAGAAGACAGCACAAAGCTTTGCATGCATGAGATGAATGGATGCAATTAGTGTGAAGGAGAATCATACATACTGTATTTGTTAGGAGGAAATGTGTAACAGCCCAGCAGCCCATACACTTGAGATATTGTCCGCTTTGGGCACTCTCCTCTCTGGCCCTCATGGTTTTATCTCTGAGAGCTCACGAGCAGCTTCCCAGTAGGTTACCCATCATGGGATTGCTCTGAACTCAGCAAACTTGACTTCGGAGTTCATATCCCCTCCGAAACCATTTAGCCCCAAAAAGCGTCTTTATGTATTGAGCTAACTCTGCGATGTGGAATTCGTGACCTACCTACATACTAGCTTCCCTAGTTAGGTTACATTAGAGTCATCACAATCTACCCCCTTAGGGTTTGACATCCGCGTCGGCACACTTCCGGGCGGAGACAGGCTCTGATACCATTTGTAACAGCCTAGCCCATACACTTGAGATATTGTCCGCTTTGGGCACTTTCCTCTCTGGCCCTCACGGTTTTGTCTCTCGGAGCTCACGAGAAACTTCCCAGTAGGTCACCCATCTTGGGATTGCTCTGGATTCAGCAAACTTAACTTCGGAGTTCCCATCTCCTCCGAAGCCATTGAGCTCCAAAACGCGTTTTTATGTATTGAGCTAACTCTGCACATATAAGCACAACATCTACTCTTTCTCGGGCGATGTGAGATTCGTGACTTACCTATCCTGCTAGCTTCCCTAACCAGGTTAGATCTGAGTCATCACAAAATGCATGATATTGCATACAGAAAAGGTCATGTTTTAGAGGAACACATTCAGGATTCAGATAAACCAACTTCCAATACAATGCAATTCAAATATCATAAACTACCATTCCAACAAAAATAAATAAATAAATAAAAATAATCATAAACTACATCTTTTAAGTTTCTTTTCCAGAGTTAGTCGTACGAAAAATGCACTCATAAGAAAATGATATGTCCTTTGGTCATTGTTGTTAATTGATTTTGTGTAAAATGTATAACCCTCATAATAAAAACATCTATTCAGTCGATCAATAAAGTCGATCGCTTGGGTCTTCAATTGGCTTTGGGTTAGGGCAAACGTTTGTTTAGTCCATGTACTTCTGGTCATTCTTCTATTTAGTCCTTAAAGTTTTAATTTAATCTAAATAGTCCTTAAACTTTTAACTTTTAATCTGAAAAGTTCATTCTGTCAATTCTTCCGTTAGTTAGATGAGGTGACAGTTAAAACCCCTCCAAAAAAATATTAAAATTACCAAAATACCTTTGTACCAATTTTCCTTTTTTATTTTCTTCAATATTTTATTTTTTTATTGTTTTCATTTTATTTTAAGGAGAAGTGACTGTCTTTACTTGCCAAAGTCTCTTTCTATTTATTTCTTTATGTTTACATCAGATTAATTTAACTTCAAATAAAAATGATAAATTTATTTTAAATAATTAAAGAAAATCAAACGGAATATATTTTTAGGAGTATTTTGGTCATTTTACAATTTTTTTAAGGGTCTTTAACAAAGGAATTGACGGAATGGACTTTTCAGATTAAAAGTCGAAACTTTAAGGACCATTTAGACGAAACTAAAACTTCAGGGACTGAATAGACGACCGACCAGAACTATAGGGACTAAACAAAAGTCGGTTGGCTTTGGGTTAACTCGACTCCTTCTTAGTTTCTTCTGTCTTCGTAATTCAGTGTCATCATTTCAATGGCAAAACAGTTACGTATCCGCATGCAAGAATGAAATGATGAATA
The DNA here is from genome assembly GCA_963682095.1 of Potentilla sterilis. Classification (NCBI taxonomy): domain Eukaryota; kingdom Viridiplantae; phylum Streptophyta; class Magnoliopsida; order Rosales; family Rosaceae; genus Potentilla; species Potentilla sterilis. Next base: position 21,847,575 of record OY821762.1, on the reverse strand, counting down.
TTCCCAAAGCAAAAGTATATAAACATGCCAAATCAAACCTGATCGATATCTCTAATCCTATGTTCCTTCATCAGTTTTTAAACTATTACCTACTGTTAATCGTCTCCTTTTGCTTTGAAACATAGAGAATTATATAGGTCAAAAGAGTACGTAATACAAGTTTCTTTCGATTATCAGATTAACTAAATGATTGATTAGTTTGTAGTGGAGTAAGGCCAAACATTAGAACCAACTTTGACACGAGTCCTGAGCTGAAAACTCGATCGCCATGATCGAAAAGATAAGCAGAGACCAAGTTGCATGTGTCCTAAACTTTTCATTTGTGAGAAAGAAACATATAACTCAAATGCAAAGCAAACAAAGATAAGGTCATTTTCAATCCTTATTAATGGTGTACAAGAATATATACTACTGTAAAACTATAATAATAATAATGTCTTAGCAGCCTCTCCAACTAAAGCATACATAGTCAAGTATTATCTTTTGGATTTTTACAGTTTGTTGGTGTTAAGCTGTAAGATGCATATCTCACGGATCATGTAAAGGCATAAAGCAGCCCTGAACTTTATCTTTCTATACAGACTACATAGATGAGATTGACAAAATTCCACCCCACCATTTTTTACGTAATAGTGAACCAAAAGCCATCTCAATCATAATTTCGTTGTTGCATATCATTCTATATCTATTCGGCCATGCTTGGCTTTCTCAAACACCAAACCAAGTCACAAATAAATCAATACCATTATGTGTACTCGGCCTTGTCTTTAGTTTCTTTTCTGTTATTCTTTAATACCCCAGGAGGCTCAGCAGAGCAATGTGGAAGCCAAGCAGGGGGTGCTTTGTGCCCGGGAGGGCAATGCTGCAGCAAGTTTGGATGGTGTGGCACTACATCTTATTACTGCGGCAGCGATTGCCAAAGCCAATGCAGTGGTGGTGGTGGTGGTGACATTGAGGATCTAGTATCAAAGGCCACCTTTGACAATATGCTCAAGCATCGGAACGACGGTGGTTGCCCTGCCAAGGGGTTTTATTCTTACGATGCTTTCATTGCAGCTGCCAAAGCTTTCCCCGCCTTTGCTACAACTGGTGATACTGCCACCCGTAAGAGGGAGATTGCTGCTTTCTTAGCTCAAACTTCTCATGAAACTACTGGTAATTAGTATAGAACAACACATAGTACTTGCATGACAATAACTCATTTCCATATTCGTTATTAAACTCATGCAAGTCATTATAAATTTTCAGGGGGATGGGCGACTGCACGTGATGGACCATACGCGTGGGGCTATTGTTATAACAGGGAGCAAAATCCAGGAACTTACTGTGCCTCGGATCCAAATTATCCATGTGCTGCTGGTAAGCAGTATTATGGCCGTGGTCCTATTCAACTTACTTGGTAAGCAGTATTACGGCCGTTTTTAATATGTTTTTACCCTCATTTATCTAATGCTTACCCTTATTGTTATAATATAGAGTTGTGTAATAGAGTCATGAGTTTTGGTTGAGTTATATGTGAGAACGTGCTAAAAATAGAACAAAAGGTAGAAAAATATTCAAAAGCCCAATTGCAAGTCTCAGAGATAAATTGTTGAATCTGTAAAACCTACACTATGCTTCTTCTCTGATATGCAGTGGACATGTTGTGGATTGAGCAATGAATGGAGTCACTGAATTCGGAGCAAAATAAGATGCATAAAATCACAAGTTCTAGTCGGATGCGAATCCAGGAATTTCCAAAAGATTTCAGTGCACGACATCCAACTTCCCGAATTTATTCCGGACGATTTACAAGAAATCAGGAGGCAAATCACATATTCATGGAAAGCTCTATGAGTCTAGTTTCTAATCCAATTAGAATCGCAGCAAAATCTTTTCTGAGGAAGAAGTTATGCCAGTCGGAACACACGTAGGTCAGGCTGCCGAGAAGAAAATCTTATTTCCTGCCTAAAGACAAATGTTTTCTCGGCCCATCTAGGAGAACTTTCGGCTGTTCCATGGATTATTTATCCAACAAGGGATGAGAAAGTTCATTAACAAGTCCATGATGCAATTATCCATGAAGAATTCGGGCTGATTAATTGAAGAAATCCAAGACTTAATGGGCAAGGAATTCAGCAAATCCTAAAATCGAATTGCTTGAGGATTACACTTCCGAATGTGGACTGATTTCTCTCCATTGTTCAAGATAATTGGCTGAATTAATTCATGAAGAAGAAAAGAAGATATTGATCAAAATATTCAGCCATTATCTAAAGGAATTTTCGGCAGAAAATAGAGGAAGAAAATCGCAACAAATCCTGATTAAATTCGGCAGAATTCCTATGCACGTTATCCAACTTCCACGAACTCTCCCGGACAGCTCATTTCGAATCACATGACGATTATGCATGGAAAGCTACGGGAGTCTAGTTTCCAACCCAATTAGAATCACCTCAATATCTATTTTCTAGAGAAAAATATTCCGTAATCTTTACTCGAAGGTCAAATCTGCCAGCAGGATAAGTTTGAGAAAAACTAGGTTTTGTGAACCCTAGTTGCTGCCGACCATTTGCCTCTATATATAGCACGATTTTTACACAGAAAATCATCGATTCTCTCTCACTTTCACATAGCCAAAATTCTGTCAAAATAGCACCACAACATCCAAAGAAAAATACAAGCCGAAACACTATTCCATCACCACCTAAAATCGCACCTTCTATTGCCATTGGATCAACACTTATCGAAGACTCTTGAAGGTTTCTTTTAAAGTGTGATTCACTCTTCTCTCATGGCTTGTAATTTTCTGTATAATTACTTAACTTGGTCTATGAAGTTTGTAAAGATTTGTGGATGCTTATTTGGTTTTATTAATTTAACTTTGGATTTCTGAAATTCTGTTATGTGTTTTGGTTTTCTATTTGTTTAATTGATGAACATGGTGTGTGACGAATTCTATGTATGATAATAGGGCAGTAAGTATGTCGCATAGTTTGATGATTTTGTTTGGTTTATTTTCTGAATTCGTATGTATAACAAGTTGTATGCTTCAGGGCAGTCTAGGCCATGGCTGATCCTTGAGAATATGCTTCATGTTGCCGAACATGATATGAGGTAAGTTAGACACAAAGTTGATTTATCTTGTATTAGTTCCAAGGGTTAGAGTAATTCAGAAAATATACATGATAATAAGGTGAGGTGACGTTGTTTCTGCACAAACCCGTAGGCCTGCGGGAAACCGGTGGATCTTGATGTGATTTCCTCCTGCGAATCCTGCTAACTAAGGGGAATACCGGGCGGGCCGGTATTCTCCTCTCCGATGCCTAAGTTAGTACCGTTGGAGCAAATAGATAACTTAAGCGGGAATGATAAGTAGTGGAAGAGTTGAGTTACCTATTAATGAGGGTAGTTGAGGCTCTTATATAGGTGGTCGATCATGAGGTCTGGTCTTACTCTTCGATGTGGGACTGGTTCGCTTCTGTTCGTACGCAAAGGGGCAGCTAAGGTGACATGTTCGGCAGGCTGGTGTCCCCGGCTCCCGGGCCCCCAGTCATAAGTTAGACTGCTGGGTCTCGGGTCCGGGTGCTGGGGATCCTGCTTCGGGCCTCGGTCCGGCCCCGGACATGCTAGCTGTGGGTCTGTGGGCCTGTGTAGCCCCTCTGTGGCTACTGTCAACAAGTCTCCCAAGTTCCCGGTCAAGTGCAATCTTGAATGGGGACTTAATATGTCTCGCTCCTGTCCCGCAGACCCGCAGGGTTACCGACCCAACGGTGCCTAGTCCCCTAAGTCCGTATTGAAGATTGGGCTTGGTCGGGCGTTCGAGCAGAAGGGCTGTTATGATGGTGCGTGGTGATGTGAGTACCTATTAGTGATGACGTGTGACAGTTATGAGTATGTGTTTGTAATAATAATGGTGTTGTGCTGAAGTCTTGCCATACCATGAGTATGGAACGGGGTGAAACCCAGACGAGTGCATGGGATGATGATGTGGCGTTAAAATCCGCCATGCGATGAATATGGAACGGGGTGAAATCCGGACGAGTGCATGGGATGATGATGTGGCGTTGAAATCCGCCATGCGATGAATATGGAGCGTAAGGACTCGACCGGTGGAGTGCCATGTTGGGACGAGTCCCCCAGTGAAAAATTGCTGCCAACAGTGGAACAGGCCGGGGAGTAGCCCAGTGGGGTGTTTAGGCCATGTCATGGCACCAATCCACACCCGCTGATTCGTCCCAGCTAGTGTTGGAGTAAGCGTGGGGTATTGTACAGGGTTGCGAGCCTACGGGAAGGCCTGATGGGTGCAAGCCAACAGGTCCACTGATGGGGTGTTGCGGTCATGTTTAAGCACCGGTCAACATACACTAGTTCTTCTCAGCTTGTGTTGGAATAAGCGTGAGGCTTTGCAGGGTTTCTAGCCTGCGGGGAGACTTGTTATGTGTTAGAGAAACAATCTGCCTGGTGGGGTGGCGTGGAGATAACAAGTCTCGCCATGGATCCCCATATTTTTCACAGCTTAGTGTGATGCAGCGTTTCTAGCCTGCTGGAAGAGTTTGCATGTGTTAGAGGTAAACTCTCCCGGGTTTATAAAGCCCATGTGTTTGAAGCCTTGAGTTATTGTTGCCTTGTCCGTGCCCGTAGGTGCGAAGGAAAGTGACTAGACCGATGGAGTGCCTTGGATCCAGTGGAATGCTACATAACCGATGGAATGCCTGTGAACCGGTGGAATGCCTGTGAACCGATGGAATGTTTTTCCCTGATTTGAGGTTGGCTCTTGGGGAAGTGGGGGATGGTTCGTAACCCCTCGGTTCTCTCCCCTATCTCCCTTAACTGCTGCTTGTAGGCGGGGCAGGTGGCTGACATGCATTGAAGGAGAAAGCCCATCAGTCCCGTCAGCTATGATGGCGTGGGGATTTTATCGATGCTGGGACACGTGTCAGTAGGGAGCGATATGAGATGGAGGGCCTGGATTCGCAGGCGTTTGACTTGCCCCGATTGAGTATTTTGGGGGGATTACAGGGGTGCCTAGGGCATCGGACCCGTCTATAAAAAGGCCTCATTTGTCTTCATTGTTTACTGTTTTTTTCTCTTGGCTCAGAGAGAAGAAGAGAAGGTTGGAGAGGAATCCGGCGAAAGTTCTGTGAAGGTACCCTCGCGCTATCCGTGCTTCAGGCGTTTTGGTTCTTACCCACGATTGCTCGGTGTTTTCCCAGGACTGACTTTCCTCGGTTGTGCGTAGTAATCGGTAAGTTTCGCCTTCTTTGCTTCGTGTTTTTTTTTTGTTGGTTGGTGTTTTACGGGGGGGGGGGGGGCTCTGTCGCAACGGATGAGTTATTTTGAGCAGGGAATCTGCGGCAGATTTGGGGAGCAGCCGCAGAGAGCGTTGTTTTAGCTTGTCGTTGACCAGCGGTGGGGTTTTGTTTTCCTCCCCCTAGGTTAAATGACTTATGGGAGCTCTGCTGGGACTTCCGAATCGGCCGACAGACGTCCTGTGGTGGACGATGAGGAGAGGTTGGAAGATTGGCTTGCTTCGGTTTCCCCGGAGTCCGAAGCTGCTGCCCGCTCCCGGGGCGAGGTCTCCTCGTCCGGGTCTCTAGGGCATGAGAGCATCCCGCACGGGGTACCCTTTCCTGAAACTTTGCCCGTGAGTTACACAATCGGGAATGGGGAAGGGGCTTTTGTGTGTGATGAACCGGAGGGTACCATGAGCCCCGCGGAGGTTGCCGCCTTCCGGGAGACATGGAGCATCCCGGATGGTGTGATGTGTATTGTGTGATAGATGTTGGTCATATGTATATATTTAATTTAGGATTTAATTTCGTAAAATTCAGTAGGTATCTAGATATATAATTCCAAACTCCCAATATGATTTTTTAATGCTTTATGTGATTGAAAACCCTTGATTTCCCCGGGTTGAACGATCCCTACTTGTCCTATACTAATGATGACACAAGAATGGTAATATATGTGTATGAAGTTGTTTTACAGGTACAATGTGTTTGAAAATAATTCCATCAGTCCCTGATAAAGTAGCAACTAATGGAAATTAACGATCTAATTAAGCTCAACCTAAGGTGATCAAGCCACCTCCCTCATCCTTGTCACCAGAGCGAGGATTGGCAAACCCTCGCTAACTCGATTACCGGCTTAACATGCCCCTAGAGCGGGGATTGGCAGATTGGCCGCCTCTTGCCCTAGCTATGCGAATCATATTGATTTTAACAATAAAATCATGACCAACACATGCCTGAAGACATCAATCGATTGCATATGAAACTACTCTTCCAAGCAAGTATATCACTAGATCAATGCAGACTAAAGCAGAAGCTATTACGACCAACAGTAGTTTCACGATCTTTGTTGACACAGAAATGTTAGCACAGCTGATCATGGGAGCTTGGAACCAAAGGAACATAACAAAAATATCCTTTGGCATAGCTAATCTAAAACTTCTGTACGATCGAGTGAAATAATACTAGGCTGAAACTGGCATTGGGTTACAATTTTTTTGAAAAGGGACGACACACATCACGACCTAGTCAAAACACACTTAAGAAGCGAATTTGACATTTCATGATCTTTGTTGTTACAAAAATGTTTGATCAATGCGGAGTACAAACCCAAACATAAGAGAAAATGACGTTTGTAAGTTGTAACAATGGAGAGGCATAGCGCTCAAATAATAACAAGAGAAGTATATATTAACGTACTAACTTGAGAGCAAAAGAACAATTCTCACTACCCATTACTTTACGAGGCTTACAATTCCATAAGATCTCTCAAGTCGTGATCGCATATTACATAATGTTTTTAATTTTTTTTTATTATACGAATGAACTTAATTTATTATGTTACAAATAATCTAGATGGATAGTATTACTCTCTTAATACATTAGTAAGAAACCAAAAAACAAAAGTCTCTGCTAGGGTTAGGTTTTCTCTCTAGCCTCTATCTTTTGTTCGGAACCTCCCTCTCTCATCACCATGGTTGATGTCGTATCTGCTCATCTCGCTGCCTCTCTCACCATAAAAGAGAACGGCAAGTGTTTCTTTGGTCCTTCCAGTCGTCTCGCCATCTCTACCAACTTCTTTGCGGTGGAGCGCGCTCTTTCAGCTCATGGTCGTCGGCCAGATCTCAAAGCCCTTATTGGTACCCTAACCAATCTCTGAGATCTGCATATGATGGAGTTTATTATCCAAGCACATTGTACCTGCAAAACAACTTCATACATATATTACCGTACCCTTCTTGTGCCGATTGTAGTATAAGACAAGTAGGAATCGTTCAATCCGGGAAATCAAGGTTTTTCAATCACATAAAGCATTACAAAATCATATTGGGGGATTCGAAAGTTATATTGTATCCTACTGAATTGTACGAAAAATAAAACATAAATTATTATTTACACATGATCAACATCTTTCACACATAACACTACGCCCAAAACTCTCAAAACATGTAACAATTTCGTACAAAGTAACAACATAGCAAATCGGCAAGTACTCAAGATTAGTTTTAGTTCAAATTTAATTAGAGCCTTCGTGGTTATTCTAATTATCAAAACTCCTTAATTATTTTGAACCAGCTTCGTGCGTAATCCTAAACATAGTGCCAATCAGTTTAAAGACACTTCGTGTAGAAATTAAACCAAGAAACACATAAACACAATGAGTTGAATTGGAAACATGCAACAAGTATGGCGTCACCTCACCTTGCTTCAACATGCATATTTTCATAATTACTCTAGCCCTTAGAATTAATACAAGATAAACCAACTTCGTATATAATCTACCTTATATTATATTCGGCATATGAAGTTTTCACCTAAAGAAAAGCCATGGCCTAGGCAGCCCTTAAGTGCATCACTTTTGTGGATACGAATTCAGAAAATAAACCAAAATATAATCAAGAACACATGCGATTTTTACTATATTATAAACCTTGATTAAAATTGAAACACATCAAGAACATAATTCGGCATTCAAACATCCAAGTAGCAAATTCGAAAATCCGAAAATCCAAAATAGAATTAATACAACCAATTCGGCAAATACAAATCTTTATAATCTTCATAAACAAAGTAGTATAAAAATAAAGAAAATATAGAGCCATGACAAAAGAGTGAATCACACTTTAGAAGAACCTTGAAGAGACTTTGGCAACAGATGGATTCGATGGTGATGGAATGGTGCTATTGTATGGAAAAGTGGTGGTTCGGCTTGTGTATTTTCTGTATGGATTTGTGGTGCTATTTTGACAGAGCTTTGGCTTGTGAAAGTGAGAGAGAGAAGATGATATTTTCTGTATAAAACCATGCTATATATAGGAGAACAAAGGGTGAGGGGCTCGGCAGCAACTACGGTTCACAAAACCTAGTTTTTCTCAAACTTATCATGTTGGCAGATTTGACCTTTGAATGACGATTACAGAATATCTCTCTCTAGAAAATAGATATTGAAGTGATTCCAATTGCGTTGGAAACTAGACTCCCATAGCTTTATATACATATATGGTTCGCCATCTGGTTCAAAGTAAGATGTCCAGGAGAGTCCGTGGAAGTTGGATGACGTGCACAGGAATTCTGCCGAATTTAATTAGGATTTGCTGCTATTTTTTTCCTTTTTTTCTGAATTATCTCTTCCGATTTTCTTCATAGATCATTGCTTCATGGACTTCTTCATGGACTCAGCTCATCAGTTGTTGGATAAATAATCCATGAAGCAACCGAAAGTTCTCCTTGGTGGACCGGGAAAACTTTTGTCTTTCGGCAGGAAATAGGTTTTCCTTCTCGGCAGATTGACATTTCTGTGTTGCGACGGGCATAACTCATTGCTTAGGACAGCTTTTAGTGCGATTCTAATTGCATTAGAAATTAGACTTATAGAGCTTTCCATGCATATGTGATTCACCTCCTAATTCCATGTGAATTATCCGGGAGAAATTCTGGAAGTTGAGTGACGTGCACTGAAATCTTCTGAACTTTTTGGATTTGCATCCGATTAGAACTTGTGATTCTATGCATCTTATTTTGCCCCAATTTCATTGACTCCTTCCATTGCTCAATCCTTTATATGTCAACTGCATATGAGAGAAGAAAAATTTATCAAAAACAAAGTTTATGTTCTACAGAACCAAGAAAAACATCTTTGAGACTTTGTAAATCGGATTTTGATAATTTTCTGTCTTTTCTTCTATTTTTAGCATGTTCTCACATATAACTAAACCAAAACTCATGACTCTATTACACAACTATATTACAATAATAAGGGTTAAGCATTAGATAAATGGGGGTAAAAACATATTAAGAACGTCGCATTTTATGCTCCTATCAGCATAATCGGATCTCAATGAGGTTTGAGGAAGGGTGTTATGTTCTCACGTTTAAGAAGGAGTTGGAACGGAAGAAAATCGTCGAAGGTGGTCCCTGATTTTATGGTAAACATGTTCTTGCCCTAGTTTAATAGGATGATGTGCAACCTCTGTAGGAAGTTGTGATCACTACCATAACGGTGACGGTTGAGTTTTTTTTTAATTTGCCTCCTAAACTTCGCACGATGGATGCGATGTTGAAGATTGGTGCCACCTTGGGTAACGTCATCGACAAGCCAAAATTGAAAGAGGGTGTGAAGGTGCGAGTTCTGCATCCTCTATCTCAACGATAAGTGCACCCTCCACAGACTTTTGACTTCTTTGATATTGAGGCGAATGTGAGTTTCAAATACCTTAAGTTGGTAGGGTATTGTCGGATATGTGGTTTCTTTGCTCATGAACAGAGAGGGAGTGTCGGGGCTCCACCGGTGGTGGAGGGTGATTCTCTAAACTCTAATGTGACGGTTTCAGTGCCGATGTTTGTATCTCAACCTGGGGGCTCTTCTAGACCTTATATGGTTGTCTTTCGGGATCCAGCAGCCCCACTGTTGTCTACTATTCCAGATATGTCTGTGGTGGAGATGGAGGCACAGGCAGCTCGGTTTCGAACCCAAGTGTGGCAACTCATGTCGTACCTACTCATGTTCCTGAAGGGATTGCTTTTCCGGAGGTTCTTTCGATGGCGGGGATCAAAAGGAAGGTTTCCGCTACAACTATACTTACATATTGTAAGCGTGGTAAGTACACTACACCTGCTCTAGCTTCAACTTTTATTTTTGAGGGGGACCTTGCCCTCAAGAATTTCAAAGGCCAATTGGTGGTGTCACCTAAACATAAGGGCATAGTGGGTCATCCTCCGGGTCGGAAAAATATCCCTAAAGCCATGAAGAGTTTGAATGCTGCATTAGATAACAAAAAGCTTCGTAAGAAGAGAGGCTCCAAGAAATCGGGAGTTGTTTCAACTGTGTTTGATGTGTTGCCAGAGTTGGTAGATGAAGTGTTAGTTCTGGAAGGAACAAAGGCAGCAAGTGTTGCTGATTAGCTTGGGGTTCTCCCCCAACTATAGTAAGTCCATTTCGTTTTAGGTTTCATAATAAATCGATATAGGTTTTTGACGTCACTTTAGGGTCTATCTTGGTAGCGTCGTTGGTTACTTGGTTACTTAGTTTTGGACTTATTTCCTAAGGTTGTATTGTTTTAGGTCAAGCTAGGTTTTTGTTTAGATTTGTCTTTCATGGCTTGTTTTTGATGTAACCAGAACCCTCCTGGTGAGTCATACTGATAATATAATTTTTTTTCTACATTAATGGATTATGACGCCCCTAATTCAAAAAAAAAAAAAAAATAGTATTGCTCTCTTTAATTTCAAGAGGAAAAAAACAAAGCAGGAATAAGTCAGCTAGGAAACTAAATTCAAAGCTGCTCTTTATTATTATCTAGAACAGCAAACACTTGAACCTATGCAAAGTTACCACTCGATCTTAAGTGTGCATCTACTTGTGCATACGTACTAGCTTCAAATTGGCATTACAATTCTTACTTCTTACTTAAATATCTTGGATCTCCCCAACGCGTAGCCGGGGTTGGATTCAGAGATCGGGTTAGATACTGTGTCCTCAAGTTGCGACCAAGATTTATCTACAAGATCCAACTTTTATTTTGTCCTAAGTATTCGACCAAGTTAATCAAAGTAATTCTAAGTTGAGAATGTTGGCATAAGGGGTCGACAGAAGCCAAGGACTATTCATTGGCGCCCAGAATTGGTCTTGGGTCCAGTCGATGCTCATTTTGGGAACCAGAAGCTCTGGCAACTTGTCTTTTCCAAAACAAGTCTGAAGAGATGAGGGAGATTCCTTCATCTCCATTGCTTGCTCATCCTCCTCCTTCTGCTTTACTACTACTGCTAGTGCTGCATCATCTGCTACTTCTTTCTTGAGGTTGGTGGGCGTTATCGGAATTTGCGCAATTTGATGATCATGATGATGGAGTTGTGCTTCTTGTTCTTGGAAGCTTGAAAAGGAGATGGTGGTGTCCATTGATGTAGGAGGGGATGATGAAATGTTAGGGGAATTGGCATGAAACCCCATCTTCATCTCTTCCTCCATTGCTGCTCTTTGCTCTAGCTAGCACTTTCAAGGAAGTTGCCTTCCTGTATATCTTGCACAGTACTATGTCCTACATTAAGAATCAGATAAATTTCCATTAGCAAAATACCTAATTAATTAATTGAAAATTGACTTCTACACTAAGAAACAAACACAAGGATTGTACGAGTTTGCATGGAAACTTCCCAAGAAATTTCATGCATATCTCTATCGATGTTTTATAGCTCCTTGAAAATTAAACACCAATACTTATCAAATTTAAGCGATCCGGTTATAAATTTGATAAAGCCACTACCAGAAAAAAGACCATTACCGACGAAAAAAAAAAAAACGGCCGACGACATACTATTTTCGTCGGCTATTCTCAAGAATGGCCGACGATATTGTCTTTCGTCGCTAAAAATAAAAAATCGTCGGCTATTCCACAAGAATGGCCGACGATTTTTTCTTTCGTCCGGAAAAAATATTTTTCGTCGCCTATACCCCTAGAATGACCGACGAGTTAAAATTTTCGTCGGCCTTTCTCTTAAAGTATAGCCGACGAAAACTTTTGAAAGTTTGGCCGACGAAATTGGAATTTTCGTCGGCTATAAGTCTTTATATTTTCAGATCTGGACAGAAGCTACTCATTTAAAAAAAAAACGAAAAAAAACGGGAGAAAGAGTGAAAAATCTGTGGGTATTGTTGAAATCCGTCCTCTCTTACATTGTGGAGCTATATATAGGTACGTATATGTGTATATATGTTGATTTTGAGTTTTAGTTGAGTTGATTTTGAGTTTTAGTTGAGTTGATTTTGAGTTTTAGTGATTTTGATATAGTAAGTGATTTTTTGTTTTGTTGTTGTTTTAGTGTTAGAATGTATGTATATATGTTGATTTTGAGTTGTAGTTGAGTTGATTTTAAGTTAGAGTTTAATTATGTGTTTTAATTTGATGTTATTTTAATTAGTGTTAATATATATATATATATATATATATATGTTAATTAATGGTTGTTGATAGTGTAATGAACTTAAATAATGGTTGTTAATTAATGGTATATATATATATATATGAGTTGATGTTGATAATACTATATATTGTAATATATATGTGTTAATTAATTTCTTATTAATTAAAGTTATACATATATATTATTATCAGGCTATATATGGATCGAGATAAGAGTTGGATTTCGCTTCCAAGGCATGACCGACGATACACTACAGGAGTTGTGAATTTTTTGCAGTTCGTCGAGGAAAATGCAAACGGGAATGAATACCATTATTGCCCGTGCAAGAAATGTAAGTGTCGCAGTGATATGTGTCGATTTCCGATTAGGACAGTATGGGAGCACCTAAAGAGTAATGGGTTTTGGCCGAAGTACAAACGTTGGATATATCACGGTGAGCCATCATTAGATGGATCGCATGATCATGGGCAGTTTTTTGAGGCGGGCAGTAGTAGTACATCCAACGATCCAATAATGGCATTCGTCAACGACGTGTTTCCTTTTGAAAGAGGTGTACGTGGGGAACAATATATGCATGACCCGGTGCAGCCGTTCCCACAATTTGTCAACACTGCTGCCTTTGACAAGTACAACAGACTTATTGCATTGCAACAGACCCCTGTGTCTTCAAGTTCTGAGAAGACAGTTCTTCAAAGTGTGATGGAGGTAATGAGGATTAAAGTCGAGACAAAATCGAGCATCAGGCAAGTGGATGAATATCTACAGTACACTTCTTCGTTGTTGGAGGAGGGTCATCGTAATCCTACCAATCACCGTAAGGTCCGAAGTATCCTCAAAGATCTAGGGCTTTCCTACATTAAGATCCATGCATGTGCATTTGACTGCGTTCTCTTCTGGGGTAAAGATGCAGAAGGGAATGACCTTGCTAGCCTTGACGCATGTCTGATATGTCAGTCTGACCGATATAAGTTGACGGGAGCAGGCAATAGGAAACCTGTGAAAGTGCTTCGGTATTTTCCGTTGAGAGATAGGCTTGAGCGGTTGTACATGTCAGAAACCACCGCAAAAGCTATGAGATGGCACGGTGAGCGGGACGCGGGAGACGCAGATATCATGACACACATCTCTGACGGAGCGGCTTGGAAGCATATAAACAATGAGTTTCCTCATTTTGCGTCAGATGTCAGAAACGTCAGGCTCGGGCTCTCAACCGACGGGTTCAACCCTTTCGGCACCATGAGTCTTTCATACAGTATATGGCCGGTGATTTTGGTACCTTACAACCTTCCTCCGTGGATGTGCATGAAGAAGGAATATAATATGTTGACGCTGTTGATTCCGGGGCCTGGTTACCCAGGGAAATGTCTCGATGTGTATATGAGACCATCGATTGAAGAGCTTAAGGTATTGTGGGACGTTGGTCATCCCACTTTTGACAAGTACAAGAAGGAGACGTTCCAGATGTATGCCATGGTTATTGGTGCCATCAGTGATTTTCCTGCTTATGGGATGTTGTCGGACAGCGTTGTTAGGGGATACAAGGCTTGTCCAGAGTGCCTCAGCGATTATGGGAGCACCCCTCATTGCAACAAGATATGCAGAATGGGTCATCGTGTGTTCCTTCCGGCGGATCACCACTGGCGTTACGAGTCCGCCGCATTTGATGGAACCGAAGAACACTGTGGTCCTCCCAGAAGATGGACGGGAAGAGAAATTTTAGCAGTGCTTAATGAGTACGATTTTGGACCCCTCAGCAATCATCCCAATATTGTAGCGGAAATACCTGAAAGACCTGAGGAGTACAAATTCTGAACACATAAGAGCATATTGTGGGAACTCCCGTACTGGTGTGAGTTGCTGATCCGTCACTTCCTAGACGTTATGCACATAGAAAAAAATGTTTCTGAAAGTGTGGTGGGCACAACGCTGAACTTGGAGGGGAAGACGAAAGACGGTCCTAAGGCTCGCACTGATCTGCAAAACATGAATATCAGAAAACAACTATGGTTGAAACAAGGGAAGAGAAAAATGCCTCAAGCTCCTTACACCGTCAAGCCTGAGCATAAACCAGAAATTTTCCATTGGATAAGTCGAGCCAAGTATCCTTCAGGCTTTGCTGGAAATATAGCCAAGTGTGTGAACAGACAATTCAACAATCTTTACGGGTTGAAAAGTCATGACAATCATATCCTGCTACAACGTCTCTTCCCTGTTTTCATTCAACCGTTCCTTCCCCGTCACGTTGTGGAGCCGTTAGTAGCGTTGGCAAGATTTTTCCAGGAGGTATGCACACGGGAAGTGAGAAAATCTGACCTCCGGGAAATGCAACAAGACATCGTTCATATCATGTGTAAATTTGAGATGATATTTCCTCCAAATTTTTTCGACATCATGCCTCACCTCATGATCCATCTTCCTCGGTAATTGTTGCTTACCGGTCCTGTGCACTTCACTTGGATGTATCCGATGGAAAGGTACGTATTTTACACCTTATGTTAATTTCCTCATCAATATATGTGATATAGTATTAATGTATTATCATAACACTTTAAAAACTTGATTTATAGGCAACTTGGACAATACGGTGATTTTGTCCAAAACAGATCCGCACCTGAAGGATGTATAGCTGAAGCATATATTGCGCACGAGTGCGTCACCTACATGAAGCTGTATTTAGGAGCGTTACAGGAAAGCATACCGGAAGATGTACCTTCACAGTTCAATCTTTCCATACTCTCCGACGATGTTGTACTCGGTGGAAACATGCCAGTTTCCTACAAGTTGAAAGATTATGAGGTAGCCATTGCACATTGGTGGGTACTAATCAACTGTCCAGAAGTTTAGTTTTGGAAGAACATGCATCTAAACTGTGATGGAGTAGCAGGTGATCTCGATTACCACAACCGGACATTCGCAGAGTATTTCGGCCGCTGGGTACGTAACTTTAACACTATTCTATACGTGTTTATATATTATTGTGTATAATTATTCATATTTATAGTTGATTCTGATGGTTGCAGATGGACCTTATTAAAAATGATAATCACCCAAATTGGTCGCACGAACTCAGACTTCTAGCGATGAGGCCGGTCTATTCAAAAGTTTATGCGACGCGCATGGTGAATGGTGTGTTATTTCAATGTGAAGAGAGAGACCTCAGACTGAAAACACAAAATTCAGGGGTTATGGCACATGGTGGGGATGATGGAGTTGACTATTACGGTGTTCTCCATTCAGTTGTGGAACTGCATTATGCGGAAGGCATGAAAGTGCACCTTTTCAAGTGTAGATGGTTTGACACACGGCCGCAGAGCATGAAAACCGATCAATACGGCATAACTTCTGTGAACACTAGTACATCATGGTCTGAGGACGACCCGTTCGTTTTAGTCACATGGGTGAAACAAGTGTTTTATCTTGATGATCTCGCCAAGGGTGACCCGTGGAAAGTAGTCAACACTATCCACCATCGCAACATTTACCGGGCGTCTACACTTGGAGTGGCTGAAGAGAACGAGGAAGGGGGCACCGCGTATCAAGAGCCCAACTCAAACGGTATTCCTGACTCCTCTTTTATTCGCCTAGACACGCCGGTGCGAATTCGACGTGAAGAGCCACTGCTTGTTGATGTTGATCCAAATGAAGAAACTAACGAGGACTCTAGTGGTGAGGAAAGACATAGATTACCCCTATCGAGCAATTCAGAAACCGAAGAAGACTCATCCGATGATTCCGATTACAATCCGACGGATTAAGTAATTTAGATGGTGTAATCCTTTCATTTGTAATCCACTCATTTCTAATAAACGGGCGTGGGGATGAGCCTCCCAGCTATGCTGGGTTCCAAACCCCTTAAAAAAAAATTGAAATATGTTGACTGCTGGGTTTCTATTTTTTTTATGTTCAATTTTGGTTATATATATGAACATGACATATGGGTACGAGAGGTGTAACACAACTGATTTTTTTATTTTTTTCACAGAATAGCCGACGAAAAATGCCTTATGTCGTCGGCTATACTAATTATAGTCGACGAAAAATCCGTGATTTCGTCGGCCAAAACTATATTGAAAAATACATATTTTATTTTAGACACAAAACGACAAAAGAATAGCCGACGAGTACTAGGTTTGATTTCGTCGGCTATGATAAAAAAAAATAAAAAAAACAGACCACCTTCAATTTTCTATCACTATCGACAACCCATTGCTTCATCCTTCAAATGCAAATGTGTCGTGAAATAAGATATGACCGAAATAATGAAATACGTCTACGGTTGAAAAATGACAAGATTCCGACAAAATCTGTGTGCCGAATGTTGCGGTTAACTGTTTTTTACTTCCGTTTTCCTATGGGTAGCCTGAATTTCGGTAAATATTTTGAGGAAAATTTTTATACGATTAGTTGCGTCTCATCCATTTGAAACTATTATCTGTTGAAGGTCAGGCCAAAAAACGTCATTTAGACAGGTCAATTACCATTTCTAAGCGTTTAAAGGGTTGACTCACCCGGTTAACCGTCCCGATCGAGCCTTTAACGTTGTCAGATGTAGTTGGATTTTTTTCCATACAAGTATTTAATCTTAACGGTGATATCTGACGGTTGGAATAGATTTTCCAAACTTTTAGATTCAAAATCGGAACATATGCACTAATGTTCTTTAACTTGTTTACTAAGTGTTTAAGTGAATGTATAGTTTCAAATAGTTACTATACGTACACTCTTCAAATGCAAATGTGTCGTGAAATAAGATATGACCGAAATAATGAAATACGTCTACGGTTGAAAAATGACACGATTCCGACAAAATCTGTGTGCCGAATGTTGCGGTTAACTGTTTTTTACTTCCGTTTTCCTATGGGTAGCCTGACGGTCGGTAAATATTTTGAGGAAAATTTTTATACAATTAGTTGCGCCTCATCGATTTGAAACTATTATCTGTTGAAGGTCAGGCCAAAAAAACGTCATTTACACAGGCCAATTTCCGTTTTAAAGTGTTTAGAGGTTTGACTTCGTAGTTTGACCAAAGGTTTAGCCGACGAATTCAAATATTTCATCGGCTAAACTCTTGCGATCCGCTTATTGTCCGCCGTTGGATGACTCAGATCCAACGGCTGCTGTTTGTCCAAAGCATAGCCGACGAAATAATTAAATTCGTCGGCTAAACTCTTGCGATCCGCGCCTTTTCATTGTCCGCCGTTGGATGGGGGAAATCGGACGGCTGCTGAGCACCTAAAGTATAGCCGACGACATTCAAAGTATAGCTGACGATATTAAAGATTTCGTCGGCTATAGTAAATAATAGCCGACGAAATCTTTTTTAATCGTCGGCTATTCTCTCGGGTATAAGTCCAGAACTGTCAAACCCTAGCCTCCGTTTTGCTCATTTCCTCCTCCTCCTCCGCAGCTGCTGTCGAACGCCACTCGTCTTCCAGATTCCGTCGCCGCCGCGCTGCTCCTCCTCCTCCGACGATCCACCATTCGGCTCCTCCTCCTCCTCCTCCTCGTCCTCCATTAATATTCGGCTCCTCCTCCTCCTCAAGCCGCCGGCCTCCTCCTCCTCCGATCCGGTTTTTTTTTTTTTTTCAATTTAATTTAATTTTATAAATCGTTATATATTTAATTTTAATTATATAAATTGTTATATATTTGTTAATAAATTTAATTTTAACAAATTGTTATATATTTTTATATATTTTATTTTAATTATATAAATTGTTATATAATAAATTGTTATATATTTGTTATATATTTAATTTGAATTATATAAATTGTTATATATTTGTTATATATTTGTTAATAAATTTAATTGTTATATATTTGTTATTATTTAGGTATATAAATTGTTATATATTTAATTTTAATTATATATATAAATTGTTATATAAATTGTTAAATTAATTATATATATAAATTGGTAGTCTAATTATATATATATATATGTTAATATTGCAATATAGTTATATTTGTATAAAAATAGTTATATTTAGGATAATGCTTAGTATTATTTAAAATTAGTTAAATTGTTATATATAAATTTGTTAGTATGTTTTGAAATATGTTAGTATTATTGGTTATTATATTAATTAGAATTTGTTATAAAATGTAATATAATTTAATATTAATTAATGTATTAATGCCTCAAGCTGCAGATGGCCGATGCATTCAGACAGTTGTTCGGGGGCCGTCGTTCCAGATCTAGGGCTTCTGCAAATTCCGCCGGTTCGGCAGACTCCGACAGGACCCATAGCCAGCCTGAGAGGACCACCAGCCAGCCGCGGAGGAGTGTAGATTCATCCCAGCCGCGGAGGATTGTGGATTCATCCCAGCAGCGGAGGAGTGTAAGTTCTCGGCACCAGACCCTTCTCCAGGCGGGGCGGCCGTCGAGCAGTTCACTTCCGCCTGTCGGGCCAGATGCTCCGAGGTTCAGTCGGCAGCTATTTCAGGACGAGATAGCTGCAGACGTTCCTCAGGTTCGTATGCCTGAGGTTCATCGGGAGCCGATGACGAGTCCGACGACGTCTGCTGCTGACTCGACTGAGGGTCCTACTCTCCCAAATCAGCTCTACCTCCCGTACAACATTCCTGCGATACCGGAGGTCGACTATCGTGGTGTGCCCATATGGCCTGATATGCCTCAGTACGTGAGTGCTGCGGAGGCATACCAGAAGCAGCCATTTGAGAACCCTGACCTCCTGATTTCGGCGAGGAGAAAAGGAAAGTCGACAGACGGGTCATCGAGTTCAGGTAACATTCGATTTTATTAATTAAATATTTTATTAAAATTAACGCACTAATATTTAATTTTATTAACCAATCGTCGTTTATGTGATAGGGACAGCCGCTAGCAGTTCAACAAGGAACACGAGAGGTGTCATATATTTTGACACGCTCAGGAGAACTGTTGATCTGAGGGGGAGGATCCAGATCAACGAACCTCCTAATCAGGAGGTTCAGGGGAAAAAAAAACGTGACTACTCGGGTTGCGTGGGGGCACTGATTAGGGACAGAGTCCCTATGTTGTGGACCCGGTGGGCTGATGTGCCCGAAGAGATAAAGAGGGAGGTGAACAACGCCGCGTCGGTGAGTAATTTAAAAAATTTAATTTATTTATCGTAATATTTAATAATTTTCGGTATTATTAGAATTGTAAAACTAATAAAATATTATCTTTCAGACATTCTTCGAGATTGCCGAACACAAGCGGGATTGGGCGGAGTCCGTGCAGAACTTGAGGTACGTTGGGAATTCCTCACCTTATAATTTGAAATATTTTATGATATTAATAATATTTCTAATGCACTTTTGTTTTTTTCGTAGGTTCAAAGAGTGGAAGAAAGAGATCCGTTCCCACTATAACGAATACGACAACCGTGGTCGTATGGGTACTCCCAGAGAGTTCATGTTCAGGGAGTACGAGTGGCGTTGGTTGAAGACAGTAGACTTCAACAACCCAGTTATGCAGGTAAATACTAAACTTCACTACAAATGTTTATTTTGTTAAAATTTTAATTATTAGTTTAATTATTTTATAATTATTACAATAATATTTTTTTATGTATTTTTCTAATATTTTATTATTTGTTTGAAGCAACGTTCTCGGATAAACTCTGAGAACCGCCGCCGTAACACAACCCCCCATCATGGTGGTTCTAGGCCGTTTGCACAATATCAGGAGGAGGCGCTTAGAGATCATCCTGATAGCAACCCCTACGTGGAGACGTTCAAGATCGCTTATCCACAAGCGACAGAATAGCTCGTAAGTCGTTTATTACGATTTTAAAATTTTAATTATTAATTTTACTTAATTATATATTTGTTAGAATATTAATTTTTTTTTCCCCGTCCAATTAGGAGAGGGTGAACCGGGCCGAAGAAGAGGTGTTCCAGCAAGTAGTTCGGGAGACACAACCGAACATTTCAGAGGCAGATCTGGAAGAAGCCCTGCGCCAGGTCGACCGGTCCAATGTCCAAACGGCAGCGAGGATGTTCGACGCAGCCTTCCCAAACCGCTCAAACAACTACTACTGTCGGGGTTTGGGAAGTTCTGGACTAGGGCTCCTGAAGACCACTAAGGGAGGTCAAAAGAAGGGAGGCGGGGAGAGCCAACAGGTGAGGGGAGAAGTGCAGAGATTAGCAGAAGAAAATGCAAGGTTGGCGGCCGAGTTCCAGAGATCACAGGAGGAACAACGCAGATCACAGGAGCTACACCGCAGAACACAGCAGTATTATTTAGATCTGTCCAGTTAGCATGCTGAATGCGAGAGAATTCGGCGACACAACTACACCGGCCAACAAAACTGGTGGTATGATATGTCCGCCGCACAACAACAAAACCTTGAACCCCCGCCCCCGTTTCAGCCGTTATTTGAACCTCAAATGCCTCAACCTCCCGAGTTCGGTCAGCAGGATGACGACTATGATGGAGAGCAGGATGCTGGGGATGACGTGTTGGACTTTAGTGGTTTAGGTGATGATTAGGGTTATATTTTATGTATATTGGAGCGAATTAAATAATAAGTCATTTAGACGTTTTTCTTGTTGGTGCAAATGCATGGACTGTCTTTGTGATTTGCAGGTTGCTTGGAATGGTAATTTAGAAAATAATTTAATTTTTTTTTCCCCAAATGTAAGAATAGCCGACGATTTTGGCATTATTTCGTCGGCTATAAGTACTATAGCCGACGAAAATTACATTATTTCGTCGGCTATAACTAATTAATGCCTATTAAAATATTAATATATTTCGACGAAATAACCGACGAAATAGATGAAATCGTCGGCTATATTACAGAACTAATAGCCGACGAATTTCGTCGGCCATACTCGCAAAATACCCTACGAATTTCGTCGGATATTTTGCCCACGTTTGGTCGACGAAATAAATTTTCGTCGGTAACATCGTCGGCCATACTCGACTATAGCCGACGATTTCTTTATTTTCGTCGGCCATTGGTATTACTGACGGCGATTTCCCGACGTACGACTTATAGCCGACGAAAATTTCGTCGGCAGAAGGAATAGCCGACGAAAAATTGACATAGCCGACGAAATTTTTTTCGTCGGCTATTCGCTCGGATCTGGTAGTGAGCTCTTCAACGTTAATGGCTAGTACTACTTACTACCAAAGAAAATTGGGATGCATCAATATTTACCCTGAGCAATTTGCAGTTGTCAGGAAGACGATACTCATTCATGACCCAATCGGTCTTGGTTCCTCTTGGTGCTCTGTCCTTGTAGAACACAAGAGTCTTCCTCAACCCGATAATCCTCTTCGGATCAGATAAGCTAGCTCACAATTTTGCCACTACTGCAGCAAACTTCTGAAGCGACGACTTTTTTTCGTCGTTTCAGATCAAAAGTCGTCGCTTCAGTGTCCAAAAGACGAAAAGTCGTCGCTTCGAAGTCGTCGCTTTATTTTCGCCGTTTCGATTCGAAGCGACGAGTTTTACACCAAAAGTCGTCGCTTAGATTATTGAAGCGACGACTTCAAACTTTGTCGCCTCATAACTGAAGCGACGACTTTTGGTCGTCTCTTCAAAAATTCAAGCAACGACTTTTGGTCGTCTCTTCAAAAATTCAAGCGACGACTTTTGGTCGTCCCTTCAAAAATTCAAGCGACGAATTTTGGTCGTCAAAAGTCGTCGCTTCAAAAAACGAAGCGACGAATTTTGAACTGTTTTTTTTAAGAATGAAGTTACGAATATTGATAAATATTCGTCGCTTCAATGAAGAAATAAAATTTGTGGATTAAAATTGAAGCGAGGAATATTGATCAATATTCGTCGCTTCATTCTTTGTTACAGAGAAGGAAAGCATTTTCCTGGTCTTGTTTGGACCTATTCCATTCACATAAAAATAACACAAAACGCAGTTCAAATGACATTTCACACATATCCAACATAACACAAACACACTACATTTTACAAATACGTAGATTCCATTCAAAACATCGCAGAGAATGATCATTATCTCATCTTTCATCTGTTGAACATCTGCCTTCTTCAACTCCCTAGCACATAATTTCTGAAACCAATTTGACAATGCTATCAATGGCTTCACGATGTTATTTGGCAAAAATCCTCAGATAACAACTGGAAGAAGACGTTGAAACAGGACATGAGAATCATGCGTCTTCAATCCATAGAACTTTTTATCGGATAGTTTCACCTTATTTCTCAAACTTCCAGCATAGCCAAGTGGATAGCTAACACCGCGAAACCATTTGAATACTTCTTCAAGACGATCCTCTTGAACTAAAAAGGGTGCATGAGGAACCTTTCTCGTCCTCTTTTCAGCTTCTGAACACCACTGACTTTTGCGTATTCCCCTCTTCTCCAAAGTTTCGGGAGCCCTTGGACCATCCTTGGTCTTCCCTTCAATTGCAAGGATGGTGCCCAAGATAGTGTCACCCACATTCTTTTCAATGTGCCTGACATCTAAACAGTACCTGATACGACCCGAATCTTGAGTTACCTTTTGACCGGTTTATCTTTTATTTTTACGTTCCGGTAATTGTTTTTACGATTCGAAAGTTCTAAATGTTGACTTTTTTTTAAGTTGACCCGACCGAGATTTTTATTTCTCGAAGGGATAGAAGACGTTGAAACGAGTTCGTAGACATGTGGCACGTCTAATTTGGAGTTCGTGTGAAAGAGTTACGACGTAAAAATCGGAAAATTTCTGTTTTTGGACGAATATAAATAGCGGGGATGAAATTTCCCAAAAAGGAAACTTTCTTTTTCTTCTTTTTTTTCTTTCCTTTTATTTTCTCTCCTCTCTCCCCGACTCGGCCCGAGCACGCGACCCGACGCCGCCCTTTACCGAACTCCGTCGTCCGGCCACCAATCGGCCTGTGGCGGGTGTCGGTCGACTCGCCTCCTCCTCCTCTTCGCGTCTGTGGCAGCGGCACGGCGCGGTTCGCCACCGTTCAGCCGGAAAAGACCTGGAGAAGGTGCGACTGTGTCGAACCTCGTTCTCCCTCCGCCGGCCACCAATTGGTGCGATTCTTGAGGGGAATTGAAGGTCTAGACTTGTGCAACAAGTCCGTAAAGGGGATTGAACCAATTTGTAACAGGTAAGAGAAAATTAGGATTTGAAATTTTTAGGGTTTTGTGAATTTTGGTGGAGGTTGTGATTTTGATGTTTTTGGTGTAATTGGAGGCTAGAATTGAGTTCAGGACATTGATTTGAGTCGAATAGGTGTAATTTGGAACTCGATTGGTGGAAATTGGGAAAAATTAGAGCTGGACGAGGTCCGGCCGCCATTTGCGGCGGCTAGGGCTGTTTTGGCGGCGGGGACGACGGGGATAAGGTCTTGAGGTGGTGGCGATGATGTTGGATGATTTTGGAGCCGATTGGAGGTGTTTCTGGACTTCTGTGGCAAAGCTGCCGGTGGTGGCGCGGCGGCGCTACTGTTCCGGCGGCGAGAGGTTGAAGATGGTGAATAGTGAAACAGTAAAAGGTAAAAGAAAAACGGTAAAACAGTGAATGGTAAAAGTAAATAGTCAAAGTAAAAGTTAAACAGTAAAAGTAAAGGGTAAATAGTAATTCTGATTTTGACCATTTACTGTTGACTTTCCAAATTACTGTTTGACCAGTAATTTTTACTGTTGACTTACCGTAAAAAGGTTAAAAGCTGATTAAAAGGGTTTAACGACGAAATAATTAGTAAAAGAATGGATCGGACTCAGGATGGGTGTCCTGAGTAATTTTGGGACGTAAATTGTTTCAGTGTTTGAGACGTAATTTCAATACCGATAACAATAATTGAAAAATTAGATTATTCGGACGAGTGAGGACGTCTGTGGATTTAATTTCAATAATCCAATTCCGAGTTTTGAAATATGTTGTTAAACCCGTCTCTGTTTCAGGTCGATAAGTTACTCAACGGGATGAGAGCGGGATTTCGGCATGCTCGACCGTACGTACACTGAGTGGATTTTCATTTTAAATAAATGCATGCATAATTATTTTAATGAAATGCAGTTTATTTTAAATAAATGATTTGAGAAGCATGAGAATTTATATAATTAAAATGATATTGATATTTAAAAGAAATGTGGTTTTGGGTTTTACATTTACTACTGTTTTAGTAGTACGTATTTTAACCGGAAATGAGATTTCCGGAAATGGTAAGATTTGATAAATCATACTTAATCGTTTTTATTATATTTTATATTTGAAAGACCGGAAAAGATATTTCTGGGGAGTTTATGATTTCATTATTTATGATTTTACGACATGTGAGACATGTCGATGTTATATATTCTTTTCGATATTATTTTTATGACATTGAGGCATGTCGGATATATATATGTTCCTTCGAGGCTATGATTCTATTTTATTATATATATATATATATATAAGCTTCAGATGTGCGGTCGGGGACCGTACTGATTATAATATATAAAGGAAGCGTGCTTTCGGTTTTGTTTTCAGATTTTCACCATATCAGGGTCCATATATATATATATATTTATGCTAGCTAACTTAGTCGCATGATCCCATGCGAAGTGACGACTTGACCACATAGGTCAGATTCATGTTCGGTGGTCGACGTGTACAGGCATAGCGTGGGACGCTATAAAATCTTGGAGGCTCGACTCTTAGCCTAGGAGGCTTAATAGTAAATGATGGTAATGACGTTCCCTTGTTTATTATATGACAAATGGGATTGGTCATGATTTTTATATTATTTGGTCCTCATGAATATTTTCTCTATGAGACTTTCTGTTATTTAATAAATTCCCGAACCAGCGGGGCTGTGGTTTTTATTTGACCAATGAGATTGGTCGAGAAATATTATGAATTAATTTCAAAGGTATATTGTTTTGAATATATATAAACAAAAAAATTATTTATTTATTTGATTTTATATCAGCGAGGCTGATTTTTAAATATGATTTTCTTAAAACGTGGGACGTTTTATTTATAATGCATGCATTGTGGTTTTTATATTTAAAACATTAGGAAAGTAATATGAGACTTTCAGATAAAGTATTATATTAAATTATTTTATTTTATCCACTCACTCTAACGTTTTTAATTTACTTTCCCCTGGGCCCTTCGTTTTAAATCGCCCAGGTTGCAGACTAGTTTATTTGAGGTCAAGAGTGCTCGGAGTCGAGGCATAGTCGTCGTCTTTGCTTCCGCTTGGTAGGATCTGTTGATCCTTTTACCTTTTTTGATTCTTGTATCCCCAATTCTTTATTGGATTGCTCTGATGACTTGTGAATCAATTGGAATTGGTTTTATGTTTATTTGTGGAAGTTGTTTTATTTTGAGGGAGCAGGTGGCTCCTGGAGTCAGTATGGTTTTGTTGAAGTGTTTTATGTTTTGTTTGGCAGGTTTGGGTTGTCCATTTTAAGAGTGTTCATGCTGATTTTAAGTAAAATCTCTCTTAAGGTGGTCCCCGCAGGACCTTACCAGGGTTTCAGAGTGAAATCTGTTTCGGGTCCTGTCAGTACCTGTGTAACAACGATGACCAATAGGGAAGCATCCAGAATACGCTCTCATGGGTCCAACATTGTCTATTGTGTGCTGAGTAGGGGACATGAAAATCCGAATGGTGGCTAAGAGTGCCGTAACAGTGTGACCTAATTTCCTCCAAAATTTCATCTCCGTTCTTATGAGCTGGTCTTTTTCTCCACTCTCGCTTCCCGTTAAATGCCAAACTTGATCGCATTGGAGAATTCTCGTCGAGCCATTTCCGATGCCCTTCATAAATAATTCTCCCACAAATATACTCCACCGTCAGCTCATCTAGACAAATTGGACATGCCTTGTACCCTTTCACCGTTGAGCCCGCAAGCATCCCTAAAACAGGAAAGTCACTTATAGTACACATCACCGCTGCCTTCATCGTGAATACATCATTGTCGACTATGTCAAAAGTATAGACTCTATTTTCCCACAAATCTTTGAGCTCCTCGATCAATGGACGAATGAGTACACTAAGGCACTTTCCTGGAGATTTAGGGCCAGGAATTAACATGGCCAGCATATTATATTCTTTTCTCATACACATATTAGGGGGTAGATTATAAGGCATCACAACCACGGGCCATGTACTATGCTGGGTTGTCATTGTTCCAAATGGACTGCCATGCTTCTCCATCAGATGGGTGTCGCAGGGTACTTTCATCTAGTCGCCTTTCCTTATGCCATCGCATATGTTTTGTTGTGTGTGGGGACATAAACAGGCGTTTCAACCTTGGAGTGATAGGGAAATACCAGATTACCTTTTTTGGAATGTCATCCGTATCTGGCTTATATCTTTCAGCACCACATAATGGACAAGTGCTACGAATTTTATTTTGATCCCCCCTGAATAGGTAAAAGTTGAACTCACAAACTGTAATTTTTTCATATCCAAAGGAAAGATCCTTGAGGATTTTTGTAATTCTCAAATAACTGACAGGGAAATTATGCCCTTTGAAAAAACTTATGCACCCATTTACATAATTTATCAATATTTGTATCCGACTATCCATTTTCAACTTTAATTTCCATTGCATGTAAAATGGCACTTAATACAGTTTCTTCAATCCCTTCGTACAATGGGGTTTGTGACTCCCTTAGAAGTCTTTCATACTTAGCATAATCATCATCTACCACATCATTGAAGTTAAATTCAGCAGTTTCTTCAATAACATTATGCGGTGATCTCTATCGTATCCAGGATAGTATGGAAAAACATCTTGTATAATCTCCACAGGTGGGATCACTGAAGGACTGGGAACACTGGAAGCCTCGACTCTGCCTTGAAGCCATTGTCCCCGTCGACTGATCATTGTGGGTTGATTAGAAACTTCCCCATGTAGGTGTCAAACTGTGTAATTCGGATCCATACCATGGTGCATGCAGTGATGATAAATCTCTATGAGTTTCCTATAATAATGACCATTTTTGCAAACTGCGCACGGACAAGGGAGAAATTCAATTCCAGCAGTGCGAGCCATCACAAAATTGATGAAGTTAACTAAGCCTGTTATGTAGTCAGGGTGTGTAAAATGAAGATTCATCCAAGATTTGTCATGGACATCATCCATGTTTCCTGTCACAACATAAACAGACAATATACATAAGGTTAGCACACAACATTTATGATACAATCAGAACTTGTCCCAACACTTCTTCTCCTTATTCCTCCAAGTTGAGTCCTATCCCCTTCAGGCGAACACGACTTTGTTGATCCTTTTGCTATTCATGTGGTTTCCGCTACAGTTTTGGAAAATTTCGGCAGCATCTCCCTACAGTTTCTCAAGTGCACAAAATCTAAACAACCTAATTTGCACTCGAGGAACATTGTAGAGAGACACTGTCGAAACTATATCCCAAAACTGAAACTGAAACCACATGAATAGCAAAACGATCAACAAAATCGTGTTCGCCTAAAGTGTCCAAAAATGGGACAATTCGAGAATCAACAACTCATCTCGATCAACTAGATGAGTTGTTGATTCTCAAACGAGAGTTCTAAACTGATAAATACTACAATTATATATAATATGAAAACATAAATTTACACACGGCACCACACTCCCTCACTAAGTCACTCGCATGTTTCAGAAACCCTAACTACCACAATCCACACACAACACAAACCATTTACATCATTAATTAATAATTTCAACCTAATCTACCATAAAATTTTAATTTCACGCAATTTCACTATTTCACAAAATTTCATTTTCACTAAATTTCCCAATTTCACTAAAATTCAACTTTCACTAAATTTCACAATTTCACAAACTAACTTAATCTTAATTTCACTAAATTTCACCAAAATTCTAACATTTTCAATAAACTCATTCCATGGTTTATTACAATTTTTATATTCTAACACTAAAACAACAACACATCACAAAATTTAACACTCTAAATCCAACTTCCATTAAACAACATAAACAACTATTTCTCATGAATTAATACATAATATGCTCACAAAGAGAGATAAATATAAGGAAATTGCACTAACCTTACTTAAGAATCAAAGAATTATCAACCCAAGTCCAATAATGTACAATTTCTTCTAATTTATCCTTCTTCTCCTCCAAGAATAGATGCAGAAACCCGAGCTATGCCATATCCCAAATTTTTTTACCTATATATACAGCTGTCATTTAAGAGGAAGTACAATGATTGGTGAAAAAAAAAACGACGAATATTGACCAAAAGTCGTCGCTTCATTTATATTACAGCGACAAAGCTACAAAATTGGTCGTTTCAATATTTATCTGGTGACGAATATTGAATAAAACCAATATTGGTCGCTTCAATAATTTGTGAGCGACAAATTTTAAGCAAAAGTCGTCGCTTGAACACACCCAAGCGACGACTACTGAATAAAACCAATATTGGTCGCTTGGATGTTTTCAAGTGACGACTTTTGATTTTCCGATTTAATTTGTCGTTTCATTCCTTTGCTGCAGTAGTGTGCGGTCGGAACCAGTCGCTTGCAGTGGTTCTGTTAGGCCTTCCTCCACTCCCATGCTTCCTGTCCCTCGGCACGAAAAATTACCACTCCCTTTCTCCAATCTTTGACAATCCTGTAACACCAACGTACCAAACAACACCCATTAATCACAAGTTTTCAATAACCAAGTTGATCAAATTAATTTAGAAACTAATTAATTAATTAGTATGAGGGAAAATGTGTGCATGTAGAAGTACCAGGCAAGTCCCAAGGATCATGACGATAGATGTTGAGAAAGTCGATTATATCGAAGCGCAATCGCTTCCCGAACACCACGCTCTTGAGGTAGAACTCGAGAAGCTCTTCTTCTGTTGGGTGGAATCGAAACCCCGGAAGTTCGAGTTCTGGTGTCATTTCAGATGCCATTGATCTTTGCTTAGTGTTCAGTAGTGAAGCTACCTAGCTAGCTACCTAGCTGGTTATATATGATTCTGAAAGAAACGAAGGACTGCATGCACAGTGTGTTTGATTTGGTTTGGTGTACTGAAGCATTACATAATCTCGCAGAATATTTATAGAAGCCCAGGATTCTGTATGTTGGTGAAGACTGAAGGGATTGATGGAGTAAGGGGACCCATTAGACTGAGTCTCCAATCAGTAGTCAATAGAAAATTGGAGTTATATGCGGACCGGGATCCACGCGGTTTTCATGTTTAGAGAAATCATGGTAACATGGACTGGGATAGTTTTGGCAATTTCGTTGCTTGACTTCAAAATTCTTTTAGGGTTTGGACTTTTACCTGGAAATTTTGCAACAAACAATATATTCTGGATTTCTGGTTCACATGTTCAATAATTCTCCAAGTAAATTTGTACCTTATAAATTATAATCCTTATTATTTGGAAGAGAGCTGGCTATGAGCTTCAAGATTTTTCTGGGTCTCTGGTCAGCTAAGCCAGTCCATTCAATGGTTGATGCTAGCTATTTGTTGTAATATCAGTTTGAGCAAGTCTAATTAATTTACTTGATCTCAGTCTCCTCTTATTACCAGGAATCCAACACCAAAATGTGACCACAACCTTCTTAGTCATTTGCATGCCTCCACTTGTTAAACTTCCTTGATTTTTCCTTTCACATGCAAAAAGATGTAGCCCAAAAGAAAAACAAAATAAAGGAGAAGATCAATCATCTAGAAATAAGCAATTTAGTTGAGAGTTTAACTAACAGGTTCGTGATTTGGACACAAAACTTGGAAAAGGAGACTTTAGGAGTTAGGACCCATACATGCATTCATAATTTCATATATTTCATTCAATGTATTAAACGCAGAAGCTGTAGACAAGTACGTAAGAAAATACGTGAGCTGAAAACCTTAAAATGTGTATACATTCTAACTCATAATAAGATCATACTTCCTAACTCTATTTTAAAATATAGAGAAAATTTTAACAACAGTACATAAGGTTTGGTTGACTGAGAATTAAGGTGAATTTTTTTTTTCCAAACAATCATAATGGTGCCTGCCTTTCAAAGAACCACTCATTTGAGTGCATACCGTCAACTATTCCGTCACTTTATGAAATTTCCGTCAAATGTTTTAGGAAAATTTTTTATGCTCGTATTTCCCGCCATTGTAGTTGCAGATCTTCCCACGTCACAGAATTTTCCTCCAAAACGTGAAGTGACTCCAAACAATGCTCTAGTTTTTCCTCTGAAAACATAAAAACCTTGCCACGTCACACGGTTTTCCTCCAAAATCTCTAAAAAATAAAAACGCAATTAGCAGATATATTACTAGACCAGCTAGCAATAATAGCTTAGACCAGCCATTTTTTAGAACAGAATATAGAAATTAAACTAAAACATCATGTCTTATATAAAGCATAAAAAATTAAGAAGAAAAGATATCAAACTATCGTACTACAATGGCGGGAAATATGAGCAGACGAAATTGCCCTAAAAAATTTAATGGGAATCTCATAAAGTGACGGAATAGTTGACGGTATGCATTAAAATGAGTAGTGCTTTGAAAGGCAGGTACCATTGTGATTGTTTGGAAAGAAAATTCACTTTAATTCTCAGTCATCCAAACTTCGTATACCATTCTTAAAATTTTTCCTAAAATATAATATAGTTTTGAAAATATATGGTTCTGATTGAAAATAATTTCTCTTAAATATTAGATGTAGACGTACATGTTTCTATAATGATCTCAGTCTCAAATCAAGAAAAAAGGGTCGATTGCAGGTGTTAATTAAGAAATTTAAATATTTCAAACAACAATTTAACTAATTGTAAATCAATTTTAATTATCTGGTAATCCGAAAATGAAAGGAAACTATAGCGGGAGTTGGGTTGACTTGAAGGGTCTCATGGCAGGACTTGGAAATCTTAAATCATAGTAAGTAAAGTTTTCTTTCTAGTGGCCAAGTCTATAATTAACCAATAGACAAGATGGTGCATTATTAGTATAATACAAATAGCACTTCATATATATTTTCTTAATTAATCCTTAACTATGTATAGTCTGAGGTCGGGTTGGAATCGTTGTGAGCTAATTCATTCTTCATCGGGATAATGACCTGAGTGGTACCTCACCTTTCAGCCTTTATAAACTTTGGTATCTCAGGTTTGAAATATATCAGATTGGTACCTCATGTTTAAACCCTGACATACCTTTGGTACTTGTACTGTTAAAAGACATAATATTCCTTTAGAATTTTCTGTTAACACTGTCAAAAAGATTAAAATACCTTTAATCCTTGTTTCTTTTAATTTTCCTCTCTTTTATTAGGTTTTGACGGAGCGTGATGGGCCCATAATTTTATTTATTCAGCATATTACATATATATAATTTATCCTCTGTACTCAAAGGTAAACAGTTAAGTTTAATCATTAAAGTATTTCTTCTCAGCGTTTAATTTATTTAGAAAATATCAGATTAACTGAAAAAGAATTAAAAGATAAAAAAAAATTTGAAAAAATTAAAAAGTTTTAGAGAAAGGCTTCCCAGACATAGACAAGGATATTGGGAGATAATTTTTAGATCTACTCAAGACATCCATATTTTAGAAAGACAGATTACAGAACTTGAAGAAATTTGGGAACAGGAACAAGAACCTCTTAACATTTTGAGCCACAGTTAGAGTCGCTGGTTAGATCCGCCATAGTTGGTATCAGAGCCTGTTTTGCTCAACAAATAAAAGAGAGCCAAAACTAAAAAATTATCAAAATTATTGCATAGAAAAAGAAAAAGAAAAGTGGAACTTGTGTTTTCACACAAGACATATCCAAGAAAACCAATACTCCATTAAATACGCTTGCAGAATCCTAAACACTCTACACTACAAGAAAAAAGAGCTTTGCCGACGAAAAAAAAAAACGGCCGACGAAACATTTTTTTCGTCGGCTATTCCCAAGAATGGCCGACGAAAATTTTTGTCGTCGCAAAAAAAAAAATTTCGTCGCTAAAAATGAAAAATCGTCGGCTATTCTACAAGAATGGCCGACGATTTTTTCCGTCGTCCCTAAAAATTTTTTTTCGTCGGCTATACTCCTATAATGGCCGACGAATTAAAGTTTTCGTCGGCTATACAAATTTTGGAAGAATGGCCGACGAAGTTGACAATTTCGTTGGCTATAAGTCTTTATATTTTCAGATCTGGACAGAAGCTGCTCATTTGAAAAAAAAACGGGAGAAAGAGTGAAAAATCTGTGGGTATTGTTGAAATCCGTCCTCTCTTATATTGTGGAGCTATATATAGGTACGTATATGTGTATATATGTTGATTTTGAGTTTTAGTTGAGTTCATTTTGAGTTTTAGTGATTTTGATATAGTAAGTGATTTTTTGTTTTGTTGTTGTTTTAGTGTTAGAATGTATATGTATATATGTTGATTTTGAGTTGTAGTTGAGTTGATTTTCAGTTAGAGTATAATTATGTGTTTTAATTTAATAATGTTATTTTAATTAGTGTTCAAATATATATAAATATGTTAATTAATGGTTGTTGATAGTGTAATGAACTTAAATAATGGTTGTTAATTAATGGTATATATATACATGAGTTGATGTTGATAATAATATATATTGTAATATATATATGTGTTAATTAATTTCTTATTAATTAAAGTTATACATATATATTATTATCAGGCTATATATGGATCGAGATAAGAGTTGGATTTCGCTTCCAAGGCATGACCGACGATACACTACAGGAGTTGTGGATTTTATGCAGTTCGTCGAGGAAAATGCAAAGGGGAATTACCATTATTGCCCGTCCAAGAAATGTAAGTGTTGCAGTGATATGTGTCGATTTCCGATTAGGACAGTATGGGAGCACCTAAAGAGTAATGGGTTTTGGCCGAAGTACACACGTTGGATATATCACGGTGAGCCATCATTAGATGGATCGCATGATCATGGGCAGTATTTTGAGGCGAGCAGTAGTAGTACATCCAACGATCCAACAATGGCATTCGTCAACGACGTGTTTCCTTTTGAAAGCGGTGTACGTGGGGAACAATATATGCAGGACCCGGTGCAGCCCTTCCCACAAGTTGTCAACACTGCTACCTTTGACAAGTACAACAAACTGATTGCATTGCAACAGACCCCTGTGTCTTCAAGTTCTGAGAAGACAGTTCTTCAAAGTGTGATGGAGGTAATGAGGATTAAAGTCGAGACAAAAGGGAGCATCAGGCAAGTGGATGAATATCTACAGTACACTTCTTCGTTGTTGGAGGAGGGTCATCGTAATCCTACCAATCACCGTCAGGTCCGAAGTATCCTCAAAGATCTAGGGCTTTCCTACATTAAGATCCATGCATGCGCATTTGACTGCGTTCTCTTCTGGGGTAAAGATGCAGAAGGGAATGACCTTGCTAGCCTTGACGCATGTCCGATATGTCAGTCTGACCGATATAAGTTGACGGGAGCAGGCAATAGGAAACTTGTGAAAGTGCTTCGGTATTTTCCGTTGAGAGATAGGCTTGAGCGGTTGTACATGTCAGAAACCACCGCAAAAGCTATGAGGTAGCACGGTGAGCGGGACGCGGGAGACGCAGATATCATGACACACATCTCTGACGGAGCGGCTTGGAAGCATATAAACAATGAGTTTCCTTATTTTGCGTCAGATGTCAGAAACGTCAGGCCCGGGCTCTCAACCGACGGGTTCAACCCTTTCGGCACCATGAGTCTTTCATACAGTATATGGCCGGTGGTTTTGGTACCTTACAACCTTCCTCCGTGGATGTGCATGAAGAAGGAATATAATATGTTGACGTTGTTGATTCCGGGGCCTGGTTACCCAGGGAAATGTCTCGATGTGTATATGAGACCATTGATTGAAGAGCTTAAGGTATTGTGGGACGTTGGTCATCCCACTTTTGACAAGTACAAGCAGGAGACGTTCCAGATGCATGCCATGGTTATTGGTACCATAAGTGATTTTCCTGCTTATGGGATGTTGTCGGGCAGCGTTGTTAGGGGATACAAGGCTTGTCCAGAGTGCCTCAGCGATTATGGGAGCACCCCTCATTGCAACAAGATATGCCGAATGGGTCATCGTGTGTTCCTTCCGGCGGATCACCACTGGCGTTACGAGTCCGCCGCATTTGATGGAACCGAAGAACACGGCCGTCCTCCCAGAAGATGGACAGGAAGAGAAATTTTAGCAAGACTTAATGAGTACGATTTTGGGCCCCTCAGCAATCATCCCGATATTGTAGCGGAAATACCTGAAAGGCCTGAGGAGTACAAATTCTGGACACATAGGAGCATATTGTGGGAACTCCCGTACTGGTGTGAGGGGAAGACGAAAGACGGTCCTAAGGCTCGCACTGATCTGCAAAACATGAATATCATAAAACCACTATGGTTGAAACAAGGGAAGAGAAAAATGCCTCAAGCTCCTTACACCGTCAAGCCTAAGCATAAATCAGAAATTTTCCATTGGATAAGTCGGGCCAAGTATCCTTCAGGCTTTGCTGGAAATATAGCCAAGTGTGTCAACAGACAATTCAACAATCTGTACGGGTTGAAAAGTCATGACAATCATATCCTGCTACAACGTCTCTTCCCTGTTTTCATTCGACCGTTCCTTCCCCGTCACGTTGTGGAGCCGTTAGTAGCGTTGGTAAGATTTTTCCAGAAGGTATGCACACGGGAAGTGAGAAAATCTGACCTCCGGGAAATGCAACAAGACATCGTTCATATCATGTGTAAATTTGAGATGATATTTCCTCCAAATTTTTTCGACATCATGCCTCACCTCATGATCCATCTTCCTCGGCAGTTGTTGCTTACCGGTCCTGTGCACTTCACTTGGATGTATCCGATGGAAAGGTACGTATTTTACACCTTATGTTAATTTCCTCATCAATATTTGTGATATAGTGTTAATGTATTATCATAACACTTTAAAAACTTGATTTATAGGCAACTTGGACAATACGGTGGTTTTGTCCAAAACAGATCCGCACCTGAAGGATGTATAGCTGAAGCATATATTGCGCACGAGTGCGTCACCTACATGAAGCTGTATTTAGGAGCGTTACAGGAAAGCATACCGGAAGATGTACCTTCACAGTTCAATCTTTCCATAGTCTCCGACGATGTTGTACTCGGTGGAAACATGCCAGTTTCCTACAAGTTGAAAGATTATGAGGTAGCCATTGCACATTGGTGGGTACTAATCAACTGTCCAGAAGTTCAGTTTTGGAAGAACATGCATCTAAACTGTGAAGGAGTAGCAGGTGATGTCGATTACCACAACCAGACATTCGCAGAGTATTTCGGCCGCTGGGTACGTACCTTTAACACTATTCTATACGTGTTCATATATTATTGTGTATATTTATTCATATTTATAGTTGATTCTGATGGTTGCAGATGGACCTTATTGAAAATGATAATCACGCAAATTGGTCGCACGAACTCAGACTTTTAGCGAGGAGGCCGGTCTATTCAAAAGTTTATGCGACGTGCAAGGTGAATGGTGTGTTATTTCGATGTGAAGACAGAGACCTCAGACTGAAAACACAAAATTCAGGGGTTATGGCACATGGTGAGGATGGTGGAGTTGACTATTACGGTGTTCTCCATTCAGTTGTGGAACTACATTACGGGGAAGGCATGAAAGTGCACCTTTTCAAGTGTAGATGGTTTGACACACGGCCGCAGAGCATGAAAACCGATCAATACGGCATAAGTTCTGTGAACACTAGTACATCATGGTATGAGGACGACCCGTTCGTTTTAGCCACATGGGTGAAACAAGTGTTTTATCTTGATGATCTCGCCAAGGGTGACCCGTGGAAAGTAGTCAACACTATCCACCATCGCAACATTTACCGGGCGTCTACACTTGGAGTGGCTAAAGAGAACGAGGAAGGGGGCACCGCGTATCAAGAGCCCAACTCAAACGGTATTCCTGACTCCTCTTTTATTCGCCTAGACACGCCGGTGCGAATTCGGCGTGAAGAGCCACTACTTGTTGATGTTGATCCAACTGAAGAAACTAACGAGGACTCTAGTGGTGAGGAAAGACATAGATTACTCCTATCGAGCAATTCAGAAACCGAAGAAGACTCATCCGATGATTCCGATTACAATCCGACGGATTAAGTAATTTAAATGATGTAATCCTTTCATTTGTAATCAACTCATTTCTAATGAACGGGCGTGGGGATGAGCCTCCCAGCTAGGCTGGGCTCCAAACCCCTTAAACAAAAATTTGAAATATGTTGACTGTTGGGTTGCTGGTTTTTTATGTTCAAGTTTGGTTATATGTGAACAGGACATCGGAATAGGAGAGGTGTTAAACCACTGATATTTTTGGTTTTTTTTTTTCAGAGAATAGCCGACGAAAAATGCCTTATTTCGTCGGCCATTACAATAATGGCCGACGAATAATGAATTTTTCGTCGGCTATACGCAAAATGGCCGACGAAAAATTCATTATTTCGTCGGCCATTTGTTTTTTAAAAAATAAATATTTTATTTTTGACCGAAAACGACAAAAAAATAGCCGACAAGTACTAGGTTTGATTTCGTCGGCTATGATTAAAAAAAAATTCAGCTTCCATTTTCTATCACTATCGACAAACCATTGCTTCATCCTTCAAATGCAAATGTGTCGTGAAATAAGATATGACTGAAATATTGAAAAACGTCTAGGGTTGAAAAATGAGAAGATTCCGACAAAATCTGTGTGCCGAATGTTGCGGTTAGCTGTTTTTTACTACCGTTTTCCTATGGGTAGCCTGAAGGTCGGTAAATATTTTGAGAAAAAATTTTATACGATTAGTTGCGGCTCATCGATCTGAAACTATTCTCTGTTGAAGATCAGGCAAAAAAACGTCATTTAGACGGGTCAATTTCCGTTTTAAAGCGTTTAGATGTTTGACTTTGGAGTTTGACCGTCCCGATCGAGCCTTTAACGTTGTCAGATGTAGTTGGATTTTTTTTCATACATGTATTTAATCTTAACGGTGATATCTGACGGTTGGAATAGATTTTCCAAACTTTTAGATTCAAAATCGGAACATATGCACTAATGTTCATTAACTTGTTTACTAAGTGTTTAAGTGAATGTATAGTTTCAAATAGTTACTATACGTAGACTCTTCAAATGCAAATGTGTCATGAAATAAGATATGACCGAAATATTGAAAAACGTCTAGGGTTGAAAAATGAGAAGATTCCGACAAAATCTGTGTGTCGAATGTTGCGGTTAGCTGTTTTTTACTTCCGGTTTCCTATGTGTAGCATGACGGTCGGTAAATATTTTGAGGAAAATTTTTATACGATTAGTTGCGTCTCATCGATCTGAAACTATTCTCTGTTGAAGATCAGGCAAAAAAACGTCATTTAGACGGGCCAATTTCCGTTTTAAAGCGTTTAGAGGTTTGACTTTGCAGTTTGACCGTCCCGATCGAGCCTTTAACGTTGTCAGATGTAGTTGGAATTTTTTTCATACATGTACTTAATCTTAACGGTGATATCTGACGGTTGGAATAGATTTTCCAAACTTTTAGATTCAAAATCGGAACATATGCACTAATGTTCCTTAACTTGTTTACTAAGTGTTTAAGTGAATGTATAGTTTCAAATAGTTACTATACGTAGACTCTTCAAATGCAAATGTGTCGTGAAATAAGATATGACCGAAATATTGAAATACGTCTACAGTTGAAAAATGAGCAGATTCCGACAAAATCTATGTGCCGAATGTTGCGGTTAACTGTTTTATACTCCCGTTTTCCTATGGGTAGCCTGACGGTCGGTAAATATTTTGAGGAAAATTTTTATACGATTAGTCGCGTCTCATCGATTTGAAACTATTCTCTGTTGAAGATAAGGCCAGAAAACGTCATTTAGACGGCCCAATTTCCGTTTTAATTTATAGGGTTTAGAGGTTTGACTTTGTAGTTTGACCAAAGGTTTAGCCGACGACATCAAATATTTCGTCGGCTATTTCCAAAGTATAGCCGACGAAATTAAATATTTCGTCGGCTATTTCCAAAATATAGCCGACGAAATATTTAATTTCGTCGGCTAAACTCTTGCGATCCGCTTATTGTCCGCCGTTCGATGGCTCAGATCAAACGGCTGTGATTTTCCAAAGTATAGCCGACGAAATATTTAATTTCGTCGGCTAAACTCTTGCGATCCGCGCCTTCTCATTGTCCGTCGTTGGATGTGGGAGATCGGACGGCTGCTGAGCGCCTAAAGTATAGCCGACGACATTCAAAGAATAGCTGACGAGTCATATATTTCGTCGGCTATTCTTAAGTATAGCCGACGAATTAAAGCATTTCGTCGGCTATTCTTAAGTATAGCCGACGAAATATTTTTAATTCGTCGGCTATACTATCGGGTATAAGTTTGTTGCAGCCGAACCCTAGCCTCCATTTGCTGCATTTTTCCAAATTCTCCATCCGATCCAGCGCCGCTCGCCTCGTCGTCCTCCTCCCTCTTCCTCCTCGAATCGGGCAACCCCCTCCTCCCTCTTGCTCCTCCAATCCGGCAGCCTCCCTCTTCCTCCTCCCTTCCATTTTCAATTCGATCGGCAGTAAGTTTTTTTTTCTTTTCATTTATGTTAATTAATGTTAATTTAGATATAATTTAGGTATTTATGTTAATTTAGGTATAATTTAGGTATTTATGTTAATTTAGATATAATTTAGGTATTTATGTTAATTTAGGTATATTTTAGGTATTTATGTTAATTTAGATAAATTTTAGGTATTTATGTTAATTTAGGTATATTTTAGGTATTTATGTTAATTTAGATAAATTTTAGGTATTTATGTTAATTTAGGTATATTTTAGGTATTTATGTTAATTTAGATAAATTTTAGGTATTTATGTTAATTTAGGTAATTGTTTTCAAATTTATTTTAATTGTATAATTTAGGTGTAATTGTATAATTTATACGTATAAATTGGTTTTTTAATTATATAAATTGATAACTTAATTGTATAATTTAGCTTAATTATATATATAGCTTAATTATATTTAATTAGAATTTGTTATTTAATATAATATAATTTAATATGTTAGTATATAAATTGTTATATTAAAATATGTTAGTATTATTGGTTATTATATAAATTAGAATTTGTTATTTAATATAATATAATTTAATATCAATTAATGTATTAATGCCTCGGGCTTTAGATGGCCGATGCATTAAGAAACCTATTCGGAGGCCGTCGTGGCAGCAGATCTAGAGGTTCTAGAAATTCCGGCGGTTCCGCAGACTCCGAGAGGACGGCTAGCCAGCCTGAGAGGACCACTAGCCAGCCGCGGAGGAGTGTAGATTCATCCCAGTCGCAGAGGACTGTGGATGCAGACCAGCCGCGACGGAGTGTGAGTGCTCGGCACCAGACCCTTCTCCAGGCGGGGCGGCCGTCGAGCACTTCACTTCCGCCTGCCGGTCCCTCTGTGGCTCCGAGGTTTAGTCGGCAGCTGTTTCACGAGGAGATAGCTGCCGACGTTCCTCAGGTTCGTATGCCTGAGGTTCATCGGGAGCCGATGCCGAGTCCGACTCAGTCTGCTGCTGACTCGACTGAGGCTCTTACTCTCCCAAACCAGCTATTCCTCCCGTACAACATTCTGGCGATACCGGAGGTCGACTATCAGGGTGTGCCCTTATGGCCGGATATGCCTCAGTACGTTAGTGCTGCGGAGGCATACCAGCAGCAGCCATTTGAGGACCCTGACCACCTTATTTCGGCAAGGAGAAAAGGGAAGTCGACAGACGAGTCATCCACTTCAGGTAACATTTGATTTTATTAATTAAATGTTTTATTAAAATTAACGCACTAATATTTAATTTTATTAACCAATCGTCGTTTTTGTGATAGGGACAGCCGCTAGCAGTTCACGGAGGAATACGAGAGGTGTCATCTGTTTTGACACGCTCAGGAAAACTGTTGAGCGCAGAGGCAGGATTCAGATCAACGAACCTCCTAATCAGGAGGTTCCGGGGAAGAAAAAACGCGACTACTCGGGTTGCGTGGGGTCACTGATTAGGGACAGAGTCCCTATGTTGTGGACCCGGTGGGCTGATGTGCCCCAGGAGATCAAGAGGGAGGTGAACAACGCCGCGTCGGTGAGTAATTTAAAAAATTTAATTTATTTATCGTAATATTTAATAATTTTCGGTATTATTACAATTGTAAAACTAATAAAATTTTATTTTTCAGACATTCTTCGAGATTGCCGACCACAGGCGGGATTGGGCGGACACCCAGCAGAACTCGAGGTACGTTTGTTTTTATGATATTATAATTATCTTATAATTATTAATATTTTATGATATTAATAATATTTCTAATGCACTTTTGTTTTTTTCGTAGGTTCAAAGAGTGGAAGAACGAGCTGCCTTCCCACTATAACGAATACGACTACCTTGGTCGTATGGGTACTCCCAGGGAGTTCATGTTCCGGGAGTACGAGTGGCGTTGGTGGAAGACAGTAGACTTCAACAACCCAATTATGCAGGTAAATACTAAACTTCAGTAAAAATGTTTATTTTGTTAAAATTTTAATTATTAGTTTAATTATTTTATAATTATTACACTAATATTTTTTGATGCATTTTTCTAACATTTTATTATTTGTTTGAAGCAACGTTCTCGGATAAACTCTGAGAACCGCCGCCGGAACACAACCTCCCATCATGCTGGTTCACGGCCGTTTGCACAATATCAGGAGGAGGCGCTCAGAGATCATCCTGATAGCAACCCGTACGTGGAGACGTTCAAGATCGCTTATCCACAAGCGACAGAACAGCTCGTAAGTCGTTCATTACAATTTTAAAATTTTAATTATTAATTTTACTTAATTATATATTTGTTATAATATTAATTTTTTTTTCCCATCCACTTAGGAGAGGGTCAACCGGGCCGAAGAAGAGGTGTTCCAGCAAGTAGTTCGGGAGACACAACCGAACATTTCCGAGGCAGATCTGGAAGAAGCCATGCGCCATGTCGACCACTCCAGTGTCCAAACGGCAGCGAGGATGTTCGACGCAGCCTTCCCAAACCGGACAAACAACTTCTACTGCCGGGGTTTGGGAAGTTCTGGACTAGGGCTTCTGAAGACCACTAAGGGAGGTCAAAAGAAGGGAGGCGGGGAGAGCCAGCATATGAGGGGGGAAGTGCAGCGATTGGCCGCAGAATTGGCGACCTCGTCCCAGACAGTACAGGAGCTGCGCCGCAGCACACAGCAGTATCAGGAGGAGATGCGCCGCAGAACACAGCAGTATCAGGAGGAGATGCGCCGCAGATCACAGCAGTATCAGTTGGATATGGCCGGTTGGCATGCCGAATGCGAAAGAATTCGGCAACACAACTACGACGGCCAACAAACCTGGTGGTATGAGATGTTCGCGGCACAAAACCAAGGCCTTCCACCCCCGACCCCGTTTCAGCGGTTAGCGGAACCTCCAATGCCTCAACCTCCCGAGTTCGGTCACCAGGATGACGACCCTGATGGAGAGCAGGATGCTGGGGATGACCTGCTGGACTTTAGTGGCTTAGGTGATGATTAGGGTTTAGGGTTTATGTATATATATTAGAACGAATTTAATAAAAATGGTATTTAGACGTGTTTCTTGTTGGTGCAAATGCATGGACTGTTTTTGTGATTTGCAGGTTGCTTGGAATGGTAATTTAGAAAATAATTTAATTTTTTTTTTCCCAAATGTAAGAATAGCCGACGATTTTGGCATTATTTCGTCGGCTATAAAAACTATAGCCGACGAATTTTACCAATTTTCGTCGGCTATAACCGTTATAGCCGACGAAAATTACATTATTTCGTCGGCTATAACTAATTAATGCCTATTGAATATTAATATATTTCGAGGCAATAGCCGACGAAAATTTACAGAATCGTCGGCTATTGTTTTCAACAAATAGCCGACGAAAATTTATTAATTCGTCGGCTATTGTCAACAACCAATAACCGACGAATTAATAAATTTTCGTCGGCTATACTTACTGGATTTCGTCGGCCATACTCGAAAATGCCCGACGAAATTCGTCGGCAATTTCTCCCAGGTTTGGCCGACGAAAAATATTTTCGTCGGTACAGTCGTCGGCCATACTCTACTATAGCCGACGAATTCGTTTTTTTCGTCGGCCATTGTATTACCGACGGGGTTGTTCCGACGAAGTATAGCCGACGAAAATTTCGTCGGCAGAGACTATAGCCGACGAAATTTAGCCATAGCTGACGAAATTTTTTTCGTCGGCTATGCATTCGGATCCGGTAGTGCTATACGACGAGCATATATATTCATCTCCATAAAGAAATAGGAGTAGAAGAACTTGACCCCTCTAGGCCAAGCATAGTTGAATTTCTAGATCACATATCTAGAGATAAGACTACTGAGAAAGTAAAAGAACAACTCGAGAAATTTAATCTCAGAGCAAATCAGCTAGAAGAAATTCAAACAAAGATATCAAGGCTTGAAATCAAGCTTGATTATCTTAAAGAAAAACAATATCTTTCAGATATTGAAAAGAAATTAGTAAGAACCGAAAATCTTGCAAATAATATTCATCAACAAGCAGTTGATTTAAAAGGTACGCAAGAAAATCTAAAACGACTTTTAGAAACCCTTATATCCCTCATAGGATGAAGCAAAGAGTTGAGCTAAGAATAAGACAAGAAGACGTAAAAGCTTTAAGTCTTTATCTTCCTACAGAAAAACTTGCTGAAAATGTTGAGGCAATAATACATCAGCAGAATTATAGCAATACCTATCTTCAAGAAATAGGGAAAGATATTGAAGAACAGTTCCAAGAACTAAGCACGAAAATCTCTAGTCTACAAAAAAGTATAGAAAAAATGAAAGAAAATTCAACCGTTGAAAGAATCAACGAAGAAACACTAGCACAAACAGTAGCCAGTAAAATCATTATACCACAACCAAAGATATAAAGTGGGTTCAAATTCAGTGAACCTAAGCTATTAAAATGGAAAGAATCCAAAAGGGATACAAAGATGTTAAGTAGAGTCTTCAGCAAAAGGCATACTGTACCAGCAGTACAGCTTATAAATGCTCAAGAATTTGAGTATAACGAAATTGAATATAGCGTGAAGGAAGCCTCAGCACCGAAATTTAGATTCAATGAGATTTATAAGAAAGGATCATTTATTATGGATTTTCACCGATTCAAGATGTTAGAACTAACAGTACCAGCAACTGGTGG
Source organism: Potentilla sterilis (assembly GCA_963682095.1). NCBI lineage: Eukaryota > Viridiplantae > Streptophyta > Magnoliopsida > Rosales > Rosaceae > Potentilla > Potentilla sterilis. The sequence goes on along the minus strand of OY821762.1, from coordinate 21,804,005 downwards.
TGAAACAGACATCAGACTAATCACTTCTAGAGAAGTGAGTGAAGCATTTCAAAGAAAATATTCTTACATGCACATTGGTGCAGTCCAAATATCCATAAAGCTCTTAGCAAGAGACGGTATAGACTGTTCGGTCTTGTATATTCTACAAAACGACGGAATAAAAGACTTCAAGAAGAGCCTGTTAGGAACAGTGGAAGCTTCACGATGCAACCAGGTTGCATACTTCAATGTCTTCCCAAACTTCACCACTCATCAGAAAGATGCAGCACACTGCCTACGACTGAGAATCAAAACAGATGGGATTGTCATGAGACAATGCATGATGGAACTTGTCGTTGACTATATGATCTATTACAAGCTAATGAGCTCCAATGTGACACCAAATACTAGATTCGTCAACAGTCCTGGTCTTACAACATCTGTCCTTACCAGTCCTAGAAATAATTCCCAGCAAAAGCACATCACAAAATGGGATGAAGTATCATTCCCTAGAGAATGGAATTTAGCACCTCCTGAGAGGCAGATACAAAGCTCTAATGCGACCATTTATGAAGACACAGGAGGAAAAATAAGTCTCAAGTTCCATAGGCATTCTTTTGCTAACTATGAGCAAGCAAGTACTTCAGGATCAATTCCTGAAGAGTCTTTTGAAGAAGAAGAAGACTCAAAAAGACCTATAAGGATGCTTAGGGTAGAAGGGTTGAAGGAACTCTATAAGCAAGCAGAAACTTGTGAAACCTTAGAAAGGTTAGAAGAGATTGTTAAGAAAATTTCTTTAGTCCAAACTAAAAGAAAAATTCTACCTTACCAACCGGCAGAGGCAGAAGCAAGCACCATGGATGCTGAAACAAGTACCATGGATGCAGAAGCAAGCACTAGCCAGCCACCATTGGCAGAAAACACTATCATCAACAACATTACAAATAACCCTACCAAGATCATTAGAGAACAAAAAATCAAACTTCCTAAAGGACAGCCGCCTACAGGAAAGATAGGAGAAAGAAGCTCCCAAAAATACATTCCTACAGAACCACACTAGGGACAAGCAATCTCTGAAAGAGGAGTTTATCTAGACCTCAATAAAGTAGGAGATAAAAGAAAAACCATAGATATCTGGGTAGCAAGTTTAAAGCTAACACAAGCCCTGGTTTTATCCAAATTCCACTATAAAGAAGTCCACACTTACTATGAAGGAACCCTAACGGGAATAGTCCAGAAATTGTACAATTCATTTAAGAAAAGTAATAGTTGGGCAGATTGGGAAGCTAAATTAGCCAAGACTAATGACCCAATGGACTTCGCTATCCCTATATATGCACAATTTTGTAGAGATATAACGGAACATAGTGAACAAACCAAGGAAAGAACTAAAGCAAACATCCAAAAATTAAGCATCTGCAATATGAGGTATTTTGAAGAATACACAAATGAGTTCCAAAACTACTATTGTACGATAGGAGATTTGGAAAACATAGATCTTATTAGAACATATTACAGAAAATTACCAGAACCCTGGAATAATGCTGTAGAACAGTCCCTTGAAGAAAATCTTTTAGAATATTTTTCTATAGGAGGAATAGCAGAAAGAATAAGAAACATGTTAAGAAAACAGTGCACATAAAATCAAAAGTCAAAAACTGCTAAGAAACAACTCAGAGGAGTTGAGAACATGTGACCAAAAATCTTAGACACACCAACACAATGGGGATGTCATCTCTACACTGATAGAAAAAATAAGAGCAGGTTTAGAAACAAGAAATACAATAAATTTACTTCTAAAAAGAAGTACAAGTTCAGGAAAAGCTCTGAACAAGATAAAGAAAAAAAATCTCCTAGAAAGAGATTTTTTAAGAAAAGAACTCCGAAGAAAAATACTTCTAGAGACACAAAGCCCTGTAGATGTTGGCTTTGCAAGGCTGAAGGTCGTTAAGGTTGTCAATCATCTTATTTTAACATGTAAGAAATCCAAAGTACTATACCCTAAGTGAGCAAAAACAAATCAAAGCAACCTTTTGAGTATCTAGCCATATTTGTTATTACTCGGGTTTGATGAAACCTAACACCTAGATTTACATGCAAACAACAAATGCTTAAGCACAACTAATGTTTCGGTTTATAAGGTCCACTCTTTTAGATTTCTAACCAATTTCAAACCTAAGACATGCATCTATACCACTGTCCTAATTATCTAACATACGAATTTACAAGTTACATATTACAAATTAGCATGCAAAATTCATTGTTCTTGTCGAAACCTAAACTTAAATCTAAGCATCGATTCAAACAAATCTTTCACATACAATTTACAAAACCAAAATCGATTCATACATAGACATATAAACCAACACCAAACATACATGGGTGTTTCATAGACAAAACTAAACATAACTAAACAAAAATTACTAAACCGAAGAAGGGAGTGGATCACACTTTGAGACACCTTGAGAGCTTCACTTGGTGTGGATCCGGCGATGTGTGGATGAAGGGATGAGGCTGCACGGCTTAAGATGGCTCGGCAGGGAATTTTACAAGTTTCGGCAGAAACTTGTATGGTGGTGGAGGATGGATTCGGGTTTAGGTTTTTGTCTAGGAAGTTTGGGGAATTTTGGTAGAGTTTCGGCCTTGTGTTTAGCTTGAGATGAGATGATTTTTCTGTAGAAAAAGTGGGGTATTTATAGAGAATAGGGGAGGCATTGCCGGCAGCCCTTAAGCAAAGAGGAGTTAGAAAACCTAGTTCAATAAGGTTTTGCAACCTTCCTTTCTTAGTCCAATTAGGTTTTCTTTTCTGAATTTTTCTTCAAGGCTTGGGCTTCACATCTTCATGGACTTCTTATATGGTCTTGGACTTCAATTGGTAAGCTTTGATCCACCAAAAATGCTCCACAATGCCGGCAGCTCACAATGACACACAATCTGCCAGAATTGGCAGCTTCTCCTAGCTTGACTAGGAGAACTTGTTCCTTCATGTTTTTCTTCAATGTCATGGCCAAGTGTCTACCTCCTTCCTTCCATAAGCTTGGTATATCTTCACAAATGCTCTTGTACATCATTTGGTCCATCAAAAAGCAACAATTGCGAAAAGGAAGCAATCAGTCCCTGGAATCGGCAGCTTTGACCTTGTCGCAGTAAATCCAGCATATCTCCACTTTCGGAGCTCCGATTGGTGCGATTCCAAGTCTCACGTAAACTAGACACATAGGGCCATCTCCCCATAAAATATCTCGGCCAAATTCCATGCAAGTCGTCGGGAATGAATTTTCGAAGTTGGGACACAGTCCCAGGAATTTCCTGTAGCCCCTGGATTGGAATGTTTGGACTGCCATTTTGCGGCCAACTTTTGGGTGACTTCCCGAACTCCGATTGATCTGAAATTTTAACACAGCATTCCTCAACATATGAACATTAAGCACATAAAATTTCATAGAATTCGGACAAGGTTAGATCATACTTTTGCTCATCTCAAAATCGTGAAAAAGACATATTTTACACTATTTTCCAGATTTCTCAAACTTAGTCATTTTTCGGATTCTTAATCATATTTCACCAAACTCTACCAAATTAACACTAAACTAAATTATGACTCAATCTTAGACAAATAAGGGTTAAACAAAGCATAAACGAGGGCAATAAGCATATAATAACGTCGCACATTGTGCTCCTATCATTATGCAAACGAGTGTCCTAAAAGGGATAAAAGATCTTCTAAAGTCCTTCTAGCAGAATACGATGAAGTCGTAGAATACGCAAACCTAAAAGGGTTTGAAGTAGCCTATTTTGATGAAGAGAATCAAGCTGTATATTCTCTTGAAGATACATCAGGAAGCGATACGAAAAGTATCTCTAACAGCTCAGGAGAAGAAAGTGAATATAGTTATATATAGACCTCTATTCATGTTGATCCAAAATTGGAATGAAAAAACTACTGATAAAATCAGTCAGTTTCTTCCAAGGCCTGGAGCTTTCACTTGTGACTTTTGCAAGTGTGAAGATAATAATACAGTACCCATGTACTGTAAAGAAACAGGAGAAACCTATCATAAAGAATGTTTCATAGCAGAAGTAAAAAGAAAAACGAAAGAACCTGACGCAAATACACTAGTAAATCAAGAATATGATATTTTTCTTGATCAAGTCCAAAAGCAGGATCTTGAGAAAAACCTCGAGAAAATGAAGTTAGAAACTTCAAAAATTATAAAAGAATAACCAAGTACCTCAATAGTAGTACAAGAACGTAGCCAAACGGAGGTAAAACCTGAACCCCGTCAAGAAGAGGAAAGGATTATAAACCCTTTCGTAGAGCTCACTAGAGAAAACGATACCATCAATGATACAATTCAACCAGTAAAACAGGTTCAGACAAGTATATATAGCAATTATATTACTGTAGGTCTGAAATTTCTCAACTATAAGAAATACCATCTACATGCTTTTGTAGATAATGGTTCAAGCTATAGCCTAGTAAAGAAATATGTTATTCCTGAAGAATATTGGGAAAAGTCTGATAGAGCAGTTACTGAAATTGGAATGGGAGATAATGAGTTTACAATGAGCTATGTAGCCAGAAACGTCAAGATCTCGATAGGCGGAGGAACCTTTACGTTCCAAAGAATTTAGCAGAGTGAAACCCAAAGAGCCGATATGCTAATAGGAAATGATTTCCTACTTCAGCAGAAAATAATACAAACCCTCGAGATGATAGGGTTTGAAAAGAACAACAAGTTCTACTGGGAATCCAGATTACTGGATGCAGTCAGCATTGCAAGTAAAGGATTCACAGAGCAATATCAGAAGTCGCGAGCCAAGCATGGTGATCATAAACCACTTTTTGAACCGGTTATGCAACCGGTATTAACATTTCAAGAACACCAGGAAATTGTGCAAAATGAAGCAACAACTTCAGAAGACTCAGAATCAGAGGTAGAACCTCAAGATTTAGATAGCTCGGATGGTGAAGAAGAATTCATTCGAGAACACAATCTAAAAGTATACATTAATAAGATAGAACAAAAGAAAATCCCAAAACTTGCTGAGATAGAAAGCCTACTGAAGCCCATAATCAGTGAAGACCCCCAATTATACTGGGAAAGAGACCCGGTATATTGTCAGCTAAAGATGCATGATGCCAATGCAATATGCCATGTCAAAACCATACCTCATTATAGAGATGAGGATCGAAAAGAGATGGAGAGTCAAATTCAAGAATTGCTTCAAAAGAAACTAATTAGACCCTCAGATAGTCCTCATCATGCTCCAACATTTTTTGTTAGAAACCATGCCGAACAACTAAGAGGAAAAGCAAGAATGGTCATAGACTATAGGGACGTCAATAAGAAAACCGTTAAAGATGGTTATCAGACTGCTCAAGTCAGAGTCTTGATAAATAGACTAAAAGGAGCAAAGATATTCTCAAAGTTCGATGCAAAATCAGGCTTTTGGCAAGTAAGAATGCACCAGGATTCTATAGCCTTAACAACCTTTGGAACTCCTCAAGGACATTACGAATGGCTTGTAATGTCGTTTGGACTTAAGCAAACTCCATCTATCTTTCAAAGAAAGATGGATAACATATTTAAGCCCTACTCAGATTTCTGCATAATTTACATTGATGACATTCTTGTCTTCTCTAAAACTATGAATGAACATCTGAAGCATCTTTAGCAAATTTGCAAGCTCATAGTCCAGAAAGGAATCATCCTTGGGCAAAAGAAAATTCATCTTATAAAAGGAGAAATTGACTTCCTTGGCATACACGTTAAGGATGGAGAAATTCGTCTTCAAGAACATATAGTAAAGAAAATAAGCCAATTCCCTGACAATATCCCAGATGCAAAGTCTTTACAGAGATTTTTGGGAGTTGTTAACTTTGCGAGAGATTTTATTCTTCAAGTGAGTGGCCTCACTGCTCTTCTCTCTCCAAAGACAAGCATGAAAAAAAAATGGTCCTTTACAACGGATGATAGCAACACCGTTAAGAAAATTAAAGAACTTACAAAAAACCTCCCCCCTTTGCAGTTACCAGAAGAAGGTGACCTGATTATTTTGCAGACAGATGCAAATGATTATTATTGGGCAGGAGTAGTTTTAGCAATAGCACCAGATACAAATCAAGAAAAGATTTGTAAATTCCTGTCAGGAAAATTTAATCCAGCAGAATTAAATTATTCCACAGGAGATAAAGAGGTTTTAACCCTAATTAAATCCATTAAGGGAGCAGAAGCCTTTTTAAGAAACAAGTTTCTGGTCAGAACAAATAATAAGAGAGTAAAAAACTTTAAGAACTATAAGCTTACAGATGCAGCTGATAGAGGAAGAGTTCTTAGATGGCAGATGTTTTTATCTCAATATGAATATGATGTTGAAATGATTGCAGGAAACAAGAATTATCTGTCTGACGCTCTCACCAGAGAAATGGCAATGTTCGAGAAGGGTGAAGGCCGTAACCCAAGAAGCAGAAGGCCCGAACCTGAACCAAAAGTTGAAGAAAGAAGAAAGCCCGATTTTGGAACAAGAACCATGCTTGAAGACAAAGGATCAAAGGACAAAGCTCTGCAAGAGAGATACAGAGAGGGAGACAAAACTGTTGGACCATTACATGATGGACCAGGTTACCAATATATGGTATCCTACTCTCCTACTGAATCCAGTAGTGCCTCTGAAAAAATTCAGCCTGATCCGATAAGATGGGAAAATAATCCAGAAGATAAGCAATCTTCCAACCCAGAAGAAGAAACAATTGTAAATGAATATTTACAGCATCCCAGAACTACAGTCACAAATGACTGGTTTCAAAGAAGACAGCCTTATAAGGCAAGAACCACTGACAGGATAGCATCCTTCAGGTTACCAGCAGTAAAAGGTCTGAGAAAGATCTTTAATCATCCCATGAGGATTTTTGAAAGGCCGGTGTTCAAAACCAGCAGGAATTTGCAGCTCAATCAGAGAATTATCATGGATAATATTTTAGCAGCATCCAGAGAAAATAACGAAGCACTGGTACTTCAAGCCCTGGAAACTCTAGCTGAGGAATTTTGCAGCTATAGAGTAGAAGAAAAGGAACAGCATCTCGAGGAAAAGCTTGATATACAATACCTCGAGAACCCTGAAAGTGCTAAAGTCCCACTTTTAGCCCTATCAGACTCTGAATGGTTCAGTTTCCATAATCTCTTAGGAGATTTCAAGAACAGAAAGGCTCTTCCATCAACCTTGCTAGTAGTAGCAGGTCCTTATTATGGAAGATATTTGGTTGATGTTCAAGCAGAACATCCGCAGAAGAACAAATTGTGACTAATTGAGAATGGTTTTGTTCATAACCTTTGGACGAAAACCAACAAAGACCTAGAAGGTCTCCCTGAAGTAATTCACCAGGCAGTCAAGAACATTAGACCAGATGATTGTACTCTGAGATTAAAGTTCATTTCAACCCCTCCTGAATGGACTAAAGAGGAAGGGAGAAAGAGTTATATTTCTCTTTATCATTATGTCAGAATTATTCAGGAGTGTGCCTCTCAAGCACAAAAATGGTCATCAAGCAATGGAAGACCTAATCAGAGTATTCCCTGGAGGAAGGCCATGGCGATAATTCGTATCCAGAACTTAATCCAGAAAGACAGTGACACTACCCTTCTGGCCAGAGGAGAAAAGATTATAGTTGCCAGCTATAACCATCCACCTCCAGAGCACTGTGATTTATATAAGGCCTTAGAAAGGCAAGAAATCGATGGTACGTTAGCAACTACCACTTGGATAGAAAAATTAGAAAAGGAGCCAGAATTCAAGGATCCGTATGATTCAGATATGGAATCCGAAGTCGAAGAAAATAATGACTCTGGAGCATCTTTTGCTGATGAAGAATTGCACAACATCAATAATATGATGGAGTGTTAGCTACCGACGCATCAAGACAAGTAGCTTTAGGTGAGTGGGATCCATCTAGTGGAATCCAGCCCAAATGAAAGATAAGTGTGTTTGGAATAAAGTTGCTGCCGACGCTTAAGGACAAACTCCTTTAGAATAATGGAAGCCAGCTGCTAAGATAAGGATTCCTCCTGTCTGCTTTTCTTAATGGAATTCAATTCCAGTTTGAAATCTGGAGGCTATTTAAGGAGGCTGAAGGCTCAAAGGAAGGCATTCGAAAAAAGCAAGAAAGAAAAGAAGAGTCTGAAGTTTGAGAGCTTAGAAACTTGTGAGAGAAGTGTGAGTTGAGAGTAGAATTGTAAGGTAAATAGTGTGAGATTGTAAAGAGTGCTACTGTATCCTACTATTCAATCGGTTGTGCTTATTTCTCAAGTAAGTTTGTAATTTAAGTTGAATTATGCGTAGCTAAACAGCTTTTAGCTGTTTACCCAAGAGTGAAGTTCTGGGTTATGTATAGGTATGTATGTTTGAATAAATAAACTTCAGTTGAGATCCCCCATATCCGTCTCTGTTAGTATTAAATTTTTCTCAAACCCCAGGTGGAGGACTACCTCCTAGGAGTGGTATTTGAGACAAAAATTGCTGTCAAATTATTTTTACCTAGAACTTAAGAAGCCATGTTTACTTGTTTTGCTAGATTTTAAGAATTTTTCCAGACCAAGACAGCAGTGATCCCGCCAGAATAAGTAACCGTATAGACAAGAAGGTCGTTAGGTGAATTTGGTATGTTGAAGGCTAGCTCTTAGAATGGATAGATAATTAAGGTTTAGTAAACAAATAGATAGTAGACAATTAAGTTCTAATAATAATAAAAAAAAATATTTATAAATTTCTGAAGCAAGGGTAGTCCAGTCATTCAAAGTTCAAAAATACAGAAGTTTTGACGCCGTTAAACAGATAACAGCTCTGGGTACTAAAGTTAGGATAAAGACTAAACGTAAGGTACCAATATGAGGTTTGATAAACGTGAACTACCAATACTTATAATGCTGGAAACGTGAGGCACCATTGGGAATAAATTCCCTTCTTCATCTGATCAAGAAGTCCAGAGTCTACATAAATAGGGGTGACCACTAACTAGAAATGCTGTAATGATTCAAAGCAACTACGCGTTGTTTCCTTAGATGCATACACTACCAGAAAAAAGGCTTTTCCAGACAAAATTAAAAAAAACGGCCGACGAATTAAAATTTTCGTCGGTACTTCCAAAGAATAGCCCACGATTTTATTTTTCGTCGGTGGAAAAACAATCGTCGGCCATAGTTTAACAATAGCCGACGATACTGTTTTTTCGTTAGTATAAACAAAAAATGTCGGCTATATTCATATTTCAGTCGACGATTTGGATTTTCGTTGGCCTTTCTCTGAAACATTAGCCGACGAAAACTTTTGAAATTTTGGCCGACGAAATTGACATTTTCGTCGGTTATAAGTCTATATATTTTCATAACTAGAAAGCAGCTGCTCATTTAAAAAAAAAAAAAAAACGAAAAAAAACGGGAGAAAGAGTGAAAAATCTGTGGGTATTGTTTAAATTCGTCCTCTCTTACATTGTGGAGCTATATATAGGTACGTATATGTGTATGTATGTTGATTTTGAGTTTTAGTTGAGTTGATTTTGAGTTTTAGTGATTTTGATTTAGTAAGTGATTTTTTGTTTTGTTGATGTTTTAGTGTTAGAATGTATGTATATATGTTGATTTTGAGTTGTAGTTGAGTTGATTTTAAGTTAGAGTTTAATTATGTGTTTTAATTTGATGTTATTTTAATTAGTGTTAAAATATATATATATATATATATATATATATATATGTGTGTGTGTGTGTGTGTGTGCATGTGTGTGTGGAGTTTAATTATATATATATATATATATATATATATATATGTGTTAATTAATGGTTGTTGATAATGTAATTAACTTAAATAATGGTTGTTAATGGTATATACATATATGAGTTGATGTTGATAATAATATATATTGTAATGTAATTAATTATTAAGGATTTATATATATATATATATATGTATGTGTTAATTAATTTCTTATTAATTAAAGTTATATATATATATATATATATATATATATATATTATTTTCAGGCTATATATGGATCCGGATAAGAGTTGGATTTCGCTTCCAAGGCATGACCGACGATACACTACAGGAGTTGTGAATTTTTTACAGTTCGTCGAGGAAAATGCAAACGGGAATGAATACCATTATTGCCCGTGCAATAAATGTAGGTGTCGCAGTGATATGTGTCGATTTCCGATTAGGACAGTATGGGAGCACCTAAAGAGTAATGGGTTTTGGCCGAAGTACACACGTTGGATATATCACGGTGAGCCATCATTAGATGGATGTAGTAGTACATCCAACGATCACCTAATGATCACATGCAGTTTTTTTAGGCGGGCAGTAGTAGTACATCCAACGATCCAACAATGGCATTCGTCAACGACGTGTTTCCTTTTGAAAGCGGTGTACGTGGGGAACAATATATGCATGACCCGGTGCAGCCCTTCCCACAAGTTGTCAACACTGCTGCCTTTGACAAGTACAACAAACTGATTGCATTGCAACAGACCCCTATGTCTTCAAGTTCTGAGAAGACAGTTCTTGAAAGTGTGATGGAGGTAATGAGGATTAAAGTCGAGACAAAATCGACTATTAGGCAAGTGGATGAATATCTACAGTACACTTCTTCGTTGTTGGAGGAGGGTCATCGTAATCCTACCAATCACCGTAAGGTCAGAAGTATCCTCAAAGATCTAGGGCTTTCCTACATTAAGATTCATGCATGCGCATTTGACTGCGTTCTCTTATGGGGTAAAGATGCAGAAGGGAATGACCTTGCTAGCCTTGACGCATGTCCGATATGTCATTCTGACCGATATAAGTTGACGGGAGCAGGCAATAGGAAACCTGTGAAAGTGCTTCGGTATTTTCCGTTGAGAGATAGGCTTGAGCGGTTGTACATGTCAGAAACCACCGCAAAAGCTATGAGATGGCACGGTGAGCGGGACGCGGGAGACGCATATATCATGACACACATCTCTGACGGAGCGGCTTGGAAGCATATAAACAATGAGTTTCCTCATTTTGCGTCAGATGTCAGAAACGTCAGGCTCGGGCTCTCAACCGACGGGTTCAACCCTTTCGGCACCATGAGTCTTTCATACAGTATATGGCCGGTGATTTTGGTACCTTACAACCTTCCTTCGTGGATGTGCATGAAGAAGGAATATAATATGTTGACGTTGTTGATTCCGGGACCTAGTTACCCAGGGAAATGTCTCGATGTGTATATGAGACCATTGATTGAAGAGCTTAAGGTATTGTGGGACGTTGGTCATCCCACTTTTGACAAGTACAAGGAGGAGACGTTCCAGATGCATGCCATGGTTATTGGTACCATCAGTGATTTTCCTGCTTATGGGATGTTGTCGGGCAACGTTGTTAGGGGATACAAGGCTTGTCCAAAGTGCCTCAGCGATTATGGGAGCACCCCTCATTGCAACAAGATATGCAGAATGGGTCATCGTGTGTTCATTCCGGCGGATCACCACTGGCGTTACGAGTCCGCCGCATTTGATGGAACCGAAGAACACGGTGGTCCTCCCAGAAGATGGACAAGAAGAGAAATTTTAGCAGTGCTTAATGAGTACGATTTTGGGCCCCTCAGTAATTATCCCGATATTGTAGCGGAAATACCTGAAAGGCATGAGGAGTACAAATTCTGGACACATAAGAGCATATTGTGGGAACTCCCGTACTGGTGTGAGTTGCTAATCCGTCACTTCCTAGACGTTATGCACTAGAAAAAAAATGTTTCTGAAAGTGTAGTGGGCACAACGCTGAACTTGGAGGGGAAGACGAAAGACGGTCTTAAGGCTCGCACTGATCTGCAAAACATGAATATCAGAAAACAACTATGGTTGAAACAAGGGAAGAGAAAAATGCCTCAAACTCCTTACACCGTCAAGCCTGAGCATAAATCAGAAATTTTCCATTGGATATGTCGGGCCAAGTATCCTTCAGGCTTTGCTGGAAATATAGCCAAGTGTGTGAACAGACAATTCAATAATCTTTACGGGTTGAAAAGTCATGACAATCATATCCTGCTACAACGTCTCTTCCCTGTTTTCATTCAACTGTTCCTTCCCCGTCACGTTGTGGAGCCGTTAGTAGCGTTGGCAAGATTTTTCCAGAAGGTATGCACACTGGAAGTGAGAAAATCTGACCTCCGGGAAATGCAACAAGACATCGGTCATATCATGTGTAAATTTGAGAAAATATTTCCTCCAAAATTTTTCGACATCATGCCTCACCTGATGATGCATCTTCCTCGGCAGTTGTTGCTTACCGGTCCTGTGCACTTCACTTGGATGTATCTGATTGAAAGGTACGTATTTTACACCTTATGTTAATTTCCTCATCAATATATGTGATTGAGTATTAATGTATTATCATAACACTTTAAAAACTTGATTTATAGGCAACTTGGACAATACTGTGATTTTGTCCAAAACAGATCCGCACCTGAAGGATGTATAGCTGAAGCATATATTGCGCACGAGTGCGTCACCTACATGAAGCTGTATTTAGGAGCGTTACAGGAAAGCATACCGGAAGATGTACCTTCACAGTTCAATCTTTCCATACTCTCCGACGATGTTGTACTCGGTGGAAAAATGCCAATTTCCTACAAGTTGAAAGATTATGAGGTAGCCATTGCACATTGGTGGGTACTAATTAACTGTTTAGAAGTTCTGTTTTGGAAGAACACGCATCTAAACTTTGAACAAGTAGGAGGTGATCTTGATTACCACAACCGAACATTCGCAGAGTATTTCGGCCGCTGGGTACGTAACTTTAACATTATTCTATACGTATTTATATATTATTGTGTATAATTATTCATATTTATAGTTGATTCTGATGGTTGCAGATGGACTTTATTAAAAATGATAATCACCCAAATTGGTCGTACGAACTCAGACTTCTAGCGATGAAGCCGGTCTATTCAAAAGTTTATGCGACGTGCATGGTGAATGGTGTGTTATTTCGATGTGAAGAGCGAGACGTCAGACTGAAAACACAAAATTCAGGGGTTATGGCACATGGTGGGGATGATGGAGTTGACTATTACGGTGTTCTCCATTCAGTTGTGGAACTGCATTATGGGGAAGGCATGAAAGTGCACCTTTTCAAGTGTAGATGGTTTGACACACGGCCGCAGAGCATGAAAACTGATCAATACGGCATAACTTCTGTGAACACTAGTATATCATGGTATGAGGATTAAGTAATTTAGATGATGTAATCCTTTCATTTGTAATCCACTAATTTCTAATGAACGGGCGTGGGGATGAGCCTCCCAGCTAGGCTGGGTTCCAAACCCCTTAAAAAAAATTTAAATATGTTGATTGCTGGGTTTCTGTTTTCTTGATGTTCAATTTTGGTTATATATGAACAGGAAATAGGAATACGAGAGGTGTAAACCAACTGATTTTTTTTTACCTTTTTCATATAATAGCCGACGAAAAATGCATTATTTCGTCGGCCATAACTATATTGAAAAATACATATTTTATTTTAGACAGAAAACGACAAAAGAATAGCTGACGAGTACGAGGTTGTCTCTCGTCGGCTATGATTTAAAACAAAAAAAAAAACTAAAAATGACCAGATTTCATTTTCTATCACTAACGATAAACCATTGCTTCATCCTTCAAACAGAAAAAAGTCGTGAAATAAGATATAACCAAAATGATAAAATACGTTTACAGTTGAAAAATGACAAGATTCCGATAAAATCTGAGTGTCGAAAGATGCGGTCAAAGGTTTTATTCCTTCGTTTCCCTAATGGTAGCGTTACCTTCGGTAAATATTTTGAGGAAAATTTTTATACGATTAGTTGCATCTCATTGATTTGAAACTATTATTTGTTGAAGGTCAGGCCAAAAAACGTCATTTAGACAGTCTAATTACCATTTCTAAGCGTTTAGAGGTTTGACTTACCCGGTTGACCGTTCCGATCGAGCTTTTAACGTTGTTAGCTGAAGTTGGATTTTTTTCCATACATGTATTTAATCTTAACGGTGATATCTGACTGTTGGAATAGATTTTCTAAACTTTTAGATTCAAAATCAGAACATATGCACTAATGTTCCTTAACTTGTTTACTAAGTGTTTAAGTGAATGTATAGTTTCAAATAGTTACTATACGTAGACTCTTCAAATGCAAAAATGTTGTGAAATAAGATATGACCGAAATAATGAAATACGTCTTTACAGTTGAAAAATGACAAGGTTTTGATAAAATTTGTGTACCGAATGTTGCGGTTAACTGTTTTTTACTTTCGTTTTCCTATGGGTAGCCTGACGTTCGTTAAATCAATTTTGTAAAATTTTTATATGATTAGTTGCGTCTCATTGATTTCAAACTATTATCTGTTCAAGGTGAGGCCAGAAACCGTCGTTTAACTAGACTAATTTTCGTTTTTAAGCGTTTAGAGGTTTGACTTAGTGGTTTGACCTATAGTTTAGCCGACGAAAATTATATTTCGTCTGCTAAACTCTTGCGATCCGCGCCTTTTTATTGTCCGCCGTTGGATGGCTGAGATCCGACGGCTGTTGATCTTCCAAAGTATAGTCGACGACATTCACAGAATAGCCAACGAAATCTTTTAAATCGTCGGCTATTCTCTCTGCTATAAAAGCTGAAAGTCGTTTTCAGCTCGACTTTTTCTCTCCTCCTCCAGAAAAACATCTCCGCCGCTCTCCTCCGCCGATCTGCGTCTCCAATCCTTCGAATTTCATCGACATCCTCCTCCTTCTCCGATCTGTAGCGTCCTCCTCCTCCTCCTCCTCCTCCTCCTCAAATCGGCGCCGGCGTCCTCCTCCTCCTACTCCTTCTCCTCCTCCTCCGGCTTCCTCCTCCTCCTTTCCCTCCTCCTTCCCCTCCTCCTCCGCTAGGTAATTTTTTTTATTTTTTTTTGTAATTTATTTTAATTATATAATTTAGGTATATAATTTAGATATTTAAGTGTGTGTTAAATTGTTATATATATAAATTGTTTGATTAATTATATATATAAATTTATAGATTAATTATATAAATGGTTATATATTTGTTAATATATACACATATTTGTGTATATATATATATATATATATATATATATATATGTTAATGTATATTTTAATTGTTATATATAAATTGTTAAATTAATTATATATATAAATTGGTAGCCTAATTATATAAATGGTTATATTTATGTTAATATAGAAATGGTGTTGAAGGAAAAACGTATTATGTGCCTTCGTCAATGTAACTGACGATAGATAATTATGTAGTCATTATTGTCATTAATGTATTTCCTATTACCGTGGTAATACTCACCCTATATAAAGGGGATTATCAATGAAATGAGTAGACCAATTCCCATTTTTCCTACAACACGTTATCAGCACGTAGCTTTACTAGCTGAAAAAAAAAAAAAACCCTATCAGCAATAGCCAAAGAAAAAAAACTCTAGGTTTTGTTCCTGAAAAATTTCCGCCGCGGGCAGCAGAGCAGAGAACCCCCAGCAAACACCTTATGCCGGCAACCTCTTTGTCGGCAATGAAAGAGGCTTGTCGGCAGAACATCAAAAACATCTGATTGTACCCAGAATTTTCTCTGGGCACCCATTGTCGATCCCGATCCAACCCCGACGCCGGCTCCGCCCTGCTCCGACACGCGCTGCAGATCGGACCTCCTTAACGCCCCCTGCTCCTCCGCTCGCCTAGCCACTCGCCTTGCGCGTCTGCCTCGCTTTCAGCCGCCCCAACTCGCCCAGCCGATCTTCGACGACGTCGATTTCATTCTCAATCCGACGAGATCGGCAACGCCTCCGATCCGACGCGATCTGCAACGTCTGCTCCACCCGCTCCAGCTTCTCCTCCGATCGGACAAACTCAAAAATCCAGATTGGACAAAGCTTTTGACCCCGCTCCTGCTACCCCTCCAATCGGACAAGCTCGAAATTTTCTGGGTGCCATCTTTACCGACAAAGCTTCGTCGGCAGAAATTGTTTCCGACCCGACCCGCGGCTCCTTGAGCCTGACCCGACCCACGAAAGAAAAAGGGAATTTTTATTTTTTTGGGTAAATTTTAAAGGTAATTTTCTAAATTTACTACACAGTAATTTAAATCTACTGATTAACTATTTACTGTACTGTTATTTACTGTTTTACGAACTTAATGGTAAATATGAAATTGCTTAATTTATATGATTAAAGTGACTAATCATATGAATATTGTTTGTTTTTATGTGACTTATCAATTACGATGCGGCGATTAATATGTGACGACTATTTGAAGTCGGAGGTCCAGCAATCGCTTAATATGCAGTTTATTTGGCAAACTAACAAGTAAGATCTAATTAAAGCCATCATTTTCATTAAATCGTTAATGATATAATGCTCAAACTTATCTTATTATATCATGACATATATTTATGAAATTTGAGCATCATTATATGTCTATTTTATTATGTTAAATAATTGTTTTTATTTAACATGATATTTAATTTGAGCATTGCCATGATAATGCAAATCTCATGAGCAATACAATATAAAAATGGACAAACCAATTATTGTGATAAAACATATTCACGAAGTAAGAAAAATATGACCATTACAAATTTTGGTCTTGAGATCCAATTTTAATTTCTTGAAAATTTTTTCATCATGGATATCTTCTTGATTATATAAAAAGCAATGATAATGAAATTTCATTAGCTTTACATGCAATGAATATGGAAAAATCAAAAATTTTATTGTGATAACGAAATTTCACAAAGCATTTGATTTCCATAAAGTATATTGGTTTATTTTAGTTGTCGTGAATGTCATAGACCGCGAAACTAATATATTTTATTCTTCCTCTATTTTATAGATGGTTTAACCATCACAGTTTAGTTTTGACATATTGGACTCTGAAGAATTTGAGTACCAAATTCCCCTATTAAGCAGACTAAGGCTTGAGCATGGTATATTTATGCAAATTGCTTTATGTAAATAGCTAAATAAATAATTTCAATATCTTGAATGACAATGTAAGGTCTAAGAAAAAAATCCCTGAAATTTAATTATGCAAAGTAATGCAATCACCCTAAAACAAAGGGCAATGATGATGTAAGTTATGAGAAAACAAAGAGTAATGACGATGTAAGGTCTTAGACAAAGAAATTTCCTGAAACAAATTATGCAAAGTAATGCAACAACCCTAAACCAAAGGGTAATGATAATGTAAGGTATGAGAAAAAGAAATTTTCTGGAACACATTTTGCAAAGTAATGCAACAACCCTAAATCAAAAAACAATGACGATGTAAGGTCTTAGAAAAATATATATATATATATATTCTTGAACAAATTGGGCAAAGTAATGCAACGACCCTAAAACAAAGGGTAATTACCATGGACGTAAAATTCATATAATCATCCAAAAGTAAGTGGAAACAATGTAACATTTAAAAGATGACATAGGGGACATGTCATGTGCAGTGAAGCACTCTGTCATTGTTGTAAATCAATGAAGTATTGATACATACATTATAAGCTAGAAAAGAATTAGCTACGACTTTTAATAAATATGAAGAATCATATAAATACGCGGATTTTGGAAAAGTATCTTCAATATCCAACAAGAACATCGAAAATGAATTTACAACTGAAGACATAACATATGGGAAGAATATGTCAAATGACACATCTCATCATTGCAGCTATTAAAAGAGCAAAAAGGATTTTGCTCAATCCAAGATAGACTTTGATTAGTCTACTTTTAAATTTACAAGATATCCTTATAAAGGCTATTACGCCTAAATACGACTTTTTGTCCTAAATTAGACTTTTGGTCTTAAAGTTTCTCTCTCTAAATTGGACAAGACTAAATGTAATCGTTGGCATGTTAATTTTTTTTTAAAATTTCTCTAAAGGAATTGAGATTATTCAAATTTTATTCATAATATACATGATTCAATTTTCTACATCTAACTTTGCAAAGTATTGCATAAAGTAAAACAACATATCATAATATAGGCATGACACAACGAACTGTGGGCAAAGAAACGCACCATATGATCCCTAGAATAATAGTATTGAAGGACAATGGTACTAATATATCACAAAAATAGCACAATAGTACTGAAGAACTGTAGTACTATAATGAAAGTGATAAGAATCTAAATATATGTTCCTTTGGGATTCATAATGCACTTGCCTAACTGGGATTACAATACCTTTTTATTACAATACCCATCGATTTACTCTAAAGAACTTGAGTTACGTTTCGATGTATATATTGAGCATATGTCAAATTGACAATTTATGCGATAAAAGAAAATTGAATTTTGTTTTCCACATTATAAAGAAATTTACGCCACGATTTTTCATGTGAAAAAGACACAAGTGAGAATTCATTTGAGCTCCTTTGCATTACCTCTAAATGACTGCGAATGTAAACGAGTATTAGAGAAGATTATATGTCAACTTAGTAGGTTCTAAATAACCGCTAATTAAATCCAACGTCATAAGAAAATGATCTTTTGGAATTCTGACATAAATTGGCTTTGATATAGTGATCCATACATTAAAGAAACTACTATGGACACCCATATTTTTGGATAAATAGAAGCAAACACCAGAAGAATATGGTTCACACACGAATCTGAGGACGATCAATGAACATTTTATCCTCAAATATTGTCATATAGGGTTGAAGACGTATGTTCAATTCCTAAATTCCGCCGCTCCCCCAAATGTGGCATTATAATATATGCACAAGCATATGCATTTATACCTTATTATGCTTCTCCTATCCGTCATGATTTTATGGATAAAAGTACATCATTCAAAGCCTATTCGTTAAAGCAATTATGATTGAGATCATCATATGCAAAGGACACATGAGTTTCTCATTATGTTGTTATATTGAATCAAAAGAGGATTCAGTGGATCGATTCAACCAACTTGCGGACACCATATATATTTTATGGTGTTGGTTGTTGTGTCGACACACTGGTCACGTGTCATGACACCATCCACAATTAAAATTTATGCTGCTTATGCTAGAAAGTCAAAGCACTTAGGCCGGGTTAATTTCCGTAGGTGTGATGATTTTATGGCTTATTATATGGGATTTGTAATGGACATCATATTCCTATATATAAAAACCCAATTGGTCTCACGGAAAACGACTACAGTAATAGTCTTAATATTGGTAAAGCACACCAATACTTCCGTTTTGGGTTATGCAATTTTTGCATGCAGCGTTACTTTTTCATCTATGGCCATCATCATTGAACCAATTTACACCATAGCTAGTGACTATGTGTGAGGATTTTAAAGGATTTCAAACGAACTTGTAATCCTTGAGCTCTTTTGGATTGACACGGATCTACAATCCTTGAGCTCCATTAAATGTTTTTATGTGCCAAAATTGCGCCGCCACAGCGCACAATGATGGGTCCATTGAGATGAATAAATATTTATGCTGAATATGAACTTCCAGCTATAGTCCGCTGATAGGAGCACAATGTGCGACGATATTATATGTGTATGCCCTCGTTTATGCTTTGTTTAAACCTTATTTGTCTAAGATAGAGTCATAATATAGTTAGTGTCAAATTTGGTAGAGTTTTGTGAAAAATGGTTAAGAATCCGAAAAATGACTAAGTTTGAGAAATCTGGAAAATATTGCAAAATATGTCTTTTTCGTGATTTTGAGATGAATGAAACTGTGATCTATCCTTGTCCAAATTCTATGAAATTTGGCGTGCTTAATATTCATATGCTGAGAAATGTTGTGTTAAAATTTCAGATCAATCGGAGTTCGGGAAGTCACCCAAAACTTGGCTGCAAAACGGCAGTCCGAGCATTTCAATCCAGGGACTTCCAGGATTTTCCTGGGACTTTGTCCCAACTTCAAAAACTCATTCCCGTCAATTCACAAGGATTTTGATCAAACTGTTTTATGGGGAGATGGCAATTTGTTTTACTCGACTGAAGATGTAAAGGTCTCATCCGCCAGCTCATTCGCCAAGCCCTTGCTCGCTCGCCAACGATCTTGCTCGCCAGAAGCTCATCCGCCAAGTTGCATCCGCCAAGCTTCATCCGCCAGCAGATTCAGCAGAACTGGTCAGCTCACCAGCTAGTACATGTTCGCTCGCCAACCATCCGCACATGCCTACATGCATGTTCGCGCTATCGCCAGAAGCCTAGCCTCGCCACCCAGATTAGCCTCGCCAGTACCCGATACTAGCAAAGTCTGTACTCGCGAGCAGAGAGGAATTTCCTGTATTGTCATCAATTGGCGGCAAGCATGCCAAATCATTCCAAAGAGCTATGAAACGGCCAAGAAGAAATTATAAGTTGACCAAGCAAGGTTTCTTTGTTCGATACGGAAAGAAAAGCCTATGCCAACTTGGATTGGGAAACCTTATTTACTGAAGATTTCTTTGCCGATTTGAACAAGGAAAGGCTTCAAACTGCACAGACATTTTCTCCTATATATAGAAGCCTGCTCCCATCATAAAAATCATCTCATCTCTTGCAAAGCACTAGCCAAAACTCTACCAAATTTCCTACTCAAAGTTCTAAGCCGAAACCCTAGAAACACCAAGTCACCGAATCACCACCACCAATCACCACCGATCCCTATCCCTAGTCTAGCTACTGCCGATCCTCTTCCACCACACCAAGACGAAGCTCTCCAAGGTTCCTAAAGTGTGATCCATCCCTATGACTTGTGTTTTTAATTTCGGTTTACTCACATGTATTGTTATAAAAAATACTTTGTTTCGTTTGGTTTTGTATGATGAGCATGAATTGCAATTTTCATTGAAGTTTATGTGATGACTTGTGCGATTTTTAATACATGGTTTTTGTTTGTTTAGATAATTAGAGCAGTGGTATTAGAAGCATGTTTAGGATTTAAATTGGTTAGTAATCTAAGGTGAGGGCATGAAAATCGATACTTGGTGTTGTCTTTGAACATAATCTAGGTATTAGGTTTAATCTGCTAGGGTAATTACAAACTAGATGGACCTGACGGACTCTATGATTTGTGTTATTCACTAAGGGCTATTAATCTTAGAACTTGCATGCTAAATAAGATGATTGACAACCTTACTTGTTTACATGTTTTCGATTTTAGACTCTTGCGCTTAAATGTTAAAACGCGTAAAACCGGATTAGCATAAACTTTAGGATCGAAGGCGAATAGCATGATCTTAAAACATTAGATGTCTAACAATTGGTTAAAAGGCTAATCGCTCTAATTGTGGTCGAAACTAAGTTAAGTTTTGAACATGCTAATACTTGTCTCTTACTTTCTTGCATATGAATCTTTGTGTTAAATTGTGTTTTGTGTTATGTGATGCGTGAGAGATGATGATCAAACTTGTATATAGTAGACCTAGGATTTTATTTTCTGTTTTTATGCCGTACTTAGTATAGGGTAGCCCTAGGGCTGCCGAACCCTATTTCCCCCATATGTGTGACGTTTGTGATGTATATATGTATATATGTTTGTCTAACAATTTCATATCTCAGGTACCCTTAATCCCCGGCTAGAACGATCCCTACTTATTCTATACTACTAACGATTGTAGGGTTATTATTGCATGCGAGCTTCGGCTTCCGCACATCCGCTATGTCGAAACCTTGACAGGCGATCTCTTCACCGCTAGATTTGCGGAGTGTCACTTTGATGAGACAGTCTTCCCGTCGTTAGGGGGAGATAAGAACAAGCATGTTCAAGTGGAACGACAGGAATTGTCGTGGTTTGTCCCCACTGTGTCTCATCTCGATCCTCAAAAATCACACAAAGTAAGGTGTGTAGATATCTTATACATTAAAGTGACGAGATCATATAAACCTGCTGCAAATATACCTGCAAGGATTGTGTTTTATCAAAAGGACATGGTACCACCCAAGAGGAATTGGGTATTGTACTGCCACCATGAATGGTGGCATGGTGACGCCATAAGTGGCATAAATGGTGTCACAGGCCGTGGCTCTCCAAGGAAGAGGGGGAGGCCACCTTAGGTTCGATACATACTTGTGTAAAGGAAGAAAACAAGTTTGGCACAACCTGATCTATTGATCAGTGATACTCAAATCCGTCTCATGAGAATATTTATGGATTGTGGTTATCATTGGGGGACGCCTCAAATGTTAGAACCAATCCTTAAAGTATAGAGATCTCTACAAACACATTACACTAGTGTACATGAGGACGTGGAATAATGAGTCTACTATCGAACCATACTTCGTTGAAAAATGTCAATTTAGTAAACTGGCCTAATGGAAAGAAGCGATCCAGTATAAACAAAGAGATAGGTCTTTTGGGCAGGTGACGCCGACACCGCAAATATAAACCCTATCAAATATATCTTTGTTAGAATGCGTAATGAGAATAAGAGTATGCAAACTCACCTTATGGCGCAAGGTCTCTCAGAAACGCACTGGAATCGACTACGAGGGGATATTCTCTCGTAATGGACTATGATGAGACAAACTCTCGTAATGGATGTCATTGCACTCCACTACCTTGTCAGTTTGGTAGTTTCCGAAAAACTGAACATGCAGCTTACGAAAAGTGATCAAAACATATATCTCTATGGGGATCTAAATTAAGAGATATACATGAGGATCCTAAACGGACTTGATCCACCCAAATCAAGTGACTCTAGATCACATGAGTACGTTTGCAAAAGAAATCGAAACGTTCACTAAAGTGACTACTTGATTGGAAAGGGATTGATGAATTATGCCCTTGCGTTTTCATTATGGATATATATGAACTCTAAATGAAATAAGAGAAACTCAGTGTATTGTAAATCCTAAGTTGAGAATGAAAAAGATTTTGGGAATACACAGTCTTGAAATGGAACTCAAGGACTGTAATGATGGTGATCATCCATCAATCGACTTAGGCACTCTAAAGAATAAAGTGAGGCCTACAGATATTCCCATGATCAGTCGAAGTCTTTACTCTAACAATAGATCCGTTTTTCATCTAAAGGAAGATGACGAAGAAGTATTGGGAAATGAAATTCCTATACAAGTGCAATGACGCATGATTGTACTTAAACATAATATGTAAGACTCGACCTCTCATTCGATGTAAATTTGTAAAGCTATATTTAGCTCTGCGCCTACGCAACGCAAATCGTTCTTTCATTTAAGATATGAAAGATTTGGGCTTATTCAATCTCTACATAGAATGTGACATGATAAAGAAATTATCCACGTCATAGCTAACTATGCGTAAAGAAAAACGCATTAAAGGTGAAATAAGAAAATCTGTTGTCACAGATCAATTTCAAATCTCTTAATGGTTCACTCATACTCTAGACGAAGTTATGACTATTTTGTTATATGAAGGTCATACCATGAGTGAACCTGATGTTCAATATGAACCTATGTGTTCGGTTCATGAACAACCTTATCCTCAAGATCAAAGTAAATCAAGTTGGATCTGAGGACGATGTGGCAAGATTTAGTTACTAAATCATTGCTCAAAGTCATATTTGGAAAAACATGTGAAAATGCATAACTATGCTAATGTTACTGAAGCTCCCTTGATCAAATGAAAGAATCAGGGAGAATCCCATGATTAATGTAAAAATCAGGGGGAGGTGCAGACATCAGGGGGAGTCTAGCACATACATGTTGTTTTCAAATGTAATAGGTGCGTTGCGCTCTTTTTGTCCTTCGACCAAAGTTTTATTTTCTCCCATTGGGTTTTTGTTACTTGGCAAGGTTTTTAATGAGGCAACACCACATGCACCATTTTATCTCTGACTCGGCACAAGGGGGAGTGTTGAAGGAAAAACGTATTATGTGCCTTCGTCAATGTAACTGACGATAGATAATTATGTAGTCATTATTGTCATTAATGTATTTCTTATTACCGTGGTAATACTCACCCTATATAAAGGGGATTATCAATGAAATGAGTAGACCAATTCCCATTTTTCCTACAACAAATGGTTATTTGTATGTATATATATGTTAATGATGAAATATAGTTATATTTGTATATAAATAGTTATATTTATGTTAACGGTTAGTATTATTTAAAATTAGTTAAATTACAAATATTAATTTGTTAGTATGGTTTAAAATATGTTAGTATTATTGGTTATTATATTAATTAGAATTTGTTATTTAATGTAATATAATTTAATATTAATTAATGTATTAATTTATTTATTTCCAGATGGCCGATGCATTTAGACAGCTATTCGGAGGCCGTCGTTCCAGATCTAGGGGTTCTGGAAGTTCTGGCGGATCCGGAGACTCCGAGAGGACCCCTAGACAGCCTGAGAGGACCACCAGCCAGCCTCAGAGGATCGATTCATCCCAGCCGCGGAGGAGTGTGAGCAACCGGCACCTGACCCTTTTATCGGCGGGGCGGCCGTTGAGCAGTTCATGTCCCCCTCTCCGGCCAGATCCTCCGAGATGTAGTACGCAGCTATTTCAGGACGACATAGCTCCAGACGTTCATCAGGTCCGTATGCCTGAGGTTCATCGGGAGCCGATGACGAGTCCTGCGCCGTCTGCTGCTGACTCTACTGAGGGGCCTACTCTCCCTAATCAGCTATACCTGCCATACAACATTCCTGCCATACCCGAGGTCGACGAGCGTAGTGTGCCCATATGGCCAGCTAGGCCTCAGTACGTGAGTGTTGCGGAGGCATACCATTATGAGCCATTTGAGAGACCTGAGCTCCTGATTTCGGCGAGATTAAAAGGAAAGTCGACAAAAGGGTCATCGAGTTCAGGTAACATTTGATTTTATTAATTAAATGTTTTATTAAAATTAACGCACTAATATTTAATTTTATTAACGAATCGTCGTTTATGTGATAGGGACCGCCGCTAGCAGTTCAAGCAGGAATACGAGAGGTGTCATATGTTTTGATACGCTCAGGAAAAGTGTTGAGACCAGCGGGAGGATCCAGATCAACGAACCCCCTAATCAGGATGTTAAGGGGAAAAAACGCCGCGATTACGCGGGTTGCGTGGGAGCACTAATTAGGGATAGAGTCCCCATATTGTGGACACGGTGGGCTGATGTGCCGGAAGAGATCAAGAGGGAGGTCAACAACGCGGCATCGGTGAGTAATTTAAAAAATTTAATTTATTTATCGTAATATTTAATAATTTTCGGTATTGTTATAATTTTAAAACTAATAAAATATTATCTTTCAGGCATACTTCGAGATTGCCGAACACAAGCAGGCTTGGGCATACGCGATGCAGAACTCGAGGTACGTTGGGAATTCCTCATCTTATAATTTGAAATATTTTATGATATTAATAATATTTCTAATGCACTTTTGTTTTTTCCGTAGGTTCAAAGAGTGGAAGAACGAGCTCCGTACCCACTTTACCGAATACGACAAATATGGTCGTATGGGTACTCCAAGAGAGTTCATATTCAGGGAGTACGAGTGGCGTTGGTTGAAGACAGTAGACTTCAACAACCCAGTTATGCAGGTAAATACTAAACTTAACTATAAATGTTTATTTTGTTAATATTTTAATTATTAGTTTAATTATTTTATAATTATTACACTAATATTTTTTTATGCATTTTTTTAATATTTTATTATTTGTTTGAAGGAACGGTCTCGGCAGAACTCTGTGAACCGCCGCCGTAACACAACCCCCCATCATGGTGGTTCTAGACCATTTTCACAATATCAGGAGGAGGCGCTTAGAGATCATCCTTTAAGCAACCCGTACGTAGAGACGTTCAAGAAAGATTATCCATTAGCGACAGAAGAGCTTGTAAGTCGTTGATTACGATTTTAAAATTTTAATTATTAATTTTACTTAATTATATATTTGTTAGAATATTAATTTTTTTTTTCCCGTTCAATTAGGAGAGGGTGAACCGGGCCGAAGAAGAAGTGTTGCAGGCAGTAGTTCAGGAGACACAACCGAACATTTCAGAGGAAGATCTGCACGAAGCCCTGAGCCAGGTCGACCGATCGAATGTCCAAACTGTAGCGAGGATATTCGACGCAGCCTTCCCAAAACGGTCAAACGACTACTACTGCTGGGGTTTGGAAAGTTCTGGAATAGGGGTCCTGAAGACCACTAAGGGAGCTCAAAAGAGGGGAGGCGGGGACACCCAACAGATGAAGGGGGAAATGCAGAGATTGGCAGAAGAAAATGCAAAATTGGCGGCCCAGTTCCAGAGATCATAGGAGTAACAACGCAGAACACAGCAGTATCAGATGGAAATGGAGCGTTAGCATGCTGAATGCGAGAGAATTCGGCGACAGAACTACGCCGGCCAACAAAACTGGTGGTATGCTATGTTTGCGACACAACAACAAGGCCTTGAACCCCCGCCCCCGTTTGAGCGGTTAGATGAACCTCGAATGCCGAGAGCTCCGGAGTTCATTCAGCAGGATGACGAGCATGATGGACAGCAGGATGGTGGCCAGGATGGAACAAATTAAATAATTAATGAAAACCGTGTTTCTTGTTGGATTGTCATTGTGAATTGCAGGTTGCTTGGAATGGTAATTTAGAAATTAGTCTAATTTTTTTTCCCCAAAATGTAAGAACAGCCGACGATATTGACATTTTTTCGTCGGCTATCACTGCTATAGCCGACGATTTTTACCAAATTTCGTCGGCTATAACTGTTATAACCGACGAAAATGACATTATTTCGTCGGTGGTCTATGTTAAATAGTGACGGTTTCGTCGGCTATAACTAATTAATGCCTCTTAAAATATTAATATATTCTGACGAAATCTGCATGTCGGCTATATTTCAGAACAAATAACCGACGAAACAGAAGAGATCGTCGGCTATATTTTACGATATCGTCGGCCATATGTGAAAATATCCGACGAATTTCGTCGGGCATTATGCCAAGGTTTGGTCGACGAAATGTATTTTCGTCGGTGATAACTTTGGAATGGCCGACGATTTCGTTATTGTCGTCGGGTATATTTTTACTGACGCCGTTTTATCGACGAATAATAGCCGACGAAATTTTCGTCAATAGAAAGAAAACCCGACGAAAATTTTGAATAGTAGACGAAATTTTTTTCATCGGCTATTCTGTCCGATCTGGTAGTGATATATTCCTTTTCAAATCATAACTTGTTTAATTTACAATATGGATTTGAAGGAAAAATAAAATTTTAATTTTAATTTGGAGGATATTTAATTTCTGATGGGAATTTTGACTTGGAAGTCTTGTGTAAAGACTTCAATAAGTCCTTTTCTTAGGTAAACGATAAGCTTCGATCACCAACATATATGACCTTCTTTAATTCTTCTCGTCTGGTACTGCCCGGCCCTATTGTTTTTGCTTTCAATTAGCAAACATGAAAAAACCCAGTACATGCAGCAGGCTGTAGCTTTTTCTTTGTTGGTTCCTGGAATTTTCTGTATGTTAGAGAGTAGTACCTGATAAGGTTAATTACTTTGATGGAGTTCACAGAGAATATGGTTGGTTAGGCCAACTCCAACAGTTGGTGCAAGGTGCCACATTTCTACAATTGTAGCGCTTATCTTCTCCAATAAAGATGCAAGTGCGCTGTTGCGCTACAAAAATGCGCTACAAATAGCGCAAATGCGTTATAATTATAGCACAATTGCACTCACAATCGCGCATTGGGACCCACATACATGTGGGAAATCAGGTGGTGAATGCAGAGATACAAAGAAATGCAACACAAATTGTGGTGAATACAGCTGGTTGGTGGGCTACTCAACGCCAAAATATATTTCAATTATATTAAATATAATTTATGTTCAAATCAATTAATTAAATAAGAATTTAAAATATTATTAAAACTTCAAATAATATTAGTGCGCTACAATGTAGCGCTACAATGTAGCGCTTTATTGTTAGAGACGGTTAATGTCACATCGATAAATAGTACCAT
The DNA here is from genome assembly GCA_963682095.1 of Potentilla sterilis. NCBI lineage: Eukaryota > Viridiplantae > Streptophyta > Magnoliopsida > Rosales > Rosaceae > Potentilla > Potentilla sterilis. Next base: position 21,776,106 of record OY821762.1, on the reverse strand, counting down.
TTTAGTGCGCTACATTATACTTTTTGCGCTACAATGTGGCGTAACTGTTGGAGTTGGCCTTAGAGCACTACAAGAGTAAACCCTTTTAGAGACAAAATTATTTGCGACAAACACCATCCATTTTAGCTAAGCTAAACTTGATAATGATTACAGAATGCGACTGAAAAGAACTATAAATTTTAATCATGTACATGCCCTCTAAAATTCCACTCGTGGGGTTGAGGAAATAGGTGGTGACATGATAAACTTATGAGATGATAATACTGTTTTTCCTTTTAAAGTGTAATTTAAATAATTTTTCTTCTTCTGAGAATGAAAGGATGTGAAGAAGTAGAACACAGATAAAGGGATGTGAAAAGAGATAACCAACAGAAAACTTACAAATGAGGTTGTATGTACTTAATGATTTATATTTAGGTTAGAGTTAATGATGTTCTCATATTTAAATTTCAATGATGTCTTGAAATTTTTCTATTACAATGGGTAATTTCTAAAATATTTTCGTTTATGTTGTGGGATTTATTAAGTACAAACCATTATGAGGTGGACATTTATTCAAATGTATGTTTACCGGCTCCTGTTATGCTGTAACAGGAATCTCCATTGGCTGGGTTTCACTAACGAGATTTGAATAAATTTCATGTGAGGAATAAACATATTTCTGCCCAGATTGGATGAGTGATCATGGATGACGTATCGTGAGGATGCTAGTTATTTATATTTTGACGAGTCTTGCTAAGAGATGTCAAGTTTGAATACCACTGTTTTTTTTTCTTTCCAGGAGAATACCATTGTTGTACTGTTAGTATATTCATTTATTTTTATTTTTTGAAAGGACATGATATTCATGTTGTCATTATTTTTATCTACTTAATAAGATCTTTCCTTCTAAATCACTAAAAAATTAACACCAGCTGGCGAGTAAGAACAAAATCATAAGTGAGGAGCCTAAAAATTGAAAGAAAAAAAAAATCAGAATTCAAATCATGTATCAAATTTTTTTTTGAAAGATCATATATCAAGATTTACATCAAAGTTCTCATAATAAAATTTTATAGAAATCTAAATATTAATTTAGTATGACGGTGGCGCACAACTCCCTCGTCCTTCATGGACGTTTTTGCATCAACAAATTGTAAAAAATTTCTCAAACGAAGTCATGCAAACAACAAGTTGTTTTATTAGCTTTGTTATAGTAATCACATATTACATGTGGTAATTAAAAATATTTTACAATTTTAACAACTCAGTTATAAATTTGAGGACTAATATTATTATTTTAACGACTCATTTTTATAACTTTAAGTTAAAATTGATGTATGTTATATATATGCATCAACAAATTGTAAAAATTTTCTCAAACGAAGTCATGCAAACAACAAGTTGTTTTATTAGCTTTGTTATAGTAATCACATATTACATGTTATTAATGTTCATATAATATATAGTCTTAGAAAGAAACTTTTGGAGAAAGAAAAATCACATGAGAGTAAAGATTTAATAATTACGAGTAGAGTAAAAGAGTTCAACAAGCTACATATATAGCCAAGCATAGCCTTTCAAGCACTTTTATGTTTCCATTCCGTTTTAGAAACTCGTTGCTTTGGAACTCTCTGCATAGTGCAGACTTATTCCTATATGTCAATAAAATTGTTCCATTTCACTTTCTTAATTTTGTGGATCATGTGCTCCCAGCTCTTCCTCTATAAATAATGTTAGATTATGTGACGACCGATCGATCGAGCATGAACTTCTATTGTAAAATTATGTACTCACATATTAAAAATTGATATGTCCCGCAATTGTAGTGTGTATATATATATATATATATATATATATATATATATATATAGTTTCTATCTAGAACGAATTTTCGTTTTGAAATTAACGTGCAAAGTTCTTTTTTTGACACACTTTTAGGTCATATATATTCCCATATCTCCACCGTTCTGATGTTAGAACCTAATGTATAGATCATCTCTGCAAAATTTCATCCAGCTTAATAATCGTTTGACATTTCGTTATGGCGATTTACACGAACAGTTTAGGTTGAACAGATTCGATTTGATCATTGATTTAATATAGTTTCGATACCTTACCGGTAACTAAATTAGATGAAATTTTATAGGAATGTATGATCTATACATTAGGTTCACAAATCTGAACGATTGAAATGTGAAAATATAATAAAAAAAGTGTATCAAAAAAAGAACTTTGCATGTTAATTTCAGAGCGAATATTCATCTAGATAGAAGTCATATATAGCCAATATACTGAATATCTATGCTCCTTATACAATCATTGTACATAGTAATAAGTAATTATAGTTCTGTGCATTTCTAAAGATGAAGCCAATCAATGTTTAATTATAAATCGCAGGTGGTGGATACCAAAGTGAAGAAAAGTATAGATCTTCTTTAATAATGATGATCCGAATATCCATCCTTTTTCTATCATGTATACCTCACGTCCAGTGATAAATCGTTGGACAAGAATTATTATCATTCGAAATTTACAGTAAATAGATTAGCAAGCATTCGATCGACCATGTCAAAAAACAATATTATATATATTTGCGTCATTTATCTTAATAACACACACACATATACAATATTATAAAAATAAATATATTTGGATCGAGTAAACTAGCTATTCATTGATCGGTTACCACCTTTTCATTCCCTAACTCCTACGTCATAGAAGTTTGCATTCTTGGTTTTTTTTTCGACAATCATAGAAGTTGTTATCAAAACTTTTGAATTGGTTACATGCTTGGTCCCTCATTTCATATCATGCGTGATGATTTATGATGCATGTTATGTCCCAATTATTACTTGATCAGTTGGGGATGAAAGCAAACTTTTGCTTATTACCACTTTGATTTCTGGATTCAAGTTTGAGCTGTTGATTTGATAGGAAATTTATAAATCAAAGATTAGAAGATCGAAGAACAATAAGTTGCATTTCTCAATTATTTTATTGATATACATTCCATTTCTTCGATAAGACTCCAGGTACAGCAAGCAGAACTCGATCATCATACATCTCGTATACGTACGTATCTTGAAAACACATCGAAAATACGCAAGAGCCAAGAGAGAGAAAAACATGAGCTAGCTATATATATAATCTTACAGTCCACTAAATCCAATCAACTTGGTTAACCCAAAGGTTATAGCCATGGCCATCCACCCTCCAATCAAAACCCTAACAGTCGATCTCATAACAGGTGCCTTCCCCAAAGCTGCTCCTAACCACCCAAACACCAACAAAGCCAACGTCACCGCCGCAGCAACAGCTCCTAACCTTGCCCTGTACTCTCTTATGAACGAGGCTGCTAGCAGTGGTACCATTGCTCCCACTGAAAACGCAAGAGCTGATGCAGCTGCAGCTTGTAATGGGTTTGGCAAGTTCTCCTTCTCTTCTCCCTCCTCGTCTCCGGCCACATGCACCGCCGAGCTGTTTTGCTTCTTGTTATCTCTCTTCATTTGGGCCACCTCTGTGTCCAACTGGGAGTAAACCGAGACGAACTCTCCTATGGCCATGCTGCAGGCACCGGCTACAAGTCCCGCAAACCCCGTTAGAATCATGGCCTTTATGTCTTGCTTAACAGCACCAACGCCCATCATAAGCGACGCGGTGGAGATCAGTCCGTCGTTGGCTCCCAAGACGGCCGCGCGGAGCCACTGGGAGCGTTTGGAGTAGTCGAAGTCGTCGTTGTCCTTGGAAGAATTGAGATCTTGGGTAGGTTGGTGCTCGAGGTCGAGGTTGGTCATGGTTGGGATAGGGTACTTGCCCTCATTTACGGATGCTTGGCTGTTTGGCGCCATGGAAGATTAATCAGAAAAGCGGATGAGAAGAAGAAGCTAGCTAGGGATTTGTTGAGGAAGAAGAAGAGATCGATAGTTGGAGAAGTGTGGAGGACACACGCTCTGAAGGAGGGTATTTATAGAGGAAGATGTTCAAGTATGCAGGAGGCAACGGTGGGGTAGAGCCACTCAGAGTTCAAATTGAAATATGTAATTGCTTAAATAATCTGCATGAGTGAAACCAAACAGATTCTTTGCTTCACTGTAAAAAATTGCTATAGTACACTAGTACGTACGTACTTGCTGGAAATACCAGTTTGTGATGCTTCGTATACTATTTGATCTAACTTGATTTGGTAAAAGAATTTATAAATCTAGAGATGAAGGTTAATACTGTTCGAACCAAAAGGATTTGGACATGCAATTTCATATATCTAATTAAACAGCAACAATATGACTATAAAAAAAAACAGCAATAATGTGTGAAATGACAAACTAGGGATGAAATTAGCAATTAATATAATTTTACAAAAGCAAAAACAAAAGGCGTGCAAGACCACTATTAAATCCAAAATGACAGAACACACACACACACACACATATATATATATATATATATCATTTCAGAAGGTCATTAACTTTTATGGGGAACAAAAGTTTTTGGAAAGAAAATAGTTCAAAAGAAGAGATGGGGTATGTCTGTACTAGAACCTCTGATGTATAGGAGTGATCCACTAGAAGACACACTCAAAGTTTTGATGATGCAGATGCTAGAAGAAGGTGACCACCCTGGAAACAAATGCAATGAGCAAGGCATAGGAGAAAAGACTAAATTGCTAACCCTAGTCAGCAATAATTGAGCGGTCTCAACAAATTGGGGAAGATGAAATCTGAATAAGCGTATTCAATCTGAGTTTTATGATTCCAATTAACTCTGTAATGGAAGAACAAAAGCAGAAAAGAAAAACGATGGGACGTAATATTACAAAGCGAGCAAAGAGAACCTTCGAATTCAACTTTATCTTCTATTCAACGTTATCGTACTTTTTTTTTTTCGGCAGTTATACCGGAAACCCCAAATCAATGAGCGAGGCGTGATCAGTATTATGAAACAAGACAAACGTTGCTGGAGTCTCTGAATCGTTTTGAATAGAAAACGGAAGGAAGAATTATTGTTCAAGGATGGAGGCTAGCTCTCTGCTAGTGCACAAGTCATGTGTTTTTGTCATCTGAGATAAGAGGGTAATAGGGTATGTAGTGTTGAAGATTTGTCACTTGTGAAACTACTTGTGTGCGAACGGACAGAGAATATATTACCCTCCTGCGACATCAGATCAAACTTGCTTTTGACATATGTAGCAGGAAGAATCAAAGTTGTTGACAATTGTCGTCTTTTCGCTTAAAGAAAGTACTTTGCTGATAGCAGCTTCTTACATGTCTAGGCACTTGAATGCATGGTTTCCATAACGTTTTTCGGGCCTTTTGCTTGACCAAATTAATAAACTTTCGGTTTCCATTTTAGAAAGCAAACCAGATACCGGCCTTAACGAATCAGGTACCATTTGCCCTTACTTCATCTCAATCAATATGCCTATGATAAACATTAATTACACATCCCACAAGGCAATCATAATCAGAAACATTCATCTTTTAACTATCACAAAACTTACAAAAGAAAAGGAAATTACATATAGAAGGAATCGATTAAGCTCCAACTTTTGGGATCTAATCTACATTATAATTAGCGCACAAGAGAAAAGACTAGGAAAGATGGAAATGGAATGCTGAAGAAGATAGCACTAGAGAACGAAAGTGCTGGCATGCATCAGATAATATAAGAAATGGGAGGGAGTGTGCATTCCATACGAATGCCACCACCAATCGATATTTAAATCAGTCAATTCAATACACCAGAATTAGGGTTTCCTTGCCTTTATCTTCTCGTTCTTTCTTTGCAGGCGTCCCACAACGCCCACTCAAAATGTACAATGTTACTCATGGCTGCTTATAATATCTTGACCTCTTGAGCAGTAAACCGGCTTTTTGAATACACAGAGTGTACTTTGATTCTGTTAGTGGACTACCCAATTCTTAGTCTATTTAGAAACCAACAAGTTCGTACATATCTATCTAAACAAAACTTTGGACGTGTGGATGGCACACAACTCTAGACACTGCTTATTCATCTTGATAATATCCACTATATGTTTTACCAAGCAAGAAATACGTGGAGAACTCTTATTATAACAGAAATGTTCAAGTGTGTACCCACGCATCTAATTTTGAATAAGATTTTATTTTATTTATTTTTTTAATAAAAGAGTGTAGCAGAGACTTCCCGATAAAATAAGAAAACCAAACACGTATATTAACGAAAATAAAATTTCGAAAGACTTAATAAATCACTCGCATAATATGACAAAATAAAAAGATGAGTCACATTCCATCACACTTGCTCTGATAGAGATGCTTCATGATTAGATAGCAGCATCTGCTACCTGATTCCCTTCTCGAAATATGTGTTAATATTCGAAAAGTCATTTTGGAGATCATATATAAACAATTCACCAACGAACACGAAAATGTCAGGACACAAGTAAAGAAGAGCAAATGTAATTTAATGTAGTGCCAAGGGGATATGATCGAGGCAGAGTTTAGCTTATGAAGTAATTTCCACTACCAGAAAAAAGGCTTTTCCCGACGAAATAAAAAAAAACGGCCGACGAAATAAAATTTTCGTCGGCTAATCCCAAGAATGGCCGACGAATTTTTTTTTCGTCGGTAAAAAAAAAATTCGTCGGCTATTCCCCTAGAATGGCCGACGATTTTTTTTTTTCGTCGCTAAAAAAAAAATCGTCGGCTATTCTCCTAGAATGGCCGACGATTTGAATTTTCGTCGGCCTTTCTCTGAAACTTTAGCCGACGAAAATTTTTGGAAGTATGGCCGACGAGTACTAGGTTTGATTTCGTCGGCTATGATTAAAAAAAAAAAAAAAACAGTTTCCATTTTCTATCACTATCGACAAACCATTGCTTCGTCCTTCAAATGCAAATGTGTCGTGAAATAAGATATGACCGAAATAATGAAATACGTCTACGGTTGAAAAATGACAAGATTCCGACAAAATCTGTGTGCCGAATGTTGCGATTAACTGTTTTTTACTTCCGTTTTCCTATGGGTAGCCTGACGGTCGGTAAATATTTTGAGGAAAATTTTTATACGATTAGTTGCGTCTCATCGATTTGAAACTATTATCTGTTGAAGGTCAGGCCAAAAAACTTCATTTAGACAGGCTAATTACCATTTCTAAGCGTTTAAAGGGTTGACTCACCCGGTTGACCGTCCCGATCGAGCCTTTAACGTTGTCAGATGTAGTTGGATTTTTTTTCATACATGTATTTAATCTAAACCGTGATATCTGACGGTTGGAATAGATTTTCCAAACTTTTAGATTCAAAATCGGAACATATGCACTAATGTTCCTTAACTTGTTTACTAAGTGTTTAAGTGAATGTATAGTTTCAAATAGTTACTATACGTACACTCTTCAAATGCAAATGTGTCGTCAAATAAGATATGACCGAAATAATGAAATACGTCTACGGTTGAAAAATGACAAGATTCCGATAAAATCCGTGTGCTGAAATAATGAAATAAGTCAAAACCCGGTTTACTGTAGATTTGGCGTCCGGCGTCCGAATGATGATTGTGATACCATTCCGGAAAGGAAACGACGCCAGGAATCAAACACGTCGCTCTGCCACGACGTGTGTGCTTTTTCGGGCTTTCGACTTCGTTTAGGGCCTCAAAACGGCAGTTTAGTATGTTTTCATAGAATAGCCGACGAAACATTGTATTTCGTCGGCTATTCTCTAAGTATAGCCGACGAAACATTGTATTTCGTCTGCTAAACTCTTGATCCGCGCCTTTTTATTGTCCGCCGTTGGATGGCTCAGATCCGACGGCTGTTGATTTTCCAAAGTATAGCCGACGAAATATATTAAATCGTCGGCTATTCTCTAAGTATAGCCGACGAAATACAATGTTTCGTCGGCTAAACTCTTGATCCGCGCCTTTTTATTATCCGCCGTTGGATGGCTCAGATCTGACGGCTGTTGATCTTCCAAAGTATAACCGACGAAATCTTTTAAATCGTCGGCTATTCTCTAAGTATAGCCGACGAAATTTTTTATTTTCCTCGGCTATTCTCCTTCTAAATCTTTTAAATCGCTTCCTCCCGCCTTTTTTCTCTCCTCCTTCCCCCCCCCTCCTCCGGCCTCCTCCTCCTCCTCCTCCTTCCCCTCCTCCTCCTCCTCCGGCCTCCTCCTCCTCCTCCTTCCCCTCCTCCTCCTTCTCCTCCTCCTCCGGCCTCCTCCTTCCCCTCCTCCATCCAAAGCATAATTCATTTTTTTTTTCCCTAAAATTTAAGAATAGCCGACGAATTTTACCAATTTTCGTCGGCTATAAGTTGTATAGCCGACGAAAATTCTAGTATTTCGTCGGCTATAACTAATTAATGCCTATTAAAATATTAATATATTTCGAGGAAATAGCCGACGAAAGTTTAATAAATCGTCGGCTATAGTTAAAACACAATAGCCGACGAAATTCGTCGGCTATAGTTACTGAATTTCGTCGGCCATACTCGAAAATACCCGACGAAATTCGTCGGCAATTTCTTCCAGGTTTGGCCGACGAAAAATATTTTCGTCGGTAAATTCGTCGGCCATACTCTACTATAGCCGACGAATTTGATTTTTTCATCGGCCATTGTATTACCGACGGGGTTTTCCCTACGACTTATAGCCGACGAAAATTTCGTCGGTAGAGGGTATAGCCGACGAAAAATTGGCATAGCCAAGGAAATTTTTTTCGTCGGCTATTCTCCCATATCTGGTAGTGTTCATAACTTAAACTCCTAACCTTATTAAGTAATTAAGGTTGTACTGCCGGTTTTGAGTAATAGTAAAACAAATTTATCTAAGCTGTCTCAACGACCGATATTAATAGCTCTGAACAAAATCGAAGCATGGAAGGTGCGATCTAAGCTGCTCAGTCAATTTCAAATGCATCAGGTAATAAGCCGTCCCTAAAAGTTCAAACAAAGTAGCTAGCATATATATATATATATATATATATATATATATATATATATATATATATACAGTTTCTATTCAGAGCGAATCTTCGTTCTGAAATTAACGTGCGAAGTTCTTTTTCTGACACACTTTTTAGTCATATTTTCACATCTCCACCGTTCAAATGTTAGAACCTAATGTCTAGATCATCTCTGCAAAATTTCATCTAACTTGATATCGTTTGACATTTCATTATGGAGATTTACACAAACAGTTCAGGTTGAACATATTCGGTTTGTTCATTGATTTAATATAATTTCGATACCTTAACAGTATATTATCAAAAGAGTTTTTTTAATGGGGTTTTGATCGGGTCGGGCATAAATTAAAAGAGTTCAAGTTTCGGCTCATGCAAAACCCCTATAGATAGTAACTAATTAATTGCACTACAAAACATTCTAACCGTCTACCTCCCGGCACTGGGGAGTAGGCTTCAGCCTTGGTTGTCATGTCTTGGACTGATATATATGTTGGCGGAGTTTAATTTGGTCATTGTCGCATAGGCCTCTCCTTCTCAGACCCTTGTCTTGTTACGTTGTTGCAAAAGTTCTCGGCAGAGAGCGAGAGGCTTTGATTGTGTCTTGCATTGGATCTGGGTGTGCATGTATATATATATATATGTGTGTGTGTGCATGCATGTCTCTATCACTTTGAGGTTTTGTTCTTTCAATTCCTCTGATCTTGGCTTGAAGGAATCTTTTCCTACTAGTCAGTAGTCACAAAAGCATATACGGCATGTCTTTGCCAACTTTTAATGGATATTGATATATACTGATTGATTTGAAATAACTTTCTTTCTTTTATCTCATCAGCTGGCAAATGAAGTGGCAAGGGCCGAGAGTCTCTTTCAGGTTGCTCTTATCCTTCAATTTCTCCCCTGGCCGAGGTAATTCAAAATTGGGATACCCAAGTGCTAAGGATAATAGCTTCATATATGGGCTCTGAAGCTATTAGATCAAGCAAAACACGAAGGAACAGATGACCAAGAGATCTCCTGGGAGTCCTGGCATGACCAGAAGCGTGCTGTACAATCAGATGCGCAGCTTTACTGGCATCTCTATCTTCTCACATGAACGTACGATATGAACATTCGTAAGCGACTCTAAATCCATCCAGACACGTCCCAGTGTGCATGCTAGAGGTATATATTTGCACCATGCCAGATGGCTACCATGCTTGTGAAGAAGAGCAGAATCAGTTTCTATAAGCACGGGCAGTAAAGATGATAATGAAATAAATAGCATTTTGACATGCCGGCCAGAAGTTGAGCATATTGCGGAGATTAACAATAAAACACGCTCTAATTAAGGACTAAGGCCCTCGCACCCCTAGATATGTAATTGACCATATGAATCACGGACTAATATTTCCCAACCTCCCGCTCTGCTTGATTTTTCTTCATTGAGATTACCAAACCATTTTTATCCATGATTCTATTTATCCACTCAATTCATTCTGTAACTATTATCATTATTAATAAGAATATTGACATCCTTTCTTTCTAGTTTTGTTGATTATAGAGAGGAGAAGAATTGAACTCGAAGCCTCATCTATATTGTACATGAGTGTATTAACATGCATCGAATAACAAAAAGATATTTTTGGATTTTGGATATATATCTATATATATATATATATTAATATATATATATGAGAAATAGTTAACCCATAGAGAATTTATTTTATGATAAGTAAAATGGTAGCTGAATTTATTCTGTAGTGCTTGAAAACTGCTAAAAGTGCATTCAAATAATTAAATACACTTTCACAAGCAGCAATTGCAATCAATATTTTTTTTTTTTTCACATTGCAGTTACATGTAGCATGCTCTATTGAACTTTTAGTACAAAAGTCCAATTTTCGCATAACAAATTAAAGCAGCACTTACTAAAATGCCTGGCTTGCTAAATAATTACCTCAAAATTAGTGCGCATGTTCTCTTTGAAGTCCATTTTCTTCTGCTACTTGACTAGATTTCTTCGATCACGTACGTTTGTCTACTTAATTAGTTACTTTAGGGGAGCATGAATGGTTTTGGGGGACCTCTTTCGGATTTAGGATTAGGGTAAATAATAGTGGATGCATCAAATCTTATTTTGGGGAAAATCTCAATCAACCAATCATTTTCCTATCTCCAATTATTGCTCCATTAATATGGTGCTTTTGTTATGGTGGGTTTACAACATTGCTGTTGGTGGTAAGTGTCTGTTGGATGGAATGATGGATTGACCCCGAAACGTAGTTTTGTGATTGGAAATGGAATGGATTTCGTAGTGGACTACAACGTACCTTCAATTAGCCAAAGGATAAACTTCTTATTATTTGCCTATTTGGTAAGAGGATTGAACACACGAAATTGTGTACTCGGTTATGAGTTGTGGTTAATCGACAATCATAAATTAAAGTCATATATTCAAATCGAATTAATTTCAGTTTAACTACTTAAAGTTTGACTCAATCATCATTTCAGGCTCTGTACTTTTGATTTCATCAGTTTCACCCTTGTACTTCCCTAAATTATTCAACTGATACCAATTTTGTAATTTCGTCCAAACAATCTATCAATACCAAAGGATTTTTGGTACCATTTCCCTACATTAATGCACTGTTAACATATTACAATTATAAACAAGGCTAAACAATTCATATAATCAAGTTGAACAATAGAAAACAAATCATATATGGTGATTTCTTTTTGTTTTATCATAAATGATTTGTTTTTGTTTATTTTCTATTGTCCAACTTAATTATATGATTTTTTTAGCTTTATTTATAATCGTAATATGATAACGGTGCATTAATGTAGGAAAAATATACCAAAAATCATTTGGTATTGATAGATCGTTTGTACGGAATTTACAAAATTAGTATTAGTTGATTAATTTAGAATGTACAGGGGTGTAGTTGATGAAATCAAAAGTACAGGGACTGAAGTGATGATTCAACCAAAGTTCAAGTAGGTAAACTGAAATTAATTCATTCAAATCTCACTAATATTATAGGATAATTAGTCGAGTGGTGTTAAAATTTTTATTTCTAATAAAAAAACATAAATGATAATAACTTCAAGTTTTTTTTTTTATGATGTAATATCACGAGTTATTCATCAAGAAAGATTATTTCTCAAAACGGTATGCTCGCTCCCTCCTTATCGATCTTCTACAAACAAACTTGACCCAAAAGGTACGTACGTGTATTGGTCCCATGATTATTCCTCTCCGTGGAACTCGTAATTTAAACAAGAAAATGAATTTCACTTCACTAGCTTCTTAGTTTATTATTCTGTACTAAACAAGGCCTTCCATATTCGCTCTGCCTTAACCGTACTTGTTTAATTTCCAGTATAGTGAAGCACGAGCTTGTTTTCCTCTTGAGTTTGGCAGAAGAAACATACATACGTACTTAACTGCGTAAGTCGATCAGTATATATGAGATTCAAAGTATGTGCCTTAGATAACGTTGCGGATTGAAACACATTTTGATCTTGCCCTATATATCTTTCGCTCTTATTAATGCAGTTGAAGCTTGTTCGTGTCGGATTCAACACTCGGCGAACAGTCAACACGTGGGAGTGGCGGACGTCAGTCTCAGTCTTTTTGTGATGTGTGCGAGCGTGCTAGTACTTTTGAGTTGATACAACTTTGATGCGGATGACCTCTGGCGAGTGTATCTGTCTGCTCCCGATACCTGACCTCTTGATCAAGCGACTGTTACGTGGGCGTTGACTAGGCCGGCGTAAAGGCTCGAACAAGACCTAACAAAAATCTATTGGGATTTTATTCTCAACCTATTGCAGGTTGAGTAATTCTTACTTCGATCCTGAGATGCAAAGCAGAGCAACAATTCAAGACCGCGGGGAATGGTTTGCTATGCAAGATAGAGACTCGATATACCACAAGATGTGGCGACTGGACGCGATAGGTCTTAGCGACGCTCACATGAGATGGAAGACACACTTCGACAACCACGCAAGTATACAGCGACCGATGACGGGTGTAAGGTTGCAGCAGGGTTGGATACTTCGACAACCGCGCAGGTATACAGCGACCGATGGCAGGCGTAAGGTTCCAGCAGGGTTGGATGGTGGTTGTTTGTAGAGACAGTACGCGTAAGATTGCTTCGGAGCGACTTTGCAAGATTTGCGATGCTCAAAAGCTTGTGTGTTTGTAAGATGGTTGTGAACCCTTTCTAAGTTGTTCAAGAGTTCTTTATATAGAGAACGCAAAACCTCAATACTTGTGTATCAAACATAATAGGTTCTGAGATCAATAATGATTTAATTACCTTAGACCACCTCTTTCTCGGATTTTTAGAGGAACCCCAAATCTTTTCCAAGAAGGAAAGATCAAATATACGTCAGATTATTCTTTGATAAATAAACTGTTGACAGTAGCCATAAAGGGGCTACAGCAGGCCCACAGACCCGCAGCTAGTGCACCAGGGGCCGGCCTGAGGCCCAGGACCGGATCACCAGCACCTGGCCTCGGGGTCCAACAGTCTATCCTGCTACCAGGGGCCCGGGGTCCGGGGGCGTCTGCCTGCCAAAGAGGTCAGCAAAGCTGCCCTTTGGTGTGCAAACAGAAGGGAACCAGTCCCACATCAAAGGGTAAGGCCAGACCTCACTCCTGGCCACCTATATAAGGGCCCCAACTACCCTCATTAATAGGTAACTGATCCTTCCTACCGCTTATATACGTGCTTAAGTTATATCTATTCCAACTATACTAACTTAGGCATCGGAGAGGAGAAGACCGCCCGCCCGGTATTCCCCTTAGTAAGCAGGTTTACAGGAGATCACGTGAAGATCCATCTGTCTCTACAAGGCCTACGGGTTTGTGCAGAAATAATTGGCGCCGTCTGTGGGAAGTTTGGACAAGAAACCACGTAAGCACTATCGATGGCAGAGATTTCGGAAGCAAGGCAGGAAAAGAATACCGCCGAGGAGCAGCGTGTTGCACCAGTGCAAAAGCTTGTCTCCACCCCGGTCTTTATGTGGGAGCAGCGCAGCGACCAGGGCGATCAGGAAGGCGGGAGCTGTGGGAGGCCGACCGGCACGCCGGGGCCACACCACGACAGCTCGCGCGGGAAAGGCCCGGCAACTGAAGACAGGCCTGTGCACCGGGGCTTTTCTCTGACGTTCTCGGATGATCCGAGTGACCGAGAGGAGAGCCCGTGCTGCAACAGTGACCGAGACACCACGTACAGCCCCGACCAGAGCAGTATGGCGAAAGTGATACGGGCAATGGCCACAGAGGTCAGTAGTCTGCGTGAGGAGGGCGACCGGGATAGAGCCAAGTCCAACGCCCGGTATACAGAAATGGAGGCGGTAAACGCTGCCCTGGTAGCTGCCCTGGAGAGAGGACAACAGCGCAGCGAAGCTATGACCAGGGCACAGGCACCCCCACCAAGCCAGTCTCGACAGTTTGAGGCGGGGCAGTCATCAGGCAGGAGGCTCAGTGATCCCGAGTGAGCAGAGTCACCGGCCGGCACGGCACCGCCCAAGAGCTCGCCGACGCCCCTTCAGCCACAAGCTTCATTCGAGGATGAAGCCATGACCCCGACTGCACGGGCATTGCAGATGCTCGCCGACACTATGTCAGATTTGAAGGCCCAAATGGAGGCTAATGAGAGAAGAGCGGCACGGCCGATGGAAGACGCACGGTTCAACGAGCGCATAGGCCCCTTCTCGCACCGGGTTATGGAGTCGGGGAGGTCTGGTAACCAGAAGTCCCTCAAGCTCACCTATTCAGGGTCCGGCTGCCCGTACCAGCACTTGGATAGTTTTCGGTCCCAGACATGCGCCAAGGGATACTCCGATGCAGTATGCTGCAATATTTTCCAGGAAACTCTGTCTGGAGAAGCGCTCAGCTGGTTCTATGAGCTTCCGGCAAATTCAATCGAGGCCTTCGAACAGTTGGCCGACCGGTTTGTAGGCCGCTTCATCCTCCGGGTCGAGGGAGCCCGCACATCGACCATCCTCTTCAACTGCATGCAAGCGCCCGGCGAGGAATTGAGGACTTTCGTCAACCGTTGGCAAACGGCAACGGCCGGGGTTCGGAACCTTGACAAAGGTATCGCCGAGATGGCGTTCAAGCAAGGGCTCCGACCGGGAAAATTTTCCTACGCCGTGCGGGTGGAACTCCCGCAGGGGTATGACGAGTTGATGGCAATGGCCATCCGGCACGCCCAGGCCGATCACGAGACGTACGGGCAGCACCTGCTGAAGAGGAAGCGGGAAGGGCAGCAGGAAGACATTGGGCCTCGATCCACAATCTCGGATAAATGTCAATTTAGGCCTAAACATTGCCCCCCAGCCTTTGAAATTGAGAACCCAATGAAATTGATAAAGGCTAGAAAGCCCAATCCGAACCCATTTAAAATTTTAAAACGTTGTGTTGTTCCCTCTAACATCGCAACTTTACCAAATCGAGATCAGAGAACTATTCCTAAACCCTTGACCACTGCCAATCCTACCGTTTCAAAATTCAAAGAAACCCTTTCAGGTTCTATAAACCCAGATTAAGAATCATCAATTCACATCTCAACCTCCATTCCTTTAACTTCCCAAACCAAATAGACCAATGGCCTTCGAGATTCAATATGCTTCAGCCCTCAGGGGAAAAGAAAGAGTAACCTCAACCATTATTGAAGTCGGAAGTTCTTATCAGACCTCTCTTACGCCACCCGACGACTATGGCAGTGCCGGGTTAGGTCCAAGACAGCAATCACTTCATCAAGATACTGCATTTCCATTCTTTGATGAGTCACGACCTCTTCCAGTGGCATTACGTGAAAGAGGCGTTTCATGTGGAGATTGGCGAGATTCCAATAGCATCTTCTTCCTGGCTGTTACCAACCCAGGCAATGGTACAATGGTATTATGAAAGACGATTGTTTGATGAAAGTAGATGGCGAGCAGCATGAATTAATGAAGCCCTCAATATCAACTTCGCACTTAACCCCAAAGGAGGAAACATGTGTGCTCTTATGCCTTTAATATCCCTTTGGAACCCCTCTGCCAATGTCTTTGATTTCAAGTTTGGGCAAGCCAGTATTACCCTGTTAGACTTGCATACTGGTTTAGGATTTCCCTTAGGCAGAAAACCCTTCAATGTAGAAGACTATCCTAAGGCGGATGTACCCTCAATCACCCTTCCAGAAACCTCCACTCGGAGTTGGCAAAGCTGGATTGCAAAATTTCAAGCCCATAAAGATGATATAGGTGGAATAGCCTTCTTAGATTTCTGGCTCAACAAGTTTGTGTTTTGTTCAACTGCCAACAAAATGACCAAAACCTATAGCAGAATGGCTGAGATTCTGTATGCACGCAAGGAGATTGGCCTTGCTCAAATTGTACTGGCACATCTATATCGGTGCCTTCATACTCTATCCGCCACACCTTTAAACTGCAAAGTTGCTGGACCCATTTGGATTTTGGAACTTTGGTCACAAATGTACTTCCCCGGGCTAGCACCCCCTGAGCTCAACAAGATTTTCGAAGACAAAGTGTTGGGGCTCGCCTATGTTGGATGCAGACCTAATTATGGTCAAGGCTATGCGGTATGCTTTGATGTGATTTTCAACACCGATGCCCAAGGTTTCTACTCAGAAGCACAGATGCTCCTTCGTAGGAGGCACCCAAGGGCTCTGAAAGATGGCTTTCTCCCCAATGTGAGGAAGGACGGTGGTTATTCCTTCAATGCATCTCCATGGCAGACTTTCCCCTCTTCTCATCTGATAAGGGTGAACAAGGTGTCGAAGTATATGCTCCCCAACTATTTGCCAGACAGTTTGGCTTGACTCAACTTCTGCCCTATCCTCCAATCCAGAGTCTGAACATGTTTTCGGCCTGACGGCCAAGTAGAAATACCCTTGCTGATGAATGTGCCAATCTTGTATCTGCCTTGCGACTCGCCAATTCTCCAAATTTGGGACAATGTCCTGAATTGGAAATCTCTGGAGAAGCGACTGAAGAGTACCAAGCCTGGTGGTCCCAACTTAGAGGAAAATTCTTTCAAAATGAATCTCTTCACTACTTCAGAGCTCTCTTCAACAACCAACGTCAATACATTACTGCAGATGATGTCAAAGTGCTTGATGAAGGTCCTCTTTATCCTGAAATAGACCATGAGCAGGTATTTCTTTATTCCTTACTGATCTTATATATTAATTTTCAAGTGAAAACCACTAACTGATTTCTTTTATTACAGACCTCTGGCAAATCAAATAAGAGTTAGGGGAAGAAGAAAGTCCCTCAAACCTCCACCGCCAGAACTGCCCAGAAAACAGGAAGAGCTCAAGTTGAGGCTGAGGAATCAGATCCTGAGGATCATGAGCCAGTAAGCTATCCGAATTTTATTTTTATTTTTATTACTGCACCATTGATGTATAACAAATTAACATGTCATATCTGATGCAGTTGATAAAATCTTTCCAACAGGGATTAATAAGCAGGAAAAAAGCAAACCAACTTCAACCTATGTTGCTGCTATGATTGAAGTACCTTCAGGTGAGTCTTCCTAGCCACCTCATAATTCATCTCCCTCTAGAGATTTTGAGTTGGGAGATGAAGATGTCCATGATTTCGCTGGAGTCCAACGAGCTTGTAAAGAAATTGAAAATGAGTACCAATAGGTTCGTGAGAATGTTGTTATGGAAGTACCACCTCTAAGCTTTCTTCCTGCTGATACCGTACTTCTAGTATTCCAGACAACCCCCTAGCAATTATTTCGAATGTTGCCGAGATTGTCCCTCTGATCACTCAAGGGCAACCACAAGTTAAGCTTCTGACAGATGCCTCTCCTATGACAGAGGTATCTCTTTTAAAAACTTTTGTCTCTTGTACTTCTTCATAGAATCTTTCTTAATCCTCACCACATTTATACTTATACAGGTAAGCGAAGTTCCTAAATGCAACTAGAAATGATGAGGTTTCTGGCGAGTAAAGTCTAGTTGCAATTTCGCCCAGCCAGACCATTCAGATTGGGGTATCTCCTATCAAGGTTCCAACTCCTCAATCTCTGAAAATGAGCATGTCCATTCCTCCACTAGGGGAAGATCCACTTCTGAAACTTCCAACCCCCAAAAAAGATTTCCCTAAAGTGAGAGAAGCTTGGAGCTTTATGTAGCAGTTGGGAAGAGTAGACCCTGCGGATGTAAAGGTGGCGGCCAAAATTTTGGGTTCTATCCAGACATTACAAGATCAAGTTGACCGCCTGCTCGCCATGGTTCAAACAAAAATGAAGAAAACCCTAGCGACCTTCCCAGAACTTTTAAGATCACTTCAGGATAATTTGGATGCACTTCCAAATCAGCGGGCCAAGACTCATGACTTTACTACATCTCTTACCAGTGCCGTGAACTCCTATTTTGCCCTTGTATCCGTTGCCAGTGACAATGATGAGAACGAAATCGCTCTCCTAGAGAAGGAAAATGAGCTGCTTGACCAGAAGATAACTATAATTAGGGTCAGACAACAAGAAAGTCTCCAAGACGCGAGTGAGCAAAGGGCGCTCCTGACTGCTCTCCATGAAGAAACTAATTAAAGCCAAGCCGAAGAGGAAAGACTCACAGTCTTCATTGGTCATTTGAAGACCAAGATAGAGAGATTAGGGTTGAAGTTGTACGAACTTAAGACAATGCCCCCCAAGTAGATTGGGCTTAATATATAATTATTTCATCTTATTTTGCTATGTACTTATGAGTGGAATTCGGCCCACCTCTCCATTCAAGTTTATCTCTTTGTATTGTATTTCAAACCGCTTCGTTAACCAACAAATCAGCGCTCTGGTTTAATGTTCAATAATTGCACGTATCAATTACAAGGATTCGATTTTCTTCTCAACCTATTCGATCCTGAGATGCAAAACAGAACAACAATTCAAGACCGCGGGGAATGGTTTGCTATGCAAGATAGTGACTCGATATACCACAAGATGTGGCGACTGAACACGATAGGTCTTAGCAACGCTCACACGAAATGCAAGACACACTTCGACAACCGCGCAAGTATACAACGACCGATGACGGGTGTAAGGTTGCAGCAGGGTTGGATACTTCGACAACCGCGCAGGTATACAGCGACCGATGGCAGGCGTAAGGTTGCAGCAGGGTTGGATGGTGGTTGTTTGCAGTTTGTGGAGGCAGTACGCGTAAGATTGTTTTGGAGAGACTTTGCATGATTTGCGATGCGCAAAAGGTTGTGTGTTTGTAAGATGGTTGTGAACCCTTTCTAAGTTGTTCAAGAGTTCTTTATATAGAGAACGCAAAACCTCAATAGTTGTGTATCAAGTATAATAGATTCTGAGATCAATAAGAATTTAATTACCTTAGACCACCTCCTTCTCAGATTCCTAGAGAAACCCCAAATCTTTTCCAAGAAGGAAAGATCAAATATACATCAGATTATTCTTTGATAAATAACCCCTTGGGCCTCGATCTACAATCTCGGATAAATGTCAATTTAGGTCCAAACAAAACTAAGCGAATTTCTCATATGATCTCGAGGCATGACAGCATGCATGATATATGGCGTAGCTGAAACCTAAATACAAGGTGTTACCCTCCACTATAAAATTTGAGTTTTACAGGAACTTCTAAAGAAAATATACGTTGGTAATTAAATTGTAAAGCAGTTGGTGCGCACAGATGATTCTTGATCATTCTTGAACTCTGCTTAACCAAAATTTTGCAGCCTCACAAATCCAGAAATCCTGCAAAACCAAATCTTCTTGTATGAGTGGCATTTCGCTCTGGCCTTGATCGTTACATACGGATTATTGGAATGATATATGTTTACCTATACTATCATCCAACGGTAAGATACTAAAATTTGAAACAACAGAAACTGTCTTGCATGTCTTCCTATCAGATGGTAGTGCAATATATCGTACTTGACTGTTGGATTTGGTAAGTATACATTTTGTCTCCTTTGATCATTGTTTCGAGTAAAGTAGCTTACCGATTGGCACAAATTCTTATATGTGGAGCGTTGGATGGAGAAATTGGAGGAAGCAGAATAGAAGCGTAAAATGGCAACCAAAACAGCTGTGTTTCTTTACTATCATTGACGGTACTATGGTTCCCATTTTCAGAAAATCTTGCTTCGATTTAATCTTTACGTGGTTTGATTGCTGTTTAATAACTAGCTAGGTGGGATATCTGTGGTTTGAGTATATATACAAGATAAACCTCATGGATTCCTATAACGTATTGATTTGTTTACCTGAACATGTTAACAATTTATGCTGTTTGAGAACCTTTTATCTTTACTAATGTAGAATGTCTTTGTTGATCAGGCTCTACATATGTTAGCGATATGTCACCCAGTAATTCTGGAGATAATCGTGGTGACTATCGGTCATGATCTGTCTGCATGTGTTAATTGATCTGTTAACTGGAGTCAAGTCATTTGCGCGCCACAAACACACACCATTAGGTGTACGTATACTAACAAAAAATTTAGAATCTGTAAGTCACTACGTCTTCATATATGTAATTGTTATTCATGTGATTTCTTTCCCGCGCGCAACCAGATAACGCTGGAAACCTACATCTTGCAATTCCATCCAGGTTCGTCATGTTCGTAGAGAAGCAAATAGTGTGGCACATCATCTTGCCCACTTTACTAGTTGTTCTTATGTTGATGAGTTTTGGATTAGAGAGACTCCCTCAATTAGTGAGGATGTTCTCTTTGAAAATTTATGTAATAATAGGTGAGGTAATGGTTTATACACCCCTCGTCCTATACTTTAAAAAAAAATTATTAATTAAGTTCTATATTTCAGTAAGGTATGGTAAAACTCATAACTGATACTCCAGCATTTAAAGATGGAATTTACAGTTACGTGCAAAGTTCCCACATCATTTCAAACTAGTTGTTATTAGCCCACACATTTATAGATAGCATGTTTAATTACAGATCCGGCTGCTCACTCAAACAAGTTATTCTTGCCCAGCTCCAAGAGAGCCAACCCTAGCTTGGTCAGTTGCTACCTTCCTCACCTTACTCAATCGCAGATGGTCTTAGTGTTTTTCAGCTTGCGTCCCAAGAAACAAGTCATATCTTCTGGTGCATATCAATATGCATGTCTCACATGCAGCTCGGTCAACATATTTTGAAGAGCATTTCTGAATGGATCCGGAAAATGCCAAACTTCAATTTTAGATTGAAGAATAAATTGCAACATTGATGAACAAAGATACTAAGAAACGTACGAATGCCTGTTTCCAATTGCATCTCATAACAAACACATGCACTTCCAAGGATAGTAGCTAGCTAGCATAAGCATAAGCATATAAGCATAAGCATATAATGCATAATGAAAGAGTAAAATTTACTTATGTAGGAGAGGACCAATTAAAACCTCAAGTAGTTTCCTTAGATTGATAAACGCCAAAGAAATTTGTTAGTGGAAGAATCCATACTACATTAGGATGTTAGAACTAAGCAACAGGCAGAAAAAAATAATGCGAGTTATTATGCATCCAGGCAGAAGTATGCATGCCATGCCATGGATAACAAATACTGAAGAAAGGAGGAATATAAGATACAATAACTATATTGGTCAATCATCGTATTCACTCCAGGCCTGGTGTGATCACATTCGAACATCTCAGCCTTTTTTTCCTCTTTCTTTCTTTTGTGTGTATATATATTATATTCGTCGGAGTCCCAGAGTATTGTATTTTCTTCTGATCAAGATAGAAAGAATTTCCCCTGAGGGCTGGAACCCAGTCTACTTTGGGGGGGGGGGGGGGGGGGGGGGGGTGGTTAGGCCCTCACACCCATATCTTTATTTGAAATTTGATACAACTGGGGGACTTCTTGCCTAAACCCCTTCAAATTACATAAATTCATCGACATTGAAATCAATGTAAAACAAATTAATATAATTAATGCTACCTAACATACTATGTAATCATCAAGAATGCAGTCATCGACTTCCATGGTGCGTGGCTGCTTAATTATCATTCTTGGCATTGGCTCCTCCACAAAGGATTTTGGTCAGTTTGAATGAAACCATATCGTCACTCAAGTTCCCTTCAGACTACTGTCTTGGACATCATCATCATTTCCCTCCATCATATCCTCTTCTTGTTGCTTTTATCTTCTTGTTTTCTAGTACAGTTCGTTATTTTCCGAAGTAAACAAAAACCCAGTGACCATGATCGATGCACGCCCGAAGCCCTTATATCTCATTGGCTGCTTTTGGCCTTTCCATGCATGTACCACCACTGCTCCAACTGTTTGACTTATAGAATGTCAAAGACTCATTAAGAAATACAGCGCATGTTAAAAACATAGTTATAAGTTTGGCAATCGAAGCAAGTGATTATAGTCATAATATATCGAAGAAATACATGGTTCATCTTCGAACTACTTCTAATTCTGTAAAATCATATCGAAGGTTATGGAGGATGATGATGCCATGTATTCCAGACAAGAATGGAAAGTGGAGAACTCGGTACCTTAAACAAGTACTTGTTTTTCATAGGTGCAATATGGTAATTATAAAACAAGTACACCATTTTCATTTACTTGGAGAATGGAGACCGGACTTGTTTAATAAATTGTCAACATTTTGTATCAAATTCATTATCATTTACTTCTGAAAACTTGTAGGACTCTACTCACAAATCAATCTGGTGTAAGAAAAAGCTTCTGCTTGTATGAGAAAGACACTCAAAAAACGCTATTATTATGCATCGGAACTTCATAGTTCAGGAACATACATGAAAGTTGTGCCTGTCTGAAACGTTCCAAAAATAACACCGCAGTCATAAATCATGAAGATATATATAAAATATTGCAGAAAGAAAGAAGTTTGAAACATAACTAAGATTGGCTGAATCGCTTACATGTAGTAAGGTTTCTACTGATCATTTCCCATGGCGGAAAAACAGAATCTGAATCTAATTACAGTAGTCTTCACGTCTTGACCGAAAAAAAGTAAAGAACAATTACTACTCCTTATCGATTCTTGATGATATCATGGAGTACTTGCTCAAAGATCTGCGTAGAACATTCAATCACAATCGGCTCACCAGCTCTTGGATCAAACACAAGTCCTTGGTACATCTTGAGGAGTTCTTAGAGCTTTGGGTGGAAGAAGTACTTGTGGGGAATGGAGTATTTCTTCATATCTTCTCCCACAAACAAATCCATGCAACCTTTCGGAGTTGAACCCAGCTTCTTCAAGATCTTGGATCTCTCGACTTGGTCATCCTCATGTACCATCAACCTTTCGAATTCGTATGAATTCTTTGAGTGGCTTCTTCCTATCTTGTTGAGAAGAGATAAGGGAGTCATGAACCTCATGGTTTCTGGTAGATCGAGTGGTAGTCGTAGGCTTGGAAAGATTAGAGATGGGAATTTGTAAGAGAAATAAGGGGGGCGATCGAGCTGGGGCTTATATAGATCGATTAATTAATAAGATGGCAGGAATCCTGCAGTGTGATCGGAGCTACGGCTTCTACACAATAATAAGATGGAAGCCTGCAGTACGGTTGTGATCGGAGATATGATCATGACACTGCTATATATGTCCTTTATATACAATTGCAGTCCAACATGGATTTGGATTGGGGTGGTGTACGCGCACGTGTTGGCTAAGTTTCTATTTTTCTTAATTCTCTATTCTAATTTCCCTCATTCCTCCAAGCCAAACAACTTGGAAGTTTAATTAATACATGTATTTCACTTCCGCTCTTACGTACTTGATATATTTACTGGACTTATATTATGCTATTAATTCGGGCAAATTTGGTTGTCTTCTATGTATTTCTGGTTAGACATTACTAGCCAGAAATTAACTAGTATTTCCGGCCTGTATCGTATGAACAACTGTGGAAGCATTCATGGAGGGGGGGGGGGGGGGGGGGGGGGGGGGGGGTGGGGAAGCATTACAAGGCACTGCATATGATCAGAGTCATCGATCAGACTGCAAGTCTAGAAGCCTGAATTTGCCTAAGTAAACCAACCATGCTAATTCATAAATAATGTGACCATCAATTAATCAATGTAGTAACTCAAATTTAATTAGTTTGATCAAACCAACTGTGGGCAAGTGAAGGTATAACATCAAATCCCAATTAGGCTAACTAGCTAGGCCTTAAATTTGGCTAAGTGATACCACCATGCATGGTAATCCATATTTAAAGTTTAAAGCCGTCAGATTACATTAATCATCGGCTTAAAACAAATGAACTAACAGAATGAGCTGGATAGGACAACGAATAGAAAGTTATAAATCCTAGCTAGACAGATGGCTACTATAAGCCTGTACATGACATTTTAAAGCACAAAATTGATGCTGAAAATTTGCATTTTCGACATCCCATTATGTAACTGAATGCAGTACTGTACTGTTACCCTGCTAATGGGAAATACAAATTATTTAAAAACTATGTTTATATATAGCATCTACCTCATCTCCGGCCAAGAGAAAAGTTTGGCCATTTTCTATTCACAATATGAGCATAGCAATGCAGATTTTCAAGAAATTCTACAAATTCAAAATATAGTTTTCATAATATAATTACAGGGCAGCAAACATATATTCTCTTGCATGACTGTTACTAAAATTTGAGATGTAAATGATTTCATCAGTAAAAAATCTTCTTCTTTTTTGGGATAATATCAGTAGAACTAATGAGCACAGAATCTTACAAATCCGAGTTGCTCTCATGCACTCGTAATAAACATGCATTGGTTTATTTCAAGCCGCACTTGCATGCTCCATTGCATCTTGTCTTTCTCCTCAATTTAATTCTTCTGCTCTCCCTAGCTAGCCTGCAACTCATCCACCTAAAGCACTGACGGTAGAACAATAAGACCTAATACAAAGGTTCCACTTCTTAGCTTATGCAAAACAGTCCGAGATGTAGTTATGAATTTCAAATCTAGCTTACTTTTAAGTGAGAAAAAGATGATTTCATTAGCTTACTTAACTACAACTATAGCTTACTTACTACAGGTACAAAGTTATTTTGGTCTCTGCAGTATGTAAATACTAATTAGTTCCTAAACAGATTCAATGCTGAGACCAATCAAACAGATAAATGAGACCAGAAAACACAACACTTCATTTATTATACATATCACAGTGCCATAGTCTCGATCAGTGTTTTTCCCCGTCTTTGTTACCTCCTTATCATTTATTACCAGCAAAACTCACATGCTCTATCTCATTTCTTAATTCTTATTACATCCTTAAAACCTGTGAAACTCCCATGCACATTTTTTTCAGAAGTTATAACCATAACCTTGACATGCACATCGTGAAACTAGAAAACTAGAACTCATCCAACTATCTTTACGTACCCAAACTAACATCTCAAACCGCTATATAACTATCGCAGAATTCATACACCCTTGATCCAACAATCTGCATCTATTGATCCAATTCAAACATGTGCAATTGGCTAAACTAGCTATAGGCCTTTTCAGTTACCAGCTGAACATATAAACTAGAACTGTACACATCCCAGATTGCACATTGTTTAGTAAACACAGCATATGTATGTTACACTGAACTAAGCTAACACAACTAGTCAACTCCAGAGGGGAACCTTGGTGCAATCTCTCAACTTTAAGAATCAATTACTGAGTCACATCTAGTGTCTTCAGAATAGAAATAGATATATGTAGATTAACTGGGAGTCGAGGTGATCTAGTTCAGTTTAATTAAATGTAACAGGGAGTCAACTGCGGACCTGGCCAAATTGAACTAAGGTAACTCACCTGTTCACGTCGGATTTTACTCATGTCGAACTATCAACACGTGGGGGTGGCGGATGTAGTTTCAGTCCTGATGCGAGCGTGCCAGTACCTTTGGGTTAAGTACAACCTTGAGCGGACGACGTCTGGCGAGCGAATTACTCTTGGCGAGCGGATGGCTCTGGCGAACGTACTCGTCTGCTCCCTTCTACCAGACTTCCTGATCAAGCGACTGTTACGCGGGCGTTGACGGGCCGGCGTAAAGGGCTCGAACAAGGCCTAATTAATAAACGATTACTAGGATTTTCCACTCAACCTATTGCAGATTGAGATAATCTTACTTCGATCCTGAGATGCAAAGCAGAACTATTAATCAAGACCGCGGAGTGGGTTTCGTCCAACCTCTTGCAGATTGGATAAGGATTGTTACCGGGGTAACGACTCGATTTGTCACAAAGTGTGACGACTAGACACGGTATGTCTCTGCGATGCTTCGACACGAACACAAGGCACTTTCGACAACCGCGGCGGATATACGGCGACCGGTGGTGGGCGTAGGTTTGCGGCAAGGTTGGAATGGTGGTTTGCAGTTGGTGGAAGGCAATTCGCGAGAGATTGCTCCGGTGAGGCTTACAAGATTTGCGAGGTGCAAAAGCTTGTATGTTTGTAAGATGGTTGAGAACCCCTCTCTACGTTGTCTAAGAGTTCTTTATACAGAGAATGCAAAACCCTAATACTTATTCATCAAGCACAAAGATTCTGAGATCGACTAGGATTCGATTACCTGAAACTAACTCTAATTCGGATTCTTGAAGGATCCTAAGCCTATTCCTAAAAGGAATATGATTAAAGGCATACTAGATTACCGGCCCGTTAACGGATAACCCTCTTGGGCCTCGGATAGGCTCTCGGGTAAATGTTAATTTAGGCCCAAACATTGCCCCCCAGCCTTTGAAATTGAAGCACATTGAAATAGATAAAGGATTAAGAAAGCCCAGACCAAATCCATTTAAACCCTCGAAGAATGTGTCGTTCCCTCTAACCAGTATAACTTTACCCGAGCTCAGAGAACTGTTCACAAAACCCTCAATCGCTTCCAATCATATCGCTTCAGATATTCACAAAACCCCTTTCAGATTCTATAAAAACCCTGATTAAGCATCACCAATCCACGACTCGAATTTCAAATCCTCCTTCTTCATCTTTCAATCATGGCCTTAGAAATCCACTATTCAGATGCCCTTCGCAGAAAGGATAAAATCCTGAATTCTGTTATTGAAATCGGAAGTCCCTTCCAAACTTTCCTTACCCCACCTGATGACTACGGCCGTGCCGGGCTGGGTCCCAAACAACAAGAATTCAACCATATAGCCCTATCCTCCTTCTTGGACCAGTGCTGCCCGCCTCCGGTAGCATTCCGCGATCAGAGTATTAAAGGTGGTGATTGGAAAACAACAAACCATTTCGAAGTCCCCATCACCCCTGGCTGCTGGCCACTACCTACCCAATCCATGATTGAATGGTATCAAGCAAGGCGGAAGCTAGACCTTCGCAGATGGCGATATGCTGGGATAGAAGAAGTTATTGACCTCTGCTTCAATCTCAACCCAAAGAGAGGAAATCGATGTGCATTCATGTCTTTGGTATGTTTCTGGAATCCTTCTGCAAACGCCTTTGATTTCAGATTTGGTCAAGCCAGTATCACTCTCCTAGACCTACATGCCGGATTAGGATTCCCCCTAGGCAGAAAACCCTTTAAGTTAGATGACTACCATCAAAACGACGTACCATCCACCCTTATGACAGTCCCCAACAACATGAGCTACCAAACATGGATAAATGAATTCAGCCCAATGACCGATGACATAGGAGGAATAGCTTCCTCGACTTCTGGCTGAATAAATTCGTGTTCTGCTCATCCGCCTCCAAAATGACCAAAACCTACAGAAGGATGGCCGAGATCCTTTACGCCCGCGAAGAAATTAGCCTTGCCCCTATAGTCCTAGCACACCTATATAGGGGCCTTCACTCCCTATCCATGAATCCCCTATCCTGCAAAGTTCCTGCACCTCTTTGGATCTTAGAGATATGGTCCAACATGTACTTCCCAGGATATGGTCCAAAGAGATAGGTGAAAACAGGATAATGGGAGCAGCCTATGCCGGCCAACCGCCAAAATATGGACAAGGCTATGCAGCCTGTTTCGACATCATCTATCATACAGATGCTCAAGGCTTCTACTCGGAAGCGCAGATGCTTATCAAACAGACGCACCCCATAGCCTTGAGAAGCGGCTTTCTACCATTTGTAGATCAATGTGAGGATGGGAAGAAAATGTTTCTTCAATACATATCAATGGCAGATCTTCCCCTCATCTCCTCGGACAAAGGCGGACAGGGCTCCGAGGTGTATGCCCCTCAGCTATTCGCTCGCCAGTTCGGACTTACACAGCTTCTGCCTTACCCGCCATTTCAAAGCCTCAACCTGTTCTCCGTCTGGCGGCCAAGCAAAAATACTCCAGCAAACGAGGATGCTCCAACTACCACCGCCTTGCGCCCTGCAACTTTTCCTCTTCTAGAGCGATGTCCAGAGCTAGAAATTTCCGACCTTGCCACTGAAGAATACCAAACCTGATGGGAGAACCTCCGAGGGCACTTCTTCCAGAAGGAGTCCCTGCACTACTTCCGGACTTTGTTCGGAAACCAACGCAAATGCCTCACCTGCCAGGATGTCGAGGTACTTGATGGAGGTCCTTTGCACCCTGAGCTAGAAATGGAGGACATACAGGTAAACCTTCGTTATATTCTGATTCACCTTACCTATTTTGAGCATGGAAAAAACCACTAACTGATTTTTCCTGCCACAGGCCTCCAAGAAGAGCATTCCCAGCTTGAAGAAAAGGAAGGCTCCTCATATTCCTACTGCTGGGGTTCAGATTCAGAAGAAAACCAAACCTCCTCCCCCACCGGCAATCGAAGAAGAATTTCCTGAAGACAACTTGCCAGTAAGTATTTACCATAATCCGCGATTACCCTGCATCCATTAATTGATGTTTCAAACCAGTTTATAAATCTGATGCAGTTGGCAAACTTTCTTCCTCAGGGACTTATCCCCAGAAAGAGTAGGAAATCAGTCGCGACCATTGCTTCTCCCGTCACCAATCCAATCGAGATCTCCTCAGGTGAGTCTTCTAGTTCATCCATTAATTCACCATCCCCGAGCCGCCTCGATTTAGGAGATGAGACTTCTCGGGATTTTGCTGAAGTTCAAAGGACTTGGCAAGAATTAGAGGAAAGGATTGAGCGGATCCGGAGGAATCCTCTGGACGCCATTCCAATAAACCAACTTTCTGCTGATATAGGTACCACCTGCACCTCTCTGGTCATTGCTCCGTCCCATGCAGAAACTACACTTCTGACCACTCCAGCTCCTTCTACAGAGCAAACCATGGAGGAGGCAGTATCCGCCGAGATTCCAGAAGCACTGACGACCGATGTACAATCGCCAGGAAATATATTCCCTGAGCCAACCCATGCGCCAGACGTGCCAGGTGGAGATGAACAACCGCCAGCCTTGGAGTATATCATTCGTGAAGAAGAAGAGGAAGTAGTATCCGTTCCTCCTCCAGAAGTTAACATAGAGGCTGAGACAAGATCTAAGGTGCCCCCCGAGTCCTGTCAAGGCGATTCAAGGGAGCCAGAACCTCTTCGGGTGGAAGTTCCAGCAGATACCCCTCTCGAGCCAGAGGTACCTTTTTACAACCTTAACTTTAGTTTTCATATTGTTTTTTTTTTTTTTTTTTTTTTAAGCTAATGATTCTCACCATGCTCCCATTCCTTTTAGGGGAACAAGACTCCTATCCTGCCCAGGAATGATGAGAGTAATGGTAGACAGAACTTGGTCCTATCTCGATCTCTGCCCATTGTCCAGGCGGAAGGTCCGTCTGTGTCAGATTCTCCACAAGCTGCCCCTGCTTCACCTTCCTCCATTCCTTGGCTAGGCGAAGATCCCCTAATGAAACTACCAACTCTAAGGCAGGTAACATCAGAAGCAAGGGAAGCTTGGAACTTCATGAGCCAGATATGCAGGGAAGATCTTATGGACGAGAGGGTTCACGAACGGATCCAAAGCGCTCTTCAGACCCTTGAAGGTTAAGTTAATTGTCTGCCTGCCACCATTCAAGCCAGAGTTAAGGAAATTCTGGTCACTTTTCCTGAGCTCCTTGGCTCCTTTCAAAGTAAGGCGGGTGAAGTCCCAAAACGAGAAGCTCGGACAAGTAAGAAGACATATGTGCTCTCCAATGCCATGAAAGCATACTCCTCCCTCGTATTTGCTGTTGAAAAAGAAGATGAGGACGAAATCAAGCGCCTGGAGCGAGAAAAAGAATTCCTCGATCGAAAGATAGCAATGGTGCGAGAGAGGCAGAAACATAGACGCGAAGCAGCTCAAGAGTAAAGTGTTCGCCTGAATCAGCTCCGGGTCGAGACTGAAAAGAGTCAAGCAGAAGAAGAAGAACTCCAGGAGCATATCACCTATCTGAGGGCTAGAATAGGCAGATTAGGACTTGAATTATTCGAACTTAAGACCATGCCCCCCAAATGAGTTGGGCCTTTGTGTAAGATTTGGCCTTAATAGCCCAACCTATATGCTCAACCCAAACCGAGACCGGCCCATCTTCTCCTTAAAAGAAAATCAACTCAGCACTTAATGATCTCTTAACTGCAAATATCGGTTTCCAAGATTTGGTGGCTTTGAAATTCAAATTGCGTGACCGTCCTTATTACCAAACGGTTGAAGACCATAAATCCTTCATAAATTGATTTGGCTGGGGGTAAAGAACCCTAATTCATCCGAGCCATTGGGTTTCACTCGCCATCTGCTATACAACAAAACCCTTAGTGTCGAAACTAAAACCATCTCTTCTATTTGTTCAATATGTCTGTTCCTTCTTCTAGTTTCTCCACAAAGCCATTATGGCTCCCTAAATCCTTTCCACCAGATTACACAGAGATGTTCATTTGAACACCTTAAGTCGTGTAATCTGGTATTAGAAAAGTTCTAAGTCACATAATCTGGTATTATGCCCCTTGGACGATGTGGTTTACGGATAGAATCCCCAAAAGTAGGGGTCTCTTCCACGTTTTCTTTGGGTATAATAACGGATAGTGACTTAGGCGTCATCCGCCACCGCGACTGTCACTTTCCTTCTGGCATCCTTCGGAGTTCAGTCGGAACATAAAAGTGATTGTCGGCTGGCATTCTTACCAAAGCCAGGTTTGGAAGGAGAAATAGTCCAAGAATGCTTCTCCAAAACGGCGGGTAAGGATGTCTCATCCTTTTGTTCTTTTGCCAACCGTCAAGGCCTTTCCTTTGAGGTGAAGATCCTGATGAAGGAATTAATGGCTGAAGCGATTGACGGAATGGTGAGATGGATGACAATTAGCAATTAGAGCAGGAAATCGAAGGAGGAATGAGACACATCTATCTCCAAAAGAATCTGTAAAACAGATACTCCTTATCGTTATCGATGCTCCCCTCTCTCTCGTTCAAGAAACTTAGAAGTATAGGCATGTATATAACTCTGTACTTGTAAAGCTCTTGACCGCAAAGTCATTCTATGAATTGTAATGAAAATTCCAGTTAATTGCAGAAAAACATATGTATTATTGCTTTCCTTGTTGAATGTATTCATTACAAACAAATCAAACATGTTGAAGACCATGAACACTGATCCTCAACAAAATAAGAGAATGAACCTCAAGTAGATTCATAACGAAAGAAAAAGACTAATGAACCTTTGAGCATATCCATAACCTAAGAATGTTTATTACTGGCGGATAAGAACACCAGGTTTTCTATGAGTATCCCATGTATTGCCCCGCTAGTTTTCCTAGGCTGAGACAGAGAACTTTGCCAAAGCCAAAACTAAGGCAGTGTGTTTGCTCTGTTGAATTTAAGTCTTAGGCAGAAGGTTGCCCCCCTGACTCAACCATAGAGAGCGGGTCTTCAAATTCCTAAACACTAGGGAAGTATTTCTTGAGATGTCGTCCATTGATTGGATTTTTATGGACTTCACCTTCTAGATCTCGGAGCTGGTAAGTACCTTTGCCAATGATCCGATCAATGACAAAGGGACCCTCCCATTTGGGAGACCATTTACCGCGTCCAGTATCACGTTCGCCGAAAGGAAGCATAGCCTTCCAAACCAGATCGCCCTCACCATAGGATTTACCCTTGGTTCGCTTGTCATAGGCCCTGGCAACCTTCTTCTTTTCCAAGACTATGTTCGTCAAAGCTTCTAGCCGCCGCTCGTCAAGATCTTCATGTTCCTGAAACATAGCCTGAACGTAATCATCTCCAATTAACTGATGCTGCTCGCGAACCCGGAGAGAGTGAACATTGATCTCCAGAGGAAGAACTGCGTCATGGCCAAACATCATAGCGTAAGGGGTAGTTCCTGTAGGGGTTCGTTTAGAAGTACAATATGCCCACAAGGTGTTGTCCAGCTCGGTATGCCAAGTTCTTGGGTTATCGTAAAGCATCTTCTTGATAATGGAGATAATGACCTTGTTACTATCTTCAGCCTGGCCATTGGATTGGGCGTAATATGGGGAAGAGTGTAAGAATTGGTTGCCATAATCCTGAATAAATGTTTGTGTATTCTCTGCCATAAACGCTTCCCCCCTGTCCGCCACAATGCATTCAGGAATGCCATATCGGCAAATGATGTTCTGAAAGATGAAGCGGATGACCGTAGCCGCATCACAGTTTCGAACAGGAATGGCCTCAACCCATTTGGTGAAGAAATCTGTGCCAATCAATAGGTATTTATGTTGGAGGGACGAATTGGGATGGATTTCCCCCACAAAATCAAGTGTCCAACCTCTGGCTGGCCAAGGTTTGATGATAGGCTGCATGGGGATGTTAGGAATCCGCTGAACTGGCCCGTGAATCTGGCAGTCAATACAGCCTTGGGCAAAACTGATACAGTCCTTGAGGATAGATGGCCAAAAATAACCATATCGACGAATTAGCCACCTCATCTTTGATCCACTCTGATGTGAACCACAAACACCTAAATGTACCTCGAACATGAGCCGCTTAGCTTCGGCTCCAAAGACACACCTAAGCGTGTATTTGATTAAGTCCATCTGAGCTACCACAATTGTGGTAAAGGAAAGCATATAGTGACGGAGCTTAGTAGCAGCAAAGTATAATGCCACACACAGCCGCTCAATTGGGGAGTATCTTGTTTCTGCATCCAAAAGAATCCTGCTAAGGTAAGAAACCGCATACTCGACGCTCTTGCCTTCTTTGGTGGTTTCATCCTGAGCCAAAAACCCAGCAACAGAACTAGTAGAAGCAGAAATATATAGTTTGAGTGGGATTCCCGGTTGGGGTGGTTGCAATATTGGCGGGCTCGCCAAGTACTCTTTAATCTTGTCAAAAGCCGCCTGATGCTCAGGACCTCAAACAAAGTTTTCACCCTTCTTGAGCTTCAACAAAGAAGAGAAAGGAGTAATCTTGCCAGCTGAGTTAGATATGAAGCGTCTAAGAAAGTTGATTTTACCCAACAGGCTCTGAAGTTCTCTCTTGTTTCGAGGTGTCGGGGCGTCCAAAACCGCTTGTGCTTTATCCCTAGCCACTTCAATGCCCCTTTCGTGTACCATGAAACCAAGGAAATCACCGGCACGAACCCCAAAAATGCACTTGGCTGGATTCATCTTGAGCTGGTGCTTCCGCATTCGCGTAAATACGTCACGTAGATGGCTGATATGATCTGTCTTGTGTTTAGATTTAACCACTACGTCATCAATATAAACCTCCAAAATGTTTCCCAGGATATCATGGAAGGTCATATTCATGGTACGCTGATATGTGGCCCCTGCATTGGTCAGGCCAAATGGCATGCTGAGATATTCAAAAGCTCCGACAAAACCTGGGCAACGAAAGGCAGTCTTGTGAATATCCGGCTCGTAGATCGGTATTTGATGATAACCCGCCGTCCCGTCCATGAAAGACAACATCTCGTGCTCGGCCACTGCATCCACCAATAGATCTGCAATAGGCATAGGGTAGATATCCTTTGGTGAAGCAGCGTTGAGATCTCTGTAATCCACACAGACCCTAATTTTGCCGTTTTTCTTCTTTACAGGAACCACATTCTCCAGCCATTCTGTGTATTGGGCTGGCCGGATGATTCTTGCATCAACCATGCTCTGAACTTCTTTTTTGACTGCTATCGCGGTTTCGGCATTCATTCACCTCTGCTCTTGTCTAATTGGTCTGGATCCTTCTTTGATAGGTAAACGATGGCAAACCAACTCTTTAGACAAACCAGGCATATCTTGATATTTTTCTGCGAAGCAGTCCCTAAACTCTTGTAGCAAATTGATTAATTGCTGCCTCAGTTCTTGTTCTAGATACTGACTAATTCCGACCTCCATGGGCTAGTCATCCGTGCCTAAGTTGATCTTTTTTACTGGATCACGAACCTTAGGTGGAGTGTCGTCCAAGGCTGCTGGGGCTGGTTGAATAATCTCCCCCTCTTCAGTGGTTATGGCGTCGTCGTCGTCAATATAGTCAACTAGAGCGACCGTGTCTGAGGCTAACTGTTCATCCCTAAACACAGCTAACCGCTACATTAGAGAGGCAAAAGCCTTGGCCTCTTTTGTTTTGAGGTTGTCAACTTGATTGACATCTGGTTGAAAGTCTATAGAAACTGGCCGAGAAATATCTGCCTTGGCCTGAGTCAATCCCCACCGTGCGAGATCAGTAGAGGTCACTCCTATCGGATGTCCTTTATTATCAACTCCATAGTTGATAATAAAGGACGGTAGTCTCCGTTACGAAAAGAGCCTGATAAGCGTTAGAGGGCCCAAGCTTAACTTTGAGCATCAAGAGACCGGCGGTCTGAGTAACTGCGCCAGCAAATCCTCTAACCTTTGTAGTAGAATTTTGGATCTTATCTCTTGGAATCTGAAGTTTTTCCATGGTACTAAGCGTTATAACACTCACCACAACTCCTATATCGATGAGGATCAGGTTCACTTGGACACCCTCCACTTCTGCCGTGACGTAGAGGGGTTTAAGATGCTGAATCATGGTGAACGTAGGTTTAGCGAATACCATGTGCGATTTGTGAAGGTCAGCGACGCCAAACTGATGATCATGGTCTGTTGAAGGATCCACGTCCTCAATGGTGGGAAAGTCTTCGACAGCTGATGCCTGGATAAGACAAACTGGCTTGTCCGCCGCCTCCTCTTGTATAAAATAGGCAGTTGGGATAGGCTCGGACAAAGCATAGGTAGAAGATAATATGAAAGCCATATTACAATCTAGGATTGGTTCATCTTCATCTAAGTAATCATCCTCGTCCTCCAGCATCTCGTTGTCCGCATCCGGCAGGCCTCCATCTGCTTGTGGTAAGTCTTCATTCACCTTGGGATGTGGAGGTGCAGTAGTAGCCTCCGCTTTCTTTAAAGAGAGCTCAGTTTTCAACTTTTGTGCTACGTACTGGGGAAAAGGCTGACCTCGTGGAAGACCTGAAGATTGCTGACCAGTGAAGATTGAACCTAGTTTAACAGAAGCCCTGCTGATAATAGGTGTAGATTCCTGAGTAACTGCCTGTGTCTCAGGAACCTTCGTAGTAGTTGGCACTGGAACCGCAGCCGTTCCCCTAGGCTGCCATTTCAGAACAACAGACTCTGTCTTATTGATCTTGTCCGATGTAATTGGTATAGATTTAGACTCTGGTGGGTCCTCCACAACCGAACGGATGGGAATTTTCTCAGGGGAATATACCAACTTCCTCCTTGGCATCCTTCTAGGTGCTCCATCTGCTGGAGTCGGCTCGGAAAGCCTTTCATGGACACTCTTTCATCGAGGTGGTGAAGACTCCTCTCTTCGTACCCGGCGAGAATTTATATATGTTTTGGATTTGTAACGTTTATAAGCTTCTCGTATGTGTTCCACAGGCATGGAAATTTCCTCGGGAGTCACTTTACCTTGGACCAGAGCGTCCAAAGTTCTTCTGGCCTTACCATATCGCTTTTGTGTATTCCGAGTTGGAGGAGGTGGTACCTCCACAATTGGTTTGGTACCTGAAGGTCCAGGATCTTGCCGGGACCTTGCCTTAGTAGCATAAGTCGCCTTTTCCTGGTGATGATATTTTGCCCGCTTGGGGTCACCAGACCTGGACCGCTCCGGCCATGGATGGGTCCGTTTGGCTATCTTAAGGGCCTTTTGTGTCGCCTCCTGTAGAGCTTGCATCAAATCCTCATGCGTAAGAGGCACGCGACAACCTATCTTGCAATTGATGCACAATTGAGACCTGGGCACCATCACCATCTCTTCCTCATCCGGCGGATTTGCTGGTTTGCTAGTCTGTGGGGCGTCATTCGATCCGTCTTTTTCGATGACATTCACCCAGAATTGGTGAGTGGACGCCACCGCTTCATTATCAAATCGTAAGGTCCCTTCATTCAACCATTCCTGGATTTGATCCATTAGTTCTATGCACACAGATGTGCAATGATCATCTGAATGGTGAAAGGAACAATAGGATCCGCCTGACCCAAACAATTGCTGCTACGCCTGAATATGACCAGGAGCCGTTACTCCTTCCTAGATCAAAAGTTGCAATATTTCTGGTGCCTTGTGCGCATCGTAGGTATAGGTTTGGAACCTAGAGACCTGTTGGCGAGGCTCTAGTTCCTGCCATTGGCATATAGGTTGAGCATATAGGTTGGGAACCAAAATGATCACATTCACCTCTGGGAAGGGCTTGGTCTCTGCCCACGTAGGTTCCTTAGCGGTTTCCATCTCCATGACTCCCTCATTAATCCATGTTTGGATATGGTCTTTAAGCTTGACGCATTCCTTAGTAAAATGGTTGTTCATGTTGTGGAAACTACAGTACTTCTTTCCGGCCATATGGTCTAGCTTGGGAGTGAAGCCACCCTCATGTTGTAGTCGTCCTTGCTTGAATAGTTCAGCGAGGATGGCCGGAGCTTGATGCGCATTCTATGTATATTTCTCGAAGGCGGACTTCAAAGGTAAAGAAGTCATAATCTTAATAGGTTCTTTGGCAAACCTTACGTTTTTCGGTTGTAGTGGTTGGCGACCGACCACTTCTACAACCGCTATGTTTTCTTCTTCTTCAGCATCATCAATCCAAGTGACAGTTGGTGAATGATCAGCCTCTATAGTTGCCACTGTCTTTGATATAGGAGGGATGCCCGTTTTAGGTTTCAGAGTACCCGGGTAGTAAGATAATGGGACGCCTTTCTTCCTGCCAGTCTAGCTCCTCGTTTGATTGATAAAATGCTGCTGTTTGGCTAACCTATTTGTTAAGTCTGCCATATTCGTGACATGTACTTGTTGGAAGTGAGTTTGGATCTCTGGCTCGAGCCCTGCAATCGCCAACTCGAAGATGGTATCTTCTGGAAGTCTGTCTCTGCATTTAGCTCGCAGAAGTTTAAAACGCTTCAAATAATCAATGGCGGATTCATCAGGCTCTTGGTCAGTATCTGCCAGGATCTTTATGGTCACTTTAGCCTCGACGACCCCAAACACGGTCCTAAAGAGGCCCCCCATGGATTGCCAATCCGGGACTGAGCCTGGTGCCAGGTCTCTGTACCAAGCTAAGGCTGATCCTGTTAAAAAAGTCCCGAACAGCTGCAACTTGAGAACAGGATCCTGGGCATAGGGGCCACATTCGTTATGGAAACGAGTTATATGGGTCTCCGTATCCTCTGAGGATTCACCCGAGAAAGGGGTAAACCGAATATGCTTAAAATTTACAGGCCATGGAAATGCATTCACTGTTTGTGGCAGTGGATTAGTATAGGTTGTGCTAGGGTCTGGCAACCCTTGCATAATCCTCAATCTTTCTTCAAACACTTTTTCCACTTCACCACGTGTTAGAAAGCCTTCCGCGTCCTCTCCTTGTTCTTCCCCTTCTTCGTCAGATGGAGGATCAGCCATCCGTCCACCCTTTCTTTGCTGTCTTGATGGAGCAGCGACGTCAGGCCCCTTATTACGAGGCTTGCCTGCCTTAGCTGGACCCTTGTTCGTTGTTCTTCCCGGCCTTACTGGAGGAGTTGGCTCCTTCTGCTCATAAGTGTCAGTATCGAACCTATATTGCAGCGACTGCCTCAACCGCTCGACAGTGGTTGTTGTTTGATTGTGCTGCTCTTGCTGCTTCATCATCTGCGCGGCGAACTCCGCTTGTTGTTGTTGTAATTGCGCACTGAATTCAGCTTGGTGCTCCTTCATTTGTGCATTGAGATTTCTAGTAAGAGAAGCAATATGTCCAGTATTCGCCTCGTATTGTCTTGCCAAGCAATTAATGTTTGACGAATGACCTAGCTGCTCGGTCTTCAACTCCTTCAGTGTTGTTTCTATCCTTGAAGAATGGTATCAGTAGCCTCAGACTTGGCTAGTATATGTTCGAAAGACTCCATCACTTCTTGAGGAGATGGCGTTTGAGGAGGGAGAACCTCATCTTTGTCATTAATCTCATGTACTGACGAAGTCTTAGCTACTTTGGTATTCGGGATGCCGACCGTATCCTGGCGATCGTCAGCACCTTCTAGGTTCTCAGAAACCTGATTATTTCCTTCGAGGATCTCTGTCTGATCCTCTGTCTGGGGCATGTCGTACCCAAACTTATCACGTAGCTGGGTTTCGGACAAACCTCTACATGCGGCTGTATTGTGTTGTTTATACAGCTGATGTTCTGGTTTGTTACACGAAGGCATAGGTCGCTTATAGATATTGGACTCCGCTATCTTGACACTGGTCCCACTGGGCGTGCCAAAATGTTAGCGTCGGATTTTACTCCTGTCGAATTGTCAACACGTGGGGGTGGCGGATGTAGTTTCAGTCCTGATGCGAGCGTGCCAGTACCTTTGGATTAATTACAACCTTGGGCGGACGACGTCTGGAGAGCGAATTACTCTTGGCGAGCGGATGGCTCTGGCGAACATACTCGTCTGCTCCCTTCTACCTGACTTCCTGATCAAGCGACTGTTACGCGGGCGTTGACGGGCCGGCGTAAAGGGCTCGAACAAGACCTAATAAACGATTACTAGGATTTTTCACTCAACCTATTGCAGATTGAGATAATCTTACTTCGATCCTGAGATGCAAAGCAGAACTATTAATCAAGACCGCGGAGTGGGTTTCGTCCAACCTCTTGCAGATTGGATAAGGATTGTTACCGGGGTAACGACTCGATTTGTCACAAAGTGTGATGACTAGACACGGTATGTCTCTGCGATGCTTCGACACGAACACAAGGCACTTTCGACAACCGCGGCGGATATACGGCGACCGGTGGTGGGCGTAGGTTTGCGGCAAGGTTGGAACGGTGGTTTGCAGTTGGTGGAAGGCAGTTCGCGAGAGATTGCTCCGGAGAGGCTTGCAAGATTTGCGAGGCGCAAAAGCTTGTATGTTTGTAAGATGGTTGAGAACCCTCTCTACATTGTCTAAGAGTTCTTTATATAGAGAATGCAAAACCCCAATACTTATTCATCAAGCACAAAGATTCTGAGATCGACTAGGATTCGATTACCTGAAACCAACTCTAATTCGGATTCTTGAAGGATCCTAAGCCTATTCCTAAAAGGAATATGATTAAAGACATACTAAATTACCCGTTAACGGATAACCCTCTTGAGCCTCGGATAGGCCATCGGGTAAATGTTAATTTAGGCCCAAACATCACCTAGCCAACTCCAAAGGCAAACCTTGCTTGGTGAAAGAGATAGATGTCGTTAACAGGGAGTGGGAGGTGAAATCATTTTCCACATCATAAAACTGTTCCCAAGAGTCCGAGCAGGAAGTAAGTAGGTCTAATTGCTTTTCTTTGTGGCTTCTGAAATCTTGAATCAGCACATGATCCTCTATCACATGTAAGTCATAAGGCACAGAAAGCACATGTACATTTATATTCTCTTCCTACGTCCCATTGTGACGTCTAGATCTCTGTCACTTTACCAAAATTGGGATACTGCATTCCATCTCTATTATCCACCTTTTTTATCCACTAGTATCAAGAGAAGTATTCACATATGCAACAGACTCTAATTCCAGGGGAACATCGATTTGTGGAATCTGCATATCAAACCCATCAGTATTCCCCTTCTCTGATGGAACAACTTCATCACCTCGCACATAAATGAAGTCGATCATTTCTTTTTAGCCTTCTAACATAGACGATATTCTAAAATAGACCTTCCATAACTAGACTATAGACTGTTATACGTAATAAAAAGCCGTCTATCTGAAATTTTGAAACCAACCAGGTCAACTTAATATCCTAATCAAGATGTTAGAAAGTAATATCCTCGTAGTAAGCTACGGAACTCAAATCCCACCCATCAATTTATCTTCACATACTTAATGGGATCACATTCATGGCCAACGGCTTAGTTATTTTGAGTCAATTTAATTAATATTCGAGTGACCACATCGAGAAAATATAAGGTATCAAGTAGCAGCGTGCAAGAATTCCGAGGATAAGCAGATATTTTGACCAATGAAAAACATACTGAAAAACATCTGAACCAGATATATATCTAATATCATTTCTTATTTCATGGGAAGGTTATCCACATTGTTCTGGTTGGAATGGCATTCAAATCATTCTTGTCACCCCTTTCTACAATAGGGGCCGATTATGGGGCATCTCCTAACCCTTCTCCGGTCCAAGCAGCAGAAACGCTATCTGGAAACTCTGCAACAGCATCTGAAAAAAAAACCCATCATCTGACTAAATGGATCCTTGCCCAATTCGATCTGCCACAACGCTTGTTTCCACGACTTTCAGACCTCAAAACAGAAATTCCGCTGCCGTAAACACATTTTATCCAAAGATCGATCACACTAGACAAACGAATAATAGATCCATAGTTAGTCTTGACACCCTTCTTAGACCAGGGGATACCATGTCTTGCAACAATTAATGTAACCAGGGGATTTCAGTTGTCTATAAGCTGTAGACTCTACAAGAACATCATACAACTAAATCATTTGAGACCCATGTTCTTCCATGTTGTAACCAAAACAAACAGCTTTTTAACTGAAATACCCAACAAAACCCCAAATTCCCTATTCATGTTGTAATCAAGAACACAATAACCAACTTATGCAAACATAATAAGATTGGTGATTGGCAATACAACCAAAGCACCTAGTTTATAGATGACGGAGGTGCAAGGATTGACGATGAGGGGCTGAGTGAGAGTGGAAAATGAGAGCGAAATGGGTACGCGCTGTGGAGTGAGTTTGTGTTTTCAAGTTTCGACTTTACATAATTGTTTACTGCGGGCGACAAAAGCGGAATAACCCAATTCATACGGTAAAAAAGATGCTTCACCATACGGTCAAAATAAAATTCTAGAGTGATCGAGTTAGGGTGGAGATAGAGCTACTATTTAGGTTGTGGGTTGGGGTGATTGATCAGTGGTAGGTTGTCATTCAAATTCAATCAGTGAGATATGTAATTGATCTATTTGGTGAGTGAGTCAGACTCGTAATCTAGAGCCATAGCATAGCGAAAAAGTAAGTTCGTGACACATAGCTAGGTCACTCCATAGTGGAGACATTGGTGAGGTGATGGTGGATTTTATCAATCCGTCAATGGGATAAGTCGGGTGGTGAGATTGTTGATTGATTAGCATGCCAATATTGATCAGTTGGCCTTGATAAGTTACCACCATGTTTCAAGGCATCTGCGGATCAACGGGGTTGGTTGTATCTTGCAGTATAGATCGACATAGCTCATGTGTGAGGAGGAACTTTTGTCTTAGAACAATGAGGCTGCTGCATACAAAAGATCGATCAAGTCATTGGTATCTACTTATTTGAAATTGAAATTCTTATTTTCTCCCGACCCTGCATTATATAAGAGAGAAAAGTTGGTTCAACATTGTTTTCAAAAGTATCTGTACAACGGCGGTAAACGTCGTGCTCACTCTAACTTACATGTGATAATTCCCTTCCTCCATGATTCATCAAGAACATAAAATAGAACATGATGACGACCCAGTTAGTTTTCTAATGCTTTACTCATACATCTACACACCCACCGCAACAATGACATGACTTGACATTTGCTACATTACAAGCATCGAATAATTCGAAAAGTGGAGAAGACACAGGCACAAACAGACAATCCAATTCCAAACTGTGATCTGTACTGGGAATTGGGAAATACTCTATATCATCATCACATTAGCATGAAGGAACCTAGAGGTTGCTTGGTACAATAAAATACACAACAGGTGTTGCAATAAGATTTGCTCTACATAACTCTAATCCTAATAGTAATGATTGATACAGGAAACCGTGTACTGTGGTTCTGATCTCAGTAACAAATCTTCACAGCCTTTGCCTGTACCACATACATATACATCTGTATGTAGTATATACAACAAGCTATCTGTGATTAACTACCCACCCTCCTTCTCCTCTAAATACTACAACATTATCGAACTCCTTTGGTTAATGACTTAATATAGAGGTTCTACGCCCTCTGGTTGAAGTCCATGAAACTCGGGTGAGGCTGTCCATTGACATTCTGATTGCGAAGCATGTGAAGCTGCTGGTGCTGGGTCTGGCTACCACCAAGCTGAGTATGCAAGGCAGACTGGGGTGGCGCATATTGTGGGGGGAGCCCTCGGTAGAAAGGGTTTCCATTCCCATGGGGGATTTGGTTGGTTTCAATCTTAAGCCTCTCCACTTCCTCCTTCAATTTTTCATTCAAGGCTGTAGGTGACGAATAAAGAAATAAATAAACCAAAACAGTAATATAAATTTCAGAGATAAGCTAGTTAAACTTAAAACCTATAGTTGCTTGGTAGCACAAGAAATTAAACAGTTCAACCCTCCAATCCTACAAGGCTTCTACTTGCCCCTACAAATAAACATACTAAAGCAAAAGCAATACCATCTCTCAGTTGTGCTTGTTGTTCCATAGCCTGTAGTCTAATTTTGAGCTCCTTATTCTCAGCAGTTATTGCAGTAGTGTCTCTCTGCATCAAATATAAGATACACAAACATTAATGTACATTGTATTTATTGCAACCTTTCCTTTATTATTTGTCTTCTTATGTTCTTATGGTGACCTCAACCAGCATAAAAGCCTGACAACCGACAAGACAATCTGAGGTTTCATACAGGTGAGCAGCAAGCTGACGGCAAGAGAACTTGCAAAAATTTATGCCATACAGAGTAAGTACTTAGGAGCCGACCTATAAAGGAGACACATGCATCCAATCGCGTGGCACATTAAATGCTATCATGACTTAGGGTGTTTGGAAATAATGTTTTACAATTTTGATAAGCTACACGCCACATGCATATATTATAGTATAGACATATGGAGATGCACCAACCTTCTACACACTGCAACTAAGCTATAACAAACTCCACATCATATCCAAGAAGACTGAAGATACAAGGTCTGTGGTTGCATCAAGCAGCTGTTAAATCTACATATGGCTTGGATGCGTCCAGACTTATAAACAGAATTCAGATATTTAGTAAATACTATTTTACGTACGTTGATTCAGTGGAAGAAATTTATACAATCTAGCAACGAGAAACTGAGAAACAAAGCTTCCACGTTAGTAGATTCAAATGAAAGCCAAATTCTCAAATTCATTTGTCACATCAAACTCTAAAATCTTTAAAGAATTGGCCAGAAGAAAAGGACAGATCATAACGGGAGAAAGAAACCTCTAAACAGTTTTAAGGATTTGTGCTCAGACCAAAAAGATGATTCTAAGAACTGTATTAATGCTTGCAATTTGCACTCCCCATTTTACAATCCACTCTCCTGATTTC
This sequence comes from Potentilla sterilis, assembly GCA_963682095.1. Taxonomy (NCBI): domain Eukaryota; kingdom Viridiplantae; phylum Streptophyta; class Magnoliopsida; order Rosales; family Rosaceae; genus Potentilla; species Potentilla sterilis. The sequence goes on along the minus strand of OY821762.1, from coordinate 21,732,582 downwards.
CTTCTTTAGTAAGTTAAGTTTTGTCTCTTTCGTAAAATGTGTTGTCTCTTAATAAAAGTTTTAAGTACAAAAGGAAATGAGGAGTGTGGACTGTAAAATTGGGAGTGCAAATTTTCAGTTCCCATATACTATTGAAGTTATAACCTACATAACTACAGGGGCCTGTGACTTTGCAGTGAAAAATGTTCAAAACGGTCTTGAACTCCAAACTTCCGACCTCAATCTGCTGATTAAACAATATATAAGCCCTACTCATTATTCCCCAGTCCAGCTAGAGAAGGTCTTAGAGTGTCTGTTGTGCCACATTGCCCATCGGACCCACTGATATAACAGACTAACATGCCAGTTTTTTTTTCTCTTTTTTCAGTCGGATAAAATGCCAGTTAGGGGATTAATATTTGGGGTCTATTCTGTTAGTAGCTGGGAGTTCTAGACCTGGCAAGTTAGCCTGATATCAGTCAGTCTTAAACACGCAGCAGAACAGCCCCACCTAAAACTGCTTCAGACTTTGTCAATCTTGAGTTATATAAGGGTCCTATGGATGTATGCTTACATTTGTTCCCTATAAAAAATGGTACTAAATGTAACTTACAATTAAAAAAGACACAAATGAAGAGCATGTCAAGCGGATTTCACTACTCAAATGCTTGTCAACTCCACCTTAGAAAATGAGTTGATCTTCCGGCACATTTTAGGAACTGGTCCAAAATAGGTATGTATTATTTACAGGCTAGGAACAACTAATGTCACTTTCACATATAGGTCAACCATTTACTGAAAGAACTTAAACTCCATAATCACATGCACAAACAACCCAGAATGTCAGTAGGATACCATATACAAATACCTATCATGTAAATGGTTTTTACGAAAAGTTTGTTATGATTATTAGGCATTTTAAAAGTAGCACCATGTAATGAAGACACGGCATTGATTAAAGTTTGGTTCTCACTGAAAAGCTAAAACATTTGTCCCTGTACAAATGCTGATATACACCTAAGAATCTAAGATGGTTGTGACTGACACAGTTACCTTATGAAACATGTAAACTTGTATGCATGTCTTTTTTGCTTGTTTTCAAAGTCACGTTGTGTTAGTGACCAAAGTTTACAAAATAAACAAGTTGAAAACGAGAAACAGACGCAAATAACATTCTCGAAAGATACCACCCCATAAATAAACAAAGCTATAAACTTGACAATGATCATTGCAAACTAGAAACTTCCATTTTAGCAAAGAACACACATAACAAGCCAAACAGTGGGTTCCATTAGATTAGCATGTAGTACCTAATACTCTTACTCAATTCATACTCCTTATTCTAATAACATTCAAAAGTCAAAGTCTTAGGTATTACCTGTAGCAGTGTGACCTGTGCTGATAGGGTGGTTGCCTCTGTCTGAAGCGTCTGCACCTTCCTCTCCAGCTCATTTGCATACCTCACCTTCCTCTCCTTCGACCTCGCCGCGGATTGCCTATTAGCTAAAATCCTATACACCACAAAAGAAAACAAAAATTTAAATCAAAATCTCAATTTCTAATCCAACTAAATAATATCTACACACAAAACCAATCCAATTTCTCAGGAATATTAAATAAACTATTAGTTCATAACTAATATATCAAATTAGTTGATCCCAAATATGGAAAAAAAATATATATATATATTGATAGGGAAAAAGGAGGGACCTTTTAGCTCTCTTAGGGTCAATAAGAGAGAGCTCAGCGAGCTTATCAGGAGTTATTGACTTCTTGAGACCATCCAGAGAGAGCTCAGAGTCGAGCGAGCCGTCCATGGAGTTGCTATGCCGGTGGCCACCGCCGGGCCTCTTATCGCCGACGGCTTCCTTGCCGGAGGCGTCGGCGGAGAAACCGAGGCCGTCAAAGAAGTCGGAGTCGACGGAGAGGCTGCGGAAGTGGGCGGCGGTGGCGGAGGAGCTCGGCCTGGGGCGGGAGGCGGAGGAGTCGTCGGAGTCGTCGATCGGCATGGGGACGGCGCCGGAGTTGGAGTTGTTGGAGTCGGCGGGGGTGGCGGTGGTGGTGCCACGTGGCGGGAGGGGAGAGGGGAAGGAGGAGAGGTCGAGGTCGGAGGGGTCGAAGAGGAGGAGGTCGTCGAAGTTGGGGAGGCGGAAGGAGGAGAAGTCGGAGTGGGCGCGGCGGTGGTAGGACCCGCCGCGGTGGGGAGTCTCCGGCATCTGCTCAATGTCGTTTGAGGAGGTGGGGGAGGTGTAGCTGCGGTTGTTGTTGTTGGTGGAGTCCATTTTCTGAAAACGACAGGTCGTATGCTCCGGCCAGGTAGAAGAAAGGTGGAGTCTTGAAGAAGAAGAAGAGGGGGAGGTGAGAGTGGTTTTGATGAGGGCTGAATATATATATATATATATATATATATATATATATATATATATATATAAGAGAGAGAGAGAGAGAGAGAGCGCAAAAGAGTAAAGAGAGAGAGTTGGTGAAATGAGAGAAGGCACTTGGGTTTGGGTTTAAGTAGCCTGTGTTTTCTTTATTTATCATTATTATTTCTTTATATACAAAAAGGTTTAGATTTGTTATGTAAAGAAGGTGTAGTTTTTTATATATTTTTATTTATGAAGATGCCTAGTTTAATTTAATGTGATCCCATTACGTTATGCTAATGTTAGATAGTTGATTTTTTTTTTTTTTGAGAAGGAAAATATCTTATATAAATAATTCAAAATTATAAACTAAGAGAGATCATCCTTACTAAAATATAATACCACCGATTACAATGGACAAAAAACATAATAGGATTCTATCCTATTTCAAAAGTCTCGATACCTGCTCACAGACAACCTTAAGAAGAAAAACGTTCAATCACACACTATATACCAAAACCGCCAGCATATATGCAAAGACAACACTCCTCATTACACTGATAACAAGAATTAACAGAAATTAAGATAGTCCTTGAAAACGACACCACAACCGTAACACGACCAATAACACCACCACACCAACCGAACAACCCGCTCACCAGCAGATCTCGTCTGACGACGATGTCATCGCACGCGCCGTCGAACTGAGAGAAGAAAGTTTTTCTAAAAACCCTCAGCACCAAATTGTACGGAGCGGGAAAAAAAAAAACAAGTCATGTATGGTGCCGTGTATAGTTAGTTGATATTCTATTATTCTACACTTTGTAGTTTTGACTCGTACAAATTATAAATAATTACCATAAACTACAGTTTTATGTCTAAATTTATCATTAGCAAGCTGCGTTTATTCTTTTTCCTTGCGTAGAGCTGTGTCACCATATATTGAATCAGTTATAATACTCTGTAAATTACCAAACTACATTTTTTTAGTAATACAATCTAACACTTTTTCGCTGGAAGACTTATTGATACTTTTTCTCTTCCATTTGTTGAGTTACAACGAATTTGTTTTGTTGGCTATTTACAGTATAGTAAATTGGGTTATTATCTTTAGAGTTTTAATATTGATTTTAATAAAGCACGACTTTAAGAACATATGTAAGATTATATGCAGAAGTATATTAGTTTAATTACTTCTGGGATATGCTTCCATTATGTGTTCTGACTTTTAATCTGGTCTATCTACTCTTTTTTCTTCGAAGTTTGATGGGGCATCCTCCTTTACAATTGCAGCTCACTTCCCTCTTTACCATTGTTGTGTTTGATTTGTGTACACATGCAAACATATGAGTATTTCTAAAGCTACTGACTCAGTGAGATAAATAAAATAAAATAGTATGGAAACACCATTTAAAACTAAATCTATTGAACCTCAATAACATAACTAAAACACTAATAGGTACAATTAGTATCTCACATTCACAAAAAAAAAATTACAGTAATTAGTATACATCCACAACAAGTGAATGATACAGATCATACACAGATCTCAAAGATCGACTATGCTCTGATCAATGGAAGATATCTGACAATGACACATACTCAACAATCAAAATATTAATATTGATCCAAATCGATAACCAGAATCCAACAGCCAAATATATCTTGCGCAAGTAATTAGTAACATCAACTCAAAATTTCAAAGCAATAAAGACATCACAGCGAAATTCACTATTGACATTAGGAGATATTAATGCTACTGAAGCTCAATAACAAATAATAATACTGAGATTCAGTAGCAAATAATGATCACAATTTCTCAGTTTCACAACCTACATATCAAGACATAAATAATATTATGAGATTCAGAAGCAAATAATGATCACATTTTCACACTGCCACAACCTACATGTCAAAACAATGCTACTAAGCCTCAATAGCAAGTAACACTATTGATCTTCAGTAGCAAATAATGATACATAATTATCACAATTCCAATTTCATATAAGAAAAAAGACAATACTATTGATGTTCAATAGCAAGTATCACTACTGAAATTTAGTAGCAAACTAGACTTCAAATAACATTATTGTCCATGATTTAGTAGCAAAGTAGCAAACCATCGATCTAGACATCAAAATTACCTCTAAATAAAAAATTCACACAATTTTCTCACCATTAGAATTAACATGAGCTAGGCAAATTTATCAAGAACTGTGATGTCTTTAACATGAGCTAGACAAATACATGATTAAGGACTAACGCTACTGACCTTCATAAACGAACTCCGCTCACCGCCTAGATTTCCCTTCGTCGCCGAGGTTTCTCTTCGCTATCAAGGTTTTCTTTCGTCGCTCAGATTACCCAGGGGGCGTTTGGTTCATGGGATTGTGATGCCCCAGCTTAATTTCTTTTAGAGTCCCAACATCTATAAGCCCAGCTTGTTATATATTACTCATATCTCACGTTTGGTGCGAATAAGGACTGAAGAAGAAAGGTCGAAGACCTACGTGAAGAACAATACTAGATGAAATTTTTTTTAACATTACTATCAAGATGAGGAGAAAGAAGCATGGATAGAGTATATTTCACAACCCAATAACATATGCTTTATGTTTCAATATACAGCAAAGCCATCAACCGTAACACACATCCAAAACAATCATCATCTTCAAGTCTTTGAATATGAAAACTGAAAAAACAACAGAAAGTCCAACTCTATAATAGCCCGTCTTTGATGTATGAATTGGTGAAAGGTGTTTGGTAGAAGGTGGTGTTCGGATAGTGGTAAATGAAAAATTATGGAGATATTTAGGGGAACCACTCCACAAACCCACAAACCCAGTTCACTACCCTCCTCATCTCTTCTTTTGCATCAATTTTACTTGATTTAGGGTTTAGGGTTTATGTAAGAAGGTGTTGGAGGGTTTTTTTGCCTGAAAATCGACCCTTGTGATGGCAGAGAAGGAGTCCGACGGTGGTAATGAGAGTGTGACTGAGGGCGAAGAGGAGATCGGTGGCGGCGCGGGCGCCGGAAGGCAGTGATGGAGAGGAAGAGGAGGGCAGCGATGACCACAGGTCGTGACAAGAGGAGGTCGTGGTGTTTAAGTGAGACTATGGCTTGGAGAATTCCGTGAATTTTGGTGGGTTTATGTAAGAAGGTGTTGGAGGGTTTTTTGGGACTCTGTAACTCAGGCTAAGAGAGTCCTACTTGCTGCCAAACATGTATTTGGTCTTGTAACAGTAAATAGTCAAGTCTCATCCCATCTAATCCCAATAAACAACCCCTCATTCTCTCAGCCGGGGACGGAAAGCCGATTTACCAAACACACCATGGAGCTGCGCTTATAAGCAGGGGAGCAAAAAAGCCCCCCCAAACGCAACCTATGGCTTGGAGAATTCCATGAATTTTGGTGGGTTTATGTAAGAAGGTGTTGGAGGGTTTTTTGGGACTCTGTAACTCAGGCTAAGAGAGTCATACTTGCTGCCAAACATGAATTTGGTCTTGTAACAGTAAATAGTCAAGTCTCATCCCATCTAATCCCAATAAACAACCCCTCCCCCCACCCCCCTTCTCCAAAATGTGTAGCCATGCTTTCCCTTCACCATCAAGATTTCCCTTCGCCGCCAAGCTTTCTCTTTACTGTCGAGGTTTCCTTTTGCTCCAAGCCGCTGAAATTTCCCTTTGCCACCGCGCCACGACTTCGTAGCCAAGGTTTTCTTTCTTCGCTGCCTCGAAAATATATAGTAGAACCATTACATGATTCAAACTCAGTTTTAACTTCCAAGTGACAGTACTATCCCTTGAGCAAATGCCGTGAAACTTATCAGACTAACATGAATTAGGGTAAGAAAATAATCCTCTACTTGAGTGGACAACTTATATTTTAAAAATTTCAGCATACAATCAGGTGACTGTAAAGAGTACTTTTTCTCACGGTCAAGGATGATTATCATGCAAGCTATGCTAAAATTTGAATTTCCATTTCGGTAAAAACCACAAAACTGCTGTAGCAAGAGCATTGTGTTCAGAGTGATGCAGTCCGACTTGACTAGCAAAACTGATTCTCTAGGCTAGAAGTTTCACATGCCTTCGCTGAAAATAGCTTTACTTTACAGAGCAACAAACCTGGACAGAGAACACAACCACCACCATCTTGCACAGATCACACCGGTCTTGCCATACTTGATGACTCTCCAAACAGCAGGTTTCTTTCTGTTCCCAAGCTATTGCTGCAAAAAGATATCATCCTGAAATACCAAAACATATAGAAACTGTAGTATCTATAAATTACAGCCTAGCACACATTCTATCAGGAAAATGAATTATCAACCTTCAAGAGAAGCACAAGGGCATAAAATAATAGAATAATATAAAAAAAAAAATGTAAATTTTGATTATACTAAGACTCCAAAATCTTTAGAAAACCAGAGTTTGAAGACTGAAATAATAACAATATTTCTCTATCAGCCAATGTGAAGAAAAGTAAACATTTAACCAATTCATTTCATAAGATAGGCTAAAAATACAACAGCAAGGTCGAGATAGTTCGGAAATAATAAATATAGTAGAGTAACCAAAAAAAACATGCCTACTAAACATTGTTCAGTTATACGAAAATTTCTATTACACCAAGGCTCAAACAAACATCATTAACTCAGGCCTCGTATACACGTTATGCTCCTCATCTTCCAACATGGGATAGGCTGCGACCAGAGCATCTTGAGCTCCAATATACAGCGAGTTGTAGATCTTCCAGTACACTTCTCTAACCTTCCTGGCAGGATGGAACAGACCCTGGAGACAGTAGTTAAGAACAACAGCAGCACCCAACGCCACTCTCATCCCTTCAATGGCTTCCATCACAGCATTAATTACATGTGGGGATGTCTCAAAGATGTTTGGCCACACATAATTGAGCAAATGGACTAACGCGTCCTCGCAACCCAAGCCAGCTACTCCCAAAGCCATGTGCTTGACAGCAGAAGCTGCAGTTTGCCTGTGAACCAGATCTCTGTCCATCAAGGCGTCCTCAAGCAATGGGGTCACTGCATAAATATAGTCTTTCCCCATTTCACCAATGTACTCAAACAGGAAAGAGAGGGATTTCAAAACACCATTCTGAACATTAAGCTCTGGGACACGGTACTCGTTCATCAGCGCTGGCAGTACAGTAAAAGGAGAACATGTTTCCGCTACTATCGCAATAGCTACTGTAGTGCAAACACGGTTCTGACGCTCCTGCACCTTGAGATTGTTTAGCAGAGTAGCAAGGACATCTTGTGGGCCAATGGCTTTCGCAATGTACCCAAATGTGTTCACTGTAGCTCGCCGGATACCCTTCTTATGGGCCTTGAGCATCTCAAGAAGCTCAAAACAGATCCTCATCCACTCCCTAGCTGGAACAAACTCAGCACCACGGTCAGCAATACGACCAACCAGGTCTATACAGTTCTCCTGGACTTTCTCATGCCTATTCTTCAAAATTGGAGTTAATCTGGGAAGCAGATCTTTTATCGGAGGAGTCATCTTTGTCATACCAATAACATTGACAATTGCCTTTAGTGCTCCCAGAATTGATCCAAGAACTTCTGGGTACTCTTCTCCCAAATACTCGTACAAGACAACACCCAGATGACCCATCAGTTGTTCCTCTTGGCACTGCTTCATGACAACAGCAATCCTTGAAATAAGATCTGCAGCTTGCTGTCTGACCTTTGCACTCTTGTTATTCAAGCGCCACTTAATGGTACCACAAATCTGGGGAAGGTAAGGTTTCACTCTCTGTCCAAGGGAATTCACAACTGCACCAAACCCATTAAGCATGACATTTGCATCATCACTGGTCTGCTCTTGGAATGCATAAAGGATGCCATCAATGAGCAGCTCCTCCAACCGAGAATCGATATCAGAAGCACCCAAGTTCACAACAACCTTCTCAATTGTCTCCATAACCATTCGCCTATACGGCTCACTCTCATCTTTAAGATCCTCAACTATCCTCCCTACTATATCAGCGACACCCACTTTGTTTGCTATTTCCACAGTTGTTTCCACCAGTTGCCTGTAGTTTCTCCTATCCAGAGCCATCCTTCTAACCCAGAAGTTTTTGAAGAACTCAGGGAGAATGTCATTCCTTATATAATCAGCCTCTACACCTTCTGTACTAACACATTGTTTAACCACCTTAAGCACAATTTTCTTCATTTCCTCATCAGGAGACTGGAACTCTCTGATCAATATAACCATCACTTCTTTTGTATAGTAACTAGCATACAATGCATCCATAAGAGGAATAATGAAACCAATGGCCTTCAAGAAGGCAGCCAAAACCTTACCACGGTGAGACCTAATACCCTTCCACAATGGCTTCAAGACAGAGTCAAAGCTTTCAATACCGTAAGGAGCAGCAGCCTCAGCAAGAGCAGCAAGAGATAGAGCAGTAATAGTCCTGACCTTCTGATTTTCATCACTAAGACCATTCTCAATAATTTCAACAAGAGACTTCAAGTGGGGGAGAACAGCACACCCAATCAAAATTGCAATCTGCTGAACGATCTTGATTCCAGTGTGCCGTGCTTGCCATGATTTCTTGCTCTGACAAACAGCTTTCAAGAATGGTAACAGGGCAGGAATACCAAGAGCAGAGGCAACAACACTGAAAGCTCTAGCAGTAGTGTTTCTAACATATTCATCAATGTTATCAATATCTGGACGCATGGCTGCAATCATAGTAGCCAAACCAGCTGCTTTACTAAGATTGGAGATAATTTCTCTCCCCTCAACACGTGCATAATAGTCTTCATCAATCAATAGAGGTTCAATCACAACAAGAATCTTATGCACATAAGGGCGTACCAATTCATCCAATTTATAAAGCACTCTATCAATTACCTTAACCAAAAGATGCCTTTCTTGATCTTCCAAAGTGGGTTGCATTAGCAAAGGCAGAATGCGGTTAAACAAGGGGCCAGCACCAAAATCACGAGCTTTATCAGTGAGCTGCCTCAATGCCGTCTTCCTCTGCGGTGGTGTACCGTTCTTAACCTTCAGCAAAAGCTTCATAATTTTCCTCTCTTTCTGCTCATCAGGGGACAACTCCTCCTCCTCATCTTCATTCAGCAATGCACCAAAGTACTGGTAGTCCTCTGGCTTCATAAACGGCAAGCCACCTGGCAGCTCCTTGGGCACATCAAACTGCTGCCCGCGATTCTCTTCCGGAATAGCATACTGAGGAGTCATCTGCGGAGTTGGGGTTGCAAGCAATTTCCTAGCTGGGGTCCTAATCGGCACATACTTTGGCGGTGGTTCCAAAATCTTGTAACCCTCCTGTGGAAACATAGCATCAAGCTCTTCATCACTCAAAGGCCTATTCCTCTCCTCAATATCCTTCTCCCATCTCATCAAATTATACTGCTCCGGTGTAATGGGACCTCGCAGATTAAGAGCCCCCGGAGTCGGCGTCTCAAGCCCAATTCCACCAGCAGGAGTGACACCAGGCGTGTACCCACCCGGACCAGGAGTTGCCACAGACCCTGGTGTCGCACTCCCCATCGTAGCCGGAGTCTCATCCCACCTAGACCTCTGTCTCTTAGGTGTCGGCGTGGCCATCCCTGGAAGCTTCGGGGTCGCATCCCAAGTCATCCCGGCTGGGGTAGCACCAGGAGTAACCCCTCCACCCGGAGTAGCATCCGAATCCCCAACTCTACCCGGAGTCGGAGTCTCGTCCCAACGATTCCTCCTCCCCATCCCGGGAGTCACATCCCCCACTCTCCCAGGCGTCGGGGCATCCCACCTCCCTGGAGTCGCATCAGGCAAGTCCCAATCCGACGTCGTTTTCGCCTTCTTCGCCACCTCAGCTCCACCATCCCCATCTTGAGACTGGTCCCACCTATTCCTCCTCTTCTGCGCCGCTGCCTTATCCGACGGCGCCGCCTCCTTCCCCGACTCCTCCTCCTCCTTCTTCTTCTTCGCAATCAGCCTCAGCGTCTCCTCCTTCTCCCTCTTCAGCGCCTCCTCCCTCATAATCTCCGCATACGTCCTCACCGACGGGTCCGGCGTCTTCTCCCCCGCCGCGAAAGCGTCGTGCCGCTCCGGCGATATGATCCGGTTCAGCCTCCGCCGCCGATAATCGTCCTCGCGGTCGATGATCTTCTTCGACCTCGGCATCCCCGACGAATCGTCGTCCTCGTCGGCGCCTCGGGGCATGTCGTTCATCAGCGACTTCGGGGCCGTGTACGACGCCATTCTCCGAGCGATGTCGTTGTCCATGGGATCTAGATTCTCGTCTTCGTCGTTCACCGGGATCGAGGTGACGTAGTCGGCCTTGTCTGTGCCACTGTAGAACTCCGCGTCGTAGGTGACGGTGTTCATGGAGGCCAATTGCTGCTCCATCCTCTTACGCTCCTCCTGCGTCTTCGCAATCTCTGGGTCTGACATCGCTTAAGGTTTTGGATTCGAAAAACCCTAGAAATATGGAGAAATTGGGATAAGGGCTTTGAGAGAACAAAGTAGGGAAATTGAAATAGAGATATAGACACGCACTAACTTGATAAGAGTCTCTTATTTTGCTCTCTGGTTCAGACTTGAGAGATCTACGAGCGTTAGCGATAGTAATATCTTGTGGATGAAATAGGGTAAACTGCCCTATTTTGCTTTATTTGCCACAGGGGACTCTATTTTATTGTCCTCAAGGTCGGTTCACTTTTTTTAACGCGAGGTCTTTTCCTTATAATTTTTCCTTTTTTTTTTTTTTTTTTTTCAATTCTAATGTGTTTTCTAGCACCAGAGCTCTCTCTCTCGACTGTGTGGCGGCTAACCCTAGGATTAGGCCGTCTGATCTGCGTGGCTGGCGACGTTGTCATCCATCCTTCATGCTTAAAGGGTTTCTTTGCCTCCTTTATTCAAACAATTGGTTGTTGCACCCCATGTTCGTCGATTTTCGACGGGATCCATCCTTCCTTGCTGTCTTTGGTTGCAGCCCTGGTGGTGGACGACGGCAGTGCAGCTTGGTGAACAAAATCAGATTTGGGACCCTAGATGGAGATGCTCAACACGTGGATCTCAATTTCTGTGAAGGTTGGGGGTGGTCTGATTGTCTCTTGTTTTTTGTCGGCGGCCCTCAAAGGAAGTTGGGTTTCTCATGTCGACGGATATGTAGTTCCGGGTTGCGGTGGGATTCTCGATTGGACAAAGGTGCAGTGGGGTACGATGGCTCCATTCAGTTGGTGGCTTGAGTGCCCAAATCAATCTGAGTTGGGCCTGGACCTGGGTGTCTCTAAGTTTGGGTGCCATAAACATTTTTAGGTGGACCTGTAATCTTGATTCAGGTCGAATTTTGATCAATTTGAAATCCTGACAGAGTTCTAGCTTTTATTATAGCGGTTCAATTCAAAATAAATTGAGATAGGGTTTAATTATATTTGGCGTCTACTTTGATAACGTCATTGTTTACTTGGTTCTCTTGAGTTTACGAACTAAGGTTTCATGACTTTTAGTTGAATATATGTTTTTCTTAGATTTGCGTATCATGGCTCGTTTTTATGTAGTCAATCTATTATGGTGAGTCATACTTGTAATATAATCTTTAATTTTACATTAATGAAAGTGACGTCCCTTTTGGCATATTGCCATGTATAATCCCTCCAATTTCTTTGATGCGGCTTCTTTATTCTCCATAATGGCAATACATAGCTTAGAGATTCCTCACTTCACATGGTAAAAAAGTGTAATGTGGGCTTGACACACAAGTAGTGTAATTCCTGATTTATGGATCGGAAGGATTTTTGGTTGGGAATCTTTCATGAATTTGATATTTTAAGTCAGTCATGCTGTCATCGTCGTTTGCTCACTACCTTCATGAACTGACAACACAAAGTGAACCCAAAATTTTACTTTCCTAAAACTAAAATCTTGATATGGGTATGCTGGAAATTGGGAATTAGAGGAAGCTAGCTAAAGATATATCCTATAGAAGGTGGAGTTACATTGAAGATACAAACCTTCTTCATTATTCTAAATTCTAATGATGTTGTAATGATAGACAATCACCCAGATCAATTTGCATAGGAGAAGCCCAATACATTATTGAAAATGTTGAAATGGACAAATATTATCCAATTTACCAATTAAATAGAGAAATTTTGGTGCTCGTCTATATGAAATCATTATCTTTCTAGTCCATGTATGTCGTGAATGTCGACGGTAATCTCATAATCAGCCTTCATATCACGAACTTTTTGAAGGGAACCTCCAAGACATCACACATCTCAACCCTGTAGAATGGCAATACTAAGGAGATTTAGCCAACACCTTTTGCTTTTTAGCCGCATAGGTAGAACCTGAATAGATGGCAGTCACTCGACCACCAAACTTTGATCAAAGACCAATTAAATTTTAGTGATTTGGGTCCTAAATCAGTTCGGTGTCACCATCACTATTTCAAGCAAAATTAGCCTCCCCACCACTCAATGGTAGTCCATTTCAAGGTCTAGTTTCATCGCAACCGCTCACTATGAGTCGTTATCACAGATTGCTAATTAATGAGGTAGCAAACCACGAAATCATATTTTCAACTGCAACCATTTAGATGCTAGGAGAGTTTGGAGAGAATGGGGAAAAAAGAGACTGAGGGAAGATGGAAATCAAGAAACTAAACATATTGACTTTGACTTAAAGAAAGATGAATATGAAACTCTCTTTTTTTATGGTCAAATGAGTAGTGTTCTAATACCAATGAGACTCATCCTTAACCTTCTTAACTCTAGCTGGTTGAGAAATTTTGTATGCAATGATCATACTTGAATACTTGCAAGTTAAACAACAGTTTTATTTTAAAATTCAGATCCCAAAAACAGAGCACAAGTTTGAGCATCATCAAGTCACAAGCCCGAGATACCAAACTCAAGCAACTTATATTGTTAATATTATGTTTACAATCATCATATTTAATAGTATCCAAAGTATAAATTTATTAAATAAAATTTAGAATTATGCTTTAGGGGCAAGATGTCTAGAGCAACGGACAAAACATACGTCATTGAGAAATTGGGAGTTAGATGAAAGGATTTGTGATCAATTACTTGGTTACGGGGTAGAGTTTTTTCATGATATGGTTAAAAATAATGTTGGATACCTCCATGATAGTAGGTTTGTTGATATGCTGAAAAGATTTTATCATGAGAAGACTTATTGTTTCAACTTAGGTGAGGATAAGTGTATGTTTTTCTGTGCTGATTCCATCCTCATTTTGAATAGACTGAAGTTTTCGGAGAGGCTGGTAAGAAAAAAGGATGGCGATCCATTAGGCAAAATTGATGGTAGAAAACCATTGGTGGATGGGTTGGGTTGGATTGGATTGGTACCAAGTTTGTTAAGGGTAAAAGTATTAAACTAGAAGTGTTGAAGAAATTTATGAAAGTCGGAGATCAAAATTTAAAGCAATGAGTGAATGCTTACATTTTATTTCTTGTTGGTACAGTCAGTGGCTACTAGTGAGCGTAAAGTGCCCTTAATATATTTAGATTGCATTAAGAAAAAGAGGTTTGAGGAGCATGCTTGGGGATTATCATTGTTATCCAACATGCATCATTATTTATGAGAGGAGAAGAAGGATTAGAAACATAATAGTGCGTGCACATACCTTTTTTTTTTTTTTTCATCATAAACGACTTCTAATTTACTATGGCCGTGGTCGAGCAGTCTATCACCATTGCACTGCCAAGTAGCTAACTATTTGTATACAACATACATCACTTTTCCCAATTCCTTATAACGGAAATCATATACGAAAAGTAAATTAGGCATACATATACACAAACATTACACTAATTTTAGGGAACGTATAAAATACACTTCTACGTGGCTCTTACTAATGAAGCCCAGTGACTGATGAACTGCTCAAATTCACAAGTGTAGATTCGACTATGACCTATAGACTATAGTATAGCTTTTTCCAAAGTTGGTCTCAACACACTGACTAAAGTCACTATTCACTAAACCCTACCGTCTGAAATGTGAGTTCATTCCTCCATCTCTCTGAACATCGAGCTTGTCAGCAGTGATGGCGAAGACAACCGCCAGAGGCTGCTAGAACAGGGGCGCCGACAGAAGACACAACGCAGAAGAATCTTTGCATTCACCGCGGCTGCGATAATGGCTTTGTTGTTGTGGGTCTGACTGTGACTTTTACTCGCCCCCACCGCCACTCACACCAGTCTCCGCCGGACAAGTACACAATGGGCCCTGCAGAAAGCCTTGCGCTTCTTCGATGCACAAAAATGTAGTTTGTTTTTTCAATAATCTAGGTTTTTATTTTGGTTGTTTGTTTTAGATTTTTAAAGGAAGTTGTAGTATGAAAATTGGCGATAGTAACTGGTAAGAGGTGTTGTTGTTTGGGTGAGAGGTCTATCTATGTTTTATGTAAAAGAAAAAAAAATATCTAAAAATTCTAATTGTGAGAATATGGAAAGTCTAACTGTAGGAGTACATGCACATACCTATTTATGCTCTTTTTTTTAAGCATTTTCTTGGTCTTAGAGATGCATTCTTTACTGAAGATGGAGATTTAATTTTTTTTAGATGGATTCTCTACCTGCTGAATTTCCTTTGAGTTTGAGCTGGGCGTCTTACATTTTCACCTACTTAGGAACAATTGAAACCCCTTAAAGCTCAATTACATATGTGTCATAGCTAACACTGAGATACTTTTTCACCTTTAACTTTTTTTTTCTTCATACTTTTCATGTTTGTTTTTTTAATAAATTACTTGAACACGTATGAGATGCTTGATGAAAACTTCCTCCCCGTGAATATTTGGGGAGATTTTGAGATGAGATTCTATAGGGATCTTCTCATTCATCTGCTGCACAACAGTAACAAATTATGTCTGCCTCTGAAATTAATCTATCAGTGAGACTCATTGATTCCAGCTCGACAAGTACCTCATCATCCCAATCAATGTCTTCATCCTCATCAAAATACCCCTTGTACTTACTGCCCTCTTCTCTCGCCATTCTATCAAACGCCTTCCTCAATTCTAATGTTGTAGATAACATTAGATATGTGGAGTTCCACCTTGTCGGCACATCGATGATGCAAACCTTCTTCGACTCCACCTTCTCCTTCTCTATACACTGCTTGAAGAAGGTAAGCCTTTGTAGACTGCTCCGAACATATCTAACTGCATTCCTAATTGAAGCAATTGAACTTCCCATCATGTCAAGGCCTGATCTTACAATGAGATTTACTATGTGTGCAAGGCATGGAACATGCATAAACAACCCTCCAAGCACAAGTTGCTTCTCCCACCATAGCATCATTTCCCTAATGTAGTCAATAGCCACCTTGTTTGCACTTACTGTCTCAGGCACTTTGGGGTTGATTTTATGTGACATGAATATTGTCTGCATATTGTCTTACCATATAAAGGCGTAACATTGATGGTTGAACAATGGCGCAATTGGAAGAACTGCCTGATTTAACTTCCAGCTCTTGGTTCGTGTCATTTTTTATGTATTGTTGTTACTTTTTTTTTTCTTAGAAAAAAAATTGAGTTTGGATAATTAAGCCTACCTTTTTTATAAAATGACAAAATACTTGTTACTCCCTAAACTCTTTACTCAAAAACAGTTTTGTACCCGACCTTTCAAATTAAATTGGTACATCCTCAATCTTTTATTCTTCAACAGTTTAGTCCATTCCGTCTGTCTACCGTTAAAAATTATGTTAACTCACTAAGGTGGTAATTTCCATTATTTCAACTCAGCTGGATGTCTACCACATCAGTAAAAATATCTAAAATACCCCTGAAAATTTTAGATATAAATAGAGAAAATGTTCTAGGGCTCTATTATTGCTCTTTTTTTTTTCTCAGCCGCGACTCTGCACAATCGAAAATATCTGACCGACCCGACCCGGACTTTTCGGTGATCTCTGGCAGTTCCAGACGTTGACACCAGTCGGGTTTTCTTCGTCTCCTCACTGCGACCTTCCCTGTGGTGGTGGCTTGTACCAGTTCGCGCTGGTATGCACAAATCAAAGCTCACAGCAAGTGATGGCGACCCGACGGCAACTCGGTTTCGTTTCTTGCTCCGTTCTCCACCGTCCGGCTACGCCAGCCTTCGTCCCACCCATCAAAACGTTCCACTCGACCTCCTCTTCCATTTGATACATGCCGAAGAACAAATCTCTCTTTGCAGGTTTTTGAGATGATGATTGAGACATGACGAATGCCTAATGGAATGACATATACCATTCTTGTGGAAGGGCTTGTGCATGAAAAAGAAATGGAACTGGCAGCTGAAGTTTTGAGAGAGTTGCAATGGAGACAGGTTACGAGTCCAAATCCAATTGAAAGACTTGTCATGCAGTATGACCTTGAGAAAATACCAGTGTAGAAATATGGGTGAAAGAGAAATACATGAAACCCCCCCCCCCCCCCCCCCCTCTAACCTTACCACCGTGCGCGACGCAGCGAAGCTTGGAAGCCATTGTTGGCGTCAACATTGGTGCAGTAGGCTTTCCGGCGAGACCGACGTTCAAGACTTACCGTGGACATGTAATCAGGTCTTGATGACATCCAAAGGGGGCAGACGAATGTAGTCGTCATAGAACCTGCAAAAAGATCAAATTTTTCAATCTCACAATTCAATCAGATTTCCCAAGATGTTGTCGACACCATAGAAATTGAGGGGGAAGAAGCTGACCAGCAGAGGTGCCGGTAACGACGTGGCAGAGGATATCTCTAACGGCCTGGTGGTCGGAATGGTTGGCCGCCTTGCCCATCTTGGAAATTCCAAAGCAGCTGAGTTTCAAACGAAAGTGAATTTCATGGACATGTATAAAATTGAACCAGGGGTATTTTAGACATTTTTGCTGATGTGGTAGACATCCAGCTGAGTTGGAATAGTGGAAATTGCCACCTCAGCAAGTTAACAAAATTTTTAACCGTAGACTGACGGAATGGACTAAAATGTTGAAGAATGAAAGATTGAGGATATACCAGTTTAATTTGAAAGGTCCAGTACAAACTATTTTTGAGTGAAGAGTTTAGGGGGAAACAAGTATTTTGTCCTTTAAAAAAATTAATTGAGTTTGCTTTTTTTTTTTTTTTTTTTTTTTTTAAATGTAGGTACCCCCAACTTTTTAAAATTGAATATGCCTTTTTTAAATTTAGGTACCCCCTGTCGATAAACCCGCCTCCAGTTCTCAACCCCTCAGTGTACAACGTATCGAAGACTTAATCATTTCTGGTTACACACGAGATGATATTTTATGGTGCATTAATACCACTGAATTTGCATCGAATGAGGCTTTTCAATCGTTGCAATTAGGTAATATTTAGAATTCAAATTTTTTATTTTATTCTTTACTTTTTTCTTTTTAATGTTAGCGCTCTTTGTACTTTATTTTGCTTAGAAAATGGTGATGGTGGTGGTAGCGGCGGTCGCGGTGGTGATATTGCGGACAATAATGTTGAAAACATTGAGCTACTGTTTTCAAACTTGTTATTTTATCCTTGACTTTTTTTTTTGTTAGTTCACTTTATACTTTATTTTGCTTGTAAGATGGTGGTGGTGATGGTGGCGGTGGTGATCTTGTGGACAATAGTGCTGAATATAGTGAGCTACTATTTTTTTTTATCTGAATTACATTAAAAAGTGCACTGCGAACTATTAGGTAACTTTTTTTTTTGTGTTAACTAACCAACTTTATTTTGTTTAGGAAAGTAAACTGAGGATAGTCCCTCAAACACACCAACCCCTTCAAGCTCAAGTCTTTCTGAAATTGAGGATAGTGCACCAACACTTCTTCGAGCTGAATCATTTCAATACTGTAAGATCATTCACCGAATATATATACCGCTAGAAAGAGAAAAAGGTGGAGCAAAGTTTTTTCTCTCAAGCCCAAAAAACGGTGATTTTGTCGCATGATTTACTTTCAGCTTTTTTAGGGCAGGGTCATTGAAGTCCACAACCCATTTCTATAAGATACAAACATAATAATTGATTAGTAATTTGGCCATTTTTATTTCATTGTGTTAAGATTAGTGATATGAGTAAATAAGATTACTCCATTAAGTGTTAAGATTCCGGTTGGAAGAATTGGCCCCAAGGCATAAGCCTGTGGACATCGCAACACAACGTGAATATATATTTAATAAAGTGAGAAATGCATTATGAAATTTGTTATTTGATTGTCCATCAGACCTACAAATCATAACCATAATTATACCCATAATTATATCTGTTGGTGACACAATTGGAATCTTATTGAGGACATCACTAATGCACGTCCACACATAAAACGGTCGGTCACATATTAGACACCCAATGACAACTTCAAACACGGTAATCTAATAGCTTCCACAACTACAATTTTGAACTCATGAGAAATATTTGACTTGAAATTTGTTATTTGTTACATCAAGCGATCCACACTTGATTCCTTGACATGAAATTTGTTATTTGATTGTCCATCAGATGTACAAATCATAACCATAATGATATATGTTAGTGCTCGAAGTTGCAATCTCATTGAGGACATCACTAATGTACATTGACACATAAAATGGTTAATGTCAAAACAATATACATACATCTAACCCAAATCTATTTATGCAAAACATTATTTCCAAAAAGACACTCTACTTCATTATAATTTGTCACTTCCAAATAGAACACACGCCTTGAATGTATCTCAAAACAGCATTCTATTACCTGAAAAACAAAGAACAACAAACACCTAATAGTGGGCATATATGAAGAAATATAAAGAAATACATTTATTAAAAAAATAGAGGCCGTGTTACTTCTTTAAGTTTCTACAGGAAGAAAGTAAAGGTGAGATCACTTAGTTACAAACCTGGGTTTCAGAGATAATAGCAAACATTTTTAACCAACTACACACTTGACATCTTTTGATCACTATATCTAAGATAATTTTTATTTGAACCAATCTCAGTGGGACTTAGGCTCCACCACCTTTGTACCTAGTTCCGCCAAGTGACCTCACGTGACCTCAAACCCAACAAGTTCTCATGCAAAAGGCCCCATCAGATTTTTCAAATCCCCACCTCCTTGTCCGTTCAAATAGCTCAGCCTTGTTGGTCAGCCAGTGATTCTTTTTGCGGCAACAGAGTCTATTGGGTTTCAAAGATCAGGAGACCCTTCTCAGTGTGATGCTTATCTTCGAGAAAGCAGATACTCTGATCATGCTGTGTGGTTAAATCTCATTAGTTGATGGTGTGATATGTATATGCATATGATTAGTTGTTGCATGCACCATATTTTTCATTTCTAGATTTTGATCGATGAGAATATATGCTCCATCACTTTCCTTTTGTTTACATTTGTTTCTAGTCAACCTATGAGATTCATTTTGCTAGCTGTATATAACTTATATTGACATGCACTGTTGGTCTTAGTTATATAGCTGCTATCACATGCACTTGAATTAGTTGAGTAGTTTTCAAAATAGCCTGATAATTCGACATAAGATAGAATGATAGACACTTGATTGAAATTAACCATATATATTTCTAAATGGAAGACGACAACTGTATCAGTTGTAAATAGTTATAAGTTGGACGAACATTATTTGTTTCTTATTTTAAGAAAAATAGTCAAGACTTCGTAGTTTCTATTTTTTCTTATTTCAATTCTCAGTTAAACATCCAATCCTAATATTCCTCTGCATCCTTGAACTCGAGTCCGTAACTTAGTCATATACAGGTGTCTGGTTCTCCAAAACCTAAATGTCACCTTTATTGGCCAACCTTTATAATGAGCTGTATAGACAGGAGTTTTTGTGCAGTCAAGGTTGTGGTTTAAGTTCAACTTATGACCACCTTTGTAATTGGCTTTGTAGATAGGAGTTTCTTTATACGTAAATGTGTTATGTCTTTTTGAGATTGTCTTTTTTATTTGAGCTCAATACATATGTTTATTGAGTTTTTATTGTACATACATAAGGTGCTTCAAGGGAATTTTTTTTTAAATGAACGTTTAAAATGGTTGTGTGATGCCTGTTAAATGTTCTTAGCGCAGCTCATAAGGTCAGCAAGGATACTTTTTATCTCAAATCTTCATAACCCAAAATGCATGATTGATTGTTGCTGCAGTTTTATCTCCCAGCAAATGTTAAGCTTTATCTGATTTTTTGTTTAGTAGGTTTATAGGAAACTGCCTTCCTAGATTGTGCTAGTTTCACTCTCAAACTCTCAACAAATTCAAAGAACAATACTGGCTATTGGTTGTGATATTAGTTTGGTTTCAAGTGAGTTTTGTTGGATATTTATTTGCATTTTAATTAACCATCTCAAGAAGATTTACACTATTTTAGAATTGAAACTTTATACCAATATGTTTGCTTTATGATCTATCATGGTCATTTTATTTTTTTGGGCATGTACTCGTCATATGTACACTATATCTGCATATGTATATGAACACTATATCGTTTACTTCACATAGCGCAATGAAGGAAATTACTTTGATGTACAAATATAGTGTACTTCATATAGTGTACCCTATATAGTGTGCACAATAAACCAATATCATGGATCTGTTTGGTTTGTGGTTAACTGATCAGTACTTCATCAATACAGTAGTTTCATTTCTAGGTAATCAAAAGACAATTTCATTTGTGTAGACAATTTCATTTCTTTATGCATTTGTTGAGGTTGTTGGTGGAAGATTTCTAACGTTCTTCTAATTTTCTATTCATCAGGTTTAGAAGATACAAAAGAAATTTCCTTTAGATAAAAATGAGCAGAAATAAAAAAAGTAAACTACCGCACATTCTTACTCTATGTCACGAACAAAAGACAAGTTCAAAGGTAAACACCTAAAGAACATCATAAATTTTCATTTTTTTTCATTATATTTTCTGAAATTTTAACATTGTCATGAAAGGTGGGGATTGCGTGCTTTTGAAGTGTGAAGGTGAATTATATTCTTATTATTTTGAACAAATCATAAACTTCAAGGTCTGGACCAACAAAAATGAAGTGAGAGTAAAAAAGTATTACTGGCCTGAGGAGAAAGATTATGGTAGACTCGATTTTATCGGTCCAAAGAAGTGTCAAGAGTCTGACGAGACCAGAGTTGCACCTATCGAAAGCATTTATATGAAGTGCACTATCCGCACTTTGAGGGGCTACTGTGAACTTAAAAGCATTAGTGTGGAGCATCACTACTATCGCTTTCGCTACAATCGAAATGACAATACTATCAAACCCACTGGGGATCGCGATCCTGATACGATTCTTGTGTAAGTAAAAATTTCTTGTTGGGTTTTATGGGTTTTTTTCTTCTATGTTGGTTTTAGTGATTAATGCGAGTGTGTTTTTTGTGTGTTGGTTTGTGTAGGTATTGCATATGTGAGCAGCTTTTCAATCCAGATAAATCATTGGTGGATTATGAACAGTGCAAAGACTGGCTTCATCCTGAATGTATAGGCTGAACATATGAAGAGTTGAAAGCTATTAAGTTATTCATATGTGAGAAATGCCATAAAAAGAAGAAAAAAAAATTGCATTGATAGTATGTGGTCTGTCCTTGATTTTTTATTTAGTTGTTCATTGTTAGTTTAAGATAAATTAAAACTCAACCTATTTCTGGAAGATCATGTTTAAATTTTCATACTTATGCTTAAACTATATTGGAGACTCGAATTCATCATTTTGTTGCTGTTACTAATTTTGTTTAAAACTCATGTACTATTGCTAATTTCATTAGTCTTATAATTATTTCTCCTGGGAATTGCACTTTCAAATTGTGTTTATAATTTTAAAGTTTAATTTTGAGAGGGTAAAAGTTTGGGTTTTCAAAAGATATATCAAAGGCATTAGAGTTTCCGTCAATATTAGAAGGAACATGAAATCATTAGCTCTCACACGCTCAAGAGACTATATTGCTTCCTCCCTTCACTAACCAAACAAATGATCCAGATGAATGTACTGAATACATATTTTTGTTTAGAAAAGTAAAGCATGTCTGAGTTCTAACTACATCTGGCAACAATCTTGTCTAGTAAATACGGATCACAACACACTTCATAATGTCTAGAGAAAAAGATATCTGGTAAAGTAGGATCACAACACAAGATAAATAAATATGAGAACCATACAAGATAAAGGATTATGAAGCAACCACATAACAGATTATAAGTTTTAACATCACAAGATAGTTAAAATTCAGATTACATAATAGTGCCACCTTTATATGTTATTGGAAAAATTTCACACACAGTACCTGAACTTAGGTGGTCAGGTCAGTTTGATACCTCAACTTTTTTTCGTACGATAAACATACTCCAACTTATTTATCCGTACCGAATGTGTACCCACGTCACTGTTTTGATGACGTGGCCTTAGGTGGTCAGGTCAGTTTGATACCTGAACTTAGGTGGTCAGGTCAGTTTGATACCTATACTTAGGTGGTCAGGTCAGTTTGATACAAAAACAGAGGTGCCACGTCATCAAAATAGTGACGTGGGTACACATTTGGTACGGATAAATAAGTTGGAGTATGTTTATCGTACGAAAAAAAGTTGAGGTATCAAACTGACCTGACCACCTAAGTTCAGGTACTGTGTGTGAATTTTTTCCTATGTTATTTTGTGAATTGGGCTAGTTTGGCGAGAAAATTGATCTTGTACTGGAGTTTTGATTATTCTTTGCTTTTAATAATTTAGATCATGATTCAAGTAAACTTAGTAATTATCTTAAACTTTATTACTCTAGTTTAAGCAGCTTAAGGATGAAAGATTACTCGTACGTCTGTATTAAGATGTGACGAATCTGTTTGGTACCACAGTTACGTGCTTGTTTCCTAGACAACATGAAATTATTATTTTTATTTAAATTCACCTTAAAAGAGACAAAATTTCAATGTTAGTTCTAACTAGCCTTCGCGGAAGGACCGCGTGTGAATTATCGATTCAAATACTAAAGACTGACATATTTTTTGAAAAGTCAAGTATTCATACATGAATATTTGTTTTGATGTGCGAAGTCGTAGTATGAATCAACATGAGAAGACATAATTGACACTGAACTTGCAAAAAACAAAAAATAATCATCAACTATTACACTCGATCATGTTGCATTTTACATCTTGTCATCCTGCATATCTTGCATCTACTCAAATCTTATTTTCATAAGTTATCCTTCATGGCTTCATCTTCAATTTTCTTCTCATGTTCCTTATTTTGGATTGACATATGAAAGTAACATATTGACGATTAGAGTGAAAAGTTACCAAAAAATAAAATGGGAAAACTCCCACATCTACCGAAGCGATCCCATATTGGTGATCTATGTCGCAAAGATTAACACGAAGAGATATATTCTAGAGTTGGCCTACAGAATCGACCTAGACATATATAATCACCCTTCATAAACTTGTCTAGGATCATTTACAAATTAAGGTTCAAGCTCCTATGTTGATTAATCAAAACCAAAAACTATAAAAAGCATTTACCAAAGGAATTGGCATGGGTGAGATGGACGCACACAATCAATTTATGAGGAATTTTTGTATAATTCTCGTTCTTCTTTTCTTCATTTCCTTTTTATTTTCCGTGATTATTTTTTTTCTTTCTCTACTTCTGCTTATCTAATTCCTCCATTTCTCTTAGTAGCATATCAACCAAATTTAATCATAAAACTATTCACATAAGGGGATTAATGTTGAAAAACAAAATTATATGACAAACCTTTGATGGAGATCTAACTTTGGGTATGATCTTCACGAAACTATATTGATATCATCAACGTTCACTAGCAGTTTTCATGTATAATAGTAATTGAAATAAAAATTACGTAAAAGAAATTGAAAAAAAAAACATGTTACAGGTATTACAGAGTTCTTTAGAACGTGGAACTAGTTGTGTGAAACTGAAACTGATATGTATTTTCTCTATTTTTGTTTGTTTCCCTATTTCCCTTGGTTTGTAGAGAGCCTGGTAAGGGGTCATATTAATGGTCGAGTGGAAAGTGGTGTTGTACCACCATTCCGCCCAGTGCAGTAGGGAAGACCAAAAACTTGGCTGATCGGCTACAAAACAGCGGAGGTAGTGTTCGAGGCACCTGTTCACAACCTCGGTTTGCCGTCAGATTGCGGGTGATACGCCGAGCTCCGGCACAATTTGGTACCCTGAGCCTTGAAAAAAGCTTCCCAAAATCTGCTGATGAAGATTGTGACAGACAAAATCTGCTGATGAAGATTGGGTCTCTGTCACTTGTGATGGAGCGTGGCATCCCATGAAGACGAAAAATTTCGCGAGAGAAGACGTCAGCTATGTCTGTGGCAGAGTAAGGGTGAGAGATAGCCAGAAAGTGCCCTGATTTGGATAGTCTATCCACCACAACGAGAATACAATTTTTACCGCTGGAAAGGGGTAGTCCTTCAATGAAGTCAAGAGAGATGTCTTCCCATGTCTCAGCCGGCACCGACAATGGTTGGAGCAAGCCAGGTGGATGAATTGCCTCATAATTTTGCCTTTGACATTGATCACAGGCTGCCACAAACCTCTTGACATCCTTTCTTATACCCGGCCAGGCGAAATTGCGGGCTAAACGCAGATAAGTGCGCAAATACCCAGAGTGACCAGCCTGAAGAGAAGAGTACGATACTCGTCCAGAATCTTGCAACGAGTATCAGAGGTTAGTGGTACAAAAATTCTATTTTTGTAATAAAGTCTACCTTGACGTAGCTCAAAATTATTTTTGGTTGGTCTCTGTACTTGGAGAGCTTGAATGATGTCAGCTGCTATAGGATCTTGCTGACAAGCTCGGTCAATGACAGGTAGGCTATCAAAAATTGGGGTGGAGACATTGAGGATACTACACAACTCCGCCTGTCTCGAGAGTGTGTCAGCAGCAGCATTCATTGAGCCTGGCCGATACTGAATTCTGTAGTTATACCCCATTAGTTTGTAAAGCCACTTGTGTTGAGATGGTGTGGTGATCCGTTGGCTCAGCAAGTGCTTCAAAGTTTGGTGATCTGTGATAATCACAAAGGGATGCCCCAAAATATAGTGACGCCATTTATCCACTGCAAAGAGAATGGCCAACATCTCCTTGTCATACACTGACAAGGCTTGGTTACGGGGAGAAAGGACTTTGTTGAGGAAAGCTATTGGGTGGCGTTGCTGAGTAAGGACTGCCCCAATTCCAGTTCCACTGGCGTCGGTTTCAAGCTCAAATTCCTGGGTGAAATCAGGTAGGCGCAGAACTGGGGCTGATGTAATAGACTTGATGGTCATGGGTTTGGCCCAATCTAGAATACACTGCACCTTTTTTGGATCCATAGCAACACCTTGGGCTGACACCACGTGACCCAAATACTGTACCGATTCTTGAGCAAAGGAACACTTTGATAATGTGACTTTCAAACCATGAGCCATTAGTATACCAAACACAGCTTGAAGATGTTCAAAATGAGATATGAGATCCTTACTATAAACAAGAATGTCATCAAAGAAAACCAACACGCACTACCAGAAAAAAGCCCATTACCGACGAAAAAAAAAAACGGCCGACGACATACTATTTTCGTCGGCTATTCCCAAGAATGGCCGACGATATTGTCTTTCGTCGCTAAAAATAAAAAATCGTCGGCTATTCCACAAGAATGGCCGACGATTTTTTCTTTCGTCCCTAAAAAATATTTTTCGTCGGCTATACCCCTAGAATGACCGACGAGTTAAAATTTTCGTCGGCCTTTCTCTTAAAGTATAGCCGACGAAAACTTTTGAAAGTTTAACCGACGAAATTGGAATTTTCGTCGGCTATAAGTCTTTATATTTTCAGATCTGTACAGCAGCTGCTCATTTAAAAAAAAATGAAAAAAAAAACGGGAGAAAGAGTGAAAAATCTGTGGGTATTGTTGAAATCCGTCCTCTCTTACATTGTGGAGCTATATATAGGTACGTATATGTGTATATATGTTGATTTTGAGTTTTAGTTGAGTTGATCTTGAGTTTTAGTGATTTTGATATAGTAAGTGATTTTTTGTTTTGTTGTTGTTTTAGTGTTAGAATGTATGTATATATGTTGATTTTGAGTTGTAGTTGAGTTGATTTTAAGTTAGAGTTTAATTATGTGTTTTAATTTGATGTTATTTTAATTAGTGTTAATATATATATATATATATATATATGTTAATTAATGGTTGTTGATAGTGTAATGAACTTAAATAATGGTTGTTAATTAATGGTATATATATATATATGAGTTGATGATAATAATATATATTGTAATATATATGTGTTAATTAATTTCTTATTAATTAAAGTTTTACATATATATTATTATCAGGCTATATATGGATCGAGATAAGAGTTGGATTTCGCTTCGAAGGCATGACCGACGATACACTACAGGAGTTGTGGATTTTTTACAGTTCGTCGAGGAAAATGCAAACGGGAATGAATACCATTATTGCCCGTGCAAGAAATGTAAGTGTCGCAGTGATATGTGTCGATTTCCGATTAGGACAGTATGGGAGCACCTAAAGAGTAATGGGTTTTGGCCGAAGTACAAACGTTGGATATATCACGGTGAGCCATCATTAGATGGATCGCATGATCATGGGCAGTTTTTTGAGGCGGGCAGTAGTGGTACATCCAACGATCCAACAATGGCATTCGTCAACGACGTGTTTCCTTTTGAAAGCGGTGTACGTGGGGAACAATATATGCATGACCCGGTGCAGCCGTTCCCACAAGTTGTCAACACTACTGCCTTTGACAAGTACAACAAACTTATTGCATTGCAACAGACCCCTGTGTCTTCAAGTTCTGAGAAGACAGTTCTTCAAAGTGTGATGGAGGCAATGAGGATTAAAGTCGAGACAAAATCGAGCATCAGGCAAGTGGATGAATATCTACAGTACACTTCTTCTTTGTTGGAGGAGAGTCATCGTAATCCTACCAATCACCGTAAGGTCCGAAGTATCCTCAAAGATCTAGGGCTTTCCTACATTAAGATCCATGCATGTGCATTTGACTGCGTTCTCTTCTGGGGTAAAGATGCAGAAGGGAATGACCTTGCTAGCCTTGACGCATGTCCGATATGTCAGTCTGACCGATATAAGTTGACGGGAGCAGGCAATACGAAACCTGTGAAAGTGCTTCGGTATTTTCCGTTGAGAGATAGGCTTGAGCGGTTGTACATGTCAGAAACCACCGCAAAAGCTATGAGATGGCACGGTGAGCGGGACGCGGGAGACGCAGATATCATGACACACATCTCTGACGGAGCGGCTTGGAAGCATATAAACAATGAGTTTCCTAATTTTGCGTCAGATGTCAGAAACGTCAGGCTCGGGCTCTCAACAGACGGGTTCAACCCTTTCGGCACCATGAGTCTTTCATACAGTATATGGCCGGTGGTTTTGGTACCTTACAACCTTCCTCCGTGGATGTGCATGAAGAAGGAATATAATATGTTGACGTTGTTGATTCCGGGGCCTGGTTACCCAGGGAAATGTCTCGATGTGTATATGAGACCATTGATTGAAGAGCTTAAGGTATTGTGGGACGTTGGTCATTCACTTTTGACAAGTACAAGAAGGAGACATTCCAGATGCCTGCCATGGTTATTGGTACCATCAGTGATTTTCCTACTTATGGGATGTTGTCGGGCAGCGTTGTTAGGGGATACAAGGCTTGTCCAGAGTGCCTCAGCGATTATGGGAGCACCCCTCATTGCAACAAGATATGCATAATGGGTCATCGTGTGTTCCTTCCGGCGGATCACCACTGGCGTTACGAGTCCGCCGCATTTGATGGAACCGAAGAACACGGTGGTCCCCCCAGAAGATGAACGGGAAGAGAAATTTTAGCAGTGCTTAATGAGTACGATTTTGGGCCCCTCAGCAATCATCCCAATATTGTAGCGGAAATACCTGAAAGACCTGAGGGTAGCCTCACTTGGAGGGGAAGACGAAAGACGGTCCTAAGACTCGCACTGATCTGCAAAACATGAATATCAGAAAACAACTATGGTTGAAACAAGGGAAGAGAAAAATGCCTCAAGCTCCTTACACCGTCAAGTCTGAGCATAAATCAGAAATTTTCCATTGGATAAGTTGGGCCAAGTATCCTTCAGGCTTTGCTGGAAATATAGCCAAGTGTGTGAACAGACAATTCAACAATCTTTACGGGTTGAAAAGTCATGACAATCATATCCTGCTACAACGTCTCTTCCCTGTTTTCATTCGACCGTTCCTTCCCTGTCACGTTGTGGAGCCGTTAGTAGCGTTGGCAAGATTTTTCCAGAAGGTATGCACACGGGAAGTGAGAAAATCTGACCTCCGAGATTTCCTCCAAATTTTTTCGACATCATGCCTCACCTCATGATCCATCTTCCTCGGCAGTTGTTGCTTACCGGTCCTGTGCACTTCACTTGGATGTATCCGATGGAAAGGTACGTATTTTACACCTTATGTTAATTTCCTCATCAATATATGTGATATAGTATTAATGTATTATCATAACACTTTAAAAACTTGATTTATAGGCAACTTGGACAATACGGTGATTTTTTCCAAAACAGATCCGCACCTGAAGGATGTATAGCTGAAGCATATATTGCGCACGAGTGCGTCACCTACCACTACCAGAAAAGGGGTTATAGCCGACGATATGGGAAAAAACGGCCGACGAAATAGTACTTCGTCGGCTATAAGGGGTCATAGCCGACGAATTGTCGGACGTCGTCGGCTATAACTGTAGCCGACGAAAAGTTTTTGGTTATAGCCGACGAGGAGGGTATTCGTCAGCTATAACTCTTATATCAGATCTAGTCTGCAGCAGCGAGCTCATTCGTCGAAAATATTTCGAAAACGCTCTGAAATCGTCCAAAACCTCGGCCATAAGCTTGAAAGGTACGTATATTGCTGTGTGTGTTGATTTAGTTGGTTATATGCAGAGGTGTGTTAATTTAGAGTTTAATTAGAATAAATGTGTGATTAATTTGATATATATATATATATATATATATATATATATATATATGTGTGTGTGTGTGTGTGTGTTGAGATGAGATTATTAATGGGTTGATATGTTGGTTAGATAGAATTGAAGTTTTGTTGAAGATTAGTGATTGATTGTTGATTTATAGGTGATTTTAGATGAATTTGATGAAAAAATGTATATATATATTAATTAATTTAATTGTAATTAAAAATATATTGTTGGTATATATAAAAAATACATTGTGTTTAATTAATTAGGGAGATTGACGATGTTTTAATTAATTTAGGGATGCATGTGTATATATATATATATATACATATATATATATATGTGTGTGTAATGATGAATTTTTTAATTAATTAGTACGTACGTACGTAGTACGTGCATATATACATATCTATATATAGCTATATTTATTTCTTGAATTTACAGGATGGACAAGAGTTGGATTACCCTTGGAAGATGGGATCAGGCGTATCATGATGGAGTTAGGAGTTTCCTGGATTTTGTGATGGCTAACTGTGGAGACACTACACTTCATTATTGTCCGTGTAAAAAGTGCAAGTGTGCCACCCCACGACACCGGTTTTCCATAGAGACAGTGGAGCAACACCTGGCTAGATATGGATTTTGGGTCCTATACACTAATTGGATTTATCACGGTGAACCAGAGTTTGCGGGTCCTCATGATCATGGACAATTTGCCGAGAGAGGGAGTTCCTCCAATGATCCAACAACGAACTGGATCAACGATATGTTTTCTCGTGAGAGCGGTGTCTTTGATGAAGCACCAGATGTGCAACTCCCTCCTCCGGAGATGGAGTGTTTCCCTGATATTGAGCCACTCGAGCCATTACCCCGATCTCCGGTCAACACAAGTGGTATGGAAAAGTACAACAACCTGATCGCATTGCAACAGACTCCGTTGTACCCCGGATGCAGTAAGACTGTCCTTGAATCTGTCATGGGAGTGATGAAGATCAAAACGGAGAACAAATGCACTGTCAAATCGGTTGATGATTGGCTGAAGATATGGGGTGGGGCGATGCCCCCCGGACATCGGCTTCCTACCAGTCATCATAAGGTGCGACATATCCTTAAAGATCTCGGCATTTCCTACATCAAGATTCATGCATGCAGATACGATTGCGTTCTGTTTTACAGGGAAGGACTTGCAGATCTTGAATACTGCCCAGTATGCAATACAGAGCGGTATAAGTTCAATCCTAAAGGGAACAAGAAAGCTGTGAAGATACTTCGGTACTTCCCGGTGATTGATAGGCTTGAGCAGTTGTTCATGTGTGCTTTCACGGCCAAAGCTATGAGATGGTGGGCTGAGAGGAATGTGCCTGACGATGACACCCTTAGACATCCCGCCGACGGAGAGGCTTGGAAGAAGAATGTGTTGGAGTTTCCTGAATTTGCATCAGAGGTTCGAAATGTTTGGCTAGGGCTATCATCCGACGCTTTCAACCCTTTTGGCAAGAAAGAGCTTCAGTACAGTGTGTGGCCAGTTATTTTGATTCCGTACAAC
Organism: Potentilla sterilis; assembly: GCA_963682095.1. Taxonomy (NCBI): domain Eukaryota; kingdom Viridiplantae; phylum Streptophyta; class Magnoliopsida; order Rosales; family Rosaceae; genus Potentilla; species Potentilla sterilis. The sequence goes on along the minus strand of OY821762.1, from coordinate 21,701,717 downwards.
TTTCCACCGTGGATGTGCATGAAGAAGGAATATAACATGCTCACATTGTTGATTCCAGGCCCAGGTTATCCGGGAAAGTGTCTCGATGTGTATTTGATACCCGTAATTGAGGAGCTTCGGTACTTGAGTCTGAACGGCCACCTGGTCTACGACCGGTTCAAAAATGAGATGTTCCGGATGCATGCCATGCTTGTTGGCACGATCAGTGACTTTCCTGAGAGGGGTATGTTGTCGGGCAGCGTCACCAGGGGTTGCAGGGCTTGTTCAGAGTGCATGACTGTTGATTGCTCCAGTCCTCATTGCAGTAAGATTGTCCAGATGCGTCACCGTCGTTGGCTTCCGCATGACCATCCATTTAGGGACGATGCACAGGCTTTTGATGGGACTGAAGAAAGGGGCTGGGCACCCGAGCAATGGACAGGGGAGGAAATATTGGCAGTGTTGAATGAGTATGACTTTGGTCCGCTTAGCAATCATCCCGATGTGTTGCGCACGATTCCAGAGAGGCCGGATCGGTATAGGTTCTGGTCACACAAGAGCATCTTATGGGAACTTCCTTATTGGGCCAGGTTGGCTACCAGATACTACCTGGATGTCATGCATATAGAGAAGAACGTGGGTGAAGCCGTGGTTGGCACAGTTTTGAATTGGGAGAAGAAAACAAAAGACACCTCAAGGCACGCGTTGATCTGAGAAATATGGGACTGCGGGACCATTTGTGGTTGAGAGAGGGCAGGAGCAAAATGCCCCAAGCTCCTTACACCGTCACCAGGGACCAGAAACATGAAATCTTTGGATGGCTGAGTAATGTCAGGTAACTTTTTATTAGGAAGAATCCATCTGTTGTTGGACGACTATATATGCATGAAATCTAATTGTTGTTAATGGCTATGCAGGTATCCTTATGGCTATGCGGGTAACATAAGCAAGTGTGTTAACTACCGAGACAACAAGATGTACGGATTGAAGAGTCACGACTGCCATGTACTGCTTCAACGCCTCTTCCCTATTTTCATTCGAGCGTACTTGGAGGATGAAGTGGTTGAGCCGTTGGTGGCGTTGTCAAGATTCTTCCAGAAGTTATGCGCTAGAGAAGTTAGAAAATCAGACCTCATGAGAATGCATGAGGAAATCGTTTTTATCTTGTGCAAGTTCGAGAGGATATTTCCCCCAAACTTCTTTGACATCATGCCTCACCTGATGATCCATCTTCCCCAACAATTGTTGCTTACCGGTCCCGTACACTACACTTGGATGTATCCCATCGAAAGGTACATGTTATTCATAAATTTGATTTATACATGTTTTTAAATAAAAGTTGCATGCTCTTAACATGCACTTGTTAACCTTGCAGACAACTTGGAGACTACAAGAAATATGTGCACAATAAATCTGCGCCTGGTGTATTGCTGAAGCTTACATTGTGCATGAGTGTGTAACGTACGCCAAGTTGTACTTGGGAGCGATGGAGGACCCCCCACAACATCAAAGTTGAGATGACCCCGAGTTTAACCTATCTATCGTCGCCAACTCTGTTGTACCATACGGAAGCTTCAAGAAGAAGGATGTGGACAAGTTGCCTGACCATGAGGTAGGGATTGCCCACTGGTGGGTTCTAATAAACTGTCCGGCGGTACAATATTGGAAACGAACCCATCTTCACTGCAAGGAAGTTCGCGGTGATGTCGAGTACCACAACACGACGTTTGCAGACTATTTTCCACAATGGGTAAGTGTATAAATATATATATTAGATGGCTTTCTTTTACAGTTCCCTATTCTTTAATCATAAACACACCAAGTGATTTGAGTTATATTTTTCAGCTGATGCAAGTGGCTGCGAGGGGTGGTCATACAAATTACTCAGAGGAATTGAGGCTGTTGTCGATGAAGCCGATATCTTCCACAGTCCGCCCAATGTGTGATGTCAACGGCGTTAAGTATATATGTGAAGCTAGAGACGGGGAACGCAAAACACAGAATTGTGGGGTGATGGTCGATGGTGCAGAGGGGGGCGTGGATTTTTACGGTGTCCTACAGTCAGTTGTTGAACTCATTTATGGGAACCGCATGAAAGTCCACTTGTTCAAGTGTCGATGGTTTGATACTAGGCCGCACCGCATACGGATCGATCAGTACGGCATACTTTCGGTGAATACCGCCACTAGTGTGTATGAAGATGACCCCTTTGTTTTCGCCACAGCGGCCAAAAAGGTCTTTTATCTTGACGATCCATTGAACAAAAGCACGTGGAAGGTAGTTAACCATGTGTCTCAGCGAGACATATACAGTGCTACCACACTTGGTGTGAGCACAGAGTGTCAAGAAGCGACCGCATACCAAGAGCCGGACGCCGGCGACATTCCGGAATCCTCCACCATCCGCGATAATAATGTCACGCCGGGCAGAGTGGTTCGACTTCCTAGGGGTCAGGTGCCCATGTATGATGTTAATCCGAATAGTCTATATCAGGCAGACGATGACTCAGACGAAGAGTACGAGCACCGGTTGCCAGATATTAACTGCTATACTACGTCTTACTCAAGTGATGAGGATGATTCTGATTATCATCCTTAGTATACTGTTTATGTATGTATTGATGAGGATGATTCTGATTATCATCCTTAGTATACTGTTTGTGTACGATGGTGCATGCATGTATGAATACATTTTTCGTCCTTAATTACCGTTTTCCGTGTTTATGGAAAATTGTATTGAATTGTTTGTGCGATGTTCAGGAATTTATCAGGTGAAATAGGCAATTTTCAGGCCCTAAATGGCAAATTTTCGGAAAGATAAGCATTATAGCCGACGAAATGGACCATACTTCGTCGGCTATAATGCCCATTCTGGGTAATTTAATATGCAAGTCGTCGGCTAACGACAAAATGTTGAAGGTCGTCGGCTAAAGTATAGCCGATGACCTGTAATTCGTCGGCTATAACCCCTGGCCCGGATGTTGACCGAAACCATTGCTTGATCCTTCAAATGCAAAAGTGTAGTGAAATAAGATACGACCGAAATATTGAAATACGTCTACGGTTGAAAAATGGGAAGATTCCGACAAAATCTGTGTGCCGAATGTTGCGGTTAGCTGTTTTTTACTTCCGTTTTCCTATGGGTAGCCTGACGGTCGGTAAATATTTTCAGGAAAATTTTTATACGATTAGTTTTGTCTCATCGATCTGAAACTATTCTCTGTTGAAGGTCAGGCCAAAAAACGTCATTTAGACGGGCCAATTTCCGTTTTAAAGCGTTTAGAGGTTTGACTTTGCAGTTTGACCGTACCGATCGAGCCTTTAACGTTGTCAGATGTAGTTGGAATTTTTTTCATACATGTATTTAATCTTAACGGTGATATCTGACGGTTGGAATAGATTTTCCAAACTTTTAGATTCGAAATCGGAACATATGCACTAATGTTCCTTAACTTGTTTACTAAGTGTTTAAGTGAATGTATAGTTTCAAATAGTTACTATACGTAGACCCTTCAAATGCAAATGTGTCGTGAAATAAGATACGACCGAAATATTGAAATACGTCTACGGTTGAAAAATGGGAAGATTCCGACAAAATCTGTGTGTCGAATGTTGGGTTAGCTGTTTTTTACGTCCGTTTTCCTATGGGTAGCCTGACGTTCGGTAAATATTTTGAGGAAAATTTTTATACGATTAGTTGCGTCTCATCGATCTGAAACTATTCTCTGTTGAAGGTCAGGCCAAAAAACGCCATTTAGACGGGCCAATTGCCGTTTTAAATCGTTTAGAGGTTTGACTTTGTAGTTTGACCAAAGAATAGCCGACGACATACTTAACTTCGTCGGCTAAACTCTTGCGATCCGCGCCGTTTCATTGTCCGCCGTTGGATGTGCGAGATCTGACGGCTGCTGAGAGCGTGAAGTATAGCCGACGAGATTCATATTATAGGCGACGAAATCCATACTTCGTCGGCTATAACCGGCCCGCAAAGCCCAACTTCGGCCCGGCCCGGATTTCGGGTCAGAGTACAGCCGACGAATTTCGTCGGCTATGACTATAGCCGACGAATTAAAATTAAATCGTCGGCTATAGTCCTTCGATTTAAACCGCAACAGAGGCACCTCTCCCTCATTTTCTGCTTAGAACCCTAATTTCCCAATCGTTCCCCACCCCTCCCCGACGCCGACCGACCACCACCGAGCCTCCCCGACGCCGATCGACCCTCCCCGGCCCCACCCGACCCCTCCCCGCCCCAGCCCCCTCCTTCCCGAGCCCTCCCCGACCCGAAATCTCTCCGAACGGCAACGCCTCTAACCGCCGCCCCTAGCCGCCGTCGCCGCCGCACCGCACCACCTCCCCTAGCCGCACCACCATGTCAGGTAGTCCCGCTCTCCCTCATTTATGGTTTTTGGAAATTTTGTGGAATTTTGTGGTTTTGTGGAATTTAGGGATTTTGTGAAATTTTATGGTTTTTGTGAAATTATGTGGAATTTAGGGTTGTTGTTGTGCAATTTATGGAATGTTGTGGAATTTTTGTTAATTTTGTGGAGGATATATATATATATATATTTTTCGGAATATATATATATATATAATTAGGTATAAATATATTTATGTATATATATAATTAGGTTTATATATATATTTAATGAAGTTTTTTATTTTTTTGTGAAATTTATGGAATTTTGTGGAAATTTTTTTAATGTTGTGGAATTTTTGTTAATTTTGTGTAATTTTGTGGAATTTTTAGGAGGATATATATATATATATATATATATATATATAATTAGGTATAAATATATTTATGTATATATATAATTAGGTATATATATATTTAATGAAGTTTTTTATTTTTTTGTGAAATTTATGGAATTTTGTGGATTTTTTTTAATTTTGTGGAATTAACAACGATTTTTAGGAGGATATATATATATATATATATATATATATATATATCTATATATATATATAATTAGGTATAAATATATTTAGGTATATATATAATTAGGTATATATACATTTAATGAAGTTTTTAATTTTTTTGTGGAATTTTTGTGAAATTTATGGAATTTATATACTAATTGTGCAGGAAACCGCCGCGCTGTAGACCGATGGCTTGCCAGACCGACCGAGAGCGACCCCGACGCTCAGGCAGGACCCAGCCGTGGGGGGAGCGGATCCAGCGGTCGTCGGGGCCTACGCCGGCCTATGAGTCGACGAGAGGAGACCTTGATGGGATTGACCCCGAGCGATCCACGTGGGGGCTCCTCGTATGAGTCGACGGGAGCGGGCCCAACCTCGAGGGTGTCGGAGGAGGACGCAGAGCCGCATCCTCCAGACCCCAGTGCACTTCAGCACTGTTCCAGGACCCCCCACAGCGACAGCGTCCACAGCTACGGGGCCCACCGTCAGGGGGATCAGGCCCCTCAGGGTCCACGCCCCGTATGTCTCCGCCATCGAGGATGTACATGGTCCAGTTCCTCCCTGCCATCCCCGAGTACGACGCCAGGGGGAGGCAGATTTGGAGGCACGACCGGCCCCACGAGATTCCCTGGGAGGAGGCCTACGTCCACAGGCCTTTCGACTCAGAGGACTGCCGCGGCCTGTGGTGTGTTCGTGAGAAGGACAAGCAGTACAACGACGCAGGTAATTGGTTAGTTTAATTAATTATTTAGATTGTTTAATTAATTATTTAATTAGTTAGTTTAAATAATTATTTAACTATGTATTCATTTTAATTATGAAACAGGCGTCCTCGTCAATAAACCGGCGGGGACGAGAAGGACCAGAGGGCCCGCGAACATGTCGACCCTGGAGAGGGAACTCGCCGGTGGGATCAGGGAGATCCTGCCCGGTCCCGGTGAGGATGGACGCCCGGTCGAGAGGAGAGACACCACGACAAAGTATATCAACGCGACGGGCATGATCGTGCGGGACAGGGTCCCAATGTTGTGGCCCGACTGGGGCTCTGTGCACGATGACATCAAGGCGCGAGTGTACATTGCACTGTCGGTGAGTTAAATCGAAATTTTTTACATAAAATAAACATTTATGCATTGAGTCCTTGCTTATAACTATATAAAAATATTTTCTAATTAATTTATAATATTGCAGCAATGGTTTAGAGTCCATCCTACCTTGGACTGGTGGAGAGACGAGCAGCTGAAGAACAGGTTATGTGTTTCGCGTTATTTTACTATCATACTATTTATTGGCAGTGTACGAATATATCTAACAGTTGTGTTTTGTTAATATAGGTACTCCGAGTGGAAGAACGAGTTGTCGACGCACTACAGGACGTACCATGTGGAGCAGGCCTTGGGGCGAGGTGCAACCCCCCACGAGTTCCGGTACAGGGAGTATGAGTTGCTATGGCTGGTAGCCTACTTCGAGAGCGACAGGGTCTCGGTAAGAAAATTTAGCCTGCTAGTATATAACTTTTTACTGTTGTTGACAGTAGCCGCAGAGAGGCTACAGCAGGCCCGCAGACCCGCAGCAAGCGCACCAGGGCCCGGCCCAAGGGTCGGGACCAGATCACCAGTACCCGGCCTCGGGGCCTGGCACTCTATCTTGCCTCCAGGGACCCAGGGGCCGGGGGCGCCAGCCTGCCCAAGAGGGCACCAGAAGGTATAAATAGAAGGGAACCAGTCCCACATCGAAGAGTAAGGCCAGTCCTTACTCCCAACCACCTATATATGGGCCCCAACTACCTTCTTAATGAGGTAACTTGTCTCTCTCCCTGCTTACATACGTGCCTTAGTTACATACATTTCTACTATACTAACTTAGGCATCGGAGAGGTGAAGGCCGGCCCGCCCGGTATTCCCCTTAGTAAGCAGGATTGCAGGAGATCGAGTTGGATTCATCAAGTATCTACTAGACCCCCGGGTTTAGGCAGAAACAATTGGCTCCGTCTGTGGGAACCTTGAACGAAAAGTCGTGTAAAGCAACACCGTTGAGAAAGAGATCGGAGATGAATCAAGAGAAAGAAACCACCGAGGAGGGACACCCTGCAGTAGTGCAGGCGCTCACCTCCACCCCAGCCGTTGTGAGGGAGCCGCGCCACGACCAGAGCAACGGTTAGGAGGTAGGAAGCTACGGGGGATCATCCGGCGTGCCGGATCCCCATCGCGACAGCTCGCGAGGTAAAGCCCTAGCAGAGAAGGAAGACAGTCCAGAGCGACGGGGCTTCGCCTTGACGTTCTCGGATGATTCAAGCGATCGATCTGAGAGCCCGGACCAGGACCTCACGTACAGCCCCGGCCATAGCGGTATGGCGGGAGAATTACGGGCGATGGCCGCAGAGGTCAGTCGTCTGAGAGAGGAGAGCGACAGGGACAGAGCTAAGTCCAACGCTCAGTACGAAGAGATGGAGGCGGTGAACACTGCCCTGGTGGCCGCCCTGGAGAGGGGGCAGCAGCGCAATAGCGCCATGGCCGAGGCACAGGCGGCAATCCCGCCGGTTCCACCTCAGCACACCGATGGAGGGCAATCTTCTGGCGGTCGGTCCGGTAACCCCGTACAGCAGAAGTCGCCATTAGGTGCAGGCCCGCCAAAGAGCACGCCGACCTCCCGCCAGCCCGACGCTTCGTCAGTGGATGGAGCTGAGACGCCAACCGCGCGAGCACTGCAGGTGCTGGCCGACACCGTGTCGAGCTTGAAAGCCCAGATGGAGGCTAACGAGAGAAGAGCCGCGCGGCCGATGGAGGGCGCCCGGTTTAATGAGTGCATGGGCCCCTTTTCGCACCGGGTCATGGAGTCGGGAAGATCTGGCAACCAGAAATCCCTCAAGCTCACCTACTCAGGATCCGACTGCCCGTACCAGCATCTGGACAGCTTCCGGTCCCAAACCTGCGCCAAGGGATACTCCGATGCAGTTTGCTGCAACATCTTCCAGGAGACCTTGTCCGGAGAAGCACTCAGCTGGTTTTACGAGCTTCCGGCAAACTCGATCGAGGCGTTCGAGCAGTTAGCCGACCGGTTCGTGGGCCGCTTCATCCTCCGAGTCGAGGGAGCCCGGACGTCGACCATCCTCTTCAATTGCAGGCAAGCCCCCGGAGAGGACCTGAGAACCTTTGTCAACCGCTAGCAGACGGCTACGGCCGGAGTTCGGAACCTGGACAAGGGCATCGCCGAGATGGCGTTTAAACAAGGGCTCCGAGCGGGCAAATTTTCCTACGCCGTCCGAGTAGAACTCCCGCAGGGGTACGACGAGTTGATGGCTATGGCCATCAGGCATGCTCAGGCCGATCATGAGACCTATGGGCACCACCTCCTGAAGAGGAAGCGAGATGAGGAGCAGGAGGACCATCCCCGGGAAGAGAACCCCCACCCGCCCAGGAAGCCAAGCCCAATCAGCGGACCGATAACCGCACCGTTCGGCCCAGCCGGAACGCCAACAACAGAAACAACTGGCCGCAGCGGCACCAGAGGTCCTATTCTGATAAACCTCAGAATGAGCACAAACCGGCGCCGTTCCGCCAAGAGCGCCCCTAGCAATCATGCCAGCACCCCCGGCCAACCAAGAAGTCTTCACCGCTCTCACCACGTCCTACGAGGATATCCTACTTGAGAACGGGAGTGTCATTCCCCCACCGCCCCCGAGAAGGTTCCCGAAGGGGAAACTTACAACGGCGCAAACGGGCAAGTACTGCTCGTACCATGATGAGGCTACTCACCGAACGAGCAAGTGCTACGCCCTCAGGCAGGCGGTGCAGGTTTTGATTGATAACGGCCAGCTCCAGCGGTACGTGGGGAAAAGAGGAACAGACCCCGACCGGGAGCATGACCAGTCTTGGTAAAACCCGCTAGTCTGAGCGGTTAGTTTGGCATAGTTCGCGGTTCGACCGTCGTAAAAAAAAAATATATATATATATATATATATATGCAAGCTACTTTTGAGAAAATTTCACCGGCTCTGCCAGTTCCATTATATTCATATTCAGGCAAGAAAATCCTAGGGACCTACGACTGCGCCTTCAGCAGGCAATCCGCCAACCTCTCCTGCAGTACCCTCGTCGTCGACGACAGTTCCGGTGTGGACTTCGGCCCGGGCAGACTCGGCACCATTGGTAAAAGAATCCAAGTGCGAGCGAATCACTTCACCTGGCCGCTCCTCCACCGCCTCCTGATGGATGTCCGACTGCTCATGGATATCTCCTTCGGCAGCAGTCGACATCAGGGAAGTATCTAACCATCCCTTCCCCGCCCATTCCGTGTACGCATCCGAGATGCCTTCCTCCCTGGCCTTCACCAGAAACTCCAGGAACTGGTCGCTCTCACGGTATTTGAGAGCGACCCGCTCGAAGAGTACCGGGTCATCTTCCCCGGCCGGAGCAGCAGAGGCGGCGCGTAGAGCAGCGGCTCCCGCTTGGAGCTCGTCCACCTTGGACTCCAGTTCCGCCCTCTCCCTCTCCAAGAGCCGGTTCTGCTCCGCCAGTTCGGCCCTCTCCTTATCCAGGATCCGGTTCTGCTCCTCCAGCTTCTTGGCCCTCTCCTCCGATCTGGCCTTCTCCCGATCCGAGCGAGCCTTCTCCACCTCCAGGCGCTGCCGGGTCTCGGATAGGGCAGTTATCTGTCTCTGCAGCTCCGATAGCCCCTCGCTCGCGTCCGGTTCGTACAAACTGTACAATAACTGCGCAACACCAAAGAGTTAGTCAAGCAGCAAGGCAAAGCAAGTTAGTCAAGCAGTACAGGGATACCGTGCGGTGCTTACCCGGAGGACGGATTCCTTGCATTTTGGACGGTTCCCGCCCGCCAGGACTCCAGCAACCCCGGGCCTGTCCAGACCAAGGCCGGCCAGGTCCGATGCCACCTGTTGCGCGAATGCACCTGTCGGGCTTCCCCTTGGTGCATCCGCAGGCGCTGGACTACTCTGCCGAGCAGCAGCAGCAGCAGCAGCATTCTCCCCAGCAGCGGTGGTCTGCGAACCGCTGGTAATCCTGAACCGTTTGGCCAGGTTCTCCCGAACCGACTCGCCGGTCAGCGTCACCAGTGCGGAGGAAGGAACGTCCCCGACCTTCCGTTTTTCTCCCCGGGCCTCCGGAGAAGAAGATCGTGCGCTTGCGGGGGGAGCGCGAGCCACGCGCGGCATAGTCACCGGGCGATTGGGGATCCTGTTCGCTCCACCGGGAATCTTTAAGGCCCCCCCGGTGCTCTTGCCCTTTCCAGGCGCCAGCAGGCCTGTAGAGTGATGGGTCTTCACCCGCGTCAGGACATAGGCGTCCTTGTCAACGTCCATGGCCCTCCGCTCCGCATGGGTCACAAGCCGGCCGGACCCGTCCTCCACCGACGTCCGCGAGACGATCTCGGCCTTCTCCTTCAACTGGTTGAGGAGATCTTCCCCGTCCATGGAGAGAGTGGTTTCGGGCTTGATAGTCGCCCGAGAAGATGCACCTGTAAGGAAAGCAAACAGTTAGTATTTTGCAAACGCCTAGCATAAAGTATCACCGCTCAACCGCTTCCTACGCACCGGGACCCCGCCCAAGCTGGCAGTATTCCAGCACTTCTCGCCGGATGAAGTTGTAAGAACTCCGTTCCAGATCATCGCAACACCCGGTTATGGTCGAGATCCTCTCGCGCTCCAGGTCCGATAGTTCGTACGACTGGTCACCAATGGGTTGGAAGGCGCCAGGAACACAGTACATTCTATTCCTCGCCTGCCACTTCCCGCCCACCATCACCACTTTCTTCCTCCAGCTGTGGTCTACCCATGAAGGCACATTGGTGACGATCGGTGGAGGCTTCCGGCTGTTGAAGGACAGGCAACCACGGGACCCTTGCTTCCGGGAGTACGACAGCCTGTACAGGGCCCGGAACTCGTTCACCGTGGGTATGTTCATCCCAGAGAACTCGTACAAGCAGCCGAGGCTCAGTAGTCGTCTCCACTGGAGCCCAGGAAGCTGAGCGGGTGACACTTGCAGCGCACTGAGCATGTACTGCACGTAGTGTGGCAGCGGGAACGACAGTCCATGCCGGAATTGATCCGGATGTGCCGCAACCCAACCTTCTTCCGGGTTGCAGGCTGACTCTCCAGGATTCAAGGGCCGTAGCAGAACATTATCCGGGATACCCCACGCTTCCCGCAGCTCTTCAATCTCTTCTAGGGTCATGCTCTCCTCCGGTTTGTCACACACCACAACGTGCTTCCCTCTCCCCATGGTATAGCTCGCAACCGGAGCATCTGCAAATCGCACCCCGTGCGGTATTTCGGTCTCCGAGGATTCAGCCCCGGAGGACGAAGCCGAGGACGGAGTCGAAACCCTGCTCCCGGAGCAGTCAGCAACCTCGGTCTCCGGAGATTCTGAACTCAGCCAGTCGTCCAGCCTCTGCGCATCGTCCACGAGGGGACCTCTGATAGTCGATTCGGAAACCCGGTCAGAACCTGAAGACGGCATCTTAACCTAGGGGAAGAACACAAAACCCTAGCGCTTGTCAGCAACAGGTACAACAACACCTTCTACGGCCTCTCCCCAAGTTGGCCGCAAAGCAGTTCCGTCAGCGGCAGAGATCCCTCCCCCCCAAGGCAAAACAACAAACCCAGAAACAAGAATAACGATGGGGCAAAGAAATCAAACTTACCGATTAGTATGCTCAACCGAGGACAATCGGCCCGGGGAAAGCAGCGCGCAATGGTAGGGAGCGTTCAAGGAAAACAGATCTCGTGAGGCAAGAAAGGCTCAGAGTGCTCGCCGGATTTCTCCTTTTCTCCTAGTCTCTCTAAAGTAAGAAGCAACAACAGAAAGAAGAGCAGAAAAGGCCCTTTTATAGAAGGGACCAATGCCCTAGGCAATCGAAATCCCTCCAAAACAAGTAATCAGAGCGACTCAAAAGCCTGCGAATCCACGCCCTCCATCTCAAGACCGCCCCGCCCTGGCACGTGTCCCAGCATTGGTAACCTCCCCACGCCATCATAAACTGACGGGACTGATGGACTTCCTCCTTAAATGCATGTCAGCCACTTGTCCCACACACCGGCGGCAGGAAGGTAGGAACGGGAATCAAGGAGTCAGGCCCTCCCACTTCCCCAGATTCCACGGCTGCATGGCTTCTTCGCTGCATATCTCGAAGACCTCTCTCGCGGTTATGATCATCCAACCGCTTGGAGAGCACCCAACCGGGTATGAAGCCTCGACTCGATATGGCTGGACGCCCGGTCGAGGTCCGCCCGGCACCATGGCAGTTAGCGGTTATGATCATTCAACCGGCTGCATGGCTTCTTCATCGCATATTACTGGAGACCTCGTCCGGATATGGCATGGCGTCCGGACAACGGTCGAGGTCTGTCCAGTCGCATCTCTTTTGGGGGGACTCGTCTCGATATGGCAGGACGCCCGGCCGAGTTCCGTCCACCGGTTTCGACGCATCCAACCGGCTCCAGAACATATTCCGGGAATAGGATCCACCCGACCCCATGGCAATTCACTGGGGGACTCGTCCGGAGATGGCATGATGTCCGGGCAACGGTCGAGTTCCGCCCAGTACCATGGCTGACCCCGGTCATGAGAACATTCGACCGGCTTGGGCTTTATACACCCGGGTGAGTTTACATCTAACCCATGTACGCTTGTCCAGCAGGATAAAAACCCTGCATCGCACTAGCTGCGGCAACAGGGGGATGCATGGCGAGCTTTGTCACCTCAACGCCGCCCCCCTACCAGGAACATAATGCACCTGGCCCATGGCACTTCACTGGGGGACTCGTCCGGAGATGGCATGATGTCCGGGCAACGGTCGAGTTCCGCCCAATACCATGGCTGACACCGGTCGAAAGTATTCGACCGGCGGGCTTTATACACCCGGGCGAGTTTGCATCTAACCCATGCACGCTTCTCCAGCAGGATAAAAACCCTGCATCGCATTGAAAGGCGATCAAACATGGGGCTACATGGCGAGCCTTGTCACCTCAATGCCACCCCTTTACCTCAACGCTTATTCAATATAAGCTGAGAAGAACTAGCAAGTGTTCGCCGGTGCTTCAAACAGGCCGCAACACCAGGGTAATCTCCCTGCAGCCTAGCAATATGAATCCCGTTTCGGCAGATAGCCCGGTAGAGGCTCAGTGAATCCCGTTTCGGCAGATAGCCCGGTAGAGGCTCAGTGAATCCCGTTCCGGCAGATAGCCCGGTAGAGGCTCAGTGAATCCCGTTTCGGCATATCGCCCGGTAGAGGCTCAGTGAACTCCGCTCCGCTTCGATTCGGCAGGTCGACCAGTTGAAGCCTAGTGAAGCTCCGCTTCGTACCGATAGGGCAGAGTGCCCCGCCGAAATTCCATGCACAAATCTCTTGCATGGCGGATTTCAACGCCTCATTATCATTCCATGCACACATCTGTTGCATGGCATCATGGCATCATGGCATCATAACATCATGACATCATCATTATCATCTTGGCTCCATGCTCATAACACCACACTTAGCCATATTGCTGCTTATATTGCAAATGTGCTTATAAACTATTGCTTCCCATCGGTAACAGGTACTCACCTCGGTCACGCCCAATCTTTAACGCGGACTTGGGGGACTGGGCACCGGTAGATTGGTAACCCCGCGGGCCTGCGGGACAAGAGAATGACAGATTTAAGTCCCCATTCAAGATTGCACTTGACCGGGAACTTGGGGGACTTGTTGACAGTAGCCGCAGAGAGGCTACAGCAGGCCCGCAGACCCGCAGCAAGCGCACCAGGGCCCGGCCCAAGGGTCGGGACCAGATCACCAGCACCCGGCCTCGGGGCCTGGCACTCTATCTTGCCTCCAGGGACCCAGGGGCCGGGGGCGCCAGCCTGCCCAAGAGGGCACCAGAAGGTATAAACAGAAGGGAACCAGTCCCACATCGAAGAGTAAGGCCAGTCCTTACTCCCAACCACCTATATATGGGCCCCAACTACCTTCTTTATGAGGTAACTTGTCTCTCTCCCTGCTTACATACGTGCCTTAGTTACATACATTCCTACTATACTAACTTAGGCATCGGAGAGGTGAAGGCCGGCCGGCCCGGTATTCCCCTTAGTAAGCAGGATTGCAGGAGATCGAGTTGGATTCATCAAGTATCTACTAGACCCCCGGGTTTAGGCAAAAACAACTGTTATTTAATAATTAAATTATGTAGTTACTTAATTAAATTAATTAGTTAGTTAGTTATTAGTTATTAGTTATTAAATTAAGTTAGTTAGTTAGTTACATAGTTAGTTAGTTCGTTACTAAATTAAATTAAATTAAATTAAATTAGGTAGTTAGTAAGTTAGTTAGTTACTAAATTAAATTAGTTAGTTAAGTAGTTACTAATTAAATTAAATTAGTTAATAATTTTATTTTGGTTAGTTCCTAATATTTTAATTTAGTTACTAATTTATATTTGCGTTTATATGTTCGTTCTTATAATACAGAAAATTTCGAAGACGAACAGCGACAACCGCAAGATGAACGAGCACCCCCACCACGGCGGCGCCCACTCCTGGAGGCAGTGGGCAGAGATGGCGAGGAGGGACCGACCGCTGAGGCCGTTGTCGTGGATTCATGCGCAGATGTATCCGGGGCGTCCCGACCAAGTGGTAAGTATTCGCCCATATTCAATAAAAGTGTTTCATTAAACAAATTTATATATTTTTTTTATTAATTCGTTTATTATATTTTCTTGTCAATTAGGCGGAAATAGATGCGGAGACCGACGCGATCACCTTCAGGATCGCGCGAGACACCCTGGGGGAAGGGGCGTCCGACGAGGCGATCGCGGAGTTTGCCTCCACGATCGACACCCTTGAGCCGCGCTTGGCCTCTCAGATCATGCACGCGGCGGTGGGGACGGGCAACAACTACCGATGGATGCAGCAATCTTGGGAGGCCCAGCAGGCTGGACTCCAGCCCCCGCCTCCGCCACAGATGTCCGAGTTCGTCGTCCCCACTCCCCCCCCCCCCCCCCCCCCCCCCCCCCCCGCATCGGAGTACGCCAGGCGATCAGGCTAGCCATAGCCACCGGAACTCGAACGATCCCGTCGACGACGCTACGCGTTTAGGGGGTGATGATGAGTAGATGACTAGTTAGGGGGTTAATTTAATTTGTACAGTAGGTAGGATATTAGGGATGGATTGATGTGGATATTTGGATGTTTGTTTGTGGATTTTCTGCAGCCAAACCGAAACGAAGTAAAATTGGGCCCGAGTAAATTTTTTTAATTTTTTTAAATATTTAGGGGTTATAGCCGACGAAATGGACCATATTTCGTCGGCTATACCCTCCCGGCTTCCGGCAAAAAAAGCCGTTCCCGGCACCGGAGAATGTTATGGCCGACGATTAATTCGTCGGCTATGACTGATGTATAGCAGACGATAGTGTCGTCGGCTATACTTCCGGGTTAGGGGCAATTACGTAATTGTTGTAGCCGACGATTCTGTCGTCGGCAATGTTCGAAGTATAGCCGACGACGCTTTATTCGTCGGCTATACTGCGTGGTGTATAAGTCGACGACTTACCCTCGGTGTCGTCGGCTATACTATAGCCGACGGAGCATTCCCGACGAGAGTATAGCCGACGATACTTCGTCGGCTATGACTATAGCCGACGATTTAATGAAAACAGCTGACGAGATGGCGTCGTCGGCTATAACCCCTTTTCTGGTAGTGTACATGAAGTTGTATTTAGGAGCGTTACAGGAAAGCATACCGGAAGATGTACCTTCACAGTTCAATCTTTCCATACTCTCCGACGATGTTGTACTCGGTGGAAACATGCCAGTTTCCTACAAGTTGAAAGATTATGAGGTAGCCATTGCACATTGGTGGGTACTAATCAACTGTCCAGAAGTTTAGTTTTGGAGGAACATGCATCTAAACTGTGATGGAGTAGCAGGTGATCTCGATTACCACAACCGGACATTCGCAGAGTATTTCGGCCGCTGGGTACGTAACTTTAACACTATTTTATACGTGTTTATATATTATTGTGTATAATTATTCATATTTATAGTTGATTCTGATGGTTGCAGATGGACCTTATTAAAAATGATAATCACCCAAATTGGTCGCACGAACTCAGACTTCTAGCGATGAGGCCGATCTATTCAAAAGTTTATGCGACGTGCAAGGTGAATGGTGTGTTATTTCGATGTGAAGAGAGAGACCTCAGACTGAAAACACAAAATTTAGGGGTTATGGCACATGGTGGGGATGATGGAGTTGACTATTACGGTGTTCTCCATTCAGTTGTGGAACTGCATTATGGGGAAGACATGAAAGTGCACCTTTTCAAGTGTAGATGGTTTGACACACGGCCGCAGAGCATGAAAACCGATCAATACGGCATAAGTTCTGTGAACACTAGTACATCATGGTATGAGGACGACCCGTTCGTTTTAGCCACATGGGTGAAACAAGTGTTTTATCTTGATGATCTCGCCAAGGGTGACCCGTGGAAAGTAGTCAACACTATCCACCATCGCAACATTTACCGGGCGTCTACACTTGGAGTGGCTGAAGAGAACGAGGAAGGGGGCACCGCGTATCAAGAGCCCAACTCAAACGGTATTCCCGACTCCTCTTTTATTCGCCTAGACACGCCGGTGCGAATTCTACGTGAAGAGCCACTGCTTGTTGATGTTGATCCAAATGAAGAAACTAACGAGGACTCTAGTGGTGAGGAAAGACATAGATTACCCCTATCGAGCAATTCAGAAACCGAAGAAGACTCATCCGATGATTCCGATTACAATCCGACAAATTAAGTAATTTAGATGGTGTAATCCTTTCATTTGTAATCCAGTCATTTCTAATGAACGGGCGTGGGGATGAGCGTCCTAGCTAGGCTGGGTTCCAAACCCCTTAAAAAAAAATTTGAAATATGTTGACTGCTGGGTTTCTGTTTTTTTTTTGTTCAATTTTGGTTATATATGAACATGACATATATGTACGAGAGGTGTAACACCACTGATTTTTTTATTTTTTTCAAAGAATAGCCGACGAAAAATACATTATTTCGTCGGCTATACTAATTATAGCCGACGAAAAATGCGTGATTTCGTCGGCCAAAACTATATTGAAAAATACATATTTTATTTTAGATACAAAACGACAAAAGAATAGCCGACGAGTACTAGGTTTGATTTCGTCGGCTATGATAAAAAAAAAAAAAAAAAAAACCACCTTCCATTTTCTATCACTATCGACAACTCATTGCTTCATCCTTCAAATGCAAATGTGTCGTGAAATAAGATATGACCGAAATAATGAAATACGTCAACGGTTGAAAAACGACAAGATTCCTCAGCAATCTGTGTGCCGAATGTTGCGGTTAACTGTTTTTTACTTCCGTTTTCCTATGTGTAGCCTCACGGTCGGTAAATATTTTGATGAAAATTTTTATACGATTAGTTGCGGCTCATCGATTTGAAACTATTATCTGTTGAAGGTCCGGCCAAAAAACGTCATTTACACAGGCCAATTTTCATTTCTAAGCGTTTAAAAGGTTGACTCACCCGGTTGACCGTCCCGATCGAGCCTTTAATGTTGTCAGATGTAGTTGGATTTTTTTTCATACATGTATTTAATCTTAACGGTGATATCTGATGGTTGGAATAGATTTTCCAAACTTTTAGATTCAAAATCGGAACCTATGCACTAATGTTCCTAAACTTGTTTACTAAGTGTTTAAGTGAAGGTATAGTTTCAAATAGTTACTATACGTACACTCATTAAATGCAAATGTGTCGTGAAATAAGATATGACCGAAATAATGAAATACGTCTACGGTTGAAAAATGACACGATTCCGACAAAATCTGTGTGCCGAATGTTGCGGTTAACTGTTTTTTACTTCTGTTTTCCTATGGGTAGCCTCACGGTCGGTAAATATTTTGAGGAAAATTTTTATACGATTAGTTGCGTCTCATCGATTTGAAACTATTATCTGTTGAAGGTCAGGCCAAAAAATGTCATTTAGACAGGCCAATTACCATTTCTAAGCGTTTAAAGGGTTGACTCACCCGGTTGACCGTCTCGATCGAGCCTTTAACGTTGTCTGATGTAGTTGGATTTTTTTTCATACATGTATTTAAGGTGAACGGTGATATCTGACGGTTGGAATAGATTTTCTAAACTTTTAGATTCAAAATCAGAACATATGCACTAATGTTCCTTAACTTGTTTACTAAGTGTTTAAGTGAATGTATAGTTTCAAATAGTTACTATACGTACACTCTTCAAATGCAAATGTGTCGTGAAATAAGATATGACCGAAATAATGAAATATGTCTACGGTTGAAAAATGACACGATTCCGACAAAATCTGTGTGCTGAATGTTGCGGTTAACTGTTTTTTACTTCCGTTTTCCTATGGGTAGCCTCACGGTCGGTAAATATTTTGAGGAAAATTTTTATACGATTAGTTGCGTCTCATCGATTTGAAACTATTATCTGTTGAAGGTCAGGCCAAAAAACGTCATTTACACATGCCAATTTCCGTTTTAAAGCGTTTAGAGGTTTGACTTCGTTGTTTGACCAAAGGTTTTGCCGACGAAATATTTGAATTCGTCGGTTAAACTCTTGCGATCCGCTTATTGTCCGCCGTTGGATGGCTCAGATCCAACGGCTGCTGATTGTCCAAAGCATAGCCGACGAAATATTTGAATTCGTCGGCTAAACTCTTGCGATCCGCGCCTTTTCATTGTCCGCCATTGGATGGGGGAAATCAGACGGCTGCTGAGCGCCTAAAGTATAACCGACGACATTCAAAGTATAGCCGACGATATTAAAGATTTCGTCGGCTATAGTAAAGAATAGCCGACAAAATCTTTTTTAATCGTCGGCTATTCTTTCGGGTATAAGTCCGGAACTGTCAAACCCTAGCCTCCGTTTTGCTCATTTCCTCCTCCTCCTCCGCAGCTGCTGCCGAACGCCAGTCGCCTTCCAGATTCCGCCGCCGCCGCCGCCGCGCTGCTCCTCCTCCTCCTCCTCCTCCTCCGATCCGGTTATTTTTTTTTTTCAATTTAATTTTATAAATTGTTATATATTTAATTTTAATTATATAAATTGTTATATATTTGTTAATAAATTTAATTTTAACAAATTGTTATATATTTGTTATATATTTTATTTTAATTATATAAATTGTTATATAATAAATTGTTATATATTTGTTAATAAATTTAATTGTTATATATTTGTTATTATTTAGGTATATAAATTGTTATATATTTAATTTTAATTATATAAATTGTTAAATTAATTATATATATAAATTGGTAGTCTAATTATATATATATATGTTAATATTGCAATATAGTTATATTTGTATAAAAATAGTTATATTTAGGATAATGGTTAGTATTATTTAAAATTAGTTAAATTGTTATATATAAATTTGTTAGTATGTTTTGAAATATGTTAGTATTATTGGTTATTATATTAATTAGAATTTGTTATAAAATGTAATATAATTAAATATTAATTAATGTATTAATGCCTCAAGCTGCAGATGGCCGATGCATTCAGACAGTTGTTCGGGGGCCGTCGTTCCAGATCTAGGGGTTCTGCAAATTCCGCCGGTTCGGCAGACTCCGACAGGACCCATAACCAGCCTGAGAGGACCACCAGCCAGCCGCGGAGGAGTGTAGATTCATCCCAGCCGCGGAGGACTGTGGATTCATCCCAGCCGCGGAGGACTGTGAGTTCTCGGCACCAGACCCTTCTCCAGGCGGGGCGGCCGTCGAGCAGTTCACTTCCGCCTGTCGGGTCAGATGCTCCGAGGTTCAGTCGGCAGCTATTTCAGGACGAGATAGCTGCAGACGTTCCTCAGGTTCGTATGCCTGAGGTTCATCGGGAGCCGATGACGAGTCCGACGACGTCTGCTGCTGACTCGACTGAGGGTCCTACTCTCCCAAATCAGCTCTACCTCCCGTACAACATTCCTGCGATACCGGAGGTCGACTATCGTGGCGTGCCCATATGGCCTGATATGCCTCAGTACGTGAGTGCTGCGGAGGCATACCAGCAACAGCCATTTGAGAACCCTGACCTCCTGATTTCGGCGAGGAGAAAAGGAAAGTCGACAGACGGGTCATCGAGTTCAGGTAACATTCGATTTTATTAATTAAATGTTTTATTAAAATTAACGCACTAATATTTAATTTTATTAACCAATCGTCGTTTATGTGATAGGGACAGCCGCTAGTAGTTCAACAAGGAATACGAGAGGTGTCATATGTTTTGACACGCTCAGTAGAACTGTTGATCTGAGGGGGAGGATCCAAATCAACGAACCTCCTAATCAGGAGGTTAAGGGAAAAAAAAACGAGACTACTCGGGTTGCGTGGGGGCACTGATTAGGGACAGAGTCCCTATGTTGTGGACCCGGTGGGCTGATGTGCCCGAAGAGATAAAGAGGGATGTGAACAACGCCGCGTCGGTGAGTAATTTAAAAAATTTAATTTATTTATCGTAATATTTAATAATTTTCGGTATTATTACAATTGTAAAACTAATAAAATATTATCTTTCAGACATTCTTCGAGATTGCCGAACACAAGCGGGATTGGGCCGACTCCGTGCAAAACTTGAGGTACGTTGGGAATTCCTCATCTTATAATTTGAAATATTTTATGATATTAATAATATTTCTAATGCACTTTTGTTTTTTTCGTAGGTTCAAAGAGTGGAAGAACGAGCTCCGTTCCCACTATAACGAATACGACAACCGTGGTCGTATGGGTACTCCCAGAGAGTTCATGTTCAGGGAGTACGAGTGGCGTTGGTTGAAGACAGTAGACTTCAACAACCCAGTTATGCAGGTAAATACTAAACTTCACTACAAATGTTTATTTTATTAAAATTTTAATTATTAGTTTAATTATTTTATAATTATTACACTAATATTTTTTTATGCATTTTTCTAATAATTTATTATTTGTTTGAAGCAACGTTCTCGGATAAACTCTGAGAACCGCCGCCGTAACACAACCCCCCATCATGGTGGTTCTAGGCCGTTTGCACAATATCAGGAGGAGGCGCTTAGAGATCATCCTGATAGCAACCCGTACGTGGAGACGTTCAAGATCGCTTATCCACAAGCGACAGAACAGCTCGTAAGTCGTTCATTACGATTTAAAAATTTTAATTATTAATTTTACTTAATTATATATTTGTTAGAATATTAATTTTTTTTTCCCGTCCAATTAGGAGAGGGTGAACCGGGCCGAAGAAGAGGTGTTCCAGCAAGTAGTTCGGGAGACACAACCGAACATTTCAGAGGCAGATCTAGAAGAAGCCCTGCGCCAGGTCGACCGGTCCAATGTCCAAACGGCAGCGAGGATGTTCGACGCAGCCTTCCCAAACCGCTCAAACAACTACTACTGCCGGGGTTTGAGAAGTTCTGGACTAGGGCTCTTGAAGACCACTAAGGGAGGTCAAAAGAAAGGAGGCGGGGAGAGCCAACAGGTGAGGGGGGAAGTGCGGAGATTGACAGAAGAAAATGCAAGGTTGGCGACCGAGTTCCAGAGATCACAGGAGGAACAACGCAGATCACAGGAGCAACACCGCAGAACACAGTAGTATTATTTAGATCTGTCCAGTTGGCATGCTGAATGCGAGAGAATTCGGCGACACAACTACGCCGGCCTACAAAACTGGTGGTATGATATGTTCGCCACACAACAACAAAACCTTGAACTCCCGCCCCCGTTTCAGCCGTTATTTGAACCTCCAATGCCTCAACCTCCCGAGTTCGGTCAGCAGGATGACGAGCATGATGGAGAGCAGGATGCTGGGGATGACGTGGTGGACTTTAGTGGTTTAGGTGATGATTAAGGTTATATTTTATGTATATTGGAACGAATTAAATCATAAGTCATTTAGACGTGTTTCTTGTTGGTGCAAATGCATGGACTGTCTTTGTGATTTGCAGGTTGCTTGGAATGGTAATTTAAAAAATAATTTAATTTTTTTTCCCCAAATGTAAGAATAGCCGACGATTTTGGCATTATTTCGTCGGCTATAAGTACTATGGCCGACGATTTTTACCAATTTTGGTCGGCTATAAAACTTATAGCCGACGAAAATGACATTATTTCGTCGGTTATAACTAATTAATGCCTATTAAAATATTAATATATTTCGACGAAATAACCGACGAAATAGATGAAATCGTCGGCTATATTTCAGAACAAATAGCCGACGAATTTCGTCGGCTAAAGGTTACGATATCGTCGGCCATACTCGCAAATAACCGACGAATTTCGTCGGATATTTTGCCCACGTTTGGTCGACGAAATAAATTTTCGTCGGTAACATCGTCGGCCATACTCGACTATAGCCGACGATTTCTTTATTTTCGTCGGCCATTGGTATTACCGACGGCGTTTTCCTGACGACTTATAGTCGACGAAAATTTCGTCGGCAGAAGGAATAGCCGACGAAAAATTGGCATAGCTGACGAAATTTTTTTCGTCGGCTATTCGCTCGGATCTGGTAGTGACGCACTTGCGCAATAGTAATTTAAAGATCTCATTCATAAGAGCTTGAAACATGGAGGGGGCATTAGAGAGCCCAAAGGACATCACCAAAAACTCATAATGACCTTCATGAGTACGAAAGGCCGTCTTAGGTATATCTTCGGGGCACATCCTAATTTGGTGATACCCGGAACGGAGGTCAAGTTTCGTGAAATAGCGAGCACCATGTAGCTCGTCAAGAAGCTCGTCCACAATGGGTATGGGAAACCTATCCTTCACTGTTATGGCGTTTAACTCCCGGTAATCTACTCAAAAGCGCCATGAGCCCTCCTTCTTGCGCACAAGTAATACCGGTGAGGAAAATGGGCTACGGCTGGGTTGTATGATGCCTTGGTCCAACATTTCTTTGACTTGGGCCTCAATTTCGGTTTTCTGTGAGTGGGCATATTTATAAGGTCTCACATTAACTGGGCTGGAATTTGATAGAAGCTAGATTTTGTGATCAATGGCCCTAACTGGAGGAAGACCCACCAATGGTTCAAACAATGGGGAGTATTTAGCCAGCAAGGCAGAGATGGTGGGGTGGGTGGAGGGAATCAAGGAGTGGAGGGGTTGTGGGTATTCAAAACGGTCCATCAAGATAAGGTCCAGGACCTCTTTGTCTTCCTCCTCCGTACCTTGAGAGAATTCCCACGCAACACATACTTTTGTCCCGCCACGACAAAAGCCATCCACTTGTTTCTGAAATGCCAGCCTATGTAGCCAAGAGAGGACAACCATTCTGCGCCTAAAATCAGATCACAGTTTGTAACCTGCAACAACAGAAATGAGCTGTGGAGTGTGTAACCCTGCATCGTAACCGTTACATCCTGGGCCTCACCGGATGGTAAGATGGTCTGGCCGGAGGCTGAACGGAACTGCAACCCAGTAGGCCGAGATATTTTGAGACCCAATTTGTGAGCCACCGCCGGATTCAAAAAATTTCAGGCCGAGCCACAATCGATGAACACTGAGATTGGCGTGTCACCAATGTAACCCGTGAGGCGCATCACTTCATTAGCCGCCGTGGTGGATATGGCGTTGATAAGAGCACAATGTGCGACGTTATTAATGTGTATTATCCCTTATTTATGCTTTGTTATGTCTATTTAGAGTAAGATTGAGTCATAATTTAGTTTAGTGTCATGTTGGTAGAGTTTTGGAGAAAGTGTGCTTAATAATCAGAAAAATGACTAAGTATAGAAATCTGGAAATAAAGTAAAATATGTCTTTTTCGTGATTTTGAGGCTCGTGCTAAACTGATCTATCCTTTTCCAAATTTGATGAAATTTGGTATGCATATAATTGGGAAGCTAAAGTGTATTGTGTCAAAATTTCAGATCAATCGGAGTTCGGGAAGTCACCCAAATGAAGGCTGCAACTTGGCAGTTTGAGCAAACCAATCCAGGGACTACCAGGATTTTCCTGGGACTGTGTCCTGACTTCCAGAATTTCTGTGGGACACATCGCTTGGAACCAGAGAACGTGCCATACGCCGTTGGAAAGCCCTGTGTGTCTAGTTTCATATGCAACTGGAATCGCAGAAAAAGCTCTCCTAAGTAGAGAGTTATGCCGGTTTGAATGCAAGAAGGTCAGATCTGCCGAGAGGAAGAACCTGCTGCCCGTTTTGAAGGATTTCTATTTTTCTACAACAATTTCGTGTCCAAGGTTGTAAGTGATGAGCTACTGAACATATTGGAGCATTAGAGAGTCATCCTTTCAAGGAAGAAGTCGAAGAACAAAAGAAAAGAAGTTTCCCTGATGCAAGCAGGAAAAGAAGATACAAAGGATGCTTTCCTGGCTCAACTAGGGAAAGCTACGGCTAGCTCTTGGATAAATTGTCCAAATGAGTTATGAGCCTAGTCCATTATTCAGTCCATCAAGCATTGATCCATGAAGAATTTGGCTGAATTAAAAAAGAAAAGAAAAGATTAATTTCGGAATGGAAAAGAAGAAGCAAGCCGAGTTCTACATGGATTTGGCTTACGAATGTGGACTGAATTCCATCCTTTGTGCAAGATTTTTGGCTGAATTAATTCATGGAAAACCTAAAGAGATATTGCTCAATTATTCAGCCATTATCTTGGGAATTTTCGGCAGAAAATAGAGGAAGAAAATCGCAACAAATCCTGATTAATTTCGGGAAAATTCCTGTGCACGTCTCTCAACTTCCACGGACTCTCTCGGACAGCTGACAATGAATCAGAATTCGAGCCTTATATGGATAGAAAGCTACGGGAGTCTAGTTTCCAACCCAACTGGAATCACCTCAATAGCTATTTTCTAGAGAGAGTTATGACGTAATCAATGCACGGAGGTCATTCTGCCGAATTCAGAAAATCAAGGAAACCTAAACCAATTCGGTTTTGGTTTGTGGCTGGCTTCTCTAGGTTACTTCCTCTATAAATACCAAGGCTTTTGCACAGAAAATCATCATCTCTCTCTCCACAAAATCCTTGTCGAATCCCTGCCAAAATAAATCCACAAATTTCATGCCAAGAACCAAGGCCGAATCCACCATATTCTACCAACAATCCGATCATCATTCACCAATTCTTGCCGAATCTTTATCAAGGTTGTAACATGGATTGTACTCTATTGGTTTTTGTTTCTTTGTATTTAAACATAACTTTGTCTATGAAGTATGTTTTGGTTTCTGAATTTATTTTCGGTATTGATAATCATATATGGGATCTTTGGATCTTTGTTATAAATGTTTGGGAATTTTATATATGATTGCCGATTTATGCATGTGATATGATTAAATATGTTGTATGGGCAGTAGGTTTTGAATGTGTTCTTGATTTAATTAGGTTTATTTTCTTAATTCGTGTGGAACCGAATGAGATGTCTAGATGCATTCGCAGGCCATGAGTGTTATCTAGATGTTGAATTCATATGCCGATTTAATACATGTTGATTCACACGCGTTGTTGGTTTTGATATGTATTAATCTAAGGGTTAGAGTAATTATGGAAATTTACATGTCGATGTGAGATGGGTGACGCCATACTTGCTAACATGTTCCAATTCGACAATATGTGCTTATGTGCTTTTTGTGTTTAATTTACATGCGTTGTGTTATTAAACCGATCAGTACCATGTTTAGGATTGCGCGCGTTTCGGATTCTAAATACTTATGATGTCTTGAATAATTAGGATAAGCTGCGTTGGCCCTAATTAAATTGGAACTTAATTAATCTTGAAATCGTTTTATGTTTGCTGCCCCTATTACTTGTTTTAATTTTGTTGCATGTATAATGAGATTTGTGTTTGGTGATTGTGTGAAAGGTGATGATCAATTGTATATAGTAATCTAGGATTTAATTTTCGTAAACTAGTAAGTAAATAATAATTAAAAATTTCGACAAACCCCCTTATGTGCAACACTTTGTGTGATTGAAAGCCCTTGATTTCCCCGGATAGAACGATCCCTACTTGTCAATACTACACTCGACACAAGAAGGGTATTATTTGTATGTAGTTGTTTTGCAGGTATTTTATGCTTGGATAACACCTCCATCAGGCGTGAAGTGGGAGTACCGGAAATTCCTCCTCAATGGGTTCGACCTGGGTATCCGCCGGGGTTGTGTCTGTGCCTGGGAGTGGTTCTGTCTCCACCTGTGCCATTGGTGCCTCTAGAATTGCAAGTATGGGTTTCTTGCAGACATGGGCCCCTGACCAAGGCTCCTCACAGCTAAAGCAGAGACCTTTTGCGCGGCGCTCGGCTTGCGCCGAGTTGGACCAATGGCGGAATTGTTGGCCGTCGGGTCCGGTGCGGATGGGAGGATTGATGGCAGGAGCATTGGGAGTTGTGGTAGCTGTCCGAGGGGGCTGAGGGGTACTGGAATTGGAGGCCAAATATGGTCTTAGGTGGGAGGACCAAGAAGGAGCTTTGTGGCTGCGCTGTGAGCGCAAGTCAGCTATGCGTGCCTCGCAACGTCGAGCTAAGTGTTGCGCCTTGGCCAACGTCATGGGTTCCCACATTGCAACTTCGTGCTGAATTTCCAATTTGAGGCCCCCAATAAACATCAGAATGAGTTGGGATTCCGTCCAGTCCGGTGTACGGCAAAAAGCATGGTGAAGGTGGTGATGTAGACCCCTACCGATGATGTTTGAGACAAATGAGAGAGTTGAGCCTTAAAATCGGCTGTGGTACCGGCGCTGAAATGATTTGTGAAGGCGCTTACAAACTCTTCCCACGTAGCTTCTGGGTGGCGCTGCTCAAACGCCGTCATCCACATAGAAGCGTCAGGCCCAAGGTTGGACCCTACCACCGAGACCCTCTCCGGCAGAGGAACACGGTGCACCTGCAAATAGCGTTCCGCCATAGCAAGCCAACCTATCACATCCTCCCCGTTAAACCGAGGAAAATTCATTTTTGGTGGCCGGAAATGATTGGGTTTCGAGGGGCGGAAGAATTGAGGTTGGGGTGGTGGAAGATAGTAAGGGGGTGGGAACATGAAGGCTACCAGGGGTTGTTGTGGATGAAGCTGGTTGTGCAGCTGGGGCGTTTGGGTTGGGGTAACTGGAGGGAGGTGAAATTGAGAAGGGTGCGGTGTGGTGGCGTAGGTAGGAGGAGCAACAACTGGTGGTGTTGGAGGCACTATGGTAGTAGTAGTGCTCGGGCCCGCGGTACAAGGTGAGTTGCTAAGTGTGGGAGGGTTAAACTAGTCGGGAAGTGGTGGTATGGAGCCAAAGGTAAGCCAAGGCTGAGAAATTGTGGGGGAGGAGGAGTCGGAGCCAGCGTGACTCCCGGAGTCGGAGGAACTAGCTGCCAAGAAGTGGAAGCAGGTGGCGTTGCCGTGGAACTGATCGGAACCGGTTCCAGGCGACTGAAAAGCATCTGTTGGAAAGCTGAGGTTTGTTGCGACATATTGGCCAAACTCTGGGCGATTGTGTCTACCCGAGTTTGCAAGTCTTCCTGTTGGGTTTGAAGCAGCTCAACTGAGTGTTGGAACATGTTATAAGGCTCATCTGAGTGAAGCTCTTGGATTTGTGGGGATTGACGAATGGGAGGCTCCCCTGGAGAATGGGGTTGAGGTGTAGCGGAGGCCAGGATGAGCTGTTGGGTAGAAGGTGGTCGGTGGGGAGGTGGTGGTGTGGTAGTATGATAATTGGAAGACACTTGGATGCCCCTCATGGATCAGGGTCTCTGATACCAGATGTTGGGTATGAACATCTGAGGAGAGAGTAAAGGAAGGGAAAAACAATAAAGAAAGTTAAATTTACATATTTTTCATTTTCCTTCCCAACTGGGTTGTTCATACAACATATAAAACATAGAGAACCGTTTGAATTGGTGAGTACATTCTGTCATATTCTCTGGGTGGTCATCTAATAGATCAAGACAACCAAAGCTAACTGGGTGGGTGTGAAGAACAAAAGACGGGGTGAAGAGATCATTCTACTGCGGTAACTATCCGGAGTTGGGTAATTGTGCATGATTAGAAGAGTTGACTGCAACAGTCTCTCACTTGAGATTGGGTTTAGGGTTTGGACCGGCCAGAATCCCCAATGCTGGGAAAGGGAAGGAAAGTCTCCGGCCGCGGCGAGACCGTGACGGCCAACTACGCCTTCGGTCCGCACGAAGATGACGTAATCATCAAGCACCGCCTCCTCACCCGCACCACCACCACAAGAGGCGAGCCGCCGTTGAAGAAGCTCCAGAAGAAGTTCACCTCCCTCTTCGTCGAGCTCGACAAGGACGACGACGGCGATGGCGAAGACAACCACGCCGACTGCGAGAAGCTCGCCAGGGCTTTCCTGCAGGAGCTCTCCACCTTCGAGATTCCGCTCATGAAGAGCAAGGCGGTGGTGGACGCGAATCTGAGAGAAAAGCATAACTTCAATGAGCTGAGGGAGGAGATTAATCGGCAGATTCTGCAGGCGCAGAGTGACATTGAGACGCTGAAGAAGCAGCTGGAGGAGGCGAAGATCGAGCGGCGGCATAAGGAGGAGTGTGAGGCGATTAGGAGGCTGATTGCAGCGCAGCCGCCGCGGTCGCAGACGCTGAAGATCATATCAGATTTGGAGAAGGAGATTGCGGCGTTGGATTCGGAGAATACGGCCAGTTCGAGGATGCTGGAGCTTCGAAAGAAGCAGTTTGCTTTGTTATTACATGTGGTATGTTGCTGCTGATCGATTTCGCAATGGTGCATTGTGTCCGGTTTGAAATTGGGTGTGATTTTAAATGGTGTTGTGTGTTTTTTTACAGGTGGATGAGTTGCAGACTACTATAGATGAAGAGCAGAAGAGTTTGATTGAGGAGAAGGAGCAGAGAAGTGCGATGGAGGATGTGAATGGAGGACCTGAACCAATGCATGTTGATTAAGCGTGTACATTGCGTCTCGGATTCTAATTGTAAGATTCTATGCTCATATATACTATTGATGCAATGCTGTCAGTCTTGATTGGTATAAGATAGCGAAGGTTTGTCTCAGTTATAGTATGTGAGCACTAGAAATTCTTGTGCATCTGGTTCAAAAGAGAATGCCCAGAACTTGTCTATTGGTACTAGCTTTTATGTCCTACCTTATACGGATCACATTAGTAGCATGGTGTTGTGGTTTTTATTTAGATGATTATGAGTGTCAGTGACATGCTTATGCTTTTAAATACCGTGTACTGTGACTGTTGCGCCTTTACCGTGTACTGCGAGATACTAATCTTTATAAGCAAATTATATCAAATTTTTGTCAGCAAGGTAAATGGATTATATCCATAACACGCTTTTAGTGCAATGACCTCCTGCCAAACCCTACAATCTTTAAGAGGCAAGGAACCTTGTGGGGGTTCGAACCCAGAAACTCTCTCGTATCTGCATACATTAATTCTTTGTTCTATATTCCGTTTAGTTAAGAAATGATCTTCAATTAACTTTGTGTGTCTGTTGGGTCTACATATTTAAAGGAACCGTTACGGTTTTTATTTTCTGTTGGGTCTGCATCCATTAATTCTTTGTTGTATTTCAGTTGAACTATATTCTGCAATGCTATATATCCTTTTCATTTTATCCTTTTCATTTTCATCTCCTTTGATTGAGTAAAGTACTGGTTACCTGTCTAAAGTGAACTGGTTCTGGAAGTCACGACATTCATTATGAAAGGCGTATAGTTTTTAACTTGTTACTTTTATCAAACTTTGCCCGAGGTTTTGAGTTTCGACTCCCTGTTAATTGACATCTATCTCAATCTATTCTGAAGACATTTGATGTAACTAATAGACTCTTACGTCGAGTGATTGCACTAAGGTTCTCCACTGGAAATCACTAGTTGAGTTTGAGTAGTTCAATCTTTGGGCCAGGTCTGCAGTTGACTCCCTGTTACATCTGAAGTGATCTAGATCACCTCCACTCCCTGTTAATTTACATCTATCTCTTTCTATTTTGAAGACTTGATGTGATCACTAGTTGATTCATAAGTTGAGAGATTGCACCAAGGTTCCCCTCTGGAGTTGACTAGTTGTGTTAGCTTAGTTCAGTGTAACATACATATGCTATGTTTACTGAGTAACGTGTAATCCGGGATGTGTACGGTTCTAATTTATGTTTAGCTGGTAACTGAAAAGACCTAGTTGAAGCAATTGCACAGGTTATTCAGGTCAACAGATGCAGATTTGTTGGATGAAGGGTGTACCAATTAAGCGATAAGTTTTACGGTGGGTTGAGATGTTACTTTGGGTAAATATAGTTGGTTGAGTTCTAATTTTCTAGTTCACCACGTTTGGTCTCGAGACCTTTGTGAACATACAGGATCCACATGTGCAAGTCTAGATTATGGCTATAACTAATGGAAGATACTTGCAAACTGGGTAGCTGGGAAGAAAGTGTTGACGTATTTGCAGAAGACTAAGCATCACATGGTTGTCTATAAGAGAGTCAAAGATTTGGAGGTCACTGGCTATACTGACTCGGATTTTGCTGGATATGTTTAATCATCAACAAAGTCTACGTCAGGTAGGGCTGGGTGCGGGTCAGGTCGGATCGGGTTTGACCTAAACCCGCATTCGACCCGGATAGTTCAGTTTAGGCAAAAAACCACCGACTTGATAATGTGCTGCGCCGAAAATTCGAACACAATAGCGCCATCAGGTTGTTATACTAGTTCAATAGATTGTTCTTGCACTTATGTTCTATTATATATACATGTATGTGTGTTGTATTGTCTGGTATCTATTAGTCTTGTGTGTGTTGCTTGTGATAAATGGATCAAGGTTTACAGTAAAGAAAACACCGAGATGATGACACTGTACTACATGTTATCAATTAAGTGTTTTGTTTCCTTGTCAAATTTATCTGTTTGATTGGTCTCAACATTGAATTTGTTTTGGAACTTGTTAGTTTTTACGTATTGCTCAGACTAAAATAACTCTCTCTGCATCCATTAATTCTTTCTTCTATTTTCCGTTAAATTAAGAAACGATATTCCATTAACTTGGTGGGTTTGGGTTCACATATTTAAAGGAAGTAAGGAACCTACTTGCTACCGTTTTATTTTCCTGTAGGTCTGCATCCACTAGTTCTTTGTTTTATTTTCCGCTGAACTATATTCTACCATGCTGGATTCGCTTTTTATTTCATCTCCATAGATTGAGTGAAGTACGTTACTTGTGCAAAGTGAACTGGTTCGGAAAGTTATGGCATTCAATATGACAGGCCTATAGTTGACTCCTTGTTACTTCTATATCAATCTTTGGGTGAGGGGTCCTTGGTCGACTCCCTGTTACATTTAAGCTGAACTAGTATCATCTCCACTCCCTGTTAATCGACATTTATCTCTTTTTATTCAAGACACTAGATGTAACTCACTAATTGACTCTTACGTTGAGAGATTGCACCAAGATTCTCCTTTGGAGTTGACTAGGTGAGTTAGCTTAGTTCAACCTTTGGTCCAGGTCCACACTTGACTCCCTGTTACATCTTAACTGATCTAGATCACTTCCACTCCCTGTTAATCTACATCTATCTCTTTCTATTCTGAGGATACTAGATGTAACCCACTAATTGATTAAGTTGAGAGATTGCACCAGGGTTCCCTTCTGGAGTTGACTAGTTAAGTTAGCTTAGTTCAGTGCAGCATACGTATGTTGTGTTTACTAAACAACGTGCAATCCGGGACGTGTACAGTTCTAATTCATGTTCAGCTGGTAACTGAAAGGCCAATAGTTGAGCCAATTGCACATATTTGATTCAGATCAACTGATGCAGATTTTTTTGATGAAAGGTATATGAATTCTACAGTAAGTTTTATAGCGGTCTGAGATGTTTCTTTGGGTAAAGATAGTTGGGTGAGTTCTAGTTTTCTAGTTTCACCACGTGATTTGTTGTTTAAGTTTAGAGACTTTGTAAACATACATGATCAACATGTGCAAGTCAAGGTTATGGCTATAACTTTTGAAAGATATGTGCATGGGAGTTGCACAGGTTATTAAGGATCTAAGAATTGAGAATTGAGATAGAGCTTGCTTGTTTTGCTGGTTAATAAATGATAATATGAAACAAAGCCAGGAAGAAAACACTGAGACTATGGCACTGTAATATGTGTTACAAATGAAGTGTTGTGTTTCCTTGTCTCATTTATCTATTTGATTGGTCTCAGCATGGAATTTGTTTTGGAACTTCTTAGTTTTCATGTATTGCAGAGACCAAAATAACTTATGTATCTGCATTCATTACCCTTGTTTGATTCTGTGTTGGATTATAACAGGATCATCTGTTAACTTGGTGGGTCTGTTGGGTCTATATATTTAAAGGAACCCACTTGCCACCATTTTTTTGTTATTCTGATATATTCTGACTGTACATTCCCTCCTTGGACTGTTTTGTATACTCTAACTCTAAGCAGTGTAACACTTTGTAGTATGTCTAATTGTTATGCTGTTCAATGTCTTGGTGGATGAGTTGCAGGCTTGGAAGGGCAAAAGAGTTTATCTGAGGAGAAAGCGCACACGTATTCTATGGAGCATGCAAGTGGGGCTTGAAACCGATGCATGTTGATTACGATGTATCAGAACAACTCGGATTTGTAATTGTAAGATTCTATGCTGAATTGCTGATAAGTTCTACTGATGAAATCATCTACATCTCAAATTTTAGTTACAGGCATGCAGAGAATATAAGCTTTCTGCCCTGTACTTGTAGTAAGTAAGCTATAGTTGTAGTTAAGTAATCTAATGAAATTGTCTTTTTCTGAATAAAAAGTTAGCTAGATTTTGAAATTCACAACTTTTGAGTAATACTAGAATTTCTTGCGCATCTGCATTAACATTATCACATGGTGAATAGAAAATTGCCAATTTTTTTTTTCTTTTTTTCTCTCTCTCTTGATACTAGATGAAGTAGGATGCCATTAGCAGTTTAACATTACACTGCATTCTGATGCATAACGGGAAGCTGAAAATGCTTATTGTCATCTTCAACTTTGTGCTTTCAAATGTCATGTAAACGCTCATCTACATCTCAGATTGAGTAAGAGTCATGCGAGAGAGTAAGTTTTGCTACCCTGTAGTTATAGTATGTAAGCGATATTTTGAATTTGTTGAATTTGTTGAACATCTGCATTGTCATGCTGATATTGTGAATAGAAAATGGCCGAACTTTTCTCTTGGAGATGAGATAGGTGCTATAAACTTAGTTCTTAAATACTTTGCATTCCCCATTAGAAGTGTAACATCACGGTGGATTCAAATTAGAGGTGGCAAATGGGCTTTCAGGCCCGAGTCCGGTCCGTTAAAAAGCGGCCAGATCCAGCCCGAGCCTGTCAATTTAATAGGGTGGGCTAAGCCGAGAAATATTAGGCTAAAAGCCGAGCCCGTTTGTTATGGGCCGCAGTCTGGCCCGTTTATAATATAACAATTATAAGGTATATTTTAAGATATGCTTATCAAATCTACATATTTCATATTTGTACACATTTTTATTTTTGAACAATGATTTTTCATTGCTATAAAGTTAGTTGCATGTTTAAAGTTGGAAAACATTTCATTCTTATTGAAATAAATGGTGTTGTAATTTGTAATATCTGTTTATATGGAAATCAAGAATGAATAGTCAGAAAATTACATATCTCTATTAATTAAGCCAATTTGGCTTATAGAACTGCTAAACATTTTCTTTCTTTTTCTGTCCCTTCCCGTTAATAATCAACCGTAACAGTATTAAGTAACAAAATGTTAATATGGTAATAAAGCAAGAAAAACAATATTATGATGGAAATTTCAATTTTCAAACCACCCACGTATATTTATCTCTTTCTTTTTTACGTCTCTTAAAACTCATGTTCAGTTTAGATTCTATTTTCGCGTCAAATAGAAATTTTCGGTTCCTCTTAGGCATTTTATAATCACTTTATGTCGTTGTGCAATTGTAATCAATGATTAAACAATTGTACGTGCGAAAAGCGCATCGCGCGTGTAGGAAGACTAATGTTATATGATGACAACTGTAAATTTGTATGAATTTTATGTTTAGTGGTTATATTAATTGTATTAATTTTATTTTAAAGCAAAACAAATTTTCTTTTTCTTACGGTTTGGGTCCATTAATGGATCGGCCCAAGCTTGGTCCCAAATCTTATGAGATTGGGCTATAGGTTGGGTTAGGCCTGATATTTGAATATATGGGCCAGCTCGAGTCCGGGTTTGATAAGAAATAAATCGAGTATGGCCGGCTCAAACTCGGCTCATAGCCCGATTAAAACGGGCCGGCCAGCCCTGCCCTACTGCCACCTCTTCGGAAGTTGAAAATGAATATTTTCAGCATCAATTTTGTGCTTTCAAATGTCATGTACCGGCTCATAGTACCTATCTACTTAGCTATTTGCTAAAGTTTCCTGCCTACCAAAGATTTTAGGGTTCGGTGAGTTTGAACCCGTGGTATGCAATATTGGTTCGGGTGATTTTTTGGTTTCAGAGAAATGTAACACTATAGGGCTGCTAAAATTGATTTATGTTAGTTTTCTAAGTAATTATGTTACTAAAGTTTGCTTTGCTTTGTAATTGGACTTATCCATCGATTAATGAATGAACTTCATTTTTCTCCAAAAAAAAAAAAAGTTTGCTTCGCTTGTGAGTTTTCACAGGTAATTCTCCAAAACAGGTAATTTTTTTTTTTTGGAACTGAGTAACTTACCAACAAACAAGCCAAGACTTTACCAAAACAGGAAGGTAAAGAGGCTAAAAAGCTAAACTGGTACAGTGAGGAACATCAAGTGAAAGTAACAGTCTAAGCGAGGGAGGTACGTAGAAACCGAATCCAATCGGCTGGACACTTCCTCAGACGAACTAACTGAGCAACATGGTCTGCTACTTGGTTAGTTTCTCTGCTGGTCCAACCCCAGCTAAAAGAACTAATATCAACTGTTAAAGTTCTGATATGATCAAGAATAGGCAACATAGCCCAATCTGTAGTAATTGTAGAATCAGAAAGGAGCTTCACAAGTTGGGAACAGTCCATCTTAAAAAGAAAATGAACTGCAGGCATAGAAAGAGCAAGTTGAACTCCCATTCTAACTACAAAGGCTTCTGCTACCAAAGGAGAATCCCCATAAGTAAATGTGGCTAGACCAGTAATTATACCACATGAGTCTCTAAGCACAACTGCAATACAAACACCATCCACAGTTGAAGATGCATATGTATTAAGTTTTAACTGGGATGGCAATGGAGGTGTCCATTTAGGTTTAGGTTGAGGACGAAGTGGTCTCAAGTAGTTGGGAGTAATGGTATGCACCTCTAAAACCCTAGCAGAGGCGGCTAGGTCAAAAGGCATGTCTTCTGTACGTTGTTTCTTTATGCATTAAACGAGAACCAAATACAAGGGAGAATTGTTAAAGTTAATGCTTTCCTGGGTGAACTAGGAGTTAAGACTGAAAAGCTGATATGCTTTCCAGCAACTAACTACTGTTCATTCCACTGAGATTTTCTGTTAGATATTTGTAGTATCAAATTACTATAAATTGTCAAGTTGATCTCTAGCTTAACTAGCTTAGATATTTTGTAGGTTACTTTGTATCCCTATAAAAGGGAAGAGTTTTTCATTGTAATCTTTAAGAATTTTAGATCAAAGAAAAGACTGTATAAGTTCAGTTCATCTACTCTTCTTCAAACACTATTCACCAAGTGAACAGTGTCATATACTTCACTCGCCACGAGTAATTAGTCGCCACTCGCCATGTCGAACTGGTTTCTGATCACACTCGCCAGTGCGAAAGTAGAAGTATTGTGAATTCTAACATGGATTCCAACATGGTATCAGAGCTCTGTTGATCAATATCAACTGGGGTGTACCATCTGTTGATTCAAAAACAAAAAAAATAAACACAAGCCTTTTTTTTCTGTTACTGGTATGGCTACATCAGGAAGTAGTTAAGAAAACAGAGTTCCGATCTTCAATGGAGAGAACTTTGATTTCTGGATAATCAAGATGGAGACCATGTTCATCTCACGAGATCTATGGAGCCTCGTAGAAGAAGGATACACAAGACCAGGTGCAGCAGAAGATGTGACAATTGCACAAATGGCAGAACTGAAGTCGAATATCAAGAAGGATGCTAGAGCACTCAACATCTTGCAGACTTCGGTCACAGATGAGATCTTTCCCAGAATCTCAAATGAGAAGACTGCCAAAGCTGCATGGGATGCACTCAGCCTTGAGTACAGAGGATCTGCAAAAGTCAGAGCTGTCAAGGTACAATCTATTAGAAGAGATTTTGAGTATACAAAAATGAATGATACTGAGTTGTTAGGTGATTATAGCACCAGATTGACGAATATTGTTAATCAGATGAGAACCTACAAAGAACCAATACCTGAGGAGAGTGTAGTACAGAAAATTCTAATGAGCTTGAATAAGAAATATGATGCTATTGTTAGTATTATAGAGGAGACTAGGGATCTGAAAACTCTAGGTGTTCAGGATCTGATGGGAACTCTGAAAGCTTTCGATCATAGGTTGTCTAGTCATGATGAAGAAACTGAAAAAGCTTTCCAAACACTCAACCTTAACTCAAATAGGAGTGAGACATCTAGTTCAAATTCTAAGCAGAAAAAGAACTGGAAAGGTAAAGGAAAGAAGTGGGAGGGAAAAACAAATCAGCGGATGAAGACCAACAATGAGGAGAGTAGCAACTCAGGGTATAATAAATGCATTGTCTGTAATAAGCTTCATGCAGGCGAGTGTTGGTTCAAAAAGGGAAACCAAAGTGCTCAAACTGTGAAAAGTTTGGTCATGTCAGGAAGGATTGTAACTACAAGGGAAATCAACAGGCGAACAGCATAGAGGCGAGTGACACAAACATGTTCTGTGTTACTCATGCTGCAAGTGTTGCAGTAGAGGAGAATGCGTGGCTTGTTGATAGTGCTTGCAGTAATCATATGACGGCGAATGCCAACCTTCTACATGATATTGACCACAATAGCATTACAAGAGTGAAGATGGGAAATTGAATGTTGGTGGATACAAAAGGCAAAGGAAGCATTGCTGTTGAAACCAAGTCTGGAAAGATGTACATCAGAGATGTGATGTTGGTTCCAACTCTCGATTCAAATCTGCTAAGTGTTGGTCAGCTCATTGAGCACAAATATCACCTGCATTTTAGTGATGACACTTGCAAGATATATCAGAGAGGGAGCAGCAAGAACCTGATGGTAGAAATCCAGATGAAGAGGAACATAAGTTTTCCTCTGACTCTCAATTATGCAACTGTGAGTGCAAGAAGAATGGAGCTAAAGGATGATCACTGGCTCTGGCACAAGAGACTTGGACATTTGAATTTCCAGAGTCTCAAGTTGCTGCATCAAAAGGAAATGGTGCAGGGAATGCCAAAAATAAATGATGTAAATGAAGTGTGTGAAGGATGTGCATTGTGGAAGCAACACACACTCCCATTCCCAAAAGGGAAAGCCTGGAGAGCAAAAATACCTTTGGAGCTGGTACATTCTGATGTTTGTGGTCCAATGAGAACCACAACTGATGGAGGAAACAGATACTTTCTGACCTTCATAGATGATTTCACAAGAATGACTTGGGTTTATTTCCTAAGACAAAAGTCTGATGTGTTCATCGTGTTCAGAAAGTTTCAAGCAATGGTGGAGAGACAATCTGGCCTCAAGCTGAAGAAGTTAAGAACAAATAGAGGTGGCGAGTACACATCAAATGAATTCAAGAAGTTCTGTGAAGACATTGGGCTGGAAAGGCAGCTCACTGTTAGCTACACACCTCAGCAAAATGGTGTAGCTGAGAGGAAAAGCAGAACAATCATTGAGATGGCCAAGTCCATACTCCATGATAAATCAGTACCTCAAGAATATTGGGGAGAAGCAGTGAATACTACTGTGTATTTGATGAACAGACATCCAACAGTTGATGTCCAAGGAAAGACTCCGTTTGAAGCATGGAGTGGCAGGAAGCCAAGTGTAAATCACTTGAGGGTGTTTGGATCAATATGTTATGCACATATCCCAGAGGAGCTAAGATATAAACTGGATGAAACCAATGAGAAGTGTGTATTCATGGGATACAGCTCTCAATCAAAGGGCTATAGGCTCTACAATTTGCAGAAGAAGAAAATGATAGTCTGCAAAGATGTTCTCTTCAGTGAGAATTCATCTTGGGATTGGAACCAAGGTTCAGCCCAAAAGAAAGGAGGAAAAGAAGTAAATGTTCAAAATGAACAAGAGAATCCAGTAGAGCTGGAACTCAATCCTCCAGAAACTCACTCGCCAGAAACTCACTCGTCAACGACACATACGCCAACGACTCACCCGCCAGCGACACACTCGCCAGCACCTCACTCGCCAAGATTTTCAGAAGCTCAATCAACACCAAGCTCTCCACCAGTAAGGATGAGAAGCTTGAATGAAGTGTATGAAAGCTGCAATGCATGCTTGTTTGAGCTAGAAAGATTTGAAGAAGTAGTGAAGGAAAATAAATGGAGGTCTGCAATGCAAGAGGAGATCAATGTGATTGTGAAGAACAACACATGGGAGCTAGTTGACAAACCAGACAACAAGGATGTCATAGGTTTGAAGTGGATATACAAAACCAAGCTGAATTCAGATGGTTCTGTGCAAAGAAATAAAGCAAGAATAGTGGCGAAGGGATACTCGCAGATACCTGGAGTGGATTTCAATGAGACATTTGTACTAGTGGCAAGGCATAAGACCATAAGAGGTTTGATTTCCATTGCTGCACAAAAAGGATGGTATCTACACCAAATTGATGTCAAATCGGCATTTCTAAATGGAGTGCTGAAAGAAGAAGTGTTTGTGGAACAACCACAAGGTTTCATCATCAAAGGCAAATAGCAGAAAGTTTACAAGCTGAAGAAAGCTCTTTATGGCCTGAAACAAGCCCCAAGAGCTTGGTATGGTGAGATCGATTCCTATTTCACAGAAAGGGGTTTTCAAAGGAGTGAAAACGAACCTGCCCTTTACACAAAGACTGAAGGTAAAT
The DNA here is from genome assembly GCA_963682095.1 of Potentilla sterilis. NCBI lineage: Eukaryota > Viridiplantae > Streptophyta > Magnoliopsida > Rosales > Rosaceae > Potentilla > Potentilla sterilis. The sequence continues at coordinate 21,662,815 of OY821762.1, read as the reverse complement.
CAAACATACTTATTGTCTCCTTATATGTTGATGATTTGGTATTTACTGGAAGCTGTGAAAAAATGATTTCAAATTTCAAGTCTGATATGATGATGAAATATGAAATGAGTGATTTGAGAATCCTGCATTACTTTCTGGGAATTGAAATAATTCAAGCAATGGAGGGAATCTTCATTACCCAGAAGAGATATGCAAAGAGTATACTAGAGAAGTTCAAAATGCTATGTTGCAATCCAGTTGCAATTCCTCTAGTGGTCAGTGACAAATTCTCCAAGGAAGATGGAAGTGGTTCTGCTTATGAGAACTTATACAGAAGCTTAGTGGGAAGCTTGCTATACTTAACTGCAACAAGACCAGATATTATGTATGCAGCAAGCTTGATGTCCAGATTTATGCACAACCCCACCAAGATACACTATGAAGCTGCAAACAGAATCCCGAGATACATCCAAGGAACAATGGACTTTGGAATCTTGTATGAGAGGAATGTGGAACCAAAACTCTTTGGGTTCTGTGACAGTGACTGGGGAGGTAGTGTAGATGACTTGAAGAGCACATCTGGATACACCTTCACACTAGGAACATGAGTGTTGTCCTGGGCTTCAAAGAAGCAGAAATCAGTGGCATTGTCCACAGCTGAAGCTGAGTATGTCGCAGCTTCAATCGCCACTTCACAAGCAATATGGCTAAGAAGAGTCATAGAAGACTTTGGTGAGAAAAACAGAACATCAACAACCATTCTCAGTGATAACAAGTCTGCAATCGCCATGAGCAAGAACCCTGTCTATCACAGTAGGGCCAAGCACATCGCCTTGAAGTTTCATTACATCAGGGATGCAGTAGAAGAGAATGAGATTGATCTGGTGTACTGCAATACAGATGACCAAGTTGCTGATATCTTCACCAAGGCACTCGCCAGAGATAGGTTTGAATACCTCAGAGACCTGCTCGGAATGATAAGGCAAAGCATTAAGGGGGAGTGTTAAAGTTAATGCTTTCCATGGTGAACTAGGAGTTAAGACTGAAAAGCTGATATGCTTTCCAGCAACTAACTACTGTTCATTCCACTGATATTTTCTGTTAGATATTTGTAGTATCAAATTACTATAAATTGTCAAGTTGATCTCTAGCTTAACTAACTTAGATATTTTGTAGGTTACTTTGTATCCCTATAAAAGGGAAGAGTTTTTCATTGTAATCTTTAAGAATTTTAGATCAAAGAAAAGACTGCATAAGTTCAGTTCATCTACTCTTCTTCAAACACTATTCACCAAGTGAACAGTGTCATATACTTCACTCGCCACGAGTAATTGGTCGCCACTCGCCACGTCGAACTGGTTTCTGATCACACTCTCCAGTGCGAAAGTAGAAGTATTGTGAATTCTAACATGGATTCCAATAAGAATTACAAACCAACACACACTTAAAAGGACCTTTAATCTGTACAAGCAGTAGCAAAGATAAGGAAGAAGGTGGTTGAGTAGTCCAATTAACCGGACACATCTCCCTGAAAGCCAATCAGGCAAGATGATGAGAGATGAGAGACCTGATTAGGATTACGGCTAATAGAAGACCAACTTGAGCAGGGGATAGCAACTGTCCTAACTCAGAGAAGATCAATCAGTTGCATAACAGACCAATCTGATGATAGAGTGGAATCACATAATAGTTGGACAACTTGGATAGAGTCTGATTCCAAAATAAATGTGAATCTGGGAGAAACAATGGCTGCTAACAACTGAGCCAAGAAAAGACTAAGACTTACTGCCAATGCTTCCCCATATAACACTGTAGGTGCATAAGTAGAAAGGTGTAAACCTCCTACTACTTCACCGAAGGAACTTTTAGCAACAGAAGTAATACCTCCTCTGTTAGCAAACCAAGAAGCATCGCAGTTGATCTTGATAGCTAACAGTGTAGGATGGCGCCATTTTGGTTTTGGAGGAGAGCACACAGGAGCAATCATGTCAGAAGTACTATCCGCAACTGTAGAATGCGCTTCAAGAAACTCAGTAGCAGCAGCAATAGCCAAGGAACAGACCAACTTGGAATTAGGTTTGCAGAAATTGAACACACAATAACAACGATGCTTCGACCTGACTCGGAGCGATTTGATAACCTGATTTGACCGAATACAGACCAGATTTTTGTAACGGCCAAACCAATTTTTCTCAAACATCTGAGGTTATCAGAGGTGTCTCATGAATAGCCTCAACCTGACTTGGAGCGATTGATTCTGTATTGGAGAGACATTCCACGAATGAGCGGACCAATTGATTAACGAAGAAACTGAAAGTGTCAGATCAGAAGCATCATTTGGGTTTAAAGGAGATCCCTGCAGATTTGGAATCCAGTTTGTAGACCAAATAGGGATTTGCACTCCGTTTCCAACTCTCCATATATAAAAGGTTTGATTTTGAGTTTTTAACATGCAATGCTCTACGCTGTAACACACTGGACCAAAGCCATGAAGGATATGGTCTAGTTTGAAACCCTATTCGTTGTCCTGTCAGCTCATTCTGTTAGTTCATTTGTAGCCGATGATTGATATAATCCGACGGCTTTGCAATTTAAATATGAATTACCATGGTGGTATCGATCACTTGGCCAAATTGAAGGCCTAGCTAGGTGGATGTCAAGGTTAGTCTAATTCGGGTTTGATGTTACCATTAATTTTCCCACAGTTGGTTCATCAAACTAAATTTGGGTTACTACAATGATTGATAGTCACTTCATTTTTGAATCAGGTTGGTTTACTTTGGCAAATTCAGGCTTCTAGACGTACAGTCTGATCAGATTTGCAGTGCCTTGTAATGCTGATCCCCAGTTTCTCGCCCAACTCCAAGAATGTTTCCATAGTTATTCATACAAGAAGTCCTTGTTATAGAAGGTTTAAACACAATACAGTTATACAGGTAATACTGGTTAATTTCTGGCCAGTAATTTCTAACCAGAAATACATAGAAGACAAACAAATTTGCTCTAATATAGCATAATATAAGTCCAGTAAATATATCAAGTACGTAAGAGAGGAAGTGAATTAATGCATGTATTAAACTTCCAAGTTGTTCGGCTTAGAGGAGGTCCAGCTAATAAGGATGAAGGGCAATGAGGGAAAATAGAATAGAGAATTAAAAAAAAATAGAAACTTGGCCAACACGTACGTACACCACCCTAATCCAAATCCATGTTGGACTGGGAACCGACTGCAACTGTATAGAAAGGACATAGCAGTGACATGATCACATCTCCGATCACAATCGTACTGCAGGCTTCCATCTTATTATTGTGTAGAAGCCGTAGCTCCGATCACACTGCAGGATTCCTGCCATCTTATTAATCGATCTATATAAGCCCCAGCTCGATCGCCCCTCTTATTTCTCTTACAAATTCCCATCTCTAATCTTTCCAAGCCTACGACTACCACTCGATCTACCAGAAACCATGAGGTTCATGACTCCCTTATCTCTTCTCAACAAGATAGGAAGAAGCCACTCAAAGAATTCATACGAATTCGAAAGGTTGATGGTACATGAGGATGACCAAGTCGAGAGATCCAAGATCTTGAAGAAGCTGGGTTCAACTCCGAAAGGTTGCATGGATTTGTTTGTGGGAGAAGATATGAAGAAATACTCCATTCCCCACAAGTACTTCTTCCACCCAAAGCTCTAAGAACTCCTCAAGATGTACCAAGGACTTGTGTTTGATCCAAGAGCTGGTGAGCCGATTGTGATTGAATGTTCTACGCAGACCTTTCAGCAAGTACTCCATGATATCATCAAGAATCGATAAGGAGTAGTAATTGTTCTTTACTTTTTTTCGGTCAAGACATGAAGACTACTGTAATTAGATTCAGATTCTGTTTTTCCGCCATGGGAAATGATCAGTAGAAACCTTACTACATGTAAGCGATTCAGCCAATCTTGGTTATGTTTCAAACTTCTTTCTTTCTGCAATATTTTATATATATATCTTCATGATTTATGACTGCGGTGTTATTTTTGGAACGTTTCAGACAGGCACAACTTTCATGTATGTTCCTGAACTATGAAGTTCCGATGCATAATAATAGCCTTTTTTGAGTGTCTTTCTCATACAAGCAGAAGCTTTTTCTTACACCAGATTGATTTGTTAGTAGAGTCCTACAAGTTTTCAGAAGTAAATGATAATGAATTTGATACAAAATGTTGACAGTTTATTAAACAAGTCCGGTCTCCATTCTACAAGTAAATGAAAATGGTGTACTTGTTTTATAATTACCATATTGCACCTATGAAAAACAAGTACTTGTTTAAGGTACCGAGTTCTCCACTTTCCATTCTTGTCTGGAATACATGGCATCATCATCCTCCATAACCTTCGATATGATTTTACAGAATTAGCAGTAGTTCGAAGATGAACCATGAGTATATATTATGACTATTATCACTTGCTTCTATTGCCAAACTTATAACTATATTTTTTTGACATGCGCTGTATTTCTTAATGAGTCTTGGCATTCTTTCTTCAAATATATATAACCCACGTACGATATCATGCGGGATCATCAAGTTCTCCATTTTACTTCTCCAGTACGTAGTCATGGCATGGTATCTCCATTTCTTGTTTTCAACTTTCCATTTTTCCAAGTAAAGGGTTTTAATTAAAAGAAACATTAATTCTGTTATCTGTGATCAACAGCTCAACAAGCCACTTCCAAGTTATCATTGAGGTGGAGTGGAGCATGTGTCAAAATCTGGTACCGTATGCTACATTATTCATCGTAATATACAAGGTCGACAGAGTTCATCAAAAACTCAAGTTTGGTAAAGGAGAGCTTAAACCTTAATTATTAGAACAATGAGTGAGTACATTTCTGTTAGTATAGTCAGTCAAATATAATACGAATATCATGTACTAACTACCCTAATTATCATGTACTACATATACAGAATAGGTAAGTACTAACTACCTAATTTACATTCCTAAATAACATGACTCACGCTAACACCCCTCCCCTCAAGTTGGCTCATATACATCAACCATGCCCAACTTGCTAAGTGAGTCATAAAAAGCCTTCTTAGACACTTCTTTTGCGAGTACATCTGCAAGCTGCTCTTCTGAAGGAACAAAAGGAAAGCTAATGATCTTAGCATCTAACTTTTCCTTTATAAAGTGACGATCAACCTCCACATGTTTAGTACGATCATGCTGAACTGGATTCTGTGATATATTAATAGCTGTTTTGTTGTCGCAATATAACCGCATCGCATTTGACAACTTAATACCCAAATCACGTAGCAGATTTCTCAACCACAACAATTCACACACTCCATGTGCCATACCTCTATACTCAGCCTCAGCACTAGATCGAGCCACAACCTTTTGCTTCTTACTCTTACATGTAACCAAATTACCTCCCACAAAGGTAAAATAACCTGATGTCGACCTCTTATCTGTAATATTTCCAGCCCAATCTGCATCTGTGAAACCACTAACCTCAAGAATGTTGTTGTGTTTGAAGAACATTACTCCTCTTCCTGGAGCTGACTTCAAGTATCTCAAAATTCTCACAACGGCATCTATGTGATCCACACTTGGATTATGCATGAACTGACTCACTACACTTACTGTATATGCCACATCTGGTCTAGTATGTGTCAAATAAACCAAGCGTCCAACTAACCTCTGATAACGAGTCTTGTCTGTAGGTACTTGATCAGGATACTCTGCTAACCGATGATCCTGCTCAATAGGAGTGTCGATAGGTGTGCAATCTAACATATCTGTCTATGTCAACAGATTAAGAATGTACTTCCTCTGGCACAAGTAGATTCCTTCTCTCCCCCTTGCTACCTCAATCCCTAAGAAGTACTTGAGGTCACCTAAGTCCTTCATCTCGAACTCAGAAGCAAGTTGTCTCTGTAGTCTTTCAATCCCTATAGTATCATTACCGGTAATCACCATATCATCAACATAGATGATTATGACAACTACCTTTCCTTGTTGATGCTTGAGGAACAAGATATGATCAGAATTATTCTGTTTGTAACCAATCTTTCTCATGAACTGTGAGAACCTCCCAAACCAGGCACGGGGTGACTGTTTGAGACCATACAGTAACTTTCTTAATTTGCATACAAAATCACCAGTAGAAGTAGTTATATACCTAGGGGGAAGACTCATATACACCTCTTCGGCTAATTCTCCGTGAAGAAATGCATTCTTGACATCAAACTATCGGAGGGGCCAGTTCAAACTAGCAGCAAACGAAAGAAGAACCCTGATAGTATTCATTTTTGCAACGGGAGCAAAAGTCTCATCATAATCAATACCATATATCTGAGTAAATCCCTTTGCAACAAGGCGTGCTTTATACTGGTTCAATCATCCATCTGCATTGTGTTTCACAGTAAACACCCAACGACATCCCACAGCCTTTTTTCCATGTGGTAGAGATACAACTTCACAAGTATCATTCTTCTGCAATGATCCATTGCTTTCCTCCACTTTGGATCTCCCAATGCATCCTGCACTTTGTTAGGAACTGATACAGCACATATTTGATTCACAAATGATTCATATGACTTTGATAATCTCCTAGTGGACATATAGTTGGCTATTGGATACCTTGATTTGGCTTGTAAACTAGGTTCATATCTTTTGGGGGGATGACCTCTAGTAGACCTATTAGGTGACACATATTGTTCACTATTAGGCTCACTACTACTACGAATAGTGGAAGGATGTACCTCAAATGATTGATCTTCTATAGCAGGGAGTTGTGGATCAGGGGTATGAGTACTGGCAGGAGGGGCAGATTGATCTTCTACAGTAGTTGCGCTCTCAACTATTGGTTTAATTCCTGGAACATGGATATCTGAGGCTTCTACCTCTGGTTGAGCTTCTGTTACTTCTGATACTGCTGGTACTGAAGCTTCTACTTCTGGTTGAGCCTCTGTCACTTCTTGTACTGCTGGTACTGAAGCTTCTATTTCTGGTTCCTCCCCCTCGCTATGATACAGCTCTTCAAAGTATGAATGCTGCCCCTGAAGGGCTGGATCATCTGAGGTAAAATAACTCATATCCTCAAAGAAAGTAACATCCATAGTGACATAATATTTTATGGTAGGTGGATGATAACACTTATATCCCTTCTTATGGCTCTCATAACCAACAAACACACACTTGATCGCCCGGGGATCTAATTTAGACGATCTCTGGCTCTTAGGAACATGAAAAAAAGCCACACAACCCAAGACCCGGGCAGGTATATTATGATAGGAAGGAAGAGAGACATGAGATGCAAGAACCTGAAACAGAGTTTTTCCTTGAAAAACACTAGATGGAAGGCGATTGATGAGATAAGTAGAAGCTGCTACAACATCACCCCACAGATTCTTAGGCATATGGGCACTAAAAAGGATGGAATGAGCCATTTCAAGAAGATGCCGATTTTTCCTTTCAGACACCCCGTTCTGCTCTGGTGTTCGTGGGCATGTTGTTTGATGAATAATCCCATGCGTTCTGAAAAACTGGTGAAAAACACGATTGACATACTCCCTTCCATTATCAGAACGAAGAACTTTAATAGTGCTATTATACTGTGTTCGAACCTGAGAATGAAAAGCTTGAAAAGCAGGAAAGACTTCATCTTTGATTTGAAGAAGAAAAATCCAAGTCAACCTTGTGCAATCATCAATAAACGTCACATAATACCTCATACCCGTGATCGTAGGCTCTTTAGATGATCCTCAAACATCAGAATGAATCAATTCAAAAGGGCTAGTACTCTTGGAGGAACTCAGAGAATAGGTAGAACGATGGCTCTTAGCAAGAACACATGTTTCGCTGCGCAAGGATGACTCTTCCACACCAATAAACAAAGATGGCATGGATTTTTTCATAACATGGAAAGATGGATGCCCTAATCGACGATGCCATAACCAAATCTCACCTAGCTGATTCGAACTTGCAGTCAAAGCAGTGCATGACGGTGCTCCTGGTTTCTCTCCCACATATGTCTGATCCAGGTGAAACAATCTGCCCCTCAAGTCCCCCAGACCAATTATCTCCCTGGTGAGAAGATCCTGAAAAATCACATACATAGGGTAAAATGTTACAGAACAGCGAGACTCAGTATTTAATTGGAGAACAGAGATCAAATGGTGTGACAGGTCAGGTATATATAGAACATTGTGAAGGGTTAAAACAGGGGTTACACGGACTGACCCTATCCCTAATACAGGAAAAGCTTCACCATTGGCATTAGTGACATATGACACAGGTGGAGGAGACAAATCAGTAATAAAATGAGAATTATCATAAGTCATATGATCCGAAGCACCAGAATCAATAAGCCAAGTATCAGAACCAACAAAGTTAGAAACTTTTAAAGCCATACCGATCTTACCACATGCTGGAGTCTTATTAGTGATGAAAATATTACCATTGTCGCAGTATTGACCAACCACATGTATAGATTTGTGTGAGAACTCTACTCTCCAGCCATTCTTGCCATCAAACTCATAAACAGCCTTCACTGCATCTTTACTGTGCACAAAGTCGATGAAAGCATAACCCGGTGGCCTTCTTGCAACTCATATTCTTCTGATAATTCTGAAGCCACGGAACTTATTTTCGAGTTCTTCTTCTGAAACCCAAGAACCCAAATTTCCAACATACACCCGAGACATTTCGTAAAGGATGAATAATAGAGCGGGTCGGATAACAGAAAGTGGGTCGGACTGAAACAAACCGGGTCAGGTTTGACTGAACCGGGTCGGGTTGACCGGGTCGGGTTGACTGAACCGGGTCTGAAGCAAACCGGGTCGGGACTGAAGCAAACCGGGTCGGATTTTTCTGTGTTTCCAGAGCAGACGCGACGCCGGAGGAAGCTCGTGGTCTGGGCGACGCCGGTGGCTCTGCAGCTGAGGCAGCGGCGACGGCTTATGGAGACCCAGAGTTGTAAAAAGCCGGATTCTGCAGCTGGGGACGACTTGATGTGTTGGAGGGGAGGACTCGATCCGAGGACCAGCAGGAGGCGATTCAGTGCAGGAGGTAGCCGGTGCAGTCGCCGAGGTATCCCGAAAAAAAACACGAGACGCCGAATCGGAGATGCAGAGCAATGGGAGGAGAGGCCGACGAGACTGTTGTCTGCAAAAAAGTGCAGAAACAAAGACCCTTCTTTCCCGACGAGACTGTTGTCGGTAAAAGATGTCTGGTTGATAAAACCTTTCCCGACGAGGCTGTTGTTGGCAAAAAAGTTTGGCTGATAAAACTGAACACTGGACCAAACGTAGGTGATCTGATTAGGAAGAATTTAACAAACCCTAACAATGGGGTTTAGTTGGAAGAAGACAAACCAACTTCACACGTTTGACAGAGAACCAACGCCAGACGAAGAATTGCAGCCGAAAAAGAAGAGACAAAGTCATTTCGGATCTTTGCTCTGATACCAAGTCAAATATAATACGAATTGAAGAATGAATTTTCTGATATGTATTTAATTATCTCACGTTGGAGGCTATATATATATGATACAAGGAGTACTAGAACCCTAATTATCATGTACTACATATACATAATAGGTAAGTACTAACTACCTAATTTACATTCCTAAATAACATGACTCACGCTAACATAGTTTGTATAGATGAAGGGGAATTCTTACCTGGGTAACCAGCTAGTCTCCCTAGCTAAGGGCCCTTTGAAGTGATATGTTTCTTCAAATGTGAACAATATTCTAGCTATAAGGTATTTCAATAGAATGAATAAGGCACCTTGAATAAAACAACGCTGGAATTACTTATTCCTTTGTTGTTTAGTTCCCAAACTTGGTTCTTAATTAATTACGAGAGCGGATTTAGCGCACCAATATGTACTTGCACCAATAGAGTGTAAGTCATTTATGAAGTCATTTTTTTCAACTCCGTCAATGTCTCTTAAAGTCTCAATAGTTAAGTATTGTGAACTCTGTTTTTTATGGTTTTTTTTTCTTGTTATTTATGTTATTGCTAATCATGTTGACATTGTGGCTCCTCAACAATTTGATTTAGTTATAGTATTTTTCAACTCCATCAACACTCACTCCTCGAATATTAGGGGTATATAAATAGTTGGTAATTAAAAAATAATTAAAATTGTATATTTTAGTATCGATTCACTTCCATTAATTACAAATATTTTGTTTGTACAATTTCATCCTCATACCTATACTACTTTTAGTGTAATTTGGCAGTATGAATAACAAAAATTGAAAGTCACTCTTTTATTCTTTGGATATGTCCTAATCGAAAGAAACTGCAATTAAGCCAGAGTATCGTCAGTACACGGCGTGTACCTACACATACAATTTGAATGGTCAAGATTAGATGACTTCATACAGATACATGTTGGGCCATGTATATAAAGTATTTTAAATGACTAAGATTGCGCTTTGTACCTATACGGCCGTGCATACAAGAATTTTCGCAATTAAGCATGCGAGTGACTCCAGTGAGAATGAAGTTGACCGAGTCCTTGTCAATTGCAACTGTTCTTTCCGATTTGCAAACGCAGCCCTCTCCTATTTTAGAACTTGAGTTCTTGTATCCATTGGGAAATTCATTCTAGCAATGGTAGACTTCGATCTGGAATTTTTTTGATCGATCTGACTAGCTAGAAGGTGGAAAATTCATAGTTCAGTTTTTACTGGAGTACGTGTTTGATTGATGTTAGTTCATGCAGAAAATAATTATTTGGTGATTAAGAGAATTGAAAGAAAGAGGGAGTTGTGAAATTACTTCAAATGGAAATGTTTTTTTTTTTTTTCCGTGTTGTTTCGCTTTAATTTTTTTTTTAGTGGTGCAGTTCTACTGTGTGTCTAAGACGAACCAATATAAGTCTAACATGCCAGGTCTAGAACCCCTGCTACAATAGACTTGTATATAGTTTAATTCATGTTTTGGTGGGAAGCTACAGTTTGGAGTTCAAGACTATTTTTGACCATTTTCACTGCGATGCCACAGCCCACGTAGTTATATATGTTCAGTTATAACTCAATAGCATAATTGTTTAAGATTAGTGTAACTTCATATGTATTAACTTTTTATTTAAAACATTAATACAATTCTCAATAGGCATTTTTAGCGCGCTCTTAGCATAATTAAGACTTATAATAATTTTCATTTGAACCTACTGAAGTGGAACCTTTGTTTTTCATATTCACGTTATATAACTAGTCTTTCTTTGTAATTTTTTTTTTTTAAGAGAATCTAAAGATTTCACACATATCTCCTATCGTGACTCGTACTCAGATTCTAATAGCCTATTTCTTAAGTAATGAGACTCTTTTACCAATTGAACTATCTTATTTCGTCACCTTTAAAATTGCTTACTTACAATAGTATCTACTAATATGATATTCTATCTATAATTCAAGACACATCCAAGACATATCTGGATCCAATAGCTACTTGATGCAACCACATGCAGGCTTTATACCTTAGGCTTCTTGAATATGGTGGAGAGTTTGAGCATGGTGGAGAGTTCGTTTGTAGAAGCTAGGTAGGTGCATCTTCAGATGTTTATAATATAATATATTATATGTATGCATGCACCGTTAGCTTATCAATAGGTGCAAATTCATGTTTGAATAATTATTCCTCCTTATCTTTTTTCTCTTTTGAAAAAAAAAATGTTTTAGGGAATGGAACAAAACGTTTTTCCTCTAAAACTTTAGCTATGATCAAGCTTTTGAGATAAATTAAGTTTTAAACTTTATGCTTCAAACTTTGTCGTATAAAGCTTTATTTTCCTTAGTAGAAGTAATTTTAGGGTTAAGGGTCATATTATTGGATGATCTCATATGATCACCCACAAGTCAAGGTGTGTTGCTTGTTGCTCGTTTTTCAGTTGCTTGTTCACGTTATATATGAATGTTTTGGTGTTGCAGTTCATGCGACTCTTCTTCATGTGCATAATGAATATCAGATATATTAAACAGGCCCGCTATTATATGAGAAGAACTGCTGCCTTATGCAAGCGTGAATTTCCAGGTATAAAAAGGTAATTGCATGTGTCCTATTTTTATTGGATATTGGGGTGTTTGCATAGTCAGATTTGTGAATTTGTGTTTACATTGTATATCCGTCTTGGTTTTACTATTGATAATAAGTTTGTTTAAGTGATAGCATATATCTCTGTTAACATATTTTTGTGTGTGGTGAATATCTTAAGCTAGGTTCACTACAAAACTAAAAAAAAAAGCTTATTTGAAAGCAACAATCTCGTTTGGGAGATGTGATTGCCCAAGTCCATGCCCACGTACGTACATAAGCAGTGATCTTTCAAATACCCGAGCAAGTCTAAACTCACCAATTCAATGTCGCAAATAATTATGAATGCCGCAATCTCATGCATTAACTTATTTCACGAGTGTCACATGATTTTATGTAGCAATTTAACTGGTTTGCGTGCTATGAAACTACACATATGTATATTTACCATGTATTTGTAGAGATATTAATAGCATGTTTCGTATTTTGTTACCAATGTTCAAAAATTATAGTGGTATCTAAAGCATGACATTAGTACGTAGGACAAACGAGTATGCTACTGAAAATCTGAAATTATCATGTTTGTTAGCTAGTAATGCTGACTCCTTAAGATGTAGCTTAAGCATATATGACGTTAACTTTAATTAAGAAATAGATAGTGATGAGATCACGAATCTCAACCAGAGACCATTGAAACTCGACTGGCGGGGATCACCAGAAGGCAATAAGATCATACAATACTGGTCATGAATCTTGATCGAGCTAGAGGCAATGAATCTTGCTTAATTAGAAGGCAATTAGATCATGCATAGGAGGACCTCGATCTCGTAAGGTAGCGCTGGGAAACATGTATGTATGAAATCCTGGATCTTGTACCGGAATGTACGCATAGCTATCACGTAAGGGAGGCCATGAGATCGCGAACAGAACTGTAAGATCATGCATGGGAAGGGAAGACCTAGATCTCAAACGGGAGCGGTGAGCATCACGTACTAGCCAGAGGCCATGTATCATGCAAGGAAGGGACGCATGTATCTTCCTTATCTAGTGAACTAGTGATGCTCTTGATTTCATTGTTGAAAATGGTGAAAAACACCATTTATTTTAGGAAAAATGACCATTTGCACAAAAATAGATGAAAAATTGCCCATTCCAATGTTCATATCCCAATCCAATGAATCTTAAGAAAAATACCTTACTACCCTCTACTAAAACCTATTCTCATTCCTCTCAGATCCCTCTCTCGCTTTTTTTTTTCTCTCTCAAAAAATGCAGGCCTCCCTTTCTCTCCCTACTCTCTCCCCCACCGTTCCCAGCAGCCCGGACGCTGCCTCGACCCCGATCGGACCACCTCTGCCTCACCACCGCTGCCTCGACCCAGCAGCCCGGACGCTGCCTCGACCCAGTCGTCCCCCCCCCCCCCCCCCCCAGATCGGCTTGCTCTCCCCGCCACTCAAGCACGACGACCCCCGGACCGGACCACCTCTGCCTCACCACCGCTGCCTCGACCTAGCAGCCCGGACGCTGCCTCGACCCAGTCGTCCATGGCGTAGATCGGAGTTTGGCCTCCACAAGGGGTTGGACTTGCCGGAGCCACCTCATCTACGGAAGCGAAGCAGAGCTAGGGTTCTCAACGAGCACTCCAGATTCGGATGCCAGATCGTCCTCACAGATAAGCTTCAATGTATGGTTGTTGCGATTCCCGAGGCTAAACCTTGGGATATTCTGTAAGACTTTTCTATACGTTTCATTGACATCTGTTTATTTTGCATATATGATCATGTGTTTCATAATCTTAATATGGTCGTGCATCATTTTTTTGGGTCATCTTGTATATATATTGGTATTCTAATAATGTATTTGCTATGTTTGCAGTTTGAAGATGTTACATTTGACTGACTCTACTGGCCACAAGCACGCAAACCATATGCTGAAGAGGTCGTTGATTACATAAGATCACTGGATGCTGAGCAGGATATTGCCCTTTTGAAGTTCCATGGATGGGAGATGCCGCCAAAATGTGCTCGCACACTTCGGATTTCAACCATGCTGTTGAAGAAAGGGGTAGAGAGAGGGCTCACTCCTTTTGACATAGGAAGCATAATGTGCAGAAAAACCTTGAATAAGGAATTTGTGATAGAGGAAATTGTAGAGGAAGCAAACGATTATGTGATCCCTGACTCAAGTGAAGATGCTTTTCTTGAGACTCTGTCCGAAATTATGGATCGTCGTCTTGAGGAGATTGTCGGTTCACTTTCCTGATGTCATTGCTTACATGTGGAATGGTATATACAGTTTATAGCTTACTGTGATTAATGTGCATGTTCCAGTAGAACTCCATTTGGGCTCATGCACCTTGAAGAATTCCATCTTGTTTTTTCATTATAGACTTCATTATCTTTTAATTGACAAGTCAAGGTACTCATTTCAAGTTTAATTTCAATGATTGTACGTATTGGTTTTGGATTTGGTGGGAAAGCAGCAGTCAATGCAGATTAGTATGCTTTTTTTTATTACTGAGGGTCAGTAACCGGATTACTGGGGGTCAGTAACTTGAATACTGGGGGTCAGTAACTTGATTACTGGAAATCTGGAATCTGTAAATTGATTACTGGGGTCAGTAAATTGAGTACTGGGGGTTAGTAAATTGGTTACTGGGGGTCAGTAACTTGATTACTGGGGGTCAGTAATCAGATTACTGGGGCTCAGTAACTTGAATACTGGGGGTTAGTAACTTGATTACTGGAAATCTAGAATCTGTAAATTGATTACTGGGGGTCAGTAACCGGATTACTGAGGGTCAGTAATCGAATACTGGAGGTCAGTAACCTGATTACTGGGGGTCAGTAATCGATTACTGGGGGTCAGTAATTGATTACTGAGGGTCAGTAACCTGGGGGTCAGTAACATGGTTACTGGAAAATATGGAATCTGTAACCTGATTACTGGGGGTCAATAACATGATTACTGAGGGTCAGTAATTTAATATTGAAAAAATAATATTCCGGTAAAAAAAAATTTCCGGCGAAAAAAAAAATCCGGCAAAAAAATTGGGTGACCGGAATCCGGCGACTCCGGCGATCGGCCATGGGAGGCCGGCGGAATTGGGTGACCTTTCGGCAAAATTTCTTTATCTTCCATTTTCTCAGCACATTATAATTCTAAAATATGTTGATAAGACAGAAGGACAAAAAAGGAAGAAAAAAAATTAAAATTGTACTAGGGTTGAAAAAGATTTGTTCAAATGGGCAATAGAGTTGTTACCTTATGTTTAATAGGGGAAAAAAATAAAATGGTCATTAGAATGGGTAATGAGGGGGTCAAATTAGTACTAAATGAACATTTTCTATTTATTTTAACCAATTAAATTTTAAAAAATTAAATATATACACTTAATATTCGTTAATGATAAAATATGAATTTGTATTCTCTGATATGAGGGTTAAAAATTCATGTAATCATCGGGTTAAATTGGTTATGGTGTGAATAAGAAATTGTCACCAAAAATGTGTTCACTACTTGAATTCTGGAACATGTAACAACAGAACCTCTTTGAATTTTGTAACAGCAGATTCAATGAGATTAAATACTGTAACAACATATTTAATGAGATTGAATTCTGTAACTACCGAATTGTAACGTATGAAATGGAATTCATTGAGGAAATAGTTATGACATATGAATTAGAATTCATTATGTAACAGCTATAACTTATGATATGAAATTCATTTCTTAATTTATGGCAATTAAAGTAGTAGCTTGATATTCCCCTACATAAAGAGCGACCTATTCCTTTGTTCAGATTTACTAAAATACCAACGAAAAACATTCAGTTCTTCTTCTTTCAAAATCATTCTCTCTTCTACTCGTGTGTTCTTGTTATATTTTGGTGATAGAAAGAGGAGCTTTCCGGTTCGCAGGCTTTCTTGTTGCAGCGTAGTTACAAGAATTTATTAGTCGTTGTATCGTGGGAGACGAGAGCGAATAGACCTGTTGCACTGGTAGAGGAGGTGTAATTGTCTTAAGGACAGTGTGTGACACACACGACTCGACTTGACTTTTCCTAATTCGATTTGAAACTCCTTTGGTACTGGTTGATTGTCTTCTTACTTTATTCTTTAATTGTGAAATTTTATTTTTTTAATTTCAAGTTAAGATTTATTTCAATTTATATATGCAATATCATACCCTTTATTTTACAATCTTAAGACAATTACTGACCTTTTGATTTTGCTTGTATGATGCAAGGATCATATTAGTTGCCTAAATGGAATTAAGTTTCTTTCAAAACTTGTTGTTGCCTTACAGAAGGGTTGCCTAAACATAATTGGTTGCCTATACGGTTATTGTTGCCTTACGGAATTTGTAGCCTGCGTATACATTGAATTAAGAAATAAGTGGTTAAATTAATTAACACTTATGGGTGTGTTTCTCAGAATTGTAAAATTGCTGAAACAACCAAAAAGTCAACCAAGGTGCCGATCATGCATGTAACTGCTAATGGACCTATCTCAGTCTCACAAAGAGAGAAATCTGGGAAGTTGAATGAGCTTCACTTGATGCACTTGATGAGAATATGTCCGACGAACAAAACATGGATGAAGTCAATGATTATGACTGCGGAATAAAAGACTTGGAGCTGTGGTATGACCAAGCCAAGTTTATAAAATGAATTGTAGAAAGGAACAAAATTTAAAATAAAAAATTGTATGTTCCTGAGATCTATATGAGTAAAAACTCAGTGATGACAAGTTTATTTTGTCTAAAATAAAATAGGGCCATGAGTGGTGGATGATTTGATTTTTGTAATAACATTTGTCAAATAATATGTAAAGTTTTTTTTTTCACCAATATGGTTGAGTCATCCAAATGTATGGCATGGTAAACCAAAATGTATGTTAATTATGATGCTTTATGAAGTCTAATTAACATTGACAAGTGCGAAACTCGTTTTGAAAGCAAGTGGATATGTAATGACATGCTTATCGTTGAAAGTAATAATAAGATGATCAAATCCACTAGAGATATGTTAAATTTCATATTTGACATGAAAAATATGGATATTGTTTATGTGAGCAAACCAAAAAGATATACGAGTAATACTGGAGTTATGTTGTCCTAGAAGAATACAGTGATGAAAATTGGATATTTAACATGATAGACTTTAAGTGTACTTGTGGTTACATGTTCACACTAAAAGGTGGAATAGTGTTATGGAAATCCTTCAAACAGACTATTATAACTAGATCCACAATGAAATATGAGTTTGTTGTACCAGACAAATGTGGGGAAGAAGCACAATGGTTACTCCATATGGTTACACCAGTATGGAGAATATTCCAAAATTGACAAGACATGTGCCTGCAATTTACATACATTGTGACAGCCAATCTGCAATTGGCAGGGCACATAATAAGTTATACGTACAATTGTAAGTCTAGATACATCCTTCAAAGACACAATACTAATTGACTACTCTGTATTGGAGTTATCTTGATTGACTTTGTAAAGTCAAAAGATAATATTGCAGATCCGCTAACCAAATGGTTAACTAGCTAGAGAGTTAGTTGATAAATCATCAAGAGGAATGAGACTAAAGCCTATGAATTAAAACTCTTTACAGTGGATACCCAACCTAGCTGACTGGAGATCCCAAGATCTAGGTTCAAAGGGACAACTAAATTGTAGACATCATGTCAGATCACTGTGGGGAATTATCCAATGTCCATTCCTATGATGAAAAACAGTGATGCCCTTGAAGAATGAGATTAAGCTAAAACTTTTAATGATTCTTATGCGTCGGGAAATCCGAGACAAGTAATGCGGGTTACTCTTAATTAAGTGATCACCTATGTAAGAGAGAAGTGATGCCGCTTCTAAGGGAATTGTTGGGGCACAATTCTTATCAAACTCTTACAGAACCAGCGTGTGTTCATGGCCAAATTGGACACAATAATGAGAACTGTAATGTACCAGGAAGATTCATGTGTGACGTATGTTATCATTTACACAAATGACAAATAGTTCAAAGACATCACGTTTACTGTTTAGTTTGTAAAGTAAGCATACACTCACAATGGAAGGTTCAAAGGGTCAAACATACCTATCCTAAGCAGATTTCAACCTTAGAAATCTATCACCATGTCTATCGAGTCTGTGGTCACCAATTTCATTCATGTGGGGAATTGTTGGAAAATGGTGAAAATCACAATTTATTTTAACCAATTAAATTAGAAAAATTTAAGTGGATGCACTTAATATTCGTTAATGATAAAATATGAATTTGTATTCTCCGGTATGAGGGTTACAAATTCATGTAATCATCTGGTTAAATTGGTTATGGTGTGAATAAGAAATTGTCACAAAAAATGTGCTCACTACTTGAATTCTAGAATGTGCAACAACAGAATCTCTTTGAATTTTGTAACAGCATATTCAATGAGATTAAATACTGTAATGACATATTTAATGAGATTGAATTATGTAACTACCTGTTACATTGTGTAACTGTTGTAACGTATGAAATGGAATTCATTGAGGAAATAGTTATGACATATGAATTAATTAGAATTCATTTATGAATTCATTATGTAACAGGTATAATTTATGATATGAAATTCATTTATGAATTCATGGCAATTAAAGTAGTAGCTTGATATTCCCCTACATAAAGAGTGACCTATTCCTTTGTTCAGATATACCAAAATACCAACAAAAAACATTCAGCTCTTCTTCTTTCAAAATCATTCTCTCTTCTGCTCGTGTGTTCTTGTTATATTTTGGTGATAGAAAGAGGAGCTTTCTGGTTCACAGGCTTTCTTGTTGCAGTGCAGTTACAAGAATTCATTAGTCATTGTATCATGGGAGACGAGCGTGAATAGACCTATTACATCGGTAAATGCGGCGTAATTGTCTTAAGGACAGTGTGTGACACACACGACTCGACTTTTCCTAATTCGATTTGAAACTCCTTTGGTATTGGTTGATTGTCTTCTTACTTTATTCTTTAATTCTGAAATTTTAATTTTTAATTTCAAATTAAAATTTATTTTAATTTATATATGCAATATCATATTCTTTATTTTACAATGACTTCTGTGCTTAATAGGCGTAAAAAATTAAACTCCAGATGTTTCAAAGTAGATTATATATGTTCGTTGTGTTTATCAAGTTGTGCTACATTCATGCTCGCGTTGGGTTCGTTTACTGGACAGAGCATAAGACAAGCTTAGATCTTAAGCCTGAGTAATCGAGTATGAGTTAGCAGCGGCAGAACCGTACAAGTATTTGAATTGATTGCCACGAAAATCCACACCACCCGTACGTCTTCTCATTTCCTGAGCATGTTAATTATAGTTTCTTTGTTCTTGGAATTTAGCTTAGATGATATTCTAAATTTCTGATTAGCTATTATATGCACCGACCATTCTAATATATAGCTAGTGAAACCCCACTCACTCAGACCCTTAAAAAAAAAAAAAAAAGAAGGTTCATGATCTAGTGAACTAAACTACACTGCATGGTGCCCTACGAATCATTGCGTGACTGAGACAAGGGATTGTTATTCATACACTTATTCCAATTTAATTCCTTTTTTCTTTCTTGTTATTTGCATTTCCCTAAATAAAATCGGTTAATACAATCAACAACAATTTAATGGTTAGTTTGTTAGAAAATTTAGTATTTCTTATTAATTTAAAGCCAAGCAAAGCAAAGTGCAAGACTCAAACCACCATTAACAATCTGTAGGGGCCTTTTAGGTTTCATTACGGAAGATTAAGCACATGCAATTTATACTTCGTTGAAAGTTTGAATAAGATAGTTAACCTCCGATTATTACAGAGGCCTCAGAGCTTAATTTTCTTTCTTAGTCACTAAATGGTTGCAAAAATTGGGATCTAAATAGCAATATAAAGCCGATTATGCTAGCTTATGGAGATTTATTGTAAGGTAAATGCTGAACATGTAAAAGAACACAAGAGGAGCTTTGAGGCTACATTGTGGCTATTCGATCTCATTAAGAGAAAAATGTGAGGTTACATCAAATACACAAGACAAAATAGGGCTAGAGATGTAGAATGACATAACAGCCCTTACATGATTAACACTATGATCTTAACACACTACAAAAAATGCGGGAGCTTAGGTGGTGTGACTAACTAAAAAAACACTCACATAAATCATGAAATGTGGCTTTTTAAAAAAAAACATTCCATACTTCATTATTAAATGTGACTTTTCATTAAAAAACACCAACATTTAATGAGATATGTCGATGTTTTTTAGGTTGGCCGCCACACTACAAATGTGGCATTTGCCCACATTTCATTTTATGTAGTGACATTTAACCTCATTTTTTCAGTCATTTTCATAAAAGAAGTTCTATAAGTCTTCACTGGCATCGTGGCCTATAGTCAACGTATAACATGGGCTTAGAATTTAGATCTGATTAGCAATACAAGTGTTTGCTAAAGCCGATACTAGAGTTGACTGCACCACACCAATAATTAAGCACTAAATACACGTTTTCTCAATTTCAAGAGCATCTTACAAAATGCCTTTCATTTTTCCTCGATCTGATAACGATCGATCGATTGATACTATGACCAGACCAGTAGAGGGGAATGTAAGGTTCATGAACCATTTTTATATCTCAGATTAGCTGTCGATCATATAAATTCCACTTCTATATATGACGTATTGTTTTATTTAGTACAAGTAGGGATATTTTTAATAAATTGAACTTGTATTAATATTTTTATACACAGAAACGCGGTGATATGACTGATGAATTTTTTTTTTTTAATTATTTTTTTTTCAATTACACATATGACTGATGAAGTGGAAAATAGCAGAAGACGAGTATGAGTTACCACCAGTAGAAGTACTAGTTAGCTAAAGAAAATACTAATCAGTATAGATCACCACCCATTTTCTGATTTTAGGCACGAAATTAGTTTAGATGATATTCTTGTGATAAGGATATTATTAAAAGGAAAGAAGTAAAGCTGCTATGTGCATATCTGTGACAACAACAATGTTGGAGTTAATCGTGGATCGTGGAACAATGCTAGAGCTAATTGTGGATCATAATTAGTGCAGTTTATAGCTTACCTAGTTTAGCACATTGACATATGTATATAAGTCACTCACTTGTACATTTGATCATAACAAAAAAAATATAATACAACTGATTATCATCTTTTATATGGTATCAGAGCACCGATCCTGGTGTCTCTAACCCATCACAACCTTCCGCAAACACAACAAACCAACAAACAAACACTAAACACTATCAAACCACTTTCATCATGGTTACTTGTTCAAAACCACTTCGTCAAATCACACCTACATGCAATATTGCACACCATGATCCGCATTCAACACTATATTGGATCATCAACAGCGGGGCAACAGATCATGTCACCAACCTATCACCCACTCACAACAAAATCAAAGCATCGCATGGTTTTGTAGGCCTACCTAATGGAGGGCAAGCCGTCATTGAAAGCATTGGGACAATTAAGTTGTCAACAGATTTGTATCTTGATAATGTTCTTCATGTTCCTAAATTTCGTGTCAATTTGATATCTGTGAGTAAATTGACTCGAGCACTGAAATGCATGGTGATATTTTACCCGAATTTTTGTGTTGTGCAGGACATGGATACGAACAGGGTGATGGGTCTGGGCAAGCATGTCAACGGACTCTACTACCTCACACCAAGCCAAAATCCTCACCTAGCAAATCACATAACCCGCACCACAAACCTTTGGCATCAACGCCTTGGGCACCCATCCCACTCACCACTTCAATTCTTGTCTCAAACTATTCCTGAGATAATGTTTGATCCTCAACATGTCTGTGAAATATGTCCTATAGCCAAACAAACCCGGCTGAGTTTCCCTTCCAGTTCCATAAAAACAACCGCACCTTTTGACATGATTCATTGTGACATTTGGGGTCCACACAAAACCCACACACATGATGGGGCTCGTTATTTCCTCACCATTGTTGATGATTTTACCCGCTTCACTTGGGTTCACCTCATGAAACTGAAATCCAACACACAACCCTTGATAAAATCTTTCTTTTCTTGGGTCAAAACACAATTCAACCGTGACATTAAAGTCTTACGTGCCGATAATGGGGGTGAATTTACTTCATTACGACCTTTCTTTGATGATCGTGGCACTATCTTTCAACACACCTGCACCTACACTCCACAACAAAATGGAGTTGTTGAGCGCAAACATCGCCATCTTTTAAATGTGGGTCGAGCTCTTCGTTTTCAAGGCAATTTATCCTTAAAATTTTGGGGAGAAAGTGTTACCACTGCTTGTTATCTCATAAATCGCCTTCCTACACCACTTCTTTCCCACACATCTCCTTATGAACTTCTACATGGCATCCCACCTATTTACTCTCACCTTCGGGCTTTCGGTTGCTTATGTTATGCCACTAATCTCACCCCTAAACACAAATTCGACAAACGAGCACATCGTTGTATTTTTGTCGGGTACCCTCGTGGGCAAAAGGGCTATCGTGTCTATGACCTTGATACTCAGAAGTTTTTTACTTCCCGAGATGTTGTTTTTCATGAACACACCTTTCCTTGTCATGCATTCCCCATAGAAACTCAAGATGATGCTCCAGTGTTTCCAGCCCCTGACACCAGCCCAACCCAACTTCTCAGCCCAACATCTACTCAGCCCCATCGGCCCACACAACATCACCCATCAGCTGTCCCTAATTCTTCAACGCAGACATCATCCCCATCTCAGGCTCACCGATCGGCCTCATCACTTCCGTCGGCTCCATCAACCCTGCCGGCGTTATCTGTCACCATCCCGACTCCACAAATCCTTATATGGCCTAAAACAAGCTTCACGTAGTTGGTTTCGAAGATTTTCATCAGCCATCCAAGAATTTGGTTTCCGGCAGTCCCGCGCTGATTATTCACTGTTTACTCAGGTTTGTGGGAATTCAATTACTGTGGTGTTGCTCTATGTGGATGATATGGTGATAACAGGGAACAATGAGGAGGCCATTCTTAATCTCAAGCGGTTCCTTAGTAGTCATTTCAAGATCAAGGACCTTGGACCGCTGAAATATTTTTTGGGCATAGAAGTCGCACGCTCCAAGGCTGGCATTACAGTTTGCCAACGAAAGTATACATTAGATATTTTGGAGGAAGCCGGATTGTTAGGTGTAAAACCTGCAAGAATTCCTATGGATCCTGACCTGGTGTTGACAGAAAAGGGAAGCGATGCACTCAAGGATCCAGCACGGTTTCGGCGTTTGATTGGGAAGTTGATTTATTTGACTATCACCAGACCAGATATCACATTTGCGGTCAACACACTTAGTCAATTCATGCAAGAACCCAAGCTTCATCATTACAAGACAGCCATTCGTCTCCTCCATTATTTGAAGTCTGTACCTGGCCAAGGATTATTTTTCTCATCACAAAGTCCACTTAAACTGGCTGGTTATTGTGATGCAGATTGGGCTAGGTGTCCACTGACACGACGTTCTGTCACAGGATATTGCATATTTCTTGGAGAGTCACTCATCTCATGGAAAAGTAAGAAACAAGCTACGGTGTCTAGATCCTCGGCTGAAGCCGAATATCGTTCGATGGCAGCAACTTCATGTGAGCTTTCTTGGTTGAGATACTTGTTGGCAGACTTACGTGTGATTCATCCAGAACCAGCATTATTATTTTGTGACAATCAAGCTGCTTTACACATAGCGGCGAATCCAGTTTATCATGAGAGAACGAAGCACATTGAGTTAGATTGTCACACCGTTCGAGAAAGAATTGAGAGAGGAGAAGTCAAAACAGCCTATGTTCCTACTGGAAATCAAATAGCTGATATGTTTACAAAACCGTTAAGAGCACCTGCCTTCAACACACATTTGAGCAAGTTGGGTGTGATTGATATCCACACTCCGACTTGAGGGGGAGTATTAAAAGGAAAGAAGTAAAGCTGCTATGTGCATATCTGTGACAACAACAATGTTGGAGTTAATCGTGGATCGTGGAACAATGCTAGAGCTAATTGTGGATCATAATTAGTGCAGTTTATAGCTTACCTAGTTTAGCACATTGACATATGTATATAAGTCACTCACTTGTACATTTGATCATAACAAAAAAATATAATACAACTGATTATCATCTTTTATAGATATTATCTGAACCATTCTGAAAGTGAACCCACTAACTGAAAGCTTCAAGAACTCTTCATTTCATAATCCTGCCCTACTAATTAATCATTGGTTAGGACAAGGGCATCCAATTTTTTTATTTTTTTTTTCAAATTAATCTCTCTATTTCTTCCAGGTTATTTGTTTTCGTTTTACCAAAATCAATTTACAACAACAAAAAATAGTAATTTGAACAATTTTTGGTTTTAGTACTTCATTATTGTAATTCTAGTTGGAAAATACTTGTGTCAATACCAGTATGGACGTATGCGTTCATATTTTCTCTAATATTTATATATTGGGTAATGTAATCAACGATTTTAACCGTTCAAAAGTTGAATTCATCAATAAAGATCACCTCTGCAAAAATTTGGAATAAACCAAAATCGTTTGCTTATTCGATTGCATCAAACAAATGAACAGTTCTAGTGATAGTTGAGAGTCTCATGATCAACCGTCCATTTGTTTGATACAATCAGTTAAACAAATGATTTTTTTTTACATTCAATTTTTACAGAGGTGATTTTTATTGATTAATACAACTTTTGAATGGTTAAAATTTTGATATTGCTTAATATATGTAAATTAGAGAGAATATAGACGCACAAGTCCGTACTGGTATGGACACAAATATTTTCCATTCTGGTTTCGCATGCATATTCATCCATGCAATTTATACTTCTCTAAAACCTTGCCTTCGGTAGTCAATCTCAAATTATATATATAGTAGTGCTTATTAGTTTTGAACACTATTGAATCAAATTTTAACTGTAAAAAAGAATAATTTTGTTTAATAGACACTAATTAGTGGCAAATTGTTGTTGTTTCATTATCAACCTGATTTGCCCTTATACAATAATCCAATTAAGGACCTTAATTATTTCAAAATTCTCGATCACTAACGTACACAGGCTTAGGTTTGGATCTGGTTGATTAGTCGTGGAAGTGTTTGCTAAAGCAACTACGAAGTTGATTGACACCCATATACACGTTTTGTCATTGTCAAGACTCAAGAGCATCTTACAAATGCTTTCCTTTCTTTCTTTCTTTTTTTTTTTCTCTGGAAGCTAGCTCAGCCGACATTCGGATTATGATACCACGACGACTCGACAGGTCGAGGAGTGAACTCCACAGAATGCAAGGTATTTTTCTTCTCACATTTGTTATCATAAAAATTCCAGTTCTGTGACATTGTTATTTATTTAGTACAAGTAGGGATATCTTTAATAAACTGAACTAGTTTTATGCCCAGAAACGCGGTGATGAGGTTGAAGTTAGACTTCCTTAACCTCTGACTTTGTTTCTTCCTTTCTTCCTAATCAGTGTGCCAGCAACCCTGTGCTGGTTAAAAAAATTCGTACCTCTTGCCCGGTATTCCAGTTTTTATATATTTGTGTGTGTGGGTGGGTGGGTGCATATGTCTATATATATATATATATGTAGTAGCATCATTACTGTGAATTCAAAGCTTGATGTAATTGAGGTTGTGATAGTCTTTCTCATCATATGGCTTGCAATATGAACAGAGGTGTTTCTTCTTCATCTTCTTCTTTTACTCCGATTAGGTGGAGCTATGATGTGTTTTTGAGTTTCAGAGGTGAAGATACACGTAATAACTTTACTGGCCATTTGTATACTACTCTGTGCCAGAGGGGTCTTAACACCTTCATAGATGATCATGATCTTAGAAAAGGAGAAGAGATTGGACCAACACTTGTCAAAGCAATTCAGGAGTCTAGGGTTTCTGTCATTGTGTTCTCAGAAAACTATGCATTCTCAAAATGGTGCTTAGATGAACTCGTCATCATCCTGGATTGTAAAAAATCAAAGGGACAACATGTTTGGCCCATTTTTTACAAGGTGGATCCTTCGGATGTACGACATCAGAGAAGAAGTTTTGGTGAGGCAATGCAGCGACATGAAATTCAGTTCAACTTCAACATGGACCGGGTGCAGGGGTGGAGGACAGCTCTTACCGATGCAGCGTGTCTGTCTGGTTGGCACTATCATGACGGGTAAGTATGATCAGAAACTTTCTATTACATATACGTACGAGGCATTAAGACCTTTATAATCAAGGATTGCTAGCTTTTCATAATCACCAGAAGGAGTTGCATTATCATAATTAATTTCTTTTCAATCATCAGGCAAATATTGACCTCTTAAATCCTGAAAGGAGAATTGATTTATAGTTTTTAAGAATACACTATTCAAATTATATGCCTGCATCTGGTGCCATCTAAATTAACTCGCTCCGTAGCTTACAACCTGACTTTAACATATAAATTACATGCATATAGAAAGCTAGAGAAGTCAATTTCGCCAGTACGTACACTTGCACGATTCCTCCGGCCAGTTCAGTTACGATCTTTAAAAAATTATTGTCTGATATTATAATCTCTTTGGTCAATGATGGTAGCTCACTTTGGCTTTTAGATTCCATAATGAGCATGTTCAAGAAATTGAAACTTTTGCGTACTTAAATGATCTCTAATATTAAAATGGCAGGCATGAATCCAAGTTTATCCAAAGTATTGTTGAAGAGATCTCAACTCAA
The DNA here is from genome assembly GCA_963682095.1 of Potentilla sterilis. Classification (NCBI taxonomy): domain Eukaryota; kingdom Viridiplantae; phylum Streptophyta; class Magnoliopsida; order Rosales; family Rosaceae; genus Potentilla; species Potentilla sterilis. Next base: position 21,636,028 of record OY821762.1, on the reverse strand, counting down.
ATATCAAATCGGACGTACTTGAAAGTTGCCAAGTATCCTGTAGGACTAGAATCTCGTGTCCGGGATATGCATGAGCTTCTGTGTGTTGAGGAAAATGATGTTCGCATGGTGGGAATATGGGGAATTGGAGGCATTGGTAAGACGACAGTTGCCAAAGCTGTTTATGGGTCAATTGCTCATCGATTTGAAGGCAGCTGTTTTTTGGCAAATGTGAGAGAAAGGTCATCAGTGCCACATGATGGCGTAGTTCAATTGCAAGAAACTCTTCTTACCAAGATTTTAGGGAGTGTAGGAGTGAAGCTGAACAATGTCGATGATCCTGCTTTTGAGATAGAGAGAAGACTTTGGAATAAAAAGGTTCTTATAGTTCTAGATGATGTGGATCATCGAAGCCAATTAGAAAACTTGGCTGGAGGATATAATTGGTTTGGTCCGGGTAGTAGAGTTATCATAACAACCAGGGATAATCATCTATTAACTGCTCATGGAGTTAAATTAACATACAAGGTCAATGAATTAGATTTTTTTGAATCTTCAGAGCTCTTCAGTTGGAATTCTTTCAAAAGTGATAGACCTAAGGATGATTATCTGCAACTTGTTGACCGTGCTGTGTGTTACACCAAAGGCCTCCCATTAGCTCTGACGATTTTGGGTTCTCATCTTTTTGGTAGAAGCATAGAAGAGTGGCAAGATGCATTGGATAGTTATGAAAGAATTCCGAACAAAGAAGTCCAAGAAATACTAAAAATAAGTTTCAATGGATTAGAAGATCATCAGAAGGAAGTTTTCCTTGACATTGCATGTTTTTTCAAAGGACAAAATAAAAATTTTACAGTCGATATCCTACGAAGTTGCGACTTGTACCCAATTTATAGCATTAGAGTACTCATAGACAAATCTCTCTTAGCGATTGGTGACGGTAATGCGCTAATTATGCATGACTTGATTGAAGACATGGGGAAAGAAATAGTGCGTCAAGAATCACCTACAGAACCGGGTGAACGCAGTAGATTGTGGTTTCATAAGGACGTTATACAGGTTCTTACAAAAGAAACAGTAAGTAAATTGTATCTTTGGTTTCATGAGTCCTTATGTAATTAAATTTTATCATTGCTAGGAAATTAACATTGTTACTTTTTATTTACACTATATTCTGTTTTTTCTAGTCATTTTTTCAAGTATCCTTGTTATATATAACAGCAGAATGTTTTACATATTACTTTTTTTCCTAACATTCAGGGAACAAGTAAAGTTCGAGGCATAATGATAGAAATGCCCAAAAAAGAAGAGATCCATGTGAGTCCGAAAGCCTTGTTAAAAATGAGGAATCTTAGATACTTGATCAATCGAAATGCAAGCGTTGTTGGAAACATAGATTATCTGCCCAACTCGTTAAGGTTACTTGACTGGTACAAATATCCTCTTGAATCCCTACCTTCCGACTTCAATCCAAAGAAACTTGTTGCCCTCAACATGCCATCAAGCAACATTTCACGTCTTGGACAGTCAATCACGGTATGTATATATTGTTTTTCCTGCTCTAACCATATATAAATCAACTATTTGAAATGATTGTTCTGTTTAATTTGTTGAAGTTCAAGTATCATATCTGATCAATCCTTGTTCATTTACCTCTTTTATGTACAGAAACTTGATTGGTTGAAATCTATGGACTTCAGTGGATGTGAAACGCTAAAAGAAATCCCGGACTTCTCAGGATTTCCAAATTTAAAGAAACTGTATCTTAGAGAATGTAAGAGTTTAGAAGGGATTCATGATTCTGTTGGATTCCTTGATAAGCTTGTGGAGATGAATCTGCAACATTGCTCTAACCTTACAAGGTTTCCGAAAAAACTTGGCCTGAAATCACTGAAATTTCTTATTATGAAAGGCTGCAAATCACTGGAGAGCTTCCCTGAAATTGAGGCTGGAACCATGGAACACTTGCAACAGGTAGATCTAGAGTGTTGTGAAAACCTTACAACTCTTCCAAGCAGCATCTATAAGTTGAAACATCTGAAGGAACTCATCGTCAGAGGCTCTCCAAAACTTCTTACATTTCCAATGTTCACGGCAACATCCACCACGAACCAGTATTTGTCGGATGACAATAATGATGAAGACTACTCCACAACGGTGTTTCCTGATCTGACGTATTTGCGAGTCGGAGACTGCAACATATCGCAGTGTGATTTCTTAAGGTCATTTCGTTGCTTGACCACCCTGACCTATCTTGATCTGTCAGGAAGCAGTTTTGTTTCCCTTCCAACATGGATCATCAAGTTTGTTAACTTGCAGTGGCTCATATTACGCGATTGCAAGAGGCTTCAAGAAATTCCACAGCTTTCTCCAAGTATTAAAGGAATAAATGCAGGTGGATGCATATCATTGGAAAAGTTCTCTAAATTTTCTGATATTTTGGACCGCCAAAATTCATTGGGTTGGTATCAATATAGCGACTTGTCTGAATGCCATAAACTACTCCATACTATGGACTTGAATGTGGGAAAGATGGCATCTATCTTACTTAATCAACACGATAATCAGGTTAATTTCTCCCCCTTCTGATCTTTATATCTTGCTCCTTCTCTACTATACTTCTTAATTTATTTTATGATGTTATTCAATAGCTTATCATGATTAAGATACTTCGTAATATAAGAACCATACATAAGCTCTTAGGACCATTTTCCCTTTTATATTTGTATTTAAGAGATCCTTAATTACGTACTGTGGAAGTTTAATACTTTCCATTTTCCGGCAAATTGGAATTGGAGGGAGGTAGTAATTAATAAGCTTATAATACGCATGCATGCATTCGTACGTGCATGACTAATTAAGTTAATTAATACTATGCAATTGCATCATGATTATTTTAAGGGATTGTTAGGTTAGTTAACACGCATTATACGATGTTTATTTACATATGCAGGGTAAGGATTCATACTTCGAGTTCAGTGTCATACTTCCTGGAAATGATATTCCAGAGTGGTTCGACTTTTGTAAACATCCCACTGATCCTGAGTATTGTGAGTTTGTTATCAAATTTCCTCCAAATTTCAGTGGAAACAATTCGAGATTGACTTTATCGGCTGTGTTTGAAAACACAGATGGAACACTGACCTATGATTATGATGATTATGAAAAACACGGGTTTCATCTCCGATTGTACATTAATGGTGATGAAATATTTTTTGTTGATGAGCATTTTCTTATTTGCCCGGGGTCAAATCATGTGTGGCTGCAGTATGTTTCGTTATCTGATATGAGACATTGGGGGAGGCAGTGGAATGAAGAGCAAATTTTGAGCAAGTGTGTAGTCAGATTTCTTCCTTCTAAGCCACTTTCCTTGAAAACTTGTGGTGTCCAACTAGTATACCACCGGAACGAGTTTGACAACAATGATCAGAACTTAGCAGATCTTCAATTTTACAAGAGTAATTATGATGACTTGGATGATGAAGTTGTTCGAGTTCAGAGATCACATTTTGATCGGTACTCCCAACAAATACGCCATGGATCCTTGGGCATTACACTAGTGGGGATTAATCAGGAAGAAGATGAAAATATCATTGGTGAGCATTCCCTTATTAATCGGCTGTTTAAGAAAGTAGTACCAACTTGATTTTTCAGTATACTCATGCGAAGATATACCGATCGAGTTTGTTTTATGTTTCAGCATGTCTTATATATTTTGATTTTCTGTTTGTTTACCATGAATATAGTAGCTTCCCGCGGAACCCTTGAGGATGTCATGCAGGATCTAAGTGCCGCTGGTATCGAGAATCCGCATGCCCAACGCATGGCGTTTGATCTCCGTCATTGTGTGCCGGACAACAATATTCTTGATCACGACGACCCCGTCACCTCCCTTCGTGCTGCCTTGGAAAACATGACTAGGGTAACCATTTCATGCCTTTGTTTTCATTCTGTCCTGCCCCCTCTCAGCGTTTTATTTACTTTTATATTTTGTAACGAGAGTTGTTATACTTGTTATTATTTGTTTAGGGCAACATGTTGGTTTATGCTGCTACCGAGAGGATGGTGGCGTGCTCCGAGGAACAGGAGAGGAAAACCCGGAAGCAACTTGAGGATAGCAAGAAGAGGGTAGAAGAGTTGGAGCAAGAGCTGGCTGAGGCTAAGGCTGCCGCTATCGATATGGAGACATTATTGCGTCTGCGGGTAGAGGAGGCTGAGACCTCTATGACCAAGCTGAAAGAGGCTGTGATCTCCCGGGACGAACAACTTACGTCCCAGAATGAACAGGTGTCCTTATTGCTAGAGCAGAACCAGAAATTACACGCTCAGGTGGTAGCCATGGGTCTCAAGCATCAGGACGACCTTGCTGCTGCTAAGGAAGCTGCAGTAGTTGCGTACCAAACAAGTCCACATTTCAAGGAGGAGATGGATAAGGCATACCACCATGGGGCATCAACAAAGGAGTTAGAGAAGGACAGGAAATATGAACAAGAGATCCGAGATGCAACAATTAAGAATAATGGAAGCACAAGGTCTTCACATACTGCCACCTCAGCGTCGGTCTTGTCTCCTCCCTCGAACACCAAGAAAACGACCGGGGTTGTCACTGCACTTCCTATGTCAAGGTCTTCTGGAGCGGCTCCCAATCCTATGGTTTCTAAGGTTGTCACTCGGACTATGACACCAGGAATCACGGTGCCTCGACCTCCATCCTCTACTGTTCAGTCTTCCCCTAAGAAAAGCTCTGAAAGCAGTGGTGCAAAAGAAGTGCATAGGTCATCTCCCAGTTGTCGTGTTTGCGGACCACACCACTCACAACAGCAAGAGGCGCAACGACGAAGAGCCAACATACTTCCCGTCGGCCGTGGTCGTGGTAATTCCCAAGCTCGTGGTGGAAACATTCCTGCCCGTGGTGGGAGAAGTACTCTTGCTCGCGGTGATGGTGTCCAAATAGGTCGCAGTGCTCAAGGAAATTGCAACAACAGTGGCTGAAGAATGGAAATGGCGGTTGGTTCCCAGTCTGCTTCAATGTTTTTCAAGTTTTTATTTATTTTGTTCTTTGCGCGGTGTTGGTGGGTAGAATTGGCCTTGTGGCATTACTTTATATTTTGCCTGGGAGCCCAGGTTGGTTATTTTATGTTAATTTATCGTTGGTTGTTTCATGCTTATGTTGCATGTGTTAGCTTTGCTCCCTATGTACTTATGGCTTAGTTTGGGACAGCTGTGCTGTGAGTAAAATGACTTTTGAATCAGCTGTGAGTAAAATGGCTTTTGAATTTGCTGTGAGAGGAAGCAGTTTAGGTGTTTGGTAAACTGTTTTCAAAAGTGCTGTGAGAACGAAAAGTAATTTTTTGTGTTTGGTAAGTTCTAAGTAAAAAGTATTTTGAGTGGGTGTATTTATCAAAATAATCTTAAATATTTAAAGTTTTATTAAAATGGATATTACTTCTCTAAATTATAGACTATGGTTTTGTGCAATTATTTTGGTATAATTTTTTGCAATGTATGACCAGTTGTTTGGACCAAATAAAAGATTTACGAAGAATTCTTAAATATTAAACCAAATTCATCTAAAATAATATTAGACAAAGTATTTTCCACCATAATCAAATGGAACCATTACACAAAATATATTAGAGTCTATTAATATTGCAACTACATTGCATTCATTAAACTTTGTGCAATCATAATTCTTAGCACCACCATTTCTTCAAAAGCTGCTTTCCAAAGCTCTATTTCCTAGCTTTTTGATTTCAGCTTTTGGGGAAATCTATTTTGGCCAAAAGCAGCTTTTAGAGACTTTACCAAACACCGTACATTAATTCCAAAAGCTAAAACAGTCTCAAAAGCAGCCTCAAAAGCTGTCCCAAACTAAGCCTATGTATACTAAGTATGTGTAGTGAGGTATATGCTATTTATGCCCCGAGAGCATGTGCAACATAGTTTGAATGGTTGCTATGTATGCTTATTTATTGCATGCAACCCCTTAACCCCTTAATTATAGTGTATTATCCAACTTTTTTCTTCAAGGTCAGCTTAATCAATGAGTTTGCTTATTACTTCAACCTGCTCGGTGATCTGAAGATGTTTCAGGGCGGCGTAAACTACTTTACTCTATTGGGCATGGGTAGCCAAAAACTCCCAGAACTCTACGGTACGTATCAAATCAGCTGGGTCTCATTGTCAGTGATGATGGTGTCATAAATGCCAAATTAATCCCAATGCCAAACTGTGCCACCTACCATATTGCGACACCTGTCACAGACATCTCCCAAGTTTAACTCTGATTAACTGTGGTTAACTTTTGAATTAAGAAAAAAAATTAAAATTGACTAATACTGCACCTAAACTGGTGGGTTAGCAACCTGTTTTTGTAGCTTGGTAATTAACTTGGAGAGATTCCAAGAAAGATTGTTTCTCGACATAAATCCAACGTTCCCACTTCCTTCATATCATAAATTGATTCTGAAATCTCTCCCATCAAGCTGCAATTTGAGCCATGTGAAGTTCTTCAAGTTTCTAACACTCCCTGGAATTTCACTTTCATCAAATAGATTTTTTCCAAGACCCAAAGATTGTAAACCTTATGAGATTTCCAACCAAAGAAGGGAACACAGGAGATAAGCTGTTCGCAGAAAGATCAAGATTCTGCAAAAAGATCCGAGATTTTTTTAACCAATTGATTATGAGATACATTCACTACTGGAAACAAGCACTGAAGCGACGAATATTGTTACGGGAAACACTAACTTTGTCGCCTCAACACACCGAAGCGACCAAGATAAGATTTGTCGCTTCAAAAAACAAGAGCGACGACTATTGATTCGTCGCTCACAAATCATTGAAGCGACGAAAATAGGAATGTTGTCGCCTACGAACAAAGTTTTGTAATCTCTGGCGATGAAATTTCAATATTCGTCGCTGCCTTAAAGTTCAAGCGACGAATTTAGTGACCTTTGTTAATCTTCGTCGCTGACTTATGGAACGAAGCGACGAGTTTTGAGCAATAGTCGTCGCTTCATTTTTTAAAATCTGTTATAAAGCCCTTGACTTCAACAGATTGCAGAAGTTGAAGTTTGAGGAAAAAAACTGTTCCGGAGCTGCGAAAAAAAGGACAGATCGGCTGATTTCGTCAATTTTGGCAGATCTTCTCTTCCAATTGCTTTGTAGGTTAGTATAATCTCTCATCTTCATTATAATCACCATATTTGGGTTTGATTTGTTGAATTTAGTGTATGATATCTTGAGTTGGATTTGGTTTATAATGTGTTTTTTTGTTGTTTTTAGGGTTAGGTATTTGAATATATGATAGAATTGGTGTTGATTTTGGTGAAATTGAGATTTTTTAGGGTAGTTTGTGAAATTGTGAAATTTTTGTGAAATTTTAGTGACATTGAATTTTAGTGTAATTTAGTGAAATTGTGAAATTTAGTTAAATCCAAATTGAGTGAAACTAAAATGGCTTGAAATAGTGCAATTTAGTGAAATTTTGTGAATTTTATGGTAGATTAGGTTGAAATTATTAGTTAACGATGTAATTGGTTTGTGTTGTGTGTGGATTGTGGTAGTTAGGGTTTCTGAAACATGCGAGTGGCTTAGTGAGGGAGTGTGGTGCCGTGTGTAAATTTATTGTTTCGTATTATATATAATTGTGGTGTTTATCAGCTTAGAACTCCCGTTTGAGAATCAACAACTGATCTAGTTGATCGAGATGAGTTGTTGATTCTCGAATTGTCCATTTCTTGGACACTTTAGGCGAACACGAGTTTGTTGGTCTTTTTGCTATTCATGTGGTTTCCGTTGCAGTTTTGGGATAGAGTTTCGACAATGTCTCTCTATAATGTTCCTCGAGTGTAAATTAGGTTGTTTAGATTTTGTGCACTTGAGGAACTGTAGGGAGATGCTACCGAAATTTCCCAAAAATGTAGTAGAAACCACATGAATAGCAAAAGGATTAACAAACTCGTGTTCTCCTGAAGGGGATATAACCCAACCTGGAGGAAAAAGGAGAAGAAGTGTTGGGACAGATTTTGATTGTATCATAAATGTTGTGTGCTAACTTTATGCATATTGTCTATTTATGTTATGACAGGAAACATGGATGATGTCCCCGACAAATCTTGGATGAATCTTCACTTTACACACGCTGATTACAGCACAGGCTTAGTTAACTTATCAATTTTGTTTCCGCTCGCACTGCTGGAATCAAATTTCTCCCTTATCCGTGCGCAGTTTGCAGAAATGGTCCTTATTATAAGAAACTCATAGAGATTTATCATCACTGCTTGCACCATGGTTTGGATCCGACTTACACAGTTTAGCACCTACACGGGGAAGTTTCTGGTCAACCGGCAATGATCAGCCAACGGAGACAGTGGCTTCAAGGCAGAGTCGAGGCTTCCAGTGTTGCCGGTCCTTCAGTGATCCCGCCTATGGAGATTATACAAGATGTATTTCCATACTATCCTGGATACCATGCAGATGCACCGCATAATGTCGTTGAAGAAAATGCTGAAGTTCAGTTCAATGACATGGTAGATGATGATTATACTAAGTATGAAAGGCTTCTAAAGGAGTCTCAAACCCCATTATATGAAGGGAGTGAAGAAACTGTATTAAGTGCCACATTACATGCAATCGAAATTAAAGTTGAAAACGGATGGTCGGATACGAGTATTGATAAATTATGTAAATGGGTGCATAAGTTTTTTAAAGTCAATAATTTTCCTGTGAGTTATTCGAGAATTAAAAAAATCATCAAGGATATTTCCCTTGGATATGAAAAAATTCATGTTTGTGAGTTCAACTGTTACCTATTCAGTGGGGCTGCAAATAAAACTCGTAGGACTTGTCCAATATGTGGTGCTCAAAGATATAAGCCAGATACAGATGACCTTCCAAAAAAGATAATATGGTATTTCCCTATCACTCCAAGGTTGAAACGCCTATTTATGTCCCCACACACAGCAAAGCACATGCGATGGCATAAGGAAAGACGATAAGATAAAAGTACCCTCCGACACCCATCTGATGGAGAATCATGGCAACATTTTAACAGGACATTTCTAGGTTTCGACGACATTAAGGGAAGAAATGTGCGGCTTGGAGTGGCAACTGATGGTTTCAGTCCATTTGGAACAATGACAACCCAGCATAGTACGTGGCCCGTGGTTGTGATGCCATATAATCTACCCCCTAATATGTGTATGAGGAAGGAATATAATATGCTGGCCGTGTTGACTCCTGACCCTAAATCTCCAGGAAAGTGCCTTAGTGTACTCATTCGTCCATTGATCGACGAGCTCGTAGATTTATGGGAAAATGGAGTCTATACTTTTGACAGAGTCGACAATGATGTATTCACGATGAAGGCAGCGGTGATGTGTACTATAAGTGACTTTCCTGGTTTAGGGATGCTTGCGGGCTCAACGGTGAAAGGGTACAAGGCATGTCCAATTTGTCTAGATGAGCTGACGGTGAAGCATATTTGTGGGAGAATTGTTTATGAAGGGCATTAGAAATGGCTCGACGAGAATTCTCCAATGCGATCCAGTTTGGCATTTAACGGGAAGCCAGAGTGGGGAAAAAGGCCAGCTCATAAGAGCGGAGATGAAATTTTGGAGGAAATTAGGTCACATAGCTACGCCGCTCTTAGCCAGCATCCGTATTTTCGTGTCCCTTACTCGGCACACAACAGACAATGTTGGACCCACGAGAGCGTATTTTGGATGCTTCCCTATTGGTCGTCGTTGTTACACAGGTACTATTTAGATGTCATGCACATTGAAAAGAACGTGGGTGACAATATCCTGGCCACCATTCTTTCAATTGAAGGGAAGACCAAGGATGGTCTAAGGACTCGCGAAGCTTTGCAGAAGAGGGGAATACGCAAAAGTCAGTGGTGTTCGGAAGCTGAAAAGAGGACGAGAAAGGTTCCTCATGCACCATTTTTAGTTGAAGAGGATCGTCTTGAAGAAGTATTCGAATGGTTTCGCGGTGTTAGGTATCCACTTGACTATGCGGGAAGTTTGAGAAATAAGGTGAAACTATCCGAGAAAAAGTTCTATGGATTGAAGACGCATGATTGCCATGTCCTGCTTCAACGTCTTCTTCCAGTGGTTATCCGAGGATATTTGCCGAATAACGTCGTGAAGCCATTAATAGCATTGTCAAATTGGTTTCGAAAATTATGTGCTAGAGAGTTGAAGAAGACAGATGTCCAACATATGAAAGATGAGATTGTGATCATTCTCTGCAATTTGGAGTTGATTTTTCCTCCACATTTCTTCACCTCTATGGTTCATCTCATGGTTCATCTTCCCGAACAAGTTATGCTTACAGGCCCAGTACATTTTACATGGATGTATCCAACGGAAAGGTATATGCACTAATGAAATATGTTTCTTAATGTCCAAACTAAATTGGTATCGACCTTATATATGCAGTAATCATATTCATCATTTTACAGGCAATTAGGTGACTATAAACAGTCAATGAGTAATACACGTTACCCGGAGGGGAGTATTGCAGAAAGGTACATATCATGGAAGTCGGTGACGTACTGTAAGTCATATTTGCAATTGGAAGAACACGAAGAGCCCAATCCCCCAATATGGAATATTAGTTATGTTTCTCAGTTAGTTCAACCGTGTATTATGGATACCACCGGAAATATCAGGTTAACAGAGGAGCAAACGGCTGAGGCTCACTGGCAAATTTTGACGGATACAAATGAAGCTCTATATTACATGGACGCTCATTTACAGCTGTACACGGCAAAATATGGTGACGATTATGACCAGCGCAATCGAAGGAGGAGTTTCCATCCATGGTTCTTAAAATTTGTACGAAAATTGAATATATGGTTCCTAAAATTTGTACGAAAACTGAATAGTATAGAACTAACACAATCTATTTTTCAGGCCAAGAGAATATATGATGCTCAGGACCCTAATTTTAACAGGGCAATATGGTCATTGGCACGAGGTCCGCAATTCACTCGGATTTATAAGGCGTGCTACGTGAACGGTATCAAGTATGTCTCATTCGATAGAGATCAAAGGCTCGTGACTCAAAATAGCGGGGTGATATTAAGCACGAAGCTTGGAAACCTGTCTCAACACTTCTATGACCATCTTGACTATGTAGTCGAGGTATGTTATCCAGACAATTTGTCGGTCGTATTGTTCAAAGTTATATGGCACAATACCACTGACGGTCAGGATGACGAAGAAATTGACACCGTCAAGGTAGATCATGGTCTGATATCAGTGGATACTAACACTAGTTACTATGAGAGTTCACCATTTTGTCTTGCTGTGAAGACTAAACAAGTGTTCTACTTGGACGATCCTGCGACGGGTGGTACTTGAAAGCTGGTGCAAGAAATGTCGCATCGAAATGTATACAGTGCCGAAGTACTTGCAACAAAAGACAACAGGCCTCCTTCAGGGAATCAAATCACAGAGCCTTACCAAGAGGACACACTAGGTTCAATACAATTTTACCATATTGATGTCTCTAATCTCCAACTCGAATTAGAAGTACACGAACAGAATAAAGAATCAAACGGTGAGGAAGAGGAAGATGAAGATGATGAATTCGATGAGGACGACGAAGATGAAGACAATGATGGCGGAGACGACGAAGAGGAAGACTACTAGTTAAATATGGTACATGTTGTAAGCAGATGATGATGATATATATTTATTGTTGTAATTTTGAACAATATTTACAACTGTCTAATTAAATAAAAACATATATTTCTTAAAATAACTAATATGTTAAATTTAATTGAAGCGACGCATAATGCCAATATCCGTCGCTTAAACGTATTGAAGCGACGAAGTTTAACCTTCCTTGGTTATCCTGTATGTTTCAAATTCGTCGCTTCATATATATTGAAGCGACGAGTTTTGAAGCCCCCTTGGTTACCTAGGAAGAGGCAAACGTCGTCGCTTCAGTGTATATTAAGCGACTAATTTTGACTAAGTTCATCGCTAACTTTATTGGTCATGAAGCGACGACTTTTGTGTAAATTCGTCGCTTCAGATCAATCTTTAATTTGCAGAATCGGGTTCTTCTTCCTCATTTACGTCTTCTTCCCATCTAAACCCAAAACCTCCAATTTCTTCTCTTTCTCTTCAAACCGAAAAACCCTTCTCTGACAACCCGAAACCCAAACCCCTTCTCATATCAAAAAACCCCTAATCTCTCTCAAACCCCCAAACCCTAAATTCAGCAAATTTTAGAGATTTTTTCCCCAAACCCGGAACTCTAAACCCTAACCCTTCGAAACCAGGATGGCACCCGGTTCTAGTGCCCAGAAGAGGAAGAAGGAGATGGAGGCGAGAAGAGAGAGGAAGGCGGCGAAAGTTGCCGCTTAAATGGCTGCTGCGGCGGCGGCAGCGGAATCGGCAAGGACGGTGCCAGAGGCGGGGACGATGGTTCCCATCCCGTCTCTGGCGGGTGTGGGGCCTACTGAAGGTGGCGTTGACCTCGGGAGAGGCGGCCGCGATGGCGGTAGCGGTGGTAGTGGTGGTGCCGCTGGAGGAGCAGCCGGTGTGGTAGGCGAGGATGCTCCTCCCTTCAGCATTAGGACCAAGAGGGGTCCTCAGGAGCCGGGTATGTTGTTTGTGATTCGATATATTTTGGATTTTTTTTTTTGCAATTATTGTAATTTCAGACCTGCGCATGTTGTTTGTGGTTAGATAATTAACAGTTCTATAACCAAATGTTTGTTTGATGGATTTCTATAATCAAGTGTTGTACATTACAATTGGTCATTGATGAATTGAGCACAATGAATGAAATAGATAATAGTACTCTGTCGATCTCGATCTGCATGTTGTCATACAAGGCAAAATGCTGCTTTTCTTTTCATTCAGTAGATGCCTATTAGCTTATGGAAAGTGAAAGAATCTGGTAAGAACAGACTGTTAGGTGAGTTAAACAATGAGTCGGAGAAGGAAGATACCGCAATGTCTGATAGGGCTTTGTTTGCATCAGTTGGCTTCTTAAGTTTTAATTATGCATGAAAACGAATTCTTCTTAAGTTCTATAGTGCTTTCTAAGTTGGAGTCCTAAAATTTTGATGTGTAAATGCATCTTAGGGTGGCTATTTATGTATCAGTTTCCCACCCAAATTTCCATATGATGTATGTAGAATGACAAAATTTCATTCTCCCAATGAAATAGAGGAAATTAACTTCTACGCTGTCTTAGATTTCCCAGTAAATGTAAAACTGCACTGTATAGTGTATACCATCAATTTAAGGATCCAAACATGGCTTACAACGTTCATATCAATGCCTTCAGTGCTTTTCTGTGCTGCCTTAATCCTTACCTGTGTTGAACTGTTGATAGTCTTGTCATGCATGTTAACATCCACACATCAACATTTCTTCCACTAGATATTCATGCAGAAATAAAAATATAGTCATTCCAGGTCCTTTAAGATGATATATTCTCCTCGGTCCTAGACTACCTATACATCTCGTTATTGCATGCAATACTGGATATAAGTTATCTTTAATATTAGTTAAAATTCTCAATTATTTACTTACTGATGATTTACCATCATGAAAGTTATAGTCGAATGCAAACGCCATTTGTGCAATGAAAAGGTAACAGATTATTTTTCTAAAGTGAATCCCACAAGCTGACATAGGATTTGCTAACAAAAGAAAACTATGAATACATTGTGTGCGTCATTTAGAATTGACCACTTTTTTTTTTTATTGAGGAGAAGGAAACTTGAGTTTGTTTCATCTAAAACTCAGATGAAACAAAACAGCAAAATTCGTATGGCCAATCTTTACCTTGTAACTACAAAGCAGCTAAGTTACAAAACAAATCTCTAATATAAAATGGAGAACACCTTCAGATGGAAAACAAAACAAGAACAATTGTCTTGTTTAGATGCTTTTGTGTGGAACATTAGTGCAGCAGAATTGTTAGAAAGTATCTGTTTGCTGTATTGATTTTCATATTGATGTAGTAGAATCAGAACTGCATGCAGAATCGTTATCCTGCTCCGTTCCCTATTCCCTAATCGTTATCATAAATAGTCGTTTTACTTTTCTTAATTTCCATACTTTTATGTCGACAACCCTTGTCTATTTGGGAACGTGATGATGAAAGTAATAATTGACAATTAGATATACAAATGAATTAATTTAGTATAATATATTGTTAGGCTTTTATGATTTATAATATTCAGTGTCATTTTCATTATAATTATATATATATGGCAGACCTTGTTGATATGACAACGGGTCAGAAGTTGAATGGACGGAACCCGGACAAGCCTGGCATCATAACCGGTACGAAGACCCAATATTTGGTGTCGCTGAACGGCGGAAAACCTCTGAAGGTTGACTACTCAGAATAGCACAAGGGTCCGAGCCTCTTGAAGTGGAGGACTTTGATGTCCTGAGACATCGGGAGCGCCATCCGGAGCAAAGTGCCCATGCTTGCACCTTCATATGCTGAGCTGGCTGAGGAGCACCAAGATGCACTGAGCACTTATATGGAGGTAAAACACAATTTCATAATAATTTCAAAAAACTATATTTCAGTCATATATATTGAAATATGTTATTTCTAATGATTTCTTTGAAATGTTTTTTACTAGATGTTCTACGACATCCCTCCCACCGAGATAGGCATGTGGAGATACATCGACGAGACTGCTGCCAAGATCTACAAGGACTGGAAGTACGACTGCCACACCCACTACGTTGAAGTGTCAAAGGCGACGCTTGCAGAGTTCATCCACCGACCCGAGCAGTGGGAGTACCTCAAAGTTCACTTTGAGGACGACGATTATAAGGTAACATAAAGTAATTTTAGGTTTTTAAATTTCATATAATAGATTTTGATTCTAATAGTTCGTGCATATTTTTGCAGAGGATGTGTGCCCGGAACGCCGCAAACCGGAACAAAGCAAAGGAGAAGGGGTGTGCAGTCAACCACCACTCTGGCATCACTCCCTATAGCTACCGGGTCGTTGCGAATGAGGCGAAAGGTAGTTTGGCCCCTATACTTCAGACAGTCTGCGATGTTTATGCGCGATCGCAGAATGCACAGGAGAAAGTGGTGAGTTTCCTGACGAGTTAGATGCAAGAATTCCTAGTTTTTAGCTTCTGATTTTATTTTTTTACAATTTATAACTATACAAACACAAACTTATTGGATAATATTTTTTGCAGGCAGCGGTCAAGAGGAAGATGGATGAGCTATGTGCTAGCCGAACCAGTGATGTGGAGAGCGGCAGTCAAGTGACGGGCCCCGCTACTGTCGAAGAACAGATAGCGGTAGTGGACGAGTGTCTGGGTGGGAAACCGGGGACGAGAGTCCGTGGTATGTACAAATCATAAAATAATAGTTTCTATTTTAGATACGAAAGAGAATTTAATTTGAATAATTTTTTGTGTTTTACCATCTTTGCAGGGCTAGGAGGTGCATTAAGACGCCCAGCAAAACCAAGAGGCGGTGCACGCGTGTCCAGCAACGATTCGGAGGTTGAGAAGTTGAGGGCAGAAGTAGCAGCCGCCAATGAACGTACCAGAATCAATGAAGAACAAAGCTGAATCAAGGAAGAAGAGATGATGCAACGTATTGCAAGGATGGAGGCTGCCCTCGGCATGTCGACCAATCCGGATGCCAATCCCGCCGCCGCCGCAAACCCCGAATTTAAACGACGAATGTGAGGCGACGACTTATTTCCGTCGGCAGGATGCTCAGGCGACGACTTATCATGCGAAGCGACGACATAAAGTCGTCGCTTCGATGCTTACCTGCAGTGGTGATTCAAAGATTTAAGATTGGCACAATGGGTCAATTGGCCAAGAATCTCGTATGTAATGTGGTTGGAAGTCATTGAAAACATGGTGATGCTCTCAAGGTCGCCAATGGAGTGACTTGTTGTCAAGAGATATTTCAGTGACTTTCCATGTTTCCCAGAATAGAAGACTCCATCTCTTTAGGAAGAACAAAAATAAAATTTAACAATACAGTAGCAATGTCGTTGGAGTGGTGGAGAAAAAAATGCTTGGTTTTTTGCAGAGAGATGGAGAAAGAAGAAAGCAGAAGGGTAGGATAGACGTCGGAGGGAATGGTAGGATAAGTGAAGTGTCCCCAAATCCAAAATGAAATTCTCCTTAAAACCAATCATCAATATTTTATAGTGTGCTATAAGGCAGTTAATTTAGGTAATTAATACAATCTTCCATTTACAAGGAATGATTAATGTAAAAAACTTCAATTGGGGAGTGGGTTGGGGGGAGGGAATAATCATGAATTTTAGCATATAAATGACTTCTAATTAATGAAATCTTACGTTAATGTCACGTTCCGGTTCCCGCATCGATGGGGTTTAGGCAACCGGTGCCGATCCCAAAGTGTAATCGAGTGTTACAAAGCAGAATAGATAAAAAAAATAAAACAACTTTTTTCTAGACTCTTCACCCTAAGCTCGTCTGACACTTCAACTCGACAACCACTAACTAATTATCTGTAAAACAGCAAATAAATAGGTGGGTGAGCAAAACAACACACTCAGTGAGTAGATTATATGATATGTCAGTGAAGCCATATCATTTTTACACATGTCATATAATAATATATCATATACACGTCGACCACAAACCATTCATCATATCACACAATCTCTTCTTATATATTGGATATCTTTCAATTTAGTGATCACCACGAGAACCTAATGCACACAGCTCTATACATCTGTGTGACGTATCCTTACTTCAGCATAACCAATTAAGAAGTTCTCATGTTCCATGACTTTCAAACAATGGATCTAACACCATAATATATATAATCTCCACATATTTCACAAACAGACATGCTTCACTTGAAAATAGAGAGATATTTTATAAATAGATCAAAAACATGTTTTTCGACTATTTTAAAAGTATATAAAAATATTTGAAACACATTACAAAAACTACTCACCTAGACACGCCACCCCCGTATGACAAATAGTAAATCGCGACGCTAAAACAAGCCATTTAGAAATTACTGTTGAATCTAACTCTAACTACCATAGATAGAAATGTCGCGTCGATACGAATCCGTAGTCACTCGCAGATTCAGAATCAGAGTTACCACTCAAAATTTATGACCTGCCGAAAATTTTAATTAAGAACATCTAGAGAGAGAATATCTTCTCTGAATTGTTGGAGAAAAGTTGAAGTGAAGCCGTCCTATTTATAGGATCAGCCAACCGACATAAAGGGTTGGCCAAACGAAATTGATCAATGACAGAATGCCACTTGTCAACATCAACTCAATTTCTTTTTCTCCACTTGCCACATGTCAAACACACAACAAAAGTCTCCACTCTTCTGACATGTGTCAGCTGATAAGACTCAAGTGGATCAGCACATTGCTGCTATGACGTGGGGACAAAGAAAATGACCAACCATAAGGCGCCACGTCACCATATAGATAAAATTTTGACGAAACTTCTAAAAATCGTTAAAAATAGGTCGAAACTTGAAAAATTAACTAAAAAATATGACGAACTCGTGGCGACCTCTACTTTCTATTTCTCATAAGAAAAATAAAATTTAACAAATTTAAAAAATCAAGATATTACAGTTAACAGTAGAATTACAACATTTTCCAAAATGAGGGCCAGGGGCCCTCTGACCCTTAAGAGCTCTGCCACTTATGGTAAAGAACACTAAGGAGATCATTTTTTTTTTGCATAAGTGTTGGTGACATGGAAAACCTGTACTGGAGTCAGGAAGTGCATTTTACTCAGCTCACCATCAAGTTTAGATAGCAGCTCTTTTGAATCCTTGTCCGTCGATAAAACATTAACCAACCTATTAAGTTTAGGTGTCATTCTAGCCACTGCTTTTGCCATTAGACTAAAGTTCTTGCTCATTTCATCTAATGTTTTTCCCTTTCTACTATTATTATTAGAAGCAACACTTTGAGTAGGCATTTGTTGTGAAACACTAGCTTGGAGTTTGAGGACTAGGTTATGTAAAAGATATATCATTATCATCAATCTCTTCTTGTTGAGATTCCATTCCAGGACTTGCGTTTACATTGTCAAACATAGTCTCATCCTCTAAATTGAGTGGATCAACATTAGTATTCTCAAGTCTGATTTCCTTTTCATCATTGCTGAGATTCCCCACATTCAGTCAATTTGCACGATCTTTTCTGTAGATCTCTCTAAGAGTATAGTACGTAATGCCGGAACGGCTTTCCTTATAGACTAGCAACATATTTTTTTTCTATTTACAATGCCATGTAAAAGTAACTACTTTAACTGAGTACAAAAAAAAACATATATATGTGATTATGAAATGATAAGAGCACAATGTGCGACGATATTAATATGTTTATGCCCTCATTTATGTTTTATTTAACCCTTATTTATCTAAGATAGACTCATAATTTAGTTTAGTGTCATTTTGATAGAGTTTTGGCAAAAGTTGGTTAATAATCCGAAAAATGACTAAGTTTGAGAAATCTGGAAAATAATGCAAAAGTTATTTTTTTCGTGATTCTGAGATGAGTGGAAAACTGACATATTCTTTTCCAAATTTGATGAAATTTGGTATACATATTATTGGCTTGCTAAAGTATTTTGTTTCAAAATTTCAGATTAATCGGAATTCGGGAAGTCACCCAAAAAATAGCTGCAATTCAGCAGTTCGAGTAAGAAAGAAAAGTAAGTTTCCAAACAGACTCTTGGAAGTGCCGAACGGGAAGCTGTAATCGCCGAATGCCGAGAACACTACCTTTGCCGCGACGCATTGCGTGCAGAAAGACACCCACGCCACCGAGACGTATCGGACACGGGAATCTCGTGTCCGACGCGTATCCAAGATCAAAGATGGCGTATCTGAGCACGTATCCAACACGTATCTAGCGAGGCTCAAGCCTATTTTATGTCGTATCGGATACGGGCACCTCGTATCCGACACCGGCACCTATCCCGCACACTCGCACGCCAACCTCCCGCGAGCCAACACTCCCGCACGCGCAAACGTTCTGCTGCCGAGAAGAAGCTTTTCTGCCGATACTGCTTCCATGAAGTTCCCAAGCGTTTTTCTTCTTTTCCTTATGGCTGCCCATAGCTGCAAGATATCCTAAGGTTACCAGGAAAATTTGCAGACGTGAGAAGACCAGAAAAATTCAACCAGCTACATGCATGCCGAGAGGAACAAGGAAACCTAGCGGAAGGAGGAAAGCATGTTTCCCGGTGGACTAAGGAAGAATGTAGCCGAAATTTGGACTTTAAATCCACCAGAAAAATAGCTGCAGATCCATTAGAAGAGTCCATGAAGAGATGCAGCCGGCCCATGCAGAAAACGCACGGAAGATTCTTGAAGAAAAGAGGAGTGGCCGACAAGTCTCCAAAACCTTCTCGGTTTAGGTTTTTCCTTTCCTTCTTGAGGCCGGATTTGCCCTAGTTTTTCCCTATAAATAGAGGTCATTTTTCCATAGAAAGTCTTGTCACATTCCAAAGCTAAAATCTAGCTAAAACTCTATCAAAAGTTCCCCAAGAATCCTACAAAGAAACCCTAGCCGAAACACATCATCCACCACCATCCAGAAAATTTTTTGCCGAACCTCTATCATTCTCCATCAAGATCAACACGACTTGAAGCTCCAAAGGTGTTCTAAAAGTGTGATCTACTCCATACTTTCAGTTTTGTAATTCTTTCTTTGTAGTTATGTTAAACTTTGTCTATGAAGATAACTTGTATTATTGGTTTCAAACGTTATGTCTATGTATTGTTTGGATTGAAGTTTGGTTTTATGATTTGCATGTTCAATTCGTTTTCTTTATTTTTAATTAGTTTTTGAGAGTAAAGAATTGAATTGTATGTTAAAGAGTAAAGAAAATATGTAATGAATTAGTAAATAAGGCAATCGGCAATCATGTGTTAATTTGGTTTTAGATTCATCATGATTTGTTCTCTGAATTCGTGTGCGCAAAGGTTGGTAGTCTATGCAATTGCAATGTGTGGAATATTGATCTCATTAGTCGAAAAGAATATAGATCAAATAACCAATGAGTTATTTTATTTGTGTTGTTTTCACAAGGGTTAGAGTGGTTTAAAGAACATGCTTGTTAATAAGAAGAGTGACGCCTTATTTAATTAACTTGTTTCTGACTCAAAAGATTTCGTGCTCAATTACTATGCATGTTTGTTTTCATCTATAGGAGTTCTCAAATATGTTTAGTACAATTTTAGAATGAGACGTAAAGTTAATCTTGAATACTTGTGAAATCTAAATCGGTTAGTAATACCTATAGGGAGCTAATTAGGTCGGAGTTAAGTTGAGTTTAGAACATTTTAATTCCTTGCCGTGAGTCTTGTTTGCTTGTTTGTTATGTGTTTTGATTATTTTTGTGCTAGTGATTTGTGGAAGAATGTCGACCAAATTTGTAAATAGTAACTTACGTTTTATTTTCTTTTTATTTCATGATTTTAGTATCCCTTAGATGTATGGCAGCAAAGCTGTCGATCCTTATACACCCCCAGTATGTGACATTTCAATGTGTATATATGTATATATTTGTTCTAACATTTTCACGTTTCAGGTACCCTTAATCCCCGGCTTAGAACGATCCCTATTTGCTTATACTACTAACGATATTTTGTAGAGTTATTATTGTGTGTGAGTTTAAGCTCTCACCAATTTTTGGCGCTATTGTCGGGGATTATAAAAGCTTGAATTGTGTGAATGTTGTGTATATAAAGTTGCTGAAAATTTTTGTTGTAAAGTTGTAAGTTTGTAATTTTTGGTTTTATTTGGGATTTTTTAAAGTATGCTTCGGCATGTAGAGTTTAAATTTCGAAAGTTGCATGATTGTATAAAGAATGTATATGTGTAATAACTTAGTTTAATTTCTAGGAAGTTGATAGTGTTGTGTATGTTTGAGTTTATTGTAGTTTCTAAAGTGTAATATGTAGGGAGAAGCCGCTTTTGTTGGTCTTAGCCATAACCCTTCATACGAATGATGCCATGTTAGGTCCGTTTTTGTGTAGACTGGGAAACGTGGGATACTTCCCCCCACGCATAAGAACGCTAACTTGGCATTTCTATTTTTATGAGGTTGAGGGCGGTTTGATCAACACGTGTAGACTGCTAGTGACCCGAGTTTGTTTTACTAAGTATGGGGCAAGTTATTTTCATAGATATGGTTTTCAGGTTTGTTTAACTGGATCTCAAGGCCCACAGGCTGATGATCATTCTCAGTGACTGAGTCGATAGGGAGTTCGCTCCCCGTGGTGTCCAACAACGAGTCCTGCCTAGTTCCTGTAGGGAGTTCGCCCTCCGTGAATCTTAACGACACCGCCTTTGAAAAGTAGAATACGCTCGACCTAGTCGATAGCTTGGGCCGAAGCATCACCTCATTTTAGACGCTAGAAGATAACTTGACATATGTGATCTATTTTCTTCAAAGTAAAACAAATTGTGTGGTTCAAACTCTTGAGGTATATCGGGTAAAGCATGATACTACCGGGGGCTGCATCAGTCCATTGCACCGTTATCTCCTCTGCTCCACGTACTTTGAGAGTTAGAACAAATTTTAAAAGAAATTAAATTTAGAGATTACATGAACACACAACGTTTCGATTTTTCTTCTTCATTGCCGATTGTATTGCTTCTTCTTTGCCGATTCCATGTAAATGTGTGTCATTGATTGAAATTTGTTTTGTAATCGCCAATGCCGTGGCTTGTAATGATGTATATTCTTGCTTTCTATTTCTTTACGATGGTTCTAACTTGTTTAAATATTTCAAATTCCAGAAAAGTGCATGTCCGAATCTAATCTTTGGACACGAGATCATAGAGGCCGATTGCAACGTTTGAACCAAGAGCTCGCCATCGCTTTGTTTGTACCGTTGCCTCCATCCGACCCATCATAGCCGAGCACACCACCAACATCACCCCCTAGTTCGGCTGCTTCATTGTCGAGCTCTCCATCAGTTATCTCGTCCATGTGTGATCTTCAAGGGCCTGAGTTTGAGTTCTTTGTCGAGCCACCTTTTGAACAAGAAGTTATGACTTCGATTAGAGCACAAAATGGTCATGTCACCGGAGGAGGAGGAGCTGCACCTTCTAATATTACTTACCCTCCTTTGGAAGCCGACAAGACTGGAGAGATTGAATTGTGGAGTGGATTCCTCCACAAGTTGAAGTCTTTCTATGGAATGCCAAGTGAGGATCCCAACAAGCACTTGCAATGGTTTAACTTCACCACCGAATCAATATGTCCACGAGGTACAGATATGCAACATTTTAAGATGAAGGCTTTTCCGTTTTCATTCGAAGAACAAGCAAATAAGTGGTTTTTTGATGTGCCTAGTGGTCGGATCAATTCATGGAACACTATGGTGGATGAGTTTTTGCTCAAGTACTTTCTCACTTCACGGATCACTGACTTAAGGAAGCAAATTACAAGTGTGAAGCAAGTCCGAGATGAAACTTTCTTTGACTACTATAAGAGGTTCAAGTCCCTCGTCTCTTTGTGTCCATCTCATGGCATAAGTGAGGGACTCTTGTTGCAGTATTTCTATGAGGGATTGCATGTTATGGAGAGGGAGTTTCTTGATTCAGCCGCGGGAGGTAGTTTCTTGGAGTTAGATGCTACACCGGCAAGGAATTTGTTGGAGGTTCGTGCCTTGAACAACCAACAATTTGGCATGGCACGAAACAATGTGCCACAGAATGAGAAGGTACATGAGACGTCCTCAAGTTCAAAATTGGAGGAGAAGGTTGATAAGCTTGCCAACTTAGTGAGTAATTTGATGAAGAAGCGTGCCATTGTGTGTGGTATATGCACTGAGAGCCATGAGACTGATCAATGCCCTCAGTTTGGATCAAGTGAGGGAGTAGAGGAGTGTAATGCTATTGGTTTCCAAGGAGGCCAAAGGTTTGAGAATTTCAATCCGAGGTTCAATGATCATCCAAATTTTCGGTGGGCAAACAATGACAACATGCTTAGGGCACCTATGCAACCAAACCAAGGGGCTGCCGCACCTTATGCACCGAGAGCACCATTTGTACCTCGACCACAATTTCAGCCGCACCAAGGGCAGTTCCAAGGTATGCCGAGCCAAGCTATGCCAAGCCAAACTCAAGGTGGGTCGAGCAATCCAAACTATGATGCTTTGATCCAATCTCTTTCAAGTGCTACTCAAGCATTGCTCGTGGGACAACAAAATCAACAAGAGGACATTGGTGAACTTAAGACTCAAATGGGGCAAGTTGTGGACAATATGGGAAGATTCAACGAGCAAGGGAAGTTGCCAAGCAATACAATTCCTAATCTGAGGAATGAGCATGCCAAAGTAATTCAAACTCGGAGTGGAAAAGAGTTGTTGCCTCCAAAAAGTCCAAAGAAGAGGGGAGTGCCTCTCGATGTGATTGAGGAAGACAATGAGGTTGTCGGACCTGTCATTGCCGGCAGCAATGAGAACAAGATGGCAGCTGCCGAACCAAGCAAAGCAGCTGCTGGCAGCAATGCAACCGGCAGGGCTGCTGCCGAGAAGGAAGGAATGCGCCATGAACATGAGAGAGATCCGGCAACATCAAGTAGTGAGCTGATGCCGAACCAAGTGAGTAAGGGAGGGGTGCCAAACTCAAGCATTCTGTTCCCTTCTTGCTTTGCTAAATCAAAGAAAGACAAGTCCGATGAAGAGGTGTTGGAGATTTTCCGGAAAGTGCAAGTCAACATCCCTTTGTTGGAGTGCATTAAGCAAGTGCCTAAGTATGCTAAGTTTCTCAAGGAGCTATGCACTGCAAGGAGGCATACAAGGGAGACTCGTGTGGTTACAATGAGTGAAATGGTGTCGGCCGTTATTCAAAGGAAGTTGTGACCAAAGATGAAGGATCCGGGAAGCTTCAATGTGCCTTGTGTGATGGGCAACACTCGATTTGAGGATGTGATGTTGGACTTGGGAGCGTCGATTAATGCCATGCCACTCAATATGTATCAAACGTTGAGTATATGGCCACTCAAGAAGGACAATGTCATTATACAACTTGCGGATCACTCAAGCAAGTATCCGGAGGGCTATGTTGAAGATGTACTTGTGCAAGTGAACCAACTAATCTTTCCTGCCGATTTCTATGTTGTAGAGATGGAGGACTCGCCAGTTAATAGCACTCAATTGCTACTTGGCCGACCATTCATGAGGACGGCACGCACAAAGATAGATGTGGCCGAGGGAAACTTGACAATTGAGTTTGATGGTGAGGTGATCAAGTTTAATGTTTTTTGATGCCATGAAATTCCCCATTGTTGATATAAAGGAGGGACGTGCTATTGATGTTTTGGAGGAGGTCGAGCAAGTTATGTCGACCTCGCTTGATGCATAGCAACTAGCGATTGAGCGAGGGGTTGGTGTTGACAAGGAGGGAGCACGAGTTGAGGTAGAAGATGAAGATTTTGCCGAGCCAAGCATGAAAGAGGTGGTTGCCGAACTCAATGCAGCCCCTATGTATACAAAGAACTCGTTCTTGTCAATTCCAAGTGCCACAACCAAATTTCGACCAAGTGTGGAAGAGGCCCCCAAGTTAGAACTTAAAGAGCTCCCTAGTCACTTAAAGTATGTGTATCTTGGAGAAGAGGATACTCTACCGGTTATTGTGTATTCAATGCTTAATGAGAAGCAAGAAGAAGAATTAATTCGTGTGCTAAAGAAGTACAAGACCGCTATAGGTTGGACCCTAGCGGATATCAAGGGAATAAGCCCTACTACTTGTGTTCATCGTATATTGCTAGAAGAAGGAGCAAAGCCAACCGGGGAGGCTCAACGTCGTCTTCACCCACCAATGATGAAGGTAGTCAAAGATGAGATCATCAAGTTGCTTGATTGTGGGGTGATTTACCCAATTTCGGATAGTAAGTGGATATCTCCCGTGCAAGTAGTTCCAAAGAAAAGTGGTGTAACGGTTGTCAAGAATGAGAAGAATGAGCTAGTGCCACAAAGACTTGTAACCGGTCATCGTATGTGCATCAATTATAGGAAGCTCAATGCTACAACAAGGAAGGATCACATGCCTTTGCCGTTTATGGATCAAATGTTAGAAAGGTTAGCCGGCCATGCCTTCTATTGTTTTCTTGATGGTTATAGTAGATACAATCAAATCATGATATACCCGGATGATCAAGAGAAGACCACCTTTACTTGTCCATTTGGCACCTTTGCATATCGAAGGATGCCATTCGGCCTATGCAATGCACCCGGAACATTTCAACGATGTATGTATGCTATCTTCTAGGATTTTATTGAAGACATTATCGAAGTTTTTATGGATGACTTTAGTGTTTATGGAAGCAACTTCTAGACTTGTTTGAAGAACTTGGAGAAAATACTTGAGAGGTGTGTAGAGACTAACCTTGTACTTAATTGGGAGAAGTGTCACTTCATGGTAACACAAGGTATCGTCTTAGGCCACATTATTTTGGCAAGAGGGCTTGAAGTTGACAAAGCCAAGGTAGAACTCATCCAACACTTGCAGAGCCTAAATAACGTGCACGATGTACGGAGTTTCCTTGGCCATGCTGGGTTCTATCGAAGATTTATCAAAGACTTCTCTTCAATTGCAAAGCTATTGAGCAACTTGTTACAAAAGGAGGTGTCGTTCATTTGGAATGAGGAGTGTGAGCAAGCTTTTTGCCAATTGAAACATGCCTTATGCACGGCGCCGATTCTAGTTTCCCCAAATTGGGAGGAGCCGTTTGAGCTTATGTGTGATGCAAGCGACTATGCACTTGGAGCGGTACTCGGCCAACGAATTGAGAAGAAGCCGAATGCTATTTACTATGCTTCAAGGACTCTCAATGATGCTCAACTCAACTACACCACAATGGAGAAAGAACTCTTGGCGGTAATTTTTACTTTAGAAAAGTTTCGATCATACCTTTTGAATTGCAAAGTCATTGTTTATAGTGATCATGCCGCTTTGAGATATCTTATGACAAAGAAGGATGCCAACACTACCAGAAAAGGCCTTATAGCCGACGAGGCCATCTCGTCGGCCGTTACCATTAATTCGTCGGCTATAGTCATAGCCGACGAAGTATCGTCGGCTATAGTCTCGTCGGGAATGCTCCGTCGGCTATACTATAGCCGACGACATGAGGCGTAAGTCGTCGGCTTATAAACCGCGGGGTATAGCCGACGAATAAAGCGTCGTCGGCTATACTTCGAACATTGCCGACGACAAGATCGTCGGCTTCAACAATTACGTAATTGCCCCTAAACCGAAGTATAGCCGACGACACTATCGTCGGCTATACGTCCAATATAGCCGACGACACTATCGTCGGCCATAACAGTCGCCGGTACCAGGAACGGCTTTTTTTTTGCCTGAAGCCGGGAGGGTATAGCCGACGACATATGGTAAACATCGTCGGCTATAGCCATTATAGCCGACGAAATAATGACAATATCGTCGGCTATAACCCCTAAATATTTTAAAAAATTTAAAAATTTAACTCGGGCCCAATTTCACTTCGTCTTCGGTTTGGCTGCAGAAAATGCACAAACAAACATCCAAATATCCAACAAATATCCACATCAATCCATCCCTAATATCCTACATACTGTACAAATTAACCCACTATCTACTCATCATCACCCCCTAAACGCGTAGCGTCGTCGACCGGATCGTTCGAGTTCCGGTGGCTATGGCTGTCCTGATCGGCTGGCGTACTCCGATGTGGGGGGGGAGTGGGGACGACGAACTGGGGCATCTGTGGCGGAGGCGGGGGCTGGAGTCCAGCCTGCTGGGCCTCCCAAGACTGCTGCATCCATCGGTACATCTCCGCCACAGATGCGTCTCTGGCCTGCTGCGCCGAAGCCTCCACGGCCCTCGCCAACTCCGCCTGCTGGAGCGCCTCCACCGCCCTCGCCAACTCCGCCTGAGTCCTCTGCAGCTGCGTCTGCAAGTCTCCTCTCGTCGAAGCCGCACGCTGCGTGCTGGGATTGGCCGGCGTGTACTTGAGAACCCCATCTCCCGCCGCGCCTAGGCCTCTCTGGTAGAAGTAGTTGTTCCCCGTCCCTACCGCCGCGTGCATGATCTGAGAGGCCAAGCGCGGCTCAAGGGTGTCGATCGTGGAGGCAAACTCCGCGATCGCCTCGTCGGACGCCCCGTCTCCCAGGGTGTCTCGCGCGATCCCGAAGGTGATCGCGTCGGTCTCCGCATCGATTTCCGCCTAATTGACAAGAAAATATAATAAACGAATTAAAAAAAATATATATAAATTAATTTAATGAAACACTTTTATTGAAGATGGGCGAATACTTACCACTTGGTCGGGACGCCCCGGATACATCTGCGCATGAATCCACGACAACGGCCTCAGCGGTCGGTCCCTCCTCGCCATCTCTGCCCACTGCCTCCAGGAGCGGGCGCCGCCGTGGTGGGGGTGCTCGTTCCTCCTGCGGTTGTCGCTGTTCGTCCGCGAGATTTTCTGTATTATAAGAACGAACATATAAACGCAAATATAAATTAGTAACTAAATTAAAATATTACGAACTAACCAAAATAAAATTATTAACTAATTTAGTTACTAACTAATTTAATTTAATTAGTAACTACTTAACTAACTAATTTAATTTAGTAACTAACTAACTTACTAACTACCTAATTTAATTTAATTTAATTTAGTAACGAACTAACTAACTACGTAACTAACCAACTAACTTAATTTAATAACTAATAACTAACTAACTAACTAATTAATTTAATTAAGTAACTACGTAATTTAATTATTAAATAACATTAAAAAGTTATATACTAGCAGGCTAAATTTTCTTACCGAGACCCTGTCGCTCCCGAAGTAGGCTACCAGCCATAGCCACTCGTACTCCCTGTACCGGAACTCGTGGGGGGTTGCACCTCGCCCCAAACGCTGCTCCACATGGTACGTCCTGTAGTGCGTGGACAGCTCGTTCTTCCACTCGGAGTACCTATATTAACAAAACACAACTGTTAGATATATTCGTACACTGCCAATAAATATATTTATACAAAAAAAAGCAAAACACATAACCTGTTCTTCAGCTGCTCGTCTCTCCACCAGTCCAAGGTAGGATGGACTCTAAACCATTGCTGCAATATTATAAATTAATTAGAAAATATTTTTATATAGTTATAAGGACTGAATTCATAAATATTTATTTTCTATAATAAAAATCATATTTAACTCACCGACAGTGCATTGTACACTCGCGCCTTGATCTCATCGGGCACAGAGCCCCAGTCGGACCACAACAGTGGGACCCTGTCCCGCACGAGCATGCCCGTCGCGTTGATGTACTTGGTGGTGGTGTCTCTCCGCTCAATCGGGCGTCCATCCTCACCGGGACCGGGCAGGATCTCTCTGATCCCACCGGCCAGCTCCCTCTCCAGGGTCGACATGTTCGCTGGCCCTCTGGTCCGTCTCGTCCCCGCGGGTTTATTGACGAGGACGCCTGTTTCATAATTAAAATGAATACATAGTTAAATAATTATTTAAACTAACTAATTAAATAATTAATTAAACAATCTAAATAATTAATTAAACTAATCAATTACCTGCGTCGTTGTACTGCTTGTCCTTCTCACGAACGGCCCACAGGCCGCGGCAGTCCTCTGAGTCGAAAGGACTGTAGAAGTAGGCCTCCTCCCAGGGAATCTCGTGGGGCCGGTCGTGCCTCCAAATCTGCCTCCCCCTGGCGTCGTACTCAGGGATGGCAGGGAGGAACTGGACCATGTACATCCCCGATGGCGGAGACATACGGGGCGTGGACCCTGAGGGGCCTGCTCCCCCTGACGGTGGGCCCGTAGCTGTGGACGCTGTCGCTGTGGGGGGACAGGGAGCATCTCTGGAGGGTCCAGATCGGCGCTGTGGGGTCGGCTGCCGATCCTGGAACAGTGCTGAAGTGCACTGGGGTCTGGTGGCTCTGCGTCCTCCTCCGACACTCGAGTCAGGGCCCGCTCCCGTCGACTCATACGAGGAGCCCCCACGTGGATCGCTCGGGGTCAATCCCATCAACGTCTCCTCTCGTCGACTCATAGGCCGGCCTAGGCCCCGACGACCGCTGGATCCGCTCCCCCCACGGCTGGATCCTGCCTGAGCGTCGGGGTCGCTCTCGGTCCGTCTGCCAAGCCATCGGTCTACAAAGCGACGGTTTCCTGCACAATTAGTATATAAATTCCATAAATTGCACAAAAATTCCACAAAAAAATTAAAAACTTCATTCAATGTATATATACCTAAATATATTTATACCTAATTATATATATATATATATATTCCGAAATATATATATATATATATATATATATATATATATATATCCTCCTATAAATTCCACAAAATTCCACAAAATTAACAAAAATTCCACAACATTAAAAAAATTTCCACAAACTTCCATATACCTAATTATATATATATATATATATATATATATATATCCTTCACAAAATTCCACATAATTATAAAAAATTAACAACAATTCCACAACATTCCATAAATTGCACAACAACCCTAAATTCCACATAATTTCACAAAAACCATAAAATTTCACAAAAATACCTAAATTCCACAAAATCACAAAATTCCACAAAATTAACAAAAATCCTAAATGAGGGAGAGGGGGACTACCTGACATGGTGGTGCGGCTAGGGGAGGTGGTGACGTGCGGCGGCGACGGCGGCGACGGCGGTTAGGGGCGGCTGTGGCGTTGCCGTTCGGGGACTTTTTTCGGGTCGGGGAGGGCTCGGGAAGGAGGGGGCCGGGGCGGGGAGGGGTCGGGTGGGGCCGGGGATAGCAGATCGGCGGTCGGTCGGCGTCTCTGTTTCGGTGGGCGGCGAAATCCGGTTTTAGGGCAGGAGCAGAATGAGGGAGAGGCGCGTCTGTTTCGGTTTAAATCGAAGGACTATAGCCGACGATCTAATTTTAAGTCGTCGTCTATAGTCATAGCCGACGAAATTCGTCGGCTATACTCTGACGGGCCGGGCCGAAATCCGGGCCGGGCCGAAGTTGGGCTTTGTGGGCCGGTTATAGCCGACGAAGTTAAGTTTATCGTCGGCTATAATATGCATATCGTCGGCTATAATATGAATCTCGTCGGCTATACTTTACGCTCTCAGCAGCCGTCAGATCTCGCCCATCCAACGGCGGACAATGAAACGGCGCGGATCGCAAGAGTTTAGCCGACGAAGTTAAGGATTTCGTCGGCTATTCCCTGGTCAACTTTTGGTCAAACCTCTAAACGCTTTAAAACGGCAATTGGCCCGTCTAAATGACGTTTTTTAGCCTGACCTTCAACAGAGAATAATTTCAAATCGATGCGACGCAACTAACCGTATAAAAATTTACCTCCAAATATTTACCGACCGTCAGGCTACCCATAGGAAAACGGAAGTAAAAAACACCTAACCGCAACATTCGGCACACAGATTTTGTCGGAATCTTCCCATTTTTCAACCGTAGTCGTATTTCAATATTTCGGTCGTATCTTATTTCACGACACTTTTGCATTTGAACGGTCTACGTATGGTAACTATTTGAAACTATACATTCACTTAAACACTTAGTAAATAAGTTAAGGAACATTAGTGCATATGTTCCGATTTCGAATCTAAAAGTTTGGAAAATCTATTCCAACCGTCAGATATCACCGTTAAGATTAAATACATGTATGAAAAAAAATCCAACTACATCTGACAACGTTAAAGGCTCGAACGGGACGGTCAAACTGCAAAGTCAAACCTCTAAACGCTTTAAAACGGCAATTGGCCCGTCTAAATGACGTGTTTTGGCCTGACCTTCAACAGAGAATAGTTTCAAATCGATGCGACGCAACTAACCGTATCAAAATTTTCCTCCAAATATTTACCGACCGTCAGGCTACCCATAGGAAAACGAAAGAAAAAAACACCTAACCGCAACATTCGGCACACAGATTTTGTCGGAATCTTCCCATTTTTCAACCGTAGTCGTATTTCAATATTTCGGTCGTCTCTTATTTCACGACACTTTTGCATTTGAACGGTCTACGTATGGTTTCGGTCAATATACTTTAGCCGACGACTTGCAAGTCGTCGGCTACAGTATAGCCGACGAATTGTAAGTCGTCGGCTACAGTATGGGCATTATAGCCGACGAATTATGGTCCATTTCGTCGGCTATAATGCTGATGTTTCTGAAAATTTGCCATTTAGGGCCTGAAAATTGCCTATTTCACCTGATAAATTCCTGAATATCGCACAAACAATTCAATACAATTTCCCAAAAATTCGGAAAACGGTAATTAAGGACAAAAAAAATTTTCATACATGCATGCACCTTTGTACACAAATACATACATAAATAGTATACTAAGGATGATAATCAGAATCATCCTCATCACTTGAGTCAGACGTAGTATAGTAGTTAATATCTGGCAACCGGTGCTCGTACTCGTCGTCTGAGTCATCATCTGCCTGATATAGACGATTCGGATTAACATCATACATGGGCACCTGACCCCTAGGAAGTCGAACCACTCTGCCCGGCGTCACATTATTATCGCGGATGGTGGAGGATTCTGGAATGTCGCCGGCGTCCGGCTCTTGGTATGCGGTCGCTTCTTGACACTCTGTGCTCACACCAAGTGTGGTAGCACTGTATATGTCTCGCTGAGACACATGGTTAACTACCTTCCACGTGCCTTTATTCAAAGGATCGTCAAGATAAAAGACCTTTTTGGCCGCTGTGGCGAAAACAAAGGGGTCGTCTTCATACACACTAGTGGCGGTATTCACC
This sequence comes from Potentilla sterilis, assembly GCA_963682095.1. Classification (NCBI taxonomy): domain Eukaryota; kingdom Viridiplantae; phylum Streptophyta; class Magnoliopsida; order Rosales; family Rosaceae; genus Potentilla; species Potentilla sterilis. The sequence goes on along the minus strand of OY821762.1, from coordinate 21,604,242 downwards.
GAAAGTATGCCGTACTGATCGATCCGTATGCGGTGCGGCCTAGTATCAAACCATCGACACTTGAACAAGTGGACTTTCATGCGGTTCCCATAAATGAGTTCAACAACTGACTGTAGGACACCGTAAAAATCCACGCCCCCCTCTGCACCATCCACCATCACCCCACAATTCTGTGTTTTGCGTTCCCCGTCTCTAGCTTCACATATATACTTAACGCCGTTGACATCACACATTGGGCGGACTGTGGAAGATATCGGCTTCATCGACAACAGCCTCAATTCCTCTGAGTAATTTGTATGACCACCACTCGCAGCCACTTGCATCAGCTGAAAAATATAACTCAAATCACTCGGTGTGTTTATGATTAAAGAATAGGGAACTGTAAAAGAAAGCCATCTAATATATATATTTATACACTTACCCATTGTGGAAAATAGTCTGCAAACGTCGTGTTGTGGTAGTCGACATCACCGCGAACTTCCTTGCAGTGAAGATGGTGACGTTTCCAATATTGTACCTCCGGACAGTTTATTAGAACCCACCAGTGGGCAATCCCTACCTCATGGTCAGGCAACTTGTCCACACCCTTTTTCTTGAAGCTTCCGTATGGTACAACAGAGTTGGCGACGATAGATAGGTTGAACTCGGGGTCATCTCGACTTGGATGTTGTGGGGGGTCCTCCATCGCTCCCAAGTACAACTTGGCGTACGTTACACACTCATGCGCAATGTAAGCTTCAGCAATACACCCCTCAGGCGCAGATTTATTGTGCACATATTTCTTGTAGTCTCCAAGTTGTCTGCAAGGTTAACAAGTGCATGTTAAGAGCATGCAACTTTTATTTAAAAACATGTATAAATCAAATTTATGAATAACATGTACCTTTCGATGGGATACATCCAAGTGTAGTGTACGGGACCGGTAAGCAACAATTGTTGGGGAAGATGGATCATCAGGTGAGGCATGATGTCAAAGAAGTTTGGGGGAAATATCCTCTCGAACTTGCACAAGATAAAAACGATTTCCTCATGCATTCTCATGAGGTCTGATTTTCTAACTTCTCTAGCGCATAACTTCTGGAAGAATCTTGACAACGCCACCAACGGCTCAACCACTTCATCCTCCAAGTACGCTCGAATGAAAATAGGGAAGAGGCGTTGAAGCAGTACATGGCAGTCGTGACTCTTCAATCCGTACATCTTGTTGTCTCGGTAGTTAACACACTTGCTTATGTTACCCGCATAGCCATAAGGATACCTGCATAGCCATTAACAACAATTAGATTTCATGCATATATAGTCGTCCAACAACAGATGGCGGATTCTTTAGGGAATACATGCCTAATAAAAAGTTACCTGACATTACTCAGCCATCCAAAGATTTCATGTTTCTGGTCCCTGGTGACGGTGTAAGGAGCTTGGGGCATTTTGCTCCTGCCCTCTCTCAACCACAAATGGTCCCGCAGTCCCATATTTCTCAGATCAACGCGTGCCTTGGGGGTGTCTTTTGTTTTCTTCTCCCAATTCAAAACTGTGCCAACCACGGCTTCACCCACGTTCTTCTCTATATGCATGACATCCAGGTAGTATCTGGTAGCCAACCTGGCCCAATAAGGAAGTTCCCATAAGATGCTCTTGTGTGACCAGAACCTATACCGATCCGGCCTCTCTGGAATCGTGCGCAACACATCGGGATGATTGCTAAGCGGACCAAAGTCATACTCATTCAACACTGCCAATATTTCCTCCCCTGTCCATTGCTCGGGTGCCCAGCCCCTTTCTTCAGTCCCATCAAAAGCCTGTGCATCGTCCCTAAATGGATGGTCATGCGGAAGCCAACGACGGTGACGCATCTGGACAATCTTGCTGCAATGAGGACTGGAGCAATCAACAGTCATGCACTCTGAACAAGTCCTGTAACCCCTGGTGACGCTGCCCGACAACATACCCCTCCCAGGAAAGTCACTGATCGTGCCAACAAGCATGGCATGCATCCGGAACATCTCATTTTTGAACCGGTCGTAGACCAGGTGGCCGTTCAGACTCAAGTACCGAAGCTCCTCAATTACGGGTCTCAAATACACATCGAGACACTTTCCCGGATAACCTGGGCCTGGAATCAACAATGTGAGCATGTTATATTCCTTCTTCATGCACATCCACGGTGGAAAGTTGTACGGAATCAAAATAACTGGCCACACACTGTACTGAAGCTCTTTCTTGCCAAAAGGGTTGAAACCGTCGGATGATAGCCCTAGCCAAACATTTCGAACCTCTGATGCAAATTCAGGAAACTCCAACACGTTCTTCTTCCAAGCCTCTCCGTCGGCGGGATGTCTAAGGGTGTCATCGTCAGGCACATTCCTCTCAGCCCACCATCTCATAGCTTCGGCCGTGAAAGCACACATGAACAACCGCTCAAGCCTATCAATCAGCAGGAAGTACCGAAGTATCTTCACAGCTTTCTTGTTCCCTTTAGGAGTGAACTTATACCGCTCTGTATTGCATAATGGGCAGTATTCAAGATCTGCAAGTCCTTCCCCGTAAAACAGAACGCAATCGTATCTGCATGCATGAATCTTGATGTAGGAAAGGCCGAGATCTTTAAGGATATGTCGCACCTTATGATGACTGGTAGGAAGCCGATGTCCGGGGGGCATCGCCCCACCCCATAGCCGAAGCCAATCATCAACCAATTTGACAGTGCCTTTGTTCTTCGTTTTGATCTTCATCACTCCCATGACAGATTCAAGGACAGTCTTACTGCATCCGGGGTACAACGGAGTCTGTTGCAATGCGATCAGGTTGTTGTACTTTTCCATACCACTTGTGTTGACCGGAGATCGGGGTAATGGCTCGAGTGGCTCAATATCAGGGAAACACTCCATCTCCGGAGGTGGGAGTTGCACATCTGGTGCTTCCTCAAAGACACCGCTCTCACGAGGAAACATATCGTTGATCCAGTTCGTTGTCGGATCATTGGAGGAACTCCCTCTCTCGGCAAATTGTCCATGATCATGACGACCCGCAAACTCTGGTTCACCGTGATAAATCCAATTAGTGTATAGGACCCAAAATCCATATCTAGCCAGGTGTTGCTCCACTGTCTCTATGGAAAACCGGTGTCGTGGGGTGGCACACTTGCACTTTTTACACGGACAATAATGAAGTGTAGTGTCTCCACAGTTAGCCATCACAAAATCCAGGAAACTCCTAACTCCATCATGATACGCCTGATCCCATCTTCCAAGGGTAATCCAACTCTTGTCCATCCTGTAAATTCAAGAAATAAATATAGCTATATATAGATATGTATATATGCACGTACTACGTACGTACGCACGTACTAATTAATTAAAAAATTCATCATTACACACACACACATATATATATATATACACATGCATCCCTAAATTAATTAAAACATCGTCAATCTCCCTAATTAATTAAACACAATGTATTTTTTATATATACCAACAATATATTTTTAATTACAATTAAATTAATTAATATATATATACATTTTTTCATCAAATTCATCTAAAATCACCTATAAATCAACAATCAATCACTAATCTTCAACAAAACTTCAATTCTATCTAACCAATACAACATATATATCAACCCATTAATAATCTCATCTCAACACATATATATATATATATATATCAAATTAATCACACATTTATTCTAATTAAACTCTAAATTAACACACCTCTGCATATAACCAACTAAATCAACACACACAGCAATATACGTACCTTTCAAGCTTATGGCCGAGGTTTTGGACGATTTCAGAGCGTTTTGGACGATTTCATCGACGAATGAGCTCCCTGATGCAGAAGGTCGATCTGATATAAGAGTTATAGCCGACGAATACCCTCCTCGTCGGCTATAACCAAAAACTTTTCGTCGGCTATAACTCTTATAGCCGACGAATACCATCCTCGTCGGCTATAACCAAAAACGTTTCGTCGGCTATAGTTATAGCCGACGAGTTGTCGGCAGTCGTCGGCTATAATATTATAGCCGACGATGTGGCCGACGAAATAGTAATTCGTCGGCTATAAGGGGTTATAGCCGACGAAATACTATTTCGTCGGCCGTTTTTTCCCATATCGTCGGCTATAACCCCTTTTCTGGTAGTGCAAGCCAAGACTTATTCGATGGATTCTTTTACTTCAAGAGTTCGATATTGAGATCAAAGAAAAGAAAGGAGTGGAGAATGTCATGGCCGACCACCTAAGTCGAATTGTCAAAGAAGAGGATTGGCTGCCCCTTGTTGAGAACTTTCCGGATGAGCAACTATTTCGACTCGAAGTATTTGAGCCTTGGTATGCCAACTTGACCAATTATCTAGCTACTCGGCAGCTTCCTAGCACCATGCCTAAACAAGAGAGACTTCGGATCATCAAGCAAGCTCGTCACTATCTTTGGGATGAGCCATACTTATGGAAGCAATGTAATGATCAAGTGCTTCGATGATGTGTTGCCGAGCATGAGCATAAACCGATTCTAAAATTTTGTCATAGTGAGGCGTGTGGAGGACATTTTGGAGCAAAGAAGACCACTTTGAAGGTACTTGAATGTGGTTTCTTTTGGCCTACAATTTTTAAGGATGCTTACATGTTTTGTAAGTCATGTGATTGATGCCAAAGAATGGGGAATATCGGCCCACGAGATCAAATGCCACTCACTTCCATCAATGCAATTGAAATTCATGATCTTTGGGGGATTGACTTCATGTGACCGTTTCCTTCAAGTAAGGGCTTCCTCTACATCGTGCTTGCGGTTGATTATGTGTCAAAATGGATAGAAGCCAAGGCTACACGCACCAACAATGCCAAGGTGGTTGCCGACTTCCTCAAGACCAATATCTTTTCACGTTTTGGAGTTCCAAGAGTCTTGATTAGTGGTGGAGGTTCCCATTTTTGTAATCGCACCATTGAGGCATTATTGAAGAAGTATGGCGTCACACATAAGGTTTCTACACCTTATCATCCACAAACAAGTGGTATGGCCGAGGTAAGTAATCGAGAGATCAAGCAAATTCTAGAGAAAACCGTTAGACCTTCAAGGAAGGATTGGAGTGATCGTCTCGTTGACGCTATGTGGGCTTATAAAACCGCATACAAGACACCGATAGGAATGTCCCCTTTTCGGTTAACTTATGGAAAAGCTTGTCACTTACCGGTAAAGCTTGAACACAAAGCATGGTGGGCCGTTAAAGCCTTCAACATGAACATTGACGAAGCCGGCCTTCATAGAAAGCTTCAACTCAACGAACTTGAAGACATACGCAATGAAGCCTATGATGCCGCTTGGATATACAAGGAGAAGACCAAGATCTCTCATGACAAGATGCTTTGAGGGAAGAAGTTTGAAGTTGGCCAACAAGTTCTTTTATTCAATGCTAGACTTAAACTTTTTTCCGGAAAGCTCCGCTCACGATGGATGGGACCATTCACCATCACTCAAGTTTATCCGCATGGAGCCATTGAAATTCAAAATGAGGCCACAGGAAACACTTTCAATGTAAATGGGCATAGACTCAAGCCATATTACGAGCCATTCGAGCCTCGCAATGATGAAATCTATGTTCTTGATGCTCAACCACAAGCTGCCACTGCCGCAAGTTTGGCAACCTGCCATAATCCTTTGCCGGCCACACCCCTTGATCATAGCATTGTCGGCAGACTGACCATAGGTTACGAGGAAGCTTCTCCGGACAAGCACCAACCAGACACCCTAATTCCTGCCGAGCTGCTGCCTCATGTCCTTGCTGCCGCCAGCAATCACAGAGCTGCCGAGCACAGCAGCCTTACTACAACGAAGCCATGTTGCCGAACCTCTGTCGAGACTACGATTCTGGAAGCACACAACGACGACACTGCCGAGAGGTAGCCTTCTGCCCCAAATCCTGCTGATACGCAGCAAAGAGTATTTGATACAGTTGCTTTGTATCACACGCACATGCTTGAACTGCTAGCTGCCGAGCTCTACACATTTGGCTCACGATGAGCACATGCAATCTTCAAAGGTGAAAAGTCTAAGCAATGGACTATAAAACAAAGCGCTACTTGGGAGGCAACCCAATTTGATCAAAGAAAAGTGAAGGAGCCATCCCCGAGAGTATGCAATTTCTTACCCCTTCTCTTTTTCTTTGGTTTGTGATGAAATGTTGGAATGTGTTAGACTATTGCATGCTTAGAAAATTCGTTGATATAGATTTGTGCTTACATTGAGGACAATGTAATTTTCTAAGTGTGGGGTGGGATAACGTATTCCGTTTATGTTTTTGTGTGCTTAGTTTAGAAAAGAAAATTCAGAAAATTGTTCTACAAAAAGAGAGTTTTTAAATTGTTTGTTTCGAGTCTTAGGATGCCCCTAATATGTCAATGATGTTTTTCTCCTCTTTGCATACATAGATGATGGTTGTGCATACAATTTTATATTGTGAGTTTCATGGATTATGTGCATTGGTAGGAGCATGTAGGACTTGTTGATTAATCAAGCATGCATGTTTTAGCTAGTTTGTTTCTATAATAACCTATGTGAGCTTTAGCGCCAAATTGCTTTCTTCATGAGTGATAAAAATTGAAAATTTTCAAACATGATATGATATGATATGAAACCTCATTATTCTTTGCATATTCAACGATTATGTGCCATAGCTTTTTAATAAACTCTAGAATGCTAGAACTTACTCTTGTTGATTTTTAAAACATTTTTAGTCATAAAATACCTTGATTTTGAAAGTGATTGAAAAGATCTCTTAGGTTTACCACCATTGCCAAATAAAGCATGTGCCTATTTGTGCCAGTCGTGGGAAACCTTAGTAAACCCCCTTTGAGCCTATGTTTAGCCTTTTCTTTCATCACCCTTAAATACTTTCCATGAGCTTAGTATAGTGATGCCTTTACTTTATTTCAAAGTGTGTGCAAAACTTAATTTTTGAAGGAGTTTTGGCGTGAAGTGATGAAGAAGAGCAAGTGTGGGGTAGACTTAGCCATTAATGTGTATGAAAAATATATGTATACCGTGCCTTAGTAAAGAAAAGAGAAAGAAAAGTATTGCTCGGACCAAAAGAAAAAGAAAGAAAAGAGCCGAGAACAAGAAAAATTTAAGAAAAGTATAGGGCACGACATTGAAAAATTATCATGGCTTGAGTATTGATGTTGTTGTAATGTTTTGGGGAAGAAAAGAATGAAGTATGGGTCCAACAAGAACTAATTCGACCCTTGATGAGAAGACATAAGGAGAATCGAGCTTTGCCTAAGGCCACGGTGACGTTTTAAGCCTCCTTATCCAAATATCAAATACCTCTTAGCCTAGCCTCATTACACCCCGTTTATTGATCTTTTCATGATTCTTAAGATGCTTAAACTTGATTTGTGGAGATTATCTCAAGAGTAAGCATATGACTTTGGTTCATTGGTGCACATAGTTGTTATTTGAGGTTTTTCCTTTAAATTCTATTCACAAAAGGCTTTCGTTTCTTTAACTTATGCAAGTTACTCTTCGTAATTCATTATCTTTCACTTGCATATACTATTGAGTGAATAAGCCATGCTTCGAGAGAAAAGAAGAAAGTATGCCTAGTGAGGAGGATTGAATTAGCTCTACTTGTTTACATGCTTATATATTGTTCTTATATGTTCATATTGATGTTACATGTTCATGAAGCTTGGAACTTTCGTGCTTAGCATTCTTATGCATTAACTTGAAAGCTATGTGTACATACGAGCCTAAGACAAATTGTTAGGGGCAATAGTAGTTTGAGTCTAGTTTTATTTAGTTTGCTAAGGGACTAGTAAATGATAAGTGTGAGGTAGTTGATAAGAGCACAATGTGCGACGATATTAATATGTTTATGCCCTCGTTTATGCTTTGTTTAACCCTTATTTATCTAAGATAGAGTCATAATTTAGTTTAGTGTCGTTTTGATAGAGTTTTGGCAAAAGTTGGTTAATAATCCGAAAAATGACTAAGTTTGAGAAATCTGGAAAATAATGCAAAAGTTGTCATTTTCGTGATTCTGAGACGAGTGGAAAACTGACCTATCCTTTTCCAAATTTGATGAAATTTGGTATGCATATTATTAGCTTGCTAAAATAATTTTTTTCAAAATTTCAGATTAATCGGAATTTGGGAAAAAGATGGCTGCAATTCAGCAGTTCGAGCAAGAAAGAAAATTAAGTTTCCAAACAGAATCGTGGAAGTGCTGAACAGGAAGCTGCAATTACCGAATGCCGAGAACACTACCTCTGCCACGACGCATCGCGTGCAGGAAGACACCCACGCCGCCGAGACGTATCGGACACGGGCATCTCGTGTCCGACGCGTATCCAAGATCAAAGATGGCGTATCCGAGCACGTATCCAAAACGTATCTGGCGAGGCTCAAGCCTATTTTATGCCGTATCGGATACGGGCACCTTGTATTCGACACCGGCACCTATCCCGCACACACGCACGCCAACCTCCCGCGAGCCAACACGCCCGCACGCGCAAACGTTCTGCTGCCGAGAAGAAGCTTTTCTACCGATACTGCTTCTATGAAGTTCCCAAGCGTTTTTCTTCTTTTCCTTGTGGCTGCCCATAGCTGCAAGATATCCTAAGGTTACCAGGAAAAGCTGCAGATGTGAGAAGACCAGAAAAAGCCAACCAGCTACATGCATGCTGAGAGGAACAAGGAAACCTAGCGGAAGGAGGAAAGCATGTTTCCCGGTGTACTAAGGAAGGATGTAGCTGAACTTTGGAATTTAAATCCACCAGAAAAATAGCTGCATATCCATTAGAAGAGTCCATGAAGAGATGCAGCTGGACCATGCAGAAAACGCACGGAAGATTCTTGAAGAAAAGAGGAGTGGCCGGCAAGTTTCCAAAACCTTCTCGGTTTAGGTTTTTCCTTTCCTTCTTGAGGCCGGATTTGCCCTAGTTTTTCCCTATAAATAAAGGTCATTTTTCCACAGAAAGTCTTATCACATTCCAAAGTAAAAATCTAGCCAAAACTCTATCAAAATTTCCCCAAGAATCCTACAAAGAAACCCTAACCGAAACACATCATCCACCACCATCCAGAAAAATTCCTGCCGAACCTCTATCATTCTCCATCAAGATCAACACGACTTGAAGCTCCAAAGGTGTTCTAAAAATGTGATCTACTCCATACTTTCGGTTTTGTAATTCTTTCTGTGTAGTTATGTTAAACTTTGTCTATGAAGATAACTTGTATTCTTGGTTTCAAACGTTATGTCTATGTATTGTTTGGATTGAAGTTTGGTTTTATGATTTGCATGTTCAATTCGTTTTCTTTATTTTAATTGGTTTTTGAGAGTAAAGAATCGAATTGTATGTTAAAGAGTAAAGAAAATATGTAATGAATTAGTAAATAAGGCAATCGGCAATCATGTGTTAATTTGGTTTTAGATTCATCTTGATTTGTTCTCTGAATTCGTGTGCGCAAAGGTTGGTAGTCTATGCAATTGCAATGTGTGGAATATTGATCTCATTTGCCGAAAAGTATATAGATTAAGTAACCAATGAGTTATTTTATTTGTGTTGTTTTCACAAGGGTTAGAGTGGTTTAAAGAACATGCTTGTTAATAAGAAGAGTGACGCCTTACTTAATTAACTTGTTTCTGACTCAAAAGATTTCGTGCTCAATTATTATGCATGTTTGTTTTCATCTATAGGAGTTCTCAAATATGTTTAGTACAATTTTAGGATTAGACGTAAAGTTAATCTTGAATACTTGTGAAATCTAAATCGGTTAGTAATACCTATAGGCAGCTAATTAGGTCGGAGTTAAGTTGAGTTTAGAATATTTTAATGCCTTGCTGTGAGTCTTGTTTGCTTGTTTGTTATGTGTTTTGATTGTTTTCGTGCTAGTGATTTGTGGAAGAATGTCGACCAAATTTGTAAATAGTAACTTAGGTTTTATTTTCTTTTTATTTCATGATTTTCGTATCCCTTAGATGTATGGCAGCAAAGCTGCCGATCCTTATACACCCCCAGTATGTGACGTTTCAATGTGTATATATGTATATATTTGTTCTAACATTCTCATGTTTCAGGTACCCTTAATCTCCGGCTTAGAACGATCCCTACTTGCTCATACTACTAACGATATTTTGTAGGGTTATTATTGTGTGTGAGTTTAGGCTCTCACCATGATAATAAGTTGAACTTGACTACAAATTTGTGACATACGCGAGCTACCATATCAGAAACTGTAGTAGACAGACCACAATAGTCATTGTTGATAAAAACAAGTATTGATCCCTAAGCAATATGAATTACGAATATCAGATATAGGTTGGGTTCGTAAGACAACAAATAATTACACCATTCAAACTTGATTTCAAGAAGAACAATAAGATTGAGAGACATTACTAGCTGTGATGACTCTGACCTGACCTGGTTAGGGAAGCTAGCAGGTAGGCAGGTCACGCATCTCACATCGCCTGGGGAAGAGTGGATGTTGTGCTTATATATGCAGAGCTAGCTCAATACATAAGGACGCGTTTTGGGGGCTCAATGGCTTCGAAGGGGATGGGAACTCCGAAGTTAACCTTACTGAGCCCAGAGCAATCTCAGGATGGGTGACCTACTGGAAAGTTGCTCATGAGCTCCCAAAAACAAAACCGTGAGGGCTAGAGAGGAGAGTGCCCAGAGTGACTATATCTCAAATGTATGAGCTGGGCTGTTACAAATGGTATCAGAGCCTGTCCCCGGTCAGAAATGTGCCGACGCGGACGTCGGACCCGAAGGGGGGTGGATTGTGATGACTCTGACCTGACCTGGTTAGAGAAGCTAGCAGGTAGGCAAGTCACGCATCTCACATCGTCTAGGGAAGAGTGGATGCTGTGCTTATATATGCAGAGCTAGCTCAATACATAATGATGCGTTTTGGGGGCTCAATGGCTTCGGAGGGGATAGGAACTCCGAAGTTAAGCTTACTGAGCCCAGAGCAATCCCAGGATGGGTGACCTACTGGAAAGTTGCTCGTGAGGTCCCAAAAATAAAACCGTGAGGGCCAGAGAGGAGAGTACCCAAAGCGGACAATATCTTAAATGTATGAACTGGGCTGTTACACTAGCTTATAGATAGTGTGAGAGAAAAAGTAAAATAGAAAAAAAAAATCAAATTTAAGAGAGGAGGTTTTATTTGCAGCTCTAAATCTGCTAAATATACCTCCATATATTTTTGTAAAATTTATATTACTTTTACGTCCCTCTAGTAATTTCTCAAGAAAAAAAAAGTAGAAGTCCTCTAACCATTCTTAAACCTTGCTGCATTTTTTTGTTGCCCACTAACCCAAACAACCACCGATTTGTTTCGAAAAAAAAAAAACAACCATCAATTTTCAATTAGTAAGCAAACAAACTAGAACGAATTGAACCATGTTCCTGAAATGGCTAAATGTTTCTCGCATCTTGATTCCACAATTCCTCAATCTGCTATAGTATTGGTAATCAATTATGCATAATGAATTGAATAAGGCCTAGAAATTTAAAAAAGAATCTAGTATCATACTGAACAAAAAACTAAGGTAAGATAGTTTTCTCATAAAGTTTGACTTTTATTTGATTTATGAGATTTGATTGTCATTTAGGGCAGAATTTTTTACTTCTGTGATTTGTTGAATTTCGGGTTCTAGAGAAGAAAAAAAATTGCACAGTTGTCGTCTTCAAAGGAAGGAGAGAGAGAGAGAGAGAGAGAGAGAGAGAGAGAAATAACTGAAGGGGCAAAATTGATAGTTTAAAAGAAAAGTAATGAGGTTGAGGTGTATAAAGCAAATTTGGAGGTGCAAATAGAACTATCCTTCAAGACATCGACAAAGGAAAAAAGATGAATGTAAAAGAAAAAGAGAGGATCTTACCTGAGAACGCAAATAAGCAGAATTAAGGAGCAATTATAGATCGATGATTTTTTCTTAGGGTTTCTAATGGGTATTTTTGGATTTTCATTAATTCATGAGGAAAATTTGGGAATGTAAAGGTGATTCAGTGATGACCCGGAATGAATACTTAAGGGGGTGTATTGTGTATGGAATTATTGGGAGTTTAATACACTACAAAAATTAATTCAATTAGCGACGGTAGGTCGCCGTCGCCAAAAGCATAATCGTCGTGGCAAATGACCATTGGCGACGACAATTGTTTTGTCGCCAATGCCGGGGTGGCGAAAAGTTTTAGCGACGGCAACCTGCCGTCACATGTCGAGTTCGCAACGACATAAGCGTCGCTGCATCGCCATCGCTTACTTGGCCACGACATCCAGCGACGGAAAGTACCGTAGGAAAATAACATTTTGCTACGGCATTTTGCCATCATTGAGGTTTTTAAACAAATAACTTCCATATAAAATAAATTATTTGCTACGGCAATTGCCGTCATTATATTTGCGTTAGATTTAAACAAATTAGATAAATTTAAATCCTTGCTACGGCATTTACCGTAGTAAAATTTGAATTTCCCGCCAATTTTAATTTCCCCGCCAAATCAATTGTCTAGCCAATTTTGAAATTTCATTTGCGACGGGTACACAACCGTCGCAAGAACAAGCTTATGCAATGTCTGCGACGGCTTTTTTCCATCGCATCTTTCATTTTACCAGAAAAAAAAATTGACTTAACAAATTGAACCCATTCCAAATAACCTGTAAATGCACCAGATCTATTTCAATCTACAACAATCAACAACCAACAGATTGAACACAATCAACATTTATATAAATATAACCAACAATGTCAATTGTACATTATAAACCAAACTATAACCCTAAACATGTCCACAACAACTAAAAAAAGGGGTGTTCAACTATGTACATAATAGCTAGTCTAGTAAAGAAATATAGCAAGTATACCAAGTAAAGAATGTACCAAACTTACATGAAAGTGGGAAGGCGAAACTACAACTTGAAGAAAAAATTGACAAACTAGCAATATGACCATTTAAATTAACTTGTCTTTCCTCAGCTGGATCATGTTGTTCAGTTGAATCTTGTTGACCTCTTGTTGCATCAGGTACCTATTGCATAGGATAGATATATAAGGTTGCAAGAATATGAGAAAGGGAGCAAGTAAGCATATCTGATGTGTACTAACTGGACCACCTGAACTTGTCAAAAATTTCATATGCATGAGCCTGATTTATACTAAAGCATACTTGAAAAACATTGACCCTAACTTCCTGACAGTAACAAAATCACATCTATTTTACAAAACCACAAGTTCAACTACTTTTTAATCAACATTTTAATCTACACTGTTCCAGCAAGACAAAGGGTGTGATGCATGTAACAAGAAAATATGTACATTCCTCTATCCACTTTACTCCAGGTAAAAACAAAGCTATTGAAGCTAACACAACATTGATACTATGACTAAAAATATTAGACAAATGCTCTGCTTGCTGCTACTAATTCATACAACACAGCTCAAAAACTGGGGGAAAAATTTAACTACTCAAATTCACTCAAGCACCAAAGTTGAAAACTTTGTAAATCCACTTAGTGCTTTAGACAAAGTCCAAATCACCATTTTAATAAATACAGACATACGTTATACACAGAACCTAAAACTAGCATTCTCTTTAACAAATTCAGTTAACAAAAATTTAAATAGTGGTAGGTACTGGAGCAGTGAATCTCGGTGTGCAATGAAACGCTTAACGAAACCAACGCCAAGAGTATGCTTTATCCTATATACCATACCACCATTTTAATAAATACAGACATACACTACCAGAAAAAAGGGTTTTCCCGACGTAAAAAAAAAAACGGCCGACGACCTAAAATTTTCGTCGGCTATTCCCAATAATGGCCGAAGATTTTTTTTTTGTAGGTAAAAAAAACAAATCGTCGGCTATTCCCATAGTACGGCCGACGATTTTTTTTTCGTTGGTAAACAAAAAAAATCGTCGGCTATTCCCACTGAATAGTCGACGATTTGGATTCTCGTCGGCCTTTCTCTGAAACTTTAGCCGACGAAAACTTTTGAAAGTTTGGCCGACGAAATTGGCATTTTCGTCGGCTATACGTCTATATATTTTCAGATCTAGACAGTAGCTGCTCATTTAAAAAAAAAATGAAAAAAAAGGGAGAAAGAGTGAAAGAGGAGGAAGAGTGAAAGAGAGTAAAATCAAAGTCAGGTTTCACCTGTTCAGAAATTTGTCACTCTTTACTATAGCAACTTTCCCCTCTTTTTAAGTATCCGCATGGCTCCTCTAGGCTTCTCCACTCTTCAGTAACTCCTCACCAACCAACTCCGAAGGTACTGTCTTCACTCTCTAAACTCTAACACAGCTTTACTGTACTCATAATTTAACCATTATGCATTTGTTTCTCCATATTCTGGAATCACTTTGTCAGAAAGTTTTTTCTTTTTCAATCTTAGAGAACTCATGAGAGAAGGGGTAGCCTTGGCTCTTTTGATATGATCAAAATAATTGCAATGTCGGTGTGTTACTGTGTTTGAAACATGATGTTGGAGTTTGTTCAAGGCTTTGAAAGTGCCTTATTGGGATACTGCGGTGATCTTTGCTCTCAGTAATCACTAAAATCGGAAAGTTGATTGCCTATCATAGGATTTTTGTTGTGTTTTGTGTTTATGTAGTCTTGAGTATGTTTGCTTTGAAATTAAAGCCTTATAGCACACATCTTTGTTGCAGATCATCTGTATGTGAAGCCAGTTGAAGTCCCTGAAATGGCTCAATCCTCATTGAATTCTGTAATTGAAGTGAATGGAGATGAATTCTGGCCACTTTCTGGGAAACCATTCTATCACTATCGACAAACCATTGCTTCATCCTTCAAATGCAAATATGTCGTCAAATAAGATATGACCGAAATAATGAAATACGTCTACGGTTGAAAAATGACAAGATTCCGAAAAATCTGTGTGCTGAATGTTGCGGTTAACTGTGTTTTACTTCCGTTTTCCTATGGGTAGCCTGACGTTCGGTAAATATTTTGAGGAAAATTTTTATACGATTAGTTGCGTCTCATCGATTTGAAACTATTATCTGTTGAAGGTCAGGCAAAAAAACGTCATTTAGACAGGCCAATTACCATTTCTAAGCATTCAGAGGTTTGACTTAGTGGTTTGACCAACAGTTTAGCCGATGAAAATTATATGTCGTCGGCTAAACTTTTGTGATCCGCTTATTGTCCGCCGTTGGATGGCTCAGATCCAACGGCTACTGATTTTCCAAAGTATAGCTGACGAAATATTTGTATTTTGTCGGCTAAACTCTTGCGATCCGCGTCTTTTCATTGTCCGCCGTTGGATGGCTCAGATCAGACGGCTGCTGATCTCCTAAAGTATAGCCGACGACATTCAAAGAATAGCCGACGACATTCAAAGTATAGCCGACGATGTTAAAGTTTTCGTCGGCTATAGTGAAGAATAGCCGACGAAATTTTTTTTAATCGTCGGCTATTCTTTCGGGTATAAATCAGAAACTGTCGAACCCTAGCTGACTTTTTCCTCTCTTCCTCCTCCTCCTGCTCCAATCTGCCGCAAAGATTTCGTTTCCGCCGCGCTGCTCCTCCTCCTCCTCAAATCGGCGCCTAAACTCTCCTCCAATTCCGGCCTCATCCTCCGATCCTCCTCTGATTCTCCTCCTTCCTCAAACTATTCCGGCCGGCCTCCTCCTCCTCCTCCTTCCCCTCCGCCTTCCCCTCCTCCTCCGGCCTCCTCCTCCGATCCGGTTAATTTTTTTTTTTTCAATTTAGTTTAATTTTATAAATTGTTATATATTTAATTTTAATTATATAAATTGTTATATATTTGTTAATAAATTTAATTTTAACAAATTGTTATATATTTGTTATATATTTTATTTTAATTATATAAATTGTTATATAATAAATTGTTATATATTTGTTATATATATTTAATTTTAATTATATAAATTGTTATATATTTGTTATATATATTTGTTATAATTTAGGTATAGAAATTGTTATATATTTAATTGTAATTATATAAATTGTTATATAATAAATTGTTATATATTTGTTATATATTTAATTTTAATTATATAAATTGTTATATATATTTTTTAATATATAAATGGTTATTTGTATTTATATATATGTTAATAATGAAATATAGTTATATTTGTATATAAATATATTTAGGTTCATGGTTAGTATTATTTAAAATTAGTACAAATTTAAATATTAATTTGTTAGTATGTTTTGAAATATGTTAGTATTATTGGTTATTATATTAATTAGAATTTGTTACTTAATGTAATATAATTTAATATTAATTAATGTATTAATGCCTCAAGTTGCAGATGGCCGATGTATTCAAACAGTTCTTCGGAGGCCGTCGTTCCAGATCCAGGGGTTCTGGAACCTCCAATGCCTCAATCTCCCGATGATGACGAGCATGATGGAGAGCAGGATGCTGGGGATGACGTGGTGGACTTTACTGCTTTAGGTGATGATTAGGGTTATATTTTATGTATATTGGAACAAATTAAATATTAAATCATTTAGACGTGTTTCTTGTTGGTGCAAATGCATGGATTGTCTTTGTGATTTGCAGGTTGCTTGGAATGGTAATTTAGAAATTAATTTAATTTTTTTCCCCCAAATGTAAGAATAGCCGACGATATTGGCATTATTTCGTCGGCTATAAGCACTATAGCCGACGATTTTTACCAATTTTCGTCGGCTATAACTTCTATAGCCGACGAAAATGACATTATTTCGTCGGCTATAACTAATTAATGCCTATTAAAATATTAATACATTCTGACGAAATAACCGACGAAATAGATGAAATCGTCGGCTATATTTCAGAACAAATAGCCGACGAATTTCGTCGGCTATAGTTTACGATATCGTCGGCCATGCTCGAGCATAGCCGACGAATTTCGTCGGATATTTTGCCCAGGTTTGGTCGACAAAATTAATTTTCGTCGGCACTGTCGTCAGCCATACCCGAGAATAGCCGACGATTTTGTTATTTTCGTCGGCCATTGGTATTACCGACGCCGTTTTTCCGACGATGTATAGCTGTCGAAAATTTCGTCGGCAGAAGGAATAGCTGACGAAAATTTGGCATAGTCGACGAAATTTTTTTCGTCGGCTATTCTGTCCGATCTGGTAGTGATACACCTATATGCATATAGCAAAAAAACTACCAATAAATCTCATATTCAGTTAACAAAAATTTAAATAGTGGTAGGTACTGGAGCAGTGAGTCTGTGTGTAATGGAACGCTTAACGAAACCAACGCCAAGAGTATGGTTTATCCTATATACCATACCACCATTTTAACAAACACATGCCTACTAACTGACACTGAACTTAAAACAAATATTATCTTCATTAGATTCATATAGAAAAAATTAAAACCTGCAAGCAGCAGATTCCAAACAATAACAGCAGTAGTCCAAACATATATCAAAGCACAATCTGATTTAAAACCATCATTTTCATTAATTGCATGTAACAGAAATTAAAACATGCAAGCACTAGATTCCCAACAATAGCAACAATATACCAAGCATATATCAAAGTACAATTTGATTTTACAGCAAGTAATAGAATATCGACCGTCAACAATAACTCATACTAACCAGTCTATGCGCATTTCTCCCATCGGTGGTCTCATAAAATCTCATCTGATCACGAAGTTGATTAAAGCGGTTCTCCATTTGTGCTGCTATAGACTCTCTCAGTTTTTCTGTTATATCCTGAGTGACTTTTTGCGTTACTTCTTCAATCACTTTCTGTGTTACCTCTTGAGTGATTTTCTGAATAAATTCTGAGGTGTTATGAGGTACCAATGGATCTTGTGGATACACCAGACTGCGAGGGATAGCAGAACCATAGGTACGGCAATAGCCGTGACCATCAGATCCCATCACATCATGAAATACTTGGTCACGTACAACTGTAAGATGTCACTGGTCCTCAGGTTTCTGTGCAAGTGCCGTATTATATTCATCCTACATGAATTTATAAATAATTTAGCTAGGAAAACCCACAAAAAGAGCAACAATA
This sequence comes from Potentilla sterilis, assembly GCA_963682095.1. Taxonomy (NCBI): domain Eukaryota; kingdom Viridiplantae; phylum Streptophyta; class Magnoliopsida; order Rosales; family Rosaceae; genus Potentilla; species Potentilla sterilis. The sequence goes on along the minus strand of OY821762.1, from coordinate 21,586,210 downwards.
CTGAATGAGAGGTGAAGAAAGGTAAAACATACAATGACTTGAGCAACTTCAAGATTTGACTGGTTCCGTGCTTTTATCCACACGCTCATCTTATCAGTAGGTTCTTCACTTTGTTGCATCTGCCAAGTACAAGCACACTAAAAATGCATCAAATTGAATCATTTTGAGTTAAGAAAAAATAAGAACCAGATATCTGTTAACGTGTCAACTACAAAAGTACCTCATATCTTATTTGACCATAAGGCTTTCGACCAGCAGTATGAAGTGGTCCACGCTGCTCCCGATTGGAAGAATTACGCGCTGCTATCACTTGCAGAATGAGCAATTACTAATCATTATGTTAGAGTCAACAATTTTGCCAAATTTAATCAGAAATGGCATCACACCTCTACATACCTTTGCATCATCACTACTCCAATATGCAACAAGCACAGGCCATTGATCTGGTACGACAAATGGAGGAACCACAGATAATAACTCTGGTGCATCTTTGTTCTTCTCAAAGTAGTTTAATTTTTGTTTTGCTTTTGTGATCCTTCCACAAATAATTGCAACTTCTAAGACACACAGCTTTTTATCCGTCTGAAACATCTTCCAAATTTTTCTACAACATGCATACAACAACAATGAATCAATTTTAATAAATATGCCAAGTGCAGATAACATTTACCAATAAAATATGTACTCACCTTAACCTCGTCCCATATTCCCTCTTTGACTGAAGTTTCAACAGCCTTCCAATCGATGCATGTCAATGGAACCCTATGGCCATCGCGTACCATCATACCTAGTCGTGACTTTAGCTGTGCAGCTCTATCTCTAATACGTTGGAACTTATCATCAAACATAACTTTGACTTTAACCCCACTATTCCACTCTGGGACACCCTTACTGTGTCCTCTACTAATAGTCCCTTGTGCAATCGCAAAACCAAGAAAGTTAATTACAACTATTAATTAAAGTGGGGCTGGAAATAGTTTAAGTATTGAAAACAAATAATAAAATCATATAATGAACCCATATATATATATGTGGTTGGAAGAGGTACTGTTTCAGGAGTAGGTTGGGATGCAGACAGTGGAGGAGGAGCAGGAGTTGGCTGAGGCAGTGGCGTTATTGGTGATGGAGTTGTCTGTCGATGCGACGTCAGGGAGCCTTGCGAGGAGGAAACAGTGCCTCCAGCAGAACCGCTTGATGTCAGGAAGTGGGACATCTGGCGTGGTCTGCCTACGCTACCAACCTTCCTTCTCTTCATGGTCACCTAGCTATAAGATGACAAAGTGATAGATATAATCTGTGATAAAGTAATGAACCCAAAAAGTATGTCAAGTACACATACGTTACAACAGTTAACAAGTCTAAACCAAATAAATATTGACTCAAAATTATATCCAGGCATAAACAGTAGTCAATAGCGCCAATTCGAACAATCCACGCATCAATATCATCATTATCATACATGGAATAATATGAAAATTCAAATTTTCTACCAAAAACTTAGAACATGATATGTCAACTACTGGTAGGCCTATTCATCCATCTTAATATAAGCCACTGAATCCATTCTTCAGTATTATCGATATCCACAAGGGAGAAGGCCTTTGACTCAGTTTCTACGACATTTAACCGACCTTATCCTGATAGATCTGGAGTATACCACACCTGATGTGCTTGAGATGCCAAGATAAATGGTTCATCCCCCACCCAATTATGTTGGTATAACAATCTTCTAAAGTTAACTAAAGTGAAGTTAAAAGAATCCAATTTCACCCCTGTTAAAGGATCTGCCCACTCACATCTAAATAACACATACTTGACATCCTCATTGTAGGTAATTTTAATTATATCTGTCAATCTTCCATAATACGGTAAATTGTCTCCTTGTAAAGACACACCACTATTTTGTCTAGTTCGCTTATTGTCAACACCTTTCACACAAAAAAATTAGCCATTAGCAGTGTATGAATTCAACTTAGCTGCTGAAGGACTAGGAGGCTTCGACCAAGCAACAATTTCTTCCGATAAGGATAAATCACCCATATTTGCAAAGTCATAACCTGTTAGATACAAAAATTAGCTGCCTATCCAACACATCAAACACAACTGTATAAACAGAAACTTAAATGCATTTAACAACTCACATGTGCTTTAAACCAGTCCGCAAACTCATTAAAATGAATTCGTGCAACATGTACGTCATCAGCATTAGGAAACTGATTCTTTATGGCAGTCATATGTTCCCTGCACAATTTGAGAATGAACCAATGAGTTTTTGTACGCTTTTTCCAAAGTGACATGCTCTGTATGCTTTTACTTTATGAATAAAATAAAAAAACTTACTTGAGATATGGTGTGACTGAATCAGTATGAAACAAGACCCAACGATGAATTTGTGCTCGAGTAACTTTAGAGAGTATAAAAGACTTTCCTTTCCTGAAGTCATCATCAATCTTCCTTCTTTTCTTTCTCTTTGACTTACTCTCCACATCTTTAAGATACTGGCTGCAGAAGTTCATACACTCTTCCATCAAATACCCTTTAGCTATTGATGCTTCTGGATAAGCTCTTTGTCATACATATTCTTTTAAAACCAGTAGGTACCTTTCAATGGGGTATATCCACCGAAACTGCACAGCACCACCAATTAACGCTTGCTCAGCGAGATGGATAGGGAGATGCTCCATTATATCAAAAAATGAAGGTGGAAAGATTTTCTCTAGATCGCAGAGGGTTACAACTATGACTATTTTGGCCTTCTCAAGATCAGCTGCAGTGTTTACTTTTGAGCACAACACCTTAAAGAACTTGGCCAAACCAATCAGCCCTTCAACTACATTCTTCGGTAAGAAGCTTCGCATACATAACGGAATCAGTTGCTGTAGAAGAATATGGTTGTCATGACATTTCAGGCCTCCGATGCTCTGCCCCTTCAAATTTACATGCCTTGCAATATTGGAGGCAGAACCATCCGACATTCTTGACTCCTATAAGGATTTGAGGAATTTATCTTTGCCATCAATGGCTATCTCAAAATCAGCACACTCAAAATATTCTGCACCACTATCCCTTGTCCTGACATGGTAATCCTTTCTAATTCCCATAAGTTGAAGGTCACGTCGAGAACTCAAGTTGTCTTTTGTCTTTCCAGCAACTCCCATTATGGTACCAAGAACATTATCAGCAAAATTCTTCTATGTATGCATCGCATCAATGTTGTGGTGCAAGAGGTTGTGCTGCCAATAAGGGAGCTCAAATAAAATACTTAGTTCCTTCCAATTGTGCTGCTTTTTCATCAACGGATCTTTCACTAGTTTCTCTGGTCCCATCAGTTGCCTCATTCGAAGATCAACCTTCTTATACTCTGTAAGTATATCATTGGACTGAAAAGTTGTGTGTACATATCTACTCCAGATACTCTTACAGGGGGGCTTCTAAATTCTCTTAAGTCATAGAAGGACTTGGGATCTTTTCAGTATCTGTGGTCATAAGGTAAAAATCTTCTACTGCTCCCATATGACCACTTTCTACCATTCACCAACCAAGTTGCATCAGATTGATTATTGCAAGAAGGGTATGCATACTCACCTTTTGTACTCCAACCCGATAAATTAGCTAAGGCAGGAAAGTCATTGATCGTCCAAAGTAATCCAGCATGCAGTAGAAACATTTGATTGCTTGACGCGTCAAAAGTTTTCACTCCCTTTTCCCACAGTTCCTTCAATTCTTCTATCAGAGGCCCATGTAAACATCAATCTTATCTCCAAGTGATTTTAGTCCATCAATCAGCACAGACAAAAATATAAAAGGTTGTTTCATCAACAACATAGGTGGCAAGTTGTACGGAACTACTATGATAGGCCCTGTACTATGAGCTATATTCTGAGTCCTGAATGGATTAAATCCATCTAAGGCTAAGCCAAGACTTACATTCCGAATATCAACATAAGAACTTGTGTGCTTAGCATCGAAATCCTTCCACGCAAAAGAGTCTGCAGGATGCCGGAACACACCATCATCAGTTCATTTCTCAGCATGCCATCTCATGAGGGTAGCTGTGTTAGGGGACAAAAACAGCCTCTGCAACCTTGATTTTAGTGGAAAATACCTTTCTCCACCACCATTCTCACTATCTAGTCTCACCCCATTTGTAGTTCCTATAGCATCTTGGACTAATCTGGCCATACCATCCTCCATATAATCATCTAATCCCGACAATACTTCATCCCTATCCACTGAAACATCTACAGTTCGTTTCTCACCATGTTTTTCCCATATCCTCTACTTTGTCCAAAATCCATACTCCCGAAGATGTTCCCTCACAACTACTCGGTCCAAAAAACAACCACGATTCTCACACTTTCTACAAGGACAATATATCACTCAAGTCTGATCCCTGTTAAGATATGCGAAATCTAAGAAATCATCTAACTTCGCATAGTATAGCTTAGAACACCTATCTGGCCAATCTATCCAGGACTTTTCCATATTCCCCAATATAAATAGGTGTTGGCCTAGAACACCTATATGCATATAGCAAAAAAACTACCAATAAATCTCATATTCATTTAACAGAAATTTAAATAGTGGTACGTACTGGAGCAGTGAGTCTCGGTGTGCAATGGAACGCTTAACGAAACCAACGCCAAGAGTATGCTTTATCCTATATACCATACCACCATTTTAATAAAAACAGACATACGTTATACACATAACCTAAAACTAGCATTCTCTTCAACAGATTTAGTTAACAAAAATTTAAATAGTGGTAGGTACTAGAGCAGTGAGTCTCGGTGTGCAATGGAACGCTTAACGAAACCAACGCCAAGAGTATGCTTTATCCTATATACCATACCACCATTTTAACATACACATGCCTACTAACTGACACTGAACCTAAAACAAGTATTCTCTTTATTAGAATCATATAGCAAAAATAAAAACCTGCAAGCAGCAAATTCCAAACAATAGCAGCAGTAGCCCAAGCATATATCAAAGCACAATCTGATTTAAAACCACCATTTTCATCAATTGCATGTAACAGAAATTAAAACCTGCAAGCACCAGATTCCCAACAATAGTAACAGTATACCAAGCATATATCAAAGCACAATCTGATTTAAAAGCACCACTTTCATCAATTGCATGTAACAAAAATTAAAACCTGCAAGCACCAGAATCCCAACAATAGCAACAATAGACCAACATCAAAGCACAATCAGATATTAAAACACAAATTTCATCAATTTCATATAACAAAAACAAATACAGACAAACCACTTAAGTTGAAAAACTACCAGCAGAGTGTCAAAAGCAAATTGTAAAAGCACTCCTCTTAGTAAATCAACGCAAGACACTGCCCAACAAAACCACCAGCAAATCAACGCACTCCTCCGGCACTGTCAAAACCAAACTGTTAAACCATTAATTTTAGTGAAAAGTAGTTCACTTCTTTTTTAGGCATAAAAAAGGGATACGAAAATTAGAGAACAGAAAAAGGATATGAAATAGTTTTGACCTTCAATTTCTTCTTCTTCGTTGCAGTAGTTTGAGGCAGTCGTCGACCTTCTCTTTGTCCAAATCCCTAAACCTCGACGATTTGGAGATTTGGGGATCGAGTTGGGATTTCAGTTCTAGGATCGAGTTGGGTTTCCAATATAAGAGTAAATTGGCGATTGTCTGTTTCGGGGATTGAGTTGGATTTTAAATGCAACGAGAGATTTGGGATTTAGGGTTTCAGAGAGACTAGTCGAGAGAAAGAATTCTGAGAGAGGGAGAGGATTTGGGATTTAAGGTAAACTGAGAGAGGTTTGGGAGAGGGTTTGGGATTTAGGTTTTTCTGAAAGGGTTTTCATAGAGGGTTTTCTGGGTTTCAGAGAGGGTTCGATGGGTTCAAGAGAGAGAGAGGGTTTTTTGTGAAGTGTTGGGTGGGGAGTAAGTGTTTGTTATCTGAAAGATTTTTATTCTTCCCAATAAATTTTGTCCCAATTATTTTCATGGTATTGGCACCTAATTTTCACAAAATTTGCACACATTAGCTACAGGGAATCGAGGCCGTAGCACACCCGATTCAATTTTAGGCGACGGTAATGCCTATGCCGTAGCCAAATGTTTCAGTTTTTAATGATTAGTAGATTATACTCAAATGTATAACTTTTCGAAACAACTATATAAAAAAAGTCAAATTTTGAAAAACGCTATGAAATAGTATTTAATCGTTATGATGAAATACGGTGATTGTAAAAAAATCACTTAAATCCGACAAAATTAGAGTCTCCATCGATGCGGTCAACCTTTTTAAACTTATCTCTTTATGGGGAACCATAGTGTCGGGAGGTAAATGTTCCCAAATTTTTACATGGCTGATTACGTCTTATTTATTTTAAAGTTTAATGTTTGGAAGAGTTGACGAAACAAGGTCATCTAAAGGTATGTAATAACGTTTTCGTATGATAAGTTTTATTAAAATATGGTTGACCGTTTCGATCGAGCATCGAACGTTCACGAAACGAGTTGATTTTTCTACTCTACTCATATTTAACTATAACGATCACATCATACGGTTAAAATTTTCATTTTGTGAATTTAGCCATTATAATGACAACATGCTTACTAATGCAGTATAACTTGATTAGTAGATTATACTCAAGTGTACAACTTTCGAAACAACTATATAAAATAAGTGAAATTTTGAAAAATTCTATGAAATAGCATTTGATCTTTATGATGAAGTACGATGATGGTAAAAAAATTACTTAAATCTGACAAAGTTAGAGCCCTAATCGATGCGGTCAACCTTATTCAAACTTATCTCTCTCTATGGGGAGCCATAGTATCGGGATGTAAACATTCTCAAATTTTTACATGGCTGATTAGGTCTCATTTATTTGAGAGTTTAATGTTTGGAAGAGTCGACGAAACAAAGTCATCCAAAGGTACGTAATAGCGTTTTCGTGTGATAAGTTTTATGAAAATATGGTTGACCGTTTCGATCGAGCATCGAACGTTCACGAAACGAGTTGATTTTCTACTCTACTCATATTTAACTATAACGATCACATCAGACGGTCAAAATTTTAATTTTGTGAATTTAGCCATTATAATGACAACATGCTTACTAATGCGGTATAACTTGATTAGTAGATTATACTCAAGTGTACAATTTTCGGAACAACTATATAAAAGAAGTCAAATTTTGAAATTTTTTATGAAATAGCATCTGATTGTTATGATGAAATAAGGTGATGGTAAAAAAATCATGTAAATCCGGCAAAATTAGAGCCCCGATCAATGAGGTGCAACCTTATTGCAACTTATCTCTCTCTATGGGGAGCCATAGTATCGGAAGGTAAACGTTCTCAAATTTTTAGATGGTTAATTACGTCTAATCTATTTGAGAGTTTAATGTTTGGAAGAGTCGACGAAATAAGGTCATCTAAAAGTACGTAATAGCGTTTTTGTGGGATAAGTTTTATGAAAATATGGTTGTAGTAGGAAAAAGAATCTAAAAATTACTAGCGACGACAAATAACACCGTAGCAAGAAAATAGTCTATTTACCCAGTTTCAGCTACGGCATAAAAAGTGTAGTCGTAAAAAATCAAGAACTTTGCTACGGTAGGACCTCCCGTCACAAGATTTATTATTTATTGCCACGGTAATAATATGCCGTCATAAAGTTGGTAATATTATACCACAGCAACACTTTGTCGTCGCAAAGTTCTTAACATTATACCACAACGATACTATACCGTTGCATATTAAGCGACTGTAGTTATGCCGTCGCAATACTTGGACTATTGGCGACGACAAAAGCTCGTCATAGCGAATTTCAGTAGCTAACTGAATTTTTTTTTCTAGTGTAGAAGTTAATGGAATCTGAAAGTTCAGGTGTATTTGATATATACTTTTAAAAGTCCATAAAAATCTGAGTGTATTCAATTAGGATTTAAAAAAATCAATATGGAGTCTACCAAAGTTTAGGGGTGTTCATTATGGACTTTTAAAAATAAATAGAATTTTAAGGGTATACAAAATATCATACATATTTATGGAATTAGTAAGTCATGGATAATCATGGACTTTGTAGTGTAAATTATGCACATAAAACTCAAATATTTTTCTAGTCTCCAGACCAAATATTTCGAAAAGTCCATGACAGACTTTTTCTACCTATGAAGAGGTTAATCATCCGTTATCTCTTTATTTTTTAACATATCATATGTCTTTCATGTTTTTCTTTCATCTCATTTTTTCTATAATATTTTATGCAATCAAACTGCAGCTCTAATACAAACATGTTCATTGTTGTTGAATTTGTTTTTCAAATATTTTTAATTTATTTCTCATTTATTTATGAAATCCTAAAACACAAATATTATCGTTTGCACGAGTCAGTTATGGAGATTTCAATTTTATTTTTTCCAGTACTCGTTAATTAATGAATAAGATTCATCAAATGAATATAAATCAAACTACATATTTGTAGTCGGTCTATAATGGGATATATGACAATAAAAAGTCAATAATTACATAAAATAATTATGTAACTAATATATAACTCACTAATTACTATACGTTTTCTTTTATTATTAGGTAAATATTACTTAGGTGACTGCAGATTTCCCAACCAACGCCGATTTTTAGCTCCATTTCGAGGTACCCGATATCATCTCAAAGACTTTGGTGGTGAAGGAAATCATCATATTGATACAATTGAGTTATTCAATCTTCGGCATGTTTCCTTGAGCAATGTAATTGAGAGGATATTTAGAGTATTGAAGTCACGTTTCACTATTCTCAAATCAGCACCACCATTTCCATACATGACACAAGCAGAGCTAGTTTTGGCTTGTGCATGACTACACAATTTTCTTCGACAGGAATGCCGTTCCGATGAATTTCCTCCAGATTCAGAAAAGGACCCTAGAGCCAATCAAGAAAATAATTTTGAATGAGATGATTTTCAAACCCAAGAACAACACAGAGATAGTGCTAATTAATGGATAATGAGTATTACCAGTTATATGTGGGAAGATGCCAAACCAAATGTTCAACAAAATGCCAATAATGAAAACGATAACAATAAAGAAAATGACAATGAAAGAGAAGAATGATCAAGGGACTCGTCCACCAATATGAAATTTTGTTAAAGTATTTTTTTTCTTCTATTTTTTGTTATTTTTTTGTTTTGAATTTGATACATTTACCCATGGTTTTATTCGTTACACTGAGATATTATTCCTTTATGTTTTAATTATTTTTTGTTATAATACTATTTTGAGGTGAAATATGTAGAAGTCGTTCAAAATGAACTATGTGGATTTTCATAAATCAATAAAAATATGTAATTAAAATCAATGATTTTAAAGAAATCGATAGAGATATATGTAAGTCAGTGATTTTTTTTTTTAAAGTCTGTGGACTATTCTAAAAGTCTATAAATAAAAAAAATCCATACAAATCTATATACCCCCCCCCCCCCCCCCCCCCCGGTCTCTTTTCTGAATCAAAATGGGGATTTAGTCATGAGTTTTGTGTGGAACATAAGTCCATTTAGGATAAGCTAGTAAATTAGAAAACAATTTAATCACAAAGTTAAATATGATAATAATAAATTAGATTTTCATAAAAAAAAGAAATTAAAACAATTATCCCACATTCCATCTTTTTCTCCCATTATCTCTACGCAATAAACGTTTTACTTAACTTATTTTTATTTTTTCAAATTAAAATATTACATGCAGAGAGCATGTATGAGTGGCTAGTTGGTTAGTAAACACACCCTATTAAGGGGTTTTACGGTTTTACCCTTGTTTTTTTTTCACTAAAAAATATGGAGAAATTTTATACACTCCATTAATTTCTTAATACACACTCTTTGTATTTTTTTGTCCAATTTTATTATCAAACTTCCACCTATTCCCCTCTTCAAAAGTAACAAAGAAAATGTTTAACAAAATAAATGGAATGATGCATCATAAATTATTATTATTTATTTACTACTTTTATTTCAATTAATTGTATAATTGACTATTAATAAAATCAACTACATATTTATAATATAATTTCTAATTACTTTCTTTGTTCTTCAATGTTTTAAGAGAATCGATATTTGTCAATGCATGTCTACATGATCTATATAATCAGAAACAATACTGGAATCGGTATATAATACGCCAATGTCGTTGTTAATTAAAGTAACTACTTATGTATTCATGTATGGAAGATAAATATAACATCTCTAACAGTTTAACCAATTTGGTTGCTTCTTAGTTCTTATATGAAATAATTGGTTATTGATATTTAAAATCATATTTGAATCTTATCATAAAGACGAGAAGGGAATTTAGTCTTGGATATATTAAACATTTAATTCATATTTGTTCAAGGAGAAATTATAATAGGGAGAACTCATCATTTATTGATTGATAGAGGGGCTTTTATATAGGCATTACAACAAGTATCCCGATAAATCAGGGATTCCCTATCTATTACATAATCATCTAATCTAGTCTAATTAGGTCAAGACACATTCAGGAAGTTACGGAAATAACCTCCCTACAAGACTCCCACTTGTGTCGAGAGCATAATGTCTTCATGGTGCTTACCCTGTTGCCTCACTAAAACCTTGCCAGCAAAACAAAAACCTCTTGGGCAAAAATAAAATGTATGGACGAAGGGAAAAGAGCACAACACACCAACACTACACTTGTGAATAACATGTGATGTAGACTCCCCCTGATGTCTAACAAAGTTAGAGCTCTGATATATGGCGCATGCCTAGGCTCTTCACATGTTTCACATGCATAGATTTTCCCAAAGACTTGATAAATAAATCTGCAACATTTGCATCTGAACTCACTCGATTAACTTAAATGTTCAGGAATTTCTGTTGTTGCACATTATAAAAGAACTATGCGGGTCAGAGAGATACCCAGCATATGCAAATCCAACTAACACATTGTTAGGAGTCTTTGGATAAGGGAGACGACCGGAGAAGGACATATCTCGGTCCAAATCATCACCTGACTCGGTCTCCACGTCGTCGGTACCGGCGGCAGTTCCGCGGCGTATGGCGGCGCTGCCGGGGCTGCCGGTGGCGTTAGTGTGAGGAGAGGCGGAGATGGAAACCTCTCTGATGCTATAGGGGTAGAACAAACCCAGGTCAATGGAACCTTTCAGATATTTAACACCATTCCAATGACGATGCGTAGGTGCTGAGCTAAATCTAGCTAGTAAGTTCATAGCGAAAGCAATGTCTGTTCTAGTGCATTGTGCCAAATATAATAGCGCCCCAATTGCACTAAGATACGTGTATTTAGCTCCAAGCATCTCTTCATCATCCTCTTTAGGACGGAATGGATTCTTGTGTCTAGACTTTGTCTTTCTTATGAACACGCATGGGCATAAATCATTGTCCTTGTATCCTCTCCCAATCAAGTATTACAACAGACGTTACAATCTAGTTGCATAATAACTTCGTGGTTTAAAGTCACTTGATTGAGGCATTAGAAGTCCTTCAAACACTTTCGTGTATATAACTGCATCTATATCCCCATATAGGTATACATTAACCACATTCATAAGCTGCACACCACTACCAGAAAAGGGGCTATAGCCGACGACGCCATCTCGTCGGCCGTTTTCATTAAATCGTCGGCTATAGTCATAGCCGACGATACTTCGTCGGCTATTATCTCGTCGGGAATGCTCCGTCGGCTATAGTATAGCCGACGACACTGAGGGTAAGTTGTCGGCTTATAAAACACGCGGTATAGCCGACGAATAAAGCGTCGTCGGCTATACTTCGAACATTGCCGACGACAGAATCGTCGGCTTCAACAATTACGTAATTGCCCCTAATCCGGAAGTATAGCTGACGACACTATCGTCGGCTATACGTCCAGCATAGCCGACGATAGTGTCGTCGGCTATACGTCCGGCATAGCCGACGAATTAATCGTCGGCCATAACAATCGCCGGTACCAGGAACGGCTTTTTTTTGCCGGAAGCCGGGAGGGTATAGCCGACGAAATATGGCCCATTTCGTCGGCTATAACCCCTAAATATTTAAAAAAATTTAAAAATTTAACTCGGGCCCAATTTCACTTCGTCTTCGGTTTGGCTGCAGAAAATCCACAAACAAACATCCAAATATCCAACAAATATCCACATCAATCCATCCCTAATATATCCTACCTACTGTACAAATTAACCCCCTAGCTAACTAGTCATCTACTCATCATCACCCCCTAAACGCGTAGCGTCGTCGACCGGATCGTTCGAGTTCCGGTGGCTATGGCTATCCTGATCGCCTGGCGTACTCCGATGCGGGTGGGGAGTGGGGACGACGAACTGGGGCATCTGTGGCAGAGGCGGGGGCTGGAGTCCAGCCTGCTGGGCCTCCCAAGATAGCTGCATCCATCGGTACATCTCCGCCACAGATGCGTCTCTGGCCTGCTGCGCCGAAGCCTCCGCGGCCCTCGCCAACTCCGCCTGAGTCTTCTGCAGCTGCGTCTGCAAATCTCCTCTCGTCGAAGCCGCACGCTGCGTGGTGGGATTGGCCGGCGTGTACTTGAGAACCCCATCTCCCGCCGCGCCTAGGCCTCTCTGGTAGAAGTAGTTGTTGCCCGTCCCCACCGCCGCGTGCATGATCTGAGAGGCCAAGCGCGGCTCAAGGGTGTCGATCGTGGAGGCAAACTCCGCGATCGCCTCGTCGGACGCCCCTTCCCCCAGGGTGTCTCGCGCGATCCCGAAGGTGATCGCGTCGGTCTCCGCATCTATTTCCGCCTAATTGACAAGAAAATATAATAAACGAATTAATAAAAAAAATATATAAATTTGTTTAATGAAACACTTTTATTGAATATGGGCGAATACTTACCACTTGGTCGGGACGCCCCGGATACATCTGCGCATGAATCCACGACAACGGCCTCAGCGGTCGGTCCCTCCTCGCCATCTCTGCCCACTGCCTCCAGGAGCGGGCGCCGCCGTGGTGGGGGTGCTCGTTCCTCTTGCGGTTGTCGCTGTTCGTCTTCGAGATTTTCTGTATTATAAGAACGAACATATAAACGCAAATATAAATTAGTAACTAAATTAAAATATTACGAACTAACCAAAATAAAATTATTAACTAATTTAGTTACTAACTAATTTAATTTAATTAGTAACTACTTAACTAACTAATTTAATTTAGTAACTAACTAACTTACTAACTACATAATTTAATTTAATTTAATTTAATTTAGTAACGAACTAACTAACTAACTAATTAATTTAATTAAGTAACTACATAATTTAATTATTAAATAACATTAAAAAGTTATATACTAGGAGACTAAATTTTCTTACCGAGACCCTGTCGCTCCCGAAGTAGGCTACCAGCCATAGCCACTCATACTCCCTGTACCGGAACTGCGTGGGGGGTTGCACCTCGCCCCAAGCGCTGCTCCACATGGTACGTCCTGTAGTGCGTCGCCAGCTCATTCTTCCACTCGGAGTACCTATATTAACAAAACACAACTGTTAGATATATTCGTACACTGCCAGTAAATATATTTATACAAAAAAAAGCGAAACACATAACCTGTTCTTCAGCTGCTCGTCTCTCCACCAGTCCAAGGTAGGATGGACTCTAAACCATTGCTGCAATATGATAAATTAATTAGAAAACAGAACGCAATCGTATCTGCATGCATGAATCTTGATGTAGGAAAGGCCGAGATCTTTAAGGATATGTCGCACCTTATGATGACTGGTAGGAAGCCGATGTCCGGGGGGCATCGCCCCACCCCATAGCCGAAGCCAATCATCAACCGATTTGACAGTGCCTTTGTTCTCCGTTTTGATCTTCATCACTCCCATGACAGATTCAAGGACAGTCTTACTGCATCCGGGGTACAACGGAGTCTGTTGCAATGCGATCAGGTTGTTGTACTTTTCCATACCACTTGTGTTGACCGGAGATCGGGGTAATGGCTCGAGTGGCTCAATATTAGGGAAACACTCCATCTCCGGAGGAAGGAGTTGCACATCTGGTGCTTCCTCAAAGACACCGCTCTCACGAGGAAACATATCGTTGATCCAGTTCGTTGTTGGATCATTGGAGGAACTCCCTCTCTCGGCAAATTGTCCATGATCATGACGACCCGCAAACTCTGGTTCACCGTGATAAATCCAATTAGTGTATAGGACCCAAAATCCATATCTAGCCAGGTGTTGCTCCACTGTCTCTATGGAAAACTGGTGTCGTGGGGTGGCACACTTGCACTTTTTACACGGACAATAATGAAGTGTAGTGTCTCCACAGTTAGCCATCACAAAATCCAGGAAACTCCTAACTCCATCATGATACGCCTGATCCCATCTTCCAAGGGTAATCCAACTCTTGTCCATCCTGTAAATTCAAGAAATAAATATAGCTATATATAGATATGTATATATGCACGTACTACGTACGTACGTACGTACTAATTAATTAAAAAATTCATCATTAATTACACACACACACATATATATATATATATATACACATGCATCCCTAAATTAATTAAAACATCGTCAATCTCCCTAATTAATTAAACACAATGTATTTTTTATGTATACCAACAATATATTTTTAATTACAATTAAATTAATTAATATATATATACATTTTTTCATCAAATTCATCTAAAATCACCTATAAATCAACAATCAATCACTAATCTTCAACAAAACTTCAATTCTATCTAACCAACATATATATCAACCCATTAATAATCTCATCTCAACACACATATATATATATATATATATATATCAAATTAATCACACATTTATTCTAATTAAACTCTAAATTAACACACCTCTGCATATAACCAACTAAATCAACACACACGGCAATATACGTACCTTTCAAGCTTATGGCCGAGGTTTTGGACGATTTCAGAGCGTTTTGGACGATTTCATCGACGAATGAGCTCGCTGCTGCAGAATGGATCTGATATAAGAGTTATAGCCGACGAATACCCTCCTCGTCGGCTATAACCAAAAACTTTTCGTCGGCTATAACTCTTATAGCTGACGAATACCATCCTCGTCGGCTATAACCAAAAACGTTTCGTCGGCTATAGTTATAGCCGACGAGTTGTCGGCCGTCGTCGGCTATAATATTATAGCCGACGATGTGGCCGACGAAATAGTAATTCGTCGGCTATGACCCCTTATAGCGGACGAAGTACTGTTTCGTCGGCCGTGTTTTCCCATATCGTCGGCTATAACCCCTTTTCTGGTAGTGAACCTCAGTTTTTGGGACACTACTAAACTGATTAAGTAGTGGAAAGTAATGATGTCCATTACGGGAGAATACATCTCATCGTAGTCAATACTAAGTCGTTGAGAGAAACCTTGCGCCATAAGTCTTGCTTTATACCGCATGATCTCATTCTCTCATTACACTTACGAACAAAGACTCTCTTATGTCCAACTCAACAGATCCTAAGACCTGCCTTTTATTTAACGAGTCTAGTTCTGCATGTATTACTTTTTTCCACTTCGGCCAATACACTCTTCGTTGACACTCTGCATTGGAATAAGCGATTACATCATCAACATGCGTGGAAGTTCTATCTACAGAATACACGTGCGCACTTGTGTAATTGAGATTTATGTGTAATCTGACATCAACAAAGATTCTGTGGCGTCCCACAGAAAACACATAGTTGATCATGGACATAATTATAGTCAGACACAATCTTGTTGATGATGAGCGGATTATATTGTGTCTTCGCAACTCGCTTCATTCGAGGTTTTGAATATCGAGAATTAAACGGTCTCCCCCTCTTCTTGGTGGGAGCCGAGGCCGAAGCTGCTGCCCCTTCAAAGTCCATCAGTGGCACCGTTGCGATCCGATTCAGCAACAGGGACGCCACGGCGTACGATGGCGCTGCCGCCGGTGTCACCCTCTCCTGAAGGTATGCCGACGGCACTAGGGCTTAGGACAGCCGAACCGATCCCATATAATCGGATCTTCAACCTTACCAGCACATTTGCAGTATGTATGTGTGATCTCGTCACTTTCTAACTCACTTTGAGTAGTACAGGGATTATGATGAGACAAATCGTTGGGGGCACACCATGTCAATTCCTGACGTTCATTCGGAATGTAAGCATTCCTATCTCCCCCTAACGGCGGGAAGTGTGTCTCATCAAAGTGACAATCTGCGAAACGTGCAGTAAAGGGATCTACGGTGGTTGGTAGCGGATTATTGTTGGGGATTCACATCCAACGTATACCTAAACGTCTTTGCAGACCCATCTTTGTACGCAGAAGAGGCGTAATAGGCACATAAATAGCACAACCGAAAGTACGTAAGTGCGCAATATTGGGTTTATAACCAGTAACCAGCTGGTATGCACTAAACGTCTGGTTGGCATTGGGTCTGAAACGAATAAGCATAGCTGTATGCAGTATTGTATATCCCCCTACAGAAACTGGAAATTGGTTCCCATAACCAAAAGCCCTAGCTACTAGCTGGAGTTGCTGAGGAGTATCTTCTGTAAGGCAGTTCTGAGAAAGAACATGAGGAACGGGATGTTCAACTTCAATACATATGGATATGCAATAATCATCGAATGTCTTGGAGTTAAACTCTCTAACATTATCCAACCTAATAGATTTAATAGGATGGTTAGGGTGGTGAGCCCTTAACTTGATGATTTAAGCTAAAAGCTTGGCAAATGCAGCTCGTAGACAGCAAATCGACGTGACCAACGCGTCGATGCATCAACCAGCACCTTAAAATACACAAAGGGTCTGCATTTTGGTTGATAGGTCCACACATATCATCTTGGATTTGTAGTAAGAGTGGTTTCTTTTGTATCCATAACAAAGAAAAACAATTGATTCATCTTTGCTAGTGTACAAGCTTTGCAATAAGAGCATTATGCATCTTAAAATACAAATTCGCGTTAAAAATTAGATTCACGCGTAGCATGACCTGTATATACTAAAATGGTAATAACTTCTTCACTATTAAAGGTATCGACAAACCGTAAAATGTTTTGAAAATTAGACATCCGTAAATTTCCAATGATATAAAGTACATAATGTAGTTTGAAACGAGCTAATCACAAAGCTTTGTCGAAGTTGACGGATCTGCAGATTTCCGGACAGATCCGTCCTACATTGCCAAAACGGCCATAACTCACTCAATATGATAGCTATGATCAAAAAGTTAGTGTCTCTTAAAAGTAGACACATAGAACTTTCTATTGGTATAAAATATACTATTTTTGAATGAGTGAGCTATGATTTATAGGTCATGCAATATCAAAGCTTGTATGAGTCATAAGATCCAATAACAAGAATTGGAATGAGGTATTCTCATTGAATCTGATTCAACTTCTTCTTTAGAATGATTCATTAGAGGAAATACACAAGTAATAATTACCATTCTCATATATCCGATCCAAGTGATAACCTTTGGCAATTAGGTTTGAAAAACACAGCAAGATTCGATTTTTTCTTGGTGCATAGAATACATTCAATGACATCGATAACTATACCCTTAGGTAACATAAGTTTAACGAATCCACGCTCTTTAACAACCGGCGAGGTTCTAATCGATATAGTCATTGATCATCTATATTGCACATAATACTTAAACGACTGCCTATTCTTTAGAATAGTGTGGGTTGTCCCACTATCAACTAAACACTCAACTTCACCGCGAGACATCTAAAGAGATGAAAAACTATAGGTGGTTTTCTCGTGGGACACAGTCTAATCACTACGCCGTAGGATAGAGAAAGAAAGGGGATGAAATCTCATTGAGTGTATCGCATGGTATTTGGACTTTATAACTTCGACTAAAGTCTGAAAGTGCAAGGTTGAATGTTACATAACCAAGCAATCATCATCAGAAACCAAAACGAAGCCGAGGATTCGCACGTTGTGGTGTTTAACACCTTTGGTGACTTGAAGAATGGAGGCTTAGCCTCCTAGGATCGGTGTTAAACACCTTCTCGGGCGGCAATGGAACCGAGGCCGAAGCCTCCTTGAAAGCACGGTGTCGCGGCACCTTTGTGCTGCCGAAGCCGAGGTATCATCACCATAAGGCCGACGTCGGCCACTAGGCTTGTGACGTCGAGCCTAGCTCCAATTATTCTTTGATTTTGATTTTGATTTGAGCTGAGGTGGAATTATAAGTCCAATATACTAAGCCAATGTGACCCAATAGTGTTTCAGAAGAACCACGTGAGTCGTTAAAACACGAACCGGGATTGCTTAAAAACATAAAATTTCTCACAATATGGGAAAACAGAGAAATTTTATTAACTTGCCAACATTTAATACATCAAAAGCAAGCTTCTAATTCCAAAGAAAACGACTAAGAAAATCAAAGTCTATAAGATATGGCAAGGCCATTACAATACTTGAAAAATTCTTAATGAAAAGTCAAACATGAAGACTAATCAAAATCCGGAACATCTAATGCTTGAGTAGGCTCTTGAGACTTAACTTCAAGAATGAAGTGCTCAACCACGAGATTAACGTGAGGTTGTCATCACTAGTTCTCACTCAGCATAATAATTCTCTTGTTGTAAAAACTGCATATATTTCTTGTAGGCATTAATCATCTCTTTGCTAGAATTACACTCGCATATGCACTTAGAGAAACCACACTTGTAACAAGGAGCATACATGATGCTGCTAATATTGGACGAGGAAAGAGGTGGCGCATGGCCACCTAGACGGGTTCCATGGCCGAATCGGCCTCCCCCTGAAGGTGCGGCATTGCCGCCATCTCGTCTCCAAGTGTTGGAGCGTAGTATCACACGGTTTCTGTCATTTAGATTTCTTCCACATATCGGTTTAGAAACTTGTTGATACGGGGCATTTTGATTTTAATTTCTTTTATTTTGAAGCCTTCCCAAGTGAGCATGTGGTTCATGAATCTTTTTAATTCCAACAGGTCTCAAATTTTTTTTTTATTTAGCCTAATCAACCGAATTTCGTTATGGGTGTCATAAGACATCATAGGCTATGGGAAATTTATCAAGAGTCTTATTGATAAGATCTCTATCATTTTTGTTATGCCAACAGTGTCAAGGTCATAATCCAAAGAACCGAATGATTTCCTATTTCAATGAAATCTCTGGGATAAGTATGTCATGGATATTATTTAATTGCTACTGGAGCGTGTCCCTTAATTTTTTTTTATAGATCTTTTATCGACATATGTTGTCCCTTCAGAGTTGGATGAATATAGCGTTCTCAAAAATGAGTGCCTAGGCCTTGACATGATCCCCAAATGGGGTAGTGGCTACTGCTTCATTCAGAATGACTGAGAAACCTTTGTTTTGAAAAGCAAGCTACACATCGGAAACACATCGATGATATTCTTTGCCCTCGAGATTAAAAATCTTAAAATCGGGTCGTGACTACGACGACATCTACAAGAAAAGAGATACGTCGGATTGGTATGAATATGACATATACCATTAAAGTATGTAGAACGGAATTAGAAGGGATATGACATATATGGTCACATAAATTTTTCTTTTCGATGCATAAAACCGGCGACATCATATCGCACCTTCAAACAGTGGCGTACTCAGACATCCACATAAGCATCTTTTTTTCTTTTAATTTCTCTTTCAAACGTGATTCCCCCAGGACCATCACTTAAAACTTCGACCGTAGGGGTAATGACATCCTCATCTTAGGTCTCATCGGCGATATAAGAATGGCCGGAATCGGAGTAGAGGAAGGCTAATAACGCCCGATATATATATCGTATATGTTCAAAAGCTGGAAGTTTTATAAAATCTTAGTTGCTAGTTCGCCAATGAACTGCGTTGTAATATAAAATGCGCTTGAGAACTCGGTTCTACTCTTTGTGCAAAATGCAATAGTCGCTTTGTTCTTTAGACGAATGCAGAAAATTGTTCCTCACCTCCATGGCGTATACATCGTCATAATTTTTCGACGAATAACCACATTTTTCCTATATTAGCACGTTGAAAATAATAATAGTTAGATACGTGCAACAAAATATTAAATAAATAATAAAATAGGAAAAAGTGGGAGGAAGAAAAGCCCAAAAGGCTGCTGGGCTAGGCAGAGGCCCAAACCCGACTCAGGTCGGGTTGGCGGAGGAACCGGGTCAACATCCTGTGCAGATGGGTCGAGTCGAGCAGACGGAGCGGACTCAGTTGATCCGGGTCTGCATTGCTGCAACGCTTGCGCTATACGATGGCAATGTTGGGCTGCGGCATCAAGCTTCAAAGTCCAGTCGAGGGCTACGGCGGAGGAGGAAACTAGCCATCGGCGCTGGGCAGAGACGACGGGGACGCCACCATGCTAGCTAGACTTGATGGTGGCCGAATTTAGATCGGTGCTGGGCTGCGTCACGACGGGGAGGCTTCGAGGAAGGCTCGACCATCGTCGAGGAAGAACGCCGGATTTCTGGGTGCCTTGAGAAAACGTCATCCTTTGCCGACAAATCTATCGTCGGCAAAGGTCTTCTCTGCTTTTCTTCCCGACAAACAAGTCGTCGGAAGAAAAGTTTTTGGGGGATCTTCTTATTTCCGACAAACAGTTGCCGGCAGAAAAGCATATTTTAGGGTTTCTGAAATTTTCAGGGCTATTAGACGAAGGTTAGAGCCACGTGCTGATAACGTGTTCAAAGAGAAATTATAATAGGGAGAACTCATCATTTATTGATTGATAGAGGGGTCTTTATATAGATATTATAACAAGTATCCCGATAAATCAGAGATTCCTTATCTATTACATAATCATCTAATTTAGTCTAATTAGGTTAAGACACATTCAGGAAGTTACAGAAATAACCTTCCTATAATAATATTTAATTTTTATTTATTATTAATGAGTAAGAGTATAGATGAAAATTTGGTGACAAAAAAATATAAAAGGGGTGTATTGAGAAATTGAGAATTTGAGAGAGTGTATATAAAACTTCCCAAAAATAGGGGAATAAAACAAAAAATTACAGAAACGACGTGGCACGTCAAAAAAATGAAATCCTCATATACTGTACTTGGTCGACGCGAGCAAATGTGTAATGCTTTCTTTTGTTGAGAGATTTGAGTGGGTGAATCCCTGAAACCCACAAATCATCGCAACCCAGAAACCACTCCGTCCTTTCTTTCATTCCCCAAATACCCAAAACCTTCAATTGTAAGTATCTTCTAACTACTCTTCAGTTTTCTTGTTTTGCTTGATTGTTTCCATTTTGGGGATTGTTTTAGGGTTCAAATTCTCAATTAGGTGACTGCGTGTTAGGGTTTAGGGTTATTGGTTCTCACTGTTTCTTCTCTGTTTCTATGTAGCTGCTCTCTGTTTCTAGCTGAGCAGATTATTTCAAATGATTATAAGAATTGCAAATTTCAGTATCAGGGTTTTCTCAATGCTTATATGTTGATTGTTGGATGTGATATAGCTGGAGGATGATGAAATAGGCAGGAGAAGAAGGTGTTGATCATCTCTGTATGTTTGATAGTTTTGTGAATTGGATTATGATTGGCATGAAAGCAGATATGTAATTGTTAGGATTTGGTGTAATGGGATACTGAAATGAATTACGATACGGAGTTTCGACTCTTTGTACTCCCATTGTGACGTCGTTGTCCCCTTCCTTGTTTGGGTTCCCCCTGAGAAACAAAAGTTAGATTCAGAGTTGATGCTTATGAGGCATGTTTTTCTGTGTTTGTGTTGGGGTTTTGGACTTCTGGGTGTGTGTTCAGTGCCCGTAAATTGGTTTTGTGTAAGGGTGACCTGAATAGTATCATTTTGGATGTTAACCTAATTATTTTGGTCGAGTCAGGTGGTAGTCATCATGGATTCAAACTCGGACCCTCCATCCACAGACAAGGGAACTGGATTTTCCAAGCCTTCAAAAGATACTGTTAGCAGGAATTATCGGCGCCGTCCTCCAGTTAGTGGGTCCTCTTCATCTGATGGTTAGTTTTTAAGTTTTGTTCTTTTTGGCGTTTTGATGTAATAACAAGTGATCTAGTGATGGGTCTCAGTAAGTCTGATAAATTGCTTCATGTCTGTAGAGATTATAATCTGATGCATGAAATTACTAGAATACAAGCTGTATCAATTGATCTCCTTCCCTTTATCCAAGGAAAAATAAAGAAGTATGGTTCAGGTTGGATGAATGTTATTTAAAGTATAATTATTCCCATTCAGGTAACCTAGAGTATATTCGAACTGCTTGATTGAGTTAGGTTCTTCTTTTCCTTTCATGTGTTTTTCAGGGTTTCTGAGTTTTATTAATTTGTTCATGCAATTTTTTTTAGTTCCTTTAGTAACACTTGGAGCAGCTTAAAGGTGGGCACTTAACTTCTTGTATCTTTTGGAGCTCATGAAACTTTTGTGATTATTCCTCAGGGAGTCCCGAGCACAACAACAGCTCTAAGCCAAAACTTTCAAGGAGAGATCAAGGAATAGTCTCCGAACATCAACCGAACAGGAAAGATGATGGGAAAGATTTGAATAGGGATTCAGAGAGGAGCTATTATGGAAGAAGCAGTGATTCCTACAGGAATTCTGATAGGCAGTCCAGAAATTCGAAGGGTTATTATCTGCAGCCTGACCGCATGAAAGATGAGAAGCATGCAGATGATGAAGAAATAATTAATCTGAAGTCAACTTCTCGTCCGGGTAGGGAATCAAGGGGCAGCGCTCATTTTGATCATGTCAGGTCAAGAGACCATTCACGATATCTCGACAAAAATTCTCAAGATAAATATGATGGTTCTGAACATAGGAGCAAGGATAAAGACAGAGGATCTAAATTTCTCGATTACCAGAAATATAAAGATGACTCATCGTCTGAACGACTTGGATCTGGTAGAAGTGTTGGACGTTTTGAAGATGTGGAAAGGGAGAGAGATAGGCATAGAGCGGATAGAAATTGTCAAGATGAGAAAAGAGATTATCGTAGGAGTTCAAGAGATTTTAAAAGTGAAAGGAATTTTTCTTATGAAGAGTCTAGGGGGCACCGAAGTGACTCAATTTCCAGGAAAGATGATAGTAAACATCGCGAGAGTGAAGGTTATAAGAGTCACATGAAGGAAATGGATGATGAAAAGCTTGCGAGGGATCAAAGGAAGAAATACGATGAAACCGAAACTAAGAGGAGCAAGGACCGAATAACTATGGAACCAACAGAGAGTTTTGAAAATAAAGATATGTGTAGGAGTGAAGATCAAGAATCTGCTTCAAAACGACCAAAGTTTTTTAACTTGGACAAGGGCATTGTTGGTCGTAAAGGTGGTAATGCTTTCTATATGTTTTCAATATAATTTGAATCATTCAACAAGATTTAGTCATGTCTGTTCTCAAATAACTTTGACACTATGATCAGTTTCCAAGTTCACAACTACATCTGATGGAAGGGAGTCTTCAAGTTCCGAGCAAATTCAAGATGGTAAAATGGAGAATGACATAGCTGCTGCAATTAAAGCTGCCGAATTGGGTATGTGATGCATTTATTTAAATATGTCTCCGTCAGGACTATATTCATGATATTATTATTTATCCCCCAGACACACACTCGAGAAAACAACATAGCTTTAATAAGTAGTTAAAATGGGGAGCTAAGACAAGTAGTGTCTAGATCTCTTTACTACACGGGATCAAATTTCTAAAAATGAAGTGTTTAAATCCTGGTTGTTGGAGTTTTTCAGTTTCTATGTTTAGTGCTCGAAGGTGACTGGACCTCATTTATCTTTGTTGAGTGGCATTAGGACCTAAGTTGGGGTCATGCATTTCATATTTGAGATATGAACAGTTGAAATGGATTTCATTCATTTCTACTTGGTATAACTGATCTAACAGCTGTGGCAAAATCCTCCAATAAGTTCTCATGCTTATTCTTATTATATTGGAAAAAACCCGATTGCAAGGTGTTCCTCTCTTGCTAATGACATTGTAATTGTCATAAAATATCTTCTTATCAATATAGTACTACTCATCAAAGGAAAAAAACACATCAAGGTACCATGCTAAGTTTCTTGGCCCTTTTTAAGTATTTGTTGTGAAAGAAGTAATGAGAGGTGAGACATAAAAGGTACCGTAATGGAGAATACTCTCCAGTACAAGATAAGACACTTTTGTTGCTGAGCACTCTTTGACCATAGCAAAAGTAATATCTATATATTTCACTTTCAAACTTTCAATATACTGCAAAAATGAAATAAAAGTTGTAGAGTGGAATGTGTCTGTACGGAGTTGACGAAGCCAACTCGAATAGTGTTACCTGGCACGTTGTATGGAATGAGTTTGCAATATGCTAGTTTCTAGTATACCTGGTAAAAAAATAACACCATTTCAGTTTATATAATCAATAACCGTTTTTCATATTGAATTTATATTGTAGTTAATAGTTTGCAGTAGAAAATTTTATTGGTCAATTTATTTTACGGGTTAAATGGGTTGAGAGTTCAAGTTTTCACTTTCTCGAGAACAGTCCATACTCTAAACTAAAGAACCTGCCCTGCCTGTATAGGAACTATTCAAAGTTTTTGATAAAACCATTTGTCTCCCTATTATTGGCTTTCAGTTCAGCCATGGATGCACAGTTAGAGGTGGAAGAACTCTCTCGTAAGATATTTAAGATTTTTGGCATGTCCAATTCAGCTAACTTGATCAGCCCGAACTTCATTTCTGGTTTGTGACCCATAATGGGATCATGTAGGGAGTGAGTTTGGTAACACTGAGCTACAATCCAGCCCATCTCTTCTAGTTGTCATAGTTGTAAGGTAAGTAAAGTAGGTAACACTGAGCTAGACCCCAGTCCGTATTTTCTAATTGTTATAATACTCATACACGTGACATGCAACTGTTATGGAAATCAGGCATAGATTCAGCGACTTTAACCTCCTTTGCTTGCTTATACTAACAGAATCAGGAATTGGGTTTAGACTCTGGCTACAGAGTAGATGCAGTGACTTTAACCACCCTTGCTTACTCTGTCTAATAGCTCTTTTGCATATTTACAGTTAATAGGAACCTTGCTGGTGCGGGTCCTGCAGGTTGCATGACTGCTGACCAAAAGAAGAAGCTGCTGTGGGGAAACAAAAAGAACACAACTGCAGAAGAGGTATCTCCCATGGTTAATCATTATTCTTTGTGTCCTTAACATAACAAAATTTTATTCTAGTATTCGGGGTTTCTATCGTCACTAACAATTATCGCATGGTCTGAACATGAGGCAGATTACTATGATTCTTTGAGGATGAATAGCCAAAATATACTTTTGAGTTTTGACTAAACTGTCAAATTACCCCATTATAAAACATTTGGCAAATATGCCCTCCCACTTTTTAAAATATGTCAATAGTCCATTAACCATCAAATTTATCGGTTTACCTCCTTTATAGTTAGAAAAAGAGATGTTGGGCATATGGTAAGTTTCCAAGAGAAAAACATCAGTACTAGTTATTAAAGTGTTTTCTTAATTTTTTGTTCTTGTTTTGTTGAATATCGTTTTTTTCTGCCATGTGTCATTATTTTTATTATATTCAATTGGGATGGTCTTCTTTGTCTTCACATGGTAAACACATGTTCTTGTTTCAATATATAAAAAGATGTAGTCATAGATTACAGATGTGGACTTGCCAATTTTTTCAAATATGAGGTGTAATTTTTCAAATTTTTTCAAGGATGAATTGGCAATATGAACATAAGTGTGAGCTATTCGTCTATTATGCCTATCTAAGATTGTTTTTCTTATTGCAAAAGAGATAATATGTTACCTGACATAAGTTACGTGTTCCTTGTTGGTTCTTATCTGGAGAAAAGCAATGAGAACTATGTCATGAAACAGTAGCTTGAACAACAGAAAAAAGAACAGTCATACTATGTTGCTGAGAAAATGTGCTATATGCCTTGATGTTTCTTATGTTTACAGACAGTATATTTTTTTCTTCGAAATGGTGGTCAATATATTTGGTTTATCGGGCATGTTTCGGAGTCTAGCCTCATAGTAAGATCATTGATGCTCTCCGTGTTGACAGGTTGGTCACCGCTGGGACACGGCTTTGTTCCCTGACCGGGAAAGACAAGAAAAATTCAAAAAACTCATGGTAAATTCTGTTCATCTTGATTGTATGCATTTGTCAACACAATTTCCATTTCTGATAACCTTCTTTCTTGTTCCTAATTGACTGGCTTACATCCTAGAATTTCTTCACCTACTGACACAATTTTAGAGTCTGAGGTTGCCTTGGTGCCTATGGCCAATTGTAGGGTGTGAAGGGCGAACCGAAGTTGGAGCAGAACCCCAACAACCAAGAGGGCACCGATCTTCTCAGAGCCGACAAACAGAGAGAACTCCAGCAGGATTTAGAGAGGCAGTATACAGCTGGATTGCGAAGAAGAGATGGCCGGACTGTTGGTTTAGGTCTTTAAGCATTCTAAGATTCTATTGTACTGTGAGAACATTGGGATATTCTGTATTACTCCTGTGCCATAGCTGTGCTTATCACCTTTCTGTTGGTCTCACTTGGAATATGCTTGCCATAAACCTGAGATTCATTTTTATTGTTTTCCAACCATCTGAATTCTTGTCTTCATTTGTTTGTGTCGTATTTGTTTTACTCATTGAGTTCCCGAAGCCTACTCTTTTATTTTGTCTCCAGTCAGCTTGTATCTATTTCACTTCTACGAACCTACAATCAAAATGCCAAAATGGACTCAGAGCTTCATTTTACAGCAATATGAATTGATGCCTGCAACTCTGCCTGTGGCAGTGCTTTCTTCTATCTGGTCCTTTTTGTAGCAATCCCTTATTAAGGTCCTCTGTTTCTTTCTTTCCTTTGATTCTTCAGATTGTTTGGTTTATCTTCCTCTATAAAAATTGAAGCTGAAAGGAGGCGACTTAAAAATATATATATATATATATATATATATATATATATATATATATTGTTGGTTTTGCTTTGCAATGAAAAGTTAAGGAAGCCGCTTTTGAGTGTAGGTGAAGAGAAAATGCTAGTGGGTCGACGAGGAAGTAACTGCAAGTCTGCAACTGCTATGCTGACCAAAATTGGAGATATGACCAAACAATTTGGTGTTTCTTCTTATAAACTCGGGCTTTAAAATTGATTTGTCCAGGAAAGCTTTGGTCTGTAAACGACAACGTTTAAAATCCGGGTATTGTTTCCCCAATTCCCCCTATAATAATTTGGTGTGGAAAATTTAAGAAAATTGAAAAAGTGGGTATGACTGTTTCAGGGCCATGAGGACAAATAACTTTGGAAGCATCATCTGAGCCCTGAGGTAACAAACAATACCATACATGTCATCTTATGGTGGCATAAAACATCACGTCGTCTGTTTCTTTCATTTCATTGTGAAAGGCACGTATCCTATTCCTATGTGTTCTTCTTTGTTTTAAGCTCCCCCCCTTTTTTCTCTCATTTTGGCGTGTTGGGCATTCAGTTTGGTCATTTTGGAGTTTGGTGGGAGTCTGGCATTGAATCGGTTGGGGGGCTCATATTTACTTTCTTCGTCTTGTGACACATTTGAGATCACAACACTAGAAATTGACACCCACCAATCACACTGCCCTACATCACAATATATTGGAGGAAGACCCACTTTCGGGTCACCCCCATCATCAAGTTTAGTTGCCAAGTTTCGTGGGTAACTTTTAATATAATGAATTATGGGTAAACTAATTGAACTTGGTTATCCACCTAATTAGGCCATTTTCTATGTTATCACTTTTCAATAATGTTGGCTCCTAGATTTTGGTAGATAATACATTTTAAGTAAACTCAGTTCAAAAGAAAAGTAAAGTAGTTTTAAATTAGGCTACCAATAATGAAGAACTAGTTCACTTGGTATATCCGAGGTGAAAAAAATGATTCTTTGAGTAGTTGAGCGTTGAGCTCATATATATATATACTCCATATCTTTTGAGGGGTATTATTCTCAATTCTCAAAATCTTGGAGAAAGCCTCTTCAAAAAGCCAAAGACACACAGCTGCCCTTCCCATGTCCGTACAAGTTGTGCCTTTATAGCTTCTGGTGTGGTGGGTTAACACTGTTTGTGGATGCCATTGGCTTTGCATTTAAGGTGAATGTGAAGGTAGTGGTGGTGCCAACAGCAACTACTTCTATAGCTAAAGCTTTAGGGGGGAGGAAGAGCACAGCAATCAAAGCTTGTCGGTTGCAGAGTTTACAGATACAGATGTACAGATATAGATGTATCATCAAAGGATCCATCTTTGTCTTTGTTGAACTGAGCCCCATTTGGCTTTAACTAGCTTGACATTGGTTGTTCATCTTTCTCTGTCAGTTTTATGAAAGAAAAGATAAAACAGCAACCTTTTTTTATCTCTACTTATCTTATTGCCTCTAGCTATTTCATTCTCTAACACATCTCCTCTTTCATAATTAGTCAGACTCATTTTGGTAGCCAGAGCAGTTCACTTTTCACTCAATCCAATGCTCTATCTCCTAATCTCTTGTGTCTCTTTCATTCTTGTTTCCAAGTCCTTCACTAACAAGCAAGCATGGCAGGAGGGTAAGCTTAAGTTGTTCTCAGTTGGGTTGTCAAATTTTATAGTGTCCTGGTTCCAGAAGAGTAGGCTGCACACAGGTTTATTACAACCCATTAGCTTCAGAGTTAGACAAATGGTGATGAAGGGTTCAGGTTCAAGAGTAGTTGTGGAGAATGTAGATCAGGAGCAAGAAGGTGGTCATGTTTGTCTGTTGGACTTGCCTGATTTGACATTGGAATGCATTCTAGAGAAGCTTTCCCCATCTGGGCTGTGCAGAATGGCTGGAGTTTGTACTTCTATGAGGGATAGATGCATAAGTGACCATTTTTGGGAGAAGCATATGAATCAGAAATGGAGTAGACTGGTTGGGGCTGCTGCTTATAAAGAATGGGAATTGCAGCATGTGGCTTTAGCAAGAAGAAGAAACAGCCAGTCTCATCAATCCAAGAAGAAAAGTGTATTTGAGTCCCTTTCTGGGTTCTTGCCTTTTTGTTCATGGGTGATCAGACCAAAGTTACAAAGTTGCAGGGTGAATACTACTAGTGTTACTACTTTGCCGGTTGATTCAGTCATGTCTTTATATCTTTCTCTTGAAAAAGGAGACTTCTGGTTCCCAGCTCAGGTCTATAACCGTGAGGTAGCATTGCTTCATGTCATTTTATTTTTTCTGTACTAGCTATTTTTGTCCTGCATTTGGCTTGCTAGCTAATCAAACTGTTGCTTTTGGCTGCGTTACTAATTTGCATCAAATTCAATCTGTTATTGCATTAGTCTCCCAAAACTTGAATACTTATATGATATATTTCCTGCAGAACGGTAATGTAGGCTTTATGTTGTCTTGTTATGATGCACAACTGAGCTATGATTCAGCAACCGACACATTTCAAGCCAGGTATAACATTAGGGAACTATCCTTTGCGGTTTTATATATGAATTTTACTTGTTGGAAGTTTTCCAGGCAAAGTTGTAGTTTAAGATCTGAAGACTGTAAATTTGTATATGCTTGAAAACGAATGGACTCTGCATTGCAGGTATTCACCTTATGGGAGGAGGACAATGGAGGAACATATACCGTGGGATAGACTAAGAGCTGCCCCAGTTGATACTCCCTCACATATGCTTCATCCCTCTGATTGTTTTCATGACTTAAAACCTGGTGACCATATCGAAATCCAATGGAGAAGAAGCAAGGAATTCCCTTATGGTACATTTTTAAATCCCATCTTCATTGAAAACAGAAAACCAATTTGTATCATGGGGATCAATTATTTGTTAAATGGTTTCATTCTTCTGCAACTGTTTATAAGTGCATGATAAATAGCCGTGCTAAATGTTTATCCACTAAGCAACCAATCTGTAAATCTTGATATAGAGTTTCCACAATTTCCAATATTTGCAGACAACTAAAACTATAATTGACATGTAATGTATTATAGGTTGGTGGTATGGTGTCATTGGCCACTTTGACCTGTGCGATGGGAATGAGAATCACTGCCATTGTCAATACAATGGTGAGAAGTCTTTTGTGTTTCTACAGTTCTCCTGATTCCTTTCTAAATTTACTTTCCTGGGAATAAACATAAATCTTTTTCAGTTGATGAGTAATGAGCGATAGTTTGAAACAACAATCATGCATTTTATATGTGCGCTTCTAAGAGCGCCACTTTCCCCAAAATGTTAGCAATTGCAAAAGAATAAGTGAATGATATATGGCTTTTTACTAAGATATCATGCATTACCTTCTTTATCCGATATATGATATGCTGCATTAATATTTTTGAACATCTTAGAAATCCATTTCCACATAAAAATAGAAAATTGACTTTCATAGACAAGTGTGCAGTGTTACCTGAAATTTCATTTTTATTTTGAGGAAAGATGTGTGTGTTCATGCATGGCTGTATTTAATATGTATGGTATTAGTGCTTTCAATTGCATTAGATCTCCGTTCATACCCGAATTGTGCTTTGCTAAATTCATTCTGGATGTATGACACATGTTACTCTTCTACTTTCCAGTTTTTCTCCAAGTATTTATATTCCTTTATCTTGTGAAGGGATCATTATGCATTACGCTGTTTTTCTTTTAAGCATCTCATAAGGTACTCTGTTGACAGATATAGTAGTACTGGAGTTCAGTCAATATACTCCTGGTTCGCGATGGAAACAAATGATGATAAACCGTAAAGACCACCGAGAAGAAGGAAACGAGGCAGATGGTTTCTATGGAGGAATTAGAAAGCTTTATAATGCAGAGGAAATTGCAAAATGGAAGCTCCTCTGGCCTAACCAAGTCCTGGAGTAAATATTCCCCTCTTACTCAGTACTGATTCCTAAATAAATACTGCCAAAGCTTTTGTTTTCGTTACTGTATTGTGATTGAAAAGCTTATAGTCAGGGAAATTGGGTCGATTTGGTAATAGTTGGGATAGTTTAAGCTATTAAGTCAAATGAAGTAGTCATTTTAAGAGGAACACGCCACACCGGATGAATTTGTTCACTACTAGAGACAATTACCGGATGCAAATACTACATACAGGCAAGTTTTTTCTTTCTTTTTATTTTCTTGTGTTAAAAATTTTCTTTTTACTAAAGATAGTTTCATTAAGAAAATTAAGTTATATATATAGGCTATCAGTACATTAGAGATCCATGATGAACTCTCAATAAGAACCTCAGATACCAAGGGTCATCAAGAACCTGTTGTTTGTCATTGAGATCAGATAATCCATAGAGAAAAAGCCCCTCCAGATCATGACTCTCAGCTAAAGGAAATCAACATGTTCAGTGAAATCTTACTAGAATTAATTTTACTAACCAGATATGTTGCAAAATCAGTTATCTGCATGCAAAGTTGCAATGTTAAGTTGTTCACAGATATGATAACTCTGCTATGCTTAATAAAATCTGAAGGCTAGGCTAAACATTCCTCCTGATATTAGACTATGGTTTTAAGCTGCATGGTTATGCTCAGGGGTAGGCTAAGATCCGTAGATAGTTCTTCTTCTTCTTTTTATTAGAAACCACAAAGTAGTCCTCACTCATCTCATGAGGCCAGTGAGACTTGAACTTTGAGGTCTACGGAGAGAGATAGTCTTTTGAGATTTGATCTTACTAATGCATGTCTGTCCAGTTCGTATTGAAGAATAATCAATTAATCGCCTCTTAAGTGTTTTCCCTGAAGTAGAATTGTAGAAATCTTTAGAACTTGGCAAATTGTCAAGTTTCTAATTCCAGCTTTGTGAAGTTTTTCTTCTCAAAAAAAATAATTCCGTGATGACTTTATGACTAAGCTTTATAATTCACCAATGCTCGTTGTCATCGTATTCTTTATTTATTTATATTTATTTTTTAATCAAAATAGAACAACCTTTAGTGGAAAAATAATTAGTACTACATCAGAGGAGCTTCAGCTGCTATAGCAGTTTAAATGAAAAGAGGAGCAGAAAAATCAAGAGTCTCTTCAGATAGAGACTTTGAATGAGCAGCCATTAGATGAGCTACCAGGTTTGCACATCGTTTAGTATGTGCAATTCTGATCAAACCGGACTTTTGAAGCAACATACCAATGTCATCATATAAACGTCCCAACATAGAGAGATTAGCTTATTGCTTGCTTACTAGTTGGAGAAAAACCATCTGAGCATCAGTTTCAATCACCGCGGATACGAACTGATTCGATAGTGCAATACTTAAAGTCTGCCTACATGCTAAATCTTCATGTATGCAAAAGTTATTACAATTTGTTGATAGAATTGGAGAGCTAACTAGGAACAATAATTTTCAGAAGATGATCATTTCTCTCTTCTTGTTGGTGTGGCTTCCATTAGCCAAGATTATTATGAGCACAATCGTTCTGCTGCTAAAACAGCTCCACCAAATACAATTATTAATTAGGTGACTTCCTTCTTCAACTAAACCCTTCAAAATTAATTTTTGATAGTTCTGAACAGTGGTGATGCAGCTCTGGTCTTGATTTTATTATCAAGGGGAATTTAGATATACACCTATATTTGAAGACCTGTTTTAAATTAAATCCAATAAATATATCTATTAATTAGGTTGAACTAAAAAGTGAAAAGAAAATATTTTGGCTAAACAACAAAACCTGTTTTTGTTTAAAATTACAGAAATGACCACTTAAAGAAAATTTATTACTAATGCTAATCAACCTCTTCGAAAAATATTAACAATAAGTATTCCATGATTAAAGCTCATTTCATTAATATGTAATTATAGATTTGTAATTACCACCTCTAATATTGTTATTGATATTAGTCATATTACTACTTGCTAGAATCATGTAATCTTAGTTTCCCCCCTCCCTTTTTTGCCTTTTATTTTTCCAAATTGAAAAAAATTTGAATTGCTACATTATATTTGCGTATCATTCTGTTGGATTCTAAAATTTTCTATCACATAGGTAAATTATAAAAAGTAACTTGTATAATTTGTACTAATAACATACATAACATAGAGGTTTGTTCGACTACATCACACTTATAAAATACTTGACTTATCGAAGTTGGATGAATTAACTGACTTGTAGGAGTTTAATGATGTACCTAAATTGTAGGAGTTTAGTTTTTTTTTTTTTTTAATACCTTGACAAAAAGTGTATTGTTTATCTATGTGATTTCTTAATGTCCTGTTCTTAGGGCTGGGCGTTTGGGCCCGAAGGACCGAAAACCCGAAAAAATCTCGTAACGGGCCGAGCTCAAAAATTTCAAAGATCGGCCCGATGAAGGACCGGCCCGACATTGTAAAAATCGGTCCGAGCTCGGGCCTGATTTTTTTTGGGACCGAAAGCCCGGTCCGGCCCGATATTTTACTATATATATTAAAAAAAAAAAAAAAGACAACCTAACTACTGAGTTCACTCCTCGCCTCCTCCTCCAACTCTCCAAGACGGCAAGACCTCCTCGCCTCCTCCAACTCTCCAAGACCTCCTCCATTTCCGACTCTATCTTGATTCCCCAATTATCTGACTCTCTACTAGTCGCCAACTTGCCATCTTCCCCAATCTCTAGTTCTTTGACTCTCTCCCCAATCCCTAAATCTTCCCCAAATTACTCTCTGACTCTGCTAGTCGAATCAATCATCCCACCTCTGCCGCTCTGCGACCTCCGTCACTCTGTTAGTCTCCTCCTCTGAGTCCACCGCAGCACCGCCCCACCAGCCCACCTCCAAGGCTCC
Organism: Potentilla sterilis; assembly: GCA_963682095.1. Lineage (NCBI taxonomy): Eukaryota > Viridiplantae > Streptophyta > Magnoliopsida > Rosales > Rosaceae > Potentilla > Potentilla sterilis. Next base: position 21,552,483 of record OY821762.1, on the reverse strand, counting down.
AACCTCCAAAGCAGCAACCTTCGCTGTCATCGCCGAGTCCGGACAGTTACCTCCCCCCAGCTTCAGCTTGCCTTTGTGGAAGTCCGGCGCGACGCCGTGCCTCTGCGTTCAGTGTCCGGTAGGATTCATGGCGGCTTGTGCAGCTTTGTGGTTGAGGAATCGAATTTGGTGAGTGATAAAAATTGGGGCAAATCTTCAAATTAGGTTTCTTTGATTTCATTGTCTCAGTTTTCATTTGATATTGAAAAGGATTGAACTCTTTGATATTGAACTGTATGTAGATAATTGAAGGGTTGGTGTTCAATTCTTGAACAAGATTAGAAATCTAGGTTTGATTTGATTTCATTGCTTCAATTTTTGTTACTGAATCTGTGCTTGCTGTTAGAATTGATTGAAATCAAATTGAAAGTGTTTGTGTATGAATCTGTGAGAATGTTACAGAGTTGAATTTGATTTCATTGTCTCCTGACTCGTCTCCTCGTCTCCGTCTTCGCCACCGGCCCACCACAGCAGCACAACGCCTGCTCCTGCGCCCTGCCATCTTCAACGCATGTGTCCGTCTCGCAAAACCCGAAAAAACCCGAAAACCTGAAAGCCCGGCTCGTCGGGCTCGGGCCAGTCCTCATCTTGGAAAAAGCCCGGCTCGGCTCGGCTCGGACCGATGGGGTCAGGTTTTCGATCGGGCTTTGAGAATTTTGGGCTCGGCCCGGCCCGCGCCCAGCCCTACTTGTTCTAGAGTTATGTTAAAAAAGAAAATACACCTATAAAGAAGACAAAATAATCTAAAAAGAAAATATGTACCTTACAATGAGGAATACTCAACATAAACATTTGTTATACTCTTTCCTACTTCTTGATCTCATCTCCAAACTATTCTTCAATTATCAAGAGATATGAGCGAGAAGTACGTGAGTGATTGGTTTCAGCTTGCATCATATTGTAGGAAGAAGCTAAGAATTGAACTAAAGTTTGTGTTAGAAATGAAATGTAATGAGCATATATATATAGTGTGTGTGTGTATTCATGTCACTATCATAAAGCAAAGATAAATTTAAGGAAATGAAATTGATTATGATAAAGTTATAAAAACTAATTTTTAGAATGAAGTTTAAATCGAAATCAAACTAGATTTAAGGAGAATTATTTTCTTTTCCACCAGAAGGGTAAAATGGTAAAATCAGGAAAATGAAATTTGATAATTACAGAAAAGAGAAAATTAGATTAAACCCAAAAAAGTAGCCTCTCTTTTAAGATAAATCCACACCCTTATTTTCTTTCAATCTACACCCAATATTTATTATATAATCAGCATTTTCTATAATTATCAAATTTTATTGTTCTTGACTTTACTATTTTGCCCTTCTAGTGAAAAAAGAATATATGTATTTTTTTTTTAATTGATCAACGACGGTATTCTCAAAGACTTTTTAGGCCCAGAGACTAAAAAAGAATATCCTTCTACTTAAATCTAGCTTAATTTCAATTTAAACTTCATGCTGAAAATTAGTTTTTATAACTATATTATATCAATTTCATTTCTTTAAAATTAGTTTTTATAACACAAAACTGTAGTTCTTGGCTTCTTCCTACATATAAGATGCAAGTTGAAGCCAATCACTCATGGTACTTCTTAATCATATGTCTTAATAGTTGAAAAATAGTTTGGAGATGAGATCAAGAAGTAGGAAAGAGTATAATAAATGTTTATGTTGAGTGTTCCTCATTGTAAGATACACATCTTCTTTTTAGATTATTTTGTCTTCCTTATATGTGTATTTTCTTTTTCTAACATATCTCTAGAACATGACATTTTTTATTAAAAAAATAAACTTTATAAATATAATAAAATGATTTAATCAAGTGAGTCGACAATTGTATCGCAACACATTCAGAATACTTTCTGGAGCATCATCAAAACAAGAAAAATTTGTCCTACCCTCAAGTCAGAATGACCGTTACATACTCTTCCGCTGCTACACATAGACAAAACAAGAAGTTGTGGTTGTACTTATAATGGTACATAGAAATAGGTCCATTTATTGAAGAATTCATGCTTTTCTGTTATATAATAGCTCGAATCCTCTTTCAGTACTACTCTAGAAGACTCACTGGAACTACAAGTATCAGATTAATACTTAGTTTGCAAGATCAAGCCACCGGGTTCCCAAATTCGAAACCATGAAAGACGAAGGTAAATTACTGTGGGCCATAATTGAGGCCAAACCCACGCTACAGCTTCACCCAAACACCCAAAATGATTCGAGCACTCACTTTGATATGGGCACCCAAACTCTAATAGGACTCTGAGAGTCATCATCACAGTGGCGACTACGTTTGTCTGCTAGTTGGTCATTCACCACCACCCTGGCCGCCACCACGCGGTTTAACTCGAAGTAATCTGCATAAAAACCCATCGCACGACCCAACCAGCGTTTAGCGATCTCCTCCCCCACCTCCATCAACAATAGCCCAAAGTCTAGTCTCACCTTCTCTCGTACGTTAAACGACCATGGCCTCCTTGTAATTAGCTTTGTCATTTAGAGCATCCTTACTAGTGGTACAAGCCTCCACACGCTGCTCCACAACACGACGTCGACCTTAAGGTATTGCCAATTTGAGGTTATGCTTTTCGCCGCCATCAAAATTAGGCCATGTGAGAGCCAATTATCAACAATTCAATCCTCCTTGAGCCGAGCCCGACTAGGACGGATCTGAAATAAATTCTATACCCATAGAGGAGCAGGCTTCCACCAATTCATCCATCGATCATTGGACTCGTCAAGGACTGTACTGCAGTAAGAATATTGAGTGATACTTGTTTGTGGGGAAAAACTTTGTCTGATGTGTAGGTCGCCGAGATAGATCGACGTTGGAGGGCCAAAAAATAATGGCTTAGGGCGGAGGCCAGGTTCGGTCACCATGGCTGGTTTCCAAAGCCGTGGAGGCTAGGGTTTAGAGAGAGAGAGAGAGCGCATCCCTTATCACATTTCTAATTTGTGATCTCTAGAACATGACATTAAGAAATCACATAGATAAACAATACACTTTTTGTCAAGGTATTAAAAAAGAAACTCAACTCCTACAATTCAGGTACATCATTAAACTCCTACAAGTCAGGTAATTCATCCAACTTTGATAAGTCAGGTATTTTATAAGTGTGGTGTAGTCGAACAAACCTATGTGGTAGATATGTCATTAGTACAAATTATACAAGCTAACTTCTTATAACTTACTTCTGTGATAGAAAATTTTAGAATCCAACAGAAAAATACGCAAAATAACGTACGTAGCAATATCAATATTTTTGAATTTGGAAAAGAGTGTTGCTATTGGGACATCCGAATTTGCTCATCTTACCTCTCATGCTCTCTACACCTTACTTTGACTTTTAAATACATATATACATTTGCTCACTAGACCTCCTTTTAAATACCCAAAATAATCTTTAATATATTAATTACAATAAACTGCTTATTTTACCTTATATTCACTCATTGAACCTCTATTGTTTGAATTTTTTTAACTTTTCTTTTTTTGCATGTACCTCTAGTTTTTTATATTGTTTTTGTTTTTGCTTTTTGCAAGCAAACCTCTATTCTATATTCTTTTGACTCTCTAATTTATCTGCCTCATGATATTTTTCTAATAGTTATTTAATTTAACTTTGAAATTAAAAATATATATACTACATCATCTTGTTTATATAGGTTGAACTTATATATAACCAATCAATTAAAACCCAGTGCAAAATCAGGATGTGACCGATATTGTGATCGACGGTGCGGTCATCAGGATGTGACCGATAGTGTGGCCGATGCGTTTATCACTAGGACACCAGGGCGTGGCCATCACAACAGAGTGGATGTTGTCATCAGGGTGTGACTATCACGACAGAGTAGATGCGGTCATCAGGCTGTGACCTTCACGATGGAGTAGATGCGGTAATCAGGACGTAATGGAGCATAGATGTCAAGTGCGAGGATAGCACTTGAGTGGGGTGTGTTCTTGGCAACTTCTATGAGTCTGGTGTACAAAGGTTATAAAATTTAACTCAGTGTAACTTGTATATACTCATAGTGAAGAACATGGTGTCTCTCGAAGAACGTAGGCATAAATTTATGCCGAACCTCGTTAATTTCGGTGTTCTCTTGTTACTTGTCTTGTGGTTTGTTTACTTTTCTATTGGTATACTCTGTGAGCCAAAATGTGAGGGATCCTAATTCCGTAACATGAAAGAAATAATTGCATTAAAGGTCACCCAACTTAATTAATTGTAAACACATCAAGGGATCAAATAATCCATCATGGATGCAGAACCAATGCACAAAAGAACCAAACTGGTGTGATGCAACCAGAAAATTCTTTCACTGCAGGCAAGTAATTATTAAGGTTGACAAAGAAAGTGCAGGCAAGCACTTGAATTATAGAAAATAATAGTATGACGAAATGGATTATTCTATTGATACTGTAGAAATATATACAACAATAGTCTTGTACAATAAGTAGTCTCCAATAAGGTAGGAGACGATAAATGAAAGAACTCCTAATACATAATTAATATAATTGAATATATACAACTAGATTTGATTTACTTTCCAACACTCCCCCTCAATTTGGAGAGTGTATGTCAAGAACTCCTAACTTACTTAACAAATATCTAAACTTGTCTTTGCCTAGCGCTTTTGTGAACACATCTGCTAGCTGCTGCAAAGAACCAACAAATCGAGTTCTAATTGAGCCATCTAGTATCTTATCTGAAATGAAGTGGCAATCCATCTCAATGTGGCGAGTTCTTTAATGAAAAACTGGATTTGCAGCTTGTGAAGAGCTGCCTGATTATCACAATGCAAAATAGCTGGTCTAAGAATAGATATATGCTAATCAGTAAATAAATATTGGAGCCAAGTAAGTTCACAACATGTACCAGCCATAGCTCTATACTCTGCTTCTGCACTTGACAATGAAACTGTCTTTTGCCTCTTAGTATGCCATGATATCAAGGAATTTCCTAAAAACACACAATATCCAGTCGTAGAATGACGAGTAATAGGACAACCTACCCAATCAGAATTACAGAATGCTTTCAAACTAAGGTCATTGCTAGAACTCAAAAGCAAACCTTTGACAACTTGAAGAGCTGCTGTCATATGTTGTAGGCGAGGCTCATGCATAAACCTGCTAAGAACATGAACTGAATAAGTAATGTCAATTCTGGTGATTGTGAGATAAATGAGTTGTCCAACCAAACGCCGATACACAGCAGGATCCTTAAGCAACTCCCCCTTATTTGACAATTTTGAATCATCCATGGGAAAGTCAGCTGATGAAGAGACCAATTCTGACAAGCTGCAATGGCAAGAACACGGCGAATTGTAATCATCTTGGCAGTAGGAGAAATAGTATCATGGCAATCAATACCTGCAGCCTGTGTAAAACTCTTGCCTACAAGGCGAGCCTTGTAATGCTTAATAGAACCATCGGCCTGACGGTTAATCCTATATACCCATTTACAAGCAATTGACCATTTATCAAGAGGAAGAGGAACTAATGACCAAGTATTATTGATTGTAAGGGCTGCAAGTTCCTCATGCATAACAATCTGCCAATTAGGATCAGAAGATGCTTGATCATAGGAAGATGGTTCTTCGTCCCTACTAAGAACTACATCATAGGCAAGGTGCAATAGAGAATATCGCTGATATAAAATGAAATTACAAAGTGGGTAACACGTACCTGGCGGAGGACTCGACTGAGGAGATGATGGATGGTGTGGTAGCAAAATCACTTGCGAGCACTTACAATCACGAAGACGTACATTGGGAACACGAGTTCGTGTGGAGCTATGTACGCAGGAGCTGATGAATCAGAATTAGGGTGATCGAGTTCAGTAGGTAAGGAGTGATCATTTTTGGTAGAGGATTGCATAGCCTGATTAGTATCAGGCGGGGATTGTGATGAGGTATCAATCTCAACTGGAGGGGCAACTGTGGCCAAGTCTGATGACTCTAAAACTGGTGGGGACGATGGAGGTCCATAATATGAGGACGGTAGAGGTCCATGAGAAATGGGTACAGTATGAGGTACAATGTCGTCAAAAATAGAACAAGGCAAGAAAGAAGAAGAAGAAGAAGAAGATGAAGAAAGACGTGAAATGAAAGGTATCTTCTAAAAAGGTAACATCACGATTAGTAAAAATATTTTTGGTGTCAAAATCAAAAACTTTGGTGTGCTTTCTGATTGATTCAGGAAAAAGAAATTGGAAGGAACAAAAAAGAAGATACAAAGCCCTTTTTTTAGGATCTTTTCTCTGATGCCACATAGAAAATAATAGTATGGCGGAATGAATTATTCTATTGATATTGTAGAAATATATACAACAATAGTCTTGTACAACAAGTAGTCTCTAATAAGTCTCTAAAAGCTCTGTGGATTTGAGACGATAAATGAAAGAACTCCTAATATTTTTTTAGTATAATTGAATATATATATACACAACTAGATTTGATTCACTTTCAAACATGAATCTAGAGGAGATCTTCTATGACCAAACAATTAAGACATTGGAAATAACCATTGCACTTTATAACAATACAGGGATGACTGACTATAACCAAACACACTTCCCCTCTCGCAAACCCTCACATCTGGATTTCCTACCAGTGTAAACTTCTACAGATATGGAAATCTTGATTATAAATACCAGAAGCATATGTGCAAATATGTTTTAAAAGTCCAGATGATGAACAACTTATATCTTGTTCAAAATTGCTTGCTGAGCAAGTGAACATAAGACTTTAAAAGTCCAAATGATGAACAAGGATGCTGAGCTCACCTGTATAGATTTGTGTACATCTGTAACTTTAGGGAGGTCATATGCTGGTCTCTAAAAGTAAAAAGGGGAAACTTGAGAGAAATAAGAGAAATAATCACACCGGAAGAAAAAGCTCTCAGAAGACAATTAAACGTAAAATCACTACAGAAAATCTACTTCAGAAAAATTAAGCCATGATATTCGTATGCCTTGGGAGTAATGTAGCTGAGCGATTGCAAGTTATGAGGTAATTGTTATGAAATAACTTTTAAAGGGAAGAACACATCAACAAAAGTTACAAAACCATGACGAAAAACTGATCTTCGAAAGAGTCTCAAATCCACAGAGCTAATAATGTATTTGTTCAGTCAATAGATTACAACATTCATATTCATAATATAGTAATATGTAACTAGAAACCTCTATACTTCCACAAAAGGAGCCAAGAACTGTCCCCTAAACGTTTTACACCACATTTGACCCATCAACAATATCAACTACCTCTACTACCTTGCCTGCATACACTTTACGAGCCAAGGTTCTCTGCTTTTTCGCGTCCACTTAATTATTCCTCGCGTCTTCCCTTCTTCTGCCTATAAGACTCTTAAATTCGTTAGACCAAGATCTAGAACTTACATGATCTCACATAATCATTCAACATAAGGCGGAAACATTATTAACATAAACTACATACCTTGTTCCATTAGAGTAATATATGTAGTATACCAAGACTTAGCGATTCGGCGAAGTCGTCAATTACAGATATGAGGAAAAAGGTTTCTCTCTCAGCCCTTGCACCTTAAGCTCTCATACGTGTTTAGAGTACTCTTATTTCAGTACATAAGATGGAATTGTGTACAGAATATATTGGGTGAGAGAGGACCAATTTCCATGAGTGAATTAAGTTATTTTCATCCATCATAGAAATATGTTAGGAAATTACCTCTGATTGATCAATTTGGATCCATCAATCAGTCTATCAAATCATATATGGAATATACACCATAATCACCAATTACTCCATATGATCCACAATTAGAGGAGTACACCATAATCACCAATTACTCCATATGATCCACAATTAGAGGAGTAAATTCTTACATTCTCCCACTTGGATCATATGATAGAAATTAGTGGATTAATAGACAACCATTAGGCGCGCAATACAATTGATTGAATCCTTACTTTCATATGATCATCATACACACTATTGCAAGTACCATACTAAAGTAAGTCATGGCGGTCATATCTCAAAACTATCAAGTGAAATAATCCCTTCCATGTACTATATCATTAGTAAACTACAAACAATAGCCAATAAGTCAGAGGTCTCTTAATGGTCTAACCATTATGTCTCTAGCAAAAGGAGACGTTCCTATTGTCAATCATCCAAACTCATACATGTACATTCATTGGAAATAGGAAAATTATTAATCAGAAACTTATTCATAATAGAGCTCAGAGTGTAGCAAAAATAGGACAAATATTCTACAGACCAAAATCATGGATTATGACAAAGACCCATCCTTTCAGCATACTCAGTGAATGCCTTTGGTCCTAACCCTTTTGTAAGTGGGTCTGCAACCATAAATTTTGTACCTATATTAACAATAGACACTCTTTGTTTCTGAACATCCTCCTTCATAGCAAGATATTCAAGGTTAATGCGTTTAGCACCTTGAGAATACCTATCATTTTTGGAGAAGAAAACAGCTGCGGTGTTGTCACAATGAATTCTCAGCGGCCTAGCAATACTGTCGACAACACTAAGCCCTGAGATAAAATTCTGCAACCACAATGCATGAGTTGTAGCCTCAAAGACTGCCACAAATTCAGCTTGCATGGTAGATGTAGTGATACAAGTTTGCTTTGCACTTCTCCATGAAATTGCCCCTCCAGCTAGTAGGAAAAAATAACCAGAAGTTGATTTTCCAGTATCAAGGCAACCACCAAGATCAGAGTCTGAATAACCAACTACCTCAAGGTTATCAGATCTTCTATATGGGAGCATATAATCCTTTGTTCCTTGCAGATACCTCATCACCTTCTTTGCAGCTTTCCAATGTTCCATTCCTGGATTGCTTTGGTACCTTCCTAACATCCCAACCGCAAAACTAATATCTGGTCTTGTACAAGTTTGTGCATAAACCAAACTTCCTACAGCGGATGAATAAGGAATTCTTTCCATGTCTTTTCGTTCCAATTCATTTTGTGGACATTGATTAAGACTAAACTTGTCCCCTTTCTGAATTGGAGCAATGACAGAAGAACATTTTTCCATTCCAAATCTCTCTAGAACTCTTTCAATATAGGTTTTCTGAGACAACCCCAACACTCCACGTGATCGATCTCGAAAAATTTCAATTCCAATCACGTAGGATGCCTCACCCATATCTTTCATTTCAAATTTCTTAGAGAGAAAGTTCTTAGTTTCATGTAATAAACCAAGATCACTACTGGCAAGCAGAATGTCATCAACATATAGAACCAAAAATATAAACTTACTGCCACTGACCTTCAGGTATATACATCGATCAACAATGTTTTCCTTAAAACCGAAGGAGACAACAGTATCATTAAACTTGAGATACCATTGTCGGGAAGCTTGTTTAAGTCCATATATTGATTTCTTTAATTTACAGACCATGTGTTTCTTTCCTTTTGATGAGAAACCTTCAGGTTGATTCATGTAGACTTCCTCTTCTAAGTTCCCATTTAGAAAAGCCGTTTTCACATCCATTTGATGTAACTCTAAATCAAAATGAGCTACAAGTGCCATAATAATTCTGAGAGAGTCTTTCTTAGAAACAGGAGAAAATGTTTCTTTGTAATCAATGCCTTCTTTCTGAGTGAAACCTTTGGCAACAAGTCTGGCTTTATAACGTTCTATGTTGCCATTAGAGTCGTGTTTGGTCTTGAAAACCCATTTACACCCAACTCTTTTACATCCATCAGGCAACTCAACGAGGTCCCAAACTTTGTTTTGGTCCATTGATTTCAGCTCATCATTCATGGCATCAATCCATTTCTCAGAATTCTCACATTGAATGGCTTGTGAATAAGAAACTGGATCCTTACTTGAACCAATGTCAAATTCAGATTCTTGTAAGTATACCACATAATCATTCGAAATAGCAGGTCTCCTATTTCTTTGAGACCGTCTTACCTCTACTTCTTGTGGTTCTTGTGCTACAAATTCATTAGCGATGATTTCATTAGGTGGGTTTTGGTCATTCAATTCTTGATCATTGACTACATGACCATCCATTCCATGATCGTTGACTTCATGATCATTAATTTCTTGATTATTCAATTGTTGTCCATTGTTGTTTGTTTGTACAACAACTAAAGGAACAACCTTTGTTTGAGAAGGCATAGGTGTTGGAACCTGCACCCTAATTTCTTGAATAATCACTTCCCTCTTTTCACTCCCACTAATTTCGCCATTTTCAATGAATCTAGCATTTCCAGTTTCAACAATTCTTGTACTATGATTAGGACAATAAAACCTATAACCTTTAGACTTTTCTGGGTAACCAATAAAGTAACCACTTTTCGTTCTAAAGTCTAATTTCTTTTCATGTGGATTATAGATCTTAACCTCTGCAGGGCAACCCCAAACATGCAGGTGCCTTAAACTTGGTTTCCTTCCTGTCCACAGTTCAAAAGGTGTCTTTGGAACTGCCTTACTAGGAACTCTATTCAATAAATATACAGCGGTTTTTAAGGCATGCATCCACAATGATATAGGTAATGTTGAATTACTCAACATACTTCTAACCATATCCATAAGAGTACGGTTACGCCTTTCAGCAACATCATTCTGCTGTGGCGTTCCTGGCATAGTGTATTGAGCACAAATGCCATGCTTTTCAAGGAACTTAGCAAAAGGACCAGGACGTTGTCCTGACTCATCATACCTTCCATAAAATTCACCACCTCTATCAGATCTTACAATTTTCACTTTTCTATCTAATTGTCTCTCAACTTCAGTAATAAACACTTCAAGAGCATTTACAGATTGAGATTTTTCATTCAATAGATAGAGATAACCATAACGTGAAAAATCATCTATAAAGGTAATGAAATATTTTTCTCCACTAAAAGATGGAACATTAAAAGGTCCACATATGTCTGTATGAATAATTTCAAGAAGCTCAGAACTTCTTGTGGCACCTTTCTTGGTGTGTTTGGTTTGCTTTCCCTTAATGCAATCCACACAAACACCGAAATCAGTAAAATCTAGGTTTGGAAGAACCTCATTCTTTACCAATCTCTCCATTCTTTCTCTGGATATATGACCCAGTCTTTTATGCCACAAGAAAGAGGAAGATTCATCTGTCAAGCTACGTTTAGTTCCAACTTTAGGATGCAGGGTTAAAAGTGTTTCAGCAAAAAGACCATCAAGCTTTATTTTATACAACCCATCAATCAAAATACCAGAACCAATACAAGATTTATTCTTAAACAAACTCAAACTTTTATTTCCAATATTCCAACTAAAACCATCAAGATCAAGTCTAGAAACAGAAATTAAATTTCGAGAACAAGTAGGAACATAAAGAGTTTGAAATAAATCCAAATAATAACCAGTATCTAAAACCAAACGAAAAGTTCCAATGGCCTCAACTGGTGCTTTGACCCTATTCCCCATATAGATAAAATTTTCATTTGGATTTAGGCTTTGGGTTGTAAGGAATCCCTGCATCGAATTAGAAACATGAACAGTAGCACCTGAGTCAGCCCACCAAGTATTATAAGGAACTTCAGCTAAATTTGATTCGAACAATACATAAGCCAAAGGCTTACCTTTCTTTTCGAACCATGCCTTATGTTTAGGGCAATCATACTGATAATGTCCATTCTTTCTGCAGAAATGACATTTGTCCTTCAGTTCCTTATTAGGAGCCTGAGCAGCATCAGCAGGTCCATTATTCTTTGGTGGTCCTTTCTTAGCACCCTTTCCAGGTTTTCTTCCAAATTTCCTTTCAGCTCCATGACCTACAAGGTGAATGGAATTTTGTTCTTGTTGCTTAAGCCTTCCTTCCTCTTGAACAAGCATACTGGACAATTCATTAACATTCCACTTATCCTTAATAGTGTTATAATTAATCTGAAATGGCCCATACTGAGGAGGTAAGGAATTCAATACAAATTGAACAAGAAAAAACTCATCCACATTCATTCCCAAGGTCTTCAACCTTGCTGCCAGATTTGTCATTTCAAGAATATGCTCATGCATGCTTCGACTACCATCAAATTTCTTGGTGGTAAGTTCAGCCATTAATGTCCCTGCAAGAGACTTGTCAGCACTCTTGAAACGATCCTCAATGTTCTTCAGAAATTCCTTAGCATTTTCAGCATTCGGAAGTGTGGTCTTTATGTTGTTTGCTAAAGTCATCCGCATTAGCATAATGCTCAGCCTATTAGACCTTTCCCAATTATTATAGAAGGTCTCATCTTCTTCAGTGCTCTCATCAGTTAAAGCATCAGGTTTCTCAGTTCTGAGTGCCAAATCCAGATTCATAAAACCTAAGTGAAACTGGATTTGTTCACTCCATTCAGAGAAATTCAATCCATTGAGCACCGGAATAGACGAAGCATGCGAATGAAGCGAAACACGAGCTGCAAAACAGTAATACAAAGGCTTACAACATTAATTCTTTGAGTCATTAAACACGTATAAACAATGAACATATCAACACAACACTCCTTTGGGTAGTTGTCATGCATGTTAATATTTAACATAATGATGCATTTATCATGATTTGAGCAATGAATATAATTCCAATTAGACAGGTTCGTAATCTTTGGATTTCCAAACTAATCTAACAGGATATATACAAAAAAAAAAAAAAACTCAATTCTTTTCATTAATCATATGAATGGTTAATCTACCTTTGGGCGATTCTTAAATTCTTATGAAAAATGAAGATCAATTTGCTTATGAATATTCATTTCATATGCATCAATATCACAAGTAAAGAGATACTCATCTAATAGAAATTCATGATAACTTACTGATTTGGCCACTTTGGTGACTAACAAACCACCATACTATGAATTTCTAATTTAGATGAATAAACCATCAAATTAACATCCATAATACCAGCGAAACACAACTACTAGTTTCATACCATATAAACCATCAAATTAACATCCATAATACCAGCGAAACACAACTGCTAGTTTCATACCATATATCCTTATATCATAACACATAAGATGCAAGGCTAGCTTGTTATCAAAAACAAACATATATACACATCTCATACATACCAAGAGGATATATAAATCATAAATCAATTAACGGAGAATCATGAAAGCTCTAGAACGAGGCTCTGATACCACATATAAGACTCTTAAATTCGTTAGACCAAGATCTAGAACTTACATGATCTCACATAATCATTCAACATAAGGCGGAAACATTATTAACATAAACTACATACCTTGTTCCATTAGAGTAATATATGTAGTATACCAAGACTTAGCGATTCGGCGAAGTCGTCAATTACAAATATGAGGAAAAAGGTTTCTCTCTCAGCCCTTGCACCTTAAGCTCTCATACGTGTTTAGAGTACTCTTATTTCAGTACATAAGATGGAATTATGTACAAAATATATTGGGTGAGAGAGGACCAATTTCCATGAGTGAATTAAGTTATTTCCATCCATCATAGAAATATGTTAGGAAATTACCTCTGATTGATCAATTTGGATCCATCAATCAATCTATCAAATCATATATGGAATATACACCATAATCACCAATTACTCCATATGATCCACAATTAGAGGAGTACACCATAATCACCAATTACTCCATATGATCCACAATTAGAGGAGTAAATTCTTACACTGCCTTCTTACAGCAATTACCAGTTTCCTAACTCTGTTTGAAGGCACACTAGAACCGTCGCCAAACTCTTCTTTCTCCTCCTCCGTTTTTGGTACAAAGAAAGGATCCTCATAGTGTTTCCCAGTGGCTAAGCACAAGAAGAGCACTTGCAGCTCCAGCAGTACATTTTCTAAGCTCATCTGCAAAATCAATGCTTTCAGAAACTGGCACATAGGCCTGTACAGTGAACAATGGGGAGCCTTCCTGCATTTCTTCCTTTATAAATTTGGCCCTCCGTCGTCCAAGCATAGCATACTCATTACGCAATTGTTCAGTTGGTGTAATTAACTCACAGAAGTACATAGCTTCCACATGCCGTGCTTGCTTTTGAAGCACAGCTGCTCTAGAGAGTTCTAGAGTCGGGCTGAGTCCCTATATAATGCTATGTAATCCTACTGTTTTGAATTAAGAGAGTACAAGTTTTCAGTAAGATTCATACCAGGAATATTTGCTCTATTCTCTTCCTTTTACATTCTGGTATCAGAGCTGTAGAAGCTCTGAGTGCTCCTATGGCGAATGAAAACAGCTCCAATATGCTTTCCCTCATTCCTCGTTTCAATGGTCAGAAGTATGATTACTGGAGTAAGAATGTCAAGGTGTTGATAAAGTCCCTGGATATCTGGAACATTGTTGAAGAAGGCTACGCCGAACCAGAGAATGAAGGTGCATTGACACAACCACAGAGGAATGCTTTGAGGGATAATTGAAAGAAGGATAGTAAGGCACTCTTCTATATATACCAGACAATTGATGAGTCTGTGTGTGAAAGAATTGCTTAAGCTGAGAATTCCAAGGAGGCCTGGGACAAGAATGGGATGAGTTAACTTGGTAGTTGTTAGTTGTTTTCTTAGATGTCTAGGAGCTAGTGGTTTCTTATTCTTAGTGCGCTCTTATTCTGATGCTTCAAATGTGATAAGTTTTAGCATACTTCTTCTTGGAAGGACAAGTCCTTTAGCTATCTTGAAAGTCCTATGTTATTTTTGTACATGGGAGGAGAAAACTCATGGTTTCTACTTTCTAATATACTTCTCCTTTCCCTGTGTTACTTTACGTTTAATTTGCATTGGCATTCCATGCTGATTATGCTCTTTCCTCCAACATTGCTCTTGCTTGTTTGATTTCAGTTTATGTTTGGATACACTTTATGGTGTTGTATCCTATTGTTATTTAGAAGATTGTTTCAGTTGTTTGATCTTGTTTCATTAGTTCTAGCCCATGGTTGTATTGATTAATTGATTCATCTGGTTACCAATGTATCTGGGTAAATATCTTGGAAGGATTTTCTTTTCTTCTTTCATATAAAGCATCTGAGGGTCTGACCAGTTAGTTACAGCCTTGCGGCGATTACTAGTTACACTCAGCCAAATACAACAGGAAAAGGAACTCTAGGATCAGTAGGATGAATCCACAGAAAACAAGTTGGTTCCTTTTGGGTCTGTTATCCGTTTAATCCACCTAAAAATTGATCAAAGTACTTGAAGTTTGCTCTTTCTGTTTGCTTAGAACCTCAACTTGAGCCTAAGTACAAGCAGAAGTATCTAATTATCAACATATAGTACAAGCAGAACTATCTATTTTATCTAAATATTATCATCCTAGAAGCCGGCAAACAATTCAAACCAAACACTTTCATACAGTAATAGTCTTTGTTAGATTAGAAATTTCTCAGCTTAGTAAGATTGGAAACATAGAAATACAAGAAGAAAGACGTGACCTCCCCCAAATACCATTGGAGAAAACAACTGTCCGACAAGAGCATAAGTAAAAGTGATTGGTATAGGCAGACCTTAATCACAAAGAGGTCTCACGTACTACTGGTGCTGGACGATAGTTTTTACAGTACTGAGTAGTTGTAATCATCACTCGTGGGTTTTAAATACTGCGAGAGTGCGAGTGTGCTTCGTATGATTAGCAAGTTCAGAGTCCAGGGACTGAAATAAATCATCTGATCATCTGGGAATTACCATTACAGTTGAAGCTGCAGTTTTTGGTTCATTAACTTTGCAATGGCGCTGTTTATCTTAATCACCGTGGCAATGCTGCTATCCGTTTTTGTGTTCTCGGCTTTGTTCGTGCTGCGATCATGGACTTCATCACCGAAAAGTATGGTGGGAATTCCCGGCAGCTTGGGCTGGCCTATTGTTGGAGAAAGCTTGTCATTTATATCAGAGTTCTCAAGTCCATCTGGTATATACAGCTTCATGCACAAGAGGCAGCAGAGGTAAACATTTGAATCACTTCATTTCGCTGATTACAAGCAATGCAATTATATATATTCCTGCAATGCATGTTACATTTTTCAGGTATGGAAAAGTGTTCAAGACTTTTGTCTTGGGTAGATTCAGTGTGTTCATGACTGGGAGAGAAGCAAGCAAGATGTTGTTAGCAGGAAGAGATGGAATGGTGAGTTTAAATCTGTTCTACACAGGACAGCAGGTTCTAGGTCCAACGAGCTTGCTGCAAACCACCGGAGAAGAGCACAAGCGGCTCAGACGGCTGATTGCTGAGCCTCTATCAGTTGATGGCCTGAAAAAATACTTTGAGTTCATCAACAAGCTGGCAATTGAAACATTAGAAGATTGGCCTGGCCGAACTGTTTTGGTCCTTGAAGAAGCTTCTACAGTTAAGTATTGGTTACCAAGTCATGTAGCAAATTTCCTAGCCTAAAGTATTCTTGGAATGAAAGTTAATAGTCTGTTAATTGTATTTGCAGTTCACTCTCCAAGTTATTGGTCACATGATCATGAGCTTAGAGCCTGCAGGGGAAGAACAAGAGAAATTCCGAGCCAATTTTAAACTTATCTCTTCCTCCTTTGCATCCTTGCCATTCAAAATCCCTGGAACAGCTTTTCACTCTGGTATACAGGTATCACTTCTTCATACATCATTGATTTTAATCAATGACAAACAAATTGCTGACAGATTGGTTGTTCCACTTTGTCAGGCACGGGATAGGATGTATGCAATGTTAGACTCGATAATTTCTAAAAGGAGAAATGGAGAAGGATTCCAAGACTTTTTGGGATCACTGATAATGAAACATAGCAAAATAGCAGGCAGTGAAGATAATAAGGATAAATTGACTGACAAACAAATGAAGGACAATGTATTAACTCTGCTGGTTGCAGGTCATGATACCACAACTGCTGGTCTCACATGGCTCATCAAATTCCTTGGAGAGAATCCTGCTGTCCTTGAAAAACTAAGAGTAATACATCTATATAGAATTTGCTAATTACTTATGACCGATCATATATGGTTTCCAAAAGACTGAAACCCTAGAATTTTGGACTTGCAGGATGAGCACAGAAAAATTCAAGCTAACCGGGATAATGGAGAAAATCTAACTTGGTCCGAAGTTAACAACATGCCTTATACCGCAAAGGTAATAAGTGCATCAATACTCGGAACCTTTTTATGTGATAATATTGCCAATTAGAAAATCAATCTTTGTTCATTGTTGTCATGCAGGTAATCAGCGAAACTCTTCGCAGAGCCACTATTTTACCTTGGTTTTCAAGAAAAGCTGCCCAAAATTTTGAGATTGATGGTAAAACTCTGTCTGCACAGCAGCATATCACAAGCCAATTTTTATTTTTTTTCTCATGAGAAATTAAAAAAAAAAAAGGCCAAAGTTTATTGCACCATGTTCAACAATCCGGTTTCTAAGAGATATTTACCATCATTGACAGGATATAAGATAGAGAAAGGTTGGTCTATTAACTTGGATGTGGTCTCTATTCATCATGATCCAGCAGTTTTTCCTGATCCTGAAAAGTTTGATCCATCCAGGTTTGATGTAAGAACTTCCTTGTACCATACCTTTTAGCTGTGACATTTCTCTCTGAAACTGTTACATTGGGAACTAATTATTGAATAAAATACAGGAACCTCTGAAGCCTTTTAGCTTTCTCGGATTTGGAAGCGGACAGCGTATGTGCCCTGGAATCAATTTGGCCAAACTTGAAATCTCAGTTTTCATTCATCACTTGGTCTGCAAATACAAGTAAGATGAAGAGAGGAACTGTGAGAAAGTTTGTCTAAAATACAAAGTAACAGAGAATGTATCTAAGAACCTAAAGTTTGCTGGAAGTTATTCAAATGATCTGAAGAATTATGAAATATTACTGTAACTAACTGAGCATGTCAATTCTTCATGTAGCAATCATCTGGTGTTCTAATCTTAATTCTGATTCTGGATTTTTCATGAACTATTTACAGCTGGAAGCCTCTGGAGAACGATGACTCAGTTCAGCCAACACTAGTAAGAATGCCGAAAAACAAGTATCCAATTGTAGCCGAGCCACTTTAATACATTTGCTTTGAAGCAAATAGCAATGCAACGAGCAGGAGTATCACTTCTTTTTATTTGTTGTCCTTCTGTGTGTGTATATATAGTAAAAGCAAATAATTCCTCTATAATGATAATAATTTGATCGCCAATAATGTGGAGGGTTGGAGTTGTAAGTTGCAACTTTAACAACGTTATTTTTTATTCTGAATAATGTTGAAGGTTGCATTCCAGACATTTCTTTTCAACAAGTCCAAATGATTAAGGATCACCTTCTTGCCTATGTAGATGGTATTGATATGCAATGTCCAGCCAAACAATGATATCAGACTTGCTTAATCACACATCAGTTAACTAATATACGTTTCTCATAGTCGTAAATAATGTCCAAGTAGTGTGAAAATATCATATTTTTTTGTCTAAATATAACTTTTATTTTTTTGGAAGAATATGCATTTTTTTCTCAGACCTCATGGTAAGATATAGATAGTTTCTATCATGTTCCAAGTTACATTGTCAAACCCATGGTATTATATTTGAAGCAGATTCCATGCCTAAAGAGAAATTGAATAAATGGTTGGATAACTGAGGGAGGCAAGAAAGCAATGCGAGCTCTTTTCCAGAGTATCATATCTATAGATATATATATATATATATATATATATATATATATATATATATTTTACGGTCAAATATCATATCTACTTGGAGGAGGGTTTTGTGTTTGTTTGTCCGAGCACTGAGAGCTATGCATCATAAACTTACGATAAACAGAAACAAAATTGAGGAGCTTTTCTATGGAGAGATTGGAGTAACCCACTCTAACCATACTACCATAGCTACCTTGCACGGATGATAATATAGCCGACGGGGAACGGACTTGATTCCCCCTAGAAGATGATTAAATTTAAGGAGCTCTGATGGTCCTGATAGGAGAACCTTTGAGGCAGAAGTCTGCTCCCTTGCATCCCAGATCATCAAGTATATGATCGAGGATGTTAAGGATCCATTTATGAGAACACCATCTTGGATATGGCAAGTGTAAAATCCTTGCTGAGGGTGATAGATTACCTCAAAATGCACGAGAAGAAGAATGCTGTTCATGTTGATGTCGGCACTCAAGGCAGTCCACAACTATGATGCCAAGTTCGTTAAGGTTGACAAGAAGTCTGTAACCTCATCAAGGCAGTCAGGACATGCTCAAAGAACATGGTAACCAAGTAAACATTTCCAATAAAAATGATTCAACAGTAAAGTAACTATAATATATTTTTTCAGTCAAGAGAGAGATGTTGAAGTTTTTGCAGATGACCTGGGATAACATGAAGTTCCAGTTTGTCAAAGGAAAAGAAACTGACAGAGTCTTCCAAAACATGACAAAACTTTAAAGCAGTGCTACCAAATTGTCTCTCAAGGGCTTCAAGGTCTGGTTTGGAAGGTGGATGGCCCCTATAGAAGAGAAGTTCAATCAAAATTTAAATACTTTTAGATGAGTATGAGATACTCAGGGCACTATATAACCAATTAAGCAAAAAACTGCTAATCACTCAAGACAGCACAGACCAAGAATGTGCTATTTTTTATTTATTTTTTAATGTGCTAGGTGAATGAGCAATAAATATCTAATGGAAATGACAATTGCATCTGAATATAAATTCAGTTAAATTATAAGGGTTCGAAAAATATAGATACCTGGTAAAACAGAGAACAAAACTTGGATCACCCGGAGAGGATTTCTTGAACTTGCTGTCTGGGAGGTAAATATCAAAAACTGCCCTCACTTTATTAATCTGTATCCCATTGAACAATTCATTGACAGACGTAATCTCCTCAGATTCAGGACAAACTTGAGAAGAAACAGATTCATAGTCAGTCTTGACACCCTTCTTAGACCAGTGGGTACCATGTCTTGCAACAATGTAACCAAGGGCTTTCAGTTGCCTATACGCTCTAAATTCATCAAGGAAGAACTTATTCTTTCCATCTGAAACCTTCGTATATATATCTTCCAAGGAAATAATAGTATCACTACCATCCAACAGAAGCAAAGCCCCTATTTCAAGCAAATACCTATAAAAGCATTGTAACATTTTATTAACAGTTCAATAAAATGACATGCAAGGAAGGGCCACTTGAAGATAAAGAATAATATTGTAAATTCCATGTGTAAATAGAACCTACTAAATATATATATGACAGTCCTAAATTTTGCTCAAGGGTTGGTCAAATATAAGCTCATAATTACAATGAAATTTCAGTGACGTCATACAATAACTACAACTAAAAGGAGATTGATTCATGAGACATATAAAAGGTCATCAAAAGCATGGAAAAGCCATTAAAAAAATGTTCAAACTTTAACCCCTCAGTAAGACAATGAATTCATTTTTGTCAAGAGTGAACAAGTCCAGTTCTTTCCAGACAAACTTATCTCTATTTTTTATGTAGTCTAACACTCTAGTAATTTGCCCGAGAATCCCACACAGAAAAGAAAGTGAGAAAAAATTGAAGAAGAAGAAGAAGAAGTAGGAGGAGGAGGAGGAGGAGGTAATCAACAAAACTTACAGAACTTCCTCAAGGGAGATATACAGCTTGCCATTACGAGAAATTCCCATGGTCCTCCACATTCTACCCTTTGGAAATACAACTGCCATGCCCATCTCGTCATGCCACCTAGCCGTAGATACACTAGACCTCCTGCAAAAGAGTCCACAAAGCTCAATATGTGAGCATTCTTTCCAGTAACCTTTTCACTAAAATAGTCAGTTTAACAATACCGATAGTTGAAGTAATAATCTATTTTGAAGTACTAGTTTAAGTAAAGCCCAACCTGGGTTGCATCTTGGATGTGGGGTGAGAAGCATAGTGGCTTTCCTCTTCTTCATCAAGGTCATCGGTATATTCTTCTTTACACATAATTAATTTTTCAGCTACCTGTGAAGATCGAGAGTACAGTATGAATTACAAATTTAATCAACATACAGCCACATCGAAGCATGAGCATTAAGACTCAACATAATCAATAAATTTAGAATTGATCACTATCCAATATTTATTATCAGGAAACACAGGTGGGAAAACCTCTGTGTAATAATTGGAGGTGCAGAAGAGAACTCGCTGGTGGCAACTGATATATTTGATAGACTACTGTTACGGACCACCAAGAGACTACAGAATGTTGTAAATTGTACTGTGGCCCATATGGCCATACCAGATACAAAATGCAGTAATTGCAAATCCAGAGGTTAATCATACTCTAGCAAATTTACACAAGGTATAGTTTAATTTAGTAGTTCTCTGTCTGAATAACAAAACCAAAGCCAATTGAATTAATCCGATTGCTGATGGTCAGGCACACATGTAAGACAACACAAACTTGCAGATTTATAAGTACTTCTCCATACAGAACTCTTGAGCTGCACAACTAGAAGCATAACAAAAAACATTCCAATATATCAATAATTAAGATACGTTCAGGTGCTCTCTAACATTACAAATTAGAGTAGCGAAGGCATACCACCTTATTGTTTCCATCCTGTGCCTTATTGCTGATAGAGAGCTCAGCATCATTGAACACATTTTCAGAATCATCTATGTCAAGAGGCTCTGAGCCTGAGGAAATGAACAGAGTCGACAGATTTTCCCAACAACAATAATGGCTAAAATATAGATAAAAAATCAAGTATCAACTGAGAGATTTAAGATAGTTGAATTATAGTACCAGTGGAGTGAGTTAAGCATGAGACTATATCGGCACTGAGTTGCTCCAATTTCGTTCCATTTTCGCTTTCAAGTTCTATATCATCACCGTGGCATTTTTCTGGCTTCCATCTTGTAACAGTTCGCTCTTCAACAGTATATCTCTCTAGACATGATGGAGACTCTACACTGTGACCATTTTTGCTGATATAAAGAACGAGCAAAGTCTTTGCAACACCTCCACAAAGCCGAGTAGTGCAATGAATATCTAACCAATCCCTCAGTCGCATATTTCCGTCACTTTCTTCCTCTGACAATACAATCACCGCATATTCAGAATGAACTAGAGCTGGATGATGGCGGTAGGCTACAAAGTTTACACCATATTTAACTCCAGACCTAACAACCCAATTTTTCATTCTAAGATGAGAATAAGCCTTGTATAAATAGGGAAACAATGCTCTTCTGGATTTCATGCACTGCCATAGATGGTCAACATTCTTGGAGCACTTATCTTCAACTACCTTGACGCATTTCAGAGAATGGCACAGGTAAAAGGCCTCTTCCATACACAACTGAAACCAGTGCTGATTTTCCATCAGTCTAACACCAAAGCAGGCAGATTCAAGAAGATTGACTTGTTCTTCTTTCACTTCAAGAAGTACACTACTCCCACTTAGAAACCCCTGAGAATTCGATCCGATTAGAGAAGACTGAAACTGCAATACTATGTTTGACATGGGATCCGCAAGAGCTTTAGCTTTAGACCGAGATTTAGCTCCAGAGGTATTTCCTTTCCATCTAGTTCCCATTGGATTCTAAAAGATCATCATATAAATAGGAACATTTCAGACCCATGTTCATATTTTTTGAGAAACAAACAGCTATTAACCGAAATAACCATAAATCACAAATGCTATTAAAATTGAAATCATGAATACAATGAGCAACCAAATTAAGCTCATTAGATTGGTGATAATGTTTTAGAAGGCTAAGGCATACCCCAAGACATTTTAGCGAGAGCCTTGAGCCTTAAGGCTTGAGGCGAATAAGGCATAAGCCTTATGACATGAAAATAATAAACAAGGCTATTTAAATGATTACTAGTCTTATACATACCACACTAATTAGAGTGACTAAAAAAAACATATTAATTGTCATTCCCCCATATACTGTAATAAGTAAAGTGCTAGAAGTGTAGAACCATCAGATTCAACAAATTTACCAACATAAACTGAAACCAAAGTTCTACGGTTGGGAAGTTGAAAAGCCAAAGAACAAGAACAATGGTTGAAATCTACTTCATGCTACAAAATCATCATCCTCGTCATTTGTCAACTTTTGACAATCAGATACTTGTATACTTGAGCACTTCTCAGCTAAATTATACAACACAGCCACAACATTAGCCTGAAGAGAAGCAAGTAGACTAGTTGAATACCCAGAATGATTCCCACAAACATACTGATCAAGACTTAATCACTGCCCATCGAAGTTAGCAAAACTATTATGATCTAAACAGAAGATTTCTGGCCCTGTCAATAGGGTTAACACTAGACCATGAAGATAAAAACTAGCAGCAAATTTTTCATATGACGCAGCCGAAATATCAAATTGGAAGCAATAGGGCTCTCTTTCACTACACACAACCTCGAATGATCACGATAACGATTTCAATAAACACAGAAAATTAACAAAACCAACTTAACATAAAATTAATTCAATATGCATGCCATCACAATAAACACATGGCAAGTCTGAGGTATCATACCTTCTCGAACTCCCCTTCGACCAAAATCTGTAACTCCAAACAAAATCCCTCAAAAACTTGTATCAAATTAAATCAAACGACGCTCACTCAACCTAAGCCAAACCCAAACCGAACAAAAGGACGTCGTTTTTGGTGGGGGTAACGACGGCGGTGGTGGAAGGGAAGTGACGGAAAGGGCAACGGCGGCTGAGTGAGAGAGTGAGAAAGAGGGTGAGCGCCAGATGCTTTATATTTTCGACTTTATATATCCTACACTTTTTACCACGTGCGACACAGAGGAATCACCCAAATTGGATCACTCACTCGTGCGGCTTTAAAAGAGAATTAAAAACATTGCATTTTCTCCCTTCTTTTTCTTGCCCTTATTCCACTATTCGGTTCGAGTCGACAAAATCAAATATCAATTGAAAAAAAATGAAAGGTTCGAATATAAATTTTAGTCATCCTAATTTGGTGACTCTAAAAACAGTGAGACAAAATTAGACTCATTTTATTCAGTGCAGAAAGAGATACTACTGACGTGGCTGGGAGTGTGGAGTTGTTCAACGATGAAGGTGATAGATCGATGTCTCCTCAAAACTGAATTAGCACACCGTGTGGTTCTCTCATTGAGCTCCAAAATCAACAATGAAGCTTTCGAGTGAAAGCATTCGGCAAACCACGGTATGGCTAGCTCTCCAATTATCTAATTATGACAGAATTAATTAGTATCATTTTATAGTTTCGAAGAACTATATATATATATATATATATATATATATATCATGATTAATGACCCATCTGAAATATTCATTCTGAAATGTAAATACGTACACCCAGGGGCGGAACCAGGATTAAATTATACCTTGGGCTAGATTTAAGAAGAAGAAAAATGATTTTTTTTTTTTTTTTTGAGGTTTGGAACCCAATGGGAGGCTCATCCTCACGCCTTTGATATTACCATTCAAAACATAATACAGGGGGGGACATAAAACTAAAATCCTGTAAATTACATAAATAACATAGCTAGCTAAACTTTACTATACGAGATCCGCTCATTTTGAACTCAGCAATTACATCATTATTATCAATATTATCCGCATATGTCCTTTTAATTAAAACCTAAATAAGAGGTGTTAGGTAGTGTGAGTTGTGTTTGGTGTGTGACTCACATACCAAACACAGCTCACACTACCTAACACCTCTTATTTAGTGCAATACCATTTCGTACCATATACCAAACGTGCACTTAAGTGTTTACTAGTATATAAGTTTCTCAAGCCCGATAAGATTAAATTTCTGTAAGATTTAGATTCTTTGTTCGATTAGGATATACTTCTGGATTAGGATTTACTTTCCTGGTTACTCAAGACACACTATACCTCTATATAAACCCCCAGGGTGGGTAATATGCACCCACAACAAACCCTAATTGACCTGCTAACTATTCGATTTGATTATAAGAATGACGTCGCGTACGAAGGACGTCTACCACAGTGTTATTCAGGATGTGATCAACAATGTCAGACCACAGTTCTTCAATGGTCTTGGAGAAAACATACTCGAGAATCTTCAAGCAACTTGAGAGGGCAAGATGATTCAAGCCGGTGTTATTGGTACGCCTGCGGTGGATCTCAATGTACCTGTGTTTCCCCCGTCACTGTTACATGCTCCGGTGCAACCGCAACCGGGAACAGGAGGCAACTTGTATGACTATACTCCTACCGGAGTATCAAACGCGCAACCTCCTTATCCTGGAATGACCTCTCAAACATGGCAGACGCCTGATGGGGGGTTTATACACCTCCAGCGAGGTGGACCTGGAGGAGTTATCAAGATTTGAGGATAGTGGAGGGAGTAAGGGAGCAGTAATAGTACTTTTGTGGAGGTAGTAGGTGTGGGGGGGGGGGGGGGGGGAATTGAGAACTGGGGAAAATAGAAGAACAGAAAGAAGAGAAAAGAAAGGTGCGGGGGGAGGGGAGGGGTGGGTTTTCTTCTAAATAATTTTTTTTTTTTTTTCCTTTTCCAAAAACACCTTGGGCTGAAGCCCATATAGCCATGGGCTGGGTCCGCCCCTGCGTACACCATTCATGCTAATTGAACATGTACAACTTAAGGTTCACGAGGGTTTCAAACTCCTCTTAGCCAGCAGGCATTTTCTTTCATGATCAAATTTATGGTACACTAAGTGTTAGCAAGATCATCTCTTCCTCACAGAATCATGATAGAGAGATTTCCTCTTCTGTATTCAATACTAAATTATCATAGATCCTTAGATTGAGTGATCTGTAATTATAGTCTTTATTGTGATTGATATTTTCCGATAATGGTTCATCATGTACAGCTATATATTATGTAAATTGTAATATGTTTTGATATAAGGAAATACAATTCTACATGGTATCAGCTTAAAAGATCCTTACCTGTTCATCTGCTTTTCTGTTCATCCTTCCTCCTCCCTCATGGCTTCTTCTCTCACCCAAAACACATCCCAATTCCCAAAACTCACTGCTGACAACTATCTTATTTGGGTCTGTCTGATCAGATCATACCTCAATGGTGCTGACCTTTGGGGATATGTGGATGGCTCTATTGAACGACCATCTCCCACCACCACCACCTCAGCCAACGGGGACACTCCTGCCTCCACTGCTCTAAATCCTATATACAAATAGTGGTTCTTCATTGACCAGCAAATTATCACTCTCCTCACCACTTTCCTCACTGATGACATAGCCAAACTCACCATCGGCTATGATACCTCCAAGGCTATTTGGGATTGTCTTACCAGACACTTTTCTCAAGCCTCCGTTGCAAGTGCCACCAGCCTCAAACTTCAATTGTTTGATCTTCAAAAGGGTACCAAGTCTATTGATGTATATTTGCGCCAGGCCAAATCCATGGCTGACTCTCTTGCCTTAATCAATCAACCTGTTTCCGATACCGATCTGGTTGTTGCCACTCTTCATGGTCTTGGCCCTGATTACCTTATGCTTCGGACGGCCCTGGCGCAAATCTCTCATGTTCCGGATTTCACTGAACTTCGTGCCTGAATCTTGGCATTTGAGTGACGAGTCGCCGAAGCGGCACTTCAAAAATAAACCCTACAATCGTTAGTAGTATAGAATAAGTAGGGATCGTTCTAGCCGGCCGGGGATTAAGGGTACCTGAAACATGAGAATCACTACCAGAAAAAAGGCTTTTCCCGACGAAATAAAAAAAAACGGCCGACGACATAAAATTTTCGTCGGCTATTCGCAAAAATGGCCAACGAATTTTTTTTTCGTCGCTAAAAAAAAAATCGTCAGCTATTCCCCTAGAATGGCCGACGATTTTTTTTTTCGTTGGTAATTTCAAAAAATCGTCGGCTATATATATTCATATTTTAGTCGACGATTTGAATTTTCGTCGGCCTTTCTTTGAAACTTTAGCCGACGAAAACTTTTGAAAGTTTGGCCGACGAAATTGGCATTTTCGTCGGCTATAAGTCTATATATTTTCTGATCTAGACAGCAGCTGCTTATTTAAAAAAAAAAACGAAAAAAAACGGGAGAAAGAGTGAAAAATCTGTGGGTATTTTATACGATTAGTTGCGTCTCATCGATTTGAAACTATTATCTGTTGAAGGTCAGACCAAAAAACGTCATTTAGACAGGCTAATTACCATTTCTAAGCGTTTAAAGGGTTGACTCACTACCAGATTTGACAGAATAGCCGACGAAATTTTTTTCGTCGGCTATTCCAAAATTTCGTCGGCTATTCCCTCTACCGACGAAATTTTCGTCGGCTATTCTTCGTCGGTAAAACGCCGTCGGTAATACCAATGGCCGACGAAATTTTTGAAATCGTCGGCCATTCTGAAGTATAGCCGACGAAAATTGATTTCGTCGACCAAACCTTTGAAAAATAACCGACGAAATTCGTCGGAAATTTTCGAGTTTAGCCGACGATTTTGCCAACTATAGCCGACGAAATTAGTCTGTTTCGTCGGCTATACTTCATAAATACCCGACGATTTGTCAATTTCGTCAGTTATTTTCTCCGAATATATTAATATTTTAAAGAATAGCCGACGAAATTTGGTAAAAATCGTCGGCTATACCTGTTATAGCCGACGAAATTTGGTCAATTTCGTCGGCTATTCTTTAATTTTGGGAAAAAAAAATTAAATTAAATTAATTACATTTTGGAGGAGGAGGAGGAGGGGAAGGAGGAGGAGGAGGAGGAGGAGGAGGCCGGAGGAGGAGGAGGAGGAGGAGGAGGAGGGGAAGGAGGAGAAGGAGGAGGAGGAGGGGAAGGAAGCTAGAGAAGGAGGAGGAGGAGGAGGAGGAGGGGAAGGAGGAGAAGGAGGAGGAGGAGGAGGGGAAGGAGGAGGAGGAGGAGGCCGGAGGAGGGGAAAGAGGAAGAGGAGGCCGGAGGAGGGGGGGAAGGAGGAGGAGGAGGCCGGAGGAGGGGAAGGAGGAGGAGGAGGAGGGGAAGGAGGAGGGGAAGGAGGAGGAGGCCGGAGGAGGAGGGGAAGGAGGAGGAGGGGAAAGAGGAAGAGGAGGCCGGAGGAGGGGGGGAAGGAGGAGAGAAAAAAGGCGGGATGATTTAAAAGATTTAGAAGGAGTATAGCCGACGAAATTAAAATATTTCGTCGGCTATTCTCTAAGTATAGCCGACGAAATCTTTTATTTCGTCGGCTATACTTAGAGAATAGCCGACGAAATTAATATATTTCGTCGGCTATACTTAGAGAATAGCCGACGAAATTAATATATTTCGTCGGCTATACTTTGGAAAATCAACAGCCGTCGGATCTGAGCCATCCAACGGCGGACAATAAAAAGGCGCGGATCAAGAGTTTAGCCGACGAAATATTTGAATTCGTCGGCTATACTTAGAGAATAGCCGACGAAATTTGAATGTTTCGTCGGCTATTCTATGAAAACATACTAAAATGCCGTTTTGAGGCCCTAAACGAACTCGAAAGCCCGAAAAAGCCCACACGTCGTGGCAAGGCTACGAGTTTTGTTCCTGGCGTCGTTCCCTTTCCGGAATGGTATCACAATCATCATTCGGACGCCGGACGCCAAATCTACAGTAAACCGGGTTTTGACTGATTTCATTCTTTCGGCACGCGGATTTTATCGGAATCTTGTCATTTTTCAACCGTAGACGTATTTCATTATTTCGGTCATATCTTATTTGACGACATATTTGCATTTGAAGAGCCTACGTATAGTAACTATTTGAAACTATACATTCACTTAAACACTTAGTAAACAAGTTAAGGAACATTAGTGCATATGTTCCGATTTTGAATCTAAAAGTTTGGAAAATCTATTCCAACCGTCAGATATCACCGTTAAGATTAAATACATGTATGAAAAAAAATCCAACTACATCTGACAACGTTAAAGGCTCGATCGGGACGGTCAACCGGGTGAGTCAACCCTTCAAACGCTTAGAAATGGAAATTGGCCCGTCTAAATGACGTTTTTTGGCCTGACGTTCAACAGAGAATAGTTTCAGATCGATGAGACGCAACCAATCGTATAAAAATTTTCCTCAAAATATTTACCGACCGTCAGGCTACCCATAGGAAAACGGAAGTAAAAAACAGCTAACCGCAACATTCGGCACACAGATTTTGTCGGAATCTTCTCATTTTTCAACCGTAGACGTATTTCATTATTTCGGTCATATCTTATTTCACGACACATTTGCATTTGAAGGACGAAGCAATGGTTTGTCGATAGTGATAGAAAATGGAAGCTGTTTTTTTTTTTTTTTTTTTTAAATCATAGCCGACGAAATCAAACCTAGTACTCGTCGGCCATACTTCCAAAAATTTTCGTCGGCTAAAGTTTTAGAGAAAGGCCGACGAAAATTCAAATCGTCGGCTATTCCCCTAGAATGACCGACGAAAAAAAAATTCGTCGGCCATTCTAGGGGAATAGCCGACGAATTTTTTTTTTAGTGACGAAAAAAAATTTCGTCGGCCATTCTAGGGGAATAGCCGACGATTTTTTAATTTTTAGCGACGAAAAAAATTTTCGTCGGCCATTATTGAGAATAGCCGACGAAAATTGGTTTCGTCGGCCGTTTTTTTTTTTTTTTCGTCGGCAAAAGTTTTTTTTCTGGTAGTGACTCAGCCGGTTGACCGTCCCGATAGAGCCTTTAACGTTGTCAGATGTAGTTGGATTTTTTTTCATACATGTATTTAATCTTAACGGTGATATCTGACGGTTGGAATAGATTTTCCAAACTTTTAGATTCAAAATCGGAACATATGCACTAATGTTCTTTAACTTGTTTACTAAGTGTTTAAGTGAATGTATAGTTTCAAATAGTTACTATACGTACACTCTTCAAATGCAAATATGTCGTCAAATAAGATATGACCGAAATAATGAAATACGGCTACGGTTGAAAAATGACAAGATTCCGACAAAATCTGTGTGCCGAATGTTGCGGTTAACTGTTTTTTACTTTCGTTTTCCTATGGGTAGCCTGACGTTCGTTAAATCAATTTTGTAAAATTTTTATATGATTAGTTGCGTCTCATTGATTTGAAACTATTATCTGTTGAAGGTGAGGCCAGATTTGGCGTTGAAGAGTAGATTGACCGTTGCAAATCAAAACCCGGTTTACTGCAGATTTGGCGTCCGGCGTCCGAATGACGATTGTGATACCATTCCGAAAAGGGAACGACGCCAGGAATCAAACTCGTCGCTTTGCCACGATGTGTGGGCCTTTTCGGGCTTTCGAGTTCGTTTAGGGCCTCAAAACGGCAGTTTAATATGTTTTCAAAGTATAGCCGACGATGTTCATAGAATAGCCGACGAAATATTGTAAATCGTCGGCTATTCTCTAAGTTTAGCCGACGAAAATTATATTTCGTCGGCTAAACTCTTGCGATCCGCGCCTTTTTATTATCCGCCGTTGGATGGCTCAGATCCGACGGCTGTTGATCTTCCAAAGTATAGCCGACGAAATCTTTTAAATCGTCGGCTATTCTCCTTCTAAATCTTTTAAATCGCTTCCTCCCGCCTTTTTTCTCTCCTCCTCCTCCTCCTCCTTCTCCTCCTCCGATCCGGTAATTTTTTTTGCCCAAAATGCAGTTATAGCCGATGAAATTGACATTATTTCGTCGGCTATAACTTTAAAATATTAATATATTCCGACGAAATAGCCCAAATCGTCGGCTATACTTCAGAACAAATAGCCGACGAAACCAAATTTCGTCGGCTATAACTTTAAAATATTAATATATTCCGACGAAATCGTCGGCCATACTTGAAAATAGCCGACGAATTTCGTCGGATATTTGGCCAAGCTTTGGTCGACAAAATCATTTTCGTCGGCCATAATTCGTCGGCCAAGGTTGGAATGGCTGACGATGTCGTTTTTTTCGTCGGCCATTACTTTTACCGACGGGTTTTTACCGACGAATTATAGCCGACGAAATTTTCGTCGGTAGAAGGAATAGCTGACGAAAATTTGGAATAGCCGACGAAAATAATTTCGTCGGCTATTCTGTCAAATCTGGTAGTGAATGTTAGACAAATATTCACAATTATAGACATGAAAAACGTCACTTTGGGGGAGAGATTGGGATCGGCAGCCATAGGGCTGCCCTAGACCTAAGACACGAAAATAAATCCTAATTCTAATATGTACAAGTGATCATCATCTTTCACACAATGCATTTAGCACACAAGACTCTTTAACAAGTAAGATTCGCACAAAAGAAAGTAAGGAACAAGTACAAATACATGTTTGACTTAAATCAATTTCGACCACAACTAGAGCCTACGAGGTCATCTAATCATTTGATTAATTAAGTTTTTAAGATTAACCACATGTATAATCCTAAGGTTATGCTAACCGGTTTTACACGTTTAACATTTAATCACATGAATCACAAATCGAAGACAAGTGAACAAGTAAGGTTGTCAATCTTCTTATTATCTTGCAAGTTTTAAGGTTAATAACTCTAGGCGAGCAAAGTGATTTAAGACAACTACGAGTATGACTCAACCAAATTACTCTAGTCTCATGAAACCTAACACTTAGAATTACATGCTTTAAACAACAAATGCTTTAAACAAAACTAGTGTGTCGATTTAATGCCCTCACTTTAGATTACTAATCGATTTTAAGTTCCTAAACATGCATCTAATACCACTGTCCTAATTATCAAACACACGAAAACTACAAGTTAAAACATGAAAACTATATTACAAACATCAAACCGAGTTCATACAAAGTTTCAATAAAAACCAAGTAGCGAAATAAATTCATACAAGTCACACAAACTAATTTAAATACAAGAACCATAGAGGGAATGGATCATACTTTAAGAACCTTGAAGACTCCTCAAGTGATGGTGACAAGATGCTCGGCAGAAAGTTAGAAGATGGCACGGATTGTGGGATATGGTGGTATAGGGTTTAGAGCTAAGTATTTGGGTGATTGGTGCTTGCGAGACTTGGTAGAGCTTTAGGCTAGTATTTGTGCTTGAGATGAGATGATATTTTCTGTAAATAATTGAGGCTTTATATAGGGGAGAGGCTAGGCAAAGTCGGCAGTAACTAGGGAACACAAATCCTAAATCGATTTGGTTTAGGTTTTCTGATTCGGCAGATATGACCTTCGTGTGAAGAATATGGAATATCTCTCTCTAAAAAATATATATTGAAGTCATTCTAATTAATTTGGAAACTAGACTCTCGTAGCTTTCTATCCATATATGGCTCGAACTCTGGTTCAATGTGAGTTGTCCAGGAGAGTCCGTTGAAGTTGGAAGACTTGCCCTGGAAGTTTCTCGAGTTTGATCAGGATTCTTCTTATGATTCTCTCCTTTTCCCTTATGATTTCTATTCCAATTTTCTTCATGGATCACAGCTGAAACTCCTTGTGGACTTCTCAACATTGCTTAATAGATAATTAGTCCAAGATGCAGCTGCAAGGTTTCCCTAGCCGAACCAAGAAAACCTTCTCCTAGTCAATAGATTGCTTTTCCTTTTCCTTTTCCTAGCCGGACTAGGGAACTTCTTCTTTCCATATTTTTCACTTCTCTTTGGCATGGCTGGATCCTATAACCTTCATTAAGGTTGAAAACTCTCACTGCATTTGGTTGCCCTTTGATCGCTCAAATACAGAAAAGTCAGAAATTGGGCAGTAGGTTCCTCTTCTCGACAGGGCAGTGACCTTGCTGTCTTCTGATTAGCATAACTTTCTCCTCAGACAAGCTTTTGATGTGATTCTAAGTTCTGTAGAAACTAGACTTATAGAGCTTTCTGTGTATATATAGTACGCCTTCGAGTTCCTTGTGGTTCATCCTGGAGAATGTTTGGAAATTGAGGGATGTCCCCAGGAAATTCCTGGAACTTACTGAATCTGAAATTGCATAACATTTTTCGGTAGCTTCTTTTACTTCAATTGTTAAAAATCCTTCCAATGCTCAATCCATAATATGTCTACTACTCATAAGAAAAGAAAAATCTATCAAAAGCATCATGGAAGCTTTACATAATCAACGAAACATTTAAAACTTCGATTTTCAGCACTTTGTCAATTTTCTGTAAATTTACAACACTTAAACATATTTTCATTTAAACTCTACAAAAAACTCATGACTCCATAATATGACTCGATTCTATGATATTAAGAGTTAAAGCAAAGTATAAACGAGGGTAAAACATATTAAGAACGTCGCATTTTATGCTCCTATCATTGAGGCTCAGCAGCCCTCCTCCACACCGGCGTCTGCTACTGCCCTCTTTCACAATACCTCCTCTTCGGCCTCCTCTGGGCGCTTCAGTCCTCGCTCAAATTCTGGTAACGGTAGTGGCCATGGTGGCAACTTCGGCAAGAATCGCCGGTCCTCTGGACAGCAGCAGTTCCGGCAGTCGGGTTTCTCTCCACTGCCCCAGTCATCCCAGTTTCAACCTTATATGGGCTCTTATCCACCTGTTGCTCCTTGGGCCTCCTAGCATATCCGGCCCAGTTCTCAGCCTGGCATTCTTGGGCCTCATCCTAGTTAGTAATGGTGTCCCACTTGTATGTCCTTTCAACATGGGCCGACTCAATGCCCTCATCGCTTCTCTGATCCTCACACCATTCGTCCCTTTGCTGGTGCATACTTTGCTCAACCAAGTGATCCTTTTTAGTACCCCGACACTGGTGATACTCATCATATGACCTCTATGCCGGTCAATGATCCACAACATTATGGCGGCCTCCATAACGTTTTTATGGGGAACGGCGATTCTATACCCGTTTCTCACACCGGTACCCTTCCTTTATCATTAGGGGATTTCCAACTTTCGCTTCATAATGTTTTCCATATTCCGTCTATTCGTAAAAATCTACTTTCCGTTTCTCATTTTACTCAAGATAATCTCGTTTTCTTCCTTTTTGCTCCTAACTTTTATCAAATCTACTACTTACGCTCTGGTCGTTTACTATTTCAGGGCCCATGTAAAGATGGTCTCTACCCTCTTCCTATGTCTAGTCTTCCTACTTCCCCTCCTCAGCCTCTTGCCACTGTGTCCTCCTCTCTTTGGCATACTCGTCTTGGTCACCCGTCGTCATCTATTTTATCTGATCTTGCATCTTCTCTCGGTTCAAAGTCTACTTTTACTTCCTGTTGTAATGAATGTGCACTTAGCAAGTCACACCAATTACTATTTTCTACCAATAAAGAATTTGCTTCCTCTCCTTTTTATATAATCCATAGTGATGTTTGGATGTCTCATGTTACTTCTATCAGTGGATTTAAATATTATATTATTTTCACTGATGAATAGTCTCGTTTTACATGGGTTTGTCCTATGCGTCGCAAAAATGAGGTTCTCACTCGGTTTCAGACTCTTGTTGTGTTAATTCAAAATCGTTTTCAAGGATCTGTCAAATTCCTCCAAAGAGACAATGGCACTGAGTATGTTAATCATGCTTTCTCCCATTTCTGCTCCTCTATGGGCATCCAACGATGCTTTTACTGCCCTCACACTCAGCAACAAAATGGTCTTGCTGAACGTAAGCAGCGTCACATAGTTTGTGTAGCTCGTTCTCTTCTTCTTACCTCCAATGTTCCCCAAAATCTATGGGTTGAAGCAATTCTTACTGCTGTCTATCTCATTAATCTTCTCCCCACCTCTACCCTATATTGGGACACACCTTACTATCATCTTTATAAACGTTTTCCATCTTATACTCATCTTCGTGTCTTCAGTTGTTCGTGTTTTCCTCATTTTGGTGATTATGTCTCCAATAAGTTGTCGAGTCGTAGTCTTGAGTGTGTTTTTCTCGGTTATAGTCCTCAACATAAAGGCTATTGTTGTTTTCACCCGTCATCTGGTCGTGTTTATGTCTCCCGTCATGTTGTCTTTAACGAAACTAGTTTTCCATATAAGTCCTTACAGGGACACACTACTGGACCACTTGAGTTTGTGCACATTACCACAAACCCGGCCCGGGCCCAATATCCATCTCCATCTGCTTCGCCCACATCTCCATCTCCATCACCATCAATGCTCCTGCAATTTCCTTCACCCTCATCTCTGTCACCATCTTCGTTAACCCCCGTCGCCTCTACTCAGTCTCTCACCACATGTCGGCAACCCTTGGTGTCTATCACCGCCGCACTAATCCTCCTGCTCCACAAGTCACCCATCCAACTCTGCAGGCCTCATCTTCACCTCCAGTCGCCCAGCCCGAGCTCCCATCTTCTGTTTCGGCTCCGGTTGATGGCGCCCCGGCCCGCTCTGCTTATCTTGCCCTAGCCCCTGCCTCTCCTCCAGCCCTAGCTGACGGCGCCCCGGCTCCTGTCGCGTATGCTCCTCCTCTCGCTAATGCGGCTCCAGCTCCTCCCCACCCTGCCCCGGCGCCTGACGAGGTCGACGCTGAAGCTCTAGTCCCTATCGCCGCAGCTCCGGCTCCTCTGTTCAATCCTCATTCCATGACCACTCGGCTGCGTGATGGCATCACCAAACCCAAGCTTCATTCTGATGACACTGTAAGATACCCGATTCCTAAAGCTCTTATCACTGTTATTGATGCTATGAAACCTTCTTACTACACTCAGGCATCCAAATCGAAGGAGTGGCGATCAGCCATGGTCGAGGAAATTAATGCCCTATTGAAAAATCAGACATGGACCCCTGTTCCTCCATCTTCTTCTCAAAATACTGTCGGGTGCAAGTGGGTATTTCGAATTAAGCATCATCCTGATGGCTCCATAGATTGCTACAAAGCCCATTTGGTTGCCAAAAGTTTTCATCAGCGTCAAGGCATTGACTATGAGGAAACGTTCAACCCAGTGATCAAACCTGCCACCATACGTACCTTGTCATTGCGGTTACTCACAACTGGTCTCTTCGTCAACTTGATGTCAAAACACCTTTCTTCATGGGTTCCTTAATGAAGATGTTTATATGACTCAGCCTCCCGGCTTTGTTGATCCCGATCATCCGACTTATGTCTGCAACCTTCACAAATCCCTCTATGGCCTCAAGCAAGCTCATCGTGCGTGGTTCAATCGTATCAGTACTTTTCTTCTCTCGGCTGGATTTCGTCAGAGTAAGGCAGACCACTCACTTTTCATATTTCACTATGCCTCTTACACAATTTACTTGCTTCTCTATGTAGACGATATTGTTATTACTGGTAGTCATGATCGCATCATTGAAAGTTTCATTGATGCTCGTGGTCGAGGTTGAAGGGTTTTGCCTTTTTGGTATGGACACGCAGAGAAGAGAGAGATTACAGAGGAGGAGGAACGAGAGACGAAGACGAGTCTGAACTCTGAAGAGAGAGAGGCCCGTGTGTAATTAATTGCGATTTACCGCTACAAAGGTAGATTTGACGGAGCAAATGTAGTGGGGTGTGATATCACATTCCTTCGAAGGTGACCGGAATTAAAAGAAAATGTTGAGTAGAAGCTGGCGAACGTTGTTTAAGCACACATTGGTTGACACTGCACTCTCAGTGGTTTCCTGTGAAGATTCCCTACAATTTTCTATCTATATATATATACACAATTTCTTTTATTCTCCATTTAAAACTACAACTTAAACGAGAATCAATATTTGTCTATGGAGGGTAGGTTCCCTGGAGAACGTGTTGTGATTTTTATTCATTTTTAACTTAATTCTTCGAAGCTTTTATAGTTTAATGAATAACTCCATTCCTCGTCAAACCCAGTTCTGCACCTTCTGGTCTTCCCAGTTCTGTCTTCTATTAATCAATTAACATGGCGACAGTGGTGGATGGAGAAGAGACGAAGAAGCCTCATGTGGCGACGCTATCAAGTCCGGGCATGGGTCACGTCACCCCTCTCCTCGAGCTAGCCAAACGGCTAGTCGTCGATTTGGGCTTCCAGGTCAGCTTCCTCGCCATCTCCACCGACGCACCACCTGCCCAGCTTCAGTTGCTCAACAACAACCCCACCCTCCCTTCCGATCTCCACGTCATCCACCTCCCTCGTGTTGATGTGTTGAGCCATGATGTTATATCAGTTCGGATCGTTCGCATCATCCAAGAGAGTCTTCGTTCACTGCCCTCTGTGCTAAGAAACTTAGACTCACACAAACCGCCGCTAAAGGCTCTGATCGTCGATCCATTTTGCACCGAAGCCCTTGAAATCGCCGCCGACCACTCTATCCCAACGTATCTTTTCATGACCGCCTCCGCTTCATTTCTGGCGTTGACCGTCTACTTCCCTACTCTTCATGCAGAGGCCGAGGGAGACTATAGTAAAATCAAAAATAGGGTTTCACTACCAGGTTGCACACCCCTGTGGATTGACGATCTTCTCCCTGACGTTCTCATCCCCGAAGTCTTGCCTCTATGCAACCGGGTACCACTCGTCAAGGGCGTTTTGGTTAACACATGGGAAGAACTAGAGTAGGTGACACTGAGAGCATTGAGAAACCACCCTTTCTTTGTCAACCTGCCTTCGCTGAAGGTTCATCCGATCGGACCACTAACCAAAGACAAAGACGCTGACGTGGAATCGGAGTTTTTGACGTGGCTGGACAAGCAGCCATGTGAATCAGTTGTTTACTTGTCGTTCGGCAGCGGCGGGACGTTGTTGACGGAGCAGATGACGGAGTTGGCTCACGGGTTGGAGCTGAGTGGGAAGCGATTCCTCTGGGTGGCGAGACCTCCTAAAGAAAACGATGCTTCCGGAAGCTTCTTCGAAGCTGGTGGTGACAGTGCCCTTACGGCGTCGTATTTGCCGGAAGGGTTTTCGGAGAGGACGCGAGGGATGGGGATGGTGACCGCGACGTGGGTCCCGCAAGTGGCGGTGTTGAGGCACCCCTCGGTGTGTGGGTTTGTGACACACTGCGGGTGGAACTCGGTGATGGAGAGCGTGGTGCACGGGGTGGTGATGGTGGCGTGGCCGCTCTATCTATGCGGAGCAGAAGATGAATGCAAGGGCGTTGGTGGAGATGGGAGTGGCGGTGAGGCCGCAGGGGGGAAGGGATAGAGTTATTGGTAGGAAGGAGTTGGAGAGGATGGTGAGGATGGTGGTGGAAGGCGAGGAAGGGAAGGAAATGAGGAGGAGGATGAGGAATATGCAGCGGAGTGCCGTGGAGGCTTTGGGCGGTGGTGGGTCGTCTAGTGGGTGTTTAAGTCGCTTGGGGAAGGAGTGGAGGGATGGAACTACAGGTTAATGGAATGTTGGAGGCTGGGAGCACGTCTACGACTGTATATAGCTTTGTGATTCATGCATGAACATCGATCGTAATCCATGTACGTACTGTTTCATCGAAACTTACTATATAAACTACTAATATTATACATGTGTCACTACTAGCTTTTCTATCAAAGGGCACGGACTTAATGGGGACGACCGGCTGATCCGTGCTCTTATCTACCAATGGGCACGGACCCAAATTTATCTGTGGCAATACAAGTAATGGGCACGGCTACTGTCCCCTTAGGTTGAGTTTTGGCACGGGTATTTTCAATCCGTCCCCAATTGAAAAAATGTTGAGCTAGGCACGGATTTTTTCTGGCACGGATATTTTCAATCCGTCCCCAATTGAAAAAATGTTGAGCTAGGCACGGATTTTTTCTGGCACGGATATTTTCAATCCGTCCCCAATTGAAAAAATGTTGAGCTAGGCACGGATTTTTTCAACTTTCATCCCCAATTTTCTTCTTCCTATTTTTTTTTTGTTACACTCTTCTTCCTCTTTTTTTTTTTTGTTACACTCTTCATCCTCTTTTTCTATAAACCTCGTCCGTGCCTCTTCTTCCTTTTTTTTTTTTTGTTGGTTACACTCTTCCTCCTCTTTCTCTATAAAGCACTTCCTGTATGTCTTCATCGACGACATACTTACCAGATGCTGCTTTTCTTTCTCTTTCTATCTCATTGAAGAAAAAGTTTTATATATTTATGAAAGCCTAATACCCGACGACATATCACGAGAATTGTCCAGCAAATTGATAGGTAAGCTCTATGGTAGGTGGGTATTCTATGGTGATTTGAGATTTATATGGCTTCACCTTATGCAGATCCAAGATTGAGCTCTATTTAATTTTTTCCGAGTTTGTTTGATGATATAGGAGAATACCCGTTCTTTATCTCTAAATGTTGTGTCTAAGATTCGTCCTCCCCTTTCATCCTTGCCCAAACCTCGCCTTGTACTGAATTTAAGAGTGTTGCTCATGTGATTGTTGTATGCCTTTGTTCTGTTGTTTTTGTTGAGAAACTGAGAATAATTGCTTTGAGCTGTATCATCTTTGTTTTGTTGTTGCTGAGACATCCCATTACTGTTGAAAGGGTTCTTCGTATTCTGAGTTCTAGTGGATGAAATTGAATCTTGTAGGCTACAATATGCATTGTGAGATTATATGTTACATAGCTGGTTTGGTTAAAGTTTTTGCCATATAAGTTGGGTGTGGTATGGTTTTGCAGGCCTACTATCATGGATAAAGAGTGGGTATTTCTTGATCGCAGAAGTGATGAATACATAATTGCATTGCGTGCATTTATCAACAACACCTTAACAGTTGCTAGTTTTGAGGGTACAATCAAGTGCCCTTGTCCAGAATGTTACAATTGTGGGTGGAGAACACCGAAAGAGGTCGAAGATCATCTTAGAGTAGATGGCATGTGGCCTGATTATGTGCATTCACGCTGGAAGTGGCATGGTGAGCAATTGCCAATGCCTAACATGAGAGAGCCTCATGTAGAAACAGCTGATATCACTGCTATGCTTCAGGATGCCTTTGGTATGCATGATGCCATTGGTATGCATGATCCTACTAATGAAGGCAACCTTGAAGAGGAAGATGCACTTCCTCAAAATCTTACCCCCGATGCGGAAAAATTCTACCATATGATTAAACAGGGTAAAGATGAATTATACCCAGGATGTGGGAAGTCAAAACTTGATTTTATGTTGCAGTTATATCAACTGAAAACCATAAATTCTTGGAGTGATGTATCTTTCACAGGTTAGTGCCCTCAATTGTTGTTTCTCAGTCTTCAGTGCTTTATAAACTCCGCATGTAATACAAATCAGCTTTAGTTGTTTTGTGAAGATGTGGTTTTTAGAAATTATATGTAAGCATTATTTTCTTGGTTACAAATACATTATTTTTGCTTCCCTATAGTTATTTCGTTGTTCCTATGACAGGGTCACAGTGTTCCTATTCCTTTGCTCACAAAAATTATACATGACTACTTAGTATTATCTGTGCCAAAAATTACAAACTACAATAATAATAACTTAATAAACATAGTATCTGACATGTAAGCAGTAACTTTCTTTTAATGGCAACATGATGATGATTTAAATATATTTTTTTTTGCTTGTGGAACATTTCAGCTCCTCGTTTCTTTAGTTGGGCCTAAGATTTATCTACTTTGCTGTCATTTTTCCATCCTACTGTAATTTATTTTTATGTTGTAGCCTATAGTTGCTGCTCATTTTAAAGTGGTATTCACTATTTTCTCAGGCTTGTTGGACATGTTAAAAGTTTGGTTTCCTGAAGCAAACCTTCCTGCTAATTTTTACCAAACGAAGAAGCTTGTAACTGATTTGGCGTTGCCTGTTGAAAACATACATGTATGCCCTAATGATTGTATGTTGTTTTGGAAAGATGATGCTAATCTTGACAAGTGCAAACACTGTGGTGCGAATCGCTACAAGTCCAAGTCTAAGTCTGCACGTACTCCAGTTCCTCATAAGATCTTACGTTACTTTCCACTGGGACCTCGTCTGCAACGTCTTTACATGTCACGCCACACAAGTCAGAGTATGGTGTGGCATTCCGAAGAGAGGCCTAATGATGAGGTGCTTAGACATCCTGCTGATTCACCTGCCTGGAAACATCTTGACAAAATGTATCCCAGCTTTGCGTCTGAGCCACGAAATGTTCGTCTTGGCTTAGCAAGTGATGGATTTAATCCTTTTGGTATTAGAAGTGTATCCCACAGCACGTGGCCAGTTGTGATGTCAGTCTACAATCTTCCACCGTGGCTATGTATGAAACAACCTTACTTGATGCTTTCCTTGTTGATTCCTGGTCCAAAAGGTCCTGGAAATGACATAGATGTATTCTTGCAGCCTTTAATAGAAGAGTTGAAAGATTTATGGAACCAAGGGATACCGACTTATGATGCCTTCAAGAAAGAGACTTTTAACATGCATGCTGCGTTTATGTGGACCATAAGCGACTTTCCAGCGTATGCTATGTTATCTGGTTGGAGCACCAAAGGAAAATTAGCATGTCCTCAATGTGCTTTTGGCACCAAGTCCACCAGGCTAAAACATGGCAGGAAACAATGCTACTTGGGACATCGTCGCTGGCTTCCAATGACTCATAGGTATCGCATCTTCAAGAAGCCGTTTGATGGTAACATTGAGCTAGACCCACCACCAATTCCTATGACAGGGTCACAGTGTTTAGATTCGTTACATGGATTGAAGTTTAAATATGGCAAGGGAGTCAGAAAGAAGGTAGTTAAACGAAAAAGGGGGAAAAAGAAGGAGTACTGTGGCCCTTGGAAGAAGAAAAGCATATTCTTTGATCTTCCCTATTGGAAGGATCTGCTGCTGCGAAACAATCTCGATGTAATGCATATCGAGAAAAATGTCAGTGAAAGTGTGATTGGGACCTTATTAGGTATGGATAAAGACAAGGATTCGCTAAATGCACGTTTGGACTTGCAAGAACTAAAATGTAAGCCTAAGTACCACCCGAGATCAGTTGGAGGGCGGAAGATATATGACCCCATGCCTTTCAGTTTAAAGCCTGCTGAAAAAGCATTGATATGCGAAATATTATCTCTTGTGTTGCTGCCTGACGGGTTTTCTTCTAATATAGCCAGATGTGTCCAGAAAGCTGGAAAAAAACTCATTGGATTGAAAAGTCATGACTTGCATATTATAATGCAATATTTACTTCCCTTGGCAATCCGCCATTCATTGCCAAAAGAAGCCAAAGCAGTTTTGCTAGAGCTTAGCTCATTTTTCAAAAATCTGTGTACTAAAGTTGGAACGAAAGAACATTTTGAAGATTTGAGC
The DNA here is from genome assembly GCA_963682095.1 of Potentilla sterilis. Classification (NCBI taxonomy): domain Eukaryota; kingdom Viridiplantae; phylum Streptophyta; class Magnoliopsida; order Rosales; family Rosaceae; genus Potentilla; species Potentilla sterilis. Next base: position 21,510,496 of record OY821762.1, on the reverse strand, counting down.
AAACGGATTGCCATTACATTGTGTCATTTAGAGAGGTTGATGCAGCCGGCATTTTTTTATGTCATGGTACACCTCACTATCCACCTTGCCGAAGAAGCAAAGATTTGCGGTCCTGTCCAATATAGGTGGATGTATCCAATTGAGAGGTTCGTTGCTATATTCTAATTGAATACAAACTTTTAGAAATATTATTTTGTTAATTTGTTTATCTAAACTTTCATCATCCATTTAAATTTTGAAACGTATTTGTCATTCTACATAGGCAAGCTAGATTATGCTATGATGCATTTTAATTGTGCTGAACCTATTCAGGTATTTGCAAACGCTTAAAAATTATGTCCGCAATAACAGTAGACCTGAGGGCAGCATCGCTGTAGGGTATATTATTGAGGAAACACTTGGTTTTTGTGCATTGTACTTTGGTGATGAAGTGGTTAGCAAAAGAAACAGACCGGGTCGTAACGCTGATTTAAGCACTAGTGGCACTCAAACTGGCCTCTCTGTATTTGCTGGGCATGGGCAATCAATTGGCAGTAAGCAACTCATTCATCTTACTCATTTCGAGTGGGAAAGGGCACATCGAGCTGTTCTGTTTGGTTGTCCAGAAGTTGCAGAATACATCTGGTATAATTATAATATTTAGTACTGAAAACTACAATGTTCTTTACCTTTTATGAATGTTCTGGACTTGGATGGTGATGTTATTAAATTAGTGTTAATTGAAATCTATGTATTTTCAAAAATACGTAGTGACTAGAACTATTGATTTGCAGTAAACATGAGACACTGATTTTCGAGAATAAGGGTCCACGTGAGACTAGAAAATCTGCGCAAGAACGCGCACATATGGAGTTTCCCGATTGGTTCAGAACACATGTAAGCATTTAAATATGGATTACGTAGATTTTCTCTAGCATACTTTAGTAGAGTCTAAATGTAATTTTACTGGTATGCTTTTTAACCCAAGAGTACAGTTACTCTTTCATCTGACAAGATTACAGTAAGCTCTTTCTACAATTTTATATATTCTACTTTGTTTATAGCATTATTTCCATGTGTAGATTCAATCTCAGATTGAGGATGCAGTTGAAATACATCAAGACTTGGAAGCATTGGCTAGGGGTCCAAACCATTGGACCAGTCGCTGGATGTCATATATCATCAATGGCTTTTGTTTTCATGTGAAATCAAATGATGTGGAAATGAACACACAGAATAGTGGTGTATTTGTAAGGGCAGTGGAAGATAGTTATGCCTCTGCTGAAGATCACAATCCAAAGGCTGCTCTTAATGATTATTATGGTGTGCTGAAAGACATAAACGAGTTACAGTATCCCCATGGCCGCAAAGTGGTGTTGTTCGACTGTGACTGGATTGATGGAAGAATTAGAGGCCGATATATTAAAACAGATGAGGATGGTTTTGTTTTGGTCAACTTTAACCACTTGCTTCCAGGGACAGACACATATACGCTTGCTTCAAATGCCAATCAACTATTTTATGTGAAGGATCCTATTCAGCCTGATTGGTATGTAGCAGTAAGAACAAGACCAAGGGATTTATTTGATATGGGTAACTTTAAGGAAGACCACATTGCCGCTCCTCAAAATTTAGAACACTTACTGGTTGCTGACGAAGATGTTCAAGTAAGAACGGATATGCCTGGGATTGTGGTTGACTGAAAGCCTATGGTACCACATCCATTTATGTTGTGATATTCTGAATTATTTACTGGTTTATAAGTGCTGAGTTTTGAGCTATAAGCTTAAACATATCAATGTCCTTACATATAAGCCCTGCCACAGACATATAGTACAAAAACTATATAATTACATGCATAGTTCAAATATATACAACCTGCAGAAAGCTAAACAACAGACTTAGGAAGCCTAAAGCCACACATGGTTGGTATGAAATATATAAACTTACAGAATAGTAAACAACAAACTTAGAAATACTCGTTGTTTGGATAGTTTTCCTTCTTTGGCTCCACTGTTTTGGCTACGGCCCTGTGCAACCATTGTTGTGGGGATGTAATAGGTGCAGAAACCGCTGTGACTGAAGATGATACAACCTCTCTAACATTTGAATCACCACTACTCTCAACTGCTGTTGTTCCCTCAAAATGCCCGGTGCTATCATAATCGTCGTTTGATTCCCTATCAAAATGAACGCCAGCAGGTGGTAGATGAGCGGTAGGTGACAAATGCTCGGCTGACTTTCGTCGACTCCTATTCATGCGCGGAGGCGTTGTGAACTGGACGCTGCCATTATTTGGGTTGGGTCGATTAGAGAGTATTGCTGGTACTGTTGGGCATTCGACGTATTCACCCAAATATATACGTAGCATATCTTTGGCTACTTGAATATTTGGATTACGTGGGCGTGGTGGTGTATTAGATGAGGATGCCGGTGAGTGAGGAGGCTGATTTTCAGGAGATGGACCATCATGGAACAAAGCTCTCGCACTTCTGCATTTAGAACGTCGACTCATTTAGTGAATTGGTGTTGTGAAAATGAATGGCAGTGGTTAAGTGTTGGAGTTATATATATTGCCAAAAAGTAACTATAATAATGTGCAATTGGAGTCCTTGTATATGATGATGAAAACTTAGACCAAAAACTGTGTGGAATCATAGCTACATCGAATTATAAGAACTGCGTAAAATATAAACAAAAGGAATATCACATGGTAACATGTTGGAATCATCATCACTCGTGTAGAAACAAACTTAAATGGATGGGTCTGTAGTGTCATTGATTCCCCTTCTGCAAAACCAAAAATATTCTTAATTTTTCTATCCGTCCGCATATGACGCAAAATTCTAAAAAAAAAACCCGTCCCCATTTGATGAGGTATCAATGCTATGGCATAATGGCTGTGTTAAAAAAGAGGAAGGGGGGTATGGTGAGCGGCAAAATGTGAAAAATATAATGTATTAAATCATCAATTAATGTAATTGGTAAATAATTAAAAGAATAACCCTAATTAAAACTAACAAGATAGAGGTGAGATCGGGTCCATCGGGAACCCCCAATTTCACGAGAGAAGGCCTATCGTAAATATAAAGAAAACCCTATTTCACCAAATTCCCAATTCGATATCAATTGAGAGGGTCTGGTTTCACCGATGTCATTGAACAAAATTCAATGCTAACCTACCTGTAAAGCTCTGGTTGCACCTCCCTGGCAAGTCATCTCCAACAGAGGAAAAAGTCAGGTTATCTTACTGTTCCCACACCTTGTCATTTCAATAGTTGGTCATCTGATCTCTATTGAGATGTCGTCTTCTGTAAATTAGCATCCAATTTCTGCTCTATTATTGAGCGATTTGAAGAGATTAAGTGAGTTTATCATATAAGATCATCAGGAAGACGGAAGATCTTATATGATAAAAGTGTTGTTTGTTGTCTCGTTTATTTGTCTTCAACTGTATAGTAATTTTGTGGGTCTCATAGGTTCATCAAAATACATGGTAGGACTAGCTAGCATATTCAGTTGGCCTAAGATTAAGAATGCTTAAATGCACTTTTTATACTCTATATAATGAGATCTTTTGTTCATTGGCAGAGAAGATGATCCCCCATACTGGAGCCTTGTTTGCCAACTTGTCTGAAGAATATGACAGACAATCCCAAGTACCTTCAACAATTCCGGACGATGATGAATTCATGAGGATGATGAATATGGGTAGTGCAAGCAATAATGATATCAGAAGGCCTGAATCCTCATCTTCATGTATGAACACGAGTGAGACGATTTGTGCAAGTTCTACAAGTACAAGTGTTGGCAATGAGGTGCCAACTGGTGTACGAGTTAGTGTCAATGAGACTGAAGAGCAAAATAAGCCAAGTAAGAAGCGTAAGCAAAGGACGCGCAACAGTCGAGGGCAGAACAAGCCTAAATTTGGTTTACATGGTGTGGAAACTATATTGTTCAATGCAAAGGGACAGCCTGTTGCCCCAAATGATAAGGTAGCACAATTAGGTCGGTTCATTGGACAACTTGTAAAAGAATGTGCTGATTTTCCGCTGAACGCTAAAAATTGGATTGAAATCTGCCAGAGTGGAAAAGTATCACAGGCATGGAAAACTGTTGAAGTAAGTAATGCCTTAACTTAAGTTTTTTTTTTTAGGGTATATTTTGTTGGTTAAATTATCTACTTTGATTGCAATTTATACTTGTTTAGGATGCATTGGATTGGTCGGATCCTACCACTTTGGCTTTAAAAGATAAAATTAAAGATGTGATTGTGGAGAAGTTACACGATCGATGGAAGTCCTTCAAGCACAAGATGAAAAAGAAATGGTACGATCCTTTTAAGGGAATGGAAACAAGGTTTACATGTGGGAATAAGCATGTTCATGCTGGGCAGTGGCGAGCCTTGGTGATGAGATGGGATGAAACAAAAATTCAGGTACATTATTGGTTATGTTTTAAAAGTTCTTCCTCATTTGTTTCATATATGAGATGTATTATGTGGTTGTCTGTAATAATTAATAAGATTCATGTAGGAGGTTGCACAAATAAATGTTACAAATCGACAACAACTAAAGTTGCGCCAAACAACCGGATCTAAAACTTATGCTCAGCTGAGATATCAATGGGTAATGTTTTTCTAACCCCACTTGACTTTACCAACAGTAGTCATTAACATGTGATGAGGTTTATATTCAACAATGATTTTGTCTATATGAGTTGCTCTTACTTACATTTATTATGATGCATGTTTAAGATCTCTTTATATATGATTATATATTTGTCTGTAGTTGTTAGTCTTTACTTTTTTGTGTTATTCAACCAAACTATCTAATCATAATAAATTTGTTTTGTAGGAATGTGAACACCCTGGGGAAGTACTTGATAGGGTGACTTTCTTTCACCTTGTACATTCATCAAGCAATAAAGGTTCAAGTAACTCTCACCCTAGTAATGAGGAAGCAAAAAAAAAAAAGGTAAGTGGTTTAATTATTGTTTATTCTGTAATATTAACAATTTGGTAGTTGTAATGAAAGCTTGCAATATATATGTCCCCAATTGTAGAACTTACATTTTGTTTACTGCCATATGCATGGATTTCATAGAAAATGACTAAAAAATATGTCATGGTTATACTGCCCAATTGTAGAACTTACATTTTGTTTACTGCCATATGCATGGTTTTCATACAAAATGACACAAAAATATGTCATGGTTATACTGTAAGTTGTTTCTTTGTCTTCACTGAGCAAGAAGTTAGACCTCATTTATTGTATATCGTACTTCAAATTTTTTTTCAAACATATTTACAATTAAGAAACATGTTGCAGGATGAATTAAAAGAGCTTGAGAGTGATGTCCGAAACGAAGGTCGAGAAATAACTCCAGAGGTTCGGAATGAGTTATTTCATAAGGTGATGGGTCCTGAGAAGCGTAATAGGGTGCGAGGTTACGGTTGTGGTGTGAAATGGGCTGATGTTCCAGGTATTGTTACCCAAAAGAATGGGATGAAGCATCAACTATTAGCCTTGAGTGAGGCTTCTGAAGCACAACGTGTAGCTGCTGAAAAGAGGGAAATAGCTTTGAGCCAAAAATTACAAGAATCAGCTGAGAGGGAAGAGGCTCTTAAAGATTCTCTTGGATTGGTGAAGAAGAAGTTGGATTCATTGGAAGCACAAGTCTCCTCTAATCCCTTGATCCAAATGTTTACTGCTGCTGGAATTAATTCTATGGAGTCATTGGATATAAGCCGTCTTATCAATTTCCTAAAGAAAGATGACAACTGTCCAGCAAGTTCTCATTCCAATGATCAAGCAGCCCACAATAGCAATCGAAGCGGCTCCACTTGTTAGGTAATGCTTAGAACTTAGAACTTAGAACTTGTATGCATTTTAGATATATTTGCAAGTTAATGGCTGTTCTACATATGTATAGAAGACATAATAGATTACGGCTTAGTTTGGGACAGCTGTGCTGTGAGTAAAATGGCTTTTGAATCAGCTGTGAGTAAAATGGCTTTTGAATTTACTGTGAGAGGAAGCAGTTTAGGTGTTTGGTAAACTGTTTTCAAAAGTGCTGTGAGAACGAAAAGTAATTTTTTGTATTTGGTAAGTTCTAAGTAAAAAATATTTTGAGTGGGTGTATTTATCAAAATAATCTTAAATATTTAAAGTTTTATTAAAATGGATATTACTTCTCTAAATTATAGACTATGGTTTTGTGCAATTATTTTGGTATAATTTTTTGCAATGTATGACCAGTTGTTTGGACCAAATAAAAGATTTACGAAAAATTCTTAAATATTAAACCAAATTCATCTAAAATAATATTAGACAAAGTATTTTCCACCATAATCAAATGGAACCATTACACAAAATATATTAGAGTCTATTAATATTGCAACTACATTGCATTCATTAAATTTTGTGCAATCATATTTCTTAGCACCACCATTTCTTCAAAAGCTGCTTTCCAAAGCTCTATTTCCTAGCTTTTTGATTTCAGCTTTTGGAGAAATCTATTTTGGCCAAAAGCAGCTTTTAGGGACTTTACCAAACACCATACATTAATTCCAAAAGCTAAAACAGTCTCAAAAGCAGCCTCAAAAGCTGTCCCAAACTAAGCCTACATGCTTCTGGATCCAAACTTAGTTATGTTGGATCTTTTGTTAGAAACAAATTTCATTCTAGCCAATCAATGTCGCTTAGAATGAAATTTGCTTTTGGTATATGGAAGCTATTATGGCAGCCTTTATGATCTTGCTTTTGATGCATAGAATCTGTATGTTGACTGCTTTTGGTATATGGAAGCTATTATGGCAGCCTTCATGATCTTGTTTTTCATGCATAGGATTTGTGAACAAAGGACAAATTCCTAGCATTATTTATGTATATAGATAATGATTATATATATGATGATGGGTTGATCCAGATCTTACTGGGATGCTGCAAATGTGTTGGTATATTTTCTCTTCTTTTTTGCGGGTATGTTCATAGTTTTCCATGCACTTCTATTCAATAAATATGTTTTTATCAATTTATATTTGAGGATTAATTGATTTATTTTATTTTGAAAGTTGAATTGTATTTAGATTTGATGTTTAGAGGGTAAATTTGATGTTTCGATAAATTACAGCCTAGTAGATTTGAGTTGTATCAGCATCCACAATGGGGCGTTTTAGTAAAACTAAAACAGGGCACAGTGTAATATATAATTCTGAGAAATTTAATTGAAAATTTCAAACAATTTTTTTTTTCTGAAATTTGTACAATTTGGGCACGGATGAGGAAGAAGTGTGCCATTTTGATGCTAAATTTGGGCACGGATGAGGAAGAAGTGTGCCACTTTTGATGCACAAATTGGGGACGGATTGTTACTATTCATCGGCTTATATCGGCTAACCCGAGCTGCCACGGACAGATTTTTCCGTGCCCAAATGGTACAAAACAGAAATGGAGACTGTACAATTAGGGGTGGACAGGAATTTCGTGCCCATACCAGTTTGGGCACTGAATCCGTCCCCAATTTGTACAATAGGCACGGAAAAATGGCTGTGCCCTTTGATAGAAAAGCTAGTAGTGTGTGTATGTCACGCACACATTGAATTAGCTCTGATTTATCAGGTATTCTAATAAGTCGATCAACTGTGACTGCTGGAGGCAAGATATGCAGTTGGCAAGAAATGAAGAAGTGCTAGTCCCAACCAGCCTGTTACAAAATCCAAAACCATTAGAGATAACCAGTTCGATCAGTTTAGGGCCCTAAAAACAAGTTATATTGATCAATACTCTGGCAATTGAAACGTCTTGAGATGACCAGTCAAGCTGTTTTGGCTCTTTAAGAAGCTTCTAAATTTTAAGTATTTGTTAACAAGTCAAATTGCATATTCCCAGCTTGAGCTCTACCACTACTCTTTCCAGGGACATAGATTAATGTTACTCTTGTGATGTGTTTGCAGTGATAATGAGCTCACGCTAGCTGTTTAAGAGATTCCTATGCAATTTTTGTCAGAATTTGTTTTTGAAAGTATAGGAAAGGAATTGCTGATAAGATGTTATATTGTTTCATTTAATATATGGATAGGATGTATCATCTAGGGTTCCTGATCATCTTAGTAGGATAAATCATTTAACCAAGTTTCTTGGAAGTACTAATCAATAACAAAACATAGCAAGCTAGTTACAGGCAGTGGAATTGATAGATTCACTGATGAACAACTGGACAACAACATCGATCCCATGTCATTTTCATCAACATCATGCATCTTTAGAGCATTGTCATGAATATGAAACACATGTTTTTCAACAGTGTAGAGTGATTTCCTACTGAGGGATTTAAATATCAAACGTCCAGCAAACTAGCAAAGTCATCCTCTCTCATGTTGTGTTCTTGCTCCTTGTTCTTTCCCTTTTGGCAACATATATACAGTGCTCTGAAAATTCTCATCTTCATTTGAATCTTTCGATTCTCATCTACATTTGAATCTTTCGATTCTCATCTAATATATCCATGTCACTTAGTCTGATAATATTTCAAAAATTTTGTATTGTGTTTTTCCTAAGGCCTCTTGACCCCTCTTATACAAACATGGAGAGCCTTTCCAATGAGGATCTCTCTTCTTCAGGTAGCTGTTCTCTTGCAGATATATCTTTTCTACACTATTTGCACTTCGAAAGAAATTATCTCCAGTTGTAATGGTGGTGTTCTGAAAAGTAAGAAAAACAAACCAGCAGTTTTGTCCTACCTACTTCCAGTTGGTTTAAGTGATCCCAATAAGGAATTTTCCATAAAATAGAATTTGCAGATGCTTTTTCAAATGTTGATCTTACTTTGGCTGGTTTGTTTGGTGGGATTGCCTCCTGATTTTGTAAACTTTCTTTTTGTTTGAGATAGGGAGCAATTGTGCTCTTCTATCTCCAATTTCAGCTTACAAAAACATACATAGACAGTTTTTTCTTTTATCCCAGTCGTTCTTTTATTATCATCTGGAACCTGAATAGTTTCTTCTTCCTACACAGAGAGACTGCTTATGTACATGAAAACGGCCATGCTTTTCTTATTGTAAGTATGTCTCATCACAATACTCAATAGCCAGTTCATAATTTGAGGCACTCATTATCTAGTTTGGTTTATGAGTTCATCAGTGTAGGGATTTTCCTTTTGAACTGGTACTGTTAGCATCTTAGCAAAGCTTAATTACTCATTAAACGAACAAGGCACAGACAATTCACGTTTCTCAGTTTTTTCCATGATTGTTGACTCTGTATAATCAAAAACCTGTGTGCACTAAAAATTATGTTAGGTCTAAAGAAACAACTTACTCATCTATGCTGTACGTATTATCCTGCTTAGACAATTCTCCATCCGCAATAGTTTTGTACTCTTGTCAATTTTCAAGTGCTACAGTTTAACAACACCGGTAGGAGCAAAACCGATCATGCTAAAAATTTAAGACTAAAAGCCACATTACTGAAGTCTAATACACAAAAACAAAGGGATAGATAGCCATGCCATGTGGCATTCTGAAAGAACAGTCTCTGTTTACTTGCCATTAGTCTTTGACCAAGGCGTATGTTTCAGGGGTAGCTTCCATCAATGGTTTTACCTCATATGAGCTTTGAACCGGCCAGACAGAGAAGGAAGATGGCAGGAAAAAGGGAGAGTTTGATTGGACTATCAGCATGGTTAGAGAAGTAAACATACTGAACTGTGGAGCAAACACATTGAGCAATGGCCCCGATTAATCCATATATCTCAGTGAGAGTGCCAAAAGGTTTGTTATTCGAGGGATATGGATAGTAAAACCACCATAGCTTTTTAATCCTCTTCAGTTCTATTTTTCCATTGATGCCCTTGTTAATGAGCTCCCAAAGGGAAGTGATCACAGCTGCAATAGCAAGAAGCATACCAAATAGTGCATAGTGAGGCTTACTTGGAGAAGAAGCCTGGTCAAAAGCAGCTGACAAGATCTCTAGGCCAATGTTCACGAGCAAAAAGATCCACTCTGTCGAAGATGAAGTGGCCTACAGTTCAACATAATACATTATAAATTACAGAACAAATATTAATTTGCAAATCTAAAGGGATCTATCAATGAAGCATTCAAAAGAAAATGCCAGTTAAGCCTTACCCTATCGTTATTGTTATGGGACTTCTTGCTTTGGAACCAGAGTTGGTTCTGTCGACCGGGTTCAACTTTAGACTCTTGACGAACAATGTCCCATGCCATTTCTTGTATCAAATCATGCACCTCCAAAGTATTGTCACATAAATGGAAGACACTTTTTTCAATACTCAAGAGAGATTTCTGAACGAGATCTTGTATTCCCCTACTACCAGCAAAGCCACATCGATTTAGTATGCTAATTACTTGCTCCTTCCTCTTACCCTTGAGGAAGCATGCAACATTCAGAAAAATCTTCTTCAACATCTCATCTAGTCCATCATAACTTATTCTGAGTATTTCATGAATAGTTGTGTCGGGAGCTTTCTCTAGTTTACCCAGTGTATGTGTCCACTCCTCTCGTCGTCTTTTATACAAAAAAGATGCCAAAACTTTAAGGACTAACGGATGGCCACCAGCAGAGTTTATCAAACTCTCAGACAATACCAAATAATCTTCAGAAGGAAATTCTCTTCTAAAGGCATACCAACTAAAAAGTTTTAAAGCTTCATCGCCGCGTAAATTTTTTGCATAGTATATTTTACCTGTCTCAGACACATCTAGGATACGTTTATCTCGAGTTGTAATGATGATTCTGCTTCCTGAACCAAACCAATCTCTCTCTCCAACCAGTACGTCCAGTTGGTCTACCACATTCACATCATCAAGAACGAGGAGGACCTTTTTGTCACATAAATGGTCACGTATCATGGTTCTTCCTGTCTTAAGATCTGAAACTTGAGTATAGGTTCTTCCCAATGCAGTAGAAAGAAGCTGCTTTTGTAGATGAAGGAGGCCATGTGTTGCAGAAGTCTCTCTAACATTAGCAAGAAAGCAACTAACCTCAAAATTATCGGAAATTCCTTCGAAAAGCAACCTAGAGATGGTTGTCTTTCAATACCACCAGTTCCCAATATACCTATAGATCGAACATCATTAGCCTCAGCATCTGAAAGGAGTGAAAGCTCATCTGATACTTTCCATAAATGATCACTAACTACCAAGTGACCAAAGAGTGCAGGGGGCAATTTGTTCCACATTGTTTCAACAATTTCTCTTACAAGCTTTGTTGCATGCCTACAACCAAGAAAAGGAGATTAATTATCATCTGGCATGAAAACGATACTATATATAAGCAACAGAAACCTAAAATAAACAAAAAATGTGTGGTGGTGACACCAAAATTATGAACCTGAGAGAAGTAAAACAGAGGAGATGCGAAAGGATAATTGAATAAAGCAGCATCGCCCATTTTATCTCATGATTAGTAGTGTAGCGTCACTGATGAGTTGTGTATGGTATTGTGATGTTAATACAGCATTCATTTTACATCTAGCTGTACTTATTTTACTACATGTCAACAAAGCTACCACACTCATTTTAATTTACAACTCATAGAATAGTAATAAGGTCACATTTTAGGAAATAACTTTCAATAATATGTTGTAGAAAACAATAGTTGGTCTTGTCGAAGCAAGAAGCAGATGTGTTTACCTATCTGTTGGTTTCCACCCATTGAGATTACTGACTCGTGTTAACGCAGATCTCCAAGTTTGAACTTTTGCCAAGTCTTCCTTGAAGTTTTCTTCATGCTTGTTGAAAGGTTCTGCAAAGGGTCCCATTTGGTTTTGAACATGGTAGTGATCTACATCATAAAAGACTGGTAGTATTGCCGTTTCATCCATGCATTTAAGAATCATTGAAACTTCATCCAAGCATCTGTTGGAACAAGCATACTTTGGTGAGAGAATAATGATGGCAAACCTTGATTCTTCGATTCTGTACAAGAGCTCCGGAGAAATTGATGTGTCAATTCCAAGTTCTGCCAAGTCGTGCCTAAAATTTCTGATTGTTAGCCCTTGCAACTCGTCATATAACTGGTCTGTAAAAGCCTTGCAAGTGTCTTCATCCATGAAACTCAGAAACACACCATATCTCCATTGATCATGACGTGCTGATGAGGCAGATTTAGAAACTATTTGCTTGCCCGTGATCTCCATTTCAAAGTTTAACTATTCTGAGAGGAATAAAAACCAAGTTGAAGTAAAATGACAACAATGGAAAAGCGTTTTAGGAGGAAAATGCGGTACTGTCAAATGATCTCTAACTCATATTGATGAGGATACAGATGTGTAAATAGAATTTGAAAGTAGGAATTTTCCATAGGGGTTTGATGTAAGCTCAATAGGAGATGTGTAAATAAACCTTCTCATAAGGACACTATCCATGTCTCAAAGTAAAACCAAAAGGTGGAGGGAACTTCCTGGTAAACACCATTGACTCTGCTGGGAAGTTTCTTCCTATAAAAGACCTATCATTCTACAACATAATTCAAGTTTCCAGTACACCACAAGAACAACTGTGAAACGCGTTTATGCTATTTACTTTTGAAGTTTCACCTTGCCTACCTATTGAGGACAAGGAAATAACTGGGTGATGGGACAAGGCATTCTTACTTTAATGGGGGCAGAGATTCCTCTCAACAAGGCACTCTTTTTCATTGCTTCTTTTTCTTTCTTTCTTATCAGGGCAGTCCAATATTGACTAATTTTTATTACATTGCAGGACAACAAGCAGATGATTCTTCATCCTTACTCCTTTTTTGTTTGTCCAAATAAGATAACCTAAGGATACCAAACCAAACCAAACCAAATTAACCAAGATTATGACTCCTTAACCAACTGCTTCTTTCTCTTCAAAAAAAAAAAAAACCAACTGCTTCTTTTTTACACACACTTCAATCTTAGTTTTACATTCAAGCGAAAAAAAAAAAAGACTGAAGTTTCCTGTTGTTTCAGTCAGGTCTGGTACAGGAGGAAAGAACACTCAAATATAGCAGTTGTTTCAAACTTATAAAGGAATTAAACTTCTGATGATTTTCAGTATACTGTCCAGCCAAAACTATATTAATGAAAAGGTTGTGCAAGAGAACTGCAATTCCTGAGCAATACTGTACATGGATCCAATTGTGAATTCTTGGTACGGCAAAAGCTATCTGTTGTTTTGTACATCTAGCATAATAATAGGAAAAATCATGTATATAATCAGCGTTGGCGAAGTTTGATCATTTAGCTACAAAACTGAAATTCACAACAGATCGATGGATACACGATCATGTCTACTCACCAGTTGTTCACAAAAAACCATGTTCACAAAAGAACCATTACTAAGGTTCGTTTACTCGAATTAATTATTCTTTGTACTGTCATCTAGATATCAGCTCAACAATGATTATGATGCCTTTGTAGTCTTGAACCAGCCAAACACAAAAGAAAGATGGCAGGTAGAAGGGATAGTTTTATGGGACTATCAGCATGCCAAGAGAAGTAAATGTATCGAGTTACAGAGCATATGCACTGAGCAATGCCTCCAATTAATCCGTAAATGTCAGTGAGAGTACCAAAAGGCATGCTATCTCGGGGATGTGGATAATAATACCACCAGAGCTTTCCGCACTTCTTCAATACTACCCTATTCTTTATGCCCTTGCAAATGAGCTCCAAAATGCAAGTGAACAAGGCTGCAACAGAAAACAGCATACCTAATAGTGCATAGTGTAGCTTACTTGGGGAGGAAGCCTGATCAAAAGCAGCTGACAAAATCTCTAGGCCAAGGTTAGTGATCAAAAAGTTCCACTCTACTGAAGTAACCTACAATAGTATAATGCAAAGAAATTAGGTAACAAAAACTATGCAATGAAAGTGTTTGTTAATTATAATTCTGAGTTTTTAGTTTTTAGTTTTTACCATCACATCTGTAATGTGCATTGGATGTTTACCGCTATGGTTATGGTTGTCCTCCTTAACATTAATGCTAGTGAATGCAGCCTGCATATGTTGCATTGTGGTTAAGAAATACATCCAAGTTGTTTCTACAACTTGCAAACAGAAGACTGTATCTTGAGTTACATTTGAATTCGATATGTAATTAAATTGTAAAAAGCGTGACAACATTATCTGCATTAAGTTAAAGACTTCAGTAAATTCTTACCAAGTTGTGTGTGGATGCCGGATGTAGCTTGTTCCAGAGTGCTTCCACAATTTCCTCTACAACTTGTTCTTCATTCCTTGCATCAAGAAAAGCAAAGCACAGATACTCAGATCAGATCATTCTCTTAAACAACTGCGAAAAATGTGTATCGAGCTATCAACTCTTAGTTTACCTATCACTGGTAGTCCATCCAGCAAAATTGCACACTTTTGTTAAAGCGTCTCTCCAGGCTTCAACCTTTGCCAAGTCATCCTGAAACCTTTCTTCGTGCTCGTCAAATACTTTCTCAAAAATCCCTTTTTGTTTTTGAACATGGATGAGATTCACGTCATGAAATATCGGTAGAATCCTATTCCTATCTTTCATGCACTCGAGGATTTTTAAAAGTTCATTCAAGTGCCGGGGAGAAGAAGCATAGTTTTTCGAGAGAACAACAATAGCAAACCTCGAACGTTGGATTGCACGATTTGGACCAAAGCGCTCAAGAGGACATGTGTTTGCTGCAAATTCCTGGCTATCTCGGAAATTACAAATGCCACGAGACTGCAATTTGTGGTACAAGTGGGAGCAGAAATCACTGTCTTCATGGTCACAACTTACGAAAACAAACTCCCATATAGAAAATGAAGGAACAGATATCCGTAATGGATTAGATACTCTTCTCTTCTTCAACACCATGGGAAACTTGCAGTCTTGAAGTCAGGTGCTTTCTGAACTTATTTCAGCAATCCAAGTTGGGAAACAATATTGGTCTCTGACGGCCACACGATTTCTATTATCTTTATTTTTGTGTTTAGTCTAAAAAGATTAGTAAGCAAATAGTGGATGACGACAAAACGCCAAAATGGAAAATGTTAGAAAGAGAGAGAGAGAGAGAGAGCGCGCACTATTTACTACCATACGACGGCATTTCAATCATACTAGTTAATAGGGCCGCGTTTTACTGCGGCTCTGTAGATGAAAAATAAATGTTTGTGAAGAAGTAAATTACAGAATTAATGTATTGAACATAGTAACAGTTTTGTACAGGGAAGCAGTTTTGTTCATTGTTGTACTATTATTTGCTAACAGAAAGAACTGCAGACTTTGATGAAAAACTGGCTCTCACAAAAAGTAAACGAAACCTGTAAAAACATGAATCATAATGGAAATAAACAATAAAAAAAAACAAAAAATATAGAATTGATTTCATCGAGCACATCATAGAGAAACTTATGATCGCAATATGATCAATTTAAAATAAAAGGTAGAAACAGAAGGAAAAACATACGCAAGGCAATAAGATAACACAACTTTGCTGATAATTTTCCCCACCAAATGAACCCAAAGATCAAATGAAATCTGTAAGTGGAATATATTGAATGTTAATCCACTGAATAATTAGAATTTAACTACTTTGGTTTTGACTTTAATGTTTAATTTTATATGATTCATCCTAATCTATGTCCTCATCACTATCAACACAACAGTACAAAACTGAGAACAAAATTGAGAAGGCAAATGGAGCTGTATGAATCTGCTCCACAGTCAATATGAACTCAAAGTAAGATATCATCACAAATGAGAAGTAAATCAAGTAATTAACCAAAAAGTGAGACACCTTTAAATGAAACATTTAAGATGAAGGCCTACTGCCAAAAAAAGAGGAAGAAGCAATAGTCATATACCTTATTCTAAGCTGGTTGCAGTATACAGCAGCTTATAGCCGGTCAAAATGGACTCTGCCTAACAGAAAAGTCATGTGCTTGAAAGCTAATTGCTCCTCAAATTAAGACAGCTTAAGACTGTCAGAGAATAATACAATCAATTTGTCTTCGAAGCTGCCAAATTTTGTCAGTTAATAATAAGAGCTATTTTTTACGACTTACACAATAAACCTAAGTTAGACTTGAAACACTAAATACATGTTATTTTGAGTGCGATTTGATACAAATTTTAAATTCAAAATTAGAAAAGATTCAAAAGATAAATGTAGGATAAATTTGAACTAATGAAAAAGTATATTTAAAATAGACTTTTTAGTTCTTGGCCACAATGTTTACCTTCATATGATTGCCCTGAATTAAAAACTGAGCCACAAATTCAAAATTGAAGAAGATCGACTCCGAGGATCTGATACTAATTCAAAGTTGTATGTGCTCTACCAAGATAATTCTATGTTTAACTAACCTAGCCTTAGTCATTTCTTCATCTCGCATAGCCAATCCTCTGGAGTGATTCCTTTCATCTGATAACACTTGTTTATTGAGGAAAACCATATATTGAATCATTGCACAAAGTTACCAGTTTGAAGAATTTTGAACTATATAGCTGATTGCTCAAGTCTACTGGTCTAAATTTTTTCTACACCTTGCAGTACGTCGTGCATCTGTAGAACAAACCTCACCAATGCCGAAAACACACCTTAAACCAAGCCTTGAGCCTCCTTTCAGCGATTCGTGTTCGACACCAGCACCATCCTCTCGTACTCCTCCTCTGCCGCCGTGCGCGTCTGCTTCTTCTTCGACTCCTCTATGATGTGCGCGTCTTTTTTTTGTTTTTTCAAGTTTCACCTCTTTCGGAAAGTCAACGGTGAAATTTAAAAGTCAACCGTAATAGTAAACGTTAAAGTCAACGGTCAAAGTCAAACTTACTATTCACTTTACTGTTTAATCTTTTACTGTTACTATTCACTTTTTACTGTTACTATTTACTATTTACTGAATTACTATTTTACTGTTTATCCCTCACGTTTTACCATTTTACTTTTCACCTTTTTACCCTTCTTTTACCTTTCGCCGCCGGCACAGTAGCGCCGCCGCCAGCAGCTCCGCCACGGGAGGCCAAAAACCCCTCCAATCGATTCCAAACTTCCACAACAGCGTCGCCACCACCCCAGGGACTCATCCCCGTCGTCCCCGCCACCAAAAACGACCGCAGCCGCCGCGAAAGACGGCCGACACGGCGGCCGTACCTCCCCCACATCAAAATTTCCCCCAAATTCCACAAATTGAACACCAAAATACTCCAAACAACTTCCTAAGCATCAATTCAACCTCCAATTACACCAAAAACTTCAAAATCACCACCTCTACCGTAAATCACCAAAAACCCTAAAATTTCCAATTCTAATTCCTCCTTACCTGGGCTGACTCGGGCCAATTCCTTCCATGGAATTGACGTGCGGGTCGAGACCTCCATTTCCCCCTTGAAATCGGGACGATTGGTGGCCGGAGGAGGGAGTTCCGGTCCGACACAATCGAACCCTCCTCCACCCAAAACCACCCGAACGGCGGCGATTTGGGCTGCACCGCCGCCACAGAAGAGGAAGGGAGGCCGAGCCGATCCGAACGTGACCCTTGCGGCGGTCCAGTTCGGCCGGACGGCGGAATTCAGTGGAGGGGAGGAGAGATCGGGGCCTGCCCGATCGGGGGAGAGAAAGGGAGGAGAGAGAAAATGAGAAAAGAAAGAAAGGAAAAAAAATAGAAGGGAGGCATGAGTGTAATTAAAACGAAAAATGAGGGCAAAACCGTAATGTGTCTCACCAGTGGCATCCACGTAAATCATCTCAAAAACAGGGGTAATTGCGATACTGTTCTTAGGAACAGTGCACGACGCCGAGGCCGAATGTTATATAGTAAATAACCACAAGTCCAGTTAACTGATTATTCTCAGTCCTCACTAGTCTGATCATCCTACAAGGAAACCACTTGTAGCTCTTCACTAATAGCGCATTATGTTTCCCTGTCTGGTCCTTGGTTTCTCAAATTCTCTTTACCTGCTTACTCACAACTGTATATCCATTCAAGGGTCTTATTCATTTCTCAAAGTCCTTGGAACGCCGAAGAATAATCTAGCTAGCAAGACTGGGTAGTGTTTCAATCTTATGCTACTTATTCCATAGTCTTGAACCAATCAAACACATAAGATAGAAGCAAGGTAAGGCTAATAATCTGATAGGACTATCAGCATGGTGAGAGAAGTAAAAATACTGAACTGGGGAGAAAATGCACTAACTAATCCATAAGGATCTACGTGACTGACAGCTTGGAAACCTCCATGCTTTCAAAGAGAGAATTTATACACACATGTTCATCCCAGATTTGAAATGTCTCTATACGAATTCCACCTTCTGTTTTTGTAAAAATATTACTCACTCATTTATCCCTCGAAATAAATAAAAAGAAAAAACAAAAGGTTAAGAAAAATTCCCCTGAAAAAGTCCAACGACCGAGCTGGGAAGTCTTTACTTGGATTCGATATTAGTCTCCACCAGAACAACTGCGAAACGTGTCCATACTAGGGAAAATGAAACTAGGTGATGGGGATAACTTGGCCAGTAGCATTCTTCTTCTTCATTCTTTCTGGTCAGTCCAGTCCAATACTGACCAATTTTTCTAACATATTCCAGGAAAACTTCATATTACTCCTTATTTATTTGTCCAAATAAGATGACCTAAGGTCAAGGATACCAAACCAAACAAAATAGTAAATAATCAAAATTATGAATCCTAAACTAGCTGCTTCTTCTTTATACTATAATATTACGGGATCAGATAGGAGTCATCGGACGAAGACGTTTCAGTTAACATGGTTGGAACAGGGACAAGTTAAAAACATTTCTTAGAACATACATAGCAAAGCAGCAGGCAAAGCAATGAAGGTGAGACCAAAGATTGAGTCAATGGATGAGCAAGATCTGCTGGTCATTACTCATTAAATCCTGTTGTTCTGGATTTCATGTAAGCTCCCTTGGCACTCGTCTCCGGTTACAATGTCTTTCCCAACGGTCAAAAGTTTGAATCCCTCAAACTCAGAGCCTCAAGAGGTTTGATGTAAGCTCATATCTATACCAGAATTCTGTAGTTGATTTTGTTTCCTGAATAAAATGTTCATACTATGACTTCTCTGACTCATTCAGTCCGTCATAACAGATTGCCAGCAAAGATAAAATGCTTCTTTCAGGATATCTCTTTAGTACAATTCCATATTCCATATATCTGGACCTTTCTTATACAATGAGGATACTACTTCTGTTTGAGGACTAATGTATGGCCTCCACAATGTCTGACCAAAAACCAGGTCAATTCCACACAATCTGCTTCAGGTCCATCTTTCTTAAAGGCTTTCTGAGTAAAGAATAGTTGTGCTTCCATAAATTCATGTGCCACCGGCCTATGCAGTGTAACTATTCCATGACAGAACTGTCCATTTCTAGTTAAAATTATGATTCTGCTACCTGAACCAAACCAGTGTTCCTTTTCCGCTACTGTCACAAATTGGTCCAGTTCATTGACATAGATCAAGAATAATACCTTTATATTTTTTAAAACAATACTTAAGCATAATGACTCCACGCCTCCACCATAAAAATAGTTTCTTGACTTTCTTCTACAAAGTTCTTCAAGATTAGGAATACAAGCAGGTTTTGCAGATGAACCAGATAGTGTTTTTCAGAAACCTCTCTTAAATTTTCAAAGCAGGTAACTTCAAATACTATGGAAAAGTCTCTCATAAACTAGTCTAGCAGGAGTTGTCTTGCTCCAATCCCAGACATATCCAATATCCTTGAACCAACAACGATTCTGCAACCTGAACCAAACCAGTGTTCCTGTCCTGCTAATGTTTGTAGTTGTCATTGACATCATCTAAAATAAGAAGAAACCTTTTATTTCGGAAACAGTGCTTAATCATACTGGCTCCACCTGAAATATTGAAATCTTCTACGAAATTCTCCTTCAAGATCTGAAAAGAAACAGGTTTTGCAGAAGAACCAGACCGTGTTTTTCAGTAACCACTTTGGTATTTGCAAAAAAACAGCTACAAAATTATGGGAAAATTTTCATAAACTAGCCTAGTAAGAGTTGTATTGCCAATCCCACTCATACCCAACCAATATCCCTAAAAACTGAACATCATTTGCTGTCAGTTCTAAATGCCAGATAGTCCATAGTTCAGAATCAATTACGACCAACATCTCTGTTGAATCTATAAAAGGATTGTAACAATTTACTAACAGTTCAATATCAGGACATGCAAGGAAGGGCCACTTGAATTTAATGAATAATATAAAAACACTTTCATGTGCACATAGCACCTACTAAATATATTTGACAATCCTAAATTTTGCATAATTAAGGGGAGGACAATTATAGCTCATATTAAAATTTCAGTGACTTCATGATGTTAACTACAACGAAAAGGAAAAATTTCATGAGGCAATCCTACAGCATTGAAGCTCTAAAGGCAAAAGTGCAAAATCTTGGGCTGTAAATAAAATGTTCAAAAGTTAACCACTCAGTAAGACAATGAAAACAGTTGTATCAAGAGTGAACAAATTCACCTCTTTCCAGTCAAATATGTCCCAAGTTTGCATAAAGTATAAAATTGTAGTAATTTTCCCAGCATCCCACACAGAAAAAGAGAAAAGAGGAAAAAAAGAACAAAGAAGAAGAAGGATGTAATGAACAAAACTTACAAAACTTCCTCAATAGAGATATCGAGCTTACCATTACGAGAAACTCGCGTGGTCCTCCAAATTTTACTCTTTGGAAATATGACGACGATGCCATCCCTTCATCTCAGTGAGCCATGGATACAAAACCTCCTGCAAAAGAGCCCAAAAAGCTCAATATGTGGGCATATACAAATTGGTCTGTAACTTTAACACTAAGATAGTCTGTTTAAGAGTACCAATAGTTCAAGATAATGAATAATGTTGAAGTATTAATTTAAGTAAAACCCAGCCTGGGTTGCATCTTGGATGAGATCTGAGAAGGCATAATGGCTTTCCTCTTCATCATTAGTATATTTTTCATCCAAAGATTCTTCACACATAATCATCAACTTTTCAGCTACCTGTGAAACATTGAGGATAAAAACATGAAGTACAAAATCACACAACACACGGCAGGCCAAGAGAAAAAAAAAAGCCACAAACAAGCATGAGCATTATAGAGATAAATAATAAAAACTCATATGCAATTGGTATTCTAAATTACTGTCTAGGAACACAGGTGATTAAACCGTTGTGCAATAATTCGAGATGCAGATGAGAATCAGCTGGTGACGGCTCATAGATTTGATAAATAATAAAAACTCATATGCAATTGGTATTCTAAATTACTGTCTAGGAACACAGGTGATTAAACCGTTGTGCAATAATTTGAGATGCAGATGAGAATCAGCTGGTGACGGCTCATAGATTTGATAGATATTGTAAAGGTCAACCATGAGACTACAGAATATTGTAAATTGTGGCCCATACGACCATACCAGGTATATGAGAATTTCAGAGGTTAAGCAAACTCAAGCAACTTCATATAAGGCAGACTTTAGTTTAGTAGTTGTTTGTCAGAAAGACATGACAAAACGAAAGCCAATTGAATTAATCCGATTGCTGATGGTCAAGCACACATGTAAGACAATAGTCACAATACAAAAATTTGCAGACCTATTAGTACTTATCCATAGAGAATTCTCAAGTATTTCCACTAGAGGCATAAATTATAGAATTCTCCAATATATCAATCCATTAAGATACAATCAAGAGCTCTCTAATGTTACAAATTAAAATACGAAAAGCATACCTGCTCATTGCTTCCATCCTGTGCCATATTGCTGAGAGTGAGCTCATCATCATTGAACACATTTTTCAGAATCATCCATGTCAAGAGGCTCTGAGCCTGAGGAACATCACCAGAGTCAACAGATTTTCTAACAATAATGGCTAAAGTACCAGCTGAGAGATGCAAGATGAGTCGAATTGAAGTACCAGTAGAGTGAGTTAATCATGAGACTATATCCACACTGAATTGCTCCAATTTTGTTCCATTTTCACTTTCAAGTACTCTGTCATCATCACGGTATTGCTGGCTTCCATCTTGTGATAGTACACTCTTCAGCAGTAAATCTCTCCAGACAAGATGAAGAGTCTGCACGATGACCATTTCTGCTGATATAAAGAAACAACAATGTAAACACAGCACTTCCAGAAAGCGAAGCATTACAATGAATATCTAATCACTCCCACAGTCGCTTATTTCTATCACCATCTTCCTCCAACAACAGAACCACCGCATGTTACAAGTAAAAAACTAGAGTTGGATGAGGGTGGTTGGCAACAAAGTCCAAATCCTAATTAACTCCAGACCTGATAACCCAACCCAATTTTTCATTCAAGATGAAAATAAGCCTTGCACAAATAGGGGAACAATGCTCTTCTGAATTCCAGGCACTGACATATCTGTTCATCATTCTTGGAGCACTTATCTTTGATGATCTCGAGGCATTTTAAAGAATGGCATAGGTAAAAGGCCTCTTCCATACACAACTCAAACCCGTGCTTATTCTCCATCAGTCTTAAACCAAAGCAGGCAGATTCAAGAAGCGTAGCTTGTTCTGCTTTCACTTCAAGAAGTACACTACTCCCAATTAGAAACCCTCAAGGAGGCAGACCCGATTAGAGAAGACTGAAACTACATTACTATGTCTGACATGGTAGTGCAAGAGCTTTAGCTTTAGAGCGAGATTTAGCTCGAGAGCTGTTTCCTTTCCATCTAGGCCCCATTAGACTCTACAAGATCATCATACAACTAAATCATTGGAGACCCATATTCATATTTTTTAAGAAAACAAACCGCTATTAACTGAAATAAGCAACAAATCCTAACACCTCCATACTGAAATCAAGAACACAATGAGCAACCAAATTAACAAAACATTAGATTGGTGATACACATTACAAACTAAAACTACACACAAAAGCACAACTAAAACACAAGGTAGGATTATTGACTCTTACTGTTACTGAATTTTACACATAGGGTTCTTAGCCGATAGTAAAACTGTAGATATTGAGCCAATAGAACAAAACATTGCGACAATAAACTAGTTTCCAGAAGGCAATAATTAAATTGAAATACCTGATAATAAAGTAGAAGCAATGAAGACGGCGATGGTGGGACTGGGAGGAACGATGACGGCGGCTGAGCGAGAGTGTCCATCTATGAAATTTTTATTATCAGACTTTATATACCCAACTGTTTACCGCGTGTGCTGGGTTTTTTTACTTCACGTTTATATATTTTACTGCAATAGCAGTGTTCACGTGGCCAGTAATTCAGTAAATTTCTTCTTGTTTTTTTTTTTGGAGACGGTAACTCAGTAAATGATTAAAGAAATTGTACTTAAGGACAAATTATTGGTCACTTATTATACTTATAGTGTCTCGATAGTTTAGTTTTTTTTGTTTTTCAATTTCAACTCATCACCCTTGTGGTCTCAATTTTCTACCAATTTGTCCATTTCATTCAAAATGATTGTTTACTATTTTCCAATTTTCTCAAATGTCCTTAAGTGTTGTTTTAATATTTTTCTTCTTTTTTAATTTCATTTTCTCAAAAAAAAAAAACCGAGAGAGGACGCAGAATGTTTTGGTTTATGATTGTTAATCTTCAATTAAGAATTTTACAATTACAAACTGATTGTAATCGGAAAAAAAAAATGTAAATTGATTTGATACATACTGCTAACAAAATCAAATAACATCACTATAGTCACTATAAAATAAAATTCTATCAAATCTTCATCATATCAATTTAAATAAAAATGAGATTAAAATAATTATTCTCATCATCATCCTTAATATTAACAAAACTCTCAAACCTCCCATGAATGAAATTATATAAATAGGTACAATTTCATATAATTAAGCTTACAAACAACACTATTACACTGGGCCCATTTTTTTTTTTTTTTTGTCAATAAGGCTCAAACTTAATTGGGCTACTTAGCCTTTTATGGTCAGTTGTGTATTCTTCGATTTTGTTTTGAAGAAAAAAGGGAAAGAAAATAAGAAGAAAATTAATAAAACAGCATCTAAGAAAATTTGAGGAAATGAGAAAATAGTTAATAACCATTTTGGACAGAATGGAACAATTGGTTGAAAATTGAGACTACGAGAAGAGATCAGTTGAAATTGAAAGCACAAGGACTAAACTGCCAAGACTCTAAAAGTGTAAGGAGTGACCAATATTTTGTCGAAATTCATAAATTGTGCTAGACAAAAAACTTAATTATAATTTAATTTTTTTTTTTTTCACTAATATACATTCAACGATAATTGAGCATAAATTTGTTGGTCAGTCTCCACGTGAACACCATTATTACCTAGATAATGTCTTTTATCTCATTTCAACCTTAACGTCAGAGTTTTTCATTTTATGATTTCATGCAACGGATAGGATGCAGGGTATGCTAAGCAGCCTAGATAGGATTGCTGATAATCTTATGGAGGATAAATAATCCAACAGAGTGTCTTTTGTTTTTTTTTCTTTTTTGTCAAAATCCAACAGAGTTTCTTGGAATCACTGATAATGGAACATGCAAATTTACCAGGCAGTGAAAGTGATAAACTCACTGATATGAACAACTGAACAACATCATCATGCAATTTTCCGTCAAATCATGCATTTCCAAGGCAGTCATGATTCATGAATATGAAACACACTTTATTCAATACCCTAGAGAGGTCTCTTATATAGTTATAAATGACCAGCAAAGTCCCATCCATCTTCCTTTTGTTCATTACTTGCTTCTTGCTCTTTCTCTTATAGCAACACTGAACTTCCCTATTTCTTATCTAGTTATAATTCCATATCACTACAGAAAAAGAATGTGACTTTTTCAATGCAGTATGTGACTGTCTGTCATGCATCTTGACCTGTATCTGTACAAAAAATATGGCAAATTTAAGAAATAATGAAATTTTAGCATACTTCATGATTGAAGAAAAACTTGGCATACAGAAATAGATAACCAGACTATCACTGGCCAACAACCTCCACTCCAGTGACTTAACTATGTAAAACAAGAGAACAGAAATTGCTGTATATTTTCACTACATTTGGCTACTTTCCAGTAACTGTTGGTTCTATGCAATTCAACAGTTGATCAGATCAAATCTTTGCCTTCTATTTCAAAGAAAGCAATGTTATAAATCACTACATATATATACCGTTTGCTCTCTTATCTTGGCATTTTAATTCAGAGAAGTGATCGTCATAGAACAGATAACAAATACCTTAAGAGTTAAGAGAATCCTGATCATATATTCTGTTTCTACCTAAAATTATGAACTAAAACAAATCATCACTTCAATCCACAGGACAAAAGTTCTTTATACTTTTAATATTAAAAGAAAAATTTACTTGTATAATCAGAATGCCGGTATCTGCAAGTTGTCAAAAAATGCTACTGTTGTTACACTAATTAAGCTACACACTGAAATTACAACGCAACACATGGATATGCAGTAACTGCATTCCCATATCTACTCATCAGTTGTTCTCACCATTAATCTTTGTCTATGGATTTATGACCAAGAGTCTGACCATGGTATCGATTCCTATTTAGTCTTGAACCGGCCAAACACAAAAGAAAGATGGCAGGTAGAAGGGATAGTTTTATGGGACTATCAGCATGCCAAGAGAAGTAAACATATTGAGTTATGGAGCATATGCACTGAGAAATTCCTCCAATTAGTCCATAAATGTCAGGGAGAGTACCAAAAGGCGTGCTTTCGCGGGGATGTGGATAATAATACCACCCTAGCTTTCCGAACTTCTTCCATACTACTTTTCCTTTGATGCCCTTGTGGAAGAGCTCCCAAATGCAAACAAACACAGCTGCAACAGCAAACAGCATACCAAATAGCGCATACTGTGGCTTATTGGGGGAGGCAGCCTGATCAAAAGCAGCTGACAGAATCTCTAGGCCAAGGTTAGTGAGTAGAAAGATCCACTCTACTGGAGTAGCCTACGATTTCATAATGTAAACGGAGTATTAAAAATATGTTATAAGACTGTAAATCCACTATGATTCAGAATTCTAAGTTTGAGTTTCCCACATCTGTAATTTTCTTTGGCTCATCACGGTCAAGGTTCTGCTGAGTGGAACTAACGCTACTTAATGCTACCTGCATAGATTGCATTCAGTTGAGCAGTACATGTCAGTTGCTTAGAAAATTGCTTCAACACTATTTTGACACTGGGCTGCATTATGTAAATTATATATACTATCTGAAATAAGTTGCATATCTGATATGAACATTGTCTGCATTAGATCCTCAAACAGTTGTATCTTCAGTTTGTCAAAAATCAATTCTTACCAAGTTTGTGGACTCTAATAAGAATGTGTGTGTAGAATGTAGTTTTTCCTCTGGACTATGCCTAAAATGTAGTTTATTCCACAGTGCTTCAGTAATTTCTTCGACAACCTCTACTTCATTCCTAACACACCATCAAAAGGGAACGGGTTAATATTCATCACTCAGTCTGTTGTTCTTTTTTCTCTATAACGCCAGTAAACAAGTACTTGTTCATTCGGATAAACAACCGCAAAATATCAAAAGCTAGCATAGGCTTTTAGAGAATGTGACAACAATATCGAGCTAATAAGACCATGATTAGCTTTATGGTTAATGTAAAGCCTTACCTGTCATTGGAAGTCCATCCAGCAAAATTGCACACTTTGGTTAAAGCATCTCTCCAAGCTTCAACCTTTGCCAAGTCATCATGAAACCTTTTCAAGTGCTCGTCAAAGGCTTTCCCAAAACTATCCTTTTGCTTCTGAACATGGGAGAGATTCACATCGTGAAAGATGGGCAGAATCCTGTTCCTATCTTTCATGCACTCGAGAATTTTCGAAAGTTCATTCAAGCGCTGGGGCGAAAAAGCATAGTTTTGTGAGAGAACAACAATGGCTAACCTCGATTCTTCAATTGCACCAAAGAGCTCCAGAGGAGTAGTTGTGTTTCTTCCAAAGAAAGTAAAGATACGTCGAGACTGTAACTTGTGGTATAAGTGGGATGAGAAGACGTTTTCATGGTCACAACTCAAGAAGACATCGAAAGTCCATAGATTAGTTGCAGGAATAGATACAGCTAATGGACTAGGTAAGGATCTTTGCTTGTTCAGCACCATTGCAAACTAACTGGTGGTTGCACTTGCAGGAGAGAAATTTGGCCAGATGCTAATTACAAGTCTTTCACTAGTTGCAATTATTGGTCAATGGTTGGGGATCCCACACGGTTTCTAACTTTTTCTAGTCAGTAGCCATGCCTTTCAGGTCCAAATCTTCAATATATTTATTTCTCAAGGCAACAAATCAAGACCAGTCAATCAAATCAACAATTCAACTGATTGGCACTATTAATCCAAGTGAAGTTTGTTTCTCATAAGTAAAGCAATCTAGCAACAAATGAAGTACTGATGAAATATGATAGTTGACATCAATGGAAATATTAATTAGTACGTATCTCTCTTCAACACAACATAGATCATCTGAATAATCTCAAATACATACCGAAGCACACAATTCCTAGATCAAAATGACTTATAAGTAATCCATACCGAAGCAAATTATACTATTCCATCTGCTCATCCCAATCCTCACTAGCACCACGTTGATCATCTGTGATTGGAGGAGAACAACTCCATTCGAAATGCCTCAAGGAATCAGGAAGATATTTGGAGATTAGAGGAAGGCTCAACCTCAAATTGTGAATTTTGAGAAACCTCAGATTGCTCATCTTGGCAAAGGCTCTAGGATTCAAGAGACCTTCTGTCATTGTTGAATCATGATCATCAGGTAAGTTTAAGAGTATGCCTTCAATTGCGTCTGTTCCCTGATAATAAAGAAGGACGAATTAATTTTATAATCAAAAAAGTTTCAGCACAATAATATTTAAGGTAAAGGAGCTGATTTTGATTAATTGGTCATTTTACCAAGTATATAAATAGAACTGAAATACTTGATTCTAACCTTATTGTACAGAAACACTTTCATGATTTCTTCCTCACGCCACAACCGACTGCGTAAACCAGGCTCCTGATAACCAGGGGCGGATCTAGCCCATGGCTACATGGGCTTTAGCCCAAGTAGTTTTTTGGGTGAAAAAAAAAATAAAAAATTAGCCCAAGTATTTTGGGAGAAGAAAAAAAAAAGTTGTAGAACTTCAGATCGAAATCGTCCTCACCTCCCTACCCTCAGACCCTCACCTCCCTACCCTTCCGGCTGAAACTGCATCTCTGCCGCTGGCCCGCCGCCCTTCCAGAAATCGTCCTCAGTCAAGCGCCGCGACGCCGCCGCTGCCGGCTGCTGCCCCGACCCGCGCCCCCCACCCCCCGGCTCCTCCCGACCCGGCCGCCCCCCGCCCCTGCCGATCCTAGCCCATACAGTCCTCCACTCCTCCTTCTCCAAATTACAGGTGATCTATTCGTAGTAGTGAGAAGGTCTTGCAACTTACAAGTATTTGTGATAATGCTTCTTCAGTTTTTTTTTTTTTGGAGAAAGAATAATACTTGTTCAGTTGCTTTGTGTTAGCATAAGAAACATGATTAAAGAGTGATTGCTCATCGCTTACAATTGACTCTGAATGCTACAGCTAAAGGAGTGCATGATTTGTGGCAATTCTTTTCTACTCTGACTATGATTGTAAATTTTGTTGATTCTAGTGTAAAAAGACATTCTATATTAAAAGCTTTCAGAGAAGTAGAAATCCCAGATTTAGTGGCTGCTGGTACACTTGAGAGAGGTTCAGGTATGAATCAAGCTTGCACTTTGTAAAGAGCAGGGGCTACTCGCTGGGGTTCACATCTTCGTTCTATTTCAAGTCTGATTAAGTTGTTTGGAGCTACCCGAGCAACTATTGACGATTTGTATAAGAATGGAGTGGACAAAGTGCAAGGAGAAGCAAAAGCAATCGGTAAGGCCTTGAAAAAGTTTGATTTTGTGTATTGTTTGCTGATGATGCATGATATTATGAGGATTACTGACTTTTTGTGTCAAGCTTTGCAAAGAAAAGACATGAACATATTGAATGCTTTGCATTTTCTTTCAATAACAAAAGAAGAGCTTCAAGATATGAGAGAAAATGGTTGGGATGATTTGATTATGAAGGTTAGAGCTTTTTGTGCTGAGCATGCTATTTCTATGCCGGACATGACAGCTCCTTACAAGAAAGGGTTGAGGGATTGTGAAAATAATATTTCAAATGAGCATTATTATCGTGTCAATCTACTTTATGCTGTGATAGACTTTCAGTTGGGAGAGCTTGAAAGCAGATTTACAGAAAGTTCCTTGGAGATTCTTCTTCTTAGTGCTTCATTTGATCCACGTTATAATTTTCGAGCATTCAAACCTAAAGATGTGTGTAAACTTGCTTTGAAGTTTTATCCTTCAGACTTTTCATCATATGATATGCTTGCTCTAGATTTGGAGTGTGAGTTCTTTATAGCAGATGTTCAGAAGGATCAAAGATTTGCAAAGACAACTTCTGTATCTGATTTGTGTCGACAGTTGGTTGAATTCGGTACGTCATCACTTTACCCCATGATTTATCGATTGATTTGTCTTATTTTGACTCTTCCAGTTTCTACAGCAACAACAGAGAGGGCATTCTCATCTATGAACATCATCAAAAGTCAACTTAGAAATAAGATGAATGATGATTTTCTTGATGATTTGATGACTCTTTATATTGAAAGGACATATGCGGATAATATTGATAATAATGATGTAATTGCTGAGTTCGAAATGAGCGGATCTCATAGGGTAAAGTTTAGCTAGTTATGTTATTTATGTAATTTACAGGGTTTTGGTTTTATGTCCTCCCTGTATTATGTTTTGAATGGTAATATTAAAGGCGTGAGGATGAGCCTCCCATTGGGTTCCAAACCTCAAAAAAAAAAAAATTCAATTTTTCTTCTTTTTAAATCTAGCCCAAGGTATAATTTAATCCTGGTTCCGCCCCTGCTGATAACACTCTTCACGAACAATGATCCATCCTAATTCTTGGATTAAGTCATGCATCTCCACAGAGTTGTTATTTGAAATAGTTAAAAAAGATTTTTCCACGAGAGAATTTACCGTCACATGAGCATTAAAAAAATTGGAACGTAGGATTTTAATCACTTGCTCTTTCGGTTCATCCCTAAAGAAACATGCGACGTCCAGAAAAACTTTCTTCTCTTTTTCGTTTAGTCCATCATAACCCAATCTGAGCACAGATAAAATACCTCCTGGAGGATTTTTTCTCAATTTATTCAATGTACTCTCCCATATATCTGGACCTTTATTATATAAAAAGGATCCCAAAATTTTAAGAGCTAATGAATGACCCTGGCAATAGCTGGCGAAAGCATGGAAGAAATGGATATAATCTGCTGGGAGTGAATCAGTGTGAAAGGCTTTCCGACTGAAAAGTTGATATGATCCCTCCTCTGATTGCATGGGAACCTTATATATTTGATCTACCCCACACGCCAGCAGGAGATGCTCGTCTCTAGTTGTAATGATGATTCTGCTTCTCTTACCAAACCACTCTGCCTTTCCGGCCAACGTTTCTAGTTGGTCCGACTGATCTACATCATCAAGAATAAGCAGGACTCTTTTATTCTGTAAACTTTTCTTAATCATACTTGATGCCGTATGAACATCGGATACTTGTACAAAGTTTTCCTTGAAGATTTGGGAAAGCAGCTGGTTTTGCAAATGAACAAGACCCTGTTTCTTATAAACTTCTTTGACATTTGCAAGAAAGCAGCTAACTTCGAAATTATGGGAAACTCTCTCATACACCAATCTAGCAAGTGTCGTCTTACCCATCCCACCCATACTGCATATCCCTAAAAAGTGAATATCATCAACCTCCGGTTGTAAGAGCAGTATAAACTGCTTTAGTTGAAAATCTATCCCCACCAACTTCTCTGTGGAGCCTAACAACTTGAAAGAAGGATCTACTTTATTCTGCACTTGTTCCACAATTTCATCGATAAGCTCTACATCAGAGGCATAATCTTTTGAAGTCCACCCAACAAAATTAGCCAAATTTGTTAAAGTATCTCTCCAAAGTTGAACCTTTGGTAAGCCTTCCTTAACTCTTTGTTCATGCTTTTCAAACGCTTCTGCAAAAGACCCCAGTTGATACCTAACATGGAAGGGATCCACATCATAAAAGACTGGGAAAACAGCCTTCCTAGCTTCCATGCATTCAAGAATCTTTAAGAGTTCATCCAAGCACCAGGTGGATGAAGCAAAGTTTGGCGACATGACAATGATTGCAGTCTTCGATTCTTCTATTGCAGTGAGGAGCTTTTCAGAGATGGGCATCCCTCTCTCAGGAACTTCATCGTCTTTGAAAACAGCAAAGTTGTGCCACCGCAGTTTCTGGAATAAACTCTCTGTAAAACCCTCACGGGTGTCCTTGCCCCTGAAACTCAAAAATACATCGTATCTGCGTGGAGGAGTAGACGTGAAGGCCATGGGAAAGTGGTTTCAGTAAACCTGTATGTTCCCAGCACTTAACCATTAAAAATTCAGGCCATTTGCCCATTTCCAAATTTCTGAGATATGAAACAATATACATGATCTAGCTGCTTGATTCCTAAGGTTGATCTAATCAATATGACTACATTAACAAGGATCAGAACAGTCAAAATAATGCAAACTGTTAGTAGTAATGCACATTGGAAAACTTTTAAATTATTCTACAATTACCTAGATTTAGTCTTGAACTACAATGTTGACCTTGATTAGCTAGAAATGATCCAGAATTATACCATATCGCGCAACTGGAGCAAGTAGAATGGTCCAGAGATGTATAGAATTTGTGGTTAATTAACCACAAAATTCTGCTATCTCAGGTTAACACATTACACATACCAACATTCATATATGTGCTCTTGTAAATGAATCGAGTAAAGTAATCAAGTAAGCAATAATTTAACATTAATGGACTTGATTGAGGATGATGATTGATTATCTTTAACAGTTCCTCGTCTGTTTCAGTCCTTTCTCATCGGTTTTACTTACAGAGTCCAAAACTATCTAAACAAGTCTTAATCAAAGTCCTAAATCTCTCTCAAGCTCTATCAGTAGCTTCAGTGCTATCAATTCTAACACCAACAATTTTATGATAAAGGAGGAAAAAATGGGGAAAGAAGTCGTACCTGATTGAGAACTCAGGAGGAGAAGCAATGGAGATCGAAGAGAAGGATACCAACGAATGAAAGGAGTCGTTGTGTTTCTTTGGTCAAATGCTTGCGAATTCCACACGGTTTCTAACTTAATCAGTGTGTCTAGTCTTTTTTCTTTTTCTTTTTTTTTTTTGGTCGAAAAAGTTATTCAAGTGTTGACCCTCTACCTTTTCAGGTCCAATCTTCAATATATTCATTTCTCTGGCTACAAATCAAATCAAGACGAGTAACATAACCACTGCAGGTAGCTGCCGTTCTTATTTAGTTGGGTGTGCCTCCTCGAAATTGTAAGAATGGCGAATCACTATGAAGCACTAAACCCTAATTAAGCCCAGGTGGATGAAGCATAGTTTGGAGATATGATACTTTCTGCAGTCCTCAATTCTTCAATTGCCCTAAAGAGTTTAGAGCTATAGCCATACCTCTTTCAGGTTCTACATCATATTTGCATGGAGGAATAGACGTGGACGTCATCGGAAGGTAAATCATTGCAAGAACTATTGATAAGTAACAATTGAATTATTTTTTTATGAAGTCGTCGCTAATGTAAAATTATTTATATATAATAAGTAATAATTTATTTATATATTTATGGGGGTCTATGTGAACTCTCTAATTTCTATTATGTTGTACGAAATATTAATTTAACACGTCGGCCTCGAGTCGGACACGTAAAAATTATTATTTTAACCAAATTATTAATTAATTGAATATTATTTTATCAAAAATTATTATTTTAGTGAGATTATTAATAAATCTAGTATTATTTTATCGAAGTTTTACTATATGCAACGACATTCAGTCATTCACGCTTTTACTTAATACAAACTTGTAAAGGAAAACAATATAACATAATAATTTCCATCATTATCAGATTTAGGATAGGATTCTATCCAAAGAAAACAGATTTATGGAATGTCCTTGTCCATGCTAAACTAATGGACAAGTAAAAGAGCAAAGAAGACTAAGCAACATTATCAATCCATGCCAACTTCAAGCTTGAAGTTGTGGATGCTCAAACTATTTCAAAAGCATCTGGAAGGAGATTTATAAAGAACGGATGATGAAATTAAGGGCACAATTGTGTGACTGAACCATAATCTTGCATTATCCGCAACAAGTAATAGTTGAACCACTACAAAGTACTGCAGTGGTACAGCAAGATTCTGGAGAGTTTCCAACACAGCGGAAATTAGAAGACTAGGGAGACATCATGAGAACAAAACGGAAACACCCTCTGAAACAATACTAAGAACTACCAAAAGCAGAAGTTCAATAGAACAAAGTATTACAGTACAACAACAGCACACGGCTAAAATAAATGAATCACTTGTGCCTCCCGCAAACACAGTTCTCAGTCCCTACATCAGATGCAATACAGGGAGGCTGAGTTTTCCCATCCTTGTACCATGTTGAGCGTTTTTCAACTAGTTCATTTAAGAAATCATCCAATTTATCAATGTTCACACTTGGCATAACCACAACATGTGCAATGTTTCCTTGGCAGGCCAACTGCCACCTACGAACAAACTCCTCATCTTGAGGCCGCTCAAATACAACTGTGCTACTTAGCTCATTCAGCATGGCACTGATCCCAGCATCACGAAGACGGTCCTTCAAGTAGTGAGCATTTCTAAGACACTTCTGAACTTCTTTTTGGAATCCTTTGTAACCTTTTCTGTTGAGGGTGTACCATAGGAAAATAGGAGCATGGCCATTCCTGCTTCCCATGATTGTCGCATCCCTTGAAGCAAGGTATTCTACATTATTTGAAAGGGCATTTATGTGCTCCAGCCTTGTTAACTGAACCCCACAAGGCATGGGACATCCTACAAACTTGTGACCAGAAACGCTCACACTTCCAATGGGCTTCTTGAAAGAAACTTTTGGAGCCTGCTCACAACCATACAAAATGAGCAATGGAAGAAAGCAACCCAGAAAAGAAAATTGTGCATATTATAGTGAGAAAGCAACAGAAAATACTCTAAGATGTTCCTGTTATTCAAAATGAATCCTCTGCATCGCATCCTCTAAAAAAAGTTCACTACACCATGCTTATCTGTCACCTACCACTCACACTAGTTAAAATCCTAGGCTAGCTCCAAACTCATTCTTGGCTAACAGAGTAGGGGTAAAATTGTCACATTTATTGATTTATACACTTCAGGATCCACTTATTCATGCATTTTCTGTATTCATTGAGAGTACTATCCAATAAAAGTATGCATTATCATTCATTTAGATCAACTGTGGAGGAAACATTATCATCTAAATGACAACAATGGATTACTATAGTCAAAATATAGTATGGCACTCTGAAAACCATGGGTTTTTAAGTTTATTTTTTTTATGTTAACTTCTAAATTCTGAGTGTTTAATGTACCTCAGGACCAAATCCCCAATTATGGAACAAAAAGGGTTAAACCGGGGATAATTATATTCCTATGCATAACAAGAGTTGAAATTAGATGACGTACAAGTTTGACAAAAGGCATCATGAGTCCAAATAAAGCTCCATCACAGTGAATATAGAACCGATCATGATTGAATCCACATTCTTCAAGGGTTTTTATGACAAGATCCAGATCATCCACAGCTCCTTTAACAGTTGTTCCTGCAAATCACAACGCAAGCAACTCAACTCACTTAACCAACCAACCAAAAAATGAACAAACAAACCAACATAGTAAATTTGCCATTGCCTCAACTCTTTACACTTACCTATGTTAACATTAATGATAGCTGGTTTGTCCTTGTTAGCAAGAAGCTTAGCTCTAAAATCAGCGCAATCAATCTCACCAGACATCAGTGTATCAACCTTTACACACTCCATTCTATACATTCTTGCCGCTTTAAATATCGAATAATGTGTGTCCCTCGAAGCATACAGAATCCCATCCGGAAGCACTTCTCTCCTGCAACAATCGAACCAACCACACACACACACAACTCGTTAGTTCATCCCTAAAACTACCTCAATCTTTCATCTGTTTTCCAATGAAGAAGTAAACTCACCCAACTAAAATCCCATGGAGATTCCCCTCAGTACCGCAATTGGTTATGTAACCCCAGTACTCATTCTTCTCAATCTCCCACAAC
Source organism: Potentilla sterilis (assembly GCA_963682095.1). Taxonomy (NCBI): domain Eukaryota; kingdom Viridiplantae; phylum Streptophyta; class Magnoliopsida; order Rosales; family Rosaceae; genus Potentilla; species Potentilla sterilis. The sequence goes on along the minus strand of OY821762.1, from coordinate 21,475,249 downwards.
CTAGCAAACCAATCAAGCACTCCCACCTCAAACTGCCTCGAATGAACTCCGTAGTTGCTCTCGATAAACGGATCGCCCAGGTTGTTAATCGAGAAATGCTGCAACTGACTCAAAGCTCCATAGTCGAAATCCAAATTATACGGATAACCTGCATCAAATTTCAAGAATCAATTGATCTTGAGCTCAAAAACCACAGAAAACGACGTCGTTTAATCACCTAAGCCTCCAAATTTCAAGAATCAATTGATCTTTAGCTCAAAAACTACAGAAATGAAACCACTTTAAGACGACGTCGTTTAATCACCAAACCCCAAGTACTCCTAGAATCAATTTGATTTTGAGCTCAAAAAGCACACAAACGAAATGAAACCCTAGCTAATTGAAAACGGCGTCGTTTTGAGTGTGATACCTAAATGGTGCTTGGTGCGCTCCATGAGGGTTTTGCGGTAGCGAGCGAGGACGCTGGCCATGTAGGCGTCCTTGTCGCCGGTGAACTCGTCGTTGGCGTCGGGCTCGGTGACGGCGAGGCAGGACGTGTGGACGTTACGGCCGAGGACGATCTCGCGCTGCTTCTTGGGATCCTCGGCGCCGTTGGCGACGGTGACGACGGGAGGGAGAGGCTCGGCGACGACGGCGGTGGGGTCGAAGTGATCGGTGAGTATGTCGACCATGCCGTTACAAACAACCCCATTGTCAATTTCCATGAAATTTTGCAGTGAAAATCTGAGCAGCTTGGAAAACTTCAGAGGGAGATTGACAGAGAGAGAGGGGTTGGAGAGAGATTTAGAAAGAGGGGAGTGTTGGGGTATTTATAGTGTGGATATTTTTAAGCTGAGTTCTACACGTACTCGCAACAAGAATTAATTTCAGTTTACTTACTTGAACTTTGGTTGAATCATCATTTCAGTTCCTATACTTTTGATTTCATCAACTACACCCTTATACTTTCTAAATTAATCAACTAATACTAATTTTGTAAATTCCGTACAAACGATCTATCAGTACCAAAGATTGTTTGATATCTTTTCCCTATATTAATGCACCGTTATCATATTACGATTATAAATAAAGCTAAACAAATCATATAATCAACTAAATCAAGTTGAACAATAGAAAATAAACAAAAACAAATCATATATGGTAAAACAAAAAAAAAATCACCATATATGATTTGTTTTCTATTGTTCAACTTGATTATATGAATTTTTTAGCCTTGTTTATAATCGTAATATGGTAACGGTGCATTAATGTAGAGAAATGGTACCAAAAAGCCTTTGGTATTGATAGATTGTTTTGACGAAATTACAAAATTGGTATCAGTTGATTAATTTAGGGAAGTACAGGGGTGTAGCTGATGAAATCAAAAATACAGGGACTGAAATGATGATTGAGCCAAAGTTCAAGTAGGTAAACTGAAATTAATTCTCGTAACAATAAGTCAAATATTCCACGTCTGCGTTTTTCTGATTTTTTTTCAGTGTAGATCTTGTTGTGTCTTGATAATGAGGGGAGAAAAGGAAATTAATTCCTCTTTTGTATCAATAATTAGAATGATTTGATTTCTGGTCGACTCTTCAATCATCATAAAGAGTCAAAATTCAATAATTTATTAGACTTGCATTGCGCTAATCGAATATCTTAATTAATAATTATATTCGACTTGCGAATTTATCAAAATAGTAAGACGTATTCTGTGTAGTAATTGTAGATTTAAGATTTTTAATCAACACTCTCTAGTTCCTATAAGAAAAACAATCATCACTGATTTTCACTGTTTCAATTATATGTAAAGAATTTCCAGAACTAAATCTAACAATAATTTCATTTGGCCTCGGATAACAAAAAAAATAAGAATTTCTCTTAGGCAAGTAATTATTGAGGACTTGAGGTGTTGTTACGTGCTGAAGTTAAAAAGAAAAAAAATCAAAGGTGTAGCTAAAATGGTATGAAAGGATATTGATAATCTCTAATGGTTTCCTTAAGGAGGGAGGAAGGAAAAATTGAAATTATATTGAGAATCTCTAGAATATACATATTCGTCGATTGCGGAGATATTTCAGAAATACTCCTCACGTTGATTGGGGTAGTAGGGACTGTAGGACCGTCACAATTCTGGAAATAAATTCATCGATGTCACGTGGCCACTGCCCACCCCACTCGGCGGAGGAAGAAACAAACTAAAGAGTGTGGGCATATGCTAGTCTCTGTTACCAAAACAATAAACACAAAAGATTATGTCAAACTTGAATAAATTTTTTCAGATTGGTGTAGATCAAGTGGCAAATAAAAATATATATATAATATTTTATTTTTAATCGTCGTGTCTATCAACAAATGAATTGAGAAGTTTTGACGAAGTTTAAACTCCGATGATATATATTACTAAAAAGAAAAATATCTTTATGCCAACTTCAATTTATTTCTTTTAATATGTGCAGATCAAGTGCTAGATAAAAATTATATACATCATTTTGTTAACGCCTCCCCTTGATAAGGTTAAATTCCGACTAGATTCTCCCTACACCGGCCGCCAAACTTGCCGAAGCCGACTTGGCAACGTCGGGGTCCGGGTTTGCCGGATAGATCGCTCCAACATCACCTCAGGTGCCGTCACCGACGCCACGAGATGTCACTTCGACCGGTCCTCGGCAGCGGTTGCACAACTGCATGTGTCAGGCTTCCGATACTTTGCTTTCTTTTCAGCATATTTAACATTTGTGTCTTCATTCGGGCATAACTTTCTCCAGAAAATAGCTACTTATGCGATTCTAAATTCTATAGAAACTAGACTCATAGAGCTTTCCATGCATATATGGCACCCCTTCTAGGTCCAAATGAGCCGTTCTTGAGAACTTATAGAAGTTGGCTGTTGTGCACAGGAACTTGCTGATTCCGCGTCCGGATTCCTTTGCAATTCTCGGCATCTTTGCTTGGTCCAATTGTAAAAACTCCTTCCATTGCCGAATCCTCAATGTGTCTGCTAAATATCAGAAAAGTTAAATTCACAAAAGACAAGGTTGAAGCTTTACAGATTCAACAAAACATAAATCACTATATATGAATTCAACCTTCAAGAATATTTCTTTTTCAGCCTGGCCAAACAAAAGATATAACCAACATCAACAAAATATTTGAGTTACAAAATTTAGTCCGGTGCATCATCAAACGTGGGATTTGACTATTCTGACTGTTATGTTCTTTAGTCCGAAGCGGTACCAAACTTGGGTTAGGGATTACTGCAGTACAATCCCAAGCTTGCATAGTCCGGGACTGTTATAAGAAATAGTCCTGACTTAGACAGTCCTGGGTAACCCGTAGTTTATTCCAGCACTCCTTTACCCTTTCTATCAATTAGGGGTCCTTCCAACCTTCAACTTTGAGGGTCCTCAATGACAACATTGTTGCATCCAATTCTACCCAATGATCTAGCCTCGCAACCCATATCAGGGTATTGCATACTCTTTTTGTTGTCATGTTCAGACAAAGAGGCCATGCAGTGCATTCTGGTCTTCTTCAACTCCTCCACATCATGATGATAAACACGACGGATGCCACACTTGAGCACATCAAAGATTTGGTAATCACTTGCGATTGAAGCTTGCAGCTCACCGCATTCATTCAAATGGTCTGGTAACCACGCACGTGGTATGTAGGAAAGCCAAATGAATCCTCCTAGATGAGACCATTGCAACTCATTCTTAGAGGTTGAATAGTCATGAAGAGTTTCCAGACTATCTCCACCTGCTTTGAAGTAACAAGTCAGGTGGTGTGGAATTCCAGGATCTGAGTTGTTAAGGTTGACAGCGAGGCAATCCAGCACTTCAAAGTATGCACAGAAAACCACTCATATCCAATTAGGAGTGTCGTCTTCATATAGACATGACAGTAACAGCATTGTCACTGAGGGGCCAAGGTTGTGATGGCCGAACCATTCTACAATATCAATTGGAGGGAAACAAGAGTTGTATGTTGAGCCTCAGTCAAACTCCTCTTCCTCGTTACCAAGTGTGGTACTGGCTCTACCGAGTTGATTATTAACGACCGACTATACTCCACTAGTTCCAGCTACCTCTCCATCATGGTCTAGCTTTTTTGTATCATTATCTGGCAATGGGGTCATGCAGAGCACTATGGTCTGCTGAAGCTCTTCCTCATCTTGTTGATATACAAGCCAGAATCCACACTTCTCTGAGCTAAATGCTCTATGACTACTTACAATGGAAGCCTTTTCGCGGTATATAGGAGAGCCAAATGAATCTTCCTAGATGCAACCACTGGAATTTTCTGTTGGTGGTGCAATAATCATTGGGAGGTTGTAGACCACTTTTGCTTGTTTCAAAAAAAACCATATAAGTTGGTGATAAATTCCGGGGGCCAAATTGTTGGCAAGGTCGGCAACTGCATTCTCCAGGACTGAAAAGGACACATACAAAGCCAATCCTATCCAATTAGTATCTCCATCTAGATTAGGTGGCAGCGACATTGATATTCCGGGGCCAACGCTGAGAAACTCGAACCACTCTGGAATCTCTTTTAGAGGGAAACAAGAATTATAGGTCAAGGAACGGTCAAAGTCCTACAAAAAAGGAGACATTAGAAATGAAGTTACATGCATAGAGAAAAGAGAAAGGGAGGAACTAATTTCTTATGTTCTTTACCAGGAACTGATTCTGATCCAAGATTATGTCTTCCATTTCCATCAGGTGCTGTGTTTCTATGATGGTCTCGGTAACCATTGTTGAAATATTGGCGAATAAGATCCTCCTTATCAAAGAAGGAGGTGAAGCAGGGTATTATTGTTTGCTTAAATTCTTCCGCATCTTGCTTGTATAAGATATGCAAGCCACATCTATGTACCCCCAAGACTTGAGGAGAATCACTAGTAAATGAAACCAATAGTTGGTTTTCTATCTTCAAATTACTCACAATAAGCTCGCGGGTTATGTAGAAAAGCCAAATGAATCCTCTACTATACGACCACATGAAGTTATTCTCAAGAGCAGTGCCCTTCACCAAGGCACGACATAGAAACAAGTTATCATAAAACTGACAACATTTAACTTGGCATGTAAGCTTAGGACAGACATCTGAATCCAAATAACTCTGGACGTCAGTTGGAGACGCATGAACTGAAAAACTAACACAGGCAACAATTCCCATCCAATCCTCATTACTTTCCAAATTTGGAGGAAGTGGGAACATCAACTTACTTGAGGGTGCATATTTCTCTGTACTGAACCACTCAGGAATTTTCATTCGGGGGAAAGTAGTTGAATACATAGAATAAGGATCAAAACTTCCCAAGGAATAGTTGTCGTCTCTTCCAAGTTTGAGGGTTACGGATACTTTGGGAACCCTCAACAAAGATTGAAGCAAAAGGTCAAGGTTTTTTTTCCACTCAGTTACTGAATCTCTTTTCTGCTTGAGTAGAGTGTAAGCCACTATGGATAAATGAATTTCTTGATCAATATCAATGAACCCCGAAGGCTGTGGGAAGGTTGAAAGTGACATGTAGTCATTAAAAAAAATAATTAAATAGCCGAGAGAGAACACATTAACTATCCAGGCATACAGAAAATTTGAGTATATTTTATGTAAAATTAGAGTTTAACCTTTGCAATGGGAAAAGGTGACCAATTTTCTCCAACCCAGGCTTGGAGTAGTTGGGAGATTTTGCAATTTCAACCAGACTTGCCCCCACAAATGTAACTCCAAGACAATGGCCACCAGATTGCGTTATAATTTTCTCTGCGTTATTACCCCGTCCCCAGTAGACAGGGGGACTGCTTATAGTGCAGTTGGTAATGGTTTGGATTAGCCCTTCCAAATCTTGCTCGTATACTAAACGAACCCCACATATATCAACGTCCTTGTTTCCACCTGGAATGAGGATATCAAAGCTAGCAAAAACTTAACCACACTGATTCCACTGTTCTGGGAAACGTGCACGCGGTATATGGATGATACAGATGCTCTGTGATCTAGAAGATTCATCTTCAACAATGCATGTTGCTAGCACACGAACAATATATTTTTCTGCGACAGTAATCAAATAGCAGGCACAGCTATATGTTGAACCTGGTGACACAGTGAAGGCAGCATAGACAGATAATCCTAGCCATGTCTTGTCCATATACAAATTCGGAGGAGTATGAGGTAATAGTACTTCGTTCCCAATGCTTTGATCACTAAACCATGGCAATATTGCTCTGCTTTTTGGAGATATAGTGAAACCATAATCATAGTAACCAGCATTGCCTCCCTGTAATATAGATAAAAAAAAAACAGGAAGGCAAAGATCAAGAAAGAGAAAGACAGAGAGAGCTAGAGTGAGGCACGTACCTCAAAGAGTTTGTCAAGAACTAATTTTATGTTTCTTTTCAGTTCACCAACAATTTTGATTGAACTTGAATGACATCCAGAAGCAGAAGGTTCAACTTCAATGAAGAATGGAATTTGTTTTTTTATCCAATGGAGTTAGTGCAAGTAGTCTCGGCTGATCAATACCGTTCTTTTCTCTTTGCAAAATGTCGCTAGGTCCAGATAAGAAGAGTGTTGTGCTGAGTCTTTGGTCCGGGTTTCGCAACTTATAGTCACCAATAACATCATGGTCTGCAGGCCTGTACTGCTGAACTAGACTCTGAATAAATTTGGGCACATCGTCATTGTATATTAATCTTGCTCCACACTCTTTCAATTTGACCTCTGGTATTATTTCAGCTCGGATGAAGCCATTATTCAACCTTTTTGCCAACTCATGTCTTGGTATGTAGATCCAATATTGGTACGTTCTGGATCTAATAACATTGCTGCAGTTTTCCAGTTTACGCACCAGAGGAGTTTCAAAAGGATCATCATTTGTATAGATATGGCAACTGTATTGGAAACTGCTATTGAGGAATTCCCTTGGCTCTTCCTGTTGGTCTCCATTTGCGTCCACATTGTCATGCAATTCATAAGAAAGAAACAGAGCCAATCCCATCCATGTAGTGTTGCAGTCGAAATCTGGAGGTAGCGGAATTCTGATAGAAGAGGCAGTACTTCGACGAAACCACTTTGGAATTTCAACTTGTGCAGTTTTAGCAATTGAAAAATATACAAAACCATAACCTTGGTATATATAATCCTGAAAATAGAACAGAGCAAAACTTATGAGAGAGAGAGAGAGAGAGACAGAGCAAACAGTTTTTCAAAATGTTGCTGCATGATATGTTCTTCCGCTATAGGTATAATTGGAATTCTGTCTTTTCCTTCACCACAATGTATGAAAGTAAATCCACGAGCAGCTGAACTCCACACCATTCCATCTTTTCCAAGGAGAGGACACCATTGTGCAGATACACTTCGTACTCCTGATGGAAGTTCTGGCAATGCCTTTAGGTTACTACAATCTTTCAATCTAAGCTCTTGAAGCTGAGAAAGTTTAAAAATACTATCAGGTAAGCTCTCAAAATAGTTTCCACTTAAATTCAGATAATTCAACAAGGTTAAGCATCCAATATCATCAGGGATTGCTCCTTCCCGTAGATTGCAATTGCTTAGATCTAATTTCTCCAAAGAACATAATCCTGAGAATGAAGTCAACAAATGCAAACAAATAGAATTGGAGGGTGCTGAATCTGATGGCAACAAGCAGCAGCTGATCAAGAGGGAGTACCAAGAATTATGTGGAGCATGCAAATGACCACATTGACATCCAGCAAAAGATAGTACTTTAAGGTTCTTCAGCAGTAGGATGGAGGAAGGTATTTGTCTTATACCACATATGCTGGCATCAAGCTCCTACAAACATTCTAAGAATCCCAAGTCATCAGGAAACTCTTGAAGGTTTGAGCAGCCTGAAAGGTTGAGAACTTGAAGTGATGATAAAGTACAGATGGCATCTGGCAGACTTGAAATGTCTGTACAGTCTTTTAAATTGAGAATCAGAAGGCCAGTCAAATGCTGGATTGATGTTGGTAGCTCTTTTATAGCTGTCTCGTCCAAATGAAGTTCTGATAATCGTCTCATGTTTTCCCCAATCTCTGGAAGCCTCTCCAGTTTACAACATTCGGAAAGAATGAAAATTTCAAGATATTTCAAGTCGATACTGTTGGGAAGAGTAGTAAGGCACTTACAACCTTCTAGATTCAAAAACAATGAGCTGTTGCAGAATTCCAACTGATGGATGAACCTCATGCAATCTTGTACAACCTCTAAGAATTAAACTCTCAAGTTTTGGGACTGCATTGAAGTCTGGGGTCTTGCTCAAGTACTTGCAATCACTAAGGTCCATTATCACCAAAATTTCCAAAGGCTGTTAAGAATTGGAGGTAACATGGAAAATGATTTATAAAGTACTAATTAACATTCTCTACACATATTTATATTAATCAAACAAAAATGGGCAGAATAATAGTTACCTTCTTAATTTCCTTCCATAATGTCTTTATTCTGCTATGAGACAGGTTCAAAGTAACAAGTTTATCTAGATTAAAACTTGAAGGCAGAGACTTTAAAGGAAATCCTTGTCATTCACACAATCTCAACTCATCTGAAAGAACGAACTCACGGCATCCAGAAAATGTCATATTCTTAATTTTCAACAATCTTAGCGTGTACATCTCTGAAAAGGGTCTGCCTTCAAGTGAACATTCTGTTGTTGAGGTGAGCTTAGGAAAATACCTTTAACAGCTTCTGTTCCCTAAAAGCCAAAGGCCCAATGGACAAGGCCGGCAAGGTGCACTAACTATATTATTGTCAACTCATAAGAAATGAAACTAAAGTATCCATAGATACATAAACATATTAAACAGAAGTAAGAATGTCTTATGGCCAAACAAAAATAATAATTCAAGTATAAGTAACTATAGTATTATGTGTCTTGGCTCAAAAAGGAACTGCAGTATTACTATCACAGAAAACATTGGATATGAATTGAAAATGAAAATTTATGAATAATGTACCACAACACCTCTGAACAAACGTAAAAATCCCAATCATAGAGATCACATCAAATGAGAAAATTTAGATAGTTAAATATAGGCCTCAAGTCCTCAACCCTCATAGTCGGAAAAAATATAGCAATAAAACTATGAATTTGTTTCTGTTCATAACCTCAATTATTTTATATTTAACAGAAAATGCTCAATTTTTTTTATTATAATAATGGCCTTCACATGAGTGGATGATACATTTTTATTCCCCAAAAAGTACATATAACACTAAAGAAGATTTCAATCCATCTAAATATAAATATAAAATACAGATAGTAATGATAATGAAATTGCAAATTGTGAATGACCGGATCAAATTAATGTAAGTACAGTGTGTGTGTGGTTCTAATAAATTTTTTTACCTTATTATTCCTGAGTACAGGAAGGGCATCTGTACTAAGCCACAATCTGCTGCGTTCTCCTGGCTTTCGGGATTCTCCACGAACAATATCTTTTCCCATTTTTTGTAGTAAATCATTCATCCATAATTTTCCACCTAAGATACTAACCAAAGATTTCTCAATGAGAATATTCACACCAATGCCTGGATGGTAGCCACAACTTTCAAATATCTTCTGTACATGTGATGCGCCATCTCCTTTGAAAAAGCATGCAATGTCCAGAAAGATATCTTTCTCTGCTAGATGTAATGCATCGAAACCCACCTTGAGAATTTCTGAAACTTTGCTCTCACCAGAACAATTGTTATCTTTTAATCTGCCCAATGCACTAGACCATTCTTCTATGTTTCTGTTCAATAGGAAAGAACCCAAAACTACAAGAGCCAAAGGAACACCATCAGCATAATCTACAAAATTGTCAGACAACTCAGCGAAACCATATTTAGGATGATCTTTCTTGAAAGCCTTCCTGCAGAAGAGTAGAAGAGCCTCACTTTCAGTAAGGTTCTCAACCTTGTGCATTTTTGCCCCATAATTCATCAACAACCTTTCATCTCTTGTGGTTATAATGATTCTACTACCTCGACCAAACCTTTCATATAATTCTTTACCATTCTTTCCAGCTACAGCCTCTATTTGTTCTAGCTCATTCACATCATCAAGAATGATAAGCACCCTTTTGTTACGCAATCTACTCCTTATCAGATTGACATTCTGCATTTTCACTTCGCTCTTCAACAAGTCTTGATAAAGTTGTTTTTGTACATGGAATAGACCTTTCTCTTTTGAAATCTGTCCAACGACATTAACAATGAAGCTGCTGGCATCGAATTTATCCCAGATTCTTTCAGAAACAACTTTTGCAATGCTCGTTTTACCTACACCTGACATCCCACAGATTCCAATGACACAAACTTCATCCAACTCCAACCTCAAGTCTAATTCAATTTTCTTCACATGATCCAAACCAACAAAATCCAAGTAGTTCAGTCATTAAAAATATCTTCAACTATCTCTTCGACAATTTCTCCCATCTCATGCATTCACAAAGGTTGAGCATCATATTAATCATATGAGTTAGTGAAAAAGAAATACAAGATAATGTAATACTATGTCTAGAGGAGAAATTGGACTATCACTATGATTCTATGGGAACTTTAACAACCTCTCCTCTATCTCTCTTTCATGACCCCATGAGGTGAATAAATTTCATACTACATCACTACCAGATCGGATAGAATAGCCGACGAAAATTTTTTCGTCGACTATGACAAAATTTCGTCGGCTATACCCTTTACCGACGAAATTTTCGTCGGCTATAATTCGTCGGAAAAACGCCGTCGGTAATACCAATGGCCGACGAAAATAACGAAATCGTCGGCTATATGCGAGTATGGCCGACGACTTTACCGACGAAACATCATTTCGTCGACCAAACCTTGGCAAAATATCCGACGAAATTCGTCGGGTATTTTCGAGTATGGCCGACGATATCGTAAAGCCGACGAAATTCGTCGGCTATTTGTTCTGAAGTATAGCCGACGATTCCAGCATATTTCGTTGGTTATTTCGTCGAAATATATTAATATTTTAATCGGCATTAATTAGTTATAGCCGACGAAATAATGTCATTTTCGTCGGCTATAAGACTTATAGCCGACGAAATTTGGTAAAAATCGTCGGCTATTCTTACATTTGGTGAAAAAAAAATTAAACTATTTTCTAAATTACCATTCCAAGCAACTTGCAAATCACAAAAACAGTCCATGCATTTGCACCAACAAGAAACACGTCTAAATGACTTATTATTTAATTCGTTCCAATATACATAAAATATAACCCTAATCATCACCTAAACCACTAAAGTCCACCACGTCATCCCCAGCATCCTGCTCTCCATCATGCTCGTCATCCTGCAGACCGAACTCGGGAGGTTGAGGCATTGGAGGTTCAAGTAACGGCTGAAACGGGGGCGGGGGTTCAAGGTTTTGTTGTTGTGCGGCGAACATATCATACCACCAGTTTTGTTGGCCGGCGTAGTTGTGTCGCCGAATTCTCTCGCACTCAGCATGCCAACTGGACAGATCTAAATAATACTGCTGTGTTCTGCGGTGTTGCTCCTGTGATCTGCGTTGTTCCTCCTGTGATCTCTGGAACTCGGCCGCCAACCTTGCATTTTCTTCTGCCAATCTCCGCACTTCCCCCCTCACCTGTTGGCTCTCCCCGCCTCCCTTCTTTTGACCTCCCTTAGTGGTCTTCAGGAGCCCTAGTTCAGAACTTCCCAAACCCCGGCAGTAGTAGTTGTTTGAGCGGTTTGGGAAGGCTGCGTCGAACATCCTCGCTGCCGTTTGGACATTGGACCGGTCGACCTGGCGCAGGACTTCTTCCAGATCTGCCTCTGAAATGTTCGGTTGTGTCTCCCGAACTACTTGTTGGAACACCTCTTCTTCGGCCTTGTTCACCCTCTCCTAATTGGACGGGAAAAAAAAAATTAATATTCTAACAAATATATAATTAAGTAAAATTAATAATTAAAATTTTAAAATCGTAATGAACGACTTACGAGCTGTTCTGTCGCTTGTGGATAAGCGATCTTGAACGTCTCCACGTACGGGTTGCTATCAGGATGATCTCTAAGCGCCTCCTCCTGATATTGTGCAAACGGCCTAGAACCACCATGATGGGGGGTTGTGTTACGGTGGCGGTTCGCAGAGTTTATCCGAGAACGATCCTTCAAACAAATAATAAAATATTAGAAAAATGCATCAAAAAATATTAGTGTAATAATTATAAAATAATTAAACTAATAATTAAAATTTTAACAAAATAAACATTTGTAGTGAAGTTTAATATTTACCTGCATAACTGGGTTGTTGAAGTCTACTGTCTTCAACCAACGCCACTCGTACTCCCTGAACATGAACTCTCTGGGAGTACCCATACGACCACGGTTGTCGTATTCGTTAAAGTGGGAACGGAGCTCGTTCTTCCACTCTTTGAACCTACGGAAAAAACAAAAGTGCATTAGAAATATTATTAATATCATAAAATATTTCAAATTATAAGATGAGGAATTCCCAACGTACCTCGAGTTCTGCACGGAGTCCGCCCAATCCCGCTTGTGTTCGGCAATCTAGAAGAATGTCTGAAAGATAATATTTTATTAGTTTTACAATTGTAACAATACCGAAAATTATTAAATATTACGATAAATAAATTAAATTTTTTAAATTACTCACGACGCGGCGTTGTTCACCTCCTCTTTATCTCTTCGGGCACATCAGCCCACCGAGTCCACAACATAGGGACTCTGTCCCTAATCAGTACCCCCACGCAACCCGAGTAGTCCCGTTTTTTTTTTCCCCTGAACCTCCTGATTAGGAGGTTCGTTGATCTGGATCCTCCCCCTCAGATCAACAGTTCTCCTGAGCGTGTCAAAACATATGACACCTCTCGTATTTCTCGTTGAACTGCTAGCGGCTGTCCTATCACATAAACGACGATTGGTTAATAAAATTTCAATATTAGTGCCTTAATTTTAATAAAACATTTAATTAATAAAATCGAATGTTACCTGAACTCGATGACCCGTCTGTCGACTTTCCTTTTCTCCTCGCCGAAATCAGGAGGTCAGGGTTCTCAAATGCTGCTGCTGGTATGTCTCCGCAGCACTCACGTACTGAGGCATATCAGGCCATATGGGCACACCACGATAGTCGACCTCCGGTATCGCAGGAATGTTGTACGGGAGGTAAAGCTGATTTGGGAGAGTAGACCCTCAGTCGAGT